>CM069232.1:9829360-12229360 GCA_035582765.1 Acer negundo
CATGTACCGTGTGTTTATACTTGATACTTGGCGGGTGGAATACTTTGTTCATTTTTGAAGAAATTATTAGGGTCAACCTTGCCCTTCACATTCACCAATCTTTGAAAATTTCCTTTGAAGTACTTAACTCCATAACCTTGAGAATCTTTAAAGGTTGTTTGATTGTTGGAAATGTTGCCTATATCAACATATCTGTAGTTGAGAAATGCCTCCCTTAGACCACTCGAAACATATGAAGCCATTGAAGCATAGAAATCTCTTATCCCATTTATGTAACAATTGGTAACGTTGTTCCCTTCCTCCCTCCATGATACGAGATAATGAATTTTGAATAGGTTTTCTGTTCTATAAGGAAATGGAGTTTCGGATTCCGAAATCTCACTCATTTTGCCTCCATAGGGGTTCCATTGCATGGATATCTTTACGATAAGATTAATCATCTGTTTCCGTATATTTTCCAAACCTTTCTTTGGAATCACTTTCTTTATATAATCATATTTTCTTTTAAAGGAGAAATTGATCACCTCTTTTTGTCTGTTGAGTAAAACATCAATGGAGATTCCCATTAGAAAATCTACCTAAAAAAGTGTGGATTCTACCCAACTCATCTCGTTGCAGTTCTTCACCTGTAATCCTAATTCAGTAAAGCTTATGTTCATCAATGGAATAAGACTTTGAGTTTTCCCTAGAAACAGACCAATGAACAAAACAACCACCGTCTCCTCACCCTCATGGGCTCCTTTCACAACAGATGGAATAGCTTTTATGAAAATATCTTCAGGTAGACTATGGGCAACATTTTGCCACTGGTGAACAACATCAGTTGCTCCTTGCTCACGTGTCTTGTTTATTTTGAATACAGTCACCTTTTGCGGGAACTGGAACCAGCTTGATTTTCCATGATAAAATAACACCAAAGCTTGTTCCACCACCTCCTCTAATGGCCCAAAATAGATCTTCTCCGATGGATTTTCTATCAAGAATTCTACCTTGAACATCAACAATTTGTGCATCAAAAACATTGTCCACTGAGAGGTCGTATGACATAGCGGGAAACACAAAAGGAATAAGACCAACGTCAATATTCCGAGATAAAATGGAATCCACTAGAAAAGAGAAAACTCTTAAAAGAAACTCTGAATTTTTATTGAATGAAAGATAATTAGCCTTTCGGCTTACAAGCCTATTTAAAGCTAACAAACCATAACCCTAATCCTTGTTCAACAAGAAACGGGCCTAATTAACAAAAATTACCAAAAATAGTAAAATTGAGATAATTGTGGAAACAAATACTACTAAAGACCTAAATCAAGCCAGAATTGACGGTAGACGATTCTGACTTGAAAAACTCAACCTATAACCAAAACAAAACTTTTCTAAAATAGCAAAAACCACAATTATGGGGCCTAAACGATGGAATATGGCCAAAAAAGGGTATGCCTCACGACTTAAAGGTCGTGACTATTGAAGATCTCATCGAATCGTATCAACAGTGAAAGTTTCACTTCATTCCGAATCTGACTCTTGCACAATTAGAAATCATTTAGCTTTGAATTTAGGATGGTCCCTCAAAGTCATGAAGGAATCTGCTACCTGTTCTACACCAGTCCTCTTTACTTGGAAAGAACTCGACCTTGAATTAGGCTCAAGATAGAGAGACTCTTCGGCATGATACTGGAACAAGTCTGCAACCTTAAAAGTCTTGGAAATTACCATGGTCTCTGATAAGTCAATTACATCGGCATTATCAGTGATCTTCTTCAAAATCTTGTATGGACCATATGTCTTGGGCTTTAATTTATTGTAAGTCCCAATTGGGAACCTCTCTTTGCGAAAGAAAACCATCACTGAATCTCCTTCCTCAGAAAATTTCAGACGTCTGTGCTTATTTGCAGCTGCTTTATATTTAGCATTAGTTTCTTCCAGCTTCTGTCGCACTTCTACATCCACATCTTGAGCTTGGGTAGCCATGTTCTCTGCTGCAATACTAACACTTGGACCCTTTGGTGCACAACAATGTTGTAGGAAAACTTAGCTTAGGGCAATGCATGGTCTCATTGTTTTGGCTTATCTCCGCAAATGCAACTAACTAGATTTCCTAAGGTCATGTTCATCACCTTCGTTTGTCCATCAGTATGTGGGTGTGCAGTACTACTGCGTTTCAAAGAGGTATCAAACATCTTCCACAAGGTCACCAAAAAATGGCTAAGAAATTTTGTGTCACAATCGGAAGTAATTGACTGAGGTACTCCATGTAGTCGAACCACTTCTCTCAAGAATAGTCGGGCTATGTGTGAAGCATCCGAAGTTTTTCGGCAAGGGATAACACTGAATCTACCCCTCGCTAGGTACAAGAAAGACTCAACACAAAATCCATAGACATCCTCCCAAATATTGTTAGGAACTGGCAAGTATTTTGTGACTGACCTTTAGACACCTGACAGGTATAACATCTTTGCACAAAATTCCCAACATCTTATTTCAGTTGCGGCTAGAAGTACCGCTCCTCCAAACTAGCCACCATCTTGTCTTGACCCAAGTGTCCACTAATCGTGGTATAAAAGTACCTATTTTATACCCCTATTTTCTATTACTTTATGCTTGTTTCTCGGGTAAAACTGGGTATTTAATTGTTTAAATAAGTGTTTCAGGTAAATAGAGAAATTCAGAGGCAATTGTGTAATTATGGAGAAATCAGGAGTTAAAGTGCAACATTCGGGACATTATTGAACATTCTGTGAATAAGGGAAAGATCAGGGGATTGAACTGTAATTTGCCAGGCAAACGCACAACAACCTCCCACATCATTAGTGGGACGGTGTCGTTTTGGCGCAGTGGCTAATGTCATCAATAATGTCATTGCGTCTTCAACCTCCAGCCGGATCGACCTAACATGCGAGACCCGGTACAGACCCACCTAAAACCCGATCATCTCCAACCATTTTCTGGTGGTTTTTCCAACGGATTTCTGCCCAGATCGATGGCTTACATTCCTCCGATCACAATGGACCCATTTTCCGGCTGTCATGCAAAGGTTTTCCCTCTTTTCCAAATCCTCCAAGCATCCATGGAAGTCCAACCTTTAAGCTCACCACTTGCGCTTTCTTTCTAGCAAACCAAACGTTTCAAACACACGGAAACTCTGCGACTTCATGTAGAAAGAATGAACCCGCGAAAGAGAGGGACTGAACTTGCGGCCAAACTTCTAGAAATCCCCGTGACTTCTGACAGTGGGAACAAACCCGTGAAATAGGGGTTTCGAACCCACGGGCATGGCAATTTCAGAAGGATTTTATGGTCCTTTCACGTCCAAACCTTGCCCTAACCTTTTCCTCTATAAATATACCCCCTTTGTCACCTTAAACACAATCCCTAATATCCTAAAATTACACCAACAATCCTATAGATTCACAATGACTTAGAAAACACCAAGAACAAGGAGAAGTTTAGCTTGAAGACTTCACCAAGATATTGGGTTGTCTCCTTTATCTCTTTTACTTGTTTTATCTTGTGTTGTATGTGGGACTACATGTTTATGTTGGGATTTTGGTTAAACTGTTATAATATTCATTATTTGGTTGAGCTTAATGTATACATGTTAATTGATTGATATGTAATGGATTTAGACTAATTGAAACCTCAATATCATGCATGAATGACTATTTATGTATATGTCTTTATCCTAGGTTAGATCGGTTAAGAACAATCTTATGAGCTTACTTGCCATCAACTAGGAATTGGATTAATTGCATTGAACATCATTTCCTAGCATTTCCAATCCCATACCCTCACACAATCATCACTCTTGCATGACCATGCATGAGTTTAGTTAGTTTAGTTAGTTAGTGTTAACTTTGTTAATTGTAGTTAGATTAATGTTAACTTAGTTGTAAGTTGATTGATGCCATCTTAATGTAATCTTAGTTTAGTTGTTAGCTTAGCTTGTGACAATCGCTATTTACCTTTCTTGTATGTAAATAGTGTAAATATATTGTATATACATAACACTTAAATCCGATTTAAGGTACCATACCTCCTTGTGGGAACGATACCCTTACTCGTAACCACTATACAAGTTGAACGATTCGTATACTTGCAAAGGGTAAAAACACTCGCACGCCCTATCAATTACCATAGTTTATAGAACTATCAAATGGCGCATCATCCACTTAATCCACCTTCATGCAAGTCATGGATTAACTTCTCCCGTAGGGAAGTCTTAGGAATACACAAACGGTTCCCATGAAATAGATACCCATCATTCTCATGAAAATCACTAGTAGGCTGCTTCTTAATACACTTGCACTAAATTTCCTTGAAGTCTTCATCGTCCACATATAACTCCTTCAAACAGTCAAACCACACAATCTCATGAGCCAGTGTCACAAGCAGGCTAGCACGACGGCTCAATGCATCAGCAACTCGGTTCAAAACTCCTGAATTGCGCCGAATAGCAAAAGGGAATTTTTGAAGGAAAGTGGCCTGAAAATAATACAAACGTAGTTAAATCGCTTAAAGCATACATAGAGGGGGGTGAATAAGTTTTTACAGTTTTTTAATCCATTGAAACAAACATTCGTTTGTCCCTCAAGGTAGCTTTACATACAACACATAATCCAAAACATTCATATATAGACAATATAATCATGTGATCATTTAAGCAATTTCTACATATATAAGGAGTTGCATGAAGTATAAAACACAAAAAAATCTCAACAACAAAGAATACTTGTATTATGATATTGTTTGAGGAATTACAAGTATTAACAAATATATCTATACATCAAAGTAACAATATACAAAAGAATAAAGAATATAAGAATGATCAAATATGTATTGCTTTACAAACCACACTTAACGAATCTTGATTTCAAAACTTCACAAGTGATGAATGTACTACAAGATTAAAAGCAAACATATATATACAAGTAATAAAGAGAGATAGGAAGAATTAACAGATGTGATTTTTTAACATGGTAAAACCTCCAAGGAGGAAACATCCACGGGTTGAACTACAACCATTGGGTACTATATATAATGGATGATAAATTATAAATTCCACAAAGTGACCAATCCTAGATCACCAACCCATGTAGAGTCTATGTCTACCCAACCCTATTGGAAAGTTTGAAATCCCTCAATGATGCGGAACCACCATATATTGGACAACATACTAAACCAACATCGATGGAAGATTAGAAATTCCTTAAGAGTGCATACACATCCCGTGTACCCCGCTCTATTGGAGTCTATGTCTATCCATACACCTAGGCCTACCAATAATATAGCCAACTCTCTATCCAAGGCACTCATGCCTCTAGAGAGCCTCCCTTGCATAGCTATCCGGACCTTCCCGATCCTAGCCATGACTTCTTGCTTGCCTATCCGAGTCATCTCAACTCTAAACAAGACTTCTTACTTGGCTATCCGGACTCTCGTCCTAACTAAGACTTCATGTCTTTCACAAGGACTTCCTAGTGTGATCATGTGAATGCAAAATGATGCAATCAATCAATTCAACATAGAACATGCGATCAATACATTCCATGGCACAAATAGACCTAAACATGTGAAACACAAGTCTAATAGTCTAGATGCAAAAACATGAATTAAACCTAGAGTAAGTGAAAAACACCTAACACAAAAACTCCTAGTTTCATTCAAACAAACAACACTTGAATAGATTATATTCATGAAACACATATTCAAGATGTCATACACATACACAATAAAATACTAGAATCATAAAATGATTTCAATTAATATTCTAGCCAAAGAATTAGAGAAAGGATAAAATGATAACTTAACTAAATCCTAGATTTCTCTAAAAACACACACATATACAATAATCCTAGATTACATCAATCATAGGATCAAAACAAAATACAAGGTCATTTATCATCAAAATGATTCAATCAAGTCTCAAACAACCTTAGATATCAAACTAATCACAATACAACTCTCAAACATGTGAAAATCATAAAATCAAAGAAACTAGTTCACATATGTCTCTAATTAGACTTTTGATTATGTTTGATTATGAAGCTATCTTTCTTAATATCATTCACCATACATATATATACATATAGAAGAAGAAACCCCAAGCAAATTGAAGGTTATAAAAGAAGAAATCTCAAAGATATGACAACTACCTCACAATCACGAGCTGATTCGGTTTTATGTGTAGAACCACTAAGAAAATCAATCAAATAGCTGCAAGACTACATGGAAAAGGTAGAGGACTAGATTAAGAATAATCTCCAACTTGAATCACTCAATTCCAACTTCGTATGAGAAAGTTATGGTGTTTGGAAGATGAGAAAAAGTTGAGAGAAAATTCTGCACATGAGAAATTTTAATTTTTCTTCTTGAATGGAATGGGAAGGAAAGGAGAACTTTTAAAAGAATTTAAGAGAGGGAAAATACGGGCCAATCAGAGCATGCCACATCAACAGCCCATGTGGGGACACAAATAAAGAATTCAAGAGAGGGAAAATACCGGCCAATTAGAACTTTTAAATCTAATGCATGAGCATATATTGCCAAGTGTGTGAAAGTGTTAAATAAATGTTGTTCAACTATGCAGGGACACAAATAAATGCCATGTGTGTGTGTGCCTAGCCTTGTAAGATGAATGAGGTCAATTTTACCTTTATTGTGCAATGAAGCAAATTCCTCCTTGAACAACACCAACTTGCATGAAATGTGGCCGAGTCTTTATTTGAAGCTTCAAATCATCAATCCTAAGACCACTAATGAATATAAGAAAAGCATCGCTTTGATATGGAATATATGCCAAGACAAACCAAAAACCTAACATGGCCCACCTGACATGCATGTTGTCCAAGTGCTTTTGACTATTAATAAACTTCAAAGCCTGATGATCGATATATAATACAAACCCCCGCTATACTAGGTAGTGCTCCCAGTGCTTCAAGGCTCGGACCACAGCGCAGAACTCCTGATCATAGGTACTCCATTTCTAGCGAGCTTCACTTAATTTCTCACTAAAGAAAGCTATTGGTCGCTTTTCTTGGGATAGCACATCTCCAATTCGTACGCCACTAGTACCATACTCAACTTCAAATATTTTCTCAAACCTAGGCAGAGCCAGTATCGGCGCAATGTATAGTTTCTCCTTGACTAACACAAATCTCATCTCTGCCTCTTCTCTCCATAGAAACCGGTCTTTCTTCATGCATTTTGTGATTGGCGCCATTACAGTGCTAAAATTCTGAATAAATCGGTGGTAGAAAATGGCTAAACTGTGAAAGCTTCGAACTTCACTCACAATTTTTGGCTCATGCCATTCTTGAATAACTTGAACCTTCTCTTCATCTACATGGATACCCTCTGAACTCCCCACATATCCCAAAACAACAAACCGCTAGTCATAAAACTGCACTTTTTGAGACTAAGATCATAAAGATGCACTTTTTGAGATTAAGAAACAATTGATTTTCCTGCAAAACTGTTAACACTTCCCGTAATTGTTCCACGTGTTCTTCCTCTGTCCTACTATATATAAGAATGTCATCAAAATAAACAACAACAAATTTTCCCACAAAAGGCCTCAATACCCGATTCATCACCTGCATGAAAGTACTGGGTGCATTTGACAGATCGAACGACATGACCAGCCACTCATACAAACCATCTTTACTTTTAAACGTTGTCTTCCATTCATCCCCAAGTCTGACCCAAATTTGATGATACCCACTGCGTAGATCAATTTTCGAAAACATCCTTGAACCCTTCAATTGGTCCAACATGTCATCTAAGCGGGGTATTGGAAATCGGTACTTAAAGGTTATTTTATTGATAGCTCGACTATCCACGCACATACACCAACTCCCATCTTTCTTCGGTGTCAACAACGCAGGAACCACACACGGGCTTATGCTCTCACGTATGAAACCCTTTTGTAACAACTCTTCTATCTTCTCTCGTAGAATTTCATTCTCTTTTGGACTCATTCGATAATGTGGTAAATTGGGCAAACTCGCCCCAGTATAAGGTCTATATTGTGCTGAATGTCTGATTGGATGATTTACATGCCTATTTGAGGTCCTTATATCCTAGATTTTGTACTCGTTGTTAAGGTGTTTTTGTATATAATGCGTTTTGTGAGCATTGTGTAGGTTATATGCCCTAAAATAATGTTTTGAGCATGATTGAAGAGTTTCAGAGGTTAAAGGACTGAAATTGGAAATCTATTTGCAGAACATTCAATTTTTGGGGGCCATATCTCCCTCCTCTGATCAAACTACATTTCGTGTAACCTATTTCTAGAAAGCCCCTTGAGTCTAATTTCCAACTGGTTTTACAGAATGCGATTATGAATTATCTAAAGGAAGTTATGGCTATTTTCGTAACGTTGTGCGAAGTTGAAAAACTTCACCCGAGAGACACATCTCAAGAGCGAGCTCACCAAGATCGCCCCAAGGTCGCTTTCCTCTCGGGTTTTCAACTACTTTTCTCAACTATAGAGCCTCTAGGTCACCCCTAGGTCACCCCAAGCTCGCCTTTTTACCTTAAAAAAATAATAATAAAATTCAAGAATTTACCTCCTTACCCCTGACCTAATTCATTCCCCTATATAACCTTTGATATTTTTAGACCAAAAGAACCAACTTCCTATCTAAAAATACACACCAAGACCTCATCTTTACATATTCCTCTTATATCACCATCTCCATCCTTAGAAAGCCACCAAGATTCCATATTTCCCTAACATCCAAACACACCCACCACATTTATTGACCACATCCATCATCACTTCATCTTTTTGGGCAATAGGGAGTTGAAGATATTCGAAAGAGAAGAAGATCTAAGTAGAAGAGAAAACTCTCCACATAGTTTTCCCTACAGCTCTTTCTCTTTCCATATTATTGTAGAGCTATGTATTTATTTATTTATATATGTTGTATGGATTTATATTGTAATATGAGTTAAATTTCTAGTGTTAAGGCTTGATGAAACCCAACACTTGACATTATATATATAGACCACCGAATTTTTCCATGTGTGCTTATGTTTTGTATGGATGTTTTTGAGTACTTAATGCTTTCATTAGATTGATCTCCTTTAGAATGATTTTTGGTTGTGTGTTGTGAACCGATCGGAGACGCACACAACGTGTTTGATGAAATGTCCTCTATGCATGTCTAGTAAGGTAGACATACTGAGGTTAGTGTATAGGGCTATTTTGAGTGTACCAAAGTTCTTAATGAATTCACGTATATATTCTAGGGTCATCGACTGATAGGCTTTGGGTATGTGCGGATGTAATTTCTGTTACTCGACTAAGAGTAGAGATTATTGTTAGGTGATCGAGTCTACAATTCACATTTGCAAAAATTAGGTATTTAGATGAGTTTAAGGCTTTAATTGGAAAGGGTTAGATGAATTTTATTCTTAGCATATTATCTCTCATTGTTACATTTGATTTCATTACTTGTCACTATTTTACCATTTTAGCTTAAAGTTAGTTGAATAGTATAATTTAGTTCAATCATAGGTTTTAAATATGAAAATCATCTCTTATTGCTTGTTTGAATAGCAATTATGCTAATCAATTTTGGTAATCAATCACCTAGTCTTCGTGGGAACGAACTTTACTTGTTATTGTACTACACTCCCGATCTCGTACGATTGCAAGTGTCACTTTCAGAGTGGTCAATTTTTGGCATCGCTGCCGGGGATTGAGCGGATGATTGATATCGATACTAGTTAATCTATTGCTAATTTGAACCTTTTAATTTAGTTTGTGTGTTTCGTTTTATAGATACTATTGCTCTTGCAAGTACTCGCGTACAAGGAGCCAAAATCTTCAATTCTTACACTTTGATCATGAGATTGAGATATTAGCTCGAAGAAATAGACAAGAGGTAAGGGTGAACAGAGCAATGATGGAAGATCCAAATAGAATTCAAAATGAAGAGAGATTGCCTCCTGTGGCAAATCAAGACCATCATGAATTACCTCATGTGGCAAATCAAGATTAGAAGGGTAATGAAGTTGAAGACGAGTGCACTCTACGAGATTACAAGATGCCTAGAGTCGAGTAGAACATGTCATCCATTCGCCGATCGACAATTGCAGTAAATTCCTTTGAGATAAAGCCATTGGTTATTTAGATGATTGGCACTACTTGTGTGTTTAATGGATTGCCGAGTGATGATCCAAACATGCACCTTTAAAATTTCAGCGAGATATGTGACACTTTCAAATACAACGGGATTCCCAAAGATTTTCAAATTGAAGTTATTCCCATTTTCTTTGAGAAATAACACGAAGGTGTGGTTGAACTCGCTACCACCAAACTTGATCATTACCTTTGATCAATTGGCCCAAGCATTCTTGAACAAATTTTTTCCTCTAGGGAAAGCTCACCTTAGAAATGACATCATTTCTTTTGCACGATTTGAGAATGAAAGTCTCTACGAAGCTTAGGAGAGATTTAAGGAGCTTATTAGGAGATGTCATCATAATGGTCTTGAAAAGTGGCAGACTTTGCAAGCTTTCTACCAATGAATCACAATGTCAACTAGAAATTTGGTAGATACGGTTGCTGGAGGCTCTCTAATGAGCAAATCAATGGATACAGCTAGTGCTCTCCTAGAAGAAATGACATTCAACAATAGCCATTAGGGTAATGAGAGGCAATTATCGAAAAAGGTTCCGAGTTTGCTATAAGTGGATAAGTTAACAAGTGTGAAGGCTCAACTGGTAGCACTTCAACAACAAATGAACAAGATGAGTGCATGGCCTAGTAATGTGTAAGTAGCCTCATATGAGTGGTGTTTGGGGCCACACGCTAGCATGGACTGTCAAGTTGGAAACCCGTTTGCTTTAGGTTCAACAGAACAAGTCTCTTTTATAAACTACAACCAGAACTACCAAAATCTCATCGACCACCAAAATGACAACCAAAATCCTCACAACAACCCATTTTCAAAGACTTACAATCCTGTGTGGAAAAACCACCCAAACTTGTCATGGAGGGACAAATAACCACAACAACAACAAAACCTCAACCAAAGATAAACCCCCGGATTCTAACAACCTCAATAACAAAACTACCCTAACCAACTCCCAAACAATCAAGGGGAGAGAAAGTCTAACCTAGAGAACCTTTTCTCCAAATATATGGGCAAGTTGGACACTAGAATGAAGACCTAAGACTTGGCCTTGAGGAAGCTTGTCACGAAGATTGACCAAGTAACTCAACATTCACAAGCCTCAATCCTAAACTTGGAAATGCCAGTTGGGTAATTGGCAAGGGCAATTTAAGGGAGGCAACAAAAGGCATTGCTTAGTGATACTATAGTCAACCCTAAGGAGCAGTCCAATGCTATTACATTGAGGAGTAGGAGAGAGGTTGAATTACCGGAAGGTTTTGGGAAAAGTGTTGTTGTTGAAAAAGAAGAGGGCATAGAAGAAAGGAAGAAAGCTAGTGAAGATGACTTGCCTACCACATCGTATGATTTCCCTCATCCACCCCAAGTCAAAGCATATGTGCCACCTATCCCTTACCCACAAAGGCTTGAAAAACACCAAGATACTCAGAACTTTGCCAAATTCTTAGTGGTTTTGAAGAAACTGTACATTAATGTTCCATTCATAGAAGCTTTGGCATAAATGCCAAAATATGCAAAGTTCTTGAAAGAGTTGCTGTCAAAGAAGAAAAATTTGGAAGATTTAGAAATAGTAGCTCTCATGGAGAAATGCAGTGTCATCCTCCTAAAGAAACTCTCACCAAAGTTAAAGGATCCCGAAAGTTTCACACATCCTTGCACTATAGTGAACTCTGAATTCAAGAGAGCATTATGTGATTTGGGAGCAAGCATCAATTTGATGTCATATTCAGTGTTTAAGAAATTAGGCATAGGGGAAGTGAAGCATGTTCATATGTCTCTGTAATTGGCTAATAGATCGATCACTTATCTGAGGGGTATGCTTGAAAATGTGCTGGTGATAGTAGAGAAATTCTTTCTCCCAGCTGATTTTGTAGTTCTTGACATGGAGGATGATGTTGAGATCCCTCTGATCCTCAGGAGACTATTTTTGAAGATGGGAGGAGCCTTGATTGATCTAAAATAAGATAAGCTCACTTTGAGGGTGAATGATGAAGAAGAGATTTTTGATGTGTTCAAAATCACCAATAACCTCCCACATCACGAAAAATGTTTGATGGTGAATGCTTTAAACTCTCCTAAGGAGTTAATGGGGAAAAGTGACAAAGAATAGCATATATCAAATTTAATACAACATTTGACATTGCATGGAAGCAAATTTTTTTTTTTTTTTTTTTTTAACTTCGTGCTAAATTTTAGCATTGACACACTAAAATAGCATTGCATTGGAGATGCTCTAAATCTACTTGATAGACAACCAAATAAAAAATATGACTTCAATGCTCCTGTTTAAGTATTAATTTATTAATGACATGTTTTATTATTTTATTTATTTATTATTTTTAATCAAACAACTTTCTTAACAATCCATTTATATTTATCTCCAAATGTTGAGTTGACATACAATATAACTGTCTAACATTGCCTCTGAAAGCTGACATTCAACTTGACAGTATCTATTATTTGTTTTGCCACATCAGCTTGACAATGAGTAGTAACAACTACATTGGAGAGAGATATTTGAACACGATCTCTATTAGTCCTTATTGGCATATAATTTTTTTCACAATCCATTACTGCATTGAAGATGCTCTAAAATATGTTTAGACACAAAAAATTCAAAATGTTCAATACACCCATTATTTTGAATTTTAAAACTAAACATTTACTTACTAACTATGTAAGCCCAATAATATACGAAAATAAACCTTTTAAAAAATTAATTATTTTATTTAAAAATCTAAATGATAGTATTTTCAACTGGAAAATAGAGAATTCTTTTTTTATTTTATTTTATTTTATTTTTGTAAAGTTGAAACTTAATAACTTGTCCTTATTACTAATATTATTTATTTTTAAGGGGTAATTTCACTAAAGTCCCTACTTTTTTGATGAAATATCACTTATTCAAACGTCTTTGTCATATTAGCAACTTAAGTTCCTAGTTTTTTTAAAATACATCACTTTAGTCCATTTGACCATAATACTAATGGTCAACTGTAACTATATATTTAAATGTACAAATTTACCCTTGCCAAAATAATTTATTGAGCTTCAAAAAATAAATAATATTAAAATGGTTTATAAAAATAAAGTAACAACAAAATTTATTTTCTAAAAAAAATAAAAAAAAAATTCATAATTTTAAAAACAAAAAAAAAAAAAAACTAAAGGATTATGGAAAATATAAAGTTAAAATAAATAATACGTTTAAAGTATTTTCATAAATTTAAAAAACAAAAAAAAAAAAATTAGAAATTATTTCATAAAATAAAAAGAATTTTTTTAAAAAAGAAAGTAATGGATCTCCACCATTGGATTAATCCAAATCCCTCCAAATCCAACGGTGGAGACCCGTTTACTTTTATGTTCGATAAACAGTGTTCCATTCACGGTGACGTTTTCTCTACGAAACCAACAGCTTTGACGTATTCTTTGTTTCTTCTTTCCAAAACAAAAAGCACTTTTTCTACAGTTTCACTACTCTGCTTCGCGGACTACCGAGATTCCACTGCAGACCACGTGATCATACTACTATAGACTCATCAAACTGTACCCTTAATTTCACATTCTTTAATGACAAACACTTTCATGGAATTTTACACCGTCTGATCTAATAAATATCAGGCCCCACAAACTAACTCTAAAATTCTAACTGTGAAAGTTATAATTTAGTTAAAAACAGTAGACGATGCTAACATGCACGACAAATATATGATGTAGTTTAGCTTTAAAAAGAAGATTTTGCTAAAATGCGCCAGAGATAGAGAGAGAGATGGAACTTACTGTAACCAGAAGCAGCGAGGCTGCCGTTGGAGACAAAGTCATAGATGACAAGCTTCTCTTCTTCTGCCCAGTAAAACCCACGAAGCTTAACCAAATTTGGATGCTTCAACTTAGTAATTGCCTTCACTTGGCTCTCGAAATCCTTCAATTTCACGACTCCACTCTCTCCAATTCTTCTCACCGCAAGCGCCGTCCCATCTCCGAGCACTGCCTTGTACACAATGCTCGAACCAGTCGTCCCCAATATATACGCTGACGCCTTGAACAATGTCTCCAGCTCAAGCTCTATCTCTCCATTATCAACTGTCACTAGCATTCCTCCTTTGTGTTTGTTGTTGTTGTCTTGCTCGCTGTCAAATCCAAAGTAATGTATTTCCTTTTATGTTTTGAAATATATTTTTTTTAAATACTTTCAATTTATTATTTATTTTAACTTTATATTTTCTATAATTCATTAATTTTTATTTTCTTTATTTTTAATTATTTATTTTGTTTTTTTTAGAAATTCATTTTTTATTGTTAATTTTTTTTTTTTATAAACCATTTTGATATTATTTATTTTTGAAACTCAATAGATAATTTTGACAAGGGTAAAATTGTACTTATATGTATATAGTTATAGTTGACCATTAATATTTTGATTAAATTAACTAATGTGATGTATTTTGAAAAAAAAAAAAACAAGGGATTTAAGTTGCTAATATGACAAAAACGATTAAATATTTAACATTTCTCCAAAAAAGTAGGACTTCAATGAAATTACCTATATTTTTAATTAACATAACTCATCCTTGATCATTTTACGCAGGAACAATTTTATTACTATTTTATTAATAAAAATAGCTCGGTATCCACATGTACACAATATTTCAATTGGGATCCCCTGGTCTGGCTACTTGACTCGCTTGATTGTCCTATTATACAGGCTTCACATACTCATATCCCATATGAGAGATCATATTAAAAAAGAAAAATAAAGGAATGCAATGTACATATTATTATGAATAGTTATATTACAAACCGCCCGAATTACCCTCACTATTAAATACCAATTTCCTACAGAAACCCAACATATTGTTGTGGACCTCCTAACCTACTCTCAAGCTCACACTGATGTCAGGATTCGAAATGGTAGAAAAAAAAGTTAGATATTCACGGGGTTCTACGACCACTCTGAGCAGGCCCAAAGAATCCACTCCTGGAATCTCCTTCATTGTCTTGCAGGAATGTACGATCTTTCTTGGGTGTGTATGAGTGATTTTAATGAGATTATTTGTGATTATGAGAAGATTGGTAGGGTGAGGAAAAACTGGCAATCTATGTCAAACTTTCGAGAAGCCTTGGAGGAGTGTGACCTGGATGACATGGGTTACAAGGGCCCGAAGTTTACTTAGAGCAATAAGAGAGATGGGGAGAACTCGATTATGGAGCGTCTTGACAAGGGAGTGTGCAATCGAAATTGGAGCAATTAGTACCAAAACTCGATTATCGGATCATAGACCACTAAGGTATCAAGATACTTCTTCCTCTTGCAAGACGTAAGCGCGCACATACACAATTCATACATATGTGTCCCTACATCGTTGAGCAAACCACACATACATTGCATTTATATGTGCCCATGCATCGTTGTGCTCATTTGGTAATAACACATTCACACATGATTTATTATGCTCATGCATTGATCTCATATTGTCATACATTGTAGAAACACATGTACTAGGACTATGTCTAGGAAATTGCATACTTGTGTGATCTTGTGTTTATTTGTTTGGATTTTGTTGTTTTGAACTTGAATATGATCTTATATGATTCTTTTTTGAGTACCGGTTGTATCGGTTACTCACTCATTTGATTTCGAGTTCTAACGAGGAAGTTACGCTACTTTAGTTCTCTTACAATGCATTGTCTTCGTCATCGTGTATCATGTCGATTTCATATCCAATTATCAAAGTTTCATAGTCATCCTCGTGTGTGATTGAGTTATGAGTTCGTAATCTGAAAGCAGATTCGAATTCGGAGGCCAAAGAACGATCGAAGAATGTGAGAGATGCGCGAAAGGGAGCGAAGGAGAGAGATGAGACAATTGGCCACCATCCTTCTTTCCCGTGGAGGCGCGTGGCCACCACGGGGACAAGGGCGGATGGTGGCTCAATTACCTTCTTGTCCTTAATCTTCTCCAATTGATTTCCCTCCCTATATATTTCGAATCTCGTGTAATCTCTCACACAGTTTTTGCATTTTTGTTTTCATCATATCTCTCTCATTTCAACTCCAAATTGAGTGATCAAAAAGCCAAAATTGTTGGTCTAGAAGAGAGGAACAAGTCCCAATCATTTCAAGAGTCAAAACATGTCCTCGTGGTTCATCTTTTGTATGTGAATCATCTTTTTTCCATTTTTCTTATGATCAACTTGTTAAATCTTATTTCTTGATTGATGAAAAATGTTTAGAATGATATTGATTCCTATTTTAGACTTGTTTAAATGATTTTCAGATTATAGCTTTTTGTGATTTTGATTGAACATATTTCAAAACTTAACTTGATTCACATGAAATTGATTCTAGAAATATTTTGTGATGAGCTTGATTGTTGATTTCTAGGTTTTGATTTCATGATATAAGAATTATGATTTGTGATTGCAATATTGAATATTCTAATCTAGTTCTTATTGATTCACATTCTTGGATTTCTAGATAACTTTGTGATTAGGTGTTGAAAGCATATTCTAGTTATCTCTTATATGTTTATAGAGTTTGTGTGATCAACTTTTTTTATTTGATTGTGTTTACATCATTTGCATCACATAGATCATTTGCCTTGTAAAAGGTATGAAGTCTCTTGTTGTTGAGTGATTCTTCAACATAAAGCAAGGAAAGTCTTGGCTTAGAGTTTGAGGCTTTTTGTAAGTCCGGGCAAGAATTCTTGGTAATGAGTGTGAGGTTCTGGGTAAATCCAAGCAAGGAAGTTTTAGTTGTGAGCAAAGGGCTCAGATCAACTAAGCAAGGAATTCTCCCTAGAGACTTATGATAAGTTTAGCTTAGGTAGTGGCTTTCTAGAGGCAAGCGATTTGTCTTGGTCAGGAAGTTAGTGACAAGGTGTTATCACTTGGTCCTTGGATAGACTAGGAGTTGATAGCTTGAGGAGTATATCATGTGTTGATTGCTTTGAGTGTGTATCTCTTTTTACATAGTGGATTTGCTTGCCGGCGGTTGTGGATTCAACTCGTGGACATTTCCTCTTATGAGGTTTTACCACGTAAAAACAATTGTGTCAAGTTTTATTTTTACTTTTCATTATCTTATATATTCTCATTGATTGTATCATTTGTGTTTTATATTATAATTTGTGTTAACAAACAATCTTTTGTTTTGTTAGACACACCAAGTGTGTACATCATTGTTTCGTATAATAGTAGTTTGAAAGAATTTGGAACGTATACCTATTCAACCCCCTCTAGGTATATTTACACTATAATTGCTTAAAAGAATTTCAGTTTATTATATAGATTTATTTTATGATAATCAAATATATTAAAGAAATTTAATGATTTGACTCTTTGTTTACATTCTCATTTGTATTCAATAATTAATTTATATATATATATATATATATAATCCATAAATCACTAAATCATCAAAAGACAATCCTGTAATTAATGGGATATTATACTATTTGGTAAGTTATTTTATGTTATTTTTGGTTCATCAAGAGAATATATATATATATATATATATATATGTAAATTTTTGTTTTGAATTCATTAAAAGAATTTATTCATTATCTCATAAATTATGGAATATGCTCTTGATTTTTTTTTTCTTTATCCTATCAATTATGAGATTGACTCTTAATTTTTCTATATTATTAATTATTTTATTAATTTTTTATTTTGACTCTTGACTTTTATTCATGATACCATTAATTATATGATTGACTCTTGATTTTTCTATACTATTAATTATTTTATTAAATTCATATTAATTAGTATATAAAAATCAAGAATCAATCCAGTAATTAATTAAAAAATAATAATCCCAAATTAACCTTTCATATTCAATTTAGTAATTAATTTTTTTTTTCTTATTCAGTTATGAGTTATACCATTTTTATAACCTTTTATATATATAAGAGTATCGATATTTACACTACTCTTATATGTACACCCCTTAAAAATTGTATGTACACCATTTTTTGTATGTGCACCCGATTAAACATTTTTAAAAGATTATATTTTATAAACACACCCCATAAATTACCAAATATGCCCTTCTTTTTCTATTTGGAAAAATTAAAATAAAAAATATGGGATGAGCCACACCAGTAGTCTTCTCCTTTAATTTAACATTTTAATAGAAGACATAGCAGCCTCTTCCATCTTTTCAAATCTAGACAGCTCATCTCTACTATTTGATATTTGTGATTTGAGATAGCAAGGGTGAGGTTATGGCTGCTAATGCTTCTCCTTTTGTTGTCCTGTAAATATTGTAGAAGCTATGGCCTTATTTTATGATTTAGACTTGGCTTGATATAGGTTTATTTCCGGTTTTTATAAAATCGATCCAATCGGATTCGAAGAACACAGAAAATAACTAACTATTTAACTAAATCAACTACTATTTAACTAAATCAACTACTCTGACATTTAAGAATTTGTTAAGCCCCATTTTTGAAATCTGATTCATTTACCGAGACTTTTACCAAATTGCAAATGCATGCACTCAACTCTATTTTGTAATCCATTGTTTGTTGCTATGATCTTTTAAGAGGAAATTGCAAAAAATATTAAAAATTTTATTGTTTTATTGTTTTTAGGACTAATTGCACAAACACCCCTGATTTTAGGCATAATTGTATGTATATGAAATTTTTACCCTTAATTGTACAAACATCCCCTGTAATTAGTTGACTTCATTAAATCTAACCATTGACCACAATTTTAACCAAAAAATTACTAAAATGCCCCTAGTTACCTATTTTATTATTAATAATATATATACTTTATTTTTTTTGACAATTTATATATATACTTAAAATAATAATTATATACAATACTTTATTTATTTATTTAATAATTTTTATAATCAATTTTAATCCATTTTTTACATTTTTATAATCCATTTTTAAAAATAAATTAATTAAGTATAATTATTTTTTAAGTATATATATAAATTGTCAAAAAAAAAGTATATATATAATTAATTATTAAATAGATTACTAGGGGCACTTTAGTCATTTTTTGGTTAAAATTGTGGTCATTGATTAGATTTAACAAAGTCAACTAATTACAGGGGATGTTTGTATAATTATGGTAAAATTTCATATACATGCAATTATACCTAAACTCAAGGGACGCTTGTGCAATTAGTCCTTGTTTTTAAGCAAAAAGTTCATTTACTGTTTATTATACTTATCGTCTTTGACCTTGAATTGCCAAAGATGTCCTCCGTTTTATATTTACTTCATCCACCCAAAATTTACCTCATTCTTCTCCACCGCCAACATCTCAATTCAGATCTGCATCTCTCTCTCTCTCTCTCTCTCTTTCTCCAGCCCAGATACAGATCTTCTCTCTCACTTCAACCCAGATTTTATCTCCAACATTTACGAAACGTTGGTGGCTGAATCGGTGCTGAAGATGGATCAGAGCATTTTAGATTCGATGCGTGCGAAGATCGAGGAAGAGCATAAGAAACTTGATGAGAAGTGAGTTGTTTTTTGTTTCCTTCTCTTCATTGGACTCCATTTTCAGACTCTCTCTCTCTGTCATACACACATATTTTTAATTGTTGAAGGTACCGTGATCGATTGGTTCAGTAATTTCTCAGCTGCTTCTAGTTCTATGTAGAGTTAGTTGAGTTTCTGCTGAAATAGTTCCAGTCATAGCTCTATGATTCATGTTATGTCATTTTGATGAAGTAAATGTTCATTTTTGGTTTTAGTTTGATGTGGGTTCTCTTTGTTCTCTTTGTTTTGTTTTGCTTTGTTTTGTTTAATTTAAGTGAAACTATGAGCTGAATTGTGTAGTTTCGTTTGTTATGGTAATTTTTGTTCATTTGTTTTATGTTTAGTCAAATAACTGAACTGGGTTTTTTGTTCATTTATTATAGTTTTTTTTTTCTTTCCTTTTTTTTGGGTTTTTTTTTAGATATTGTTTTCTTTCATTTGCAAGGGTTAGATATATGTATGTGCTAATGTAGGATTTTATTTATTTATTTTTTATTTATTTTTATTAAGGTGAATGGAAAGTATTGATTGAATTTATATTTGGTTTACTTGGGGCTATAATGGAGTTGTTTGCTTCTCTAAGTCTTCGAAAGAGATGTGCAGCTGTTTGTTTGTGGGTGTTTGTGGTGCTCTTGTTAGGGAACGATAGAGGGGTGTTATCGGATTCCAATTATTTGATCCGGTTGGGAAGCTATGACATTACTGGACCTGCTGCTGATGTTAATATGATGGGTTATGCTAACATGGAGCAGATTGCATCCGGGGTTCACTTCAGGTTGCGAGCTTGTGCATTCATTGTGGCAGAGCCACAAGAGGAACAGGTTGTGTTTGTGAACCTTGATGCTTGCATGGCCTCACAACCCGTGACAATTAAAGTGCTTGAGAGGTTGAAAGCAAGGTAATTATCTTCTCAAAGTTTTTTGATACGTGTTGTACTTGTTATGTATAAAGGTATTTGTTTGGAAGTATGAGTGATTTTATGTTTGAACAAAATATTATAGTCATAAAAATATAGCATTTTGATGTGAGTCATCAAATTGGTAGTACTAGTTCTCTATTGGTACTAGCAATTTGATGGCAAGAGTTTTTGGAATTAGTTGTGCACACAGCCAGCAAATTGATATCCTAGAGTGAAATAAAATCTGTCATATTGGCAGGTATGGGGACCTATATACTGAAAGAATGTTGCCATTAGTGGTATTCACACCCATGCTGGACCTGGGGGTTACCTCCGGTATATTGTGTATATTGTGACATCTCTTGGATTTGTTCGCCAGTCATTTGATGTCCTCGTAGGTGGCATTGAGAAAAGCATTATACAAGCCCATGAAAATCTCCGGCCTGGATCAATTTTTGTGAATTAGGGTAAGACACGGGATTTTGATCCTTGCAACCTTCTTTTTCTATGCATTAACTTGACCAAGCATCTGCAGCCAGAGTGGCATTTATATCTAGAGGCTTTTCTATTGAATTAATTGAGCCGTTGTGGTGAATTAATAGAGCAATTGTAGAAAAAGTTGTTTGAAGCAATTTGAAGCACTAATTTAGAATTGTGTTTGATCTTGGTTTTCAGGATGGTCGGATATGATTATAGTTAATTTGTGGCGATGATACAAAAATGGCAACGACAAATTGGGTAAGAAGGGTCAATAGAAGAGAAATTTTAGTATTGGATTTAGGGGGACACTACAAGCTTGCCGATTTTAATTATAGTCGGGCGTTATTTTCTTGGTTATATATCTTTTTAGGATTTCAACACAGCAGTACATCACAAGTCTAAAATGTGCTTGTTGAATCTACTCCATTTTTGAAGAAGAAAATTCTCATTGCTTGTATATCTTCTCCCTTTATGACTCATTTAGTTCAATGTAAAGTAATATGAAGCAATTTTTTTGTAGTAGTAATAAGTCAGATTAAATTAATGATTTGATTTGGTGAATGGTGATGAAACAACAAAAGTAACAAAAGAGTATGGATAATATAAAATTAGTGGTTGGGGTCGTGGCGATGGATATCAAAGTGGGGCTTTTGCTTGCTATGTAAAGCTACTTTACAAATTAAACTCATGGGACACCATAGAATTGTGGATGCATAACTTGTTATGAGACAGATGACACTTGGATTTTTTTTCAAATGGTACTGTACCAGGGGAATGATTTCTGTTCATGCATGTATGACATTGTAGAAGGTTCACCTGTTAAAGCATTTATTTTTACAGAAAGCATGTAACTTCGAAATTTAACTTATGTCATGTAACTTGGATACAATTGACATGTAATTTGGAAATCAACTGTCATTTGAATTAAAAACTAATGTTTCAGTTCATTCAGCTACAATTGACATGTAATTTGAAACTCAATTAGAATGTAGCTTTAATCTCAATTGGCATGCAACTTGAATACGACCGATATGTAACTTCAAACTGGCATGTAACTTGACTTGCATGACATACGACTGAAGTGTAACTTGACATACATTTGACATGTACTTCGAAATAAATTGGAATATAATTTCAAATTTAGCTGGCATGAAAGTTAAAACTCAATTAGTATGTAACTTGAATACGACCAACATGTAACTTCAAACTAGCATGTAACTTGACTTGCATGACATAAGACTGAAGTGTAACTTGAATTTAATTGACATGTAACTTGACATACGTTTCACATATACTTTGAAATATAAATTGGAATATAGTTTCAAACTTAGCTGGCATGAAAGTTAAAACTCAACTAACATGTAATTTTAATCTCAACTGACATGTAACTTGAATACAACCGACATGTAACTTCAAATTGGCATGTAACTTGACTTGCATGACATACGATTGAAGTGTAACTTGAATTTAATTGACATGTAACTTGACATACGTTTGACATGTACTTTGAAATAAATTGGAATATAATTTCAAACTCAGTTGGCATGAAAGTTAAAACTCAACTAGCATATAACTTTAATCTCAACTAGCATGTAGATTCAAACGTAATCACAAGTTCAAAAAAAAAAAATAAAATAAAATAAAAATAAAAAAAATAAATTGAAATTGATATATAAGTTCGAATATAACTGACATGTAACTTGGAACGCAACAAGCATAAGGCATATAACTCCGAATAATTGGTACTCAACTCGAATGTAACTTGAAATTAAATTAGCATATAACTTGAAAATCAATTGACATGTAACTTGAAGATCAACTTGTGGTAACTCTTATTTCTACACATTGTGTAGCCCCTTACTTTCATCTTTTATGCTTGTTTTCCTGGTAAAACCGGGTATTTAATATGTTTAAATAAGTGTTTTAGGGTTTTTTCTAGAAGAGGGGCTTAAGTGCAAAAATGAAGAAATATTAGGGCAAAAGTGCAATTTTTGGAACTATTTGGCGCCCTTGTAATTGTGCGATTAGGGGCCACCAAAAAGGGACCAGAGAACCTCCATTTTGCAATTCGGTGGCCTATGGCCGCATAATAGGGCTAATTTTTCAAGGGTGGAATTTTGATGAAAGTTTCCTGCAGATGGCCCATGTTTCGAGGGTCATATCTTTCTCCTCCGATCGAAATAGGTTTTTTGCTACCTATGGTTGGAAAGATCCAAAAGTCCTCTTTCCAACGGTTTTTCAAGAAGGTGATTCCGATATTTGTGGAGAAAGTTACGCCTATTTCCATAACGGTGCGCGCTGCTAGAAACCCATCCGCGAAGTCCCCAAAATCAGCCACTTATGAAGGGCATTTTTGTCCTTTCCCCTATTTCTGCCCTAAAACCCCCTCCCCACTATATATACCCCCCTTTTCTCTCAGTTTTCACAGAACCCATTCTCTCCCTCTCTCTCTCTCTCGCCCCAAATCTTTCTCTCTTCCATTTTCTTCATCTTCTTCACTTTCTCCACTAATTAAGTGAGAGATCCAAGCTCCCATGGAGGTTTTTCCTCCATGGGAGCCCACCATACATCTCCACCACCATATTTTCACTTCCTACACCACATTTAGGAGTAGATTATAAGGAAAAGGAGTGGTCTTTGGACCAAAACCGGGCTAGGAAAGCTAGGAGCTTTTTTAGAGGGTTTGTCTTCAAAGGTTGTCTTATTTCTACTCTTTTCTTGTATTTCTTGTTTTCCTTTATGTGTAATCACCAATTTGGGGATATTTTAAAGCTACACTTATTGCAATATATGTATGATTGTTCTTATATTTTTTGAGTTTTGTTCTACTCTTTGCTTATTCATGATTAAAGCTATTGTTGTGATATTCATGTGTGTGATGGGTCTAAATTGATATGTGTCCATGAATGGGATTATGAGTAGTGTAATGTAACCTAGGAGTAGGGTAATTTAGCATCCCATGATTGTTGATTGATTGATGGATGATCCAAAATACCATGTTTAGAATGATTAGAGTGTTGAAATTTAGCTCTAAAGAGTGGGAAGAGTTTGATTGATACATGTATTTGCTAAATTAGACTTTGGTTCTATATTCTTATGCTTAATGGGTCTTTGTTTTCAAAGGCACAATTGCTCACCCATGGCTTGGGTTGGGTGATGAATTGATTTAGGGATAATTCCCAAATCAAGAGAATGAACCCCTAACTTAAATTGAATGGTCTTAATGAATAACAATCAACTTGTTGCATGTAGTTGTTTGGTAAGCTTGTTTCCATTTTTAGCTATCCTAGGGAGATTGATTAAATCGAATCCTTTTCTAGAGTAAAGACAAACCGAATTCCTTTTGTGCTCGTGTAGTTATATGGGTATTTCATTGCTTAATGCTTTCACTCGGTTAGTCACGTTGTGGATGATATTTAGGTTGTGTGTTATATATCGCGTGGTTCACATTAACATGTTTAGCGTGATATTCTCTACATTTGACCAGACAATTGAGAGATCACTAGGCTGGCATGTAGAGCTCATGTGTGTGTGTCCCACAGTTCTTAATGAATCCAAGCATTTATGCATGGATATAATCTCTAAGACATCGAGAGAGATTAGAGATTAATTAAGGGGACACGAGCATATAACATGCGTGTTGTATGAGTATATCGTATTCTTAATTCTTTTACTTGGTTGCCATCCCGTATTTGGTTAGCCATTGTGAATGAATTATTGGCTGTACTATGGCCCATGCGGTTGCGCATTACATACTCAACGAAATAACCACTATATATGACTAGAAAGTGAGAGATACACTAGGCTAGCATATAGGGTTCATATGTGTGTTCCATAATTCTTAATGAATTCATGCATTGTGTGGATGTGATTTCTAAGACTCGAGAGAGATTAGAGATCGATTAAGGAGACACGAGCCTATGATATACTTGCACATTGAGGGACTAAGTGAGTCTAGCACTTAATTAAGAGGATTGTTACAGTTGAATCATTTCTCTAGTCTAACCACATTTCATGCATCTCTCCATTCCATCCTATCCATGTATATATTATGGTAGTTAGTTTATTTATTTATATTATTACACACTTTTCTGTAACCGCAACACACGAGTTCTCTCGAAGTGTTGTAATAACAGTTAGAACCTAATAGTGGTCGGCGGATCCCACCTCTCTGCGGAATGATACCCTCACTTGCCGCTGTGCTAATCTCTGTGACTCGCGCGTTAGCGAGGTCGAACTTAAATGTTCATCTTTTGACTGACACCGCAACGACGTGTCGTCAATTGGCATGTAACATACCATTCAATAGACAATTGACAGACCTTTCTAGTAATACTAAGTTTAACCACAAAACACTTTGTTTTTTTTTTATCTAAAAGATATGCATTTCTTATTAACAGCAAAAACTGTGAGGCTAAAAATGATGATTTGCTATACTTAAATGCTTAGGAATGGAATTTTCAACATGGCATACAAACATCTAATCCAAATTGAAACATCATGAAAACCCAATTGAAACAATCAAACAAGTAACCAGAGCTACATATTAAACAAAACAATTGCTTAATTTTAGAGGTTGAAGTTTATGGCAGTACAATGAAAATGAAAATCTCTCTCTATTTCCTAAACTAATTGCTGTGTAATCAAGGATAAACAACCAATCACTAAATATGAACATAATTTTAGAGGTTGAAGTTCATGGCAGTACAATGAAAATGAAAATATCTCCCTATTTCCTAAACTAACTGATGTGTAATCAAGGATAAACAACCAAATTTTTTTTAAAGAAACCTTATTTATTAAAAAATTAACTTTTCTAGTATCAATATCAGTTAACAAATTAACAACAAAATCAAATTTGAACAATTAGAAAACCATAAAATCCCATTTCACGATTCGACGAATGAGGGCAATAACTTCGACATCAAATTTGAAGCGATTCAGTGGTGGGTTGAGAAGAAAAGAAGGCAATAGCTTCAACGAACGAGGGCAGTAGGAGGGGACGATAGATGCAGACGGCGTTGACGACCTAGGGTGGATTCGGCGACAGGTAAGGTGAACGGGATGGCAGAATAAAACGACCAAACATCTCTCCACCAAGGGACCTGAAGAGAGTCACGAATGAACAAGGAGTAAGCCGCTTTGCAAGAAACTCAACCATCTCAAGAATTAGCCTAAAATAGAGAGTCCGTGACATGAGCAATCTTAAACCAACCAATTCAAAAATTGAGATCCGAGAAACAGGCTAAGAAACAATCGTCACGAACCCACCTACCATCCTAAATAAAATCAAAGACCCTCGATCGAAGAGGACTAGCCAAGTAATCTGAAATCCTCAAAAGCTCTAAAATAGGAACCCCTAGCCAATTATCGTGCCAAAAATCTCACTGAGAGTTTTCACCAATAAGCTAGATACATTTCTTAAGAAGAGTAGAATAATTAGCCCGAAGAGAGGATCATATCGAAGAAGTGACATACATCTCTGAGGCTTCTGAAGCTGCCTAAGATATCTCTCCTGAAGAAATGAGTAAGCACAACCATTAGAAGTCATAAACTTCCAAGTGAACTTTCGTAAAAGAGATTCATTCAACAACCCGAGGCCTTTCAAACCAAGGCTTCTTTGAGGGTAAGGCATACAACAACAATCCCAATAAACCCGGACCAACTTGGTCTCCTCACAAGACTCAGTCCATACCTCAATTTGCGATTAATTAGCTACAACAACAAAGAAGGCCACTTGTAAATCTTGAATTTCAATATTTATTTTTGGTATCAAAATTTGTACATGCTATACTAACTTGCCAAGGATTTGAACGTGTTTAGAATTCTTGCTACCATTGTTTTTCTGGTATTTGTACAAATAAGATAGGTTTTAATATATGCAACTTATTATTATTATTATTATTAAGTTGTGATTGATTTGTTAGTTTGTTTAACTTGATTTTCTTTGCAGTCGTATTTCGTTATAAACCTAGGATTGAATTAGAACATCAATTTAGACAGTGTAAAACAATGGTTTTGATGATTTGAATTATAAATTTTAGTGAATCGTAAATTTTTTTTTGTTGAAAGCTTTAATTTGTAGTCAATTGGTTTTTAGTGCCTTTTTTCTTTTTATATATATATGTTAATTCCAATTATAAAATTATATATATTATATTATAGTATATTAGTATAGTTTAGTAAAAGAAGAGTTGTTTATGTTTTTTTTTTCTTTTTTGTGTATTCCTCTTTCACAAAATCAAGCAGTTTACATCATAAATTGTAAACAAAATGATCAAAAATCATCACAATTCGAGTTGAAAAGGTTATATGAGATAGATGTTTGAAAAAATTAGAACATTGAAAGTAGAAACAGAAGAATACATGAAAAAAAAAAATTAAAATACAAATCAGATAACAATTACATTATGTCTTTACAATGCTTACACATCGTGTGAGTTGCAAACTAGTGAATGAGTGAATTTATTAATTGAGTGTGAAAATCATATTTATAGATAGCAATATCTATACCCTTTTGATAATTATTAACAAGAGTGGTGCTCTATTATACTAATATTGCCCCACACTTTAAATTTATTTAATATTCTATTTATATCTTTTATAAGAGGGGTCCGAAATTGCAACCCATATTTTATTAAAAAATTTAATTACAAAAAATCTCAATACAAATTTACCTGTAAGGACAACTCACTTTAATTAAAAATGAACCGAATACTATGTACACCCATCATATCTTTAACTATATATTTTTATTGACAATAAAAGGAGGGAGCTTATGATGAACCCTAATTAAACCCTAATTCTATTTTAAGTATCAAAATTTCTCATCATTCCAAGATTATCAAAGTAATGGAAAAAGAATCGTCAGAGAACTCCGGTCATAGAAAGGTATGTATTTCTTTACTTTTTTTTTTTTTTTTTACTTACTCTATCGATAAACAAAATGTAAATTTTTTTTTAATTATTTAAAAAAAAATATATGATGGACATAGATATCAGCATTCATGATTTATTATTATTATTATTATTTGAGTAAAATCATGTATGTTTTTATTAGCTTTGACTACCAATGATGACTTATTAATCTGAATAAAGTTGGAATAACAATCGAATTTTTATGAATTATCAACTAAGCATGAACAAAAATAATATACTTTTTTTATAAAAAAATTGGGTGTGTTAATAATTTTAGAGGATTTATAAATAAAATGTATTAGAATAAATATGTTTCAATAAGGTTACTATTTGCATTATTGTGTGCTTATAAAATGGGTATGTACATATTTATATGTGGCAATATCGGCACTCTTGTCAAATTACTAATAAATGAGATATATGATTCAATAACTCTTCTACAAAGAGAATTCTAATAAAACCCCACATACACAAAGTGTTTACTTAATTTTTTTCTTGAAAGTTTTGAACCCTAATTTTATTTGTTTATTTTCTTTCATATACAACTATTATTATTGAATAAACTGATAATGACATCATGCATTTTGAAGCAATTTGAATTTGTTTTTTTTTTTTATTTGTATAATTTTTTTTTTCACTTCTCATTGTCACTAAGGTTTTTTTTTTCTCCCTCTAATGCACGTACACAATATCAAATGGTCGATTTGGTAGTATTGAATAAATTTTTTTTCTTTTCCCAGATATGATAAAACAAAATTAATGGAAAAGAAAAAAAAAAAAAAGCCTATAAAGGGCTGCTGAAGGTGAGTAAAAGAACCGACGAAAAATAAGACAAAAGAAAAAGCAACAACATACTGATTGAACTTAGAAAAAAAAAAAAAAAGTCAGTACTGAGATCAGTTATAGGGTGAGCTAAGTTTGGAAAAGAAATAAAAGAGTAATTTTAGAAATAAATCTAATAAATTTTATAAAATTCAAGATTCTTGTAACTGATCAGACATTATTAGATCGTTGGATGGGTGTCAGTAGCACCATCCGTTAATAAAGACTTTATAGATAAGAGTTATAATTAATACCAAATAATTTTCCAAATTTTAATACCAAAATTGTGCAATGTGAGTTATAATTTTTACGAAAATCATTGGATATATAATGTGGATCTAAATTGTAACATGGGAGTTGTAAATTGTAATTGTTATGAATTACATTTCATTTTCAACAAGAAGTACCAAAAAAAAAAAAAAAAAAACAGTACATATCTTTCAGACTTTCACCGATCTTTGTGATTATACTTGATACTTGACGGGTGGAATACTTTGTTCATTTTTGAAGAAATTATCAGGGTCAATCTTGCCCTTCACATTCACCAATCTTTGAAAGTTACCTTTGAAGTACTTAAACCCGTAAACTTGAGCATTTTTGAAGCTTGATTGATTGCTGGACATGCTGCCGATATCAAGATCTCTGTAGTTGAGAAAAGCCTCCCTTGGACCACTCGAAACATATGAAGTCATTGAAGCATAGAAATCTCTCAACTTATTTATGTATCGATTGGTAACATTAATTCCTTGATCTCCCCATGATGCAAAGTACTGAATTTTGAATAGGTTTCCTGCTCTATGAGGAAATGGAGTTTCGGATTCCGATATCTCACTCATTCTCCCCCCTAAGGGTTCCACTGCATCCACGTTTCGATGTCAAGATCGATCATCTTCTTCCATATTTTTTCTAAACTCTTCTTTGAAATCACACTTTTCACATAATCAGATTTGCTTTTGAAGGAAACTTGGGTCCCTTTTGGCCTGTCAAGTAAAACATCAATGGGCGTTCCAACTGGGAAACCTGCCCAAAATATTGTGGAATTTACCCAACTCATCTCATTGCAGTCTCTAATCTGTAATCCCAATTCAGGAAAGCTTTTTCCAATCAATGCCATAAGATCTTTGGTTTTCCCTAGAAACATACAAAAGAAGAGAACTGCCACCGTCTTCTCAGTACTCTCACGACTTCCATTGACAATCATAGGCATAGCTCTGAGAAAAATATCTTTAGGTAGCTTATGAGCAATCATCTGCCAGCGGTGAACAACATCAGTTGCTCCTTGCTCAAGCGTCTTACTTATTTGAAATACAGTCACTTTTTTTGGAACCGGAACCAGCCTGATTTTCCATGATAAAATAACACCAAAGCTTGCTCCACCACCACCTCTAATTGCCCAAAATAGATCTTCTCCCATTGATTTTCTATCGAGAATCCTTCCTCCAACATCAACCAGTTGTGCATCAATAACATTGTCGACTGAGAGGCCGTATTTTCTCATCAGATTCCCATACCCGCCTCCAGAAAAATGGCCACCAACGCCAATAGTAGAGCAAATTCCGGCTGGGAAGCCAAGGAATTTGCTCTTTTTGGAAATTTTGTAGTAAAGTTCGCCCAAGGTTGCACCAGCTTGAACCCATGCAGTCTGATTTTTGATATCAATATCAATGGATCGGAGATTGAACATATCAAGAATTACGAACGGGACAATTGATGTATATGAAAGTCCCTCGTAATCATGACCGCCACTTCGGATTCTTATCTCGAGGCCACTGTACTTTGTACAAAGAACAGTTGCTTGGACATGTGATTCATCATTGGCTGTTAAAATAGCAAGTGGTTTGGGAGTTTCAGCAGTCGAGAATCTGCGGTTTTTAACGTATGCCATTAAGACAGATTGAAAAGAGGAATTGTTGGGGGTGTAAATGGAATCAGATATAGGATTAGAGGGTGAAGTGTGATTCTGTAGACATTGAAGGAAGATGTCAAGAGCTTGAGGTTGATCTGGCAATGGCCATGCAAATGGAAGTAGAATAATTGAAGCTACAAAGAGTATAAGACTGACTCAAACCTTCATTTTTCTAGTGAAGTGGATCTGTATGTTTATTTCTCTTTCAATTGTTGTCTAATGGTAATATTTATAATGGGAAGCCGTTTTCTCTATCGACCAGATGCATGTGCGTGTGCATGTTTTTACTTTTTAATTAATAATTTTTAGATATTAGTAAAATATGTCACAATAATTTAATTTCATTATGGTCTATTGGTGACGTTTTTTTTTATTTACCGAGAATAGTGGAAATGACACCAATCTTGGCATCTTGCTACTATCACCAAAGCTCCAAAACAATTAGTTGAGTTATTTTGGCACTAAAAACAAAGTGAATATACAAAAATACCATCACTTAACTCTTTCTTTGGTTCTCTTTTTCTGTTCTATCTCTTTAAATCTCCTACTTAATAGCTCACACATTCTCACGTCTTCTTTCTAAAATTCTAGCCTCTACCTTACTTAAAATTTAATTTCTTTGTATTTTATAGTATTCATTTTTAAAGATTAAAAACCGAAAAATATATATATATCATCATGTTATTGTCTAAACTTATTCATTAAAAAGATTGAAACCAAAGTCTCCGCTGTGATTTATTGGTCTGAGTAACCAAATTGTAACACTATTTTTAGACAAACGATTTGAGTTAAAAATAATAATAATAATAATAATAATAATAATAACTTATTGGATTGCCTGATTCACTAAAGGTCAACACCAATCGGTGTTATTTTTATTTTTATTTTTTGAAAAAAGAACCCTATTATTTATATACTCTAACTTAAAATGAAAAATAATGTTTTGGATGATTTAGACCAGCTAGCTTCAAAACGTGGCAGACAGTGCAATCAAATTTTTAATAGAAGCGTAATCTTTTTAAATTACTTTTGTATACTGTGATTGATTTGTTATGATTGGTAAGTCAAAAACCACAAAACTTTAATCAATAATTTGGAAGCAGTTACCGATTTAATCATAATAATCTTTTTCCGATTGCTTTCACATATTGTGATTAATTGATTTGTTAGGGTTGGTATGTCAAAAACCTCAAAATTTTAATCATGATAATTTGATAAAAGTTCACGATTGTGTTATTCTTTTAGGATTACATAAACAATAGCTTCGAAAACGCAAAAATCCTCAATTGTTTACACTACGACTTGCGGAACATGATTCCATGGCCAATCTACCATCAATAATGTGATATAAATAATGGGAGCTCCTTTCATGAATAAAACCATAAATTAAATCGAATGAGTTGGAAACTCGCTGTTTTTGATAACGTGCTCGATGGTGCAATTTTAATAGGAGCAGGATCTCGTGATCAATTACTGATTTGTTATAATTGGTAAATCAGAACTATTGATTTGTTAGAGCATCTCTGATGTAAATATGTATTTTTGAGTTTTTAAATAGTGTTATATGAGCATTTCTATTCATTACGGACCTACTTTTGAAAAAAAATTAGAGAAATGCATATTAATATCTCCAATGCAATTATATAAAATCAAATATGCTTCCATTTTATGACCAATCACAATAAAACAATTATTACATTTTCTCTCATTTTTTATTACACAATTAAATGAGCAGTAATATTATTGGCGGAAAGAGTTAGAAATCCTAGTCAGCATTTCTAAGAGAGTTTATAATTCTAGAAACTCAACTCCATATTCTCTAACTTTTTTTTTTGGTCATATCATCTCCATATTGAAGTTAGATAATTGCATTGAAAAGAGTTTTTTTAATTTTTTAACTATCTATCCTATGTGGCACTCGATTTTCCCCAAATGTATATTTGCATTGGAGATACTCTTATGATTACTCATGCAAAGTAATCCCACATATACGTGTAGAAAAGCCTCAAAGGCTAATAATATGAATCTGATACTATTGGGAACGGGTACATATTAGGTATCTAAAATCTGAATAACTTTTAAAAACTCTATGAGTAAATTATACTTGAATAGCTATTGTAAATTCTTATGTAAAAATAGGAACAATTACACATTTTTCTTTGCTTTCTGAGTATACATACAGAGCAATGCTATACAACTCAAATAATTAACCAAATTTCAACCAAATAATATGACAAATGAGTTGTCATCACCCCACATAATATGAGTTGATGTGGTTAGTGAAAAAACCACTTGTCACATCATTTTAGTTGAAATTTGAGTTCAATTTTTGGATTGTCTTGCACTAGTGATACATATATGATTATTTACAAATACTTTCCTAAAAACATAAATATATATTTTTTTCTTTTTCGGAAATTCTCTATATAAATATTATAAATAGCTGAATATGAAAATCTGGGAAATCTTCTAAAAACACTTATACATATTCTTTTCATGCTCCGATCTAAAAATACAACCCTTTATTCTTTGTTTATCTGATTATTCTTAATAAACACTGTAAAATCTTGTTCTTTAAATTAAATTCTCATTTCTAGTAAGGTGCTTCTATTTCTTGAAAGAATATCTTAATTAAATTTTTTTTTTTGACAGCTATATTGAGCAAAAACAAAGAAACAGAGAAACCCAGAAACAATTGGGAAACAACAATGCAAAGAAGCAGGGGAACCCATAAATAGTAAGGATACAACAACAAGCAAAAGGAACAAAGCACTAGCTTTACCGATCATTGAATAAATCTCTAGGGATAGCTAGGGAAGCCATCCTGCCAGGCAAGATTATTTCTCCACAAAAGTGCATGCTTGGCAAGAATAGAAACAACCTTATTCGACCCTTTCTCGCCAAGAGAGATAGAGGACATGCCAAGATCATCCATGAGGCTAATAATGTCACAGATAATATTCCCACCACTAAAGTTTAAGTGGCTCCCAGTATTGATCATGTTTACTACTTTGACAACATCAGATTCAACACAGAAAGGGAGGAGGCCACACATTTTACCAAACTTTAACCCTCCGAGGATGGCAACTGAATTGGCTGTTAAGAACTCCAATCCAGTATCTGAGAAAAGGCTACAGGAGGACATAACTAAGCCATTATGGTTCCTAATCACAATACCAAACCTAGTTCTCCTATTTCCAAAATCCGTGATAGATATACAAATGATCTTGAAGTAGCCCAAAATCGGAGGGGACCAAAAGGTGGGCAAATGATCAGGAGACCCAGATAAGGCAGAGATTTTGTCATTGCTTCTGCTATAGTTACTCTAAATTTTTTTGCACCAGCTTAGAGTGGACTTGATATCAAACCCCTTAGAACCAAAAAGAAAAGAGTTTTTACGGTACCAAATTCTTAAAACAATAACACAAAGCAACCCCAGATCATCTTTACTCAACTTCCTCCTTAAAGCTAGTGAAAGAACATATAGTGCCAAGATGTAGCTCTGCCTTGTCCCTGTGAACATAGATCAACTTTCTGCAATTCCAGAGGAGGTTGAGAGTAGACTCGTCATCTAAATTACAGCGTTGACACTTCCCATCTACCTTGATGCCCCTTTTAGCAAGATTAACTCTAGTTGGGATCCAGTTATGCCAAGCTTTCTAGACAAAAATCTTAATTTTTAGGGGAATTGGGATTTTCTAGAAGGTTTTCCACTAATTGGTTGTGACACTGATATTGGAAGTACTTGGATTATTGGCCAAATTCTAGCTAATTTTGTAACTGCTTCTAACAAAGTAATTACCCGAATCATCATAGTGCCAAATTAAAGTAATGTTGTATCTATTAGAACCCAAGGAAATGCTCAAAATATCATCTACATCTTCCTTAGTAAAATGATGCTTGATGCAGAGAAAATCCCAAACCTCCTGAGATAGAATAGAGGGTATCAGCTGTAGCATCGCTACCCAAAACAGGCTGAGAGATGATTTTAAAATTAGAAGGCCTTGGAATCCATTTGTCTTTGTAGATGGAAGTGGTGGAACCATTACCGATTCTCCATCTCGATCCAGAGTTTAGGATATCTCTTCCCCAAATTATGCTATGCCAAACGAATGAGCCAGAGGAATTGTTGGGGGCTTCCATGAAAGTTGAATCTCTAAAATAGTATCCCTTTAGAGTTCTTGCAGCAAGAGAATTTAGCTGCTTCAGAATCCTCCAACCTTACTTAGCAATGAGAGCCTTGTTGAAATTTTCTAAATTTCGAAAGCCTAAACCCCCTTCATCCTTATCATTGCAAGGCCTATTCAACTAACACCAATGGATCTTGCGCTTTACAGTTGTGCCACCCCACCAAAACCTGGCCCAAAGCCTTTGAATCTTTTTAATTAGGTCTCTAGAGAGCTTAAAGATCCCTATAGCATAGGCTGTGAGAGATTGGATTACAGCTTTGATGAGAATATCTTTGCCATCGATTGAGAGCGACTTCTCCCCCCAACCCTATAATCTGTTCCATACTCTAGCTAAGATATCAGCAAAAACAACTCTCTTTCTTCTTCAGTCTCAAGTACTTCTCTTGGCAAGCCACAAGTTTCACACCGACAAGAGACGCCAACCTCTTGCATACAAAAACTGAAAAAGATGGGCTAACATACATATCTGATTTGTCGAAACTGATAACCTGGCTGGAGGCTTTTTTATACTTCTCAAGTAAAACTATTAAGGTGTGTTTAAATATACCTAAAGAGACGGGGGGTGAATAGGTTTTAATCAAGTTAATTACTCATTTTTCTTGATTAGTAAATATTCAATAAACACCCAATCTAAGCACAATACAATCAACTAAATCTAAGTGCAGAAAATAAAAAATTGCACGTTGATTGATTTACGTGAGAAACCTACATTTGGAAAAAACTCACGTGCTATTATGCTAGCTACACACGGTCCTCAAATCCACTACTTGAATGAAATTTTTCAACCTAGGTTGACCTCAAATCAAACTATGCTTGGTCACTGACCCTTCCACTCTACCCAACAGGCAATTAATAGTCAATATTCAATAAACACCCAATCTAAGCAAAATACAATCAACTAAATCTAAGTGCAGAAAACAATAAATTGTACGTTGATTGATTTACGTGAGAAACCCACAATTGGAAAAAACTCACGTGCTATTATGCTAGCCACACACGGTCCTTAAATCCACTACTTGAATGAAAGTTTTCAACCTAGGTTGACCTCAAATCAAACCATGCTTGGTCACTAACCCTTCCACTCTACCCAACAGGCAATTAATAGTGATTCTAGACTTACTTGCTTATGCACTAAGCTACTTAGTCACAACGCTTAACTTCTCAAAGATGAGAACAATAACATATGTGAATATTATGATAATATTCTAAATGCAAACAATGCTAGGTTACACTAAATGCTTATCTAGGAATTCAAGATGTCAATAAGAGCAATCCTAGATATCATGTGGTTACATGTCATATAAAACTTAGTTATATAAGATAAAAGCAATCTTAGATGCAATAGCTATCACAATACAACAACTCAATCAATCAACACAAAAATCTCAATCTTGTAGATAAAAATTTAATCTAAATGCATGCAAGTTATAAATGAGATTTCTTATTAAGTAAGAACACTAAAATGGATGGAGATGGTTTTCAACTTACGAAGTCATTTGTGTTGAAGAAGACCCATGCAAGAGTACATTCTAGATGAAACTAGATGATGCTAGATGATGTTTGATGCATATGGGAATGAGTTTGGATAATTAAAGATGAGTTTTGGATGATTTTCTCTCTTGGAAAATGCTCTCACTTGAAAATATGATTTTGAACTCTCAAAAAATGAATTGGAGAGAAAACAACATATGTATATATGAGGTCAAATTGATGCTATGAAGTTCTGACAAAAACATGGCACGACCGTTGTGTATACCGCCGTGAAAGCCACATCGGTTGTCACAGCGGTAGACCATAATGAAACGATTAGGAAAAACTGTTATGGCTTTCACAACGGTCTCCACTGCTAGGCCACCGCTATGGAAACCAACAGCGGCAAAGACATCGATAAGACAGCGGTGCCCACTAGTCACCAAACCTCTATGGCTACCGCTATGAAAACTGACAACAGTAACTAGGCCCAAGCAAGCTATGAGGAAAAAAATCATGCATTCTAAAACCACTTATGGTATGGCAATGGTCAAATGAGATACAATAGCATGAGTATGCATGAAGAGAGATATAATCATTGAGGTGCACCAACAAGAAACACACAAAGATATACAAGATATGCAAAATGCATGAGATATGTGTGTGTGTGCAACTAAATCTCTTCAAAGAGTTTAAGCATAAGTGATATACATTTGACGTACTCTTGAAGCTTGATCAACATAAATGAGGCCTAGACTACCCTTACAATATCAACCCCAATTGTGGTTTATCAACGAAACGAGCCAATAAAAAATGAGGAACTTACAATCTCCCCCTTTGACTATTTCGTGATAAAACCACCACTCACAATTGATCCTCACAAAACAAACAAAACTAGAGGTCAACAAAAAAAAAATATTCTGCATTACAAAGAGATGCCTAAAAGCTAGATCTTCAAGTCTTTAAACTCTTGTAGAACAATCAATCCTTCAAAACAAAGAAGTTACACTTTCTAAGACAATTATATATGAGGTGATCAAGTGAGATCAAAAAAAAAAAAAAAATTACAAGCATTTTTATTAAAGAAAACCAACAACATCATGCAATGAACTGCAATGCAATGCTCCCCCTAAATTGGTTAATCCCCCTCAATAAGCAATCTCCCCAACATGCCAATTAATTGCTATAATTCTCTTATCATACACCACTCCCCCTTTTTATCATGAGATAGGCAAATGCGTATCCCCCAACAGGGTCACTTGTCAGAAAGAGAGATAGTAGCATACAAGACATTTACATATTCATATACAAGAATTTTATGCAACTCAATTAAATGGGAGAGAACCAAGGAGATTTATTTTATGAAAATGTGTGAAAATTATGCTTTGTATGCAAGACATGTTGCATTCAAGTCCAAAACAATGGTATTTGGTAAAGCAAATAACAAAGGTTTCCAAATGAATTCAAACTAATTTCACCGTTTGTCATGAATTGAAGCAAAGATATATATTTTATAAGCAATTCAAGTTAAAGGGAAACTATATTCAACTTTATAAGCAAAACAAGACATGAGCGACTTTCGTACCCTATTCGATTTTTTCGGGTAAGATACCCATACAATAGTAGCCTTGTTTAACTAATAGAAAAAGAGAGACTTTAGATTTTAAAATCCTTAGAATGGATACAAGATCCTTTATTCATTGAGTCTCATACTTTGCTTTTCACACATTTTTGCCTTTAAAGTTTAGCAATCAACATTTCATGCTTTTCATTTTAAGCATGTTATTAGAAGAGAATCATCGATCATGTCATGGAGATCAATTATAGGTCATTCAAAGAGTGCTTCCAAAATAAATCTTTTAGTCCAAAGATACATGTTTGAACATAGATATGACATGGACATAGATTACCAACAAAGCAATGGTTCACACTTATTGAAGAAATACCATATAAGCATATGTGCAACCAAGACACTCAAAAAATTAATGAAGAAGCATGATGTTTATCAAATTTTTGTATGTGACAAGTATGCAAGTTTGCTCTCTTTGCTTGAGCTCCCCTTATGAGGTCAATTTTCATACCATATCAAGGCAAAAGACAAATCCCAGTAGACCTACTAAGTGCTTTAAATCTAAATGCATCTAAAAGTTTAGTAAATAAATCCGTTAGTTGATCATTTGTACTTACATGCTCAAGTACAATGCATTTGGTCTCAACTAGTTCCCTAATGAAGTGGTGTTGGATGTTTATATGCTTTGTCCTAGAGTGTTGCACTAGATTCTTTGAAATATTAATGACACTCATTTTATCACAATAAAGAGTTAGAGTATCTTGATTGAATCCGTAATCAACAAACATTTGCTTCAGCCAAATGAGTTGTGTGCATCCATTCCCGGCGGCTATGTATTCTGCTTCGGCCGTGGACAAAGAAATGGAATTTTGCTTCTTACAAAACCATGACACTAAGTTGTTACCTAGAAAGAAGCAACCGCTCGATGTGATTTTCCTATCATCGCAATTTCCTGCCAAATCCGCATCACTAAAGCCAACCAAGCTAGCATTAGTGTAAAAAGAGTATCATATCCCATAGCTGGATGTCCCATTCACAAAACGAATGATTCTTTTCACAGAAGAGAGATGAGATTCCTTAGGATCCGCTTAGTACCCAGCACACACACCCACACTAAAAGAGATATTGGGTCTACTTGCTGTCAAGTAAAACAAGCTGCCTATCATGCCTCGATATAGGCTTTGTTCCACACTTTTTCCACTAGCATCCTTGCTTAGCTTCAAAGTGGTACTCATGGGTGTGTCACAATGTTTAGCATTTTTAAGGCCAAACTTCTTCACTAGGTTCTTTGCATATTTAGCTTGGGTTATGAAAATCTCATCATGCAATTGCTTAATTTGCAAACCTATGAAGTAATTTAGCTCACTAACTAAGCTCATCTCAAATTCATGAGACATGATGTCAACAAATTGTTGAACTTTGGATTTGTTGGTGGAGCCAAAAACAATGTCATCAACATAGATTTGAGCTATAAATAGCTCATCATTGTTTCTCTTGATGAATAAGGTCTTATTAACACTGTCCCTTGTGTAGTCTTTTTCAACAATAAATTGAGTGAGACGCTCATACCAAGCTCTCGGTGTTTTTTTCAACCCATATAAAACCTTCTTGAGATGATAGACATGGTTGGGGTGGTTTGGATCCATAAACCCCTTTGGTTGCTCAAAAAAACACTTCCTTTTGTAAGAAGCCATTGAGGAAGGCACTCTTCACATCTATTTGGTGCAATTTGAACTTGTGCTAACAAGATATGGATAAGAGAAGCCTTATAGACTCAAGGCAGGCAATGGGAGGAAAGGTCTCCTCAAAGTCAATACCCTCAATTTGAAAGTACCATTGTGCAACAAGTTTTGCCTTACTACGCACAATGTTGCCATCCTCATCAGAATTGTTCCTATACACCAATTTGGTGCCTATGACATTAGTGCTCTTAGATCTAAGAACTAGAGTCCAAAGCTCATTTATTTCATATTGGTTTAGCTCTTCTTGCATGACAAGAACCCAAAACTTATCATTTAAGGCCTCATCAACCTTTTTGGGTTCAATTTGAGAGGTGTAGCAAGTATAGCTAATTTGATTAGCTATTCAACGCCTAGTCCTAACACCCTCATTGACATCTTCAATAACATCATCTTTGTTATGATGTCTAATCTATGGAACGGGTTCTTTAGAGTTCAAGGGAGGATCTATCAAGAGGTTGAGTGTTCTTTTCATCAAGGTTAGACCTCACATCAATAGGAGTCTCACCAACTTTCTCCAAAGAATAATCATCAACTTCAACAACCTTCTCCTTTTGGTCAATAGTCTTAAGTCTATAATCATCTATCACAACATTAGATAATTCCATGACACTTCAAGTCATCAAATTGAAAACTCTATATGTTGTACTATTTAAGGCATAGCCAATAAAAATTCCCTCATCACTCTTGACATCAAACTTGCCAAGTTGATCGCGGTCATTTAGAATGTAACATTTTCTTCCAAAATAGTGAAAATAACTAACATTTGGCTTTCCACCCTTCCACAACTCATAGGAGGTTTGCTTAGTACCGGGCCTTCGAAAGACTCTATTTCCTATATAGTAAGCCATGTTGACGGCTTTGGCCCAAAGATTCCTAGGGACATTGTTGCTAACCAACATCACACGGGCCATTTCTTGAAGGACCTTATTTTTCCTCTCAACGACTCTATTTTGTTGAGGTGTTGTTGAGGTGTCCTAGGAGCTGAAAACTCATAGGAAATGCCTAAGCTATTGCAATAGCTTTCAAAGTAAGCATTCTCAAATTCCCTCCTATGATCACTTCTAATCCTTTTAATGCTTTAAATGTTAGAGTCTCTTTCATTTTGAATTTTAGTGCAAAGCATTTTAAATTTTTCAAAGTTTTCCGATTTTTCTCTAAGAAAATATGTCCATGCAAACCTAGAGAAATCATCAACACAAACAAAAATGTATCTCTTGCCATCAAGACTCTCAATTTGTATAGAATGTTAGGATTATGCTCAATAGTAAGAGTGTAATAATGTTTTTGACAATCTTTTCATATTAATAAAGTGATTTCTGGTTTAACAAATCTTTTATCATTTATAGTTTAATTATTATAATTGTCAAAAGGAAATAATTATAAGGTCCAAAGACTATAAGAAATGAAGAATTGTTCGTATATCTGGATATGTATGAGGTAAACACAATTATTTAGTTAGTCTTAAATAATGTTCACAACTTAAGATAAAGGTTAGGCACCTTTTATCTTGTTAAAGTTGTAGTTCTTTTGCTAGCATTTGAGTGAGATCAAATGTGCTATGATGAGTCTAAAATCATCAAAGTGTCTTCTTCACATTGCCTCTAGAACTAAAATTGAACTCTTAAATAAAGATAGAATAAGTGAATTGAAAATACAATCACGGTTAAAGTGCATTAAGCTAACCGAGAGAGGGGGGGGGCCCCCAGAATAAATTTTAACGCCTTTTTCGATCCCTTGTAACAAACAAAAGTTTGTCCCTCTAGATAGCTTATATAACACCACAATAAACGGAAATGAACATGCATAGACTATTAACAAGCATTTTCAACTTAGTTCAAAAATAGCCTATGAACATATGTAGAGGGAATACCAAAGATATAGATATTACCAAATACTTGTATTCAATATATATGTCTCATTAGTACAGGTACATACAAAATATATCAATACAATCAAAGATCTCGTCTCACAAGAATTTAATTAATTACAATGTCTTTAAGAACAATTTGATTAAAGAATACAAATATCAAAGTTATAATGAAAGAGAAACTTGACACCGATATTTTTTAACATGGTAAACCTCCGAAGAGGAAACGTCCACGGGTTGAATCCACAACCACCGGTAAAAAGTTTTTCACTAGTTAAATAAGAATACACCCTAAAATATGACCAACTCTCATGTATCACAATTTATTGGATTTCTCTCTATCTATTCCCACTAGAGAAGAACTTGCCTGTTCTTTAATCGAGACACATCGCATGCCTCTAGAGAATATCCTTGCTCAAACCTATAGGAGCCTCACACCCCTTGCCAAGACTTTCCTTGCTCTATGTTGAAGAATCACTCAATAAACAAGAGACTTTTCTTGCTCGGACCTATAGGAGCCTCACACCCCTTGCCAAGTCTTCCATGCTTGTCTAACTGGAGCCTCACACCTGTAGACAAGACTTCGCTCGGACTTACTTAGAGGCATCACACATCTTAGCCAAGACTTCCTCGCTTGGAATTACTTAGAGCCTCACACTCTTAACCAAGTCTCCCACCTTTTACAAGGCTGTGATCTATGTGATGCAAATGATGCAAGCACATTCAACATAGGACATATGATCAATATGAACTATGGAAACTAGAATTAGACAATGAGCACACAATGTATGATATTCTCAATCATACAAAAATGATGTATGAACATATGAAATGTATGGATTAAGTACAAATCATGTAGACATAGACTTAATCATGTGAGAACATAAGTCAAATATTGTCTAGTCATAAAATCAATGAATTGAAACCTAGAATATGTGAAACACCTAACACATGTAATTTCTTGTTTCATTCATAAAGCTAATACTTGAATAAATCATATTCATGAAGAACAAATTTAAGATATTAGACACATACACCAAAAATGCTATATTCACAATATATGAACTATGAATATTCTAGCAATGTTCTTGATCTTAGAATATGTCAATCAAGTCACAAATAACCCTAGATATCAAGCTAAGCACAATACAACTCTCAAACATTTGAAATTCTAGAAACCTAAAAAACTAATTCACATTTGTCTCTAATTAGACTTGATTAGCTTTGATATGAAGCTATTCTTCTCAATAGCTTTCATCAAACATACATACACATATATAAGAAGAAAACCCAAGGCAATTGAGAATAATCAAAGATGAAATCACAAAGTTTGACTCAATACCTTGAAATTCTGAGCTGGTTCGGTTTTGACAGTATAACTGCTCCAAAACTCGATCAAACAGCTGTAAACTCTTTTAAAAAGGGTAGGGCACTTGATTACGAAGATTCTCCAACTTGAATCACTCAATTCAGAGTTCGAATGAGAAAGTTACGGTGTTTAGAATTTAGGAAAGTTGGAGAGAAAAATTCTGCACATCTATTTCAATTTTCTTCAACATATCAAGAAGTGAGAGAGAGAGAGAGAGAGAGAGAGAGAGAATTTTAAAGAGAATGGGAAGGAAAAAAATGAGGTGGGATCCACTTAGGAGGCCAGCCAATGGCTGTCCCCATGGAGGGTCTCCACAGGAAGTCCTCCAAAGAGGTCTTCTCTCCTCTTGTTTCTCTCCTCCCGTACCCCTCACATTCTTTGACCGTATTTTGGTCTTTGAACTTAGAATTTAAATCCGTTTTCCAGATTACGAATCGTGATTTACTTACACACGAGGACGACTATGAAACTTTGACAATTAGATGTGAACTCGACTCGATATACGAAGACGAAGACAACGCATTGTTATGGAACATAAAGTTTCGTAACTTCCTAGTTTGAACTCAAAATCAAATAAGTGAGTAACCGAAACGACCGGAACTCAACAAGGAATCATTTAAGAACATATTCAAGTTCAAAACACCTACACTTAAACAAATAAACACATGATCACTTGAATATGCAATTTCCTAGACTTAGTCCTAATACATGCATTTCTACAATGTATTGCAATGTGAGTTCAATGCATGAGCTTACTAAAACATGTGAATGTGTTATACTAATTTGGCACAGCTATGCAGGGACATTTATGAATGAATTGTGTGTGTGTGCGCCTAAGCCTTGTAAGAGAAAAGAGGTCTAATAACCTTTGCAGAAATTTAGCAATTTCCTCGAATGAAGGCAACACTTTGCTTGAAACGTTGTCCGGTTTCCTTGAAGCTTGACAAACCATATAACTAATGATAACAACACAATACAAAGCAAATATCGATTTGATATACAATAATGCTAACTAATACTCAAAATCCTAACATAAATGTTTCTCATTCATACCTTAGACAATCTTATTGGAGATAGTGTATCCTCGTGAAAAATATCAGTAATCGCCAAGAGCTCATAGACCGTCTATAGCTCTCTTAGTTACCATATTTACTCATATGACCACATTTTGAACTTGGATATCCTTTTATTGTATATTAATTAATCAAGGGTTAAGGTTTTTCTTTTTAAATGAAATTTTTTTGAAATATACCAAATTAATTTTTCGCTTCCGCTGTGTGTATTTTTTCTTACATATAACCCATGAGGTCTATGTGGAGAAGCTCTAAAGGCTCCTTGGTGGTGAGATACTTGCCCTTCTTGTGCATGCTTTTGGTTTGTTTCCCTTTTGACAAAGTCCACAAACACCATCTACTTTCTTCCCAAGCTTGGGAAGGCTACACACAACATTGAACTTATCTAAGATCCTTAAATCTCATAGTTCATGTGGCCAAGTCTTTGATGCCACAACTCAATTCGCTTACTTTTGGACATATTACAAGAGATGACACTAGCTTCAAGACAATAGCAATTGTCGCTAGATCTCTTTCCTTTCAATAAAGTTTGTCCATTGGGCTTTATAATAGAGCAATCATTCTTGCTAAATAAGACGGAAAGACCCTCATCACTAAGATGAGAAATGCTTATGACATTAGCTTGCAAGCAATCAATAAATAAAGCATTAGATAAAGAGGGTAAACTGGGAATGGAAATGCTTCCTTTCCCTACTACTTTCTTCTTAAACCTATTACCAAAGGTGACAAATCCACCTTCCTCCATGAAAAGAGTCTCAAAGAAACTATTGTTTCCTGTCATGAGCCTAAAGTACCCACTATCTAAGTACCAAGAATTAGAAGAATTTGCCTTCAAGGCAATTTGAGCAACATGTAAAAAATATTCATCTCTTTTAATCCACCTAAGTGAAACATTTTCCTTCCTAGTGGTCATTGGTACATTGGCTCTAGATGTCTTCGGATCATGCAAATTCGTTCTAGAATACCTAGGGACCTGCATTTTGGCTCTAGCCTTTTTCTTTTCAATCATACTTTTAACTCTACGCATTTTAATGTACTTTAAGCAATTTGGTCTAATATGACTATAAATACCACAAAAATGATATGTGGGGATAAAGTAAGGAATCATACCATGTTCTTATGAAAGCATTGGAGCTTTCTCATGTCGTTGTGGTTGTCTTGGGTGTTGAAATGGTTCTTTCCATCTTCGTTGTTGACCATGACTAGGTTGTTTCCTTGGTTGAGCTTGCATGATTGGCCTCTTTACTTGATGGACTTTAGGTTGAGGGAAGTTAGCTTGAGGAATCTTCATTGGTTGAGCCTTAGATTGACCTTTTGGTGCCACTTTTACTTAGGCATTGAACACTCTCCTAGATCAATTTTTGTCTTAGGGTGTTGTTGAGGTGGAAGCTTCTTAAGGTTCATGCTCATGACAAACACAATCTTGCTTGAGGAGGATGCCTTCTTGTCATCAAGATACACAAGACCTCTCTTGTCACTTGGTTTTTTTCCAAATCCCAACATGTGGTCAAGCTTCTCGGTGCTTGAAGCCATCTTAGTCATTGACTTTGTAGTTTCTTTAAGCTCCATCTCCATTCTTTCTTCATTCCTCTTAGCTATAGCTATCTCATCTCTTTGCTTGTCTTCAATCTTCTTGGATCTTACTACTTCCTCACTTAAGTGGGTCACTTTGGTTGATAGCACAAGGTTTTCTTCCTTTAATCTTCGAATTCCCTTTTTGTTCTTCATCATTGAGCTTTCAAACTTGGTAATGTAGTCTTTAAGATCCATGCTCTCCGCATTCCCATTTGTGGAGTGAGATGAGAAGCTATCATTACTTGAGTCATCTTCCTCTTCATCATTAATTTTTTTGTTCTTGTGAGAGGATGCAAAGGCTATGAAGTTTGCCACTTGATCTTCATCATCCGAAGATTTTTCTTCCTTTTCCAAGTCATCGCTATTACTCCAAACGGTAGCCATTACCTTTCCCTTCTTCTTGTTCTTCAAATTTCCACAATCGGGAGAGATGTGTCATATGCCACCACACTCAAAGCATTGTATTCCCTTTATTTCGTTTTTCTTTTGAGATGGTTCAAACTTCTTGAAAGGAGCCTTTTTCTTCAAGTGTTGGCCTTTGGATCCGAAACCCTTCTTCACGAACTTCACAAACTTCTTGAATCTTTTTACCAACAAGACCATGTCTTCATCCGAGTCATCATTATCCTCCTTTTCAACCTTGGAGACCTTCAAGGCTATTCTTTTTTGCTTCTTAGGAGGTGTGGATGTAGGACCCTTTCTAGACTCATAGGCTAAAAGCCTCTCAATCACTTCACTCGGCTTCATATTCTTGTAATCATTATTTTCTTCTAAATCGTCACTTTGGACTCAAATCTCTTGGGAAGAGATCTTATAATCTTTTGCTTAATCCTTTTATCCAAGTAAGGTTCACCAGGTTAATGACTTTGGTTCACTATGTCCATCAATTTCACCTCGAAGTTATTGAAGCACTCATTCATCTCCATCATAATGGTCTCAAATTGAGTTTGGAGGACTTGGCATTTGGAGTCCTTAACCACTTAAGTTCCTTCATGTGTTGTGTCTAGGATGTTCCAAGCTTCCATTGCTATCCTAGTGGTTTGAATCAATTTGTATCGATTGTCGTCCATAGCACAGAGAATGGCATGCATCACTTTATTGTTCCACTTGGAGGCTTTAAACTCTTGAGCACTCCATTATGACATAGGCTTGGGGACATCTTTTCCTCCTCCCGTAGGAGTCATTGTCGGTGGAGTGTAGCCGTCTTCAATTGCCATCCAAGCACGATCATGAATTTGTCAAATATATAACTCCATTTTGTCTTTCCAAAAAGCATAATTTATCTCGGTGAGCAAGGGAGGTCTTGTGCTTGAAGCACCCTCATTTCCACCACTGTTCCCACTCATAGTGTTTAGATGTATGAATAAGATGAATGCAAATGTATGTATCAATCAAAAACATACAAAATGCAAGTACACCAAAAGCAAGGATCTCATAAATATGTCTAGGAACCCGCTCTAATACCAATTGAAACTATTAAGGAGTGTCTAAATATACCTAGATAGGGGGTGAATAGGTTTTAATCAAGTTAATTACCAATTTTTCTTGATCAGTCAATATACAATAAACATTCAATCTAAACAAAATACAATCAATTAAATCTAAGTGCAGAAAACAATAAATTGCAAGTTGATTGATTTACGTGAGAAACCCATAACTAGGAAAAACTCACTGGCTATTATGCTAGCCATACACGGTCCTCAAATCCACTACTTGAATGAAAGTTTACAACTTAGGTTGACCCAAGTCAAACCATACTTGGTCACTAACCATTCCATTCTATTCAATGGGCCATTAATAGTGATTCTAGACCTACTTGCGTGTGCACTAAGCTACTTAGTCACAAGACTTAACTTCTCAAAAAAGAGAACAACAACTTATGTGAATATTATGATAATATTCTAAATGCAAACAATTCTAGGTTACACTAAATGCTTATCTAGGAATTCAAGATGTCAATAAGAGCAATCCTAGATATCATGTGGATACATGTCATATAAAACTTAGTTATATAAGATAAACGCAATCCTAGATGCAATAGCTATCACAATACAACAACTCAATCAATCAACATAAAAATCTCAATCTTGTAGATAAAAATTTAATCTAAATGCATACAAGTTATAAATGAGATTTCTTGCTAAGTAAGAACACTAAAATGGATGGAGATGGTGTTTAACTTACCCAGTCATGTGTGTTGAAGAAGACCCATGCAAGAGCATATCCTAGATGAAGCTAGATGATGCTAGATAATGTTTGATGCATATAGGAATGAGTTTTAATAATCAAAGATGAATTCTTGGATGATTTTCTCTCTTGGACAATGCTTTCACTTGAAAATATGATTTTGAACTCTCAAAAAACGAATTGGAGAGAAGAAAAAACATACATATATGAGGTCAAATTGATGCTACAACGTTTTGACAAAAATAAGGCACGACTGCTGTATATACAGCTGTGAAAGCCATAATGGTTGTTACAACGATAGACCACTATGAAACGATCAGGTCAAATTGCTGTGCTAACTGCTATGGCTTCCACTGCTAAGCCACAAATGTGGAAACCAATAGCGGTAAGTTGGTGGTGTCCACTAGTCACCAAACTGTTGTGGCTACTGCTGTGAAAGCCGACAGTGGTTCTCACAGCAGTAGTTAGGCCCAAGCAAGCTATGAGGAAAAAAATCATGTATTCTAAAACCACTTATGGCATGTCATTGATCAAAATGAGATACAATAGAATGAGCATGCATAAAGAGAGATATAATCATTAAGGTGAACCAACAAGAAATACACAAAGATATACAAGATATGCAAAATGCATGAGATATGTTTGTGTGTGCAACTAAATCTCTTCAAAGAGTTTAAGCATAAGAGATATACATTTGACGTACTCTTGAAGCTTGATCAACATAAATGAGGCCTAGACTAATCTTAAAATATGAACCCCAATTATAGTTTGTCAACATAATGAGCCAATCTAAAATGAGGAACTTACATCAAGCACAGTTCGAATGGCCAAGCAGTTCTTATTATTAGTTTTAGAGAAGACCTTATTATTAGTTTTAGAGAAGACCAATTTATCATCGACAAAGAACAGATAGGAGATGGCTGGACCATACCTACTGCATTTGAACCCTTCAATTTTGCCTTTTTCCTGTGCTTTTTTATCAGGCATGAGAGGCCTTTAGCGCAAATGATGAAAAGATATAGAGATATCCGGTCTCCCTACCTGAGACCACGAGTAGGAGTAAAATTGACACAAACCTCTTCGTTGAGCATAAAAGAGTATGTAACTGATGAAATGCATCTTTTAATCGAGTTCACCCAACTCACTGGAAAACCTAAACTAAGCATCATATTACCCACAAAATCCCACTCAACTTCATCAAAGGCTTTTGACATGTCGAGTTTATGGCCATCTGACCTCTTTTCCTCCTCATTCTTTTGATTCTATGGAGACTTTCAAAACTTACAATTGTGTTGTCGGAAATGAGCCTACTTGGGATAAAAGCGCACTGCTCATCTACGATAACACCACTCAAGACATTTCTGAACCTATTAGTGATGGCATTAGCAATGATTTTGTAGACAACATTGCAAAGACTTATAGGTTTGAAATGTGAGACAGATTCTAGGGACTGAGTTTTCGAAATTAGCGATATTATGGCAATGTTGAATTCACCAATCAAACCCTTCTCATTCAAAACATTCAAACAGAACTGAGTGATACTCTTGCCAATTTTCCCCAAAATTTCTGGTAGAAACCAGCATATAGACCATAAGACCCATGAGCTTTCAGAGGGCTCATATCAACGACTGTTTTTTCCACATCCACAACAGTGAATTTCATCTCTAGGTAACATGCCATTTTCTCATGAAGCTTTACCTTAATATTATTGGTAACCATCTCCATATCCTGGATACTAGGATTGCAAGAAGTAAAGAGATCAAAGAAATAATTTGTGTTGATTCTCACCAAATCCTTTTTGGAGTCTTGCCAAGCACCATCACCGTCAATCAAACCTGTAATCTTGTTTCGGCCTCTCCTACCTAAAGCTTTGGCATGGAAAAAAATGAGAATTACGGTCGCCTTTCTTCATCCAATCAGCTTTCGCCCTTTGCCGCCAGTAATTTTCTTCAATGGACATGGCATCATCAAGCTTGTCTTCTAGCTTTCTTATTGTTTTCTAGTTTTTAGGAGACTCCACCTTAGTGGCTTCTTTAAGACCTTTCCTTCGCTTACTAATTTCTTGATGATGTTGCTTCCTTTTCTCGACATTCCAAGAGTCAAACATCCTACCACAATTCGCAATTTTACCAAGAACAACATGCAAATTTTCATTGCAACCATTATTATCCCACATCGATGAAATAATATTTCGACATTCATTTTCATTTGTCCAGCAATTTTCAAAGTATAATCGCCTCTTAAATGTACCAAGTAACTAATTTTGGTGCAACTTATCTGAGAATTCCAACATCATCTGACGGTAGTCTGAACCCCAAAATTCAAGGTGTCTGATTGAGAAAAAAGGTAATAAATTTTTCTAGGCCCTGTTGCACAAACCTCTATCCAACCTTTCCAGAATAAGAGCTGAGCCATCTCGTTTGTTACTCCAAGTGAATTTAGGTCCTTGAAAGCCCATATCTTCTAAATTGCAATCATTTATCACTTCTCTAAAATCTACCATATCTCTCTAGTTTTTAATTAAGCCCCCAAACTTCTCACTATCCCAAAACACTTCATTAAAGTCTCTTATGCAAATCTAGGGTAGGTTGTTCATACCTGAAATCCGTTTAAGGAGAGTCCAAGAGTGAGTTTGATGAGCCTGAACCAGACGCCCATAGAAACCCGTGAACCTCCAGCTCTGATTATTACTGTGCTGAATCCTAACATCAATATGCTTCTAGGAATAGGTGAACAAGTCCACCGTAGTCTCATCCTACCAGTACCGACACAAACCTCTAGACTTACCTACACCGTTGACAACTAATTTGCTGCTAAAACCTAATTTAATTTTCCATAGCTCAAGTTTCTTATTTTGACATCAAGTTTCAAGAAGAAAGATCAATTCTGGTTTCCAATCCTGCTTGTGAGTAAGCAGGGTGTTAAACGCTTGAGCGCTACCCAACCCCCGGGCGTTCCAAGCTATGATTTTCATTGGACCAGACAGGCTAGTAGAGACCGACTGGCCAATTGCAAGTGACTCGGAGCTTCCTCAGCCAAAGACGAAACCTCAGAAGAGGTAACCAACCCCGGCCGCACCACTATACACTGAACATCTTCCTGAGAGAGCGAGGCAAAATAATTTCCTTCAACTCCCGCTTCAATTTCCTGCAACTTTTCTTCCCCAAAATAATTTAGCACAATTAATTCAACTGGATTGATAACGCCGACCACTACCAAACCTGAGTTTTTCATTTTCTTAACATCCGGTTGATTGTCTTCCTTACAGTCCACTGTCCCTTTTTTTTACCTAATTTTGAGATTTCCCCTAAATCAAAGTTCTCTTTTTCCTCTTTCTTTCCACGAGCTGCACTTTTCCATTTAATCGATTATTTGGTTTTCTTTGATTTTGGGCCATCATTTGACTTAGTGGGCCTAATATTCTAGTTGGGTTGAGAGGATTCACATGTAGGCCCTAAATCAATGGGTTGAATTACATATGGGTCCATCTTCATCAAATGTACTTCTTAGGCTATATGCTTTTCCTTTTCCTTCCCCTCATTAATGCTGATCCCTTTTGACAGTTGCAACTCCTTTACTTTTACAAGCATGAACCTACTGCCAACAGACTTATCCCCTAACAATAGCTTTTCACTTGAGGCATTAATTAATTTCTCTTTCCCCATGCTACTCTTAATGGGATCAAGGCTTTGCAACTCACCAACTTGGCTCTTCAACTTGCCATCTTCCACTACTTTTTGTTACTGGCATGGCTCTTTGATCCCCCATTATCGGATCTCTTCCATGTAGATCTTGATCTCCAGTTTCATTGACCAGCACTGCTATATGGCTTACCTCCCTGATTTCCCCAAATTTGTATCCCTAGTGGACCATTTCAATGATTAAAATGCTTTGGCGGACTCTCCGATCAGAGCCAAACATTTAATCTTAACTTTGCCTCTGTTGTAACTTTTTTCCCATCTCCAGGTTCAGAACAATCTCTTAATGAGTGACCCAATTTACTACACTTGAAGCAATAGTCTTGTAACCTTTCGCACCTTAGAAGCATAGTTGTTATTGTCCCCATTCCCAGCAGGTTAACTCTCAGGCTTCTCATAAGCGGTTCATCCGTAGAGACAACAACTTTGACACGAACAAAACGTCCACCAACATTTTTAGCTGCTAACAAATCCACATCTGAAACTTTTCTGATCATTTTTTCTAGGAAGGTTCCAATGTCCTTAGTCATGCAAAGCATATGTAGATTGTGGATTTGAACCAAGAACTCCACTCTATTAAATTTCATATGGGCTATATCTCCAGTACCATAAGGCTCTTCGAAAGCTATTATGGCTCTATCAAAGGTCCAAGGTCCTCCAGATTGGATGTACTTCCTATCATCCGTATTTTTAAAGTAGCAAGTGAAAATATTACCTTCTAGTGCCTCAATCTCCACACCTTCATTAGCCCTCCAAATAGTAGTCAAAACATTTATGAGGGCATCCTTATTAACTAACCAAGCATAAGGACAAGAGAAGTTCCCCTTTCTCTTTTAGGTTGGAATCAAGAGTTTGAGAATAAGGGGGTGTATTGGATTGGGATTTTAATTGACAATTTTTTGGTGTAAGGATTTTATTTATTTGTAAGATTTTAAAGACTATTAAGATTATATGGACTAGACTTTTAGGATTTTGAAAGAGTTTTTGGACTTTATTCATAGACTATTAGGATTATGTCTTCATTTCTTTTCCAACCCAGATCTATTGACCATCACCTTTTCTTTTCATTTTTAAACAAAACATCAGACTAACAGAGGCAATGCCTCAAGCAACATCCAGATCAAAGGCCAAAAAATCCTTGTCTAAAACATAACCAATGAGTTTCAACTCTACATTGATATTTCACTCTATTTTAATCTTCTTCACTTTAACCAGACTTTGGATTGGATGCTTCCACTGTTGACGAAGACGCCATGTTCTTTTTCAATTTCTGTTCTAGTGTTGCCAGTGAGTTTCCAAAGCCTTTCATTTGTAGAGTTTACATACCCACAATTAACATTGTCATTTTTAAAACCAACTAATCTTATCTCCATGAAACATCTCAAGCCATTAACAACACACCCATTTTTAACATACCCATCAATTATAAACATCTTAAGCAACAACATCTCTGTTTACTATCATCAAACAACTAGCGAGCAAAGTTCACATACCTGCAATTATAGAAAAAACAGAAATCAACGAATTTATGGGATTGGTGGGGATTGGTAGAGAAGCCTCTGAAAGATTGATATTGGGTTTTTCGATTTGATTGAAGAGAATCAAAGCAAGATTAGAGCGATGAGAAAATGTGAGAAAAAGTATCTGGAAAGGCAAAGATTTGGGAAGATGAAGCTGATGCTGAGAGAGAGTGAAAAAAAGTCAAAAAAGTATCGTGGGAGAGGGTGAGACAATTTTGACTTCTACCTATTTATACATATCACTAAAAAAGTTTGAATAATCCATTATGTCATGAAATCCTAACAATCTTGATCTCAATCCAATACCACCAGGCTTTTAAAAAATCTTAAAAGTCTGGATCCAATACCTCAAGACTTTTAAAAAATCTTAAAATTTTGGATCCAATACCTCAAAACTTTTAAAAAATCTTAAAAGTCTAGATTGTCTAATAAAATCATGAACTAATACACTCCTCTAAAGGTCACTACAAAGGTCTCTACAAAGCATCACTAAATTCTTATAATTCATGATTAAACAATCTTCAGGGAATAAGGAAGGAAAAGATCAACTTTGAGAATAAAGGTCAATACAATCAAAGAGCAAGAAAACAGGCTCCTAATAGACTAAAGACCACTCTCACCTTGGGTTTCAGAGAAACTTAGGGATTGTCATATATCGTTTTTCAGGCCTATTTTCATTTTCATTTTCATTTTTATTTTTCGAAAATGATTTGGAATACGCGTTCGTTACCCTTTTTCATTTTATTTTTCATTTTATTTTCAAAACAAAAACAAAAACAATATCAGTGTTAAAAGTGAAAAATTTCGAAAACAAGTTTTGGATGTTTTTCATTTTGTTTTTCGTTTTGTTTTTCACTTAAATAAAAAGCTCACTTTATCTTCTTTTTTTTTTTTTCCTTTTTTTCTTCTACTTATTCACTAGACTATTCTTCTTTCTTCTTCTTCTTCCTCCTTGCCGATCTACTTCTGCTCACCGATCTACTTCTTCACTCGACCAGTTTTCTTCCTTCTTCTTCTGCTCTCTTTTCCGCTGTCGATCTGGTCTTCTTCCTCGTCGATCTACTCTTCTTCTTCTTCAGTTCTTCTTTATTCGGCTATGTCTTCTTCTTCCTTCGATCTGCTTTCTTCCTTCCGCCGATCTTTGTTAAAAATTTTAATTATTTTTCATTTAAATCATATTTTTAAAAAATCTGACCAAAATAAAAAATAAAAAATTCAACTCATCAATTTTGGCCCGTAAAATGATACCAGACGCGTTTTTTACGTTTTCATATTTGGAATCCAGCTTCTAGAATATGCTACCAGACACGTATTTGGATTTCAAAATTGAAACCAAAAAATCTATTTTCATTTTCGTTTTTATTTTCGAAAAACAAAAACAAAAATAAAAACAAAAACTGCTTTGAAAAACTTTACAGGACGCCCCCTTAAGAGAGACTAATTTGAAAAGCTTTTTCTTGAAAGAATATCTTTAACTACTAGTTTCTAGGACTAATTGCACAAATATCCCTTGAGTTTATACCTAATTACACGTATATGGAGCTTTTACCAAAAATAACACAAACATCCCCTACCGTTAATGGAGAGCCGTTAGTAGTTAACGATATAAGGGTAAAACCATCAATTTAGTAAAAGCTTTTAAAAAAAGATAGAAAAATTAATATTTTATTGTGGGGAAATATTAAATAAATATTTAATGGGAAGGAAGATTAAAAAATATTTTTTTTATAGTCTTATTGACAGGTCTTTCAACTCACATCATCATCATACAAAACAGTGAAACACTTTGGCGCCTTTGCTCTTCTACTACTGGCGCCAAAAAAAAACCTAGAATCTTCTATAAAATCCTCCCGTGTCTATTGCATCTCTGTTATTCTCAAAGGTAATATTGTAAAGCATTGTAAAGCAATTATGCATCTGAGTTGAAAGATTTGGAACAACTGTCATAGGTGTCTTTGAGGTATGTTGGTTTCCTTGGATAAATGGTTTTAATAGTGAGTATTGTTGTTGTCTCGTTTCCTGCTTGGTCTCTTTTTGTTTCTTGTTGTTGCTCAACTCCTTTATTGCTGGGTTTTCTTGTTTCTTCTTTGGTTGGCTGCGTTTATGCCTCCTTTTTTTGATCTTCTGGGCTAGGGTTTTTGATGCCCTCTGTTTTGCCTTGTTTTTTGGTGCTGCCTTTGGGCTTCTTTGCCCCTTATAATCAAATCTTTTTTTTTTACAGTAACATAATTTTGATTGCATATTTATTTTTGTGTTTAATTGTTAATGTTATTAGTTTACAGTTGACAGTTCTACTGATATTAGTTGTAGTTATAGGGTTCTAGACTTCTAGTGATGGTATTTGTACAACATATGTTTTGTAAGAAAGTAATAATATTGTCTTAGTTAGCGAAAGTTTTGTTGAATCGGTCTAGTATGTCGGTTATATATTGAATATTTGAATGGTATTTTTTTTTTTAAAAAAAGAATGTTTATGTCAGTTATAACTGAGCTTTTTTTTTTTTTTTGTTTCATTCTATTTTGAATAATTGTGTTAACACACAACTATATTAAAGTGCATATATGCATAATGGTTTGCAGATCTATGAAGATGGTGTGCTTCAACATTAGTGCAAAGTTTTTAGGTGTGCAGATTGAGTATGGTGTTAATGATCCTGAAAACTACACACTCGGGGCTCTATGGGCTAATGTGTATATGATGACATGTTCATCATTTCCTGAACCTTCAGAGAACTTCAAAACTGAGGTCAGACTTCCTTGGACCGGGGAGTTCATATTTGTTAAGTCGGATATGGAGCCGCAGGAACTCTTCAAACTATTTACTTCTAAAGGATTAACATCGACTTGGTGTCACTTACCACATTGCCCTAGAAGAACCCAAAAAGATTCCTTAAACGCCAATGGAGTCCTTACATTCATGTAACCATGGTACTCCAACATTCAACGAGACAGTTAATTTCTATTTCTTCAACAGATGAAGACAATGTTGATGAAGAAGTGAAGATGAAACATATCTATCGGAACTAGAACCTTACAATGACTGCACAATGGGAGATGAAACAAAAATTGTTCCTGATTCCCATTATAGTAACAGTGAATGTGACTCAGACGACGAACAACTTTCAAATGCAGCATCATTTCATAGAGACCCAGATGATATGGCAAACCTAGTCAGTGATGAGGGTAGCCCAAGCAGACTTGCATTCACCAAAAGAGGGAGACCTTTCAAGTTAGGAGGTAATGGGAACATGCATTTGGAAGTTGTGCAGTTGTTCAATCATCTTTACCACTTCAGGCAAGTGTTAAGAGACTATGCAGTCCAAGAGGGGTTCCAGTTAAAAAGATTGAAGAATGAGAAGGAAAAACACACTTCTGAGTGTGCATATGAAGGATGCACATGGAGGATCCATGCAAGTCCTATTGAAGACCAAACAACATTTCAGATCAAGATAATGCATGATCGCCATTCATGCTAGAAGCTTCACAAAAATCAAAAGGCTAATGTTGTTTGGGTTGCAAGAAGGTTTAGAAATTTGATTGAACAACAACCAGAGTTTAAGGCAGGAAATACAACAAATTTATGGGATTACTATCCCTACTTAGACCTTATACATAGCTAAGAATAGAGTTTTTGAGGGCAGTGATGAAGAGAATGCAAACAATTTTGACAAATTTTACAAGTATGGGTATGTTGTAAGGCAAAAAAATCCTGGTTATGTGGTACTATTGAAAGGTATTCCACTATCACCTACAACAGATTCTCCATTAAGGTTTCAACGGTTTTTCCTTAGCTATCATGCCCAAAAGCAAGGATTCCTTTTCGGTTGTAGGCATTGGGCTCGATGGTTGTCATTTGAAAGGAAAATCACCAGGGGTTCTAATGGCAGTCGTAGCCATTGATGCCAACTCTGGGGTGTTTCCAATAGCCATATCTATTTGTGAAGGGGAGACATCTGACTCATGGGGCTGGTTCCTTCATAATTTATACTGTCATATTGGGCTTGATAACAGTAGAATGATGACCTTTATGACGGACCGACAAAAAGAAATTTTAAATGCTATTGAAATGGTGGCCTAGAGCGAGTAATCGCTTTTGTGTTAGGCATATAGTTGCTAATTTGCAAAGCACTTTTAAATGTCAGTTTTATGGTGATTATGTATGGAAAGCTGCCAAAAGTAGCAACAACAACTTAAGGATGCTTACAACTGGGTAATGAAGATCGATGCTAAGCACTGATCTCGACATGTGTTTGATGAACATGTCAAGTCTGACCATGTTACTAACAACATTACAGAGAATTTTAATGGTTGGATTGACAAATTCAGAGGTCAGCCACTGTAGACCATGTTTAAATACTTGCGTAGGAAAATGATGAAACGCATGAACAAGAGGCTCTAAGATGCAGCAAAGTGGGGGAGTGTTCTTCCGCCGTTGGTAGCCAAGAAAGTAGTTGAAAGCCAAGATGTTGGGCGTTTTCTCCAAGTAATACCAGCAAGTGATGTAGAGTATGAAGTTAAAGGTGGTAACAAGTTTGAAATTGTTGATATTGAAACAAAGACATGTGGTTGTGTGTATTGGACAGTGGTAACTACTACAAGAAGGCAAGGATTTGAATTTGTCCATCAGTATCTAAGTAAGGAGGCCTATGTTAAGACATACTCATACTTGATGAGCCTTTATGGCCTGAAATGACCTTTAACAAAGTACTACCTCCGGAAAGGAAGAAAAAGCCTAGGAGAACAAGGAAGAACAGAAAAAGAGGGCCTGAAGAACCCCCAAAACACAAGAGAAGCAACGGGGGGAAATGCAGTCGATGTGGGCAGTTTGAACATAATATCAGGACATGCCCAGAGAAAGAAAGAAATGCAAGAGAAGGGGCCACAACCAAGGTCAAATATTTCAATAATATTAAATTTATATGTGTATATATATTTATATTTATATATTGAATTTTGATATGACAATACTTTCTATGATAACAGAGGAAAAAAAGGTCCAATGCATCTTTAAGAGGGCATACAACATTTGAGGTTGGGAGTAGTTCTAATGCTGCACAAAGGCAGAGAACAGACTATGTAATGTTTCATGAAATATATATAAGTACTTTTAATTATTCCACCTCTTTTTTATTTTTGTTTTGCATGTCACTACTTTACTACTTTGTTAATTTACTACAATCATTGCTAGACCTAAGAAAACATTGAAAAAATTAATCACTTATATGTTATATGCTCTTCAACTTGATTTATTTTACAATTCTTATTTCTTTCCTCTACTTTTCTTCCTTTTATTTATTTGATCTGCGAACTCAATCTCTCTCGGTTCTATTTCTATAATCTACTGATCTCTCAAATCAAGTCATCTCTTATCTCTCTCTACTAAATCTGATTCTCTCTCCATCCGTATTCAATATTTCAATATTTTGTTTCTTAATTTCTCTCAATTTGTTTCTTCACCCAGCACTCTTTTCTTTTCTTTTTCTCATCTCCAGATTCTTTTTTATTATTATTTTTATTTTAAAACATTTGACAGCAGCTATCGCCATGCTGCCTGTCTTGTTTTTTTTTTTTTTATAAAAAAAAATTACATATATAAATATATCTCAAACTTGAATTGGTCCAGCTTGGGTTGTAAGGATTGGGCCGAATCTAAACTTCAATTGAACTTGGCTCAACTTTTTTTAAATTAAAAATTCTGGTAGGCTGGGCACGTTAAACTAAATTGAGTAATGTATTTGGAGACTGAGTATATTTTTTGTGCTGGACCTTATATTTATGCCGGTAAAATTTGCTTACAATCAATGTTGCTTGCTAAAGAAGGTAAATTTTTGGCAGAAAATGAAGTCATTAGATATTATTATTATTATTATTGAAATGGAGTACACTGTAAATTAAGAAAGGGTGTATATATAGCCACCCAAAGAAATTATTTGCACACCCATTTTTGTGGACAAATTACACAAATTTATCCTGGTTATATGTATAATTACACTAAAACTGGTAAAATATTATAATAAAACTAATTTACCCTTGATCCGTTATCTAATGGTGGACTAACCATTGATAACAGTTAGTCATCACTAACTAGTGAAGGGTAATTTTGAATTTTTTTTAATGTTATTAAATAAATAAATAAAATGAGAGCTTCTCCTTACAATCCACAAATTATCTATTTACACTTCAATTTAATTTTTTTTATTAATGACAATTTAAACCTGAATTAAAATTACTAAACAAGATAAAAAAATTCTAAAGACACTCTAAACTAATTAAATTATTAAAAAAAAATAAAATTATCTCTCCAAAATCATTAGATTAAATATTACGTATTAAACTTTCTCTCATAAATCTACTATTACCATATTAAACACTCTCCTAAATACTCTCTCTCTCTCTCTCTCTCTCTCTCTCTCTCCATTTTTCAAAAAAAAAAAATTATATCTCTATACTTTCTCGATCAATCTCTGAAGTAGTTAAAGAAAAAAAATTTATGAATATTTTGGTTTTTTACTAAAAGTAATATATATATATATATATATATTAAAAAGCCAATACAAATACTTTTTTTTTTATAAAAAAAAAAAAAATAGATATATGAAAACTTGATTTGTTGCAACTAGATTCGATTAAACTCTGAATTTCTATGACTAAAGAAAGAATTAAAATTCTCTATGTAATCACTTACCTAAAAAAGTAACAAGAAGCATTTTCATATTTCAATTAAAAAAAAATAGAGTACTTGTTTTTTTGAGTTTTTTTTTTAATATATACATATGTGCGGTTTCTAAAAATCAAGCTTATTCATAAGTTTTTTTATTTTTTTTTCTTAACTGTTAGTCTTGTTTGAGAAAGAATGAAGATAGAAAGTTAGAGATATATATTAGAAGAGAAATAGTTTAATATAGTAATTAAAAATTTATGAGAAAGAGTTTAATATAGTAATTAAAAATTTATGAGAGAGTGTTTAATATGTAATATTTAATCTAATGATTTATGAGAGATAATTTCGTTTTTTAATAATTTAATTCAGAAAAGATTACTACTCAGATGAATCCAAATGCTACGATGGTTTGTCCTAACTTTTATTAAAATAAAATGGAGTGTCTTTAGAAATTTATTTTTTAAAATTGAGTGTCTTTAGAATAGGAGTGCCAAAAGATAAAAAGGATAATCTTAGAATAAAAGGAGTATCTTTAGAAGTTTTTTAAATTTAAATTTTAAGAATGGAGTGTCTTTAGAAAATAAGTGTAAAAAGAAAAAATTGGATTGTCAAAAGAAGCTCTCTAAAAAAATAAGTGTCCAATAACATATCCCCACATCATCCCTAACAATTTATTAATTAAATATAATCTTAATAATAAAAATAATAATAAAGAAATAAACGGCTTCATCATCTCCTTCAATTTTCATAACAAATTGCAAACAAATTCAAAGCAAATCACAACCCAAAATAATCCTGCTTCTTTCTTCACCTTCATCATCTTCTTCTCCACCCCCATCTTTTTTACCATTACAATCTCATCCAAAAACACAAACAAAAAATATTATTTAAAAAATTTAGAATATATATATATATATATATATATTCTCCTTGGAGAAGTGGTTCCAGATCTCCTCCATTTTTGTTCGAGATCTGAGGCCCCATTTGTTTCGACGTATTGTATTGTATTATACAATTAAAATGTACTAAAATAATACAATACAGTGTTTGGTGCAAACGCTATATTGTATTATTTTTGTACATTTTAATGTCCTAATACAACAAACACTGTATTAGCTAATACATTATATTTGGTGGTATTATGTTATATTGTATTAGAAAAAAAAAAAAAAAACACATTTTTTTCTCTTTTTTTTTAACAAATATGGAATATTGTTGAAATATGTGTTATGTTGTTAATATTTTTTTAAAATTTCAAAATTATATAGGAAATATTTATTTTATATATAAAAATATTATTTATTAAAAAAAATTCAATTAAACTAAATATTTATTGATTTTTTATATAAAAATATTTATTGATTTATTCATGGTAAGGATATTTAAAATTAATTATTAACTATTTTTTTAAAAAAATTATATTTTTTCATATAAAAAAATTTCAATAGTCATAGGAATAACTTAATACGATATAATACAGTGCATCACCAAACACAAGTTTGTATTAATGATAATACAGTACAATACAGTACAATACAGTACAATATAATATAATACAATACAATCCAATACGGTGTGCCAAATGAACCTTGAAACAAAAATCTTCATTAATGGAGAATCAAGATCTTTTCTATTTTTGGAGAAGATCTGGAATCAAAATCTCCATTAATGGAGATATGCTATTATCATTAATGGAGATTTTAGATTTCCTCTAATGGAGATTGAGTTCTTCTTCATTTGATCTCCATGGAGATCTGAAGAGATCATTTTATTTTATTTTATTTTTTGTTTTTTTTTCCTTATTATGTAATAGTTTTCGTATTTCTTTTAATTATTTGATTTTTATATCTCTTTTTTCCAAAAAAAAAAATTGATTTCTTTTTGACAATTATTTGACTCTTATTATATACATATTTTTCCTGATTTTTAATTTATTAATTTATTTAATATAATATTTTGAAATACTAGAATAAGGGAAAAGCGGATATTGTCACTTTTTCATGATTGACTAAAGGTGGTCAACCGTTAGTCAACAGGTTAAAGGGAGTTTAGTGTTATTATGATTTTTTTTTACCAGTTTTTGTGTAACTATTCAAAAGAAAACGGTGTAAGTTTGTATAATTTACCATAAAAAAAAAATGGGTGTATAAATAATTTCATTGGATGACAATATCTGTACTCATTAAGAAAAGAGTAGCTAAAGAAAAAAGGGATCGTAAATAGAAAATCTCAAAAAGCATTAAAAGTTTAAAACTCTTTTTTGTTAATTATTAGAAAATTTGTGATTAAAACTTTAAATATTATTCAAGATATTGATACATTATCGATGATATATAGAGATTTGAGATTTGACTAGGCTTATGATAAAAGTATTCACTATATATATATATAGTCTTTCTATTGTCAGTTTATCCTGATAATAAATATATCAGGACGAAGAACGCGTACCATAGATTATGGAGAAGTTTTGAGTCAAAGTATGTAAATCTAGTGGTCCACATTCTTCGTTTTGATATATTTATTGTCAAAACCAATTGACAATAAAAAATCTGTATATATATATGTGTGTGTGTGTGTGTCTCTCATAAGGGATTCCTTATTTTAATTTCGTTAAGGACCGCCATGAAATCACATCCATTTGATTGAATTTTGATCTTAATTTTTTATAGATGATAAGTTCATTGAAATATACCTATGAATAAAATTTGAAATTTTTTCAAGTACTAAAACTATTTATCCTGATTTTTTTAAATATGAAAGCATAAGAAAAATGGGCAAAATAGGAAAATTCAAGAAAATTAGTTCTAGTGCTTGAAAAGTTCTCAAATTTTATTCATATAAAGATTTCAATAAACTTATCTTATAGAAAATAAAATTCAGATCAAAATTCATTTAAATCGATATAATTTCATACAGCTCCTTACATAAATTAAAATAAGAGATCATTTATAAGAGAACTGCTCATATATATATATATATATATATATATATATATATTTCTTTATTTCAGTGATTATACATCTATACTTGATCCTTAGTGGGTGGAATACTTTGTTCATTTTTGAAGAAATAGTGTGGGTCAACCTTGGCCTTGACATCTACCAATCTTTGAAAGTTTCCTTTGAAGTACTTAAACCCATAAACTTCAGAATCTTTGAAGCTTGTTTGATTACTGGAAATACTGCCTATATCAATATCTCTGTAGTTGAGAAATGCCTCCCTTGGACCACTCGAAACATATGAAGCCATTGAAGCATAGAAATTTCTTATTCCATTCATGTAACGATTGGTAGCGTTGCTCCCTTCCTCCCGCCATGATAAGAGATACTGAATCTTGAATAGGTTTCCTATTCTATGAGGAAATGGAGTTTCGGATTCTGATATCTCATTCATTCTTCCCCCATAAGGATTCCATTCCATCCGCAATGTAATTAGGTCAAGATCAATCATCTTCTTCCATATTTTTTCTAAATCCTCCTTTGGAATTACACTTTTCACATAATCAGATTTGGTTTTAAATGAGCTTTTTTCTTCTTTTGTTCTGTTAAGTAAAACATCAACAGGTGTTCCAACTGGAAAACCTGCCCAAAAGATTGTGGATTTTACCCAACTCATCTCATTGCAGTCTCTGATCTGTAATCCCAATTCAGGAAAGCTTTTTTCAATCAATGCCATAAGATTCTTGGTTTGCCCTAGAAACGTACCAACGAAGGAAACTGCCACCGTCCTCTCATTCTGACGACTTCCATTGACGATCTCAGGCATTGCTCTTATAAATAAGTCTTCAGGTAGCCTATGGGAAACTTTCTGCCAGTGGTGAACAACATCAGTTGCTCCTTGCTCGAGTGTCTTCCTTATTCTGAATACTGTCACTTTTTCAGGAACCGGAACCAGCTTGATTTTCCATGATAAAATAACACCAAAGCTTGCTCCTCCACCTCCTCTAATGGCCCAAAATAGATCTTCTCCCATTGATTTTCTATCAAGAATCCTTCCTCGAACATCAACTATTTGTGCATCGACAACATTGTCGACTGAGAGACCGTATTTTCTCATCAGATTCCCATACCCACCTCCAGAAAAATGCCCACCAACGCCAACTGTAGGGCAAACCCCAGCTGGAAAGCCTAGGAGTTTGCTTTTTTTGGAAATTTTGTAGTAAAGTTCGCCCAAGGTAGCACCAGCCTGAACCCAAGCAGTCTGGTTTGTGATATCAATATCAATAGATCGGAGATTGAACATATCAAGAATTACAAATGGGACGGTTGATGTAAATGAAAGACCCTCGCAATCATGACCACCACTTCGGATTCTTATTTGCAAGCCACTGTACTTTGCACAAATAACAGTTGATTGGACAAGTGACTCATCCTTGGCTGCTACAATAGCAAGTGGTTTCAGAGTTTCAGCGGTCAAGAGTCGGTGATTTTTAACATACTGCTTTAAGATCGATTGAAAAGAGGAATTGTTGGGGGTGTAAATGGATTCATATATAAGATTAGACGACGGAGTACTGTGATTCAGTAGACATTGAAGGAAAATGTTAAGAGCAGGTTGATCAGGTAATGGCCTTGCAAATGGAAGTAAAATAATTAAAGCAACAGAGAGTATAAGACAGACTGAAACCTTCATTTTCTAGTTAAACTGAGTTTTTCATTTCAAATTTGTTCTATTTCAAATATATATATATATATATATATATATATATATTTCTTTAAAATAGCATAAAAGAAAGAGTATCTGATAGTATCTCTAATTCAATACTATTTTAATGTGTCAATACTATAATTTAGTACAAAATAAAAACAGCAATAAATGCTATTTTTTTAATTATAAAAACACCATGTAATAATTGTATTGAATGCATTAATTGTTAATTTTTATAATTTTAAATAATAAAAAAAAATATTATATAAATTAAATACATTAATTATATTTGTTGACTTTTATAATTTTAAATAATAATAAAAAAAAAATAACATTTTAAGGGTGAGCATCAACCCACCAACCCAACCCAACCTCCACGACTAACCTGCCCACCCTTACCACCAGACTTATCTAACTTATTAAAAAGTCTCAATCCATTACCAACAGATTTTTACTTCTCAAAATTGTCTAATAAAACCAAGAACTAATATACCTCCATAGTGAATTTCTAATAGCATCATTTTTTTTTTTTTTTTTTGAGATAATTATCCTGATAGCCACCGATTTTGTTGTGGGGATTTAGTCTCAAAATTGTCATTTTTAGTAAATGGTGTGACACTAATGGCTATCCCGTTAACTTTCTAATCAATTGTTATTTCATTTCATAATAAAGGATTCTGAATTAATAGATATTGTCAAAAAAATATAAATAAATAAAGGATTCTTAATTAACACCCAATCAATAACAATAAATTAACAATAACTGCAACGAAACAAAGCACCAGTTTAAAATTCAAAATTTGATTATAACTGAAATAACATTAAATAAAATTGGAAGTAAAATTGACTTAATCCAAACCATAAGTGATAAATTATTATAACAATTTTTTTTTTTTTTTTAAATTTTTTTTTACGATATCAGAGTATCTATCTATCCATCTATCTAAACCAAGTTTTTTTTTTTTTTTTTTTTTTGAAGCTTTTGCTGTTCAAAAGATTTGAGCCGCTGACTTATGGTTATTGTCAAAAAAATAAAAAATAAAAAATAAAAGATTCTTAATTAACACTCGATCAATAACAATAAATTAACAATAACTGCAACGAAACAAAGTACTTGTTTAAAATTCAAAATTTGATTATAATTGAAATAACATTAAATAAAATTGGAAGTAAAATCGACTTAATCCAAACCATAAGTGATAAATTATTATAACTATTTTTTTTTTTTTTTTTTACGGTATCTTAGTATCTATCTATCCACCTACATGACCAACCGGACCCAACCCGACTAGATTGGGTTGGGTTGGGTTGCTTTTAAGATTATGTTGGGTTAGGTTAATAAAATAGAGTAATAGACACATATATACTATACCCGAATTCGCATATTGCCCCCTAAATTGATTTTTTTTAGGCATTAACCCACTTGGACTATTTGCAATAATGGACAGAATGGAGACGGAACCTAGATTCTGTCTGATTTTGTGTCGTGAACCTTGCACGTGTGTTTGTAAATAAGGGCAAAATTGGTATAATACATTAAATTCTTTTTTTCTTTTTAAATTGGTAATAAAAAGTAAAATAAAAAAATTATTTAAAAAAAATGGAGATCCAGAAACGATGGAAATCCAATCTGGATCTCCACTAAAATACAAAGAACAAATAAATAAAACAAAGATTAAGGAACAAACAAACAATTAAACCCAGCAACATCACATTCAACCAAACCCAACATCACATTCACCTTCATCACTAACCCAAACCCAGCAACAATTAAACCCAAAACACCACATTCAACCAAACCCAGCAACATCACCAAAATTCAGCCACTAACATCAACACTACCACCACCACCACCACCATCACTGTCAAACCCAAACCCAGCAACAACTAAACTCAAATCATCAACAACCATACCCAGATCGAAACCCACAACCAGCGTCGCCGTCGAAACCCACTACTCGGATCGAAACCCAAATCATCAACAACCACATTCAATCGAGAGAGAGATGAGATTGATTGAAAGAGAGATGAGATCGAGAGAGAGAGAGAGAGAGAGAGAGAGAGATAGAGATGATTTGAGTTTAGTATATAAGTATTTGAGTTTAGTGTTTTCAAATTCCTATCGGGACATTGCTAATAAATCTTAAATAAGTGACCAAATTCTATCTCTCTCATGGCAAAAATTATATGATTTATTTTTGGGGGGTGTTGGAATTTGAGAGTCAGAGTTCAAATTGTGAGAAAGCGATGTTCTTGTGATATGATATCTGGGTTTTGAAATCCAAGAAATTGTGATATGATTTTAGGGTTAGGATTAAGAACAAGTGATTCTTTGGATAGTGTTGAGTGTTTTAGTGTAAAGCTTTGGATTGATGAAGATGGTTGGGTGTGGTTTGATGATATATTTGATGATTTTTTTTCCAGATTGATAAGGAAGATGAAGTTTTTTTAATTAATTAATTTATGATGAAATTTTTTTTTTTTGGATGGGTGTGGAAGATGAATATCTTTTTATTATTTAAAAAATGAAAATATAGGATATTTTAGTCATTATTGCCATTATTTCCAATTTCCAATTTTGCCCTTACACGTGCAAGTCACGTGTTGAGAAGATGGATGGAAAATGGGTTCCGTCTCCATTCCATCAATTATTGCCAATTTCCGATAGTTCAGGGGGTTTAATGTCTAAAAAAAAGTTTATGGGGCAATATACGAATTCGGGTATAGGTAGTCTAGGGGGATCTGTGCCAATTACTCAATAAAACATAACTCAACATAACCCGACAACCCGACATAATTAATAAGAAAATTAATTATATAACTTTATTTATTATTAGATTTATTATGAAGTCTTAATTTTAAAATATTTAAAATTTTTACTCATGCACCATTTATAATATTATAAATGACAAATATAAATACATAATTTTAAATATTTTATACCATAATAAATAATACATTTATTAAAAATATGCACTTATATTGTCTTCATCTTTTGTATTAATTGGCACATCCTTGATTATACTTTAAAATGTTTTTTTTTTTTTTTTCCTTAGGATTTGATTAAGAATTTAGTAGAAAAAAGTCTAATAATTGTATGTAAGCTCAAACTATAATGTTGGTTGAAATAAATAATAGATTATCTAACCACGAGATATTCGACGAAGTGATTATAATCGTAAAATGGATATGATACTTAGATAGAGACTTTCTAAGTTAGATAAATTGTTATATTTTTATTTATTTTTAATTATGCAACAGTATTATATGTTGTGATTTGGTTTTGATGCTTTTAAGAAATTAAAACTCCATGTATGATATTAGGGTGAAAAAATTATTTTAAATTTGAATTTTGATAAATTTGAATTCAAATATATTTTTTGTATTGGGCTTAAAAGCCCAACCCGATTAACCCAACCCAACCCAAAAAATATTGGATTGGGTTGGGTTGGGTTAAAATTTACGTTGGGTTAGATTGAGTTGAAAAATTTTCAAACCAACCCGAAAACGCCCACCCCTATCAGAACTTTTAAGATTTTTAAAAAAAGTCTATAATATCTTGTGGTATTGGATCCAGACTTTTAAGAGGGTGTATTCAATTAGGATTCTTGATCACATTTAAAGATATTTTTTGAAGTGACAGATTTTCATGGATTTCTATAGACTTTTATAAATCCATATAGACTTTCATTGATTTGTTTAGACATCTATCTCAGACTTTTATAAATTTGTTTAGATATCTACCTTAGACTTTTATGGATTTGTTATCTCATACTTCTATTATAGATGGATGAATTATACCAGTATATGGCACAATCAGTCAGCCGAGGAGAAGCTCCATTTCAAAGCTCAATTTTCACAAAGATCTCAACTTTTATATGAATACATAAAACTTCATGTATGAATAAACGTTGCAAAAAAAAAAAAAAACTAATGACAATAATTTCCACTCAATTACTAAAGCCAATCATAAATGAAAGAAAGTGATATAGTTTATAACAATTTTGAGAACAAAATTAAAAGAAAAATACTCAACATTCATAACTCATATTCACTGATTCTCATTGTTATTCAACTAATCATATAAACAAATAATAATCAACTAATCGAATAACCAAGCAAAGCTATATATAAAAATTTGAAAAAAAAAAGCATAACCCTAACCCAAACCTTGTCACAACTGACCACCTTTTGATCCACGATTTTTAATTTATTCTCTACAACTCCAAATCTTACAAAATCGGACATGGATAATCTAGATATATAGGACATGCTATAGTAAAATTATCAATTTAATCCATGGTCATTTGTATATGAAAGCATTCATTTTTTTTTTTTTTTGTTTCCTGAATCTGTTCAGCAGAAATCAATATTAACCTTTGTCTACTCCAAAAATTATAATTTTTTTTTACTCATTTATAAATCACGAAATTTTACAGAATAACGTGTAGACATAACATTATATCTACTTATAGTTTTTCATAATTTTCTAGTATGAAGAACCCACCCAAATAAATTACAAATTCTAGTCATTTGTCAAAATATAGAGGTTCTAGCAGGCCTTTGTATATTTCGAAAACACATAAAAACTAATAACCACCACTATCAATTGAATATGCTATAAATCATCTTCATGGTCTCTACTTTCATCTAGTTAAGCATATCCAGAATCATAACCTAGCATATTCTAGAAGTTGAACCATGAAAGAGATAAACAAAGGAAAACATAAGCAACGAACCCGAGAAACAAGAAAAACTTAAAATCCTTAAGGAGAAGGCTGGACTTGTTATGACTTTTGATATTTATACCTCTCACCATCAAGTCTACCAAAATCCATGATCTGAGAAAATGCTTTAAAATCTAGTCCCAATTAAATACACCATGATTTTTGTAGACATTTTTAAAGTCTCAGTTCAATACACTCGGATTTGGAAGGACTCTTTAAAAGTCAATAGAAATCTGAATTGAATATAACTGGATTAATATAGACTCTTTTAAAGTCTTTAAATGTTTGAATTGAATACACCCCCACTCATTTATAGTCTTTAAATGTCCTTGAGAATCCTATTTCAATACACTCCCCTAAGAGACATAAAATTGTCAAATGGATTATTCAGACTTTTCAGTGATTTGTATAAATAGCTAGAGCCCAAACTTGTCTTATCCTCTCCCACAATACTTTCCAGACTTCCCACTCATTTCATGCTTCTCAAATCTACTACTGTGCAATTCTCATTAGATCTTCATCACAAATTTTCAGCTCCCTCTATTTTCATTTTCTCTGAAAACAAAAGCCCAAAAACTCACTCATGAAACTCACGCAACTAAGCACACCACTCTTTGTCTCTCTCTTTGAATCTCACTAACCAACTTGGCTGTTGTGCTGCTTGCTTGGTTGGTGTGTTTTCGTCATATTTTTACAGGTTTTTTTTTTTTTCATCTTTGTGTGTGAGTTGATTCTTGCCTCTTTAATTGTTAATTTTGATTCATTACAAGATTTTTATAGGTGTGATTCAATTCTTTGTATTAGAGATGGATTTCAAGTGAAAGCTGCAAGCTTGCAAAACTGGGTTTGAATTCTTTGAAAAAACAAAATTGGTGAAGACATGGCCCGTTGCTTTCCTTTTTTTTTTTTTTTTTTTTTTTTTGCCTTTGTTGGCTTTTTAATTCGAAAATTGAAAGTGGGTAGGGAAGATGATGATCAAGAGTGGGTGGTAGGGACTTAGGAAAAAGAGAGTGGGTGGTGGACTTGTGGGGAAGATGGTGTGGGTGAGGTGGAAGATGAAGAGAATGGGACTTGAAGGCAAGAAGATTGTGAAAAAGAAAAATTATAATCATAGTTTTTTTAATGTAAAAGAAAAATTCATGTGCAACTAAACACTGTTTTCTAACACAGTATTCCTATGAACAAATCCTATAAATAAAGTTTTGATAATCATAATAGTCTATAAATAAAGTCCAAATACTCTTTTAAAATCCTAAAAGTCTAGTACATATAATCTTAATTGTCTTTAAAATCATATAAATCCATAAAATCCTAAGAGCATCTCCAATAGTCTTCCTTAGAAACCCCCATTTATATTATTGGTAAAATCTGATAAGGTGACAAGTTAGCACCAGGTCAGCACGATCGACGGGAAAAACGATAATTAGAGACGCCACGTCACCAAAAACCAACTAGACTAAGCCAACCGAGATTGACCAAATATAACTTCACGAGACCTGGTGATCACTCCTAAAAAAGCACCCGCAATAGTACGGAGCCGTGGGAGTAGTACAATAATAAATAAGATTCGTTCCACGAAGATTGATATATTGAATACCACAGTTGATTAATTAAACTACTATTTAGACAAGCAAAGATTGGATGATTGAATTACACTACTCAAATTTAACTAAATTAAACTTACAACTAAAATGCAATTAGTGAAACTAAACAAGCAAACAAACTCATGCAGTTGGATGTAAATATATGTGAAAGAGGTTAAAACCTTGAATCCACCTATCCAATTCTCACCAATTTCAGGCACATCATTGAAATAAAGTATGCAAGTCTGTATGTAGATCCTTATGCCCTTAATTAGTCTCTAACCTCTCTCAAGCGATAAAAACAATATTCATATGCACCAACAACCTATTTCTCAATGGTTATCCGAACTACACACAAATTAATTAAGCAAAATGGCATACAAATGGAATCCTACAAGCTAGTATCGCATATCTCTATCTTACTAGACTTGTATCATGCATTTCATCAAGCACATTGCGTGCTTCTCCTCTCAGTACTTCACACAACAATCAAAGAATCATCTAAGTGTTAGCTAGGCACCTAGAAGCATTAAGCATTAGAAATACACATACATAACACAAGCAATAGCAATAAAGTTGTAGCCTTTATTGATGATTCATGGAAAAGGTTTCATCTTGGCCTTAGCCAAGAGGGTTTTAGTTCATATTACAAAATATGGCTACAAAAGATAAGAATATTATGCAAGCCATCTCAAATAAAAGTGAATAAATTAATAGAGGATAGTGTAGAGAAAACTATATTGAAGAACTCCTCCTTGGTGACTTGATATGCTTCGCTTTCTTCCTCACTTGATGCTTCCCTTTATGCTCCAATGTTGGGTTTTGATGGTGGGAAATGTTGGGAAAGTTAGATATTTGGTGTTTGGTGAAGTGGATTTGGAGTTTGAATGATGTATTTGAGGTTGGATGTGGTGATTTTGTTGATTTGGAAGGTAAAAATGTGTTTTTGGAGTGTTTGGAATGTCAAGGGTCGAGCAAGAGGTAGTGATGAATGGCTGAAATGGGGTATTCATATGTTAGGAATTAGGGCATAGAACCCTAGGTATTCTTTCCAAAAAAAAATGGCCCAACCGCTAGTCACCCGTTGTACGTAGATCGAGTGAGTAACGGTTCTTCTTGTTTTGTTAAACAATGACATTTGGGCAAGTAAGAGGCGATGGTCCTTTGGAGTGAAATCGTTGTACACCTGCTGTATGTAGGACAGGTGTAGGGCGGTTTTGCCTTCTAATTCTCCAAGAATTTCATATTTGCCCTAAACTTCTTCTTTCTATGGTAAACACTACTTCCTATTTTCAACACCAAACAAAATCCCGATGTGGATTTATTTTATAGTAAGATATCAGTTTTTGGGCAAACCGATATTGGATAAATAAAATTCTAAATTTAATAAATTTACTTTTAAATCATTTACTTTAAAAAAATTCAAAAAATTAATTTAAAAAAAAAAATTGTTTATTTATTTTGCACCCTCTTGTTCCATACTAAGAAAAACATTAATAATTCAATTACCCATATAAATTAATAATATGAGTCTTACATTTGTTCATTAAATTGCAAGATGTATGTTGAGAAATATCTCCCCTGTAGTGAGAGTTGTATTCCATATCATGCTTATTACAATTAATGTCACGAGTCTCTTATAGCCTATGTTTGGTTGGATGGAATGGAATGGAAAGAAAATCATTCCATTTGTTTAGTTTGTTAAAATGCAATGGAATGGTGATTCCATTGGAATGGGGATTCCACCATTTTGGTGGAATGAGCATTCCATCCAAAAACCAATGGAATGCCCATTCCATTCCAAACAAAAATTTATATTCCATAAATACCTTCATATGCCGCAACTCCATTCCAAAAATACTCTCATTTCCATAAATAATATATTATTATTATATATACATATATATTATATCATTATATATATATTATATATTATATATTAATATATTAAATATTATATATTATATAAATATATTATTATTTATATTGTATAATATAATATATATTATAAATTATATTATATATATATTTATATTAATATATTATATTTTATATAATATATATTATTATATTAAATAATATATAGTTATATATAATATACTTTTATATTTTATTATTATTATCCATAATATATCATGTTATTATTAATGTTTTATAATTATGGGTATTTAGTCAAAATACAGTTAACTCCATTCATAATACTGATTCAGAGACTAATTTTAAAGTTCAAACCAAACAAAAAAATTAGTTTTCCTTTCCTTTCCATTCTCATTCTCATTCCGATTACCATTCCTCCATGTAACTAAACGTGACCATAGAGTATAAATTAGTAACTCGAATATATATATTTTAAAAATATAATTTTATTAAAATTTTTAATAAATATTTTTTAATACATGTCTATCATAGAAATTATAATTTTGATTAGTTGAATAAATTTAAATTTATCTAACAATTTTGTTTTTATTTGTAACAACTTATATATGTTATATATAAATATTGTTCAAATATTAATAAATCAAATGTTGTAGTCAAGTGGTAAAGGCTTACAACATTTGACATGAGGTCTCAAGTTAAATTCCTAATTAATTGTCATTAATATCATAAGTGAGCAGGCTGGCGGGGGCGACAGCGGCCGTCGACGGCGACGGCGGCGTATAAATATAAAAGTTGTCAAGGATTTATGACAGTTAATCCTTGACAGTTAGAAAAACTATCAAGAAAACATTTGTTGACAATTTTTAATTGTCAACAAATGTAATATTTTCTTATAGTGAAAATGCCCTTGGAAGCTAAAAAACATGTACAAACTTATTTTAAGCATTAAATACTTGGTTTTACCCGGAAAACGGATGCAATTGATAGGAAATGGGGCTACACCAAGTGTATAAATAGGCATTATCAAATACCTCAAAACCTATATTTTGCTCGTCCTCAAGCAAAACTGAAAAAAAAAAAGGAGATCACATACTTACTACTAAAAAATAACACAGCACTTTCGTGGGTGACACGATGGCACTTAGCACGTGCCACAATCATTTTAAACCCCTAGACGATCTCTAGAGGACGAGTGAAGTCTCGCGATGGCCTACAGAACGGTACCCACAAACGTATTTTCTACCGAGTCAACGAAAGATGAGATGCGACGTTAGGCGAACCATAAAGTAGACACAAGCATGCTAAGATCATTGAATGCAGTCTAGAGGTGTGTTAGCCAAGATACTACAACACTAATGATTGCAATTCCAGAATTCTTATTGAACTTAGTTTCAAAAGCATTGAACACAAGAGTTATTAGATAACATTTCGCCTTGACTCTAAACCTCTCTTGATTTCTCTCATTATTTTTTTACACCGAACCTAGGCTCACTCATCAAACATATGCAAGTTGGAGTTTATGCACAAAGAATTTTCAATATTAAACACATATAAAAAGTTATTAAGAATGCTCATGCTTTCATGCAAATAGACCTCAAGAATGGGATCTAACATTAAGAACACCCTTGTTTTCAAGATAAACCCTTCCTAAAGATCAATTAGGACTTCTTTTTAAGTGCAAGTGAGATTGATGGTTGGATAGTGATGGAGAAGTCTGGTGGATATGGAATTAATAGCGAGCTAATGATCATGCTAGAGTCTTCTACTTGGTGCACTTTGCAACCCCCTTTTGAGCGTCTAAGAATTTTATTGACTTTAAGAACTTTGTACAATTTGAAGTTGTTTAGCATTTGGGCAACTTTTTCTAGGCACCATATTTAATTATTTTTTTCATACAATTTACAATATAGGCCTAAGTACACTCTACTTGGATACATTTTGGTACATTTCTTCTTGGGCTTCAATCTTCATGTTATCATGATCATTGTTATGGGATGGTCTGGTGTTTGGGTTTAATGTGGTGTAAATGTAACATGGGTGGATATGGTGATTGGGTTTAGTGTGTAGGTCAAAATTCTTTGGACATTTAAGCTCACACACAAGGCTTATGGATGTGTTTGGGTCATTTTGAGTGACTAACACACATTGTCTACGTCATCTCTAAAGGTATGAGTCAAGCAAACCAACAAGGGAAACACATGAGGCAAAAATTCTAAAGATTTATTCTTTAATGCTCAATGCAATGAAAAGATGTCCTTTTTATTAGAGCCAATATCTACATGATGAGTGTTTAGAGAATAGAATCAAAATTCACCCTTGTGGACGTAATATTTGGGCAAATCTTCAAGTGTAAACTTTCTCTCGGCTTTATTTTGGAATTGGGATTGTTGGTTGGAAAAGGCTTGTTGTGATTGGTTAAATCCGGGTGGTTTAAAAATTGGCATGTGGTTGAGGGGGTTGTTGGTTATCTTTCCATGAGAAATTGTGATGATTTCTCCATCCAGGGTTGTAGGTGTTGGAATATGGGTTGTTGTTTGGGTTGGGATTTTGGTTGGCAAAGTTTCTATTGTAGTTCACATAGGAGACTTGTTCTAAGGATCCAGTAACAAACGGGTTCCCCGCTTGACAATCTACTCTTTCATGAGACCCCAAACATAAGTCACAATTCAATATTTGTACTTGGGCTGCACTAGAGCTTGCTCCCATCTTGCTCACTTGCTTTGTCAATGCCTCGATTTATGCTTTTAATACAGTCACTTGATCAATCTCCAATACACCAGGTGTGATCGGACTATTTTATAACTATTTTAGGTCCCCCATTTCTGATCATTTGTCTCGTTTTCAAGCGTATTTTTATATATAATGTTTTGTTTGAGCCTTGTGTAAGTCTATTTTCCCTAAAATAAGGTTTTGATCTTAAAGATTAGTTTGGGAGGCAAAATAAACCAAAAAAGGCTGAAATTGTATATGCTAGTGCAAAACACCCAAATTTGGAAAGTCATATATCCCTCCTCAAATCAAACCACATTGATATCTTTATATATTCAGAAAGATCCGGAAGTATAGTTTTCATAACATTGTACGGATTAAACTTTGAGTTTTCTACAGGAAGTTATGTCAATTTCGTAACAGTGTGCGATGCTGAAATGCTGAAATGCTGTTAAGTCAAAACGGCTATTTCAAACGGCGGCCAAGCTGCCGATCCAAACCGTCGATCCACTCCAGAAAGTCATTTTTTACCTAAAAATTGAAGGACAATCATGTCCTTTCACCCAGCTTTTAGCCCTAACCACCCCAGACTTCTTCTTTTTCATCTTCTTCCAAACCAAAAGAGAGAGAGAGAAGCTTTCAAGGGTATCCATGGAGGTTTTTCCTCCATGGATGCCTTCCATTTCATCTTCTACCTATCATCCACCTATTTAGGAGTAGATTGCAAGAATAAAGGAGGGTCTTTGGACCAATTTCGAGCTAGGGTTTCATGGAGGACTTATAGGAGGTTTTCTTCAAGGGTTGTCTCCTATAACTCATCTCTTTGTATTTCTTATTTTTTTTAAATGTGTAATCCCCACTTGGGAATATTTGTAAACCTATAATTATGCTCAATATATGTAATGGTTGTTTTTATATCTAATTTGTGTTTTGATTCATTCTTGCTTTTATTGAATACATCTCTATCTTGAAATGCTTGTGTATGAATATTGGAAATTAATATGTATTCATGGATGGGATTAGGAGTAGATTAATGTAAATTAGGAGTAGTTGTAATCAAATATCCCATTTTGTGTTTGTATGTTGATGGAAGGTCAAAATAAACTTGCATGGATGGGTTTGAGTGACTTAGAGTTAGGATTGTACCTTTGGAGGGACTCTCCAGGCATAGTCTTGGCTAATTAGCTAGGAAGAGTGGATGAACCTATTAATTGTCATATTAGATGATGCTTGGTTCTATGTTTTTGTTAACAATTGGTCTTAGGCTATCTCTCACGCTATGGGCTCTAGGTGAGTTATGGTTAGAGATACAATCACTCTTTCCACATTCATTGTACCTAACGTTGCCATTTTACATTACCGTGTTAATATTGGGACTCGATTTAGCATCGGTTTGTAAAGTGTGTTCACATTTGATTGGTTACGGTTTCGTGTTTGAGAGGCTCTCGGCACACTCTTCAACCGTTAACTCTATGAATGGGTATAAATCGTATTGAGGCAAGAACGAACCCTTAACTAAAATTGGATGAACTTAATATCTAACAACCAACTATTTGTGCACTTAGGTATGGTGAACTTGTTGAACCTTGTGTGACCATTTTCATGTATCTCTCATATCCACCATTTTATTTATCACTTTAAACACTATTCTCACCATTTCATATTCTCTTTGTTTTTATTTGTTTTCATTTACATTTTCTTACATGCTCACACGCATACACACCGCATTGTACATACATTTCACACACATCATTCTCACTTTTCCGCATTCTATTTACATGCTTACAATAATCACTAGAACTTGAAACGGTTGACGAATCACACATCCCTGCAGAACGATACCCTCGCTTGCCGTTTTACTAGTCTTTTGCTAGTTTAGAGCATATTGCGTAGGAAACCCTCTTTTATATAGAAATAACCTTTTGATCCCTGCGATTTCTTAACGACGGAAAAAGTGAAGTATCAAAATGGCGCTACTGCCGATGAGGCGTATTCGTTGATTGTTTCATGTTTTAGTTTAAGTTCTGTGAATTTTTAGATTTATTTGCTTTGTGGATATATATGTATGTGTTTAGGATTTTTTTTTTTATATATATATATTTTTTTATAGCATATGCGTTTAATGTTATTTTCAGGTTGGATGGACCACACAACTCAAGAGAACCATACGGTCGCTTATCGTGCCGTAACGGACGCGTTGGACGCAGTCACAAGAGGTAATTCCTCTACTTTAATTGGATTGCTTGTGGATTAATTGTTGATTTGGGCATAAATTGCCCATGAGCTTAATGTTAAAATGCTATGCTTGTAGTGTTTGTAACTGTAAGTACCTCTTTTTTATGATTGACTTATTTCATGACATACCACATTAGGGATGATTGTGTAATGGGTAGCTTAGGTCTTTTTGATGATTATCAAGACAAGCTTCCAAGCATCCCGGTGACTTCAAGATCAAGAGCTCTAAAAGGTATATCACTTGACCTTGATTCTTGAAGAGATTAGGTCCAACACACACTTGCATGCATCTTTATCTATCGTGCATTTGTTGCCATGCATGTGTGTTTCATTGTTTCGTGCATCTATGTCATTTAGCACACACACACTTTCATTGCATTTGTGTTTCTCTTAATTGTGTGCTTATATGCTTTATCATCACACTTATGCATTTTTTTATATTGCATATCTTTTGTGTGTCACATGCTTGATGATTATTCATAAAGTCTCTTCATGCATATTAAAATGATTGCATCTTGTTCATTGAAATGTCATAACATGTTTAGGCATTAGGATGCAAAGCCATGAATTATATTCATGCATGTTTTAATTGAGTGCATCTTGTCCAATGACAATGCCATGACATGTTTGGCATTAGGATGCATTCAATTCCCACACTTGCACTTCATGTTTGTTAGTTTTAAGTGTGGTGTAATTCGTTTCCGTTTGTGTGATCGGAAACGTCTACACTTGCATGATTATGTGCATGTCTTAGTGCGATAGTTGACCACTTGAGAAGGTCTCATTCTTCTCTTAGATAAGTGGTAGTTTTGGTTTGGTTGGGTTGATTGAAGTAAGGTGTCTAGTTTCAAAAGATTGGATTTCAATGTTTTAAGTATTTTCAAAACTGACCTTTGCATGGTCTTGTGACCATAACGTTTTATACAAAGCTTTAAAATGAGTTTTGAAAATTGCTGTACAAACTAGACACCCATACCTTTCTAACGGTATATTATTCGTAATATTTTATGACCGTTTAGATTATTTTTGAAATCTCCAAAGTGACCATCAAAACAGGGCAACTCTTTTGTTGTCCGTTTCTGACCTTTGGTCACTCAATTGACCATAACGTTTTCTACAGACATCTAAATGTCATTCTACAAAAACAAGTAGAAAGTAGACATCCATACCTTTCCAACGGTATATCATACGAAAGGTTTCAATGTCGTTTGGTCATGGTTTTGGGCGCTTGAATCTTGATTAAGAAGCTGAGCGCTGGTCTAGCGCTGGTTGTCATGCGCAGATCACCACCGCAACTTGGACAGCAGGTCTGCACTGGTCATGCGCTGGTCGACCAGCGCCATACCAGCACAATTGATGGGATTTGGGCTATTCTTTTCCAAAACAACGTGGTTTCATCTTGCCCTAGTATATATGCATTCTCTTCTTCTTTTGGTCGACTAAGGAGCTCAAAATACACATATTAGAAAGAGAAACCAAACCCTAGAAAGAGAAAACTCCCAAGAACTCACCTTTATTCAACCTAACTCATTCCCATGAGCATCTAACATTTTCCTAGCATCATTCAAGCATGGGTTGTGTTGATTTCTTTGACTAGGTAATCTCTACATGTTCTAAATCTTTTTGTTTCATATTTATGACATGTTTGCCTAAGATGAGCATTTAGTTGTTGATTAAATGCATGACTCTTTACTTAATGTTATTTATAACATGATTGAGTCTCTGATGTTTGGTTGAGATGAGTTGTTTATTGATAGCTAGCATTTAGGACCATTTTGCCCTCTAGCTAAGTCTATATGATTTTCATTTAGACATTGATGTGTAGGATTCATTGATTGTATTTGTTAATTGCATTTAGTGTCCTTGTCATGTTCATTGACAACTTGTGTTGATTGGCCTTTTGATTGACAAATTCTTGATTGCATTAGTTAATTGCATGTTTTAAGGCCTTGTCATGATTAATTGACAACTTGTGTTGAAATGGTTTTGTTTGTTGACAATTAGGTTGTTAGAAATTTCTACAACTAATTGACACCTCATGTATGTACATGTAGGCTTTATTGATAACTAGGATGTTGATTTGCATTATAACATCTAGTTAAGTATTTATTGTAGCCTAGCATTATTTGCATTTGAATATCATCACATATTCACATAGGTCTGTAAAAGGCCTGCGGGTAGATTAGGAGGTGCTCACTTGAGAGCGTAACCTTCTCTTCATATAGAGGTTGTCTAGGGTTGGTCTAGGTTCACTATAAATTGGCACGTGGACAAGTTCATACCTCAATAAAACTTATCCACTACCGATCACTTTGGCATTCCATGGCATGGATACCTTCTCAACAACTCTTTATATCTTTCCCAAGCTTCATACAAAGATTCCGACTCAAATTGGGAAAATTCATGAATCTCGTTCATTAATTGAGCCGCCATTCTGGGAGGGAAGTATTTGCTAAGAAAGGTTTGGGCCAACTCATCCTATATGGCAATTGACCTTGGTTCTAATGCATCATACCAAGCCTTAGCTCAGTCTTTCGATGAGAAAGGGAAAATCCTTAACTGAATTGCATTATCTGAAGCCCTATTGATTCTGAAAGTTGAGCAAATTTGGTCAAAATTCCATAGGTGCCCGTTCAAATCTTCAATTGGATGGCCACCAAATTGCCCTATCATTGCCAACATTTGAAAGACATGAGACTTGATTTCGAAATTATTTGTGTTTATCGTCAGGAGTTGTTTTGGTGACATGTTTTGATCCACCCTTAGCGTGACAAAATCCCTTATGACCTTATCATCCTCCCCATTTTGCTCATTTTGCTCATTTTGCCTCTCTTGCCGCCCTTGAGCTGCGGTCGAAATTGGATTTTCATCTAAAGCACCCCTTTCCATGGCTCGTCTTCGGTTCCTTCTATTTCTTCGGGCTGTCCCCTCTATATCCGGATCGAAGCTCAAGTCCTGTAAGTCGTTGCTCTTTGTAATATGATGCATACAAGAGCAACCGCCTATAATCACAGAGAAATAAACACAAAGTAAAATATCCAAATTAGTAATGAATCAACTAGTGGTGATATCAATAAACCGCTCAATCCCCAGCAGCGGTGCCAAAAATTTGACCACTCCTAAATGAGCACCTGTAATAGTACGGAGTCATGAGAGTAGTACAATGATAAATAAGATTTATTCCATGAGGTTTGATGTATTGAATACCATAGTTGATTGATTAAACTACTATTTAGACAATGAAAGATTGGATGGTTGAATTACACTATTCAAATTAAACTAAATTAAACTTACAACTAAAATGCAATTAGTGAAACTAAACAAGCAAACAAACTCAAGCACTTGGATTTAAATATATGTGAAAGTGGCTGAAACCTTGAATCCACATATCCAATTCTCACAAATTTTAGGCACATCATTGAAATAAAATATGCAAGTGTGTATATAGATTCGTATACCCTTAATTAGTCTCTAACCTATCTCAAGTGATAAAAACAATATTCATGTGCACCAACAACCTATTTCTCAATGGTTATCCGAATTACACACAAATTCATTAAGCAAATTAAAGTGGCATACAAATGGAATCCTACAGGCTAGCATCACATATCTCTATCTTACTAGAATCATGCATTTCATCAAGCACATTGCGTGCTTCTCCTCTCGGTACTTCACACAACAATCAAAGAATCATCTAAGTGATAGCTAAGCACCTAGAAGCATTAAGCATTAGACATACACATACATAACACAAGCAATAGTGATAAAGTGATAGCCTTTATTAATGGTTCATGGAAAAGGTTTCATCTTGGCCTTAGCCAAGATGGTTTTAGTTCATATTACAAAATACGGCTACAGAAGATAAGAATATTATGCAAGTCATCTCAAATACAAGTGAATAAATTAATAGAGGAGAGTGTAGAGAAAACTATAGTGAAGAACTTCTCCTTAGTGACTTGATGTGCTTGGCTTGCTTTCTCTCTTGATGCTTCCCTTTATGCTCCAATGTTGGGTTTTGATGGTGGAAAATGGTGGAAAAGTTAGATATTTGGTGTTTGGTGAAGTGGATTTGGAGTTTGGATGATGGATTTGAGGTTGGATATGGTGATTTTGTAGATTTATAAGGTAAAAATGTGTTCTTTCAGTGTTTGGAATGTCAAGGGTCGAGAAAGAGGTAGTGATAAATGGCTGAAATAAGGTATTTATATGTTTGGAATTAGGGCACGGAACCCTAGGTATTCTTTCCAAAAAATGACCCAACTGTTGTTCACCTGTTGTACGTAGGGCGAGTGAACAACGATTCTTCTTATTTTGTTGCTTTGTAGGGCATTTTGTGGGTCTCCCTCGCTCGTGTTTTATCTCTAGTTACTCTGTTTCCTGCTTGTTCTTCCTTTTCCCTCTTTGTTTCCTTTTATTTCAAGGGTTTTAGCTTGTCTGTTGTTTAGTGCTTCTGGTTAGGGTTGTTGTTGTCCCTTGTGGCTATCGTTTTCTGTGTGTGTTTCTTGCATGCTGGGCCTTTTTCTAATAAAATCGATGTTTAAAAAAAACGACATTTGGGCAAGTAAGAGGCGATGATCCTCTAGAGTGAAACCGTTGTACACCCACTGTACATAGGGCGGGTGTAGGGCGGTTTTGCCTTCCAAATCTCTAATAATTTCATATTTACCCTAATCTTCTTCTTTCTTTGGCAAAAATGCCCCTAGAAGCTAAGAAACATGCACAAACTTATTTTACGCATTAAATAATTCGGTTTACCAGGAAAACGGATGCAACTGATAGGAAATAGGGCTACACCATATATATAAATAGGCATTATGACATGGTCAGATTTACCTAGATGATCAGGTATAAATAATTCGATCATGGTGATTAGATCGATTGGGTGAAGGTGACCCTGCCAGGATCACTAAGATGGCTGGGTCAAGGCATCTAATCGGGATCAAGTAACCGATCGGGGAAGGTAAGTTTTGGTCGGGTCAGATAGACAGTTGGCTGACACGTAGGCAACATTGAATTCATCCACGACTCAAACATGCGGGAAAATAGTCTTCCTCAAACAAGGTATCTCGAAGCATACTTTGATAAGGAAACAAATTTCCTTATAGATATCAGAATCCAAATTAGGCAAGATATCTAATACATTTGGCACACAAAAGATGCAAACAAGAGAGAAGATTAAAACGACTTTAATAAATTCGAATCCCATTGAACCATGATAACTATCATTTCTTGTAAATCAAGAATTAGTGTTCTATATATGTATAAATAGACCCTAAAACACCATTGTAACTTTTAGAGCACAGCAACACGCTAAAAGCAAGAGAGAGAGATTGAGTGTGTAACCCTAAATATTCATAGTGAAATTATTTCTCGTCGCCTCTAGCAACCAATGTTTTTTCCCTTTTCGGGTTTTCCATGTAAATTCTATCATATGCAATTGATTTCTATTTCTTACTTTATAGTTTGCTTATCAATTCATACAAACTTGTTGAACATGTGGTTAATTCTACATAACCCAGAAATCACCGTCAACAGCTTAATTAAGGGAGAAGTTGTATTTTTGTAGTTCCAACAGGTTCTTTAAAGGTTTCCTTAAATGTGTTTTGGTGAAGCTCACTCCTTTAATTAAGGGGTGGCTTCAGCCCTCCTTAAGTGGGCTCCATATATTTAAATTTATTTTATTTTTTGGAAAGCACCATATATTTAACTTTTAAAATTCTCAATTCCCAACAATTATTTTATTATTCAATGAGTAATTTGTTTTATAATAATAATTATAAAGTAAAACATCAAGATAATAATAAAAAATTATTAAGGGAGCCATTTAAAGAAATATTGTTAGAACACATACTCCATTAATGACCCCTTACAATAATATATACCCTTATTTTATAGTGTCTCCAAGGGAAACTGTTGGAGGTGCTCTAACACCCAAAAATTGTATATTAAAATCCTAATCCGATACATCCCCCTAAATATCTACCTACACTCCATTTTTTATGCAAAGAAAACTTTATCATTAACTAAAATTACCAAATTAAAAAAATTAAAAATTAAAACTCTGAAAACACTCTCCCACAAACGCCAAACTTCTTTTATGTTGTTGTACAATTCATAATTAAACACTAAGGTGCTGTTTGTTTGTTTTTTTTTAATCTAAAGTCTTATAAGACCTTAATTTGTTAGACATATGGATAAGTCTTATAAATTAAGACACTGTGATATGTTTGTTTTTTTATTTTGGATGACTTATTAAAAATGTAAAATTGATTAGGTTATGTTAGGGTTTCTTCAAAATTGGAAATTTTTAGAAAATTGATTATTAGAGTTTTATTATGTGCGGATAAAATTGTAAATGTATGGATTGTTATAGGACAATTATAGAAATTTACTAAAAAAAACTCTATTGTAGCACTTTTTTAATAAGATAAACGTAAATTTTTTTTACCTTTTCTAAAAGACATATATGTCTTAAATAAGATATAAGTTAGAAAAACAAACAAAATGATTTATCTTAATTTAAGATATAAGAGGCAATAAGTCTTATCATGAAAAAAAAAAAACAAACAGCCCCTAACCCCCTCATCCTTTTTTTTTTTGTTTTTTTTTTTTTTATTTATGAAATACCAATCCTTTAATTCTAAGATGGGTTCAAAATTTTTTTGTCACTATTTGGGCCTGACTTTGTAAGAAAGTCACCGGTTTAATAACTTAAGTTTAAAAGGCACATATTATGGTGAACGGATAAAAATGCCCCCCCACAGTAACCTTCTTCACCATTTTATTTTATTTTTTCTTTCAAAATCCTCTATCAATGGACGACGATGGACCACGACCAAACACAATAGTGACTTTTTTTTATGTCTCATCCTTTGTTAGTTACATCTGAGATACAAACCGTCTTGTTAGTTGCTTTTTTTTTTTTTTCAATTTAAAACACTCTTTTGTAAACCTTAAACAGATTGTGCGAAAAAAAAAAAGGATTGTTAAAAAGGCTCAAAAAAGTCTCGGACAGAGCTTAGAAAGGCTCGGACAGTTCATTGAAAGTTTTGGAAAAGAAATGAAAAGGCTTGGAGAAGTAATGAAAAGGCTCGGATAGTTCATTAAAAGGCTCGGATAGTTCATTAAAAGGCTCAGATAAGAAATGAAAAGGCTCGGATAAGAAATGAAAAGGCTCAGAGATTCAAAATTAACAAAAAAAAATTGTTGAAAAGTCTCAGAGAAGAAATGAAAAGGCTCGGAGAAGTAATGAAAAGGCTCGGATAGTTCATTAAAAGGCTCGAAGAAGTAATGAAATTAATACAATAAAAAAAAATTGTTGAAAAGTCTCGGAGAAGAAATGAAAAGGCTCGGAGAAGTGATGAAAAAGGCTCAGATAGTTCATTAAAAGGCTCGGAGAAGTAATGAAATTAACAAAACAAAAAAATTGTTGAAAAGTCTCGGAGAAGAAATGAAAAGGTTCGGAGATGTAATGAAATGGCTTGGATAGTTCATTAAAAGGCTCAAAGAAGTAATGAAATTAACAACAAAAAAAAAATTGTTGAAAAGTCTCGGAAAAGAAATGAAAAGGTTCGGACAGTTCATTAAAAGGCTTGGAGAAGAAATAAAAAGGCTCGGATATTCAAAATTACAAAAAAAAAAAAATGATTGTCTAAAAGTCTCGGAAAGGAAATGAAAAGGCTCGGAGAAGTAATGAAAAGGCTCGAAAAAGTAATGAAAAGGCTTGGACAGTTCATTAAAAGGCTCGGAGAAGAAATAAAAAGGCTCGGATATTCAAAAAAAAAAAATGATTGTCGAAAAGTCTTGGAGAAGAAATGAAATGGCTCGGGGAACAATTGAAAAAGCTTGAGCCTTTTCATTTAGTCTCCGATACTTTTCAATTAGTCTCCGAGACTTTTCATTTCTTCTCCGAGCCTTTTTATTTCTTCTCCGAGCTTTTTCATTTCTTCTCCTAGCCTTTTCAATTTGATTCAAAATTCATACAACCAGAGAAAGACTTACAAAAGACTCAGATAACAAATGAAAAAGAACCCAGTTAGGGTTTTGAATTGAAAAAAAAAAAGCTACAAAATTAATTATCCAAAGGAGATGAATTGATACTGTTATGGTGTTCAATCTCCATCCTCCATTGAAGGTCTGTTGTTATAGAGGAAGATGAAAGAAAAAATCTCAAAAAACTTTAAAGTAAGAAAGAGAATGTGTAAAATAAGGGCATTTTTGGAAATCACTTACTTTAGTGTCTTTTAAACTTAAGTTATTAAACCGGTCACTTTGTCACCAAGTAAGTTGGAAAAGATGACATTTTCCACCATTTCCACTTCTAAGATTACTTAGTTTGTGGAAGATAAATAAGAAAAAATAGTTGCACCGGAGTATATTGAGGTGTGAGTGTGTGACTTCTGAGATCTTATTAAAGTTTATAAGGATAAGTTTCTGATTTTGCAAAGGTTGCAATTTAATTACTTTCAACAAAAAAAGTTTAAAACTCTCTTTAGCTAATTATTAGAAAAATATTGAATAAAACTCTCAATAATATTCAAGATACAGATCGAAAACATTACCAGTGATATATAGTCATATAGAGATTTGAGATTTGACATGATAAAAATATTCACAATGTATATATTTTCTCCTTTCAGTGATTTTACTTAATACTTAGCAGATGGAATACTTTGTTCATTTTTGAAGAAATTGTGTAGGTCAACCTTGGCCTTCACATCCACCAATCTTTGAAAATTTCCTTTGAAATACTTAAACCCATAAACTTGAGTATCTTTGAAGCTTGATTGATTGCTGGAATTAATGCTGCCGATATCAAGATCTCTGTAGTTGAGAAAAGCCTCCCTTGGACCACTCGAAACATATGAAGTCATTGAAGCATAGAAATCTCTTAACTTATTTATGTTTCGATTGCTAACATTAATTCCTTGATCTCCCCATGGTGCAAAATACTGAATTTTGAATAGGTTTCCTGCTCTCTGAGGAAATGAAGTTTCGGATTTCGATATCTCACTCATTCTTCCGCCGTAAGGGTTCCATTGCATCCACATTATTAGGTCAAGATCAATCATATTCTTCCATATTTTTTCTAAACCCTCCTTTGAAATCACACTTTTCACGTAATCAGATTTACTTTTAAAGGAGCTTTTGGCCTCTTTTGGTCTGTTAAGTAAAACATCAACGAGTGTTCCAACTACAAAATCTGCCCAAAAGATTGTGGATTCTACCCAACTCATCTCAATGCAGTCTTTACTCTGTAATCCCAATTCAGGAAAGCTTTTTTCAACCAATGCCATAAGATTTTTCGTTTGCCCTAGAAACATACCAATGAAGAAAACTGCCACCGTCTTCTCATTCTCACGACTTCGGTTGACGATCATAGGCATAGCTCTTATAAATATGTCATCAGGTAGCGTATGGGCATTATTCTGCCAGCGGTGAACAACATCAGTTGCTCCTTGCTCAAGCATCTTGTTTATTTTGAATACGGTCACTTTTTTGGAACCGGAACTAGCTTGATTTTCCATGATAAAATAACATCAAAGCTTGCTCCACCATCTCCTCTAATGGCCCAAAATAGATCTTCTCCCATTGATTTTCTATCAAGAATCCTTCCTCCAACATCAACTATTTATGCATCGACAACATTGTCCACTGAGAGACCGTATTTTCTCATCATATTCCTATACCCACCTCCGGCAAGATGCCCACCAGCTCCAATTGTAGGGCAAACCCCAGCTGGAAAGCCGAGGAATTGGATTTTTTTGGAAATTTTATAGTAAAGTTCGCCCAAGGTAGCACCAGCTTGAACCCACGCAGTCTGATTTGTGATATCAATATCAATGGATCAGAGATTGAACATGTCAAGAATTGCAAATGGGACGATTGATGTATAAGAAAGTCCCTCGTAATCATGACCACCACTACGGATTCTGATTTCGAGGCCACTGTACTTTGCACAAAGTACAGTTGCTTGGACATGTGATTCATCCTTGGCCGCTGTAATAGCAAGTGGTATGGGAGTTTCAGAAGTCAAGAATCTGCGGTTTTTAACGTATGCCATTAAGACAAATTGAAAAGAGGAATTGTTGGGGTGTAAATGGATTCAGATATTGGATTAGAGGGTGAATTGTGATTCTGTAGACATTGAAGGAAGACGTCAAGAGCTTGAGGTTGATCTGGCAATGGCCATGCAAATGGAAGTAAAATAATTGAAGCTAAGACTGACTGAAACCTTCATTTTCTAGTGAAACTGAGTTTCACTTTCAAAGTTGTTCTAATTATGGTTATATATATTTCTTTAAAATAACATAAATTTAAATGTATCTAAGTTTGATTTATGTGGGGACTTAAATAGATTTAATGACATCCATAAATAAACGGTTAGATTTCTGATTCTTTAAATTTTTTTCTTTTAAAAATAAGGACAATGCTTGGGTATTGACTCCACCAATGAGATGTTGGCACCTGGCCCATTTTGGAAGAATGTATAGAGATAAATATAAAGAGTGAAAGAATAATTGCGATGTACCAACACCCTATTGGTTGGTCAATATTTTAGGTACTGACCAGTCAGTACCCAAGCATTATCCTAAAATAATACTTTCTGTGTAGACTACAATTAGGAAAGAATACATTTATTGAATGAATTGTTTCAGGAATCGAGAGAAATAGAAAGATCATTTATGATTGAAATAATTTATTTTGGAAGGTAACAGAATTAAACGAGATACACAGCATTTATGTATTGTTTTATCAATAAAATAAGTAACAATGGTGTCTGTTGTCCCAAGGGTGTAGCTCAGCTAGTAAATTGACGAGTTTTGGGTTTAGGTAAATGACTTCCAAATCAGCGACTCAAATCTTACTAATGACAAAAAGCTTCAAAAAAATGTGAATAGGTGACGTGTGACTGCCAATGTGCTTGCTCGATCAGCCCCACCAAACCCGTTCGAGCGGCTACACTCCCTTGTTGAAGCGGCGACGAGTGTTGAACGCGGTTGATTGTCAAGCAAACACAATTTGACTGAGGGGTCGTTTGGTTTTTTATCTGAAGACTGAACAGTCCTGAATTTTTATGAAGGTTGAATAAGGACTAAAATCTGAACCTTAATGACATGCTTTTTTCTTTTCTCATATCAGAATGTACTGTCAACATGTTTGTTATTTTAAAAAATAAAATTATCTGAAAATAAGTAATTTTACATTCATACTCATGCTAATTAAAAGAAGTAATTTAACATGCACTATTCTTTATAACATTTTGCTTGTTTTACAAATAAAGTCCAAGATCAATTTGTTGTAAAAAAAAAATTCAAGTTATTTTGCATGTTGTCTACGTTTCCAATGTATATAATTGAGAAAACCATTTTTGTTTTTTGGTTCCTTGGGTTATATGCACAAGAAACCAAATAAAAAACAGTTACTGGTTTTTTTTTTTTTTTTTTAAATAGGTTCCTGAATTATTTGCATCGGGGCCTATATGAGAAGTTATTAGGGTTTTTTTTTTCCTTTCTAAAAGTCGTTTAAAATAAAAATATATATAAATATATATTAAAAGACTATATTTATTTATTTATTTTTTTTGTTGAAATACTATAACAACTAGTTTGCAGCCCGCACAATGTGCGGGCATATATATTGAAAATCAGTCTATAGTTCAATAATGTATCAATTTATCGGTAACCAAACAGAATACATCTCTGTAGACAAAACAATACATATAATGAAAATGACAAATAGGATAACTATAGTTTTAGCCTTTAATTAGAAGAGGTAGTAAAATAGAAATGTAAATTAAATGATATGATTTGTATTTATTAAAACAATTGAGTAATTGTTATTAGTTGTTAAATCACAACAACAATTACAACATCCAACATATTAAAAAACAATATAGACAGACAAAATAATGACTAAAAAAATAAAACCAAGAGAATGCATCTTTCAACGAAGTGTTTCGGGAAGTTGTATGAACGGAATCAACAGTTAAATGGATTAAATATTATATAGATATTGATTAGTTAATATGATAATATGAATAATTAATTCATTAATGTCTTTTAAACTTACAAAATATTATAATACTAGTATGCCTCCAGCACGATATGCGAGCACGGTAAAGCATAACGTAATCGTTATTAAATTTATATTTTAATATTTTTGTGTGTATTTTTCTATTTTTATTGTCGTATATAGTTTTACAGTTGGAATTAACACTAAAAAATCAATCGACTACAAATTTTTGTAATTCCATTTAAAATATACAAAATAAAGCTTTCAACCACAAATTTAACAATTTTTCGAAATTTCTAATTCAAATACTTCCAACCCATTGCTTTATACTCTTTAAGTTGATTCTCTAATTCAATTCCTGGTCTTTGACAAAATAAGACAACAAAGAAAATCAAATTAAACAAATATATCACAACTTAATAATAATAATAATAATAATAATAATAATAAATAAGAGTTGTATATATTAAAACCTATCTTGTTTTTTAAAATACCTAAAAACAATGGTAGATAGAGCTCTAAACATGATCAAATCCTTCGCAAGCAAGTGTAGCATGTACAGATTTAGATACCAAAAAAAAGTATTAAAATTCGAGATTTAATTGTAAAATAACTTTATAAAAAATTAGTTCATTATTATTATCTCTTTTTACGCAATCACTTAAATTCACTGCTTAATCTTAAAAACTGACCAACCAATAACATGTGCCTGTTGAATACATATCAACACTAAAGTTTTTACTAAAACCGAAAAAAAAAATTATATATAAATTTAAAAAATATCAAGGTGATTTTGTAATGAGCAAAACCCGAAACCATTTCTTTGATTGCTCTGGCCGACCAGAATTTGAAATTTTAAATATGAAGTCAAACGAATATGATTAAATACAAAACAAATATGAGATAGTACTCAGAGAGAGGTGTGACAATGTCTTGCAATTTGTATTACATAAACTATATATATATATACATATAATAAAATAGGACTAATTGCACAAACGTCACCTAAGTTTAGGCATAATTGCATGCATATAAAACTTTTACCTATAATTGCACAAACATCCTCTACCGTTAGTTGACTTAACTCTAACCGCTGACCACAATTTTAACCCACAATGACTAAAGTGTACATAGTTACCTATTTTATTATTTAAATTAATAATTAAAAAACGAAACAGAAAAGACAAAGAAAACAAAATCAATCATTTTTTTTTTCTCTTTCATTTTCTAAACTCCCAATCACAATCCAAAAATAAACTTAATAAACAAAAACCAAAACTCAATCCCACAAATCAAAACCAAAACTCAAATCCTCAAACAACAACCAAAAATCAAATCCACAAATAAAAACACAAATCCATCAATTCATAAAAACCCAAATCCATCAATTCAACAACTGGTTAACAACATCCATTTAAAAAAATAATAATTAGAATTTCAACGGTGGATTTTTAACTTTCTATGTTGAAGTTATAACTTTCTAAAAAATTATATTATTAAAAACTATTACAATTAATAACTTATCAAATATTATAATATATATTTTATAGATAACTAATTAACAATGCATTTTATGTGAAATATTACAACTAATTAATACGAATTTATGACTTGTTGGCAAAAAATAATAATTACGGCTTGTCTTTTAAACTTACCAAATAATGTAGGGTGCCGATATTGACACTCATAAAAATTATTAGTACACTCATATTTAATTAAAAAAATTAATTACAAAAATATTCCAATAGAAATTTACCAATAAGGACAAATTACTGTAATTAAAAATAAACCAAATACTATATACACTCATTAATTACACATATATCTTCAACTATATTTCTTTATTAAAAAAAAAAAACATACCTTTCAAAAAAAAAATATTATGATAAACCCTAATTTTTAAGATAAACTCTAATTAAACTCCAATTTTATTACAAGTATCAAACTTTATCATTATCATATGATTATCATATTGTTTTTGTCTTTCTTCTATGTATAGTTACGAACTTTATCAATAAACAAAATATATTTTTTTAACGATAGTTGTAGATATCAAGTCTTTTTTTGTTTTTAAAAGATAGTCATTGATATCAATAAGGTTTTATTATTTATTTTATTTATTTATTTAAGATAAATGTATAAATAAGAGAATTCTAAAATGAAAATATATTGACCCTATATACGGTTCAACATATTCCATTTTATAAGGCTCCTACATTCAAGATATTTCCAGAAGTAAACTGGGCCATCATTAAAAGATGATTTGATTCCAAAAATAATATGATTTTTTTATTTATAAATTGGGTGTGATAATAATTTAAGAGTGTTTAAAAATAATCTGTATTAAAATGAATATATTTATTTAAATGAGAGTACTATTGACATTATGATGAGTGTTTATAATAATATTTATTTTTTAAATTTTAGACATGGGTGTACTTATAAGTTTTATGGGTGTCAATATCCATACCCAATAATGTAATACTTTAAAAATTAATAATACTTAATAATTAAAAATCAATTATGAGATTTGTTAAAAGAATTTATTTACTATCTCATTAATTACGTGATTATCTCTTGATTACCTATAGATTTTTGATTTAGGAAAAAAAATTACATTATTAAAAATTATTATAATTAATAACTACTTAATAGATTTGGCAATTAAAAAAAAATAAGAATTTGTGACTTGTCTTTTAAATTTCTCAAATAATGTAATACTTTAATTATATACTTCAAATAAGCATTTAAATTCAATGACCTACATGTAAGGAACTGATATGTTTTATATTAGTTCTAACTGACAATAGAAAAACTATATATATATATATATACTCACTATCTCATTGATTATGGGATTGCCTTTTGATTACCTATTGATCTGTTATTTATGAAAACAAATTTGGCAACAAACAAATTATGGTTTGTCTTTTAAAATTACCAAATAATGTAATATTTAAAATAATAAAACAAAAACCTTAATAATTTAAAATCAATTATGATAGTGGTTAAGAGAATTTATTCATTATCCAATTAATTATAGGATTGCATCTTGATTGCCTATAGATTTTTGATTTATGAAAAAAAAAATTATTATTAAAAATTATTTCAAATAATAATATTAAATAGGAACACTTATATTATATATTCATATTATTTAATTAATAGAAATAAGATATATGATAACATTTTTATTAGAAAAAAAACACCATATACCTGCTTTACTCAAAAATATCATTTTTATAATATTTTTTTAGGGCAATTACCAATTAGGTCTTGGACTTTTTTAAAATTCCAAGTTGTTTGCGACCTTTACAAAAGTGACCAAATTGATCCTTACATTTTTCCCAAGTGCCAAATTAGTCCCTCTAATTAAGTTCTGTCAGTCAAATTTAATTGTGTATGGGTAAAATTGTACTTTACTCCTAAACAATATAATAACGGCACATGCGCGGGTTACTTTTTAACACATGTATATTTTTATTTATTTTATTTGTGGGTTTTGATTTTTAAATAATTTTGACAACAATGCTTGTATAATATTAACCAAAAAAAAAAACAATTATATAAAAATAGTAAAAGACTAAACTGGGAATAAATAGTAACTTTGTTTATAAAATAAGGGTATAATTGACATTTCTTATTAAAATATTTTTAGATTATTTTAGAAAATTTAATTTAAAAAGGTACAAATGGTGTTTCATTAATAATATTTTTGGATTTTATTTTAATTATATTGGTGAATTTAATACACAAAAGACAAATTTTTTTTACTCTAATATGACAAATAAAGGGTATTTACATACTTTGACTAAAATTGTTAAAGTCAACTATTATATTTAACACCATTAAATCATTAGAGAGACAAATTTGGTTACTTCTAAACAAAAGACGGACTAATTTGGCACTTAGGGAAAATGTGAGGACCAATTTGGTCACTTTTGTAAAGGTCACAAATAACTTGGAATTTGAAAAGAAAAAAAAGTTCAGGACCTAATTGATAATTGTCCTGTTTTAAAATATATATATATATATATATATATATATGCTTATTCTAGAAATACTTGTAGAAGTATTCAATTTGTTTTAAACTCCATGAAGGTTATTGTAAAGCCTAGTGATACATTTATTTATTTTTCCACGCTTATTTTCTAAAAAGGTTACTTTTTTTTCCTCTAATAAACTCATTTCTAGATTTTTTTTTTCACACTAACGTCTGTCACATGATTCAATAATATATATATATATATATATAGTGGAGACTTTTTGAACTGTTTAGCTTGGTTGTTCATTAATTGCTTTTGCTTTTGATTTCCGTGTCTTAGCCCACCCGGTCTGTGGTCTTTGGGGCGTTTTGTGGCCTTTCAGCTCTTTGTCTTTTCTCTCATTTTTTGGGTTTTTTTGGGCCTTTTGAATATATTAGAAGTTTAAAAAAAAAAAAAGACTTTTATAGAAATGTAAATAGCGGTGGATATATATTTTTTTATTATCTTATAAAAAAATTATTTATTACCACGTATAAAAAAACAATTATGAGTGATTTTCATAAATTTTGAAAAAGAATCAATTGAATTGAATGTAATAATTAATGTTTTAATGTATTACCATTAATATTTGAATAAAAATTATTATTATAATTTTTTATTATGTTATCATTAATAAATTACCATTGATATATTTTTAAAATTTATCATTAATTCCATAAAAAAAAAAATGGATTATCATTAATTTGGTATTACAATTGATATTTTAATTTGTTTTGAAAAATATTCATTTCTTATCATTTATGAGAATAGGTAAAATTCAAAAAATATTTATTTTTGGAAATAATTATAGTGTATTTAATGTATATTTAATACATTCTAAAATACCAAAAAGATAAGAAAACAAAAAGGCTACAAATAGTAAGAGAAAAAACCTATAAAAATAATCTATGTAAATTTCCTTTTCAAACAAATCCGGGTAGGTGGATACATCGTTTTTAAGAGGCAATACAAACATACAACATTAGACTTAAAAGTTAAAATCAAATAAAACAACACTAATATTTAAAGGTGAATACTATTATGGAGAAGCAAAAAGTAGTGGAGATATATATATATTTTTTATCTTACAACAAATTATTTATTACCATTTATAAAAAAAACAATTATGAGTAAATTTCATATATTTAAAAAAAGAATCAATTGAATTGAATGCAATAATTAATGTTTTAATGTATTACCATTTATATTTGAATAAAATTTATTATTTTAATTTTTCGTTATGTTATCATTAATATATTACAATTGATATGTTCTTAAAATTTACCATTAATTCCATAAAAAATGAGAAGAAAAAATGATAATAAAACAATCAGAGAAGAATTTTTTTTTTTTTTTTTTACAATGAGAAGAAAGAGTAGTTAATTGACATTTTACAGAATACATAATTCAAGAATTTACTTAAAAAGAAAAATAAAAAAAAAAGCATTCAAGAATTGTGAATCATTATTGAAACTGATGCGTTGAGAAGAAAAAATTATTATGTGAATATTTAAAGAGAAGAGAAAGACGTGAAGAAAAGAGAAGAACAGAGGAGAAAATTAACAGGGAAGATGGGAGAGGAAAAAAATGAAAGAGGGAGGAAGATGAAATATTAATTATATTTTAATTAGGAAAGTGAATCAATGAGAGATAAGAGAAAAAAGAAAATAAATAAATTATAGATAAAGCCAAAAGGGAGAATATGGAAAGAAAAAAAAAAAATCGATTTATTAAATTTAAACTATTCAGATCTCAGAGATCCAATGGCAAAAAAATTGTATCAAATCTTGTGTCAAAAATTGTGTCCTCCGATCCCTCCCATATATATATATATAGTTTTTTTATTATCAGTTCGAATTGACAAAAAATATATCAAGACGAAGAATGTGAACCACTAGTTTTACATAAGTTTTGACAAGTTCATACACTTTAAGTCAAAGTATGTAAAACTAGTGGTCCACGTTCTTCGTCCTAATATATCTTTTGTCAGTTTGAACTGATAATAGAAAAAAATATATATATATATATATATATATATATATATACACACTACAAGAATTTTAGTCTTTCCAGATAAAACTTTAGGAGACAAAGCAAGATTTGTCTAGAAATATAACTTTTCCCCACATAACTTTTCCCCACAAAACGAGTTTCGTCGGGAAATGTTACTTTTCCCCGCAAACTCAAAATTCGTCTGGAAAGGTTACCTTCCCCCACAAATCTCAAGATTCGTCGGCTAAGGGTACAAAAAAATTTCCAACTTTTCCCCACAAAACGATTTTTGTGGAGAAAGGTCACCTTTCCCCACATACCTGGCAAGGTTCCGGTTCCAACCATGGAACCGGACCAAAATCGGAACCGAGGGAGGCCGGTTCCGGTTCCGGTTCCGGTTCCAATTTTTTCAGAACCGGCGGTTCCAGTTCGGTTCGAACCACCCGGTTCCAGTTTTATTTATTTATTTACTTTACAAAATATTACATTTTATTTATAAAAAAATAAAATGTTAGAGTGGACATTGTAAAGTATTGAGCCATGACCCATAACCCTTGTCCAAGCAATTATGTGTTCCATTCCCTTCTCCTTCTTTTTACATAGATTAAACATCTAATTTCTTCTCTATTTTTCCAATGTGTGATGTGGGATGTAGGATGAAGGATAAGAAGTCATATTATGCATTTTTTACAAATATTTCAATTATTTCTTTTTGTGTTAGATTCGAATTATACCACAATATGGAATATTGTAATAGTTCAAAAAAAAAAAATTAATGATTCAAATAGGTTATTAATACATGAAATTAGTTAATAATGTATCAAAAAAAAAAAAATCAGTTAATGACTTCTTACTCTTTATCCCACATCCCACATTGGAAAAATAGATAAGTGAATGAGATGTCTAACCTATAAAAAAAGGAGAAGGGAATGGAAAACATAATTACTTGGACAAGGATTATGGGTCATGGCTCAATACTCTACAATGTTCTTTTTAACATTTTATTTTTTTATAAATAAAATGTAATATTTTGTAAAAAAAAAAAAATTTAAAAAAAAAAAAAAAATTTTGGCATGGTTCAGAACCGCCGGTCCTGAACCAGGCCAAAAAGCCGGTTCCGGTTCCGGTTCCGGTTCAGGTTCCACCTAAACCGAAACCGGAACCTTGCCACCTCTACCCCACAAATCTCAAAATTCGTCAGGCCGGTTCCGGTTCAGGTTTCGACCGAACCGGCGGTTCTGAACCAGGCCAAAAAGCCGGTTCCGGTTTTGGTTCCGGTTCCGGTTCAGGTTCCACCTAAACCGAAACCGGGACCTTGCCACCTCTACCCCACAAATCTCAAAATTCGTCAACTAAGGGTACAAAAATTTTCCAACATTTCCCCACAAAACGATTTTTATCGGGAAAGGTTGCCTTCCCCCACAAATATCAAAATTCATCTGCTAAGGGTACAAAAAATTTTCCAACATTTCCCCACAAAATGATTTTCATCGGGAAATGTTACCTTTCCCCACAAAATGAGTTTCGTCGGGAAAGGTAACCTTTCCCCACAAAACTCAAAATTCGTAAGGAAAAGTTAATTAAAATTAAAAATATATATACTAAAATTAATTAATTAATTAATTAATTAAAAATATATATATGCTAAAAAATATTAAAAGTTAATGGATAAATTCACCATCACCAAACTAATCAGTAGTGGACACCCAGTACATAAAACTTTGATTAAATAAAATATATTGAAATGGGGATGGGGATGGGGATGGGGGTGGTCCCCCCCATCCCCATTTCCCCATTTTCCCTAAAACATATATAAATATAATTATATATATATATATATGTTAATATAATTATATATAAATAGTTATATTAATATGTTATATAGTTATATATATATATATATATATTAATATATGGAATGTTTGTTTTTTATTGTTAATTTTATAATTTTTAGTCAAATGGGGAAATGAAGGAACAGGGGAAACAAAGAAACGGGGAAAAATGGGAAAAAACGGAAAAAATGGGGAACTGGGGTAGTGGATGGAGATATCTCCCCCCAAAATTTCCCATCCCCATTTTCCCGGGAGGGATGGGGATGAGGATGGTTGGACCTATATCCATCCCCATTTCCCCGATGTGCAATCCTAAAATCTGTCTTTAATTGTTAATTAACTCGTATTACATTCTCGATTAGCACCATCTCAATTAATTACCACTTTGAGGTATTGATCATTTAATTAAATAATATAAATTTTAAAAATATATATATAAAAATAATAAAAATAATAAAAAACATTATCACCAAACCTGAAATATTTTGCAATCCAATAAATATTTTTCGATATATGTTTGTCATTCAAATTAGATTTTTGATTAGTTGAATAAATTTAAATTTATCTAACAAGTTTTTTTTTTTTTTTTCCTAACAACTCATATATGTTATATAAAAATATAATGCAAATGTTAACACATAAAGTATTGTAGTCCAGCGGTAACTACAAAGAAGCCTCACCGGTGCAAACTCCTAGGAAGAAGATTGATCTAGGATAATGTTCACATAGTGCACAAGTGAAGGTGGATCCAAGAAGACAACCTCAAGCTCAACCCTCCAGAACTCCTCAAGCTTGTTTTCCTCAACAAATGGCTCACAAAGGAAAGAGACCAATCATGCAAGCTCAACCTAGGAAGTAATCTAATCTTGGTAAACAACAAAGAAGAAGAGATCCTATCCAATAACCAAGACAACCACAAAGACAAGGAAAGACTCATATGCATATGCAAGGACATGGTATGATTCCTAACTACACTCCTACATGTCATTTTTGTGATATTAATGGTCATGTTAGACCAAATTGCTTTCATTATATTAAAATGTGTAAAGTTATGTGCATGATTGAAAAGAAAAAGGCAAGAGCCAAATTGCATGTTCCTAGGAAGGATAATTCTAATATGCATGATCCTAGGACTTCTAAAGCCTAAATACCTTTGACCACTAGGAAGAAAAGTGTTTCACCTAGGTAGATTAGAAGAGATGAATACTTTTGCCATGTTGCTCAAATATCCTTGAAGACAAACTCTTCTAACTTTTGGTACTTAGATAGTGGGTGCTCTAGGCACATAACAGGAAACAAGAGTTTCTTTGAGACTTTTGTCATGGAGGAAGAAGGATTTATCACCTTTGGTGATGGATCCAAAAAGAGAGTTGTAGGAAAATGAACCATTTTCTTTCTCGAATTACCCTCTTTGTCCAATGCTTTATATGTTGATGGGTTGAAAGCCAATTTAATAAGCATTTCTCATCTTAGTGATGAAAGATTTTCCTTCTTGTTTTCTAAAGATGATTGCTCAATCATAAAACCCGATGGACAAACCTTATTGAAAAGTATGAGATATAGTGACCATTGCTATTGTCTTGAGGCTAGAGTTGTCTCATGTAATATGTCCAAAGATGAGCAAATTGAATTGTGGCATGAAAGACTTGGCCACATGAACTTTAGGGATTTACGAATCCTTAACAAGTTCAATGTTGTGCATGGCCTTCCCAAGCTTGGGAAGAAAGCCAATGGTGTTTGTGGACCTTGCCAAAAAGGAAAACAAACCAAGAGCATGCACAAAAAGGGCAAGTATCTCTCCACCAAGGAGCCCCTAAAGCTTCTCCAAATAGATCTAATGAGACCTATGCAAACCGAGAGTTTAGGTGGAAAGAGATACATTTTTGTTTGTGTTGATGATTTCTCTAGGTTCACATGGACATATTTTCTTAGAGAAAAATCCGAAACTTTTAACAAGTTTAAAAGGCTTAGTAATAAAATTCAAAATGAAATGAACTCTAGCATTAAAAGCATTAAACGGATTAAAAGTGATCATGGGAGGGAATTTGAGAATGTTTCTTTTAAAACATATTGTGATAGTATAGGCATTTCTCATGAGTTTTCGGCTCCTAGGACACCTTAACAAAATGGAGTTGTTGAGAGGAAAAATAGGGTCTTTCAAGAGATGGCATGTGTGATATTGTTTTGTAACAATGTCCCTAGGAACCTATGGGTCGAAACCGTCAATACAGCTTGATATATAGGGAATAGAGTTTTCCTAAGGCCAGGTACTAGACAAACCTCCTATGAGTTATGGAGAGGTAGGAAGCCAAATGTTAGCTACTTCCACACTTTTGGAAGCAAGTGCTACATTTTAAATGACCGTGATCAACTTGGCAAGTTTGATACTAAGAGTGATGAAGGTATCTTTATTGGCTATGCCTTAAATAGTAGAGCCTATAGAGTTTTCAATTTGAAGACTCGGAGTGTCATGGTATCATCAAATGTTGTCTTTGATGATAATAGGCTCAAGTCTAGTGACCATGAGGAGGAGGTTGTTATAGTTGATGATTCTCCCTTAGAGAAGGTTATGGAGACTCCTATTATTAGGACGTCTAACCTTGATGAAGAGGATACACAACCTCTTGATAGAGTTCCTCTCTTAAACTCTAAAGAACCCGCTCCACCCAAAATCCAGCCACCACCCCCAATCGAAAAACCTAAATCGAAATCAAATCACCATCCTTAAACCCAAACCACTGAAACACCCACCAACCCCAAATCGGACCCAGATCCATCGCAAACACGCCCGTCGTGAAGCCTTGCCACTTTCGCTTTGCGGCAGTTCAAATCTAGGTCGAACCCAGATCTGGTGTGTTTGCTTGAGAGAGAGATAGATGGTAGATTGGTGGTGTAGTGTGCATGAGTGAGAGAGATGGTGGTTTGGTGGTGGTGTGTGCGTGAGAGTGAGAGAAATTGATTTGGTGATGGTGGTTTGATGTTTTGGTGGAAGAAGATGATTATGATCGATGAGTAGGGGTGTGATGATTTATTATTTAATTTGATAATATTTATTAATTTATTATTTAATATTAGTTTTTTTTATTAAATATATTATTATTAAGTGTTTAATTTACCTTTTTACCATATTACCCTTCATTTAATTTTTAATTTTAACGGTCAACGTGATTTTGGATGGAAAAACTGACGGAAGGGGTAAGACTTTGAATATTTTGGTTTTCAAGAGGAAGACTAACCATTTTTGAAACTAGAGGGGACAACTTTACTAATATGGCAAACTACCCGGGGGGGATAATAATATCTCTTCATTCGTTGAAATTTGAGCTAAATTTTTGAGTTGTTTAGCATTAGTGTTAATACTGATATACAATTAATAATGTGAGTTTTAAAAGTCTACTTAATGGTCAATGATTCTCAAGTCGACATGTGGTATGTTGTTCTTCCATTATAGAATATTATATAGATATAGATTTGGGAATTGAGAAGGAGGATATACTCGAACAATGGTGTAATTGTGAGGGATAAACCAACGGGTCAACCTCATCTTATCCACCTAAATTTATTCATATACAATTATTGTTTGCATTACAACGTATGTTTATAGTATTAAAATTATTTTAATTGTTTTAATTGTGGGTGGACTTACAATTTGGATGTATAAATAATATTTTTGGACGGAAATCTTACTTTTTATTATTTCCAAAAGTAATTTGTATAATATTCTTTTATTTGTAATTTACTTTCGTAAATCGATTAAAAAAGTAGCTTTCCTAAACAGCGTAATCATAATTAAAGATTACTTATACAGAACAGATTTAATTATCAGAAAGAGAATACTTTTTTATCAACTATAAAATTAATTAATCTTGTAAATTATGGAATTTCCAAAACAATGCAAAATCTATATAAACTATATACAAAGCTGTGAAAAATCTGTCTCTACGAGAATCAATATGGAAGTTTCAAAACCCACAAAGCAAGGTGGAGGTCGTCGGAAAATAGAGATGAAGAAGGTGGAGGAAGGAAGCAAACGTTCGGTGACTTTCACGAAACGCCGAAAAGGGTTGTTCAACAAAGCCTGCGAGCTCTCCGAGTTAAGCGGCGCTAAGATAGCTGTCTTTGTTATCTCCGAACAGGCCAAGCCCTACAGTTGTGGGGATGTCGACGCTGTTCTTGATCAATATCTCACTGGGAAGGTTTCCGACTCCGGTTCTGAAAGCAGTAAGACCTCGTTGGAGGCGGATTTGATCAGAAAAGAGTGTAACGAAACGCTGTTAAAGCTGGAGGAAGAAGAAACGAGGCAACGGGATGAGAAAACGGCGCCGGAGAAAACGGGGTTTTGGTGGGAGAAAGATGTGGATGACACGATGGAGGAGTGGCTGAAGAGGTATGAAGCGTCGATGGTGAAGCTGAAGAAGAATGTGGAGAGAAAGCTTGAGGAGATGAGGAGGAAGAAAGCTAAAGCTTCAACATCATCAGCTGCTGATCATCAGGCTGTGATCGGGACCATTGATCAAGTTCATCGTGATGGGATTGTTAATGGTGATCAATGTCGTGTAGAAGAATTTTTAAACTTCGATGGGTTTGGCTTCAATGGTGGGTTGCTTTGAGTTTGGTTTCAGTTTAATTAATCAAGTAGTTTCCTTTGGTGTTTTTTCTCTAGTTATTTGAATTTATTATTAATTTTTATAAATTTTATTTTATATACGATGATTTTATGAATGTTTACATGTATGAATATGATATAGAATCTTGATAACTATTACAGATTTAAAAGATGCATGGGAGTAAGAAATATAATTCAAACCTAAGATTATATAACTCAAAGTCTCAAACCTACTATGTTATTGATGTGAACTTCTGAAATATTTCAGCTTTTGTTGTTGTTAGATAACTCATGTCTCGAATCTCAAAAATATAGGATTAGTCTCACATTGATAAAACAACTCATGTATGTCAGATCACAACCTATCAGACCAGTCAAACATAATTCTGAACTTTTAGTACAAATCTACTTTTAATATAAATATTCTGGTTAAATATCTGCTCGACTTGAATGTTAAAACTTAAAAGGAATAGTAAAAGCATTCTATTTCTCATATACATTGCTCATCATATATATCGTGAGATGAGAGATGGAGATGGAGCATCTCATCAGATAGTTGCAGGAGATCTCTCTCCTCATCTTATTTTTTCTAAGAATTAAATAGTTCTTTTTAACTATCCTACCAATCCTACCATCAAGACCGCCATCCATCAGATATGGAGATGGAGCTTCCAAGTTCCATCTTATAGAGGCTTGAAGAGATCTGGAAATATTTCAATAAAAGCTTTTTAATTTTTTTTGAAGAGATCTGGAAATCTATCCAGACTCTCGTTTTAGCTCATTCTGTGTTTCGAACATCATTTTCAAGCCAGACATGCCAGCTTCAACTCATTAACAAAAGCATCAACTCAGTCTCTAAAACCCAACATCTTCTTCAACTGAGTTAACTCGGTTAGGTTACACTTAGCCAACCTTGAAAAACTCCTCCAAAAGAACAAGCCCCAGAACCGAGCCAACTTGACAAGGAACCATTTCAGAAGAATTTGAATGATGAAAAACTTGAACTTGATAAGAATTTGATTTGAAATCTAGAAATTTGTCCAAAGCTTTTAATTTTTTTTTATTTATTTATTCAAATTAAAACTTTGAATGGAAAACATTTTAATTTTTCTTTTGGAGAGATCTGGGAATCTATCCGGGAGAAAATCTTCATGGACTTGTCCCATATGCAATGTGTGTGAGACGGATCCAGTGAAATTATAACATGTTACATAAAACTTAATCAATTTTATTTATATTTTTTGGTTCAATTATATTATGACACGTGACAAATGTTTAACTTCTTTCTTTTTCTCACGCCACCTAGTCACTCATCTCTTCAAAAAAAATCTTTATTTATCTTATCAACGGGACTGATCAATTGTATAGTGCCACGTGGTATAAATAAAAAAGGATATTGAAAGAGGTGGGCTTTTTCGGGTCGGGTTTGGTTGAAATTTTTTTAAGCCAATCCAATCCAATCCAACCCAACTCAATATTTATCGGGTTGGATTGGATTGGGTTGATCAGGTTGGGCTTTTTAAACCCAATAGAAAAAATATATTTGAATTCAAATTTTGTTATATCAAAATTTAAATTTAAAATAATTTTTCACCATAATATCATATCATATGGAGCTCAGATTTCCTAAAAGCATCAAAATCATATGACAACATATAATACAAATTGGTTAAATATTTGTTGCATAATTAAAAATATAAAAATATAACAATTTATCCAACTTGAAAAGTCTCCACCTAAGCCTCCCATTCATTTTACATTTGTAATTACTTTATCGAATATCTCGTAGTTGGATAATCTATTATTTATTTCAACCAACATAATAGTTTGAGTTTATATACAATTATTAGACTTTTTTTCTACCAAATTCTTAATCAAATTCTAAGAAGAAAAAAACATTTTAAAGTATAATTAAGGATAATACAAAAGATAAAGATAATATAATTGTATATTTTTTATAAATGTATTATATATTTATGATATAAAAATGTCTAAATTTATGTATTTATATTTGTCATTTATAATATTATAAATGATGCAAGAATAAATTTTTTAAATATTTTAAGAGATGAGATTTCATAATAAATGTAATAATAAATAAAATTATTTAATTTATTTATTTTTTATTTATATCGAATTATCGAGTTAGGTTAGGTTGTGTTATATTTTACTAACCCAACCCAATCTAATCTGGTTGGGTTAACGGGTTGGTGCCCACCCCTAAATTATGGATCCCAGTTATTTTCTATTATCTTATTTATTTTTTTCAAAAATAAATCTGTATGATCCCATCCCTCAGTTATTCTCCCTCATCAGATACTCATCAGTCATCTGCATATTCCATTTACTTCTCTTTTTTCTTCTCAATCCTTGAGATTAAAAAGATTTCAATAGTAACTTCTCTTCCTATTTTTGTTTTTTTTTTCTTTTAGTGAAAGATTTATATCTTTTTATATTTTAAAAAAATATGTTAAAAGATTTATATCTTTTCAATGCAGCAGACACCAAACACCAAATTTTTAGTTCACAAACACAAACAATTTATTACTAATTCATTCTTAACTAATAATTTATACTCCTTTATTTCATTTTAAAAAATGAAAAATAATTATGTATTCTTTTCTCTCTTTTTTTTCATGATTTCATGAAGTTGAATGTGAGAGCAAGAGCAAAAAGAAAAATCAAAAAACAAAAGACAAACCGTAAGTAGAATAATTTGGACAAGAATTTAAGTAGAAAATGAATATCAAAATCTGGAAAGAACAAAAATGATTCGGGAAAAAGATGATTGTGGGCTTGTGGCGTGTGTTGGGAAGGAAGAAACGAAGAGAAAAATAAGAAGAAATCAAAGTATATATTACTTGTAAACTAAAGAGAAAAATAAGATGAAAGCGAAGTTTATAAGAAATTGTGAAATGAACGTCTATGAGGAAGAGGAACAGTCTGGAAAAATAAAAGGGAAAATTTGGGACCTTGAGGAAGACAAGCGATCTGGTAAAAAATAAAAAGGGAAAGTGAGAGGAATAAATTGGGTCAAGTTGATTCGGTGAGAAGATATGTACAAATGGGGAGAGAAGAAAAGTAAAACTTTTGTCTTAATTACTTAGCCACTTGTCAAAGTAGTTTTTCTCTGGTAGGCACACAATTTATAGTACAAATACCACATCATCACTTTTGCCCTCTGCATACAGCTAGTTGTAGTTGATAATTAGTTGACAATTTAAAAAATGGATGACATGGGACTTGTGTTATAAGTATGCTATAAATTGTGTACTCACCAGAGAAAATTTACTTATCACTATGCTATTGGTTAAAAAATAAATAAATTTAAGTTTTTATAACTGTTATTGATGTCACTCTTTTATTGGGTCCGTCTCACCAACATCAGATATGAGACGGACCTATGGAAGATTTTCTCTCTATCCAGATCTTTTCAAAGTTTTAATTTTTTTTTTTAGTTTTATATTCAAATATGGAGAGAGAGAGAGAGAGAGAGAGAGAGAGAGAGAGAGAGAGAGAGAGAGAGAATCAGATGATTTGAAATGTTGGTTGGGGACCGAAGAGTTCACTTTTGCTCACCCCCTTCATTACCCTCCTTCCGAAAACATGACATGTGTCCATGGAGGGGGTAAAATTGTCCAAACCATGTTATATTTTTAGACAATTTTACACCTCTATAAACACATGTCATGTCATGTTATGTTTTTTTTTTTTTTTTTTTTTTTGCTGGGGGGGGTGGTGGGGGGGTGAGCAAAAATGGACTTGGCACCGAGAGAATGTGGGAAAATTTGGGGTGGTGAATTATAGACAAATAAGATGGTAATTTCGTCAATTCACCTCTAAATAAGATTAGTAAAGGAGTAATGCTACACATCAGAACTTTGAAATCACAACCCATGTGGAAGTTGATATGTGATATATGGGTAAATGAGATAAATCATTATTAATGTATATACACTCACCAATTGACACATCAGCTGACACATTGAATGTGATTCAAAAGTTGTGATAGTAGTTGTGATGTATAACATTACTCATAATAAAATATTTGGATGTGGCTAAAAATTAGAAACCCATAAATTTTTTTGTTTATTTCCTACGATTTCCTCTTAAAACAACTCTATTTTATTTTAGACAGCTCTATTTATTAACAGCTCTATGAATTATTTTCACCCTATAAATACCGTTAAACTCATATACATCTCACTACAAATTTTACCATAACTTATCATTGCAATTTTACTCATTTTTTCACTTTAATTTATTAAATTGATCAATTTGATCATCTAGAATTTTCTACGCAATATCCTAATTCATTAGTGTATAATAGGAGTTATTACACAAACATACGAGATTTGTTAAATTAAATGATACTAGTTCCACGTGTATGAAACTAGTTCATGTTAGACCTAACCCCGGTTCTGATTCGGTCCGGTTCCCGATTTCAAATTGTCGATTCCAGTTGCAAGGTCAGTAGAACTAGAATCGACGGATCGGGCGGTTCGGTTCCATTTTTTTTTTCATATATTTATTATTATTTTAACAAAAAAAAAAAATCTATTAGACATATAGAATTGTAAATGCATTTTATTGGATCACTCGAAATTAAAAAAAAAAAATATATGACAAATTAAAAAAAAATTAAAATAAAACTAAAAAAATGTAAAAATGGCCTTGCACTTAATTTTTACCACAATTAAGTTGCATATATATCCTTTTGGGGTTTAGAGGAATCAAAGACCACGTAGTTCTCTTATCTTTTATTGCAAGTTTGGTGATGACGTGATGTGAGGTGGCACCGTAAATAATCGTTGCCATGATCATCCGTTTCGATGGGAGGGGTATGTTGGTCATCATCAAAGAAATCGTAGGGTGCTTCTTGAGAGATTTCTTGTTGTCTGTTTTACTCCTTAGTCCAATCATCAACACAAGCTTGTATTTGAATTGATTCCGGATCTTGCGTCCAGAATATTTCCATCAACGCTAAACTCTTGTTCCACAACCACCGTAAAAATTGGTGTTGAAAGAATTTATTTGGCTATAATAGCCAAGATTGGAAATTACCTTTCATGCTCATTCCACCAGTGTAGGATATTTAATTTATTAACATCACTATCTTCCATAAAATCAAAATAGGTACCTAGATAAGATTTAAGCTCAGAATGCGAGGTCGAACTTGATGAAGAAGAACCTCGTAATTTTTTGGTTTTTTGGGATAATAGATTATACCCTAAACTCATAAATCTAGAGGATGATGGGAATGAGATACATTTGAGTTTGTGAAACATCTATGTTCAGTGTTGGGTCATAAACTCTAAGATATTCATCATATAAATCATGCAATAATGTCTTAATTCTAGAAGAAGACATAGTAACATCATAATCTATTTGTAAACATTAATAATAAACAATTAGATATTTAGACAAATTTTCTAATATACAACGTTGATCAAAACACATTGCAATCAAATAAATATTTGGAAACTCCTTATAACAGTCTAACCATTTTGATTTCATAGCAATAACAGTCTCCAGTAATTCTATGTCGAATGCACAATGAGAAAATGCACCAGCAATATTAACACTTTCAATAATAAATAAATTAGTTGTAGGATAATAAACGACAGATAAATTGTTAGTAGCATTATTAAAAACTTTTAACAAACCACAATTTTTTATACAAACATCCCAATGGTTTGAATAAAGATTAATGTGACAAATATTATATTGAATAAAAATAACTAATAAATCCATATAATCGTAATTTTGAGTAAACAATTTATAAGTAGAATTTCAACGTGTTGGAACATCACGAGAAAATTTAATAGTACGCCTACCATTTTGTTTACAAAATTTAACCCATGTTTTCATTGCAGAAGGATGTTTCCACAAATGATAGAGGGCATCTTTAATAGGTTTAATAAAATTTTGAAGAATTTCTAATCCTTTTTGAACACATAAATTTAAAACATTGCATGCACATCTTTTTTATGAAAAAATTTACCACCAAGATAAGGTTTGCATAAATCAATTAAAGTAGAAATAGATGCGGTATTGTTGGAAGCATTGTCAAAACCAACTACAAAACTTTTGTTATCAATTTTATACTCTTCAAAAATAATTCTAAGCTATCTAACATTATTATTAGCAGTGTGTGCATCATCAAAAAGTCTAAATACAAGAATTCTTTTTTGGATAGTCCATGTATTATCCATATAATGACAAGTGACAATCAAGTATGAACGCATTCGCCAATGGTCACTCCATATGTTGGCATATACGGAAACACGACCATTATATTTTTTAAAATATTTTTTCAACTTCCTTTTTTCTTTGTAATAAATGTTATGAAGTGCACGTGTGAGAATGGTTCGTGGAACACGACATGCAACATGATTTAATGTTTGTTGACAATTATTAATAAAACCAACATTTTCACCAAAACTAAATGATAAGTGTTCTATTGAAACCATTCTAGCTAATTCTTCTCTATTTTTTTTCCATCACTATATTTAAATAATTGTTGGTTAGGGGTAGCGTACCTGGAAATTTGGGCTTGTGAACTCAATCTGGCCTATACGTCTGGATGACTGTTCGTTATATGCTTCTAATATGAGCCATGTCCTCCATAGTTGCTCCATTTAAATACTTTTTTGCAGTAATTGAAAAATGCTACAGTGCTTCCATCTGCTTGCGTTACTTTCTTCATATGGAGTACGAAGAGATCAACATTGGGCTGCTTCTGTAACTTCTCTTCCATATGTGGTATAAATTCAAAATATGAAGGGGGATTTGGTATTTTTTCTGATTGGCTTGTGAAATTAGGGGTGGCATTGGGATAAGATTTGGAAATTATTAGAGGGGGTTGAGTAGAGTTTAGGGCTTCAGCATAGGCTTGTTGTAGGAACTCGTGATAGGCGGTGTCGTTTTAATCGACATCGTCCATCATAAGACCCTTAACTTTCATCGAAATGGAACACCTTGAACCGTCTCCACTTCCACTTGCCATTTAAAAAATTGAATTTTGAAAAAAAATTCAATAATGAATTTTAATTGAGAAAAAAAATAAAAATAAATGTAATTGCAAATAAAATAAAATTTAATAACTTAGTAATTCAGAGAGAATTGGGAACTTGGAGAATTGAGACTTGAGAGAGAAATGAGAATTAGAGTGAGGAAAATTGATTTGGGAGGATAGGGTGGTTTATTTATAGAAAAGAAAAATAAAAAAATAAAGTTATCGTTGAAGGCCCAATAGCCTGCTGTCGTCAGTAGACCGTTGGGCCCAACGGCTCACAATAATTTTAAAAATAAATAAATAAATCAGGGACCGGAACCGAGCCGCTGGTTTGGATCGGAGGTTCCAGTCCAGTTCTGCATTTTTTGAAAATAGAACCTCCCTTGTTCCGGTTCATAGTCCAACTCTGATTTTGGAACCGAAAAACCGGTTATGATTTTGAAACCGAAAAATCAGTTTCGAGGCCATGTTACCGTTTCGATTCCACGGTTGGACCGAATCAGGGTCATGTCTAGTTCAGGTGTGACATTGACTTCAATAAATTGGATGACAATTGAATTGTATAGAAGGAATTAAATGGGGGGAAATTGGGTGACAATTTAAAATTTTGAAAATGAATTAAAAGTTGGTGGAGAAATTGAAATTCTTCCAAAAAAAAAAAAAATGGAAGGTAATTAAATTTGTTGTAGGGAAAAATTTGAGTGCTTTCAAATAATATAAACTTATTTCTACTAGAAATTTTTTTTAGAAGGATTCTTCTTTTTTCTATCTTCAAATTGCCATATAGATAAGCAAATAAACATTTGAAGAGTGAAAATAGAAGAGTTTTTTTGGAATTGCTATTATATTTTTTTTCTCTTCAAAATTGAATACTTTCTATCTTATTGTTCTATATACAACTTTATTGTACTTTTATCTTTTAGGTGTTCCATACTTTTTGCCCATACCTTTTATATCAAAATTATCTTGATAATATAAGGTTAGCTCATGAGTAGTAAGTGCCTCGCATCTACATACATGAGATTGTAGGTTCAAGTATTCATGTTTTATCTCTCAACTCCGAAATATTATAATAGTTCAAAAAATAAAAAAATTGTCTACCTCTTTTTTTTTGGTAAGGTTGTTGGGGTTCAGAATTAACCTCATCCTTACATATTATTAAAGATAAAGAAAGAGAACAAAAGAGAAAATAAAACAGAAGGTTTGTTACAAAAATAATTGAAAATAAAGGAAATGCAAAATTTTGGAGCGGTTCACCACTATGTAGGAGAGACAATACTAGGGATCCTAAACACTAAACTATCTGCAACTTGGTTACCTTCCCAATAAATATGAGAGACAGTAAAGCCCATTTGAGAGAGAGAGAGTAAGCTCAAACACCTATCATAAGCGGGATGCTAACGCCAAGCAGCCTTACGAGGCCTAGAACGAAGGATAGCCACTACAAAAGTCGAATCGCTCTCCAACCATAACCGTCACCAACCAAAAGTCCAAGCTTAATCAATAGCGTGGACAGTAGCGGCCAATTCTGTCTCAAAAGCAAAACAGACATCAAGAGGAATAGCAAATCAACCTTTAACAAAACCCCTGTATGTACGAAAAACCCCTACACAACCAGCAAGACCAAGACTACCAAAAACAACCCCGTCCGTGTTAACCTTAAGACAACTCGGCAGGGGAAGGTGCCAATTAACCTCTAAAATATAAGGAGCTTTGGAAGGATGACCAGAGACCTGAAACCGCTGAAAAGTATGAATTTCATCCACTGAATTTTTCATAGTGCTAGACTAAAGGAAGTCTGCCTAACGAATCGAATGCCAAATCAAGGAATGAGTATCCGTAAAAACAGGCATGTCACCCTCAAATGTAGCTTGATTACGGAGAAACCACACCACCCAGAAAACCATGATGATAAAAGCCCGCCAGAGAGCTTTCAACTGAGTGATAAAGACAACCTTTATCGCCTCCTTCCAAAAGTGCAAACAAATACCATCCAACTTAAGCTTTTGATCAAACGTAGAGAAAATAGCATCCCTCATAACCCACGAACAAAAGGACAGTCAAGAAACAAATGTCTTAAGTATTCCTCTGCTAAACCGAACGAGAAGGGGATATATAACCTCTAGCACGGAATGCAATGTCCGTAGAAATCTTACCATGAAACAAGTGCCAAACAAAGACAGAGTGAGAGGGAGGAATAAATGAAGCTCAAATGTACTTACCCCAAAAAATAGAACTCCTAATCACAGAAAGAGAATCATAAGCAGATTTACAGGAAACAACACCATCTAGAGAACAAGTCCAAACTAACGAGTATGAGTCAGTGCTCACCACTACATTCTCAATCTTAGAAGCAACATCCGAATGATAAGCTTAAAAAGAAGCAGGAATATCCTAACCGGTAACAATTGAATAAATTTCCCCCATAACAGAATCTAAAGGAGGCTGTAACGATGAACTATCCTTAATCAGATCAATCAATGGATCTCCTAACTAGTTATCTGTCTAAAAACGAACCTTTGAGTGACGACCAACCAACCACCTAGACTTAAGCATTAGGGGAGTATAATGCATTTTTAGCCTCGGCCAAACAGAGGAAACAACATACCAAGTTTTTGGTTTGTGATCCTAGGTGAAAAAACGAGGTTGAAGATATTTGAAAACAAGGGACTCCTTAGTCAACATCCTCCATGTAAACTTCTTAAGCATGACCTTGTTAAGAATACCAAGATCTTTAACACCAAGACCACCACCATCCTTAGGCCTGATTTACGACCATCGATCGAACCAGTCCAAAAAAAATTCTAAATCTCAACATTTAAATCTTTCAAAAGAGAAGAAGGCCAACAATAAACGTGAAAAGAATGCAAGAAGGAACCTATAATCACTGAGTTAATAAGACATAACATGTCTGCTATTGAAAGAGAGAAATACTTTCTCCTATATTTTTATATAAAATATATATTTAAACATGTGGTTTAATTTATTAACATATAAAAGACAAAAATTATACTACTATTCCAGGCACTACCTAATGCTTCTCACTCACAATCTAATTAATTAAAAATCTATGAATCAAAATTAATTTTATTAAACATTCAATTCATAAATCTTAATCTCAAATATAATATGTTGATGATGATTTTTGGATTACGTAAAATTTATCACATGTCCAACAAGTTGATAAGAATCGATAGTCAAATTATAAAGCTAGTTCAGAAATTAATCATAAAAAACACAAGGTTTTATGTGGAAAACATAAGAAAGGAAAAAACTATGATTGCTAGAGACGGCGAGGGAAAAGATTTTCACTATGTAGAAAATAATTACATACTCAATCTCTCTTATGCTCTTTCTATATTTTTTACAACAAAAGAGTATAATGGTATTTGATGGTCTATTTATACATACATAGAACCCTAATTCTTAATATAAAAGTAAGGAAAATTGACGAAGTTTTGTTGGACTCTAATTGTGGGGGTCGTCTTTATCTTATTTCCTGTTTTGTATCTTATATGCATTGAATGAATTAGACCTTTTACGGATTGGGACTCTGGTATCTTTAAGGAAATTTGTTTCCACATCAGAGTGTGCTTAATGGCCCCCTGTTTGAGTTAAATTCTTTCTTTGCATATTTGAGTCGTGGTTGTTATGGACTTAATATCTTCCACGTGTCTAACTCGACCAGGTCTCATTTACCTCGATCAGTAATTCAACCCCGACGGCCCAACCAGACTATTTGACCAGATCGGCTAGTTGAACCTGATTGGGCCATCTCTACCCAATTGGTCTAGTTGCCTGGATCGGGTTATCTTCATCCGATCACTTGGATAAACTTGACGGAGTCTTGATATCATCTATTGGTCACCTTGGTTTGGCCTTTTCTACCCGACTTTGGATGACGTGACATATCTAGTCACCATCTTTTCTGGTAATAATGCTAACCTGTTAGTTCTCTAGATTTTACCAATAACATAATAGTATCTTTGTCAATTATTAAAAATATCAAGCAAACCATAATTACTCATTTCGTTCAAAATTATATTTTCAATTTTGTTTATTTTTTTATAATTTTTTCTTAAATATTTAAACTTTATATATATAAATAAATTATCCCATATAAACAATTTCTTAAAAATATATATTACTCCAATAACATTTAGGTACATATGAATTATTAATGTTAGAAAAGATTATAAAATTTTCCTACCAAACACTCCCAAAAGCTCTTCTAGATATAAAAGCTCTTTTGAAATACACGATCAAAATTGTAATCAAAAAGCTCATGATTTTACTTATCTTCTTTTATTGTCAAGAATTAAAAATAAAAGCTATCCCAAACGATCCCTAAGTTAAGTTTTATTGCGATAATACTTTGATCCCCAACTTTAGTTTCATGAATCTACCTCATAATTATTAGGGTTTAGCTATGATACTAGAACTGTATTATTAATGGGCAGTTATGTGAGAAAGAGTTAATTAGTTTCTTTTTGTTTTTAATTTTTTTTTAATTTTTAAATCTTTAATTTTTACATACCTTTGGATTGAAATCTAAAGGCTAGAAATTGATCCATCAACTATACAATCATGTATAGTAGCTGATCCTAATTATTATTATTATTATTTTGGCTATTATTAAGTGCAATTATTAATTTAGTCCCTAACTTTTTTGTGAAATATCAATTTTTTAAATGTGTTTACTTTTTTAACATAAATAGTCTATTACTTTTAGGGATAATTGCACAAGCTTTCCCTAAGTTTTAGCCTAATTGCACCCATATGCAAATTTTGCTCAAAATTACATGGACATCCCTTGTCTTTAGTTGGGTTCTATTAGAAATAAACAGCTTAGAGGTAAAATGGTCATTTTATCCAAAATATTCAATAACTATTTACATAATACTTAAAAAAAATTGATGGAGGAGATCTGAGCTCCTTCATCCATCGTTTGATCTCAATGGTTGAGATAAAATGAAAATAATTATTTTAAAATAAATGAAAAGCAAAAAAATAGAACTAGGAAGACCCAGATCTTTACTTCCTATTGGAGAAGCGATCTCCTCCACAAAAAAAGGAGGAGATCTCTCATCTGTCTAATACATATGGAGAAGACGATCTCCATATGAGCTCCTTCATCCATCGTTTGATCTCAATGGTTGAGATAAAATGAAAATAATTATTTTAAAATAAATGAAAAGCAAAAAAATAGAACTAGGAAGACCCAGATCGTTACTTCCTATTGGAGAAGCGATCTCCTCCACAAAAAAGGAGGAGATCTCTCGTCTGTCTAATACATATGGAGAAGACGATCTCCTTCGTCTCCTCGAAAAGGGCATTGACCGATTCAACATTACCGAAATAGTGAATTTCGATGTGTTTGTGAGCCAGATCGCTAGATTGGTGACACCTTGTCTGGCATCCTTAGTTACAACACAGATTGACACCTTGTCCAGTTTCTCTACTAGGAGCTCTTCCTTTGGTTTTCAATTAAACGAATATGGGTCGACAATACCAATTAGAGGCTCATTTATTCGATGTTTTTGTTTTTGCGAATCTAGTGATTCAACTTTGTGTGCTTGCTTGCCTTTTTAGAGATTTAAGATATTTTGTTTGATGTGATTCAGGTGATGACTCTAAGAAGGAGATGATTCTGTCTAATCCAGATGGAGGAGATTAGAGGGATGCGATTAATCCTCCATCTGATTAGATATCTCCTACATTGATCAGATATAGGATAAAATATTTTATCATAATCTGATGGAGAAGATCCATTAGATCTGATGGAGAATAAATCCCCTCTCTCAAATCCTCTCTCAAGTCAATTTTCCTATATTTAATTGATTTTTAGGAATTAATTAAGATAATTAACAAAAAAATTAAAATAATAATGAGGGGTATTTTGGACCTTTTACATGGCCAATAGAGTCGATGTTTAACTTTAACTGTTGACCCTTAATGGCAGAGGGAATCTGTGTAATTTTGAGCAACAGTTGCATATGATTGCAATTAGGATTAAACTCAGGGGTGTTTGTGTTGAGATTTATACCCTAAAGCCTGTAATTTGTAAATATTATAAATTCATTAATAAAAGAAGTAGTTATTTCATTTAATTAACATGACTCATATGTTTATATTATAAGTGCTAAATTAACATCCAAGATTGCTAGATGTAAACTCAAACTGAGTATATGAATGTCATATAGAGAGAAATTCATTTTGAGACATGAAATCTAACGAGTCCGTAGAAAGCAAATAAAGTTGGGTACTTTATTTGTGGTTAATCTACATCTGCGGTCCATTCCGTAATATATGATTACATTATATAAGACCGAGTTACAATCTATATGAATCTATCACTAAGATCCGCTAGTTGAAAAGATTCATATATATTAACAAATGATGGTTGTATATGGGTGATCTAAATCCTGAGTGTCTTACTAACTTCTTCAAGTTAGATCGTGTTTCTTGACATACCATGGGTGAGATCAGAGTATCATTCTCGGTTAATAACTCCGTATCTTGGAATCACGCTTTGGCTTGTGGCTAGGAAGGTATGCACACAATAGAAAAATCCACTCCTTCTTGCAAGAAGTAGATGAGTAGTTCTCTTAAGGGTTGATTCAGGACTTAAACGATTAAAAGTTCTATCTTTCTTCTGTAAAGGAATGAAAGGTATAATCATTCATTAGAGAATCAATAGTACTTAAAGGAAACGATATAATTAGAGAGGTATAACAGACTTTATGACCTAGCTCTAATTATGAACTAGTTGTGGAGGATCATACCATATGTAATAGCTATATCGATGGACACTGATAATTTGGTTGTGTAAAGCATCAACAGTTACGAGAGTACAACCTTGGGTTTTTAGTGGAATAACTCAAAGGTTAATAATTGTGAAATATTAATTAAAGAGTTTAATTAATTTTTCTAAGTATTATTGAAGCTCAAAACTATGGGTTCATTATGTTCTCTTGCTAGCTCTTTATGATTGATAGTAACAAAGCTCACACGGAGAATTGGATGGTCCAATTAATTATGTTACGAAAGTAACTTAAATATATTTGGGAATTAATTAAATGATATGATTATTTAATTGATTAATAAATATTATTAAATAATATGATTATTTGATTGATATATTAATAATTAAGAATTATTAATTGTTATTTAGAGGTTTCAACCTTGACAAGAGTAAAAGAATAAAATAATATGAGATTATTTTTATTTGTTTTAAAGAGGTCAAAGGTTCAAATCCTAGTGGTGACCGAATTAAAAAAGAATTTAGAATCCTAATTTAACTTGGTTTACTATACCGTAGGATCTTGGTATATAAGATATACTTATCAGGAAAAATAAACTAACCTAACCCTAATTGAGAGAGAGCGGGTGCGGCAAGGTGAAAGGAAAAGAAAAAAGAAAATATTTGTTTTCTTCATAAGCTTGGCCGAATTCAAGGAAGAAGACGAAGGGTTGTCTTCCAGATCTCTCAAGCCTCCATTCAATTGCCCCCAAAATCTATGACAAGCCCACACACACGGTTGCTAGATCGCGGGGCATAGTTTGGAAGACTTAGTGGTAAAGAATCAAAAAGAAAACTAAGGAGTGTTCTTCAAAGGTATAAAAACAAATCTCTTCCTCATGTTTATGTATACAAAAAGGTCCAAAAACGATAAATATTTTAAAACCTATCGATCTTAATAAAACTTTCCGCTACGACACTTACATTTTGTACAGTTACTCCCTTACTTTTTATAAATAAAACAAATTGGTGCCATCGACTATTTTTCTGACAGTCAAATGTAATAAAAAATAGGAGTAATTGCATAAACCTTCCTCGAGTTTTGATTTAATTGCAACTAAATATATATTTTGTTCAAATTGTACAAACCTCACTTACTGTTAGTTGAATTCCGTTAAACTTATCATTTGACCAAATTTTAGGGTAAAATGACTTAAATGCCCCTAGTTGTATTATTTTATACTTTATTTTTTGACCTTTTAACCAAAAACTTTACAAACTTTGATAAAAAAATAAAAAAATAGCATGTGTTTGATTGACTCAAATGACTGTTTTACCCTTTAAGAATTCTGAGAATGACAAATTTGCCAGGTTAATCTTAAATTGTAGACCAATGAAAATTTAACATGTGTCACCACATTTAAAATAATATTTTATAATTAACTAATTAATAAAAATTGACTTTAAAATTAAGTTGGAGATAACAATGGGCCATGATAGCAGTATAGCTATGTCTGCTGACTTAGTGGGTTTGTCGACAACATATTAAGTTAAGTTTTAGTTCGCTAATATTTGATCCCCAATTTTAGTTTCATGAATCTACCTCATAATTATAAAATTTATTTTTTGGCTATTATTAATGGTTTAGAGGTTATATTAATAAGTTAAGATTCTCTCTTGAACTTGTTTTTATATTTACCTTTAGTTTCAACCATATTTAATTTTCTCATGATTTAATTGAATTCTAAAGATGATGAACATAATTTCAAAGAGTAATACTATACGATCCAAATAATTATCCAAATTTCATTCCAAATGAGGTGGGAAGTGAGTTGTCATTACCACATATAATATTAAATGATGTGATTAATGAAAACACTATTTATCACATCATTTAGGTTGAAATTTAAACTAAATTTTTAGATTCTCTGACATTATAAAATTCCAAATCATCAAATTAATCATTATCTTGAGTCACGTTTTTTATTGAATTCAAAAGAAGTGTGCTATTTCTCAACTCTCGGATCGAGTCTAATGAATAATTGAAGGTTGAGTTCTAAATTTATTAAAATTCGCAAGTCGCACACACATAGATTTCACGTGGCACGTTTCTCTAACAATATTTTATAATCACGTTAATCGAGCTTTCATACCTTATATTACGTGTTAATGTTAATATGTGTCCTAATAAAAATAAAAAAGTTTTTTTTTTTTTTATAAGAAACTCAAACACGTATTTATTGAAATAAGACAATAAATTTGGTGATTGACTTTTCTTTAATAGAATGTTTATGTTTTTATTTTGTGTCCAAATGACACACATTAACACTAACCTATATGGCTATATTATATAATCTTATAATTATTTTAGTGATAAGATGATATTGGTTTGATAGTAAACCTCCCTCGCCTGCACCGTGAGGTTACAAATTTAAGTTTTTCCCATCCCTAATAAAAACCCTTAGTTTATGAAATATTGTAATATTTTAAAAAAGATATATATATTTTAGGAAAGAAATCAAAACGTATGATCTGGTGATTTGATAACGTGTTGGGTGGCACAAGTAAATACAAGTACGACCCTAAGACTTTTCCGTAACAATGATATAATTGATAATTGATTAATCTGGAATCTGGATGGGATTACTTAAACATTATGTTAATGATAAAAGTTATTTTTCTTACTAAAATATTATCTTGACCGTTTATTTTTGTATTATTTGAGTCTTCCAGATTATCAAGTAATTAAGAATATGAGTGGTGCTATTGGCATCCCCACTACCAAACTATTTATAGCCCAATTTTTTAAATTTTGATTTAAGAGAGCTTCTCTTTACAATCAAATTTTATCTTTTCACACTTCTTTTCTAAATACATTCTATACTAAAAACTTAAATTTTAAAAAAATTCTAAAACACTCCATTTTATTCTAAAATTATCCCTTTACTTTTTACACCCTTAAAAAAAAGGTGTTAAAAACTCAATTTTTTTTTTAAAAAAAATCACAATATATCAAAATTATATATTATTTTTAAATGGTATCTCTTATCCAGCCCACATAAGTTCATCACACCAAGTTTCTATGAATCTTCTAATAAAAAAGACTTTACGTATAAGGAAAACTATTGTTGTCTCTTTCTCTCTCAAGAATTAATGACTTTTTCTGGTCTTGTTCTGGTGTTATGACTGCTCTCAAGGTTTTTTTTTTTTTTTTTTTTTTTTTTTTTCATTCATTCATATAACTCTTTTTTTTTAAAAGAAAATTAAGAATCAACAATTAGAAAATTGTATTTTTCTTATTGTTTGCTTACACACAAAAATCTGTAAAACTTAACATTTTAATAAAGAAAATAAAAACTTTTCTAGTCGTAAATCATTCACATCAATTCGAATTCAAATAAAACTTTAAAATATTGAAAAAATGTTTTAGCTTTGTAAAACTCATTAAGATAATAATAATAATAATATTGGAGTCTAGCAAAATTGTTTTGTAGTGTATTTAAAATTTATTTGGCCTTTTTAGTAATTTTAATTAGGATAAAATTGTCATATAATAATAATAATAAAAAAAATTGGAGTATAGAAAGATATTTTGTAGATTGTCAATAGCATCACTCTACATTTAATTATATAAAATTAAATAGTTTTATTAATTTTTTTGATTTTTTTCTAGGATTACCCTTTTACTTATTTTTCAAACTTAATACACTTCATATCTTTTTCAAAAAAATAAAAATAAAAATACATTTCATCTCTAATCTTTATATACAGTTTTCTCACATTCATTCACATGATTTGTTTTTTCTTCTTATTTCATGGTTAAACCATCTTTATTAGATGCAATTTTTTTTTTTTTTATTCTTTAGTTGATTGTATTATTGGTGGTAGATTGTGAGTGTGATATTGATCGTCTGATGATTGTTTTGAGCGATTGAGTTAGGGTTTTGATGTGATTTTGTTTTGTTAGAGATTAGGTTCTCTTGATTGCGATTCTTGGTGTGATTTCATCAGTTTTTTTTTTTTTTGGTAAATAACATTAAACTAACTTTGAAAGATCCGAAATAAAATCTACAAAAGAATTGATACAAATTATAGTATGTGTGGAAGATCTGAAAGAAAATAAACTGAAAAGAAAAAAAATAGCAAACATGGATCTGGAATTTGAAAAGAAAAACAAAATAAATATGTGAAACAATAAAATCAATAAATACTAAACATGGGAAAGATCAAGAACTGAAAAAAATATATATAAACAAAAATAGTAATAAAATCAATAAATACTAAACATGGGAAAGATGAGATCGAGATCTGAAAGAAAATAAAAACAAAAATAGTAAACATTCAATTATTTGAAATAATCTATGTCATCAAAGCTTTTGTTATTAGGGTTTTGAAATACGGAAAGTGAAGTTTTATTAGATTTACTTTGTACAAGATTTTTTTTAATAAAAATTTTTATGTCTCTTTAAGTAATTTGATAAAGGAAAAAAAAAAAGAATACTAAATAATTTTAAAAGTGGGTATTAATAGTTCAGTAGTGAGTGTGCCAATAACACCACTCCAAACATATGTATATATAAATATTCTATTGTTAACATCACTACAAAAAACAAGGCTTTTTGTCGCGGGCAAATATACAGCAAAATCTGCGGCAAAAAGCCTTTTGCCAAAGAATTGTCACGTAATTGAGGTGTTGCAAATATGGCTGTGGCAAAAGCTTTTGCTACAGACGTTGCCGCGGCAAAAACACCTTTTGCCACGGCAAGTTACCCGTGGCAAAAAACCTTTTGATGTAGTAAGTTGACGGGCAATTGGGTGTTGCCTATATATATATATATATAAATATTTATATATATATATATATATATATAATTTTTAGAAGAAATACCTCTTTTTAACCAAAAATTAAGGGATTTTATTGTTTTTAACCGGAATTAGTAAATTGATTGTTTTTGTCAAACAATCTACTGAAGAGACTTAAATGCCCCTCATTTTTTTTCAAAACCTCTTCTCTCCTTTGTCTCTGTCATTATTTCTACAGAATGTTTTTTTTTATTTCTTTCTCTCTCTCATGAATTCTTCTTCTTCTTCTTCTTCTTCTTCTCCGTCTTCTTCTTCTTCTTCTCTCCGATGGGTTGTTCTCACGGTTTTCTAATTTGACCATGATCTGGTCCAGATCGAGCGAAAAATTTTATTTTTTTAAAAGAAAATCAGTCTTTTTTTTTTTTTTTGAAAATTTTCAGAATTAAAAAAAAAATCCATTTTTTAAAAAAAATTTTTTTTTTCCAGATTTTAAAAAGGTTTGGATTTGAGTATTGTTTGTTTAAAAAAATTTCTGATTTTGTTTTGTTTTAAAAAAATCAGATTTAAAAAAAAAAATTCAGAATTTTTTTTTATTTTGAAATTTTTTTTAGATTTTGTTTTTGTTTAAAATTAGAAAAAAAAATTCAATTTTTTCAGATTTTGTTTTTTGTGGTTGTGAATGTAGTTGATTTTAAGGGTGATTGTGGTTGCGAATGTTTGAATTTGAGTGTTAGTTGGATTTGAATGTTTAAAATTTTTTTTAGATTTGTTAAAAAAATTTCCAGATCTTGTTTTGTTTAAAAATTCCAGATTTTTATAAAAAACTTCAAAGGCATTTTTCCATATTTCATTTTTTTTTTCAAAATTTATAATTGTGGTGGTTGTTTTTATGTATGGTGGGAGATTTTTTTTTTTTTTTTCCTAGATTTTGTTCAATTAAACACACTAGGCAAAAAGTACTTAAACACACCAGACTAAAATGACTAAACACACCATGCCAAAATGACTAAACATACCAGGCAAAAAGGAATTAAACACACCAGGTAAAAACGACTAAACACACTAGGCAAAAAGGAATTAAACACACCAGGCAAAAAGAAATTAAACACACCAGGTAAAAACGACTAAACACACCAGGCAAAAAGGAATTAAATACACCAAACAAAAACGACTAAACACTCAAGGCAAAAAAGAATTAAACACACCAGGAAAAAAACGACTAAATACACCAGGTAAAAAAGACTAAACACACCAGACATAAATGACTTAAACACACGAGAAAATGAATTAAACACACCAGACAAAAACGACTAAACACACCGGGTGTATTTAATTGGGTTGCCTGATGTGTTTAATTTGTTTTGCCCTGGTATGTTTAACTCGTTTTGCCCTAGTATGTTTAATTCAATGTGTCTAGTGTGTTTAATTTGTTTTCCCTTGGTGTGTTTAATTGTTTTTGCCCTAGTGTGTTTAATGAGTTATACCTGGTGTGTTTAATTGGTGGTCTGGTGTGTTTAATTCGTTTTACCCTGGTGTGTTAAATTGTTTTTGCCCTGGTGTGTTTACTGAGTTTTTCCTGGTGTGTTTAGTCATTTTTGTCTGGTATGTTTAGTCGTTTTGGTCTGGTGTGTTTAGTCATAAACACACAATTAAACACACCAGTCATAAACACAATAACCACCCTCAAACCTAGATCAGACGACCGACGATCAGAAAACCCATCGGAAAACTCAAACTTAAACACAAGCAAATCTAAAAAAATTTTGTTTTAAAAAAAATATGAATTTTTTTTTAAAATCTAGAAAAAACCGAGAAAGAGAAAGAGAAGAGATGAGAGAAAGAGAGGAAGAAGAAGAAGGAGAGAAAAAGAGAGAGATGAGGTTTTGAAAAAAAAGGGCATTTAAGTCCGAAAATTGGATTGTTTGACAAAAACAATCAAAATACTAATTCCGGTTAAAAACAATAAACTTCTTTAATTTTTGGTTAGTTTCCATTTTCACCCTAATTTTTATATTTTATTTATGCTACTTTTTAGTGATTTAAATATGAATATTAATAATAAAAAAATAATCTTCAAATACTTAACAAAATAAAATGAAACCTTATCATAAAATAAATAAACCATCAATAATACAATAATGTAATGAATACAATTACAATATTATCACAATAATGAATGGAACACAGTTACAGTATTATTACAATAATGTCCTAATGTCCAAAACACTATCATTCTTCAACACTCTACGTCCACTGGATTCAACCTTTCATATCCTGCAAAAATATGGTACTAAAATTATAAATGAATAATTTAAGAAATAATTCATGTAATTATTAAAAGTAATGTTAGATATAATTATACATGTCAAATTTATTGATAATGTTAGATATATTTAACCCACCGAAAGTGATTAAGTTAGTAGCAACCTCAATCCCAAAATATTAATAAGTAGAAAAATAGCTATTATACAAGACCTCGGTAAATAATACTAAATTATTTATTTATTTATTTATAAGATTATTGATTTATTTGGATCATATTATTTAACCCCAAAAGAATTCTTAAAATTACTCCGTTGCCATCACACAAGTCTGGCTATATATAGAAAATGATAGGCTATTTTGCACAACACAAGCGCAAAGAAGTTGAAGAAATTTGATCAATGAATTCAACAACACAGTACAAACATGCAAATGAGACATTAAACACAAGCTTGCTAATTTACCATAAACTCTGAGATAAAAACATTTAAATTAGATAGTAAAGTAATGAAACGAAAGCGTTAAATAGATCTACTCATGCACAGACATAATACTCAAATATTACCATAGAGAATGTAGAGGCAGTTGACTTTGATTGTGATCCAATTTCAACCTTCTGAGATTTTCTAGGTGACTAGGATCCTTCTTTAAGCACACTTTTGATTCGGAACTTAAACTTATTATTATACCAACTAATTAGAGAACTAAAAGTGAAGTTAAATTTGAGACAGGAAGCAACAAAACAGTAGGCTATAATGAACGTGCAGTAAAAAGCACAGGAATTATACATGCATATTTTTGCACATTTTCATGAAAAAGCAAGTACACAACAAACTCATATAGCCAAGAAAGATAAGTACGAACCTCGAGTATTTGTAGTCACCTGCATAAAAGTCCAGTCACTTAGAAAATGTAATAAAAGATACTTAAACATATCTTCCTCTCCTAAATAATAGCATAGAACCTGTCTATAAATTACATAGCCAAGCAACATCACTCTTATATGTAATAAAACTAGGACATATGCATATACCTAAAGTTACATTTGCTTTTCCTTTTCATCCTATTACTCTTATATGTAATAAAACTAGGACATTTGCTTTTCATTCTACAACATAACTAATAAGTTGTCGATCAATCTCAAACATTAAATTATACAAACCACTATACAGGAGCTCTGGCCTCTTGTTGAAGCTTGTCTCAAGCTTTGGCTGAGGTGAGCTTATTGGCTCATTTCCAACCATTTACATATACACAAATAAAAAAACCATAATGTTGAATATAAATATAACAAGAAATTATATGTGAAAATTAAATTCTTAAACTGAAGTACAACATTTAAAACATTTCACACCTAAAGTCACTTACCAAGCATGCAAGGATGAACTCTTCAGTTTAACAGACAAAAAAAACTGTATTTGTCAATAAAAGCATCTTTTAGGCTTTTCATATGGAGGTTACCACACACAAAAAAAATTAAAAATGAAAGAATCAGATCAGAAAATTCAAAAGTTCTTTTGTTGAAGTGAGATTTCAAACGAACATCATCATCATCGAAACGAAGAAAATGATACATCTCAGTTAACTTACTTTTCAAACGGCAGAGAGAACCTCGTTCTCCTCGATCTTCCTGCCGACACCAGAAGCCAGATCCAACGCGCCGGCCTTCGACATTCTCACGACCTCCCAATCTAAAAATAAATAAAAAACGAATGGACAAAAGCATCAGAATCAAAATCAATTAAAAAAAACTGTATCGATTCTCAAACGATTTTTAGAAAAATAAATACAAATGAGATTCGTAGAGTTAAGCATATTATCTTGAAAAAGAGAAAAAAAAAAAAAAGAATCCGAGAAGAATCTCCTATGCGAAAATGGCGGCATGAGAGAGAAATGTAACTAAAAGAGATCGTAAGGCATCTCCAACGCTAACGTGGGTTGTGAAAAAAATAGATGTCACATAGGATGGACATCCATTTTGTTAAAAAATCCATCTCATATGCAACCTCTCTAGTACAACTTCAAGCTGAGGTGGCAATTTTTTTTTAGAGGCTGCCAACATGACTCTTTGATTTCAGACGATCTGTTGGACGGCCGTCTTGTTGGTCCAGTCAGCAACTACTCTTGTCTTTTATATTATTTTATTCAACAATTATAAAGTATATTTAAGGAGACCAATAATAAATTGCCACGTCATTAAAAATAGGTGTTTCACAAGTGAAGTATTGGAGGCCAATTTTTCATTTGATTGTCTATCAAGTTTAGTTATGCCCCACATAGAAAGCAAGTGTCTTGACAATGTTGACATATCATCAATTTTTCAAATGCGAGCCATACTAGCATCGGAGATGCTCTGAAAGTAAAGTAGTAAACTCCCAAAAAATCAGGTTTTTATTTTATTTTATTTTTTTAATACCGTAGTTACATCCGTGATAAATGAGTGTTGCAGATAGGTTGCCACACCAACATCCTCATTAATAATTATGCGTGATTTTATTTTTTATGGGTTTTATATAATATTTTCAACAGATCCATATCCGTGGTAAAAAATCTGCGGCAAAAACTGTTTTATTTATTTATTTATTATTACTATTTTATTTTATTTTATTTATTTATTTATAAATGTCAGTTCATTCTAACAATAAATCTATCCGGACGAATAATATGGACCACTAGATTTACATACTTTGACTCAAAGTGTATGCAATTATCAAAACTTCTCTATAATCTGTGGTCTACATTCTTCGTCCTGATATATTTATTGTCAGGACAACCTGACAATAGAAAGACTATATATATTTCTGTATATATATATATATATATATAAATAAGATCGTTAAGCTGTTAGTGAATCCCTTCGTTGTAAATATTTTTACATGGAAAGCTGTAAGCTGAAACCATGGACAAAGTTTAATAGGGCCAATGAAAAAGTTTTAAACTTCATATTATAAAGCTGGGCTGTTTTTATCAACAGTAATGCTACACATCTCATCTAAAATCCTACTTTTTTCATCCCACTACATGTGGTATGTGAGGTGTCAGATTGTGAGTGGATACATGGGGTAGGTAAGATAAATCATCATTAATGTGTTACTCACAATTTCACACCTCACATACCACATGTAGTGGGATGAAAAAAGTGGGATTTTAGGTGGGATGTTTAGCATTATTGTTTTATCAATTATTCATTTTTATGAAGCAGACCCCCCACTAGATATTTTAATTCCCTCATTAGAGTTTTTTATTCCACCATCTAATCTTTTAATTTTAATTGTCGATAGTAAAATTTTTTTAAAAAAAAAAAACCACTACATAGGGTACAATTTAATTCATTAAACTTAATTAATTTATTCTACAATTTTAAAAACAATACCATACAACTCAAATAATATGATAAGTGAGATTTCATTAGCAAACAAATCATAGAATGATGTAATCAATTAACAAATCACTTGCCTCATCATTTGAATTGATTTTTTTTTTTTTTTTTGTCTAGCATTAGTGAAATATAAAATTAATTAAACTTTATATTTTTACTTTCGTTTTTTTTTTTTTTTGAAAGGGAAATATATTAATAGAAACGATTACAAGCCAGATTGCCGATTACAAGCCAGAAGGGCAATCACCTATTACAATAGGAGCCACACATGGTGGAACATCCTCCATCCAGTAAACGTCACAACTGGATTTCAAGCCCAATTTAGCAAGGGCATGAGCAGCTACATTAGCTTGTCTAAAAGCATACACAACAGAGCAACCTAACCAACCCAATTTCAGAGAGAGGTATGTGGATGGACTTAATAAGGTTCACCACCACTTGAGCATCAGACTTAACTGTACAAGGAGATAGTCCCACCTCACGCGCATAGACCCTTGAAAATAGCTAATGCTTCTGCAACTGCCAGTGAAAAGCCACCCATAATCGACAGAGCAGAAGAAGCTAAAACATTCCCTGAATAATCACGCACAATAATACCAATCCCCACCTTACTATTAGCTACGCCAATAGCCGCATCAGTGCTTATTTTGTAATGACCAACATTAGGTGGTCGCCAAGAAATACTAGGTAAACAACGAGCAGCATAGTGAGGAGCCAAAGGAAAATTAATTCTCCGGAAATCTTCAAGGTAAGATTCAGCCCAAGGGACAATCTCAACATCTGATAACTTAATTGAGTCATGAACCATACCTTTTCTCTGGAACCAAAGACGTCAAATAACTATACACAAGAGCTCTATTTTAGCTGAAGATAATTGGATCATACAAGAGACCATAAAATCCAAAAAGTGCCTTCCATCATTAACTTTTAAATTTTCCAAAAAGGAACACATAGACCAAGTCCTCTTCAAAGTAGTGCAGTACCAGAAAGCATGAATTGTTGTTTCTAGTCATTTTGAGCAAAGCGGGCAAATGTACTCCACATTCATTCTACGTTGAGCAAGATTAGCAAAAGATGATACCTAATTGTGACAGGCACGCCACACCAACAACTTAGCCTTAGTTGGGATTTTCATCCGCCATAAGTACTTCCACCATGAATCTGAAAGACTCAAGCCCAACGAGAAAGGATTTAAAGATAAAATACAGCCCATATGATAGGCAGACTTAACGAAAAAAGAACCATACTTGTCATAATGCCATAAGAGTGAATTAGCAATATTAGAGGTAGAGCAAGGCAAGCTAAGAATCAAATCAACATCTTCTTTCATAAAGGACTCATGTACAACATCAACATTCTAGGAACCAGACAGATTTTTTAGCTAAATCATAGTAGCTAAGTCACCTAGGATAGGCGGGGAGATTATCTGAAAAGTGGTTGGACGAGGAATCCATCGATCCCTATAGATTGAAACCGAATCTCCACAACCAATAAGGCCTTATCATGAAAATTGCATTGTTTAAGTACCTTAGCAGCGAGTGAGTCGGGATTACAAATAAGCCACTAACACTGCTTGGCCAATAAGGCCTTGCTAAAAATAGATAGGTCCCTAAAACCTAACTCTTCAACATCCTTATTGCAGCATAATTTCTTCCAGTTGCCCCAATTTATTTTACCTTTCCCATCTTCCGAACCCCACCAAAAACGAGCACTTAAACGATGAAGCTCATCAACTAAGCCTTTAGATAACCTGAATAATGACATAAAGTAAGTAGGTATCGCTTGGACAACCGCTTTTAATAGAACTTCACAACCACCGGCAGCAAAAAAGAAAAAAGATTTTGCTGCCATCCTTTTATGTTGTTCCAAATATGATCACGAATGTTAGAAAAAATTTCTTTTTATTCTTCTCGGCAAAGCTAGGTAGACCAAGGTAACGTTCATGACATGGAACAAGCTTAACCCCTACAATACGAGCAAGAATCTTCACTCTTCGCCTAGGGACCCCTTTGCTAACACAAAAGCCTGATTTGTGGAAATTAACTAATTGCTCTGAAGTAGAGGCATATAGATTCAGAATTTGCCTAACAGAGTAACAGTCTCGTTCCGAGGCTTTGTGTGGGGTAATCAACCCCGAAAAGTTGTACGGTAGCATCATAAAAAATTGTTAAAAATTCAACAAAAACAATGGCCACATACCAATCACCTTCTGTGAGTTTTTCACGTTCGGTATTGTTGGCGGTGTTCAGGTTATAAAAACTAGTAATTTCTGAAGCATATGGTAAAGCAGATGTCAACATAAAATATGTTGAGTTCCACCTTACTGGTATATCTGTTTGAAACTTACGGGGTTTTAGGTTGTTTGATTTACAAAATCTGGCAAACTCAGCAATTCTTTGGTTTGATGCCATAATCCAACCTAAAACCCCCCCTAATATTGTTGATTTGACTTTCCACCTCCTTAAAACCTGATTTTACAATCAAGTTTATAATGTGACATGCACAACGGGCGTGGAAAAATTTTCCCGCGATATTAGGGATGTTAGAATTAATGAAATATTCTATAGCTTTGGAGTTAACAGATGCATTATCCAAAGTAATTGACATGATGTGATTATGAATGCCATAATCTTGTGTAACGGTCATAATAACTTGAAAAATATATTGTGCAGTGTGTGAATAATCCATGACACGAGAACCAATGAGCTTTTTTTGTAAAATCCATTGTGTGTCTACATAGTGTCCAGTGACACATAAATAATCGTGTTTTGAACATCCGCTCCAGATGTCGAACGTTAATGCAATTGATTCGGTCCTACGTTTTTGAAAAGTACGAATAAAATAGCTCCTAGTTGTGTTTCAGAAGGAGGGACATATTAGGGGTTAAAAGCATTATTAATAAAATATTGAAAATGGGGGTTATCTTGAAAACCTACTAGTTGGTCAATTGCAGCGCAGTACAACACCGCCTGCTCTCTGACCCAGTCGGGGTCATACTGCCATGTACTCAAAGAACCATTTGGGTTCCGTTGCAATTTGGTTTGTCAAGTTGTGTCGACTTACCCATGGGAAGCCATGCATTTTAGTCTATGTCTCATGAGATGACCAGTTCCCTTACCTGAACCAGTGAGTACAGATTGACAATACTTACAGCGGGCATGCTCAACTTCACAACCATTTGGCATCTTTACCATTTCAGGGTCAAAGCAATCCCACACCGTCGATTTCTTCTTCCTCTTCTTACTCGATTTCAGTGTCGAGGAAGAAGGTCTCGCACCCGTAGTACTAGCGGGATTGATATCTGGGAACTCACCGAATAATCGGTTGATCTCCTCGTTCGGCAAACAGTCGTCGGGGTTCAAGTTCAAGTCTTCAAGATTCATTTTCCTAAGATTATAAATAAATAAATCATTAAATGTCACAGATACAATTATACATTTATACAAATAACAAATTAAACATACAAATATATAATTATACATTTACACAATTAAACATAGTAATTTTTTTTAATTATTATTTTGTTAAACTCTAAAAAAAAAACATAATCATTCTAATATATTATTAATTTCAAAAAAATTTTAAAAAATTTGGAATTAATTTTTCTAAACAAAACATATTAGGTTTGCGCACATTGCATTCTATTGCAAAGCATAATAGAGAGTAAAATCTTGAATATCTTTGCATTGACAAATAATGAGTACTTTGTGCATTAAATTCTTAAAGTGACTCGTCGATACCAAGTTTATAATCATAATCATCAAAATTAAGATTGTAAACGAACGTATAGAGATTTTTCCATCTCGATGACAAAACACAGGTTTTAACAACATCTTTGGTTTCGAGACATGATGAGATGCTGTTAAAACATGTTTTTGTTATCGAGATGAAAGAATCTCTGGACGTTCAATGGTAGGACTCGTAACTTTGAGAATTTTGTGGACAGAGTACTCAGTATGCAACTATATGTGCGCAAACTTAATATTTGATATTATGATGCCAACTTTGAAAAGGCTAACTATATGTCTGTACATGGATTTGGATTATTCAGAAATCAATTCAGTGCTATGTTTTTTTAATTATTATTTTGTTTTTAAACTCTAAAAAAAAAAATACATAAGCATTCTAATATGTTATTAATTTCAAAAAAATTTTAAAAAAATTCAGAATTAATTTTTCTAAATTATTATTTTCTTCTTATTTCTTCAACTCTACAAAAAATAAATAAATAAATAAATAAATAAATAAAAACATAAATATAATCATTTTAATATATTATTAATTTCAAAAAAATTTAAACAAAATTCGGAATTAATTTTTCAAAATTATTATTTTCTTCTTATTTCGTCAACTCTACAAAAAAAAAAAAAAAAAAAAAAAAACATAACCATTCTAATGTATTATTAATTTCAAAAAAATTTAAAAAAATTTGGAATTAATTTTTCAAAATTATTATTTTCTTCTTATTTCTTCAACTCTACAAAAAAAAAAAAAAATTAGCATAATCATTCTAATATATTATTATTTTCAAAAAATTTGGAATTAATTTTTATAAATTATTATTTTCTTCTTAAACTCTACAAAAAAAAAAAACATAATCTTTCTAATATAATAATAATTTCAAAAATTATGAAAATATTAGGAATTAATTTTTTTTAATTATTATTTTGTTGTTAAACTCACAAAAAAAAAAAAAAACATAAAATTAACATATTACTAACAACAATATTAACTACACACATACTAATCACTAAATACTAAATAATAATAATTACTATATAAAAAATTATTAATAACAAAAGTATAGAAGTAGACATACTAACCTTAAATTGGAGGCTTGAGAGTTGAGAGTGTTGAATTAATTAATCAATTGGATACCTAACAACATAACAAATAATAACATTAGTTATAAACATATTAATAATAGATAATAATTAAATAACAAATGAAAGTAAATAATAATAATAATAATAATAATAATAATAATAATAATAAAAACAAGACAATACCTTAGAGTAAGAGCCTTAGAATATGTAGAGACTAGAGAGTGGGAGGTATATAATATATAATGTATAGTGTATAGTATTTAGTATAATAGTATATAGTATATAATATATTAAATAAAAAAAATAAATTACAAAATAGTTGAAAGAGTGAGTGAGAGATGTTGGAGATTGTAGAGAATAGAGAGAATAAGAGAGTAGGGAAGTAGAGAAATTGTAGAGAATGAAGTGAGGGTGATGGGGGTATTTATAGGAAAATGTTAGGTTAGGGTATAATTGGAAATAATTGTAAAAGATTTAAAAAAAATGTAAATTTTAAAAGTTTTGGATTTTTTTTACACCCCGCCTAGTCACCTGGTTAATTACAAAAGCCATCCTTCAATTCAAATTAATTTTTTTTTTTGAAATTTTGAATTATGGTAGGCCCTAATAGGTCGGCCCGTAGGCTCGCTTGTTAGGGCCCACCATAATTCATGTTTTCAAAAAAAAATTAGGCCCACAGGCCTGGTGGGCCGGCCTGTAGGCCGCGCCACCTAGGCCCAACACAGCACGCCGGCATTTTGGCCCTAGCCTGTTAAGCCGGTAGATTGGGCCATCCCGGGCACGTGACCTAAACAGGGCAGGTTGGGCGGCCCGCTAAGACCCGGCCCATTGTGCTAGCATTAATATAAGTTATGTACAAACCAACTTTTTGTACATTTGGATCAAATTTCAAGACTTGTTATGTAAGTGGGGACATTTTGGGGGGAGGTTCCCCTACCCCCACCCCTAAACCTCATTTCCCCAATTTATTTTCATTTCCAATTCTAAATTTTCAATTTCCAATCCGAAAATGAAAATTTGGAATTCAAAATTTGGAATCCGGCCATTCAAATCTCTAGTTTTGACACTGTTAAAATATTTAATCCAAAAAGTAATCAAAATATTCGTTCTAAAATATAAAATTGGTTTAAAGAAATAAAAAATAAATACAAATACTTCTAATGAAGTATTACACAATAAAAGTTAAAACGAATCAAATTTAAAGTTTATATGTTCGATCAATGCTCATGTATTAAGTACTAACCGGTAACTACTGACTCATGTTAATATTATAATATATTAGTTTTTTTTATTGTTAAAACTTTAGATATAAATTAAAATTATATATATATATATGTATATGTATATATAGGGGTGAATTCATAAAGAACCAACAAATTTATTAGTTTATTGTTTTTAGTAACCAATTAATATTTTATTGTTTTCATTACTTTTGACCACTTTTGGACAAAATTACCCTTAAATTTTACTTCACTTGACATGTAATTTGGTCACATATCATTTGATTCCAAGTTACATACGGGTTGATTTTTCAAGTTACATGTCAGTTAAATTTTAAATTATATGTCAATTGACTTTTAACTTACATGTCAATGATTTTCAAGTTACATGCTAGTTGATTTCTAAATTTCTAGGTGGGTGAAGTAAAGACAAAATAGATGGTAATCTTGTTTATTCAAGGATAAATGTGATAAGTATAATAAAATATAAATTGATAGCTAAAAACAATAAACAAATAATTTTTTTTGTTACTTCTAGCAATTTCCTCATATATATATATATATATAATTTTTCTTTTGTCAGTTCGTTCTGATATATTTGACTCAAAATGAAGAATATGGACTATTAGATTTACATATTTTGACTCAAAGTGTGTACACTTATCAAAACTTCTCCATAATCTATGGTCTACAATCTACATTCTTAATCATGATATATTTTATATTATGACGAATATATCACGACAAACTAACAGTAGAAACACTTATATATATATATATATATACAGGGCCGGCCCATGGGGGCAGGCATTTTGCAGGGCCCCCAACTGGCCCAATTTACTTCTTCTTCTTTGAGGCCTCAGAACCCAATATATCTATGTTTAGACAGAGCCCGATTTCAAACCTTTTACTGTTTTTATTTATATATATATTTTTTCGGCCCAATGAACTAATTCAATTGAACAAAAAAAAAAAAAAAAACTTTAAGCCCAATAAACTTGTCATTGTTTTTGTTTAGTCATTAATTTTTACATATTGATTTTAACTCATTTTTTAATTATTTATTTTATTTACAATAGTAGATTAGTATCCACTAATTTTAGGCTTTAGTGATCTCAGTTCTTAGATCTATATGTGTATTGTGCATTGTGTATTTGTGTATTTGTGTAATCAACTTGTTAAGCTTTTCTTGAATCTTTTTTGGCCAAACAAGAATATTTTATAATGGGTTATTTTATAACAAATTATATAATTATAATCATTAATCAAATTGATTGCGGTCTACATAAATACACAAACAAATTTAAACAAAAAAAATACAAGTTAAAATATTATATAGGGCTTTGATTTTTGTTAATATCATAAAATCGTCCGGATCTCAAAATATCTGGAGACAACCTTGTATATATATATATATATATATAAATATATAAATATATATACCGGGGGAAATAAGGGAATGAGTTTGGTGGGGGGCCACCTCTCCCATTTATAAAATGGGGGTAAAGTTTGCCACAAAAACCCCATGGGGGATGGGGTCCAATGAGAAAACGCCAATCCTTATTTATAAGTATAGTCTGGAATATAACACCCATTCAAGAGGAAGAATCTTTACAAACCTTATAATTTAATGGAAAAATAAGAGTATATATTTAACAACACTAAGGTTTGAACTTGGTTGTGTAGCTTTATTTTGAAATCCTTAACCACTAAGGCAATGTACCCTACTATTTATTTACTTTTTCGTGGTCTGTAGCTACCTTATTTTAACTTTTATGCACGGCCCGTAGTAATTGACGAGTCTTAATTACGAAGGATTTTATAAAAATGTCAAAGATGCTTTCAAATTCCCCGATTATCCAATAGAAGATTCATATATCCAAAAAAACAAATTTTAAAATAAAAATTCAGCCGTTGACCTTCCCAATTAAAAGGGTTAATAATTAACAGTAATACTAACAATAATACTAACACATTTCCTTTGACAAGAAGGATGGTAGTACGACCTTCAAAAATATGTATGGGTACGTATATCAGTTGGTAGATGAATAAGTTTGGAGTTTGGAGTTTAGACAAATGACATTCAAATTAACGGTTCGAATCCTACTAATGATAATTTTTTTATTTTTTTTTAAATACTTGATCTAGATATGTGAATAAATAGATACAGTTAAAAAATGTATATATCTAAATAAGAAAGATAATATCTTAGTCTCTAAAATCATTTGCTGATTTACTACGAAACAGAGAAATATATAATTATCTTTAATATGTTTGAGTATAAATAAAATATTGAGTATATCACTCTAATGAATCTATTGAGATTATTTCAATTAAATTAAATTATAAAGTAGACCATTTTTATGAATTATCAAGTAATGTTAATTTTATAATCATCTTTCATTTGTATTTTTATTTATTGTTTTTTATTATTAAATAAACAAACTCTCTAAATTTTTATTTCCAATTTTTAAATTATTTAAAAGAAAAAGTCTAGGTTGAAGTCCAAACTAGCTTTCAAATACCTTAATGGCTCTCCTGATGGTGTGTAGGCTCTCCTGATGTGTGTAGGTGTGAGAGACAAGCCAACCCACCAAATCTCGTGTCGACTAAAATAAATTTGTTAAAAGGTGCTTACGTGTATGCATTATCTTGAAATATGCATTATCTTGAAAAAAGAACCGTGAATACTTTTGTTTTAAGGATGAAAAATACTACTTGAAATCTCCATATATATTACTAATTTATTTCAACTTGGCATATGAATATGTTTGAACGAAGCACATTTTTGAAGTCTGAACTTTCGGCCAATGAATGAAGTAATTGACCAACCAGCTTTTCTCTTTCAGCAGCTGCAAATGCGATGCATGCAATTTTGTTGAGTTCAGGCCACCCCATGTTCTCTTACGTGTTGGTGGAGCCATGCATTTTCAGGTTTGAAAAAAAAAACCCAAAATTGACTTTCAAATATTTTACATGTTGATTAAAAAAAAGTAAATTATATTTTTTTTGACCTGCTTAAATTTAAATTCACGCTCTTTGACTTTTTAGGTTAAAGCCCATAGTCTAGTACTATATAGTTGCAGGGTGTTAGAGTTCCATATATATATATATAGTTCTGCAGTTCAACAAAAAAACCATATATAGTTCCGGGATTTTATACATGGATTTCTTTTAAAAATTATCGAGGCTAGCTTTTCTAGTGGAAGTACTCGAATATAAAATTGGTCGGGTAGTCAAACCTAACAATTTTATCATACTATTTGAGGAATGAGTAATCTCATATTTTTTAAAACAAGTCGGGTCCATAGTAATAAAACGATTGTAATACTGATGTAAGCATGACAGTTGACTAATTTTTGATACAGAATTGATATAGTTTGTTTATAATAATAAAAAATTAATGTGGCGCTTTCACCACTATTTATCATATGATCATTATAAATAATAGATCATTGTCATGTTATAATAAGCTACCTCTTCTATAATTTTATATATGCTCCGACTAGTCAACATGGGCATTAATAGATATTGTCAAAATATATATATATATATTAATTTTTCAATCAAGACTTTTATAATGCACACTTTAAACACCTTTGATGAAATTGTATGTAATCAAATGTTTTTCAGTGAGATTTTTTGTATGCATCATAAGAAAATAAAAATACACACTTGGTAAAAATTTGGAAATTTTTTGGATATGAGAACTATTTTTTCTTATATTTCCCTATTTTTAAATGTTTTATCTTCAAAAAAATCAGAAACAATTAGTTATTGCACACGAAATTTTTTAATTTTTTTCCATAAATGTATTTCAATGTTTTCACTGTCCATACAAATAATCAAATCAAGATTCAATATATTATATGCGATTTCATCAAAGATGCTTAAGGTGTTTATCGTAAAAAGTACTCATCGGAAAATTATATAATATATATATGCTCTGACTTTTCTTGGTCAAAATGGGAGGTGATTTGCATGATCTTCTTTCTATTGTTTAATTAGTACACTTTCATCCAGAGAGATCACAATATGATAATCATGAATTCATAATCACCATTGACACAGTGCAATATACACATATTTATACTTATATATAAACAGCCCCATATATCATTAACTCAACAATACAATTAAACAAAATATGATGAGGTCTACAACGTTTTCATTGCTCTCAATAGTTCTTCTCTTATCAATTTCATGGAATACAAATTCAGAGTCGGTCCATGAAACCTTTCTTCAATGCCTTTTTAGCCATTCTCATCCTGACAAACCAATCTCTAATGCTATCTTTACTCCACAAAACTTATCATATTCCACTGTTTTGCAATCTTACATTCGAAATCTTCGATTCAATACAACTTCAACTCCTAAACCACTCCTTATTTTAACAGCAAAGCATGAATCTCATGTCCAAGCTGCCATTATCTGTGGTAGAAAACATGCACTACAAATGAAAATCCGAAGTGGTGGCCACGACTACGAGGGAATATCTTACGTTTCCAACGTCCCATTCTTCATCCTCGACATGTTCGAGCTTCGTTCTGTTGATGTCGATATAGAAAGCGAGAGTGCATGGGTTCAGACAGGAGCAATTCTAGGTGAAGTTTATTATCGGATTGCTGAAAAGAGCAAAACTCATGGATTCCCAGCTGGGGTTTGTCCTACAGTTGGTGTTGGTGGGCATTTTAGTGGAGGTGGATATGGTAATATGATGAGAAAATATGGACTGTCTGTAGATAATATCATCGATGCAAAAATGGTTGATGTTAATGGTAGACTTCTTGATAGAAAATCCATGGGTGAAGATCTCTTTTGGGCTATCAAAGGAGGAGGAGGAGCAAGTTTTGGAGTTGTCATTGCCTATAAGATTAATTTGGTTCATGTTCCTGAAATAGTCACCGTCTTTCGAGTCGAAAGGACTTTGGAACAAAATGCCACTACTATTGTGGATCACTGGCAACATATTGCAGATAAATTGCCGGAAGATCTCTTTATCAGGCTCATAGTGGATGTCATAAACACTACTCAGAATGACAAAAAGACCGTTAGGGCAACATTCATTGCCTTTTTCCTCGGTGGGTCTGAGAGGCTTCTCTCTATCATGAATGAGAGCTTTCCTAAACTAGGTTTAGCTCAATCGGATTGTATCGAAACGAGCTGGCTTCAATCGGTCTTTTTTTGGACCGATCTCTCTATTGACACCCCAACTGATGTTTTGCTAGATCGAACGCCAGCGTTGATTTATTTAAAGAGAAAATCAGATTATGTGAAGGAGCCAATTCCAAAAGAAGGCTTGGAAAAGATATGGAAGAGAATGATTGAATTAGAAAGACCGAGGATGCTTTTCAACCCTTACGGAGGGAAAATGGCTGAGATTCCATCAACCGAAACTCCATTCCCGCACAGAGCTGGAAACTTATGGAAGATTCAGTATTCAACAAACTGGAATGAAGCTGGAACAGAAGCAGCAAATCACTACATAGATTTGACCAGGAAGCTTTACAATTTCATGACTCCATTTGTGTCCAAGAATCCAAGACAAGCATTTCTCAACTATAGGGATCTTGACTTGGGTATAAATCACAACAGTGATTTAAAGGCAAGCTATTTAGAAGGAAGAGTTTATGGGATCAAATATTTCAAGGGTAATTTCAACAGATTGGTGAAGATTAAGACTAAGATTGATCCTGAAAACTTTTTCAGGAATGAACAAAGCATACCACTTTTTCCTTACTAAATGAATATAATATGTAGAATAATTAATGACTGTGAATTCATTGTATTGTTGTTGTGTTTGATAGTTATTTGATTGTTTGTAAGAAGAAAAATTTAAGTTTCATTAGTAATATACTTGAATAAAATAAAGCAAAGTATTATTTCATATATAAGAATTTATTTAATTTTTCGATCGATTTCTATTTTAACTTTTATCAAAGTACAATTCTAGATGCATATATAGATACGTATCTCTCTCCATCTCCCTTATTGTATCATAATGACTTTGACATATTCTTTATAATAATTTTAAAATAACTCTTCATATAGGAGAGTCATGCCACCTAACTTATGCTTAATGTCCGAGATGAATTATGCAAATGAATGCTAGAATAACATTAATACTTAACTAGCTAGGTGTGAATATACAAACCCAACAACCCTAGTTATTAGCGTACAATCACTAAAGCCTTAATGAAAAAGCACTAAAGATGATGTCTTAGTAAATAAAAGGGAAGAACAATATTCTTATCTACCAAGTGATGATGCAAACAAGAACCATGCTTGATGATGTCGTAGATGCACATGAATGGGGGTGGAGTCACAAGTGGTTGCTTAAACTTCATCTCTCTAAGAACTAAATGATGCTCAAAATCTATGAAAAGTTTGGAGTTCTTCATGAACAAGAAAGTGTCTTGGGCTATAAATAAGGGTCTTGCAAAACTACATCGTTTTTGGCAAAGGCTTTTTTTCACGGTCCTGTTGTCACGGTTGATCATGACGAAACAACTGTGACAAAGGCAACTCAAACGTCACCGGAGAGTTGCAATCCCATTTTGCAGTGGTTTATGACGAAACCACAACCATGAAATCCATAGAGAAAACCTCGCACTGATTTGTCGCGGTTCTCCATGATGACACAAAGACAACGAAAACCTCAGGAGAGTTTTCATGGTAATTTTTCGCGATGGTCCATGGCGACATTTGAACCGTGAAATCATCTGGATGGAATGTCATGCCCATTTTTCACAGTGGTTCAAGACGACACTTGGACTGCGAAAACCATTCCCAAAATCCACTGGAATGGTTTTTGCGGTTTACCATGGCGATATCAAGATCGTAACAATGAGAAGAAGATGTCTTCTCATGCGATCTAACACACTAACCTATATGTACTAATTGCAAGTATGAAAATGGTGAAATGCATACTTAAATGATAATGAATACACAAATGAATGAGTTGTGTGTGTGTGTGCATTTAATCTTTTAAAGAGTACAAGTCAAATGATATACCTTTAAGGCTCTTGATCTTGAAGCACTTGGGATGCTAGGAAGCTTTACAAATATGATCATGAATTTTGATGATCACATGAAGAATTTAAACTACCCTTACAAAATATCTCATTGTAGTTTAATTGTCATAGAAATAGGCAAATCACAAAATGGTTGGACTTACAATCTCTATCTTTGGCTATTTCGTGACAAAACCACTCTTCACAAAAATAATAAAAAGATATGAAAAGAAGCTATTATCTACAATTTGTCTCACTACATTGCTAATAGATACCTAAAGATCTAAATCTTCAATGTCTTCAATCTCTTGAGAACACCTATGAGAAATAATAGCAAACAACTTTCCAAAACAACAAGCACATGTGAGGTTATCAAAAACAATGCAATGCAAGGTATGCACACTCCCTCTAAATGGGTTACTTCCTTTCAATATGTAGCTAACCCTCTTGAATTCTCAAGGACATAAGTATTTATTTACCCCCCCCCAAAAAAAATCCCAAGATTACTCCCTTTTTTTTTTTTTTTTCATAACTCGGGTTGCCGCACTCCCTTTTTTTTTTTTTTTTTTTCATAACTCGGGTTGCCTCGGCAAAGAAAGTTACTCACAAGACAAGATGCATAATCATATAAACAAACTTTATGTAGTTCAAGTAATTGAGAGAGATAGAGAGATTCAATAAGATTAAATTCAGAAAAGGTTTGTGTGTGTGTGTGTGTGTGTGTAAGAGTTGCTCGGCATGTAATATAAGCATTATCAAGCTCATGCATGAAAATCAATCAAAGTAACAATCAAAAGAATTTTCAAATAAAGTCAAACCAATTTAAACCGTTTTTGTTATGATAAGAAGATATACATCCAGGCATATGTGTGCAACATGATCTAATCACATCAAATATATATATATATATACATAGCAGGACACATCATGATTCATCAAAATTGAATTCATATTTAGCAATGAACCACAACACATCATCATCAACAATATTTCAACCGATTATGTATTTTTCCTTTAAACCTAGAAGGCATATATTTCTATTTTGCATGCATAAGTAACTCTCTTGATGACTTACACTCGGTTTCAAATGAGTAGCATTTTTCCTACATTAGCAACCGCACTTCATGTGCCAGTATCTTTTTTCAAGAAAGAGCTTAAGAATGCATATCATTCTCTATCACTTCAGAATTTGCAAAGGTTGCCTATGGCCACCTAAATTCTTCTTCAAAAAATGAAAAAAATAAAAAAAATCCGATTTCATAGAATGAAAGTGTGACTGCAAATCATTCCCCATGACTTCAGAATCAAATGAGATAAATAGAGAAAAAATATTTCGGAAAAAAATAAGAATATATATTTTAGGGTTTGTAATACACTAAAGAGGAAGAAAAATAAGATTGAAGTCTAAAATATTAGTTAGTAGTGTCTTCGGAACTTTTATTGTCCTCTTTGTGATTTTGATTAAGGTTTTGTTGTTAATAATTTTTTTTTAAATGAAGTGTAAAAAGATATTTGATGGATTGTGAATAGCATCTCTCATTGCATAATTAATTTCAAGTAACCTCTCATTGCTTCATAAAAAAACTATTAAATAATCAGATTTTAACCTCTTCAAATCAATACCAAACACCACACATTAAAAAAAAAAATCTTAAAATATTTACTAAGAACATACATTAACATTATTCACTAAATACTAATTCATAAATGAAAATCAGTAAAGGAAACAACTCAGTGATGGGAAATATTTTTAAATTTGAGTTATTTTTATTAGTTTGATAGGATCGCTCTTGTTCTCATGATCTCATTTACTTTTCGTCCTCTCGATCTCAGGGGCTGCAATTTTCTATCAGTCAATAATCATCCACTTTGAATTTTGTTTTAGTGTAACGAATTAAACCACTAGAGATATTATTCGATTCAATCGCCAACATGGACGTAGCTAAGCTAGTGGATGGACGAGCTTGAGACTTGGGTAAATGACTCCTATGTCAGTGGCTCGATTTCTACCAATGACGAAAACTTTCAAAAAAACAATACATGGTCCCATATTAATAAATATTGTCATATTATTCAATTCAATCAACTTGCGAATCTAGCTCTCTATCAAATTTCCAACTTGAAAGATTCAAGAAAATACCAACGTCAACGATATGCAGTTATCATTTCAGGATTTTTAGGCATCATTTGTGGTGGATATCTATTTGACCTTGTAAATAGTACGTCAAATATTTCCATTATAATTATAACAAATCTATAAAGAACGTTGAGTTTTTATTTTATTTTATTTTTTTATTTTTAAATATTACAATAATTTAGGGTTTTGTAGGAAGAGGGACAGATTCGAACCCACAATTTCTTGATATAAGCGTGAGAGGCATACCACTAGGTCAATCTTGTTTGTCCTAAAATCATTGAGTTAAAAATCAGGAAACTCGTAATAAATATATATTTGTTTTTTTTTTTTTAATTTAATAATTATATTTTGTTCTTGGTAAATAATACTACTTTAATACGAGTTTTGAATACCAATTTATTAATCCCTTAAACAATTATCTATTCTAAGTACATAATTACGATTATGGTCAACAATAAAAACTTTGTTAAATATGGTGAGTGTATTCAATATAGAATTGGTTGAAATTTAAAAGATTTTAAAACTATGGTGTATTTTGATGTAGACCAGAACGAAACTCACACACATTCAAAATACAAGATTTTCTATTTCCCTGTAATCCCGCAGAATTCCATAAAAAGAGATATAAATTGAGTTGAAAACTCACGAAATTTTATTTCATCTGAAGCTGAAAAACTTCAACCCTATACAACCTAATAAATAGAAATGAAATCTCATTGACTCCTAAAACACCTCAACTAAATTGGGAAAGAATCCCGGATTGAAAGATAAAAACAAATACTAAACGAAAAAGAAATAAAAAATTATAATTGTTACGCAAGAAACTAAAAGTTTCCGGACAACAAATTAAACGACACTTTTTGGGCCTCCTCCGTGCCTGGCACTGGAAACATAGTTAGAATCCATGAGAAAATGTAGAGCTTATCTTGATCTTTCCGAAAACATATTATAATAGTCATTTGGAGCCCGTATGCAAAAGTTATGAGCTCGCAAAGTCAGCCCCAAGTACGAGCTTGCCAACCGGTCCGCATCATATTCCATTCAGATTTATAAACAGTTTATAAAAGTATTGTTGTATTCAATTCAAATTTGTAAAGAATCTATAAAAGTCTCGTTGTAATCCCTTTAGATTTGTAAAGAGTCTATAAAAGTCTGAGTGTATTCAGTTTAGAAAAACTAATGCTAGGTTTCTAAAAAACTTTTCTCAAATCGTTACCAAATTATGTGGCATTTGAGTCATCAACATCACATCACTTACCACATAATCTCATAATTTATAGGATATTGACAATTCACATGCCACATAATTTGGGAATGAAATTGGGAAAATAATTTTGGGGAGTCATGTTGGGCTTGCCAATTTTTTTTTTTTTTTTCCAAATTCATTCCCGAATGATGTGGTATATGAATTGTCAACATCACATCACTCACCATATAATCTCATAATATATAGGATGTTGACAACTAAAATGCCTCATCATTTGAATAAATTTGGAAAAAAAAATTTAAAGCGGTCAATTCCTGAATTTCACTTTCTCGAATAGATTTCAACTCTGAGTGACGCTTAGAAGAAGCACTCACAAAGTTGACAATGGAATTCAATTTTTTTTAAAATAGCCAAATATCATGCACTTCCTTAGCTACCGCAACTAAAGCAAGTTGAAGTCTGTGCAAAACAATGTATATAATAGGCATATGGACAATCTTTGAGAAACAATGCTTGTAAACCATTCCACTCACCCCTCATGTTTTCTTTCACCATCGTATCCTTGACCTCGTAAATTTTCAATTGATAGATCATATAGAGCAAGGACATTGCATATCTCTTTTTTAAAAGTTAAGGAATTTGTATCATTAACACTTACAACTTGAAAAAAGAGTTCTCTAACAAATCCTTTATAATCAACATACTTCAAAATAATTGCCATTTGTTCTTTATTGGATTCATCAACTGTTTCATCAACAAGAATGCAAAATTTGGCATCCCTGACGTCCTCACGGATTTTAGCTCGCACTCTGTTAGCAAGAATATTCAACAACTCCTTTTGAATTATAGGTGATGTATACTTGGCATTTTGTGGAGAATTTCATAGAACAATCCCAACAATTTCTTGATTTACCTTTGCTTGCAACTTTATCATCTCAATGAAGTTCCCGCAATTGGTAGAATTGACGGATTCATCATGTCCCCGAAAAGCACATCCTTGCGTTGCTAACCACTTCACCGTCTCTAGTGAGGTCTTGAGTCGTAACCGATTTTGCAAAGTTTCTTGTACAGAGAGTGTATTCATGACTTAGTCGATATGTCGAGATGAATCTTTTAAGCTATTCCATCTTTGCATGGCAAAACTATGTTGTGAATTATGTTCCCCTTCATGGTGCACAAATGGACATTTTTTCTTACAATTGATTCTTTTCGAACTATGAAAACCATCAATCGTAAATGTGCGATGCTTTGACGGAAGACTATCAAAAAGATAGCATGGAAAACAAAATGCTCTATTTTTCACTATTGAATATTCAAGCCACGAAAATCGTGGAACCAAGAATGTTGAAATCGTCGAATTTGTTTACCATCTGGAATGGGTGGGTATTTATCCAATATAGGTTGACATGGACCCATTTTGATGTATGCTTTTCGAATATCATCACGTTTGTCAGCAGGATAAACTTATATTGGGAGGCGTAATCTAGGATCATGTTCATAATAGGGAGTATTAATATCCGATGAAGTGTCAACATTCTCAATTTCAATTCTTTGAGATGAAGAAGGCAAACTTGAACCCCCATCCCCAACATTACATGGAGAACTTGATCCACTTTCACCTGATAAATGATTATCTTTTTTTTTTTTTTTTTTCCAAAGTATGAAAGCATAATTTTTCTTGGCTTTGATGTATGGTTGTTTGACATTGTAACCTAAAATTATTAAAAATAAATTGGTTAAAGTGATACTTTATAAATTATAATATAACCCTAGAAATAATAAATTATAGTCAGAAAATAAATTCATAAAAAAAAAATAACAAAACACTAACTTAAAATTATGAATAACAAACTAAAAATAAATATAAACTAAGAAAAATACCTGAATCAAAGAACCAAATATGAATATTTTTATAATTGAAAATTTCAAGAAATGGGATTTGCGACCTGAGAGAGAGGAAATTGGGATTCGTGAGAGAGAGAAGTTCCGCCTTTAGATTCAGAATTGTGTATTTGCGTGTGATAGACTGAATTGGAGGATAATTGGATGTTTCAATGTAATGATATATAAATAAATAATAATAATTTATTGATATATATGATATGTCAGGTTGTGTTGACCTTAAAGGAAAAGGAATGATACATGATGTTGGATTTGTTGCAATGTTGCGTCATGCTTGTGGAAGTCTGAGACTCTAAGAGAAGCAAGCTGCATTAATTAAAACAAGTAAAACATTAAATAATTTTTTTTTAAAAAAAAGTTTGACCTGCGTGTGGGAGTATGAGACTCTGAGAGAATGAGCATCATTAATTAAAAAAGTAAAATATTAATTTTTTTTATTTTTAAAAAAAGGCTGACCTGGCTTTAGCCCGGGTTAGCCGCCTTATGAGTCCACCCCTGAAGCTATGTAAATATATTTTTATAAGAGCTATGCTTGTGATCGTCAATGGAAATCGTGAGAGTACTGAGAAGACGGAGGCAGTTCACTTCTTTGGTAAAGCTGATGACATTGTTAGGTTTTGGCTCGTATTCTCAAGTGAACCCAATGAGAACCAAACGAGACTCAACTGATGTGAAACTTCCTAGAGACGTGGAAAACGTTTGGAAGTTGGAGATGGTGTTTGAGGGAGATTTGAAGACCATGAAGAATTGAAGAAGAGATAATCGTTGTGGGCTGGTTTGACAGCGGTTTCGTGTTCGTTTTCAGCGTATGAATCGTGGTAATTTCAGGTGACTTGTAACGGTTTAGAAAGCAGGTGCGCAACCCTGACCCGAATCGTAGTCAATCATAAGCATACGTGGAACAGGAAATCTTCAGCAGAAAAGGAAGTAGTTTGTTTTTAGAAGTTCTTGTGCTTGAAGGAAAAAGATAGATTTCTTTTTGCAAGAAGACTTGTCATAAAAAGAAATAGTATTTGTGTGAAATAAGTCTTATACGTGTAGGAGATAGATTTCCTTGTTGGTCTAAGCTCCATGTAACTAGTATAAATAGAATCTTGTAATTAGGTTATTTGTGTGTAGCAAAAAAGAGCATCATGTAATATCAGAGAGTGGGTGAGATCCGGGGAGACCCTAGGGAATATCCGGGGGGAATATCAGTGGATCAAGTTAGAGATCCATGGGTGATATTCAGGGGAGACCTAAGGGATATTGGGGGGGATTCTTAGTGAGGATCTTGTGAGCGTTGTGAGTTGGGAGTCATGATGTAAAGCTTGATTGTGAGCTTGGGGACTTAGTAAAGCTTTATGGTTTGAGGTTGAGGTGTGAGAGAGAATCTTAAAGTATGTGGTTGAAACAATTTATCATTTAGTGGAACTTTCTCTGTCGTCCTGACGGCCCGTGGTGTTTTCCTTGATTTAGGGTTTTCCACGTATATCTTGTGTTGTGTGATTGTTTATTTTTCTCTCATTTTTATTTTTTTGCTATAAACGTTAATTGCTATGAGTTATAGGCGAATATTAGGCATGTCGCTTCTGCGTTCATTGGTTCAAATTCCTAACAAGCATTGATGGAAAAAAGATTTCCTGAATTGGGATTACAAATCAGAGACTGCAATGAGATGAGTTGGGTAAATTCCATAATCTCTTGGGTAGATTTCCTAGTTGGATCGCCCATTGATGTTTTACTTAACAGGCCAAAAGGGACACAAGTCTCCTTCAAAAGCAAATCTGATTATGTGAAAAGTGTGATTCCAAATGAGGGTTTAGAAAAAATATGGAAGAATATGATCGATCTTGACATCGAAATGCTGATGTAGTGGAACCCTTATGAGGGAATAATGAGTGAGATATTGAAATCAAAAACTCCATTTCCTCATAGAGCAGGAAACCTATTCAAAATTCAGTACTTTGCATCATGGGGAGATCAAGGAATTAATGTTACCAATCAATACATAAATAAGTTAAGTGATTTCTATGCTTCAATGACTTCATATGTTTCGAGTGGTCCAAGGGAGGCTTTTCTCGACTCCAGAGATCTTGATATCGGCAGCATTTCCATGAATCAAACAAGCTTCAAAGATTCTGATCAAGTTTATGGGTTTAAGTACTTCAAAGGAAATTTTCAAAGATTGTTGAATGTGAAGGCCATGGTTGACCTTGATAATTTCTTCAAAAATGAACAAAGTATTCCACCCACCAATAAGTAACAATTAGTATAATCACAAAGATTTATGAAAGACTTGTACTGTATTTTTATGTAATGAATTTTATTTTATTTTATATATTTATTTTTATGGTTTTGGCTTTCTGTTCTTTGACCAGTCAAACCTTCGATCTGTCCGTATGGTGTTGTTGACAAATTGACTTTTCGGTAATCCAAATATATATATATATATATTTATATATATATATGGTGAAATTCATTTTCGTCCCTTTAGATTGACCTAATAGTCAAACTGATCCCCTAGTGGTACTGTGTTGACAGATCCCTCTAGTTACTAAAATTCTGTATTTTGGTCTCTACTATCCAATTCTTTTAGAGTTTTCAAAGATTTCGTCAAAGTTAAGAGAGTAAAAGTGTAAACTTACACTGATTGCTTCTAGAAACATTTTTATGATGGGCAAGACCGTAAATTGACTTATTAATTAAAGATTAATTAAAAAATGAATTAACTATTCACAAAATAAATAAATTAACTATTTCTTTTTCACACATTACCAAAGCTTAACATCATCATCTTCTTCTTCTATTCATTTTCAACATCAAACACCGTTACCAAACCCTAACCACCGCTACAAACCAAACCCACTGTCACCACCGCCCACCGCTAAATCTCTCTCTCTCTCTCTCTCTCTCTCTCTCTCTCTCTCTCTCTCAATCGGACCACCACCTCTTATTCATCAGATCTTGTTAAAGAGCTTTCCGACGCGTACGAGCTCTAAAACTATAAATATGTGTCTAAATTACCTTGGAGAGGGGGGGGGGGGGGGTGAATAGGCTTTAATTAAGTTGATTACCAATTTTTATTGATTAGGTTATATTAAAAACTCATGGACTATTGTGCTAGACACACATGGTCCTCAAATTCATTATTTGAATGAAAGTTTACAACCTAGGTTGACCTCAAGTCAAACTATACTTGGTCATTAATCCTTCCACTCTACCCAACATGCCTTTAATAGTGATTCTAGACCTACTTGCTTGCGCACTAAACCACTTAGTCATAAGGCTTAACACTCAAAGAAGAGAACACAATCTAAGTGAGTAAAAAATGCATAAATGCTAGGTCAACACATTTAAGCTTAGACAACTTTGAAATCATTCTCAACATCAAAGACAAGTTGAAGGCCATGCCAAATGTTTCTGTCATTTTCAGCCTTAGAGCAACAGATTATTTCGTAGATTCTTTAGCCAAAAAGGCAACCTCAGCCGATTCGATTATTGAAGATTGGAGCATTGATGACTGAGCCTTCTTTTGGTGTTTTTGGTTGTGTTCTGCTTGCTTTTGCCTTTGTTTTGGGTTCCTTTTCTTTTGTTCTATTTTCTATTTTCTATGTTGGTTTCTATTTCCCTGTCTTGGGCGGTTATTTTTGCTCTGTTATTAGAGCAAAGGCGGTTTTTTAGCCTACTTCTTTTCTGCTCATGTTTACTCTGTTGTGTGTGCTTAGCCCTTTTGGTTCGGTGTTGCTGGAGCTTTCCCATTGCCTTTTTCAATAAAATTTAATTGTTTCAAAAGAAAAAAACCTTATCTAATCATGGATGAACATGTCAAACAATCATAGATATCATGTTCCTACATGTCATATATAAAACTTAGCTATATAAAATGAATGCAATCCTAGATGCAATAGCTATCACAATACAATAACCCACAAACAACACAAAAATCTAAAATTGAAGCTAATTACTTAATCTAGATGCAACCAAATCATAAAAGAGATTTCTTGTTAAGCAAGAACACTAAGATGAATGAGAATGATGTTCTACTTACCAAGTGATGTGTGTTGATGATGACCCATACAAGAACATAACCTAGATGATGCTAGATGATGTAGGGTTCATGAATGAATGATGGGTATTTGAGTTTTGGTCAATAAAGAATAAATCTTGGTGGCTTTTCTTGCAAGGCACTCTTAAGCTATCAAAGATATGAATTTCTAAGCTCTAATTCGACCAATAAGAGAATATAACATATATATATATATATGAAGCCCTAGCCAAAGAGACATCGTTTTGAAGAACAAACTCAAAAACCGCGATGCGTTGACTAGAACTCAAGTGATACTCGCAATAAGACGAGGTCAGAGAGTAGCACAATGGTAAGTAAAGTTCGTTCCCACAGGGATCGAGTGATCGATTACCGAAATTGATTAGCCTAGATGCTATTCAAACAATCATAAAAGAAACATTTTCTAATTACGCAAATTAAACTAAATTAATAAAAGGATTTAAACTAATGCAAAAGAAGAATAACACAAAATAAAATCTAATGTGATAATAGAGAGAAATATGCTAGGACTTGACTACACCCCACACCCTCTATTGACTTCCGTTCTAGACTCAAATACTCACCCAAATTATGCTCATATAATTCATAGATTCATGCACCCTAATATTAACATACAATCTGGGTCGAGTAGAATAGATTACACCCAAAATCATACCCAAGCCTATCTCTCGATTACTCGAAATATATGAATGGGTCCGTTAAGGATATTGGTGCACTAAACGAATCCTATACGCTAGCCTAAGTAGGTCTACTTTTCTAGACATGCATAGAGGACATTTTATCGAGCACGTGGTGTGCGTCTCCGGTCAGTACATAACACACCACAAAAATCATTCAAAAGGAGATCAATCAATTGAAAGCTTTAAGCACACTAAAATACCCATACAAACCACACTTGCACAAAATGAATAAACAAAGGTCAATACATATAGATATTCAAGGGTGGGGTTTAATCATATCCTAGCAATTAATATTTAGCTCATCTCACAAAGTATAGTCATACAATATATTAAATCAATTAAATACATGACTATGTAAAGGAAAATAAAAAGAATAAAGATTAGAGAAAACTAATGAGATCTTCTCTTCTTCCTTTGCCCCTCTCTTTAACTCTCTTTTGGTTCCAAAAGATGGAGTGATGGTGGATGTGGTAAAGAGAAGTGATGGGTGTATGTGTGGGTGGAAGAGATGGTGGAATGAGAGGGTTTTTGATGGATTTGGCTTTGAAGTTCGGTTTCCTTTTTGTGTCTCTCCTCCCTCGATTACTCTTAGACAAGAGATGTATATATATGGGTTCAAAATAGGGCTGAAAATTCGTCCAAAACCACATAAAAACGGACTGCCGCGGTTGGAGATTTTCACGGTTGGCGAAAGTGGCAACTGGATCGCGGCACATCTGAGAAGTCTCTGTCGCTTGGGTGCCGCGGTTTGGATGACCACGGCACTTCAACCGTGGCACATTATTGTCGCTTGGGTGCGCTTGATTGCCGCAGATGGGGGTTTGAGTTGGAAGCCATGGAAGCTTGGAAGGTATGGAGCTTGGAAGAAAAGTGTGCATGGAGGCTCGAAATGGGTGCTAAACGGACCGGGGGGATGCACACCATCGTTCTGGGTCGAAAATCGCCAGAAAACACTTCGAAAAACAGTCGAAACGGCGTCGGGTCATCGTCGGGTCGCATCCAGGTCGGGTCGACCCACGCGGGTCTGCACAGACTTGCTAAAGTTTGAAGACGCTGACGTTAGGCTGATGTGGCGGGGTGCGTTTAGGAGCAGACTGGGTTGCACTCAGCAAGGGGACCGATCTGATTGTGCTTGACCGGATATGGGCTGGGTTGGGCGCCCGCCCAGTGTGAAAAGCACTGTTTCACTAATCCATGTGGCTCGCGCGAGTGCGTTCTCTGGAAAATTATAGAAGGCGCCCCTCAACTCTTCCTTAATCACAATTTCTTCAATATATTCTTCATATTTTTCACTTTGACCTCTGATTCTCCAGATTTACTCCAATGCCCCTGAACTACATAAATACCTGATACACTTATTTTATCATATTAAATACCCAGTTTTACCCGAGAAACAAACTCAAAATGATACGGAAATGGGGATACACTTTGTGTAGAAATGAAGTAGTCATGCGTGCCGCGGTACAGACAAAATCTCCCCATCGCGGTACACATGGCATCGAGGAATGTTTTGCGGTTGAGACCGCTCCAGAGACAAGGTACACCAACCATAGCATACACGGCGAAAAACATTAGAGGTTGCACCTGACATGAATCGGTACAGGCAAGGGAACCGGCAACGGTACCCAAGGCGGTATGGACCGCGGCAAAGAGAAAAATTCTCTTTTCAACTCAACAAGGCAGTTGTGAAAGTGAGAAGTGAGTAAAGAACATGCATGGGAAGATATAAACATGAATAAGCACTAATCATGTAACACACACAAGAATATTTAACATGTGAAAATGTAATCATAGAAATGCAATATGAAACTGTGTGTGTGCAACTAGTCTCTTCAAAGGGGTTAAGCACAAGTGATGTACCTTCAATGAGCACTTGAGCTTGAAGGGTTTGAATTCCATTAAGCTTGATCACGAACAACGAAGCCCTAATCTATCTTTACATAATTCAACCTCAATTGTGGATTGTCAACGAAATAAGCCAATAAAAAATGAGGAACTTACAATCTCCCCCTTTGGTTATTTCGTGACAGAACCACCACTCACAATTGACCCCCACAAAGCAAAAAAAAAAAAAAAAAAAGGTCAACAAGAGTTTTTTCTACATTATAAAGAGATACATTAAACTAAATCTTTAAGCTTTCCATCTCTTGTAGAATAAACATCCCTACAACACAAGATAACAAGGCAAGTGTATGTGAGGTGATCAAGTGAAAAACAAATACAAGCATTTGTATTAAGGAAAATACTAGCAACATCATGCAATGAAGTGCAATGCAATACTCCCCCTAAATAGGTTACTCCCCATCAATAACCAATTCTCTCCAACATGCAATCAACTACTAAAACTCCCCTATCACACACTACTTCCCTTTTTTTTCATGAGATAGGCAAAGGTGTATTCCCAACCGGGTTGCTATTACCAAAGAGAGATAGTAGTACACAAGATATTTGCATAGTCATATACAAGAACATTATGCAACTCAATTAAATGGGAGAGAGGCAAAGAGATTTATTTTGAGAAAAATGTGTGACAGAGAAGCTTTGCACGCAAGATATGTTGCATTCAAGTTCAAAACAATGATATTTGGCAAAGCAAACAATAAGGGTTTCAAAAAGAATTCAAACTAATTTCACCCTTTGTCATGAATTAAAGCAACGATATAGATTTTATAAGCAAATCAATTTAAGGAGCAATTATATCCAACCATATAAGCAAAACAAGGTATGAGCGACTTTTGCACCCTATTCGATTTTTCCGGGTAAGATACCTGTATGATAATAGCATTATTCGACTAATAAAGAGAGAGAGACTATGGATTTTAAAATCCTTAGAGTGGATACAAGATCCTTATATATTGAAGTCTCATCATTGCTTTTCACATACATTTTTGCATTCAAAATTAAGCAATCAACATTTCATACTTTTCATCTTAAGCATGTCATTTGAAAAGAATCATCATGTTATGGAGATCAATTATAGGTCATTCAAAAAGTACTTCCAAAGTAAATCTCCTAGTCCAAAAATGCATGTTTGAGTATAAATATGACATGAATTACCAACAAAGCAATAGATCACACTTATTGAAGAAAATATCATATAAGCATATATACAACCAAGACACTCAAGCAATTAATAAAGAAACGTAATGTTTATCAAATTTTTGCATGTGACAAGTATTAAGTTTGCTCTTTTTGATTGAGCTCCCCATATGGGGTCAATCACCAAACCACATCAATGCATGAGGCAAATCTCAATAGACCTACTAAGTGCTTTAAACCTAGTTGTATATAAGGGCTTGGTGAATAAATCTACTAGTTGATCATTTGTACCTACATGCTTTAGTGCAATGCATTTGCTCTCAACTAACTCTCTAATAAAGTGATGTATAATGTCAATGTGCTTAGTTCTAGAGTGTTATACAGGATTCTTAGAAATACTAATAGCACTCAAATTATCACAATAAAGGATTAGAGTACCTTGATCGAAGCCGTAGTCCACAAGCATTTGCTTCATCTAAAGGAGTTGTGTGCAAGCACTCCCGACAGCTATGTATTCGGCTTCGGCCATGGATAAGGTAATTGAGTTTGCTTATTGCAAAACCAAGATACCAAATTGTTTTCTAGGAAGAAGCAATTGCCCAATGTACTTTTTGTATCATCAAAATCCCCCCCCCCCCCCCCCCAATCGGCATATTTAAATCTAACAAGACTTGGATTAGTGTCAAAAGAGTACAAAATCCCATAATTGGATGTCTTATTCACATAGCGGATAATTCTCTTCATGGAAGAGAGATAGGACTCCTTAGGATCTGCTTGGTACCTAGCACACACACCCACACTAAAAGCAATGCCGGGCCTACTTGTGGTCAAGTTTATCAAGCTACAAATTTTGACATGATAAAGGCTTTGTTCCACTCTTTTGCCACTAGCATCCTTGCTTAGTCTCAAAGTGGTACTCATGGGTGTGTCATGTTTGGCATTTTTAAAGCCAAACTTCTTCACTAGGTTCTTTGCATATTTAGCTTGGGTTATGAAAATCCCATTATGCAATTGCTTAATTTGCAAACCTAGGAAATAATTAAGATCACCGACCAAACTCATCTCAAATTCATGAGACATGACATCTATAAGTTGTTGGACTTTGGATTTATCGGTGGAGCCAAACACAATGTCATCAACATATATTTAAGCTATAAATAGCTCATCATTTTTTCTCTTGGTGAACAAAGTCTTGTAAACACTACACCTAGAGTAGTCATTGTCAACAAGGAATTGAGTGAGACGCTCATACCAAGTCATCGGTGCTTGTTACAACCCAAATAAAGCCTTCTTGAGGCGATATATATGGTTGGGGTGGTGTGGATCCACAAACCCCTTAAGTTCCTCAACAATCATTTTCTCTTGCAAGAAGCCATTAAGGAAGACACTATTCACATCCATTTGGTGCAATTTGAACTTGTACACCCAAGATATGGATAGGAGAAGCCTTATGGACTCAAGATGGCCAACCGGAGCAAAAGTCTCCTCAAAGTCAATACCCTTAATTTGAGAGTATCTTTATACTACAAGTCTAGCCTTGTTGCGCACAATGTTGCCATCCTCAACGGATTTGTTCCTAAACACCCATTTGGTGCCTATGACATTGGTACTCTTAGATTTAGGAACTAGAGTCCAAATTTCATTTCTTTCAAATTGGTTTAGCTTTTCTTGCATGGCAAGAACCCAAAACTCATCACTCAAGGCTACATCAACCTTTTTGGGCTCAATTTGATAGGTGTAACAAGTATAGCTAATTTGATTAGCTATTTGACACCTAGTCCTAACACCATCATTGACTTCTCCATTGACATCACCTTTGTTATAAAGATGTCTAACTCAAGGAGCGGGTTCTTTAGAGTCTAAGGGGGGAACTCTATCAAGAGGTTGAATGTCCTATTCATTAAGGTTTGACTTCACATCAATAGGAGTCTTACCAACCTTCTCCAAAGATTCATCAATTTCAACAATTTCCTCCTTATGGTCAATGGTCTTAAGCCTATAATCATCTATGATAACATTAGATGAATCCATGACTCTTCGAAACTTCAAATTGAATACTTTATAGGCTCTACTATTTAGGGCATAGCCAATAAAAATTCCCTCATCACTCTTGACATCAAACTTGCCAAATTGATAATGGTTATTAAGAATGTAGCATTTGCTTCCAAAAGAGTGGAAGTAGCTAATATTTGGCTTTGTACCCTTCCACAACTCATAAGAGGTTTGCCTAGTATCAGGCCTTAGGAAGATTCTGTTTCTTATATAGCAAGCTGTATTAACGGCTTTGACCTAAAGATTCCTATTGTTGCTAAGCAACATCACACGGGCCATCTTTTGAAGGACCATAATTTCTCTCTCAACAACTTCATTTTGTTGAGGTGTCCTAGAAGCCGAAAATTCATGGGAAATGCCTAAGCTATTGCAATAGCTTTCAAAACAAGCATTCTCAAATTCCCTATCATGCTCACTGATAATCCTTTTAATGCTTTTAATATTACAGTCTTTTTTATTTTGAATTTTAGTGCAAATCAATTTAAATTTTTCAAAAGTTTTAGATTTTTCTCTAAGGAAGTATATCCCTGTAAACTTAAAGAAATCTTCAACACAAACAAAAATGTAACTCTTGCCACTAAGACTCTCGGTTTTCATAGGATCCACAAAGTCCATGTGAAGAAGCTCTAGGGATTCCTTGGTAGTGAAATACTTGCTTTTTTTGCACATGTTTTTGGTTTGTTTCCCTTGTTGATAATGTCTACAATCACCATAAATTTTCTTCCCAAGTTCGGGAAGGCCATATACAACTTTGAACTTATCTAAGATCCTTAGATCATGATAGTTCATGTGACCAAGTCCTTGATGCCACAACTCAATTTGCTCACTCTTGGACATATTGCAAAAGATGACACTAGCTTCAAAACAATAGCAATTGTCGCTAGATCTCTTTCCTTTCAATAAGGTTTGTCAATGGGGATTTAGAATAAAGCAATCATTCTTGCCAAACAAGACGGAAAGACCCGTATCACTAAGATGAGAAATGTTTATGAGATTGGTTACAAGCCATCAACAAATAAAGCATTTGATAAGTAGGGTAAACCGGGAATGAAAATGATTCATTTCCCTATCACTTTCTTTTTAGACCCATCACCAAAGGTGACAAATCCATCTTCCTCCATGACAAGAGTTTCAAAGAAACTCTTGTTTCCCATCATATGCCTAGAGCACTCACTATTCAAATACCAAAGATTTGAAGCATTTGCCTTCAAGACAATTTGAGCAACATATCAAAAATATTTATCTTTTCTAATCCACCTAGATGATACATTTTTCTTCTTGGTGGTTTTTGGTACATTGGCTCTAGATGTCCTAGGATCAAGCAAATTGGCTCTAGATTTCCTAGGAACATGCATTTTGGCTATAGTTTTATTTTTCTCAATCAAGCTTTCAACTCTACACATTTTAATATACTTGAAACAATTTAGTCTAATGTGACCATCAACACCACAAAAGTGACATGTAGGGATAAAGTAAAGAGTCATACCATGCTTGTGAATAAATTAGAGCTTTCCCATGTCTTTGAGGTTGTCTTGGGTGTTGAAATGGTTCCTTCCATCTTTGTTGTTAAACCAAACTAGATTGCTTCCTTGGTTGAGCTTACATGATTGGCTTCTTAACTTGGTGGACTTTAGGTTAAGGGAAGTTTGCTTGAGAAGCCTTCATTGGTTAAGCTTGAGCTTGACCTTTTGGTGCAACCTTTACTTAGGCACTTCTTGAACACTCTCATAGATCAATTTTCTTCCTAGGGTATTGAGGAGGTGGAGGTTTCTTTATGTCTGTGCTCTTGACAAACACCATCTTGCTTGAGAAGGATGCCTCATTGTCATCAACGTACCCAATACCTCTCTTGTCACTTGGCCTTTTTCCAACTCCCAACATATGGTCAAGCTTCTCGATGCTTGAAGCTATCTTAGTCATTGACTTTTTTAGCTTCTTCAAGCCCCCTTTCCATTCTTTCTTCATTCCTCTTAGCTATAGCTATCTCTTCTCTTAGCTTGTCTTCAATCTCCTTGGATCTCACTACTTCCTTACTCAAGTAAGTCACTTTGGTTAATAGCTTAAGGTTTTCTTCCTTTAGTCTTCGAATCTCCTTTTTGTTCTTCATCATTGAGCTTTCAAATCTCTTAATGTAGTCATCAAGATCCATGCTCTCCACATTTCCATTTATGGAGTGAGATGAGGAGCCATCATTACTTGAGTCATCTTCCTCTTGACTCTATTCCTCACCATCATCAACTTCTTCTTTGCTCTTGTGAAATGATGCAAAGGCTATGAAGTTTGCCACATGATTTTCATCATCTAAAGATCATTCTCCCTCTTTCGAGTCATCACTTTCACTCCAAGTGGCAACCATTACCTTACCCTTCTTCTTGTTCTTCAAATTTCCACAATCGGGAGAGATATGTCCTATGCCACCACACTCAAAACATTGGATGCCCTTTCTATTGTTTTTTTCTTGAGTTAGTTCAAACTTCTTGATGTGAGTCTTTTTCTTCAAGTCTTGGCCTTTGGATCCAAATCTCTTCTTTTCAAACTTCACAAACTTCTTGAATCTCCTCACTAAGAAGGTCATGTCTTCATCCGAATATTCATCCTCCTTCTCAACCTTGGACACCTTCAAAGCTATTCCATTTTGCTTCTTGAGAGGTATGGAGGTAGGACCTTTCATGGACTCATAGGTTATAAGCCTTCAAATAACTTCACTCGGCTTTATATTCTTGTAATCACTATTTTCTTCTAAAGCCGTCACCTTAGACTCAAATCTCTTGGGAAGAGATCTCATAATCTTTTACTTGATTCTCCTATCTGAGTAAGGGTCACCAAGTTGATGACTTTGGTTCACTATGTCTATCAAGTTCACTTGGAAGTCATTGAAACAATCATACTCCTCCATCCTAAGGGTCTCAAATTGAGTTTGGAGTCCTGAAACACCTTAGTTCCTTCATAAGCCATTCTAGAATCTCCCAAGCCTTATTCGCAATTCTAGTGGTTTGGATCAACTTGTATTGATAGTCGTCCATAGCACAAAGAATGGCAGGCATTGCCTTGTTGTTCCACTTGGAGGTTTCGAACTCTTGAGCACTCCATTGTGACTTAGGCTTGGGCATATCCTAACCACCCTCAAATCTCATAGTTGGTGGAATGTAACCATCTTATCCATGCTCGGTTATGTATTTGGCACGCAGAAGACTCCATTTTACATTTCCATGAGGCATAATTCACCCTAGTAAGCAAAATGGTTCCACCACCGTTCCCACTCATAGTGTTTAAGTGTATGAATGAGATGAATGCAAATGTATGTAGTAATCAACAAACAAACAAAATGCAAGACACGCCAAAAGCAAGGATCTCCTAAATGTGTCTAGGAACCCGTTCTGATACCAATTGAAACTATATAATACGTGTGTCTAAATTACCTAGACCGGCTAGGGGGTGGTGAATAGTTTTTTAAAAAGTTAATTACCAATTTTTCTAGAATAGTCAATATTCAAAAAATCACCCAAATTAAACAAATACAATCAACTAAATTTAAGTGCGGAAAAACAATAAATTGCACGTTGATTGATGTTAACTGCCAAAAATGGTAGGGGCCCAAAGAAGAATTTACCATCCATATTAGAGGTAGAATAGGGCCACGGAAAGTATCCGCTATCTCAAAAAGAAAACTAGTCCAATACACCAGGATACAAATCTGTCGAGATCCATTTCAGGATCATCTAGATTTCCCCAGGTACCAGGTTACGGAGGTCAAGATCTAAAGGATCTCACTACATCAGGGTCCTAAGGACCCCGTTACTATGCTAAACTAGTACCTTGGTACTCGGTTGCTAACTGTATACGTGGTCCAGTAAGAGGTGGGATATCTGAGCACCCCGACCCTTCCTAGAACCAGCCTACCAAGCAGAAAGAACATCAGACTAACAGACTTTAAAAAGTGACCGAGTATGCTAAGATCAAGCTACAGAGAAGAGATAGAATACGACAATGTTTAAATAAGTAAGGAAATGGATTCATTCTCACCACTTAAAAGTTCTACTTAAAGGCAAAGACAACTATGCCAGAATCCTTCTAGGAAGGAGTCACTTGATTCTAAGGATTAAGTTTCCCACGACATTCTCACCTATCGCTAAGGAAAGTCCCATTATTGCTAAAGCTCTAAACCGAATTTGTAGAAGTGCATGGCAAGAAACGGGACCTATATATACAACATTATACTCAAAAGGGAAAAAAGAGAGGAAAAAACCCTACTGTTCGGTTTTCCACTTATCGACTTACACAAGAGCTCTATTGCCAACTCGTATGAACCCCTCTTACTATGATAGCCAAAACCCTCCTTTGTAGTTCCAATATATGATCATTATCAATAAAAATGAGTTATGTTTGATCTTTATTGATAGTGGATGTTGATTCTTTGATGATGTATTTATTCTCCTTTTATTGAGCTTGCCTAGATATCGAACTACGTGATACCCTTCTGACTATGATCTACCTCGATCGCAGTCACACGAGTTGTTAATTGGAAATTTATCCAGTGACAATTTTCCGTTAACAGTTTTGGCACCGTCTGTAGGAAACTTCTCCCATATCATTCACAAAAGCTACCCAGCTCTACCTTGAAGACACGTAAAATGAGACTCTGATCTTCTCAGAGGCACCCCGACCCATCGGGACCCCATTCCATTGCTTTTACCTAAAGAAACCAAAGGAATGGAGGGGATTTGAGAAACCGTATCCCGGCACCGGTCCCTCCACCGAATGCGAGCTCAGTGCCCCAAGATCCGGCTATCTAGGAAGTCAATCAAGATATCCTGGAGCAATGGATGATCGCCCAGGGGATCCTTTTCGTAGCACCAAGAACTGTAAAAGAGCCTTGATCGGGTACCTAAGTACCGGTCTTCGATAGACTCGAACTACCATTTCCAATTCTGGACCGCCATGTAGATTTCAGACCCCGATAAGAGGAATCGACTAACAGCCAAGCCAGCGGCAAATGAGAGGGCTCCACAACCCGATGCTAGTGGAAGTACCTAACCCAGAAGGAACCCGTGAGGTAACCATTCTAGGAAAAAGGAGATCAGGAAAGCAACCGCGATATCCGAAACTTCAGAAAACAAAGACTCGGTAGCCCGATTAAGGCAGGGTGGATCCAAGCACCTTAAAGACCAGATGACCAAAATGGCTAAGGAACTCGCGGAGCTAAGGAAGGGAAAGCACCGGGGTACCCAAAAAAATCCCCTGAAGGAAATTAATGCGCCCTTCTCTAAAAGGATCCGGGAAGCAGAACTACCTCCCTAAATTCAAGATGCCGGCTGAAAAATATTCTGGATCGGAGGACCTCGTGAGCCATATGGAGAGTTTTGTCCACCAGATGAAAGTCTAGAATGCTACCCAGTCAGCGATGTACAGGATGTTCCCTTCAACCCTAACAGACTGTGGTAAGACCTGATTCAAAAATTTACCTCCAGGTAGTGTAGACTCTCTTACAAAACTTACTACAGACTTTTATGCTCAATTTAAGGGGATCAAGCCTCGTTCCAAAGACCGTGTCCTACTTCAGTACGTGGTCCAGGAGCGGGGTGAGACGTTGAGATCCTACATAGAAAAATTTCATAAAGAAGTAATCCAGATGATGGTGTTTACTAAGAAAGAAACCTTAGCCAACTTCAGAAGAAACATGTAGGCTGGTAGATTATTCCGGTCATTCGCCAAACATCCACCTGAAACCTACCAAGAGCCATATGACAGGGCATTAAAGCAGGTGAACATAGACATAGGTATCCCGCAAGGAGAACCCCCCCTAAAACAACGCCTCCACCAAGAAAAGAAGCACAGGTAGATAGAGAAGAGGACTAGTACAACCATTACACTCCTATCAATGCATCCCAGGAAACCATATACCTTGCCATCCATGACGAGGGTTTACTCAGGAAGCCCAGTCCTATAAAGGTCCCAACTGACCAGAGAAACCATTATAAGTACTGTGACTTCCATGAGGATGTGGGGCATAACACATCAGAATGCTACAATCTCTGCAATCAGATTGAATGAATGATAAAGAGGGGATTTTTGATTGAATTTTTACAATAGGTACGTGATAGCATCAAGGTAGGGAAGAAGGTACAGTAAGAGATACGGGATGCAGAAGAAAGACGAAGGGATAAAGGGAAAGACCTGATGTAGCAAATCCAGATCATCCATACCATTAGTAGAGGCCCCACGCTAGCGAAACCACAAACAACTCCAAGAAGAATCATGCTAGGAAGATTCCTCGACTCTCTATCGATCATGATATTCTCCGGGTCACAAGTGGATCCCGAGACCCCCTTCGTGCAAGCCATATCATTTTTATGGAGGAGGATGTCTACAAAACAGTACAACCACATTATGACCCGATAGTAATTATAGTACAAATAGCCAATTGTCAGGTTCACCGTGTTCTTGTTGATACTGGAAGCAATGTTGACATCCTGTTTAAAGGGACACTTGAGAAGTTTAACTTGAAGAACTCATGCTATAACAATTGTACCACACCATTGTATGGGTTCACTAGGGATTCGCTCATACCGATCGGGTCTAAGATTTTACTGGTGATAATCTAAAAAGCTCCTCTCCAATAGAACATAATGACATACATTGTTATGGTGGACACCCTATCTGCCTACAACGCGATCCTAAGAAGACCTTTCCTATCAAGGATTAGGGGGTGTTGTTCATTTACCACAACATGCTGAAGTTCTCGGTTAGGACCGAGGTAGGAGAAGTACGAGAGGATCAACAAGTAGCTCGTATCTGTTATGCAGTATCCACCAATCCTACTGCGTTGGCCAAGCAATACGTGCATGTGACTAGTGAGCCAAATCGAGAGGCACCGGAGCAAGATCAATACGTCCTGGAAAAAAAAGAGGTACCATATGTATTTGTGGAAGAGACAGAAGAAGAGGAACGAGGGTGGACTGGTGGGCACCCCGCAGACCAATTGGAAGAGATATGAATTAGAAGCGATGATCCGGCCAATGTGGTAAAGATAAGAAGCACAATTGATTGTGGGACCAAGAGGAGCCTAGTAAAGCTTCTTGAAGAATACAATGACATTTTTGCTTGGAGTCATGATGAAATGCAAGGTATCCCTCTTAACCTAGCTGCCCATAGGTTGGCAGTTGATGCAATCTTCAAGCTGGTCAAGCAAAAGCAAAGGCACTTCAACGCTGAGTGGAATGCCGCGGTTCAGGAAGAAATAGACAAGCTCTTGAAAGCCAGATTCATTAAGGAATCCCGGTACTCCGAGTGGATAGTTAATGTGGTGATGTGCTTATGTGCGTGGACTATACCGACCTCAAGCGGGCTTTCCCAAATGACAGCTTCCCTCTACCAAAAATAGATCAGCTGATTGACTCCACTACATGAAACAAGCTCCTAAGCTTCATGGATGCTTTCTCATGGTACAACCAAATCATGATGCACCCCGCCAATTAAGACAAGACTAGCTTTATCACCGAATAAGGCCTTTACTGCTACAATGTGATGTCATTCAGTCTTAAAAACGCTGGAGCCACCTACCAGCGTTTGGTGAACAAACTATTCAAACAACAAATAGAAAGGTCTATAGAGGTGTATATAGACGACATGATCACCAAATCTCATATGACTGACCAGCATACAGAAGACTTATGCCAAACCTTTCAGGTGATAAGAGAAAACCAAATGAGAATGAATCCAGCCAAGTGAGCTTTTGGGGTAGCAACATGAAAATTTCTCGGATTCATGGTACATAAGAGAGGGATTGAGGCTAATCCTAAGAAGATCAAAGACGTCCTGAATCTCGAATCCCTGACTACCCTCCAACAAACATAGGGAATGACTGGTAGGATAGCCGCGTTGAACCGCTTCATATCTCGATCTATAGATAAGTGTCTTCCTTTCTTCAAAGTCATTAAGCAGGGTAAGAAGATGAAGTGGGATCAGGAAAGTGAGCAAGCGTTCTAGTCTTTGAAGGAATACTTGGCTAGCCCATATTTACTTGTAAAACCTTTTTCAGGAGAAGAGCTGCAACTTTACTTAGCAGTATCAGAAACCGCTACTAGCGGGGCCTTGGTGAAAGAATGTAACGACAGGGTTCATAGACCAGTATACTATGTGAGCCGCACTCTGACCAAGTCCAAGAAAAACAACACCTTCTTAGAAAAGCTCGTCTATGCACTCGTGACTACAACCCAAAAGCTCGAGCATTATTTTCAAGCTCACACCATCGCAGTAGTAACAGATCAGCCACTGCGACTGTTCCTCTAGAGGCCAGATGTATCGGCAGGTTGGTCATATAGGCCCTATAACTCACTTAGTATGACATAAAGTATAAGGCACGAACAACAATCAAGGCACAAGCTTTGGCTGACTTCGTAGTAGAATTTTGCATGACCTCTGGTCCGGATACAACTGCAATTCCTAACCTGGTTCCAGAACCCCCTGAATGGCCTTCTGATCACAAAACCTGGGTACTGTATACGGATGGGGCATCAAATTAGTCAGGCTGCGGAGCGGGAATCATCCTTACTGACCTAGAAAAGATTGAATGCAGTCACTACTTTAGGTTTGAATTCAAAGTCACCAATAACGAGGCAAAGTATGAAGCCTTGCTAGCAAAGATGGGAGTAGTAGAAGAATTTGGGGCAGATTTCCTCCTAGTCAAGAGCGATTCGCAGCTAGTAATCAACCAAGTATCCGGCGTATACCGGGCAAAAGGTGACAACATGGTAGCGTACCTCGAAAAAGTCCAAAAAGCAACAACAAAATTCAAGGGTATGAAGATGGAATAGATTTCTAATGAGAAGAACCACCAGGCAGATGTCATGGCCAAAATTGCTGCAACCGGAGGGCAAGCATTGCCTAGAGGGGTACCACTCTAACTGATACATCGATCCAGTATAGTTAGAGAAGTAGAAGTGAATACGATAAACCGACTCCTTTGCTGGATGGATCATATTGTTGACTATCTCCAAAATAAGGCTCTCCCTGCAAATTCGGATCAAGCACGTAAGCTTAAAAGGACCACCACCCGGTATTGCCTAGTTAATAGGTATCTTTACCGCAAAGGAAAATCTCTTCCACTATTAAGGTGACTACATCCCGATGATGAACAATGGGCGCTAAATGAGGTAAACGCAGGGGACTGTGGCAACCATATAGCGTCAGTAGCCCATCCTCAAACCAATGGACTGGTGGAGGCTATTGATAAGACCATCAAAAGGCTCCTAAAAAAGAAGCTTCAACAGAAGAAAGCGAAATGGGCAGAAGAACTTCCCAATGTGCTATGGGTATATCGGACTACCAAAAGGACTGCAACTAGGGAAACCTCTTACTCACTAGCTTTTGGAACAGAAACGGTCTTACCCATCGAGCATAGGCTGATATTGTTCAGGGTCAACACTTCGAACCAGAAGATAATGAAACAAAGCTAAGAGCCAACCTAGACCTTCTCGAAGAGAAGCATGATAGAGTTGTAGAGCGAATAACGGCCTACCAGAACAAGATAGCTTGATGCTTCAATAGAAGGGTGAGGATTCGAAACTTCAAAGAAGGAGACTTTGTCCTCAGAAAGGTAACCCAGAATACCCAAAATAGGTGACGGGATACTAGCCCCCAACTGGAAAGGTCTCTACATAAGAAAAATGATGGTTCGATGAGGGGCCTATAAATTGGAAGATATGGAGAGCTATCTGGTAGACCACACCTGGAATGCTGATCACCTCAAAAAAAAATTATCCTTAGTGTTTGAAGAAACAGTTTTCTTTCCTCAGCTGGTATATCCCTAAGTGTGTACCCCAAATTTGTTGTGTATCGTTTGAAAATTCAATAAAGAAGTTAGTGATTTTACTACTTGATTCTCCTCAGTTTGCTCGGTAAAATTCGCCTTGATTCTCCTACTTGATTCTCCTGAGTTTAACCTTGCAAAATTCACCGTAACCGAATCGCCTCAAGACTAGGAAAAGCCATATGGCCTCTCTGCTGCCTTGGTCGGGGTATACCCCCTTCCAAGCAGAATCTAGTGCATAAGTGACTAAGTGGCATAGTTTCCTACCACACTAAGGATTCTAACTCACGGCTTTGTTTGCCCGTCACATCCTCGAAGACCAAGGGAGCCTATACGGCACACCTAAAGCCTCGGACAGGGAATGCCTTCTTCTAGGAAAACCTGGTGCTAAAATGGCCTTAGTTGCCTACCAGGATAGATCGCCTAAGGACTAGGATACCTTATCGGGATACCTGGTACCTTGACTCGCCATACAAAAAAACCTGGTGCTAAAATTGCCATAGTTGCCTACCAAGATATATCGCTTAAGGATCTGGATACCTTATCGGGATACCTAGTACATTGACTTGCCACGCAAAAGAAGGTGGTGCTAAAGTGGTCTCAGTTGCCTACCAGGTACAAATCGCCTAAGTATCGAGATGCCCTTTTAGGATACCTGATACCCCTCTCCATAAAACCTGGTGCTAAAATGGTCTCAGTTGCCTACCAGGTACAAATCGCCTAAGTATCAAGATGCCCTCTCAAGATACCTAATACCCCTCTCCATAAAACCTGGTACTAAAGTGTTCTCAGTTGCCTACCGGGTACAAATCGCCTAAGTATCGGGATACCCTCTCAAGATACCTGATACCTTTCTCCACAAAACCTGGTGCCAAAGTGGTCTAAATTGTCTACCAGGTATTTGCGTTTTTGTCAATAAAGAATGAATCTTGGTGGCTTTTCTTGCAAGGCACTCTTAAGCTCTCAAAGATGTGAATTTCTAAGCTCGAATTCGGCCAACAAGAGAATATAACATATATATATATATATATGCCCTACCCAAAGAGACGTCGTTTTGAAGAATAAACTCAAAAACCGTCAAAAATAGCGGTGCGTGCCCCGGTCCGAACAAAGTGTCCCCACCACAGTACACAAGGCGTGGAGGCTCTAGAATGTTTTGCAGTTGAGACCGTTCCAGAGGCAAGGTGCACCAACCACAGCATACACGACAAAAAACATCAGAGATTGCACCTGACATGAACCGCGGTACAAGCAAGGGAACCGGCAACAGTGCCCAAGGCAGTATGGACCACAACAAAGAGAAAAATTCTCTTTTCAACTCAACAAGACACACGTATCCTATATGAATGTTGTGCAAGTGAGAAGTGAGTAAAGAACATGCATGGGAAGATATAAACATGAATAAGCACCAATCATGTAACACACACAAGAATATTCAACATGTGAAAATGCAATCATAGAAATGCAATATGAAACTGTATATGTGCAACTAGTCTCTTCAAAGGGGTTAAGCACAAGTGATGTACCTTCAATGAGCACTTGAGCTTGAAGGGCTTGAATTCCATTAAGCTTTATCACCAACAATGAAGCTCTAATCTACCCTTACATAATTCAACCTCAATTGTGGTTTGTCAACGAAATAAGTTAATCAAAAATGAAGAACATACAAACTCCAAAGCGAAGACGAAGATGGCGACGACCACTATCACCTCCACCACCTATCTCCCCACCACAAAAATTATATGAGATTTTTGTCAGTTTAATATGGGATTTTGAGTTTTTTGTGGGTGGAGATCTCTAACAGAGATTTTGAGTTTTTGTGTTTTTGTTTGCGAATGAAGAAGATGATAATGTTATTGTTGTTGTCGTTGATGATGATTGAGTGAAAAAAATTAGGTGATGATCGAAGAAAAAGAAAATGAGATCTAGGTTCTCAAAAAAATATATATGTAACAAATTTTTTCTTCAAATGATAGTGGTGATGGAGAACCCAACCCAAAAAATTAATTCCTTATTCTTTTTCTATACATATTTTTACTTATTTCAATTTTTATTTCATTAATTGATGTAACTAGCCATCTAGGAACCTAGATCTTGCCCACCACCCCCAAAATAAATGTATTTATAATATATTTTTTCTCAATTTTCTTGTTCTGCATTTCTTCTTGATGATGATGATGATGATGATGATGATGATGATGATGATGATGGAGTTCTCGTTCTTCTAGAAAAAAAATCTTTTTTTTTTTCTAAACTTTTTTATAAGACAACTCCTTAATTTTTTTCTTCATTTAATTTGATGATGATGTGATCTGGGAACCCGATCTTCCCTTGTTCCCATCCTTAAAAACCAAAATTCTTTATTTTTTTTTTCTTCATTTTTTTTCTTCTGTTTCTTACAATTTATTTTTCTTCATTAGAAAAGGGAGATGGAGGGTAAAATGTCTTTTAAGTAATGCGACCCACTTTAAGGGGCAGCAAAGTCATTTGACTATCTGTATCTGTCAGATTTTACTTTTTCAATGGAAATCGTAACAAAAAGACTATAGGAGACAATTTTAAAAATCGGGAGACCAGTTTTGCTATTAGGTTAAATTAGAGGGACGAAAATGAATTTCACTTATATATATATATATATATACAGTTTTTCTATTGTCAGTTCGTCCTGATATAAAATATATCAGAACGAAGAATGTTGACCATTAGATTTACATACTTTGACTCAAAGTATATGCACTTGTCAAAACTTCTCCATAATCTGTGGTCTGCATTATTCATCATAATATATTTTATATCATGACGAACTGACAGTAGAAAGACAATATATATAGTTCGTCATGATATTAGATATTTTAATATTATTAAAAAAAATTTGAAAAGATCTACTTTAAAATATATATATATATATATGAAAAAAAAAAAAAAAAAAAAAAAAAAAAAAAGGACAATGAAGTATCCAAACTCCTTGAAAAAAACCTAAATTTGAGTTTACCTAGGTAGATATATAAAATAACCTTTTTAATCATTCTCGAAAGCTATATCTATTATTATTGAGTGGCAACCAAAATACACAAAATAAATTAAAAAAGCTCTTAAAAAGCAACAGATGTAACAAAAGAAAAATGGGACCAACTTCACCGAGATTGCTTGACAATCCGCATAGCTGGACTGCTGGAGGAGACATGCCTACCTAGACTTGGCAAGGTTCCGGTTCCAACCGTAGAAACGGACCGAAACCAGAACCGAGGGAGGCCGGTTCCAGTTTCGGTTCCAATTTTTTCGGAACCGGGCGGTTCAAACCGGAATGGAACCGGCAGTTCCGATTCGGTTCGAACCGCCCGGTTCCAGTTTTATTTTTATTTTTTTATTTTTTATTTTTTTAATTTTTTTTACTTTACAAAATATTATATTTTATTTATAAAAAAATAAAATGTTAGAGTGGACATTGTAAAGTATTGATACATGGCCCATAACCCTTATCCAAGCAATTATGTGTTACATTCCCTTCTCCTCTTTTTTATATAGGTTAAACATCTCATCCACTTCTCTATTTTTCCAATGTGAGATGTTGGATGAAGGATAAGAAGTCATATTATACATTTTTAACAAATATTTCAATTATTTCTTTTTGTGTTAGATTCGAATTATACCACAATATGGAATATTGTAATAGTTCAAAAAAAAAGTTAGTGATTCCAATAGGTCTTTAGATTCCAATAGGTTATTAATATATGAAATTAGTTAATGATGTATCCAAAAAAAAAAAAAAAAATCAGTTAATGACTTCTTACTCTTTATCCCACATCCCACATTGGAAAAATAGAGAAGTGAATGAGATATCTAACCTATAAAAAAAGGAGGAGAAGGGAATGGAAAACATAATTACTTGGACAAGGATTATGGGCAATGGCTCAATACTCTACAATGTTCTTTCTAACATTTTATTTGTTTATAAATAAAATTTAATATTTTGTAAAAAAAAAAAATTGACCCGGTTCAGAACCGCCGATTCTGGTTCTATCCAAACCGGGAACCGGAACCGCCAGTTCGGAACCGGAACTTTGCCACCTCTGTGCCTACCTACCTATAATATTTTTTTTAGTTTATAAGTTTTATCTGATTTTCCAACTCCGATTTTACAAGGTAAAAGCTTAAAATACCCTTTGACTGTTCATCTAACAATCTTGTTATAAATCAATGAATCACGTCAATGCTCAATCAAACTACTTCGGTAAGCAATACACTGAGTGGGAAAAAAATGCCTGATCTAAAAGATTTACACTAGTGATGAGAATCATGGAGCAACACCAAATGATCCATTGCTTATTTCAGTTGGGCCAATTATAAGGGCAAGAGCCAAGAGATTCAAAGAATCACTTAATGGGTTGATTCAAAAGATGTGAGCTGATTCTAAAAAGGTGCATTTCAAATTGGACCCAAAAGAAGATCAAGGCTTAATCAATGTAATAAAAGCAATTTGAGAGTCTGATTAGCTTGTTGTGAACGTCCAAATAAAGACCTTCCAAGAATAGGTTGATCACTTGCCTGATTTCAAAGCATTAATGGCGTGTTGACTTGCCTAATTTTAGGATTTAATTAGTTGCTTTCTTTTATCCTTAATTTCCTGATTGTAGACCTCTTTCTTTCCTTTCCCTACAAAGGGCTTTAATTGCCTTAGGTTTTTATGTTTTATTTGTCCTAATTTTATGTTTTATTGTCAGCCTTTATAAAGAAGGCTTGAGTAGCTTTGTAAGGAAATTGATCAATAAAATTATTGTGGGGTTGCTTTCCTCTTTGTTCTTCAGAGAACTTGTGAACTTATCAAGGGTTTTCCCTTGTGGCGTTCAAATTACATACCTTCGATTGTTGATTTCCAATAATCAATGGGTCAGGGTTTCCTTTTCACATAATCTGAATTTTAGCTTTATAGGGCAAGTATTCCATATTGTTGCTGGGTTTCAAGGCAAGTCCATTGGGGTTCGCATCAACTAGTCAAAAGATTGATTATCATTCAAGGGAACAAATTGAGACAAAAATTAAATAATAAAAAAATTAATAAAAACTGTGTTAGGAACCAAATAAAATTTATTAGACTGCTTGAAAACTCAAGCGGAAATTTATTACAAGGCAAAATCTTATTGCTATACACACACACACACATATATATATATATATATATATATATATCCTTGTGAAGAAATTATATTGTTGGAGTACTTTCTAGTTTGTGCTAGAGGGTACGTATATGTCTAATCACCTCTCTTGTTCCACCATGAAGAAAGTGGTGGAATGCTTTGTTCATTCCTGAAGAAATTACCAGGATCAACCTTGGTCTTCACATGTACCAACCTATTAAAATTATTCTTGAAATATTTGACACCCCAAATGCTAGCTTGTTTGAAGCTTGTGTACGAGCCTTTGTTATTATTTGTCCCTATGTCAAGATCTCTATAATTGATATATGCAGCTCTTGGTTTTTTGGATACATAAGGAGCCACGAAACTGTACAACCTTCTTATCCAATTGATGTGCTTTTGAGCTAATTCATTCCCTTCTTCCTCCCAATAAACCAAATGCTGAATTTTGTATAAGTTTCCAACTCTATGTGGGAATGGAATTTCTGACTCTGAAATCTCACTCATTTTCCCACCATATGGACTCAATATCATCTCAGCTGCCTCGGCTTCTTCTTCGTAAAACCTTTCGTATATCCCTTCCCATGCAGTTTCAGGAATTGGTTCCTTAACATAGTCTGATTTTGCTTTGAAAAACCTTCTGGAGGTAGGAGTCCTGTCGAGCAAAACGTCCATGGATTCTCCATTGCGGAAACCAGCAAAGTAGAGGATAGAGTCAATCCAGCTCATTTCGATGCAATCTTCGTTTACCAAACCAAGCTCAGGCAAGCTCTTCTGCATCAATGGAAGGAGCTGATCAACCCCACCAAGGAACATTGATTCAAACGAAACTCGCATCGTCTTCTTTCCTTGTTCTGTACTAGAATTCACACTTCTTAAAAAGATTCCGATCATTAAATCTTCATGAACCTTATCTGCAACTTGCTGCCATTTTAGAATAATCTTGGTTGCGTTTTGTTCCAAGGTTCTTTGGACATTGAATACAGTCACAGTTGGAGGAACAGCAACCAGCTTTATTTTCCATGCAACGATGACTCCAAAACTAGCTCCTCCACCTCCTCAAATGGCCCAAAACAGATCTTCTCCCATAGAATTTCTATCAAGAAATCTTCCTTTGACATCAATCAATTGTGCGTCAACTATATTATCTGCAGCGAGGCCATATTTACGTAACAAGAAACCGTAACCTCCCCCACTAAAATGTCCACCAACACCCACAGTAGGGCAAACTCCAGCTGGAAAGGCAAGAGTTTTGCTTTTCTCAGCAATTCTGTAGTAAAGTTGGCCAATGGTTGCACCAGATTGAACCCAAGCTGTTTGGTTTTCGGTATCGACACTGATGGAGCTCATATTGATTAGATCAACGATGACAAATGGGACGTCAGATACAAAAGAAAGACCCTCATAGTCATGACCACCACTTCGAACCCTAATTTGCATGCCATGTCTTTGGGAACAAGAAATGGATGCTTGAATGTGAGATACTTGCAAAGGGGTAATAATGACTAGAGGCTTCGGGGTTGTGGAAGTTGAGAACCTGAGGTTTTGTATGGAGAACTCTAAGATTGATGAATATGAAGAGTTGTTTTGGGTGTAAATTACTTTGGAAATGGAAGTGGAATTGTCTGAATTGAGGGTAAGACATTGAAGAAAATTCTCATGATCAGTTTCAGGCAATGAAGCTGCCCATTGAGAAAATAAAAGAACAAGAACAATAGAGAAGATTGAAGAGCTAAGAGACTTCATTTCTATTTGATCGATCGATGTTTAATTTGGTGCTTAAGTGAGCACAAAAATTCCTTTATTTATAGCACTCAGGAGGACGACTGTTCTAGCTTGTTCATGCATGTGAACGTGGGGTGGTGTAATATTGTGTCCTGTGGGCGTTTGAAGAAAATTCAAGCATTCTAGATTTAGTAATATGAACAATAAGAGAGGAAAAAGAAAGTATACGCAAGAAATCAATGTATTTTAATGGCTAAAATTTGACCAATTGTATAATTATCCTACTCTTTTTTTCGAATTCAATTAAATATTTTCTCTTACACATTGTTTTTGGACTGTGACTATTACTAATCATCAGGCACCATTAATTCTATAACCAAATGGATTTAAGAGAGTCTCAGGGCGTAGCTCAGCTGGTAGATGGGTGAGCTTGAGGTTTGGTTAAATGGTTTCCAAGTCAACAGCTCGAATCCTACCAATAGTAAAAGCTTCAAAAAAAATTCATAATCCAAATAAGTGGATAAATAGATACCTTAAAAAAATGGATTTAAAAGAAATATATAACATTTATTCGTTATCTTTAGATTATACGATCAATATTTTAGTAGATATATTCGACTTGAGCTTCATCTAGGCGGGTCAATATTCATTTAAAAACTGATGATAATTTTTGTACTCTGTTTATATTATAACATCAGGGTCTATTACATGGAACGAATACTCACCGGCATTGCCAGACTTTTTTATTTGAAGGGATTGTAACTCTAACGTAAAATATTTGAGAGGGTCAAGAATGAAGAGACTAAGGACATGTTTGATGCGACGCGCTGGACAGTATTAATACACCGTATGGTAATTGTAGTACGTATTGATTTAGTATTATTAGAACTATATTAAGTTATAAAGTTGGGAGAGGTGTTCCAAAACAGTATAGAACTTAAATAAAAAAAAATAAATAAATAAATAGAAAACAATGTGAGGCCAGCCAGCCTCCTCCATCAAAGGGCCGTCTACCTCCGTTCGTAAAGGAGAATGGTAGGTATCTTCGTCGTCAAGGTCACTGACCGATGTCCTCCACGAACAAAGGCCGGCGGCCTTCCTAAAAAAAGGCACAGTGCCTTGTAAAATAAAATAAAAATGCTTGCCTCCTCTTTTGAGGACGTCAGCTGCATCTTCCATCAAGGATGCCGCCATAGACCCTAAAAAACCAAGGCCACGCTTCCTCCGTTAGTCAGATGCATGGCCTTATCTGTTCTTAACAGAGGAGCATGCATGTTAAGATTGGTAAGAACACTACTATGTTACTTTCATTTTGGTTTATTTGCATGCAATTCTAGTGCAAATACTCAAATAGTTTTGTGTCACGAGCAGCATTTGACCGTCTCCATTTCTGTCGGGTCTCTGATACATTGGTATACTTTTGTTTAAGCTAGTACATCTGCCTCGGTTGGCCAGATGCTTTGGTGTTTTCTTCGAGAGATGGTTGGTTCTTTTTCTTCCTCTTGGTTGGTGGTTGGTGATTTTCTTCTTCGTTACTTAGGATACAGATTGGATGGTTTCATTTTCCTACCTAGAGGTTCCTTTTTTCCTAGGCAAGCCTAGGAAATCTGTCTTGATGCCCATTGCAGATAAGATTTTGTCAAAATTTGCCAGGTGGAAAGGTAAGTCCCTTTCTTTGGCTGGTCGGGCTACTTTAATTCACTTGGTGACTACTGGCTCCTTTGTTCACTCGTTTATGGTTTATAAGTAGTTGGTTTCCTTAATTCTGATGGTTATTAAGAAGATCAGAAATTTTTTATGAACTAGTTCTTGTGAGGAGTCCAAGTTGGTCCGTGTTGCCTGGAACCGTTGTTGTAGACCTTTTACTCTTGGTGGTCTTGGTTTGAAGGATCTAGCATTGTTGAACGATTCATTACTTCAGAATCTTACTTGGAAGTTTATCATTTCGAACAGTTTTGCTTTCACTTTTTTACGTGAGAGGAATATTAAACAGTTGCAGAAACTTCATGGAGGCTATATCACCTCTTCCATCTGGACTTCTTTTAGGACTAACTATGTTGGGCTCATTAAGGATGGAATCTGGCTCATTAGGAAAGACTCCCAGAGAGATTTTTCGTGTGATAACTGGCTTGGGGTGCCTATTGTGGATCTCCTTTGGATTCCTGATTTTGTGACCACGCATCTTTAGGCTAGGGTTTCTAACTTCATTCGAGATGGTAGATGGATTTTGGAAGATCGCTTTTGAGCTAGGTTTCCAGATCTCTGTTTTAGGATTGAGAAGATTGTTATTTCTCCAGTGACAGATTATTTGGTGTGGCCTCATTCTAGGGATGGTAGTGTTTCTTGTAAGGCGGCTTACTCTAGGATGTTTCATGACATACCGCAAGTCCCCTAGTGTAGAGACGTTTGGTCTCGTTATATCCCTCCCTCTCGTTCGATCCTAACTTGGCATTTTCTGCTTGATAGACTCCCCACCGAAGATCATTTGTGCAGGTTCGGTTTTCAATTAGCTTCCAAGTGTAATGTTTGTAGTGCTATCTCGGAATCAGTGAATCATCTTTTTCTGAAGTGCCATCTTGCTATTGCTATTTGAGAGGCGGTTTTCTCCGTATTTTATAGGCATGTCTCCGCTGACACTTGGGGTTGTTTTTTCAGACAGGCCACGTCGGTTTCTTTCAGTGATCAGATTAGGATTTTGTGGAAAACTGCTATTCATGCGGTGGTTTGGAGTGTTTGGTATTCTCGTAATCAGTGGATTTTTTATGGGAAATCTGTTGACTTCAAGGTTGCATTATCTCTTGTTTGGCATTCTATATATGATACGAACCGTTTAAGGATCGGCCGTATGCATAACTATGTTGATGATTTGTTGATTCTTCGTAGGTTTGGTCTTAGTGGCCATCCTGGTAAGGCTCCGGTTATCAAGAGCGTGGTCTAGTCTCCCCCGGCCCCAGAATGGATCATGGTTAACACGAATGGTGCAACTTTGGGTTTGCCAAGTGTAGGGGGCTTGTGGGGGTGTTTTTCGTATTTGCAGATCTTTTGTTAGGGCATGTTTCGCGGTCCCCCTTGATCAGGTTTTTGATTTTGAGGCTAAGCTCTTTACTGCTTCTTTAGCCATCAATTATGCTTGAAAGTTGGGTTGGTATAAGATCTGGCTCGAAAGTGATTCTTCTTATGTTGTTCTGCTTCTTTCGGATATGTTCGATCAAGTTACTTGGCGTGTTCGTCAAGCTTGGCAGCGCTGCATTTTTCAGATCTCGCATATGAAGTTCCAGGTTTCTCATATATTCAGGGATGGAAATCAGGTGGTGGACGCTCTCTCTAAGCATGCTTTGGGTCTACCTTTTGATTCCTGGTGGTCCTCCACTCCTTCATTCTGTTCTTCGTTAGTTGATAATGACTGTATAGGTAGAGAATCTTTTAGGTTTTCCTAACTTTGTTTTTCTTGTATGGCTTGTGTCCTTTGTTTTGTGATGTTTTGCTATTACTTTTGCAACTCTTTTTCTTTATTTATATATTTCAGGATATTGTCTAGGGGTTTTCTCAGCATATGATTACTTGTAATGCTTTTTCCCCCTTAAGTTGGTCCAATTGCATCAACAACAAAAATAAATAAATAAATAAATTTAATTAATAATTTTTAAAGGTAACTTAATTCATTGTTTTAAAAAAAAATATAAATTTTATTAGATATGTTGATTAACAAATTTTCTATTTCAAACAAAAATTGAAATAAGCAAATTTTAATTTTGATTATTAAAAATTATCATAATAAAATCCAATACAATTTTCCACTCAAAAAAAAATCCAATACTTTTTTTTTCTCCTAAAATTGGACTAATATAAGGGCAAAAAATATCATAAACGATCATATGCTGAAAAACCCCTAAGCAGTATCCATCTATAAATGAGAAAAAATAAAATAAAATAAAGAGTAACAAAAGCCAAGAAAACACAAAACAGCCACAACCAAAACAATGACACGCATGCCACACCAAACAGAAACCGAAAACATTAGGAAACCGAAAAGACTCTCGACTCATACAGTCATTACCAACCAATAAATAGTAGAAAGACAGAGTGGAGAACTACCAAGCATCAACCTCTAGACCCAAAGTATGCTTAGAAAGAACGTCTGCAACCTGATTCCCCTCCCTAACAATATAAGACACCCGAAACTCCATTTGCAAAATTTGATAGATACACCGTTGCCAAGCATGCCGAACCCGCCAAAGAACCTGCTCTGAGCAAGAAGAAAGCAGCTGAACCATTTAAGATGAGTCACTCTCAAGCCAGATCCGACACCACCTGTACTTCCAAGGATAATTAATGGCCATCAACATCGCAAGAAGCTCAACCTCAAACACAAACACCTGACCAATAAGGACAGCAAAACAACCCTTTACAAAAGCTCTACAATTATGGAAGACACCCCCACAACCCCCAACGCCTGGAGAACTCAAGGCGGCACCATCTGTATTAACTTTGATACAACCAGAAACTGGAGGCGACCAAATCATACTCTTGATAACCGGAGCCCTAGTCAGGCAACCACTGAGACCAAAGAGCCGAAGAATCAAAAGATTATTCGCAATTACGCATATACCCAATCTCTAAACGGTTAGCGTCAGAAACCGCACATTAAACCAAAGACATAGCAGATCTAAATTCCACTGCCTAGTAGTGTGTTGCAACACTAAACATAAGATAGTACTAAATATAATCCAATTCAGTTCAACACAATCTTATACACTCTATTATTCTAGTGTGGTGTATCAAACATGGTCTAAAAGATTTAGGGAAAAATATAATTTTAGGGATAGATTTATAAATAATCATCAAATTATTGGTAATATAAAAAGGCAGTTCCTCTCAAAATGGCAACTAGGGTAGTTTTTCCTACTGATGACCATTTTCGTTACATTGTTCGATAATAATTGTCATTTTGAACCGAAATTTTTGTTTAATGATCGGTTAATACTGTTTAACCAAATGGGTGGCTATTGTGGTATAGGGTTGGTATTTATGAGACAAATTTTTACTGTTTTTAAGTGAATGGGACATGGCCTCTGTGTGAGCCCCTTGCCTCTGCACATGGATTTGACTTAATTGGATTGAATTAGATTGGATGAAATTAGATTGTTTTTTATTATAATTGATTAAATTTGACTTAGATTAAATTGGATTTTATTGTATTTGGACTATATATAATGCAATATTGTCCATGTTTGGTGTTGTATTAGATAGGATTAGATAGGATTTAGTTTGATATGCTTTTGGAGAAAATAAAAATATTAAAAATCAATTTGAATGTTATAGAGTTAATATATAATATTACCAAAAAAAATAATTTTAATGAAAAAAATGATAAATTTATGAAAAATATATTTTTGAATAAAAAAAATAAAATTAAATCATTTTGAATAAATTTCAAATTTTAAATGATTTCTTATTTTTCTTTTTTCATAAATTACTTTTATAATACTAAGAATTATACCAATAATCAAATGAGTTTAAATAATTTAAATAAAAGTTAAATGAAAAAAGACCAAAACCGTGGTTGTGGGTTAAAGTGATGTAGGTTTCACATGACTTGCATTCCAAACATACATTAACATTATTCACTAAATACTAATCCATAAATGAAAATTAGGGCAACATCTCAGTGGACCGATGGGAAATAAATTTAAATTTGAGTTTTTTTATTAGTTTGATAGGATCGTTCTTTTTCCCAATTTTTTTTTTTTTCCTTCCTCTCGATCTCAGGGTGTGCAATTTTCTTTCAGTCAATAGTCATTCAATTTGAATTTTGGTTTATTGTAACGAATTAAACCACTACAGATATTATTCAATCAGCTTGCGTATGTCAGCTGCATCCTCCGTCAAGAATGTCGGCCAAGGACAGAGCCAAGTGAGGACGAGAGGGGGCCATTGTTCTCTCTGAAGTTTTACAGATTTTTGAATTTCTCCTGAGTTTTTATATTTCTTGAAGTTTTACAATTTTATAAATTAATCCCCTAAACTTTTAGATTTTCATACTTTTACCCTTATTTGATATTCAGATTTTCTAATTCTTTTATAAATTAAATGTTAGTAGTTTTCTCATAATCACGTAGAAAATATATTTGATTCTAAATATATTATTGTTATTTCTTTATATCTCAAATATAAATTAAATCGTAACATATATATTTTGTTATGTCAATTGTAATTTTTTCTTATCAAAATTACACTTAGGAATCGTTTGTTTTTTCCACTTAAAACTTAATGGGTCTGAATCATAATTATTAAGTTATTTTGTTTGTTTTTTTAAGTGGTCAAATAACTTTAAAATACCAAAAAACAACTTAAAATAAAAAGTAAAAAATCCTGACTTTTCACTTAATTGTAAATCACTTAATTGCATTAAATGCAATCCAAAATCTTTTCTTCCGATACTATCCTCCATATATAACATATCTCCAATTTCATCACAATTATATATTGTATAGAAATCTTTATTTTAATATATTGCTTATTTTAAATAGCTTTAAAAATAAAAAAGAACCATAATCATTTCTCATATTGGTGTTTAATATCAATACTTTATTATGATATTAGGGTGATGTATTAATATATTATTTTTTTAGTGTACTTTGTGTGAGTTTTCCTGCTGCCCATTTTATTTTTTGAAAAAAAAAAAAAACCTTTTCTTTTCTTAGTAAAAATAAAGTTTGTTTGTAATCAAAGAAGAAGATCATGATCATATGTGTTCATATATAATTATTGTTTTTAGATTGTTTTTATTCTATATTATACGTATAATTGTTTAACACATGTATAGATATAAAATTACTTATTTTTAGACAATTTTATTTTTAAAAAACAAATATGTTGGCAGTACATTCAGATATGAGGAAAAAAAAAAACAAACAAACAAACAAACAAACATATCATTCAGATTCAGCTTTCAGTCAATATTCAGTCTTTAGTAAAATTCAGGACTATTCAGTCTTCAGACAAAAAAACAAACGACCCCTTACTCAATTCTATATTAACTAATTTTATTATATCCTTCAAATATTTTCTCCCTCCAAATCTTACTTATCTCACATTAGTAGTACCGCGCGTAATACAATGTCATCCTTTTGACAAGTTATTTATATAGTTTTTGCTCTTTTAAAAAAAAAAATGAGTTGATTTATATAATTAAAACATGTCAAGTAAACATAGTTAGATATTTATATTTAACAATTAAGAAATTTTATCAAGCATACTTTTATAATTTTTAAGAATTAAAATATTTTTGGATATTAGAAAAAGACTAGGATAATTTTTATTATCTTAAATGTTTTTTATAAATACACAAATTAAGATAATTTATCTCAATAAAATATTATTATTCATTTAAAATAATTAATAAAAAGAAATTAATGTTTTAAAATATAAACAACATTTTTTCAATTAACCTCTAAGAAATATGTCGATTGGACTTATTATTTCACAGCTAACCCCCTAAAACATAATCCTGGATCCGTCCCTGATGCCAGCAAAGATCATCAACAAAAAGGCAACGCCTCCTACGTTATTCAGAGGCATGGCCTTCTCTGTTCTTAATAGAGGAGCATGCCTGTTAAGATTCGTAAGAACACTCTTAAGTTACTTTAATTTTTTTTTTCTGGTTTTTTAATTTTAATTTAATTATTATTTTTTAAAGGTAATTTAATTAATTATTTAAAAATATAAATTTTATTAGATATGTTGATTAACAAATTTTTTATTTCAAAAAAAATTGAAATAAGCAAAATTTAATTTTGATTATTAAACATTAGTATAATAAAATCCAATACAAATTTTCATAATTGCATCAAACAAAATAATATAATCCAATCCAGTCATGTACAAGTGCGCTGCAACACTATACATAAAATAGTACTAAATATAATCCAATCCAATTCAACATTACCAATCCTATAGTGCATCTAGTGAGATGTAGTAAACACGGTCTAAAAGATTTTGGAGAACTATATAATTTTATGGATAAATCTATAAATTACCATTAAATTACTGGTAATATAGAAAAAAAAAAAAATTGGCTCCTCTCAAAATGGCTATTAGGGTAATTTTCCCTATAAATAGCCATTTCTGTTACATTATTCGTCTATAATGATCATTTTGAACCAAAATTTTTACTTAATGATCGGTTTAATAGTGTTTAACCAAACGTGTGGCCACTGTATTATTTATCCCTAATTTTTATGAGATAAATTTTAACTTTTTTGAAGTGAATGGGACATGCCCTCTATGTTAGCCTCATGCCTCCACAACATGCATTTGACTTGATTGAATTGATTTAGATTAGATTTTGTTTTGTACTATAATTGATTAAATTTGACTACACTAAATTGGATTTTATTGTATTTGGAGTATATATAATGCAATATTGCCCGGTATTTAGTGTTGTATTAGATATGATTGGATAAGATTTAGTTTAATATGTTTTCTAGAGAAAATAAAATTATTAAAAATCAATTCAAATGTTATAAAATTAATATATAATATTAAATAAAAATTAATTTTAATGAAAATATTTAAGAAAAATGATAAATATATGAAAAATATATTTTTGAATAAAATAAAAAATAAAAAAATTAAATTAAATCATTTTTAATAAATTTCAAATTTTAAATGATTTCTTATTTTTCTTTTTCTTTTTTATAAATTCCATAAATAATAAGAATTAAATCAATTATTAAACTAATAATAATTACTTTTATAATAATAAGAATTATAACAATAATCAAATGAGTTTAAATAATTTAAATAAAAAGTTAAATGAAAAAAGGCCAAAACCGTGGTGGTGGGTTAAACCGTTAACGTGATGTAGGTTTCTCTCATATTTTTTTTTTTTTTCTCGTCCTCTCGATCTCAAGGTGTGCAATTTTCTGTCAGTCAATAGTCATCCACTTTGAATTTTGGTTTAGTGTAACGAATTAAACTATAAACAGCTATTAATCATATTATTCAATCAACTTGCGAATCTATATCAAATTTCCAACTTGAAAAATTCAATATAATACAAACGTCAAGAATTGTCACAGCAGAATAATGTAACACCAATTAATGCATTTTATTTTTAAAAGGTAATAATGTACGACCCCAAACCGAACTATGATTATGATTTTCGAACCACTCAATAATTATCCATAGCTGGCTCTAACTCTTCTTTTCTTGTAATTAGATTATTCAAACTAATAGAATATTCTCAATTTCTCATTACCTACCACGTACATACGTGGATTGGTCAATATTTCTCCATCATTGATTTGAAATGTTTTGTCTCAAATTAGCTTTGTAAATTTTTTTATTTTTTTAATAAACAAACTTAATTTGTAGAGTAGTTTTTGTTTTTTTGTCGGGAATTTGAAATTTATTGAAATCTGAAAAGTGTCTGAAATATGAATTTGGATAACATGCTTGTATTTTTTTGTTATATATGAGGTATGAATATCAATATTTGAAAACTAATCAAAAGACACTTATACCCTTAAAGATTATTAATTTTGGTTTAAGAAAGAAAAAATAAATGAAAAAGTAAAAATAGAAGAAGAAGAAGAAGAAAAGATCTGCACACTCATTTTGGTTTAAGAAAGAAAAAAAAAATTTGAAAAATTAAAAACAGAAGTAGAGTTGAGATCAGCTATGGAGGAGTTGAGAATTAGAGTGGTCGAATTCAAATAATGATTTTATTTTATTTTTTTTAATTTTTTGGTAAGTTTAACTAACTTATTTTAACACAGGGTAGGTATGTGTAATTATTCGTTTATTTTTAATCTTTTCATATGTTGCACCAAACATATGATTACCCTATTTTTAACCCTATCATATATTACACCAAAGTACCAAACACACGATAACATTAAAAGTAATCTGATCCAATCCAATCCAATCCAATCCCATTCTATCATATCACATAAAAATAATCATATCATATCTTAGTGGCAAACGTGGCCTAAATGTTCTTTCCTTTTGTTTGAGAGGAAGGTTGTAGTTCTCATCTAAAATAAAATATTAGAGAGAGGTTGTAATCGTTCTTTGCCTAATAAAATTCTTCTAGTCTTTGTTCGTGGATGTTTCCCTTACATTGAGGGTTTTACCACGTAAATCTTTTGTCCATTATTTTATCTTTTTTTGTTTCTCAAATTTTATTATCAATTCAAATTTACGTTAAGAATCGAGAAACACGCCAGTTTCATAATTTTATTCAAACTAATAATATATTCTCAATTTCTCATTACGTATGTGGATTGGGTTTCTCTTAATTTCTTAATGCTAATGTTCAATATTTCTCCACCACTGATTTGAACTGTTTTGTCTCAAACTTGTAAGCTTAATTTATAAGAATTGTATATTTGTTGGATATTATCCGAATTTTATCAATGGGCACAAGTTTGGCAGTTGCAATTTCATTGAATTTATTATGTATACGTATAAATTAATGATTGAATTGTCATTTTTGTAAAAATAAAAAATCATAACTAAAAAAAAAGACGGAAAAAAGCAGCAAAAACTAAGAATGGAATCCATTTCTTATACATGCCCCAGTAATAGATGTCTAGATCCAATATAATTTCTTCACACCCCCATTACTTCCTTTAATAGTTAAGCTACCATGAAAAGTTCAAACCAATTAACTTGTAATTTTCAATAAAACTGTACATTCAGGGCTTGCGTTTACAGGTTCAACGTCGAATCGGAGGCTACCGTGTTGTATGGTCGATGGATTTTACATGTTGATGAGATTAAATAACCGGAGACTTGCATTTACCTTAAAAATGGTCGACATATATATGACCCTTGATTATATATATACTTTGCTGTTAATTTATATCAACATGCAAGACAATAACAATGTTGCCGATGCACATTCCCTAGCTTCTACAGTTCTACCACTGCATGTACAGCAGGTGTGCATATTCCTTCCATATTAGTTATGGAGATTCGAGTTTTACCATGCAAATTGTAATAGTATGTATGATGAATTTTCATCTCGTGGCCAGGTGTTACATGTCTTTCAGTCATGATAGTAGATATTTGGACCGTGCATATAAATATATTGTGCTGAATTTCAGTAGGTCCCAATATACTCTTACCCGTTTAGTGTTTTATCTCAAAAATTAAAAAAATAATAATAATAATTACAGATTTCTATTTTTTATTCACAGTTTATTTCTACCATTTCTAATTTTATATCTATAAAAAATGACACTTTGATTTAGTAAATATCGTATCATTCACCACGATGAGATAGGTTGATCCGGTGGTAAACCTACCATACCCGTAAAAAAAAAAAAAAAAAAAAAAAAAAAAAAAAAAAATAATCATATCTTTGACAACATTAATTTGTTTTAAATAGTAACATGAATTGTCACGGCAGAATAATGTAACACCAATTAATGCAATTTTTTTAAAGAAAAAAAGTAATAATGTACGACCCAAACCAAACTATGATTATGATTTTCCAAGGCTCAATCAATCTTTGATTATATTAATTACCATTCAATAATTATTCATATCTGGCTCTAGCTCTTCTTTTATAGTACTTTGGCTTGTAATTAGATTATTCAAACTAATAGAACATTCTCAATTTCTCATTACGTACGTCAACTATATATAGTTTTTCATTTAAGGATTTCTGGGCATTATTTGTGGTGGATATTTATTTCACCTTGTAAATAGTCAAATATATCCACTCAAGATTTCAAGGTCAAATATATCCATTATTATAACTCATCTATAAAGGCGTTTTTTAAAAATAAAATAAAAATCTATAAAGACGTTGAGTTAATAATTGGGAAACTCGTAATAAAGAACTATTCGTACTATTTATTTTTTTATTTCATAATTATAGTTGTTCTCGGTCAATAATACTACTTTAATACCGAGTTTTGAATTCCCTTTTATTAATGCCTAAAACAATTATCTATTTTAGGGAAATTGTATTCGATCTAGAATTTATTGGAATTTAAAACATTTTAAAAGTCTAAATGTATTCAATTAAAATTTGTAAAGAATTTATAAAAGTCTAGGTGTATTCAATTTAGATTTATAAAAAATCTATAAAAATATAAAAGTAAGAGTGTATTCAATTCAGAAATATATTTAATTCAGACTTTTAAAATGTTCAAATTAAATAAATTTTAAGTGTATTAAAAAATACACAACTTTACGGATTTGTCTTAAGGGATAGAATTTGGTGGAGTCCATGGATTTCAAAAAATCATACACACACATTTAAATTAAATGTTATATATTTATTTGACATTTGAATTAACTAGCTAATACTAATACAAATAGGTTGCGGTAATGTTAATTATATATAAAATTATAAAATATTTCAATTTTTTTTTGTCACTACTGACAATCTATGTTTCTTTGACATTTGAATGAAATGTTAAAAAATTATTTTACCTTTTTCCTTTGATATTTGAATTAAATATTAGTTTGATACATATTAGAAAATAAAACATTTCAATTTCCATACGTTTCATTCGGAAAAAAAAAAAAAACAAATTGATATCCTTTGTAGTCATTATCAAATCAATTAACATTATAATTTACTAAACGCATGCATACCACTTTTGAGTCTAATAGTAGTGTTAGATTGTTTATTATCAGCAATGTTAACCAAACGGTTACCTAATTAACTTCATAACATATTATTTTTTCCACATAGCTAACGGTGCTTATTTTAAAAGTTACAACAATATCAAACTGAACCTAAATTTTGATAATTTTATATTTTTCATATGTTTATATCGATATATTTTGGTGTATAAATTCATGACCCAAAAGACTAGTTTATTGGATTGCGACATCCACTACCATATAATAGGGGGAAATAACACAAAATGGGGTAGACTTGATGGGGATAACACCAAGTTAATAATTCTTGTTTAAATAAAATAGCACTAAAGTATGTGGTGAGACTAAATAACCTCAATTATTGTTTTACTTTACTTTTTACTTTTTAATTTTCTCTCTCTCTTTCTTCTTCTCTCTGTTTTTTTTTTTTTTTTTTTTTTCATCAAATGGAGATCGAAAAGAACTCGACCTTCAAACCTCCATTAGAGGTAGATGAAGAAGAAGATAAAGAAACCAAAAAAATCTGAATATAAGTCTCGGGTAGGGCACCTAAGCAGTGGCGTACCAATAAGGGGGATGACGGGTCAGCTTTCTGTTTTCTTTTTTATAATTAATACTCTCCTATCACACATTCAAATGTCCATCAATCCCATCACACCTCTCTCAGCATCCATTCTTTCTCTCACTTTCTCATCACTCATCACAAATCCCCACTTACCAACTCTCTCTCTCTCTCTCTCTCTTATCAGTCACGTACCAACTCTCTCTCTCTTCCTAATTCCAATTGTCTCTTCCCAATTAATAATTATCTCCATCATTTATAAGATTTTCAATTAGTCTAATTAATAAGTTAAAGTTTTGGATTTGTTATTAATAATTTTAAGTTAGTGTTTTGTTATTTAATTTTTTTTTTCATGAATTTATTTTCCTACTCAATTTATTATTTCTAATATTATAATTTGTAAAGTATCAATTTAACCAAATTATTTGATAATTTTAGGTTACAATATCAAACAACTATATATTAAAACAAATAAAAACTATGCTTTTGAACTTTTAGAAAAAATAAAATAAAATCAATGATCGGGTGGGAGTGGATCAAGTTCTCCATGTAATGTTAGAGACAGGGGTTCAAGTTTGTCTTCTTCCTCTTAATGGAATAAAAACAATGTTGTATTATTTAATATATATATATATATATAGTTTATTTTAGTTCACCCTAACAAAAAATCATAGGTACACCCATGCACCCGAAACTTATTAATGAGATTTATTTCCCCCATTTTTTTTAACTGCTACCTCCACTGGCGAACAGACCTCCATTGGAGTTTGACTGTTTCGACAACCTCCATCAAAGGTCGTTTTGACCTCCATCGGAAATTTGTTCGACCTCCAACGGAGGTCTATTAAATTTCCATTGATGGATGTGAGGTCACCTATATCAATGGAAGGTTTTTGGAAAAATAAAATCAATGAAAAAAGGATAAAAAAGGAATAAAAGTAAAAATGGGGGTATTTTGTCTATCACCATATATATTTTAGTGTCTTTTAAACTTGAATTATTAACTTGGTGACAATCACAAAATTACAAAATTAGGGGTGAAAAAAGTTCTATAAATTTAAACAACTCATTCATAAATGCATTTAATACAGACTTTTAAAATGTCCAAATTAAATAAATTTAGGTGTATTAAAAAAAATCACGACTTACAAATTACACGCACATTTGAATTAAATGTTATATATTTATTTGACATTTGAATTAACTAGCTAATACTAATATATATAGGTTGGTAATGTTAATTACATATTAAAAAAAATAGATATTTCATATTTGTTTCTTTGACATTTGAATTAAATTTTAAAAATTTATTTTACCCTTTTCCTTTGATATTTGAATTAAATATTTGTTTGATACAAATTAGAAATTAAAACATTTCAATTTCCATATGTTTCATTTGAAAAAAAAAAAAAAAAAAAAAAAAAAAAAAAAAAAAAAAAAAAAACAATGATATCCTTTGTAGTCTTTCTCAAATCAATAAACATTATAATTTACTAAATGTATTCATACCACTTTTGAGTCAAATAGTAGTGTTAGATTATTTATTAATAGCAATGTTAACCAAATAGTTACCTGATTAATTTCACAACAGATTATTTTTTCCGCATAGCTAACGGTGTTTATTTTAAAAGCTACAACAATATAAAACTAAACCTAAATTTTGATACTTTTATATTTTTCATGTGTTTATAAGAAGTTATGGATATTGGTGGATGAATATACGATCCAAAAGATTAGTTTATTGCATCGTGACATCCACTATAGTATATACTATTATCTTTTTACATATGTTTTCAATATGATCTTCTTGAGGTTCACACGTGAGAACCCGTGTAACCTCATGAACACTCAAACTCCCCTCTATTTGTTGACCCATTTTGCAAACACTTTTGTTAAATTAACCGTTTTTTGTTGCTTCTCATCTATTAATCAATAACGGTATTCATTTAAAGGTATGCTGTATGGGGTCTCATCAGGAGCCTAATAATTTATTTTCGCCATCCATGTGTTCATGGGCAGTGACTATACTTTTCCTTTTTTTAAAATTGTAAAGAAGAGATAAATAAGAAAGCTTTTTTTGACAATCCATTTTTTTCTTTTTGACACTTCTTTTCTAAAAACACTTCATTTTCAAAATTTAAAATTCACTTCATTTTGTTACAAGATTATCCTTTTTATCATTTTTGAATTAAATTATTAAAAAAAGAAATTATCTCTCCTAATTCATTAGATTAATTATTACATAGTAAATACTCTCTCCTAAATTTTTAATTACCATATTAAACTCCCTTTCCTCCAATACATATCTCTAATTTTCTATCTCCACTCTTTCTCAAACAAGACTAACGGTTAAGGAAAAAAAAAAAAAAAAAAAACTTGCTAATAAGCTTGATTTTTAGGAACTATATGTATGTATATATTAAAAAAAAAAAAAAAAAAAAAAAAAAAAAAAACCCTTTTTTTTTTAATTGAAATATGAAAATTCATTTTATTACCCTTGTAGGTATGTAATTGCCTAGAGAACTTTAATTCTTTCATTAGTCTTAGAAATTATGAATTTAATCGAATATAGTTAAAACAATTCAAGCTTTCATATTTCTTTTTTTTTTTTTCTTTTTTTTCTTTTGAAAATTGACCTTTTAATATATATATATATATATATATTATTTTTAGTAAAAAACTAAAATATTCATAAAAAAAAATTTCTTTAATTGTTGATTGAGAAAATATAGAAATATGATTTTCTTGAAAAATGGAGAGAGATTAATTAGAGAGAATGTTTAATATGGTAATAACATATTTATGAGAGAGATTTTTTTTTTTTTAATAATTTAATTAGTTTGGAGTGTCATTAATTTTTTTTTTTTTTTTTTTTTTGGTGTTCTTTAGTAATTTTTATTTAGGTTAAAATTTTCATTAATAAAAAAAATTAAATTGGGATGTGAATAGATAATTTATGGATTGTAAGGAGAAACTCTTGGTAAATAATCTGTGTTCAATAATCTAGCGATTTACTGTACTAGATTAATGATGAGATTGAAACTTAAACAATAAAACCACAATGGCCCAGTCCGTATGGCTACAATGAATCCATAAAGCTACCAAGGTGGCCCAACAATTGGAAAGCTGAAGACAAATGCCCACCCAAATTAGCCAATCTGAATCCAATAAAACCCAAAATCTGAGTCCTGTAAAAACGTAAACTTTTTTCTTTCTTTTCTTGGAGACGGGCATATTTGAATCCTTCAAAAACTTATGTCTTAGTGGGGGGAATTACTTCGAGTTGCATGGTGTAATTCTCAATTTCTTAAACATGGAGTATGTGCGAAAGAACCAAATATAGTTTAGGATTTAAGACTTCAAAAAAAAAAAAAAAAAAAAAAAAAAAAAAAAAAAGGGAGCCAATTTTTCAAGTAAACACATTTGTTAATGGATGTAGTATTTTATTAGAATCTATATAATATAGTAAAATGGAACCTCACATTGAAATGTGTCATCGTGTGATAGCTTTATCATTAAATTTTTATTAATTATTAATTATAATCTATTTAATAATATAATATATAGAATTAATTGTATAGATATATAATTATATAATATATAAAATTTATACAGTCACTTTGAAGGCATTAAATGATAAGCTAAATTCTAAGGGATGTATCCAATATATGGCCATTGAAGTTCTCTACGGTTTTTGATTTCAACATTCTATTCTAATTAATGTTGTGAGATTAATAATATTATACTGTACAACATTCTTCAAATACCTTATATGCATAATGCATGTATTCATGAATATAATGACCATTAAATAATCATAACTATATTATATCAATTGTTTTATTTTCCAACAATTTAAATATTAAATGACTAATCAATTAAATAATAATTTAGTAAAATCAAAATCAAAAGACACTATATTAATAAATCTTGGCCATTAATTAGTTTTTATTTTTTAAAAAAATAAATTATATTTAACTAATTAATTAATATTTTGGTCAATTCAAAAGACACAATATTAATAGTTAAAAAATATACTAATATTAATTGATTAATTAAAATAACTAATCTATGTCTATATCTATATAATCTCCATTGACACATGATGTTGTGAGAAGTATTGTCATTAAATTTTTATCTATACAGTATCAAGAGACAATCAAGAGATTCTTTCAACAAAAACAAAAAAGGCAATCATTGGACAATCCCATAATTAATGGGATAATGAATAAATTATCAAATTAATTAAAATAATAATTAATTATGGTAACAATCCCCTAACATTTTATAAACTCTTCAATTTTCAGCCGATTAATTGCTTTTGTTTGTCCACAAATTCAATTCACATAGACTCTTCATTTTTTCGGTAGATAATCCAATAATTAATGAGATAATGAATCAATTATCAAATTAATTAAAAATAATAACTAATTCTTATAATAATCACCTAACATTTCATATCTCATAAACTCTTCATTTTTCAGTTAATTAATTGCTTTTGTTTGCCTGTAAATTCAATTTACATAAACTCTTCATTATTCAATCAATTAATTTCTTTTGTTTATCTATAAATGCTTTTTATGTTCTTTTCAGGCAATTATTCACAGGTATATTTAGGGTGCCGCCAAATCCGGGTCCGGGAAAACATTTGTTTTTGCCACCACATTAAGTGGATTTTTTTGTGGTGATTTTGTCAATTTTTTTTTTTTTTTTTTTTTGATTTTGTGTTCAATCCCTTTTTCTTCAGTTTTTTGTTGTTGTTGGTGTTGTTGTTGTTTTGATATGTAAAGTTCATTTTTCAGTCGATTTTTTTAAAGGTATTTTTGTTTCATTTAATTATTTGTTGTTATTGTTTTTTTTTTTTTTTTCTCAAGTGGTATTATGTTATGTCTATGGCGTACTGTTAATGTGACCAAATTAGTTTGCTTAGCAAAAAAAGAATTCTAACTTTATCAATTTGGAAATTTTATATTATTGAGAATAGACTAACAAAACTTTTGGTTAATTGAAAGCATCTCTTTAGAAATACATATAAATTAACTTATTTAGTGTTCAATTGTATTCATTATTTCAGGTTTTGCACCCCTAGTCGAAACTTTGACTGTTCACGGTTTCAAGCCACCATTATCTACTCTTTTGCTTTTGACATATTATTGTTAGCTATTGGTGGTTTTGATCAAAGTAGATATGAATTCGTGGGGATCCACATCTCCACCATTTTTGTTTTTATTTTCATTTTCACTTTATTTGTAACTTTTTTTTATTTATAAAAAATGGAAGCATAATATATTACGGATTCAACACAAGTAAGTTTAATGGTTCTTATTTAAAAAAGAACGAATTATGAGGTTTCATATTTGTCTTTGCAACAATCTTTTAAATCATACTATTCATTAACCTTTAATTTCGAATTTATATTTTTTTTTTTTTAAAAAAATCTCCCTATTGTGTACTAAAAATACCTTATAATATCAAAATTTAGTTATAAATAATCATCGAATCGTGAACCAAAACCGGGTTTTATCTAAATTTGAAACTGATAGGTTTGTCTTTCAAAAATGGTGGGTTTTCATAATTAATCTTCTATAATTTTATAAAAGGTCATGTTAAATGTTAACAACTTGGAACTTAAATAAACAATTCATATTTAATATTTCAAGGCATTAATGTATAACTTCATGTTGCTTGAAAAAAAGTAAGAATATATTACTATTGTCCAATGTGGTTTAGTAGTTGAGTCTGACGATGTCTTCGGTTCGAGTCACCATAACTGTATGTGGTATATATATATATATAAATTAAAAATAAAAAATAAAAAAAAAATAAAAAAAAAAATAAAAACAATACAAGTATAGCTTTTTTTAGAATACATTTTTAATGTGTATCTACTCACTAGGTGACACCTCAGCTGCCACATGTATTGGGATGGAAATGTAGGATTATAAGTGAGATGTCTAGCATTAGGTTTTTTTTTTTTTTAATATATTTTTCTGAATCAAACATGTACTGCTCAATGGTAATCCTCCCATATCTACGTACATTCACGAGGTTAAATCATATCCCCATCTTCCAATTCCTAAATATTGTAATAGGTTTAAAAAAAAATGTACTCTAAGGCCATATATTAACACTTTTCTTTTTATTAAAAGTTCTTTTTTTTTTTTTTTCTTTTTGAAGTTTTTGGTAAATGTAAATGTTATATTTCATTATACTCTTTCTTCAATTTAAATGTATGTCAATGAACCAAAATCCATAACTAATTAATTTTTGTTCACATGACATGATTCATAAATTAATTATGCATACTTCAATTCTGTTAGATTATCACAAGACTTTTAACTTATTATTAAATTTTATAACTATAATTGAACATTGTTAATTGTATCATGTCGAATGGAATTCAAATATTTAATCTAAATGTGATCCCTAAACTAAATTTAAAAGTTATTAAGTCAATAAAATTATATCTAATCATTAAATTCACTTAGCTTTCCTAAAAAAAAATTATTTGAATACACTACTGATCGTGCCTAAATTGTAGTATAATTCGGCCCTCAATTTCATATCCTTTGTTCGTTTTTGTGCGTTTTTGCGTCTCTGATGGGTTGTTATGTGCGTAATAGTAGGAAATTGTGCAATGATGGGTTTGGAAGCGTGTTGTGGTGGTTCCGGCAGAAAAGTGGCAAAAGGAAAGACAAATGATCATGAGCAGCTCTAAAATGCAGGTCCAGTGCGGGTCGCAACCGCACTCTTATCCACAACCGGGACCTGATGCTTGAAGAAGAGTTAAAGTGCGGGTCCAGTGCGGGTCATCCAACCGCACTCCACCCGTACTATGGTCAAAACCAGAGAAGCTGATTTGCACCTAACATTAAAGTGCAGGTAATCCAACCGCACTTCACCCGCACTCCAAGCTGGAACAGAGAAGTGGAATTTGCACCTGATGTTAACGTGCGGGTCATTCAACCGCACTCCACCCGCACTGTGGCCTAAACTAGAGAGTTGAAATTGTACCTGATCATTATAGTGCAGGTAAAGTGCGAGTAATCCAACCGCACTTCGCTCGCGCCAGTTTGTATTTTTAAGCTTAAGTGACCTATTTTTGTATGTAGTATAAATAGAATGTGATAGAAAACGTTTTAGGCAGCTTTTACTTAGTTCTTTACACAACTTAGATCTAGAATCTATCTTCCTCTCTCACACTTACATTCTCTACTTAACTTCAAGGAAGGTAGGAGATTGAAGCAACTTTAAGGAAGGAGATGTTCTCCAAGGGTTCTTTCTCTTTCCTTTATTTTATTTTCTTATTTGTAATGAGTAGCTAAATCCCCTTTAAGGGGTTGATGGAGTAGTTAGTTGGATATTGGGCTTGTACATAAACTTGATTCTATATATATTCATGTCTATCTTTCATTGTTCTATTCTTGTTGTGAATGGTTATCATTGATTTCTTGTTTAGATACATTCTCTTAGCAAGATCTCTTTGGATTATGTATGAGTACTGTATCTAGATATACATCCTATTTAGTTGTTTCTTGCTCGAATGAATGGACAGAATGTCATGAATTTTGACTCTTAAACCGCAGTCTTAATCTAACCTCGAACGGGTTCCCGGCATTATACATCCTAGGTCGGCTCTCGTGAGAGGATTAGAAGTCAACACTATACATCCTAGGTTGGCTACGTTTACAATCGGTTGAGTCTTTGATAGGTAGACGTGCTTCATTTTCAGAATCCGAACAAACAACCAACACTATACATCCTAGGTTAGTAGTTTATGACAGATTAATCCCGAATATGTGGTCCTCGCTACACATCCTAGGTTGACCACTTTCTAGGGATAAATAACCGACTCTATACATCCTAGGTCGGTTACCTTTGAATAGACGTGCTTATTTACGAGTTTGTTGCATTGCCTAGTATTTACTTTCGAATCATTTCACTCCTTAGTTTCCATCATCTATATATCTTTCATTCCATTTCCCTTTCATCTAGGTTGCCTTATTATTTTAGTTTATTAGTGTGTTAATTCACTCTTATTACATCCTTATTTTACTTATCATTAATTACATGGATGCTACTTTAACAATAGCTAGTCTTTGCTAATCCCGTTTCCCTGTGGACGACACCCCACTTACCACAAACTTGTGTTTTTCCAAACTAATTATGGCTTGTGAGCTTTTATAAATTGTTTTGACGAACGGTTTTCTAAAGGCAAAAATATTCTTTATCAAATGGCGCCACTGCCGGGGAAATGGGAAGTTTAGTTTGAGTAGTTGTGCTTGAGTAGTACTTATTGTTATTTACATTTCTGCTTTTACTTCGTTTGAGTCTTTTTACGTCGTGGGTAGTTTTTATCTCTCGATATTTCAGGTGTCATGGACTACCCTTGGGACAACTCAAGATACAATTATGAGCTAGATAGCGACCCATTTAGTCAGGAATGGGGAAATAATTAGGATTTCCAGGAAGGTTGCAATGTGGTTGAAGAGTTTTCAACTGAAGAGAAACCGGCAGCTCTTCTTAGGGATTACTTGAAAGGGGATAAAGAGACATCATCGGTTGAATAGAGACCAAGGGAAATTGTTCAAGCGGCACAGACTCCAGAGGAAATTAATTCAGGTCAGCCAAATATAGGAACATTTGATGAATGGATAGGAGAATTCATGCAGTCAGCCAACCAAGATACGCAAGAGGTCCAACAGCTACAACAAGCACATGTAGAGAGTTGGGAGACATACATGTGGAAGAATGATAGGCAATCAAACGAGATGGATGCGTCTATTCACGAGATTGAGTTCCAAATAGGTCAATTGGCTTAATTGTTGCAAGAAAGAGAAAAAGGGAAATTCCCGAGCCAACCGGAACAAGCTAGTGCAAAGGCAGTCTTTAGAAGTGGAAGGGTTTTGAAAGATAATAATAAGGAGACTGTCACAGAAGATGATGAGGCAGTTCATACGGAATGAGAGAGTGAGAAGGAGTTAGAAAAGGAAGACGGTGTTTAGTTAGCAGACCTAAAACCAAGACCTCAACTCCATAAGTCATCAAACCTCTATGTGCCGCCTATACCCTTTCCAGGGAGGTTGAAGAACTCTAAATTGGAGAAATCTCATCAGGAAATCTGTGATCTCCTTTCCAAGGTAACCATCAACTTACCACTCTTAGATGCTATTCAGAAAATACTAACTTATGGTAAATTTTTCAAAGATTTGAGTAAAGATAAAGAGAGATTTAGGCTGAAACAATAGGAACGTCTAAATGAGAATGTCAGTGCAGTGATTCAGCGGAAATTGCCCTAGAAAATGAAAGACCCAGGAAGTTTTATAATTGACAAAACCATTGGTGGTTCAAATCGCAAAAGAGCAATGCTGGACTTAGGAGCAAGCATTAACCTCATGTCGTTCTTGGTCTACAAGAAGCTTGGTCTGAATGACCTCAGAAAAACCACCATGTCTCTTGTCTTAGCGGATGCTTCTGCAAAAAGTCCTAAAGGCATTGTCGAAGACGTGTTAATACAGATAAAAAAGTTAATTATACTTGCTGATTTTGTGGTGATTGACATGGATGAAGGAAAAGATGAGAAAGATGTGAAGTTACTTTTAGGTAGGCCTTTCATGGCGACAGCTAGGGTCGTGATTGATATGCATGCAGGGAAGCTTACCATGAAGGTATTAGATGAAATAGTGGAGTTCAACATCTTTGACTCTTTATCATACCTAGTGTGTTCTCATGATTGTAACACCGTGGATTTCTTAAAGGAGGGGTTAGATGTCACTGTTGAGAAGGAATTCGAAAGAGTAGAAAATGAAGATGACTTTGAGCTAATAGAAGAACTTCCTCTAAGAGTTGAATTGAAAGCACTCCCATCGAACCTGAAGTATGTGTTTCTAGACGAAGAAAAGAGGAAACTAGATATTATTGTCGCTAATTTGGAATAAAGTCAAGAGGAGGAGTTACTTGTGGAGTTGAAAGAATATAGAGAAGCCATTTGTTGGTTCATAGATGATATAAAAGGAATAAATCCAACCATGTGTATGCATAAGATTTTACTAGAAGAAAATGCCAAACTCATACAGGAGGCATAAAGGATACTAAATCCGATTATGCAAAAGGTAGTGAAAAAGGAGATACTGAAGCTTCTGGATGTGGGGATTATCTACCTCATATCAGATAGTAGGTGGGTTAGTCTCATTCATGTGGTCCCAAGGAAATCTGGGGTTACAATAGTGAAGAATGAGATGAGTGAGTTGGTGGCACAAAGACTCCAGACAGGGTGGCGCGTTTGCATAGACTACCGTAAATTGAATGTTGTTACCAAGAAGGATCATTTCCCCTTACCTTTCATTGATCAAGTCCTAGAGCGGTTGGCAGGGCCTCAGTTCTACTACTTTCTGGATGGATATTCTGGGTATAATCAGATAGTTATTGCTCTAGAGGACCAGGAGAAAACCACATTTACATGTCCCTATGGAACCTATGCTTTTCGAAGGATGCCATTTGGCCTTTGCAAAGCCCCAGGTACCTTTCAAAGGTGTATGGTTTCGTTGTTTTCATATATGGTAGGGGAGATTATAGAAGTCTTCATGGACGATTTCTCGGTATTCGGGTGGGAGAAGTGCCATTTCATGGTGTGGGCGATCAAGAAGTTGAATTGGGAGTATGACAAGGCAGGTGAAGAAAGATTCAATCAGTTGAACGAGTTGGATAAATTCAGGTTGGAAGCCTATGAGAGTTCACGGCTTTATAAGGAAAAAAAAAAGTTATTCATGACAAGCGATTGGTAAGGAAAGAGTTCCAACCGGGCATGCTTTTTGTTACTTTATGAGTCCCGTTTGAAGTTGTTCCATGGTAAGTTGAAGTTGAGATGGTCAGGTCCACACCGTGATATTAATGTCTCACCTAATAGAGCAGTAGATATTCAAAATTTGAGAAAAGATGGAATATTCAAGGTTAATGGGCATAGGCTCAAACCGTATTTTGGACCTAAAACCTACTGCAAGGGTGTTGGTGCCATGGAACTTACTGAACCATATAACTCCTATCATGTCTCGCCTAGACGTTAAATAGAGCACTTGTGGGAGGCAGCCCACTGAGGTAATATTTAAACTTTTAGCTTTCTTAGTTTTATTTCCGTTTTATCTGTAGTTTTTCTTGGACTTCATGGACTATGTTTTTGAATTGCATTTGACCTTCGATTTGGTAGAAGTGTTGTGTGTTGTATGATAGGTTTTTCATCTTTTGGAAATCACATGACAGCTTGCATAGACAAAGGACCTATCTTCCATATAAGGGAGTTTCTACCTTTTCAATTTTGTACTTAATTGTTTTCAAATTTGTGGAATGTGATTCGTGCATGTTTTGTTGATGTGGATGAGCATGGTTGTGCGCATATTGATTAAAGTTTTTGAGCTTATGTTAGATCCGGTTTGGGGGTCGTTGTGCCTTCCGTTCACCGGTATTTGCGCTTTATGCATGTTTTATGCTTTGGAGTCTTAGATGGCGTTTCTCCCCCGCTAGGCCATGCCTTGTGGTTAACAACAATGGGGACATTGTTGAGTTTTGGTTTGGGGGTGTGTGGTACACCTTTTGGTCATCCTTTTAGTCTTTTTAGTGTTTTAGTGTCTAATTTTTCAATTTTGTCGCTGGTCCAAATTTCAGACTTTGATTAAGTTTGGGTGTGATGCCTCTAGCGTGTGCTTTGGGCTAGTTCTTGGTATGTGTTATGAACTTGTGACGTAGTTTGGTGCTACTTTAAGGATTCACTTACACCTTCATAGGTTTATCCCATCAGTTGGTGTTAAGTTGAGGGGACTCAATGTTTCCATGCTTAGTTCTAATAGTGGAGATTACCGTGAGATCACAAACACAAACCTTCAAATTGCGCATTTTGAGTGTTAGTATTGATTATTCTTAAACACTCCTCTCGTCATATCATGTCACATGCCATAGGACATGCATTTGTATTGTGGATTGCATGATGGATGGATGCTTTCATTCCCTTGATAGATGGATGTTTTCATTCCCTTGATAGATGAATTGTGGAAGTGATATTAGGCAATATGTGTGAAATTAACTACTTATGATAGCCTAAACACACTTATATCCTTATTGTGTGCTCCAAAGCCAAACTTGAAGCCAAACATTTACTTTTTCACTTGGTACCAATACAACCATATACCATAGCCTAAACACATGCCTACTTTTGTGACTAATCATGTTAAGGTGCGTAAATGTGGTGATGAAAGTAGTTAAACTCAAATGGTCAAATAGAGTGTACAATGGAAAGATGTTGAATATGTGAGCAAATGGCTAAAAATATAAAAGTACCTAAATTTGTATTTATGAGCCATGAATTGTAAAAGAAAAGAAATGTGGGCAACACAAAAAGAAAAAGAAAAGGAGAAAAGCAAAAGATGCTCAAATAAATTGATGCTAAGTACTCACAATGTGGAATACAACATTGGAAGCAAAAATATGGATAAAACGAATACTTAGACATTAGCGTGTGAGTAATCAAGGAAAAAGAGCATTGTATAGTGTGTGGTCGTATTCTAGCATGATTGGTGATTTTGAACTCCAAATTTCCATATTTTTTGTTTCACCTCATTAAACCTCATAATCAAGCTATAACCAATGGAAAAGCCCTATTTGATTCATAATAAGTCTAGATTGGGAATGTCAGTTGACACATGATCTTTCACGTCCTTGGCATAATGATTCTTTCCTAGGATAGTTCATTGCTTAAATCCTGTGTAGAATTCATCTTTGCATATTTTGTTGTGTGGAACGTAGGACTCTGTGAGAAAAGAAAAGAGAGAATCCACGTGAGCTTAGAATTGGAGCGAATTATGTTCGAGGTATGGGAGTGAGTAGTCCCTAATGCGTGAGTGCCTTAAGTGTGGGATTTGTGTTCGTGCAAGCCTCCCTTTGGTATCTCCATGTGCTCTAGATCTCGTGCATATATTTTTCTTCCCTCTATCACACATGTGTGTATCATATCACCTATTGGACTTGCGGCATTTTTGAGCTATTGTTTAGGTGTATATAAATTTATAGGTTAGATCTTCTTTGTTCATTTAGTGTTTTCTCGAGGACGAGCAAAGGTTTGGTTTGGGGGTGTTTGATCGTACCTAAATTGTAGTATAATTCGGCCCTTAATTCCGTATCCTTTGTCCATTTTCATGCGTTTTTACATCTTTGATGGGTTGTTATGTGCGTAATTGTTGGAAATGGTGCAATGATAGGTTTGGAAGTGTGTTGCGGTGGTTTTGGCAGAAAAGTGGCAAAAGGAAAGACAGATGATAATGAGCAGCTTTAAAGTCCAGGTCCAGTGCAGGTCGCAACCACACTCCAACCGCACTCCTACCACAGCCGGGACCTGATGCTTGAATAAGAGTTAAAGTGCGAGTCCAGTGCAGGTCATCCAACCGCACTCCACCCGCACTGTTGCCAAAACTAGATAAGTTGATTTGCACTTAACATTAATGTGTGGGTCAAGTGCGGGTAATCCAACCGCACTCCACCCGTACTACAAGCTGGAACAGAGAAGTGGAATTCGCACTTGACGTTAAAATGCGGGTCATTCAACTGCACTCCACCCGCACTGTGGCCCAAACTAGAGAGTTGAATTTGTACCTGATCATTATAGTGCAGGTAAAGTACGGGTAATCCACCCGCACTTCGCTCGCGCTAGTTTGTATTTTTAAGCTTAAGTGACCTATTTTTGTATGTAGTATAAATAGAATGTGATAGAAAATGTTTTAGGCAGCTTTTACTTAGTTACAACTTAGATCTAGAATCTCTCTTCCTCTCTCACACTTACATTCTCTACTCAACTTCAAAGAAGGTAGGAGATTGAAGCAACTTCAAGAAAGGAGATGTTCTCCAAGGGTTCTTTCTCTTTCCTTTCTCTTATTTTCCTAGTTGTAATGAGTAGCTAAATCACCTCTAAGGGGTTGAGGGAGTAGTTAGTTGGATATTGGGTTTGTACATAAACTTGATTCTATATATATTCATGTCTATCTTTCATTATTCTATTCTTGTTGTGAATGGTTATCATTGATTTCTTGTTTAGATACATTCTCTTAGCAAGATCTCTTTGGATTATGTATGAGAATTGCATCTAGATATACATCCTATTTAGTTATTTCTTGCTCGAATGAATGGACAGAATGTCATGAATTCCGACTCTTAAACCGCGGTCTTAATCTATCCTCGAACGGGTTCCCGGCACTATACATCCTAGGTCGGCTCTCGTGAGAGGATTAGAAGTCAATACTATACATCATAGGTTGGCTACGTTTACAATCGGTTGAGTCTTTGATAGGTAGACGTGCTTCATTTTCATAATCTGAACGAACAACCAACATTATACATCCTAGGTTGGTGGTTTACGACAGATTAATCCCGAATAGGTGGTCCTCGCTATACATCCTAGGTTGACCACTTTCTAGGGATAAATAACCGACTCTATACATCCTAGGTCGGTTACCTTTGAATAGACGTGCTTATTTACGAGTTTGTTGCATTGCCCAGTATTTACTTTCGAATCCTTTCACTCCTTAGTTTCCATCATCTATATATCTTTCATTTCATTTCCCTTTCATCTAGGTTGCATTATTAGTTTAGTTTATTAGTGTGTTAATTCACTCTTATTACATCTTTATTTTACTTATCATTAATTACATGAATGCTACTTTAACAATAGTTAGTCTTTGCTAATCCCGTTTCCCTGTGGACGACACCCCACTTACCACATACTTGTGTTTTTCCAAACCAATTAGGGCTTGTGAGGTTTTATAAATTGTTTTGACGGACGGTTTTCTAATGGGGAAAATCTTCTTTATCAAACGAACCTCAAAATTTTGTTCGTTGAGAATTTGTAGATTAATTCAATTGGGTGTTTGATATGAAACTTATTAGAATTATTTATCTTTAAGAATAGGAGATGATTATATATATTTATATATATATATATATATATAATATGCTAAATTAATCAAGTCTTTGAATAGTTTTCAAGTTCAATATTTTATAGAAATATTTTTATGGATATTAAAAATACCAAATATACAATTTTTGAAATTTTTCTTTTCTTTCATAAATATAAGTATTTAAATATGTTTTAGTCATTGTGAATCTGTGGTTTGTCGTATATGTGGTTTGTTCTTCATGAAGTGGATGATGATGTGAAGAAGGAATGTTATAAAAGCAATAGATGATGATAAGACAACATGAAATTTGCATATGAGCATTATTGTTTTATATTAACCCAAATATTTTTATTCATGGTTTAAAGAAATATATTTTTCTTCATAAAAAAACTCTATAATTTTCAATTTATATTTTACTGTGCCCGCACAACGTGCAGGCTCCAAACTAGTTCTTAAATAATTTTGATAAAAGATATAAATTTAATATTTAATAAATTTAAAAAGTGGGAGTTAATAGAGGGTGCCAATAGCACCACTCAATATTAATAAATCTTGATAGTTTTGGCTTTTTGCCTCCGATCAATAGATTTGTTGGTTATTGAGATAAACCGTAAAAGTTTAGTGATTGAGATAAACCGTAAAAGTTTAGTGATTCAAGAAAAGAGATGTGAAGCTATGTACGAGAGAGAACAGTAAGAAAAAGCATGCGCAGGGGCAAAAAAAAAGAGTGAATCGATGAGTTCATGAAAATTAAAATTTGGCTAAAAAAAGAACAAGTTGCTAACTATAGATACTGTAGAAAGATGAATTTTTAATTAGGTTAAGTGCTTGTTTGATTGGGCTTTCTACTGGCTCAAAAGGTCTACAAACCTCTATTTGAGTTTTTTAGAGTTGTTTGGTTGGGTTTTTGAAATTGTTTATTTTAAATTCAGTAGAAGCTAGTAGAGTTTAAACTTCTACTAGATAAAAGCTCCTCCTTATGAGCTTTTCAAAATAGACCTTTTAAAAAAAGAAGTATTTGACCTATATATCTCTAATTTTTTATTATTGACATGGAATACCCTTATTAAAATAAAACCCTGGAACCTATTTATATTCTTTATTATTTGCTCTCTAGTCTCTGCAGATAGTCTATAATTTTGCTATACACATACAAAAGAACGGTTCTTTGCTCTACACATACAAAAGAACGGTATGTATAATTTTTGTTCATTAATATTTTTTTTGTTTATTTGTTTATCTTTATGTTTGTGTTTTTGCGTCTATGTTTTTTCTCGAGCTTGGCTTCCTGTGTGTTGCCTTGTTTCTTTTGGCTCTCCCCTATGTTATGCTTTATGCGTTTTGCCTTGCTAATAAACGTTTGAGTATGTCAAACTTGTTTCAGATTTTGTTTTAGCCGAGAATAGTTATAATGGTTTTTATATTATGAACATGTTGTTATATGGTCTTATTAAAAAAATAAATAAACGTTTGACTTTCAAGAAAAAAAGGTTTTTGAGATTTGTGTTTATATTATCTGGTTGCTAAGAGATTTGTATACAGTTAATTTATATAATATTTCATGGAATTTTTTTTGGTTGTTTATTTATTTTAACATTCATGAAATAGTTTTTTTTTTTATTTTTTTTATTTTATAGAATGGAACCTAGTGTTGAGGAAAGTCAAAAAAGAAATAAAACAGAATTGATTGATTTATATGTTGACACATTTGTTAAGATTTGTGTTTATGAAGTTTTAACTGGTAATTGACCAAATGGTCACTTCAACAAAGGGGGTTGGAAAAATATTTCGACCAAGTTGGCACAAACGATTAATAAGAACTATAGTCAAAAACAGATGAAAAATAAATGGGATAATCTTAAGAGAGTGGCAGCGCTGGAATAATCTAGTTGGAAAAGAAACCGGCCTTAATTGGGATCATGTTAAACAAACAATTGATGCTAGTGAAGAATGGTAGGACAAAAAATTAAAGGTGCAATTTCCTACTCTAATCTTGTAATATTAATTGAAAATTTAATTATTTTTTAAGAATAAATTTTAATATAATATATATGCATGTTGCTATTAATGTAGGAAAATCCGGATGCATCTAAATTTCAAACAAAAGGCTTGAGGAGTGCTGACTAGTTAGATATTTTGTTCAGAGATGTTGCTGCTACTGGGGAAGGATCTTGGGCATCATCTATGGGGTTTATACCTATTGATGGTGAATATATAAATGAAATCGCTAGGATGAATGGAGTAGAAACAAATATTAATGAAAATTTAGATAATACCGATGGGGATGACACACTTGGGACTATACCAGAATCTACTTTAGAAGGAAATTTAAAGAAAAAAAAAATTCAAGCTAAAGAAGGATCTACTATCACATTATCCAAACAATTAGATCGATTAGGTGATTCAGTAGATGGTAAGAATGATGAATCTAGTATTGCAAAGGTGATTGAAATGTTACGTGACAATCTACAATTTGAGAGAGGAAGTGAGTTTTTTATGAAGGCAGTTAGACTTTATCTTAAGAAGGAAAACAGAGAGACGTTTATGACACTTAAGGATCATGACCTACAAATTATGTTTCTAGAGCAAGTTTAGAATAAATTTTTAGATTTGGTCTTGTTTTTTATTTATGTAATGAATTGTTTTGAGATTATGTTTATCTATTGGACAATAACTATTTGATTTATGTAATGTACTTGAAGTTTTTTTATATATATTTTTTTTCAAATGAAAGTTGATTGATGTTATTATTATTATTTTCATTAAAATTATGTTATTATTTTGTTTTTTTTGATGATTTTTATACTTTTTATAATATGTTCATATTTTTCAGATATGGATGATGATTATAAAATGTTTGATAATCAAGGTGATGATGACAAAAAACGTTTACAAATGATAAAAATATGTTTACCATTTTATTAAGTACAATTTAAAGGAAAAGTGTAGAACATCATCTTTATTAGGATATAAATAGGTAATTGAGGTTTTACATGGCCATCATATCGTATGTCATGAACAATTTAGGATGGAAACATCGGTATTCATAAAACTATGTGATACATTGCATCAATCTTATGGCTTAGAAAAAGACAAGGACATTTCAATACATGAGTCGGTGGCTATTTTTTTATTGGTGTTAGGGCATGCTTGTGGAAATAGAATGGCTCAAGAAAGATTTCAACATTCAGGAGAAACTATATCTAGATGGTTTGGAATAGTTTTGGATTATGTATGTCGCATGGCTGTTGATTATTTGAAACTATCTGACTCATATTTCAAGGGAATTCCCAGAAAAATAAAAGATGATAATAGATATTGGCCTTATTTTAAAGATTGCATTTGTGCAATTGATGGAACACATGTATCGGTTGTGATGCATGTATCAAAGCAAATACCATACGTCGGTAGAAAATGATCTCCTACTCAAAATATAATGGATGCATGTGATTTCAATATGTGCTTCACTTTTGCATGGGCTAGATGGGAAGGTGCTGCTCATAATGCACGTATTTTTTTAGAGGCATTGCGTAGAGAAATTTTACATTTCCCTCATCCACCTAGAGGTATGTCATAAAATATGTTTTACATATATTGTTGTATAAATGTATTATATATTGAATTAATAAAATGTTCATTTATATGTACTGAAATGTTCATTTATATGTGTAGGCAAGTATTATTTGGTAGATACATACTATCCTCAAATGAAAGGCTACTTAGGGCCATATAAATGTGAGCAATATCATCTCCCAGATTTTCAACGTGGAAGGCAGTCTAGTGGAAAAAAAGAAATATTTAATCATGCACATTCTTCTTTGAGATGCACTATTAAAAGGATATTTGGTGTTTGGAAAAATAGATGGAAAATATTACATCACATGCCCAAATTCTCATTTACTAAACAAGTGAAAATTGTGATTGCTTCAATGGTTCTTCATAATTTTATAAGAGTTAATGTTGATATAGATCAAGGGTTTAAGTCATATGATGACGATGATGATAAACTACCAAGTGATGAAGAAAAAGAAAATGCTACTCAAGATGTTTACGAGGAGCGACGTCCTAATCATGAAATGGACAAAGAACGTGATAGTATTGCGACTCTTCTGATGCTTCGATAATAATTTATTTAATTTTAATTTTTTTTCCATTTAACTTTTTACCTTTGTATGAGATATTGATCATTTTTTCTTTTGTTTAATCTTTGACAATGCTTCAACTTTGTTGAAAATTTAATATTTTCTGGTTATTTTTTTAATCTTTAAGTTTATATGGTAAAAGTTTTGAATTTTATTATTATTGTGCAGTATAAAATGTAGTTAACATGTAGAAAATCTTTTAAGTTCAATTTTTTTTAAAGTGAATAAATAATATGTCCTTTTTAGTAATTTAATATCTCAGTAGACTTTTTGAGAGTTTACAACCAAACGGTCTACTGCTATAAAAGTGCTTTTGTAATTACCAACCAAACAACTATATTTTTTTTTTTCAAAAACTCTATGTCAATTAGATCTACTACAAGTAGACCTTTTACGAGTATATGATTTTCAAAAGCCCAATCAAACTTGGCCTCTCTCTAAACTTTATTGGTATTTGTGTGCTTTGTGTGTACTAATTATTTTATAGACGGACATAATGTGCCAAACAAATGGGGTAACACACACACACATATATATATATATATATATATATAAATTCAAGTCAGTACATTCTGATATAACTTCGCGAGGATATTGAATGTGAGTCACTAGTTTTACATACTTTGACTCAAGTGTGTATGTACTTGTCAAAATTAGTGGCCCATATTCAATATCCTGATAAAAAATTATCATGATGTACTGACCAGATCAGGATCATATAAATATATATATATATATATATGGCAAATTGCACAAAACCCCTTGAGGTTTGGGCAAGTTAAACTTAGCTGGGAAAGTTTTGTTATTATACAATAGCACCCTCAAGACTTAAATTTGACTTTTAAAATGCCTAAAATGCCCCTAGTTATATTATTTTATACTCTCTTTTTTTTACCTTTTAACCAAAAACTTTATAAAATTTAATAAAATAAATAAATAAATAAAAGATATGATTCAATAAATAAATAAATAAATAATTTTGAAGAAAATTAAATAAATAAATAGTTTTAAAAAAATTAAATAAGTAAATAATTTTTAAATAAATAAATAATTTTAAAAAAAATTAAATCAATAAATAGTTTTTAAAAATAAAATAAATATATAGTTTTTAAAAATCAAATAAATAAATAGTTTTTTAAAAAGTAAATTAATTAAAAAATTAAAAACATTTTTTTTTTTTTTTAAGGATATCATTTAATAGAGATAAGAAAAACTCTAAATATCCAAACTTTTATGGTAAGGATGATGATGAGAGAAGCTTCAAGGTTCCCAACATTGAAGGAAGTGGTTGAAGAAGGCAAGAAAACTCCTAGTGTTGGGAACCCAGAAGCTTCTCTCACCATTATCCTTACCGTAAAAGTTTAGATATTTAGAGCTATTCTTCTAATGGATATTGTTAAAAATAAAAAATAAAAAAAATTAATGTTTTTAATATTTTTCATTTATTTTTTAAACCCTTTATTTATTTAATTTTTTTAAATATTTATTTATTTATTTATTTAAAACTATTTATTTATTTTTTAAAACTATTTATTTATTTATTTATTTATCTATTTATTTATTTAATGAACCATATCTTTTGTTTAATTTTTTTTTATATTATTAAAGTTTATAAAGTCTTTGGTTAAATGGTAAAAAAAAAAAAAAAGTATAAAATAATATAACTAGGGCATTTTAGACATTTTCAAAGTCAAATTTAAGTCTTGGGGGTGTTAGTGTATTATAACAAAACTTTTCCAGCTAAGTGTAACTTGGCCAAACCTCAAGGGTTTCAATGCAATTTGCCCACATACACACATGTATATATATATGAATTGAATACTATTTAAGTAATCAATGAATACATAGAGTGCGTTTTCTTTCTCCATATTTAGTTATTTACAAATCATTTTCTAATTAGCAATAGTGTTTCAACTTTAATTTCAAACCTAGAAGGCTAGGTTTGGGAGAGTTTAGTTTCGTGTTTAAAATGATGTTTATGAAAACAATTTTAAAAAATAAAAATCATGTTTTATAAATGGTGTTTTTAAAAATGAAAACACGTTTGGTAGTGTTTTTTAAAAATCGTTTTGAAAAACGAAAAACAATGTAAATATGTTTGATAATGTTTTTGAAATGGGTAAAATAGTTGTTTGAAAGGAAAAGTTGTGGTTTATTTTAAAAAGTTGTTTTGAACGGTAAAAAACAATAAAAAGTTGTTTTTAACTTTTTAGTTATAACTTTTAAAAAGTTGATTTTTATTTTCAAAACAGTTTTACAAAATGATTAACCAAACAATTTGAAAGTTATTTTTTTATTATTAAGGTAATAACACACAACCTACCTGAGGTATACATATTAACAGGTAGAAAAAACTTTTCAAAAAATTTACACAGAACTTTCCTACCGTTAGTCAACTCATGTTAACGTTAATAGCTTGAAGGGCAATTTTGTCTATTAAATATAAAGTTATGTACACGTCACATCAATAATTAAAGCTTGTGCCAAATAATATTAAAAAAAATGAATTTTGAAATAAAAAAATAAAATAAAAAGAAATGCTAAGAGGCGTGAATGTGAGTGTTCTGTTGTACTCTTAGACTCTTGAACTATCCATTAAGTTTCTCTCTTTCTCATATTTCCATTATGAAACCCTAAAAAAAATAAAGTTTCAACCTTTCAGCTACCATATTCTTCATCATCTTCACAGAACAATCTGGTTGCCTAGGAAGTTATAGAGGAAAAACGGTTGTTCTCTACGAGATGAGGCAACGGTAAGGAAAATATTCGACTTTGTGTTACTTAGATGGTTTTTGTTATTTTGTGTGTTGTATTGACTGAGAACGATGAAATCGTTCATCATTTTTGTTAGAGTTAGGGTTTTGTTCATTTTAAAACACAACATATTTTGGTTTTTGATGTTTTGAAAAAAAAATGGTTTTTTACCGTTGATTGAAAGTATTTGTTAATGAATTCAAAAAATGTCACGTTAATGAATTCAAAAAATGTTTTAAAATGTCACGTTAAATGTATTCAAAATTTTAGCTTTTGCAATTGAAATATTGTTTTGAAGTTAGAGGTTTTTTTTTTTTTTTTTTAAATGGAGGTCTGATATTTCGAAGAAAAAAGGTTGTTTGAAATGGTCTGAAATATGTTTGACAAAAAAAAAAAAAATTGCTGGTCAAATTAGTTTGATGTTGGTGGCTTCTGGTATGGTGTTCTATTCAAATGAATGCTTGTTTCATTTGTTTGATGTTTGTGACTTTTGGTATGGTGCTCTGTTCCATGAATGGTACCTGTTTCATTGCATGTTTCATTATCAGTTGTTGACATGCTATATTTTTCCTGGTATGGTGCTTCAAATTTGATTCGTTACATGTGTTTGATATTTCTGGCTCTATTTATGGTGTACTGTTCTATTAAATGGCACTCTGTTTTATTTTATGATGTGTTTCAAATATGTAAGTTTCATTATTTGATGCAGGTTTGAAGTTAATATGATAACTGTTTATATTTGTATTGTGTAGGGATTTCGTATTCAATATCACTGCATCTTTTTTGGGTAAAACTGTTGAGATAGGAAAGTGCACTAGGGATTTGATATGTCTCAAAGATATTTGGGATAGTGTTATGATGGAAACATTATGTTTTCCAATTGTTGTTGGTGAGAAGTTTCATAAAGAGGTCCAAATTCCTTGGAGTGATGAAGTGAGGGAAATAGATTCAAATAATCAGTTGATGGATGTCATGAATGAGTTTGAGTTGAAGAACGTTAACCAAATTCACTTAATTATCAACTTCATCCCATTGAAAAAAATATTTCCTGAACAACCCGAATTACACCCAAATAGTAAGAAAAACTCAAACACTCAACCCAACTTACATCTAATGCAACACCAAAGCACAATGCCAACACATCAACCCAACTTACAACCAAGTGACATTGTGTGTGTTGAATCCTCACCGGTACCTTCTTATTGTAACGCTGATGAGGAGGCACACACTGAAATTGATTGGGCACCCAATGACATTTATGGGGCCTATAGTGATTGCTCATGAGGACTAGAGTGATGACTTAGACGGGGTCCACAGTGATGGCTCATGAGGACTAGAGTGATGACTTAAACGGGGTCCACAGTGATGGCTCGAATGGTCTGTCTAATGTCAATGGAAGTGGGGTTAATGAGGAGGAAGTGGTACAAATTAGTAGTGATAATGAGTGTGAGGGATACCGACCAAATGGGGGCCATGCATTTGTCTTGGGGGATGATGGACGTATTAAACTAAATGTTGGACAGCTTTTTTGGAATTTTTCTCACTTTAGGGATGTAATCCTAGATTATTCCATTCAAGAGGGGTTCAAGCTTAAAAGAATTAAGAATGAGAGGAGAAGAATTACTAGTAGGTACTTAGTTAAGGGCTACCCTAGAAGAGTGCATGGGTCTCCAACATATGACAGAAAAACCTATATGTTAAAGACTCTAATGGATGAGCACAATTGTCTCTCAGTGACTAGCAATAAGGATATAACCTCTAACTGGTTAGGGAAGAAGTTTGAGTCACTCATTAAGTAAAACCCTGACATGAATATCTGGGTGTTTGGTACAATTATGTTAAGAACTTGTGGGGTTTCAGTATTAGACCATACCATTTATAGGGCTAAGAAATATGCCCTAAACATAGGAAATGAAGACCATAAAAAAAAGTTACAACAAGCATTACAAATATGGTCACGTAATTATTGAGAGAAATTCAGGTTCATATGTCAAGTTAGATACCATATCCTACAACCCAGATGACAACGTCCCTACCCATTTCAATAGATTCTTTCTAAATTTTCATGGCCAAAAAATGGGTTATTTAGAAGGTTGTAGACCTTTTATAGGACTTGATGGATGTCACTTGAAAGGTCAATATAAGGGGATTTTATTATGTGCAATAGCAATAGATGCAAATTGTGGTATGTATCCAATTGCATTGGGGGTGTGTGAGCTTGAATGCCAAGAGACTTGGACTTGGTTTCTTTAACTATTGTACGAGCATGTGGGGTAACATGACAATATGAATGCTTGTTTTATGATTGATAGGCAAAAGGGATTGGTTGCAGCTCTTCATGATTGTTGGCCAAACCACATTAACAAATTTTGTGGAAGACAGATTTTACAGAATCTGTTGAGTACATTCAAGATTGATTACCTTAAGAGCTTGTTTTGGCCTAGAAAAAAAAATGGGCAACATTAAAAACGCTTCTGAGAGAGCACATCAGCATTTAATAGGTATTCCCTAAGAGCTTTGGTCTGTCCATGCCTTCCACACATTAACCAAAACAGACCACAATACTAACAATATAGTTAAGGCATTCAATGGATGGTTGAACAAGTATCGAAAACTCCCAATGCTGACTATGCTGGAGATTGTAAGAAGAAAGCTCATGAAACATATTCATGAGCGATTTGAGGCTGCAATGCATTGGGAATCCAACATACCTCCAACAATAAACAAAAAGCTACAAGAAGCATAGAAAAAATGGAGGTATTTGGATCCCTTGCGTTGTGGAGAGTGGGAGTTTGAAGTTGTTGATGAAAATAGGCAATTTGTGGTGAAACTTGATGAACGTACTAGTGATTGTGGTATCTGGGCTATTAGCCATATTGCAAGCATGCAATGGCTTGCATTACCAAGAAAAGGGATGATGTTGAGGAGTATGTGCATCATTACCTAAAGAAGCCAACATATCTAAGAACATATGCCAACGTCATCCATCACTTCCAGATGAAAATTCTCGGTCGAATGTTCAGTATAAGACTGTGTTGCCACCATTAAGAAAGAGAAAAGCAGGATACCTAGGTTGTCTAGAAGAAGAGGTGCAACTGAACCAGCTAGAGTGCAAATGTCTATTGGTTTCAGATGTAGCAAATGCCAACAGATTGGACATAATAGTCGGACTTGTAAAAAAAAGGAGCCAGCTGCTGGACAAAGGAAGAGATATCAGGTAAATAACAACATTTTTTCATATGCTTATTTGCTTTTACTTTTATTAATTGATTTCCAATTACAAGTTGGTAGTACCTCTACAGCACATTGCACCAATAATATAGCCAAAAAAACCAAGATATGTCAATTATTTTTCTTTTTAATATCACTTTGATTATTCCATACCAAACATGTGAATAATATATATATATATATATATATATATATATATATATTTATTTTATTTTAGGGTGCCAGCAACTAAACCTTTTCAGCTGCAGGGAGGACACCAACAACTGGACATATGACTACTGGTGCTTCAAATTCTTCAACTACGGTAATGAGGACTACAACTGCTACCATATCCCACCTACAAGAGTACCCAACTCTGCACCACCCAAGACGATCACAAGAGTAATTTCTAACCTCTAATTTCCCATCTTCAAGTTCTTAATTAACTTAAGTTGTTAGTCAATTTATAATGTGAGACTTTTTTTAAAAAAAAAAATTTATAATGCACTGCTAATTTGGTGTAGGTTCTTTGGTTTCCATCAACCCAATCCACTACATCAACTCAAGGCTTTCAGCCACATCAACTTTCTCAGTCATCTCAGGATGTAACACCCAGGGGCGGAGCCCTTAAGGGGCTAGGGTGGGCTAAAGGCTGTAGCCCACCCTAGTTTTTTGAAAAAATTTTCTAAGTTTTACTTAATTTATATATATATATATATATATATATATAGCTATAGCCCAACAAGCCCAAATATGTACTTTAATCTTTTGTTCACTTTTTTTCTAATAGTTATAAAATACTTTTTTTCACTTTCCAGTTTCCACTTTTCAAGACTGAAGACCACTTTCTCCATACGATCCCCCCCCCCCCCCCCGGCCGTCTCTTTTTCCTTTTTTTTTTTTTTTTCACTTTCCCAAATCTTAGATTCCAAACCCTAACTTGATTTTTTCTCTTGAATCTCTCAAGTCACAACTCACAAGTCTAGAAGGTAATTTCATTTACTTTAATCTTTTCTTTTTATTTACTTATAATGAATTTAATTTTAGGTTTTATATTTTATGATTGATAATTAATTAAGTCTTGTATTTCATGATTAAGATTTAGGCTTTGTATACTAATGTAGCCTCTAATAAGCCTCTTTATGAGACAAACAAAAATTAGAAAAGAGAGACAAATTTTAGGAAAACAAATATTTGTGGATCTAAAAAATTTTATTAGGATTTGCTTTCTAAACAATTTGTGGTGGTTTGCGGCAGGAGAAAGTTGTGAGTTTTTAATTTATCTTGAATTTATTAATTAATAGTAATGACAATTATTTTGAATTTTAATTTTGTGATGGCATGTCAAAGCTTATTGATTGTGAATTTGTGATGATTTGTTTTATTGGACTTGGAGTAAAAAATTAATAATAAATTTTGAAGCTTGTTCTTTGTTTTTAAATATTTATTTATGTCATTTTTTTTGGGTCATAGGTTATAATGTCAAATCTTCATCATACTTCTAAATCAAGTAAACAACAAACTATGCAGTCTTTTTATAATAAAAGTGTGAACCAATCAACAAGGGATACTCCTACTAGTAGTAGAGGTTTTGATGAGTCATGTCCTTTTAAATTTCAAAGGCTTGAATCTGAAAAGGTTGATGCTTCTTTTGAACGAGACCCGGGATTAGAAAACCAATTTGGATGTATAATGTTAATCAATAAGAAGAGATTCGAAGAGCATACATAGGCATGAGACCATTCCAACCAAAGTTAGAATCCTATAAGCCAACACGTGATGGAAACCAAAATCAACGGTTTCAATATTCATGGTTTACTAGATTCCCATGGCTAGAATATTCTATTACAAAAGATAAAGTGTTTTGTTTCCCATGCTTCCTTTTTGATAGTAACCCTCCAAAGTTCCCTGTGTTTACCGTTAATTGGTTTAGTAGTTGGAACGGGTTAATTGTGGAGACCAATGTGTTTTTGTTCACCATGAAGGGAAAAAAGAATCGTATTCACTACATGGTGCTAATATGATGAAGTGGGAAAACTTGAAAGATCCATCTCGACATATTGACAATGTGATGAAAGTTAGAAGTTCACAACAAGTTTTAGAGAACCGTTTATGACTCAAAACTTCAATAAAGACCATCAAATGGCTTGCAAAGCAAGCATGTGCATTTCGAGGTCATGATGAATCAAATACCTCCTATAATCGTGGGAATTTCCTTGAAATGATTAAATTTTTGGCAACAATGAATGAAGACATTGCAAAAGTTTGCTTAGACAATGCTCCAGGAAATTCCAAGTATACATCTCCTGATATTCAAAAGGAGATCCTAAATATTCTTACTAATGAAGTGAGAAAAAAAATTCGAGAAGAAATTGGAAGTGCTAAATTTTGTATTCTTATTGATGAAGAACTTGATGAATCTAATCAACAGCAAATGGTTGTCATTCTAAGATTTGTTGATTGTAGTGGAATCATTCGAGAGCGTTTCTTTGAAGTTGTTGGAGTTGATGATACTATAACTTTAACTCTTAAGAAAAAAATAAATGTTGTTCTTACTCAATACGGTCTCTAGATTGCACTATTGCAGATATCAGAGGTCAAGGGTATGATAGTGCTAGTAATATGCTAGTGCTTGGAATGAATTACAAACATTATTTCTCAATGATTGTCCATATGTTTATTATGTACATTGTTTTGCACATCTACTACAATTTGCATTAGTTACGGCTTCTAAAGATGTGCATGATATGTGGCTTTTTTTCTCAAAGTTGAGCTCAATAATTAATCTTGTTGGTGCTTCATTGAAGCGCCATTCTAAATTAAAATTTGCTCGAAAAACACAAATTGCGGAGATGTTAAATTCTGGAGAACTTAAGACCGATACAGGGGCTAATCAAATCTGTACCTTAACTCGACCTGGGCAACAAGGTGGAGCTCTCATTATTCTTCAGTCAATAGGTTGATTGATATGTTTGGTGCAACATGTACAGTTCTTGAAAACACAATGAATAATGGGCTTAAAACAATATAAGAGGAGAAGCAAAAGGGGAATTGCAAGCAATGAGAAGTTTTGAATTTGTGTTTATTTTGCAATTGATAAATGAAGTCTTGGGAATCACTCATATGTTAAGTCAAGCATTGCAATCGAAGTCTCAAGACATCTTGAATGCCATGCATTTAATAAGAAGTACAAAATTAAAATACCTCTTCAAGAATTAAGGCAAGATGGTTAGGATAACTTTTTATGCACGGTATTATCATTTTGTGGAGACCATGAAATTGACATGTCGGATATGAATGCTCGCTATAGGGAGGGTATAGGTCGTTCATGTCAACAGCAAAATAATATTACAGTTGAGCATTATTACCATTTTAATATATTCAATGCTATGATAGATTTTCAGTTGATGGAGTTAGATACTAGATTTCCAAATCAAACAATGGAACTTCTTGCTCTCAGTTTTGCTTTGGAACCTAATCATTTTGAATCATTTAACATTGATGATATATGTACTCTTGTTAAGAAGTTTTATCCCTGTAATTTCACTGAAAGGGAGCTTTCTGATTTGAAGAGACAATTGCAACATTTTAAGAATGATGTGTTTGTTCATCCAAAATTTCAAAATATGTCTTCACTTTTTGAATTATGTCGAGGGCTCATAGAAACAAGAACCTCACACTTGTTTCTCTTGATTGACAGACTGATTCGTTTAGTTTTGACTCTTCCTGTTTCCACAGCTAGTACCGAACGTGCATTTTCAGCCATGAAACTTGTCAAAACATCACTTTGAAACAAGATGGATGACGATTTTCTTGCGAATTGTTTGGTTATCTACACTGAGAAAGAACTTCCTGATACTATTGATTCTGAATCAATAATTGATATATTTCATGCTTTGAAACCTCGTAGTGCACCACTTCGATAGTATCTTGTTGTATATGTAATGCATATTTTTGCATTTGTTTTTGTGTTTTACTTGCATATGGTATGTATTTGAGGGTAAGGCTCATTATGTGCCCCTTAACTAGGTATATCATTGATTTATTTATTTTTTTTAATGAAATTTCTCGCACACTGTTTGATTTGATTATTTCTAAGAAAAATTTTATTTAGTAGTTAGTTCAAAATTTTAAGACTTTTAAATAAGAATAAAATTCAGATTAGCCCACTCCAATTTTATTTTTTTTTCTATTTCTAGCTACGCTCCTGCTGCACCTTATGCAACCTGACCATCTCAAAGGTCTGGATATAAGACATCATTTAATTGAAAGGGGAGTAAGTTAACTTTATTAGTTCAATATAGAAGGGTTTTTTGTTTTTTTTTTTGGTTTTTTGTTTTTTTTTGGATTCTGTCATCCATGCACAGTTAGGTTGCTGTTTTTGGATGGATGATAGAAGTATTTAGATTGCTTTTTGGCTAATATGGATAGTGCAAATGTTATGCACGGTTTTTGTGGATATGGCTATTTCATGCATATCTGTTATTCTAGTTGTTTTATGCACACCCCTTCTTTATGTTGAAGATTACTGTGGTGCAGAATTCAGTATCGAACAATATTAACCAATGTTTATGTTGGTCACCAATTTTGTGTTGGTATTTATTTCATACCAAAATGTTCATAAAAAAAAAAATCTCACTACATATATTTAGCTCTTAGTATTACACACAATAATAAGAAGCTGGATTTTCGAATTTCATATGAAAAAAAATAAAAAATAAAAAAATTTACTACATTTTTCGATGATTTCAAAAATTTTAATGCAGCCTTCTCGCCATTGTAACAATTTTGATTTTTAAACTTGATCAGACTCCATTAACTATAATACTGCTACCATAAGAACTTTCCATGACTGAGCAAAACAATTTCTACAATGTATGAATGAAAAACAAGAAAATATTGCCCAAATAGTTGGGATTTCAAGCCAATGGTAACTTCTAAAAACAAATATATATATATATATATATATATATATTCATTTTATTATAAAGATGGAATTCATTCAATTGATAGGGTCCTGGGGATATATTGGTAAAAAAAAATAACATACCTTCGTGCCTTCGCTTAATGTTTTAATAAAAATAATTTCTCACTTTCCAAGGAAAAAAATAGGAGGGAAAAGACCTTGACATAACTTCAAGGGTATTTCTGACTTTTCAAACAATTAAAACTGTCAATTGTTAAGGCTAATGGGAGTTGACTAACGGTAGGGAAGTTCTATGTAAATTTTGTGAAAAGTTGTTTTTACCTATTAATATGTATACCTAAGGTAGATTATGTGTAATCACCTCTTTTTTATTTTTAAAATCAAAAAACTGTTTCTATAAATGATTAGGATTGATAAATCTTCAAGGTGAGACAGCAACACATGACGAAACAGTTAAAAGCAATTGACTTGCAATACAGAAAGAAAGAAAGAAAAAAGAAAAAAGAAATGGGGATAGTGCCATAGTGGGGAATATTACCAGTTAGGTTGGTGCTTGGGGGTGGACAGAGTCAGAGGTATGTGGAGACCATCATGGTCTCAATAAAAAAACAAACATACATTTGCAGGCATTTTAATTTATATGCACAGAATAACAAATGATTGGTCAATGACCTCACTAACTAAGGCTGTGTTTGGTATAAGGGAAATATGGAGGGAGGGAGAGGGTTGGAGGGAGAGGAGAAGAGAGGGAGAGCAAATCTCTTGGGGAGAGGAGGGAGAGCTTCTCTCTCTGGGCTCACCATATTAGATACCTCCAATGATGGGTGGATCACAATTGAGGGAGAGTAATGGGGGGCAAAGACAAAAATATCCTCCATTTTTATACTACTCTCCAATTTTTAAAGGGCAATATAATAATTTTATAAATTATATACCAATTCATCCATCCAACTCTCTTTTTAATACTAAACAACATGGACGACATAGATTATCCTCTCCATCCCTTCTACTCTCTCTCCCTCTTAATTCATCAATCCCTCATACTCTCTCTCTCTCCTACCAAACATAGCCTAAATGGGTTAACATTCAAAATTAATTTGGAGGCATTTAATTAATTAAAGTAGTCATTGTTAATTGAACCTTAAACTTGATTTTTAATATTGTATATATAAATGGCCGGCATATTATGTTATAATCAGCATCTGTCATATACTCATATTAGGCTAATTAGCTAGCAAAGCTTTAACTTTCTTGAAGAATATTATTACCTGCAGGCCGGAGTGTCAGAAGCTAAAGGTTTAAAAATCTTGATGATGAAGAATTTCAAAAGATTTAGGATTTATTTTATAAATTATTACTGTAAACGTTTTTCGTGAACTGTTTTTTAAAAAGAAAAATTAAAATTAAAATTAAAATATTATTTTTGGTTTCAGTTTTGAAATCCAAAAATATGTCTCGTAACATATTTAGAAAACAGTATTCTAAAAATAAAAACATTAAAAACGCATTTAATAAATTAATAGAAAAATATAATAATTCATCCCAAATAATTATCAAATAAAATAAAAAAAAATTATTAAATAAAAATTACATTTATTTTTTTATCATTTTTTTATCTCCATCCATCCAATCATTACCAATTATTTTTTTCATCTCAAAAAAAAAAAAAAGCAAAAAAACCAATTCTGGGCATTTCTCAATGAATTAATGTGACATGTGATTCGTTGTCAAAAATCCAAATCTGCTGCTACTTGGGGCTCATTTTAGCTATTGCAATTTGTGTGAAATAATTACCCTTGATATGGGGCCGGCCTTCATAATTTGTATTAGTCATTTGTTGAAAAAAGTTCTGCAGATGGTCCAAGAGCAGTAATTAATAATATCATCAAGAGCAAATCTGCTCAAAAGCAGTTCAGATCGGCGTCGTCGGTGGTCCAAGACAACGACAACAGTAAGTATAGCCCAAACGGAGTAGCGACTGAACTCTTTGATAGGCTCTTTCAAGAAAATGAGAAGCGAGATTAGCATCAGAACAAGACCCATCTTTGCCGAGCAAACAATTTTCCTGGGATCAGACTTGCCCATTTGAATAGCATCAGCGACATGTCTTGCAAATTCCTCACAAAGCTAGTCACTTTGTCGCTGATGGACCTGTACGAGCAACAACTGCCTCGTTCCACATCAGCTCCGAGCCACCCTTCACAGAGAGAAGTTTCTCTCTCAACGACCTGATTCTCGCCGTCATCGATGTTCGAGAATCGAGAACCATGTCTAAATTTTTGTTGCGGTAATTGAATTCAAATCTGGGTTTCTACTTTCTACACACGTGAAGAAGTGAAATTTTGCTTTTGTATGGTGAGAACTGACACACTGAGAAGATAACAAAGAATCGCTGAATTTGATAACAAATAGCAGATCCACAGCTCAAATCAAAAGAAGAAAGATCTACTCAAACCAGACCGACGTCGACGTCGCACTCCTCCGGCGTGAAGAAGAAGAAGAAGACGAAGGGTGATGATGAAGACAAAGGCGAACGGTGAGTGGGTGACCAGAAGAAGAAAGAAGATGGAGAAAGAAGAGACGAGAGAAGAGTGAAACTCGTTGAAGAAAAAAAAAGGAAAAAAAAAAAATTATTGTTAATTTTTTTTGAAAAAGAAAAAGAAAAACAAAAAAACATCTTTTTTTTTTTTTGTTTTTCAAAAGTTTCACTTTTATCATTGATTTTGTTTTCCATTTTGTATTTGTATTTTGAAAATAAAATGAAAAACGGTTAACGAACGTGAATTCGAAATCATTTTTAGAAAACAAAAATGAAAACGGGTTGAAAAACAGTTACAGAACGGGGCCTATATGTTTCTTTTTCTATTCCTTTTATGATTATTAGGTTTTGTTACACGTGTAAGCACCTGTTTTAATTTATATACATAATTATAATATTTATATTATAATATTTGATTATAAATTAATTTTGATAGAATGTAAAAAAAAAAAATTTAAAATTTATATACAACTAATTATGAGATCATAAATTATAATAAATAAATAAAACATAATCCAATCATACAAAATAACTCTCATTATACATCAGTTTTTGGAGGCAATAACATTATTTACAATATAATATTTTTTTAAGAAAAAAATAAAAATAAAATCTTATACCTAATTGCAGAGGATATAAATACATACATGCTTCCCGTTAAAATGAACATCCTTATAGAACCTTTTGTAAACATATCAATACTTAATCAACATAATCAAGTCGATCAGGATGAACACGGAGTGTAAGTTCCAACTAAAAAATGAAATGATTTTTCATTATCTGAATTGAACGCTTTGCGCTGTTCCTTTATGCATTGATGATTACTGATTCCAATTGCTGCAATGGTCGGCAAAGCAGATCTATATTGTATACAAGGAGATGAAAGGCGGTTAAGAAGCACCAAAGGGAATTCAAGGGTATATAAGTTATAACTCCAACAATAGGCATGTCAACATGTGCTTCTATCACCTGCCATTCAATTATTGTCATAAATTTACACGAAAAAAACAGCTTCATACTCCAAATTGAGCATATTATACAACCCCCTTCTAAACATTTGCAGGCCGGTACCAACTCTCCCCTAAGCAACCAAGCTATCTATATGATAATTTAATTATCTAAGACAACAATCACTAGAATTTTTCAATAAATGTTAATTGTAAAGCAAGTATCAAATTTGCAAAAAGTCTCTATTGTGGTAATTTAAAAAGACAAATTTATCCTTTTTTTTTTTTTTATCTCACATCTATTTATCAATATTATTTAGGAACTTTTGAGGGTTATAATTGAAAATCCACTATATTAGAATTTTAAATTAAAATAAATTTTGAAAATTAATATACAGTCCATGTTGTGTTACTATTATTAAGACCTGACTATTAAAAGTCATTTGACTTTTAAAGAAAATCTAAGAGTATGCTATAATTGAAATCTCGTCTACTAAGTAACTATATAAACTTTAAGGGTTGTATCTGTATTTTTACTTTCAAACAAAAAAATGATGCTATAATCTACCGACCAACTCACACTTTTTATATAGTAAGGATATAAGTAATATTTTTATCTTTATTGCATCCAATCCTCGGATGGCATGACACTTCATCTTAAGACTAACGGATCTCATTTGGTTCTAGAATCGGAAGGTTCATTTGAGCTTTGAGATTCATTCATTTGAGACAATCAGTACTCAGTATGTAGGTTTGTCATGAAGATGACCGGTAGCGATATGACCCGTCTCGACTCCTCTGATCTATTATACCATCTTCAACCGGTCTTCATTTCAGTTTAACTCTAGTCATTCTCCAAAATGGATAATAGAGATCTGAATTGGATCTCTAAATTTAGAAATTCAAATCTCAATCTCTTAAATTCGTCGAAATCTTGTTGAACTCTTTTAGCTATTTAATAAAAATCTTTATAAAAAAATCATATAAATTTCATTTCATGGTGACTTTTTAAAAATCTTTTAGAATGGATATAAATAAAATATTTTTACATCTTGTCAGAGGATATAAATATTTTAAAATAATTTTTTTCTTCAATTAAAATTTTCTCAAAAGTGCCTCCGAATGAATCTGAATTTACAATTATATTATTTAACTTTCTAAAACCAATTTTTTTTCAAAAACTATTATGTACTTTTATCGTACAATTTGCAAATATTAATTGTAAAAAACTTCCATATATTTCTTTCTAAAAAGAAATCCCAACTTTAATTTGTGGTATAGAAACTAATTACATGATAATCTCCACATTTCTTTCTATATTGATCATAAACTATTTAATTGATGTTATTGGATGGAGGATTTTCCTCTCCTTGTCTGGAGTCTGTAATCTTAGTTGATTCCCTCCTTTTGGGGGTGGTTAATTGAAGTTTTCCTTTTCAAAAAAAAAATAATAAAATAAATATATAATTGATTTGAAAATATATACCATATTAGTACCCACAAGAATATTTCATATTTATGGTGAAGAATCTCAATACACACAAAAAGTAAGGGGGAAAATATAGCATATATACGGTAATATCTAATCTTACGTATATATAGTGAAATTCGGTGATATCTAATCTTATATATATAGTGTAAATAATTTCACGTACACATTTGTAGAGTAGCCCTAAAGACCAATAATTTGAATATGATAATGCTGGAACTAGATATATTCATTATTCAGTATCTTAAAAATTTCAACCGTCTTTAAAATTTATCTGAATAAACTATCTTTATATACCTTTTACTTAAATGAAAATAAGAATGAATATTCATTTTCTTTACTTTAAATACTTTCAATAAATTTAAACATAAATAACTTAAATCTTTACATCTAATAATCTGCCTGCAAATACTTGAATATATTTATTAAAAATTGTATATATCCGGATGATGTAGTTGGGATGATCACAGTTGGGTCGGCTGCTAGACCCTGCCTATTTTACCAATTTTAGGAGAGATCTCTTAAAACATTTCCAATGCAAAAGTGGTTGGTATACCAAAAATCGTTAACATGACAACAGTGTCAAGAGACTTGGGGATCGTTTGTTTTTTGTCTGAAGACTGAACAATCCTGAATTTTATAGAAAACTGAATAATGACTGAAAGCTGAATTTTACTGAAAACTGAATGGTGACTGAAACCTGAATCTAAATGACATGTTTTTTTTTTTTTTTTTTTAATTTTTATCACCTCTGAATAGAATGTCAACTTGCTTGTTTTTTAAATATAAAATGGTTTTAAAATAAGTAATTTGACATTTATACCCTTATTATTATTAATTATTATATATTTTTATATTATATGATACAAACAACTAAATTAAAAAAAAAAAATAACAAATCTTAAACCATTTTTATGTAATAATTACAATATATTATCCATGACTAAGATATGATAAATAATTGTTTTTTTTTTTATTAAAAAAAAAGGATAAATAATGATTTTGAAATGATTTTGATTTTTTTTAAAAATTGAATTGAAGATTTAACCATGGTTGAAAATGATAATGTGATTAATGTTTTTTTTAATAGACTTGATAGACAATCAACTCAAAATTGGTCTTCAATATTTGTTTAAAACACATTTATTTTTAATGACATATCTAATTTTTTTTTCTTTTTTTAAAATTTTATTTCCTTACCAAAAATAGATGACATGCATATCAAAAATCTTTAATATGACAACAATATCAAAAAACGTGTTTTCTATGTGGTATAAAAATAGAATCGATAAACAATCAACTCAAAATTTGGTATCCAATGCTTGTTTAAAACACATTTATTTTTAATGACGTGTTCAATTTTTATTTTTCATTTTTCTTTTTATTTTATTTCTTTACCTAAAATAGATAAAAAATTAATGTCAATTTTAAATACAACATGTCATCTGAAAATAGACGATTCTATTTATTTTATTTGGTATCTATTTTTTTTTTTTCATAAGCCACTCTTATATCGATCGAAGTTAACCTCTCACAATCATGAATAACAGGAAAATATTAGATCTTAAATCTTTTGGGTGATGGTTGAAAAATGTGTAGAGATTGAAAATCCGATTCTATGAATGATTATATCCATTCAAATTAGAATAATTTTCATAACAAAACTGTTTATATATATAAAAAACAAAATTTGATATGATTTTTTTTATATAATAAGTTTAATAAAATGTATTTATAAACAAAATAGGAAAAAAAAAAATTAGTACGTACCAGAAATTTTTTTTTTTTTTTCGATTTTATTGAATACAAATCATTAAAAAAATAATAATAAAAATAAATAAAAATAAAAAGGCAAGAAATATAGGAAAAATGAAAATATTATGATTTTTCAGATGAATAAATATAAAATTCAAAGGAGCCTATCGCTACACGTACACGTTGTGAATACTTAATGACTGGACCTAATTTGTCCTAAGTGTTAGGAAACTGCAATTTTAGATCCCTTTCCTTTTCCAATTTCCACTCTGAATTTTCAATTCTTCACATGCCTGTTTTTCCAAAAACGCGGTTTCAACGGTATTGATTGTTGAAAATCCACCGGATTACATATACCAATCTGTATATAATATATATGCAAGGGTTTCGATATCCCAAAACATTCAAACACAGAGTCATGACAAAATCCAACTCCATTTTCGTTTTCTTTATATTTCTCAGTTTTCTCAATCTTTCCTTCACATGGGCTGCTTCTAATTCAGTCTACGAAACGTTTCTCCAGTGTTTAACAAATCACACAACAAACCAGACAGACAACATTTCAAACATAGTTTACACTCGAACAAATCCATCATACACATCAGTTCTACGTGCCTATATCCGAAATGCCCGTTTCAATGTCTCATCAGCACCAAAACCCTCGATTATCATAACACCATTGCAAGAATCCCATGTTCAAGCAACAATAATTTGTTCCAAACAAGTTGGTTATCAACTTAAAATCCGTAGTGGTGGTCATGATTATGAGGGCATTTCGTATATCTCCGATACCCAGTTTTTCATTCTCGACATGTTCAATTTCCGGTCAATTTCAGTCGATATAGTTCAAGAATCCGCTTGGGTTGGAGCTGGAGCGACGTTGGGTGAAGTGTACTACAGAATTTGGGAGAAGAGCAAAGTTCATGGTTTTCCGGCTGGTGTTTGCCCAACTGTCGGCGTTGGTGGGCACTTAAGTGGCGCTGGTTACGGCAACATGTTGCGTAAATACGGCTTATCGGTGGATAATGTTGTTGATGCTAAGATTGTTGATGTCCAAGGAAGAATTTTGGATCGAAAAGCAATGGGAGAAGATCTTTTTTGGGCGATTAAAGGAGGCGGTGGAGCAAGTTTTGGTGTTATATTGTCTTATAAGATTAAATTGGTAACTGTCCCTAAAACAGTTACTGTGTTCAGAATTGAGAAATTAATTGAAGCCGGTGGGACTGATATGGCTTATAAGTTTCAGATTGTGGCACCGACGACAGATAACAATCTGTTCTTGAGAATGCTGTTGCAGCCTGTGACAAGAAACAAGACAAAGACTGTAAGAGTTTCTGTTCTGTCTTTGTATTTGGGAGACTCAAATTCTTTGGTTTCGTTGTTAGCTAAAGAATATCCTGAATTGGGTTTAAAGAAAGAAAATTGTTTAGAAATGAGCTGGATTGATTCAGTTCTTTGGTGGGCAAATTTCGATAATGGTACAAATCCAGATGTTCTTCTTGATAGAAATCTAGACTCGTCTAGTTTCTTAAAGAGAAAATCTGATTATGTACAGAAACCAATTCCAAAATCTTCATTGAATTTGTTATGGAAAAAAATGATTGAATTAGGAAAACCTGGATTGGTTTTCAATGCATATGGTGGAAGAATGAATGAGATTGCTTCAACAGAAACTCCATTTCCACACAGAGCAGGAAATTTGTACAAGATTCAGTATTCAGTGAATTGGGCCGAACCTGGAGCTGAGAGTGACAAGAATTTCATAAGTCAAATAAGGAGTCTTCACAGTTTCATGACTCCTTTTGTGTCCAACAATCCAAGAAGTGCTTATTTGAATTATAGGGATCTTGATATTGGTGTTAATCAGAATGGTAAAGAAAGCTTTAATGAAGGTAAAGTTTATGGAGAGAAGTACTTTAATGGGAATTTTGATAGGTTGGTTAAAGTGAAGACTATGGTGGATCCAAATAATTTCTTCAGGAATGAGCAGAGCATCCCTACTCTACCAAGTAAGATACAGAATTAAAGTTTCTTTTTCTTGTTATATTTTAATGGCAGAAATATGTTTGTCTAGTCTCTGCAACTATTAATTATGATTATTGCGAGCAATTTAGTTGCTTCGGCTTTGTGATTTTTAAATAAATAAAATAATATAGTTATTTTTCTTTCTGCTTTTGTTTTTTCGTTTAATTTGCTTTTTTGCTTATAAAGTATAAACCACTCACCAGAAGATTTGTCAACCTAAACTTATATTAAAAAAAGATTGAAGACTTGGCATAGCATGATAGACGGAATCGTGTCATTTTATAAATAATAAAAAAATAAAAATAAATAAAAAATAAAAACATTAAAATCAAGTGGACTATTTTTTTTTTCCTTATTTTTAATACGTAGGACCATGGTTGTGAAATGTGATTGTTCATTGCTGCTATTAATGAAAAGTTGAATTAGGGTGGTTGAAGTGGGACATAGTAGTAAATAGTAATGACTACATATCCTCCGCATAACCTTCCCCTTTAGGAGAAAAACTTCCATGCACTTCTTGTAATGCACTTTAGTCAATGGGTGTATGCCATGTGGCACAAAACATACTCTATGTGTCATATAGCATGCACCCATTGGCTATGGTGCATTACATCGGGTGTAAAGAAGTTTTTCTCCCCCTTTAGATTATAAATTTAGGTTTGAAAGATAAGACTTAAATCCATAATCTTAACATTTTAGGTTTGAGAAACCTACTATCAAGTCACCACAGCTTTTATCTTAACATTCTTAGATGTTGTGATAGATTCGATTTTAGTAAATCAAATCTAATTTTCTTATTAGACAGGTTTCTTTTTAAATATTTTATAATTTGATTTTATTAAATCGAATATAATTTCTTTATTAGATAAGTCTCTTTTTAAGACATAAAATACTAACACTGATGCAGAAGATGGTATTGAAAATTTTAGATTTTAAAAATATTCCTATAATTAATACATATTATTATATTTTTATTTATTATATATTTAATTAGATAGTAAACTATTTTATGAATTGATTTTAGTAAATCAAATCTATTTTTTTATTAGACGGGCTTCTTTTTAATTATTTTATGATTTAATTTTATTAAATCAAATCTAATTTCCTTATCGGATAGGTTTCTTTTTAAATATAAATAAGAGCTACAATAATGCAATTTTTTTCCAAATTTAGTGGTAATACTATAATTCATTCATTTAAATTGCTTGATTTAAATGAATGGATTAGAATGTTACCATATCATTTGAGCATTAGATTTGGATAAAGTAACATTATTCTAAGAGCTATTATAGCCATTTGAGACAGTTAGTTGATTATTGAATAAAAATCAGAGAGTTTTCTTTAATTTATCTCCCAATTGTGGTACCTTTACTAGAGTCAACGAAGTTAAAGCCCGTTTTTCTAATATCCATACGTAGATCAACAGAATAATAGTAGGTTGTTTTTCAAATTATTTGTGTGAGTTTTTCTCACGAAAGCTTCTGTTACATTAAAATTTAAATATGTAACGAATCAGAAATGAATGATTAATATTTAATATGTTTATATTTATATATTATTTTCTCCACTTGGCGCTGGAGAAATATTGAAACTTGGTGGGTATTTACAATGTTTGACTATTTCAAAGATTGTAGTAAATTTATTCACGCCACTACGTGAGTACTCAGATCTAACCTCTAGTCTTCTAAGTAGATGGTTGTACGAATTTTGATTATTTTGGTTGGTGATCATCGCAGTCGCAGACTCTATCTCGGGTGTGACCTTTACAGCTACTTCTACATGGAAGCTCATTGGCAGGGTCTGCTATATATATACTTTGCTTCTTATGTAGATTTTATATGTAGTGTGGTTTTGTATAGTTGCTTTTAATATTTCTCCTTATTGTACATGTTAAAATTTTTAAAATAATTCTTATAAGGAGTTAACACTCTAGCAACACTTCCTAAAAAATGGTTCCTTATTATTATTTATTTATTTTTAAAAATTAAATGTGGAAAGGTTAATTTGGATTTAAATAAAAAAGAATTTGGATTAAATAAAAAATAGAAGGATGAATTTGAACCTTTGAATATTAATGATGTTGACTCATTTTGACTATTCATTTCATTTAATGATTAATAACAAATTAATAGGACGGACAGATATCTTATCTCCTTGCATTTGAGAAGCCTTTGCCCAAAAAACAAATTAGGGAGTTTGAACAAATTCCGGTCCAGCCTCACTATTAATAGTCAAGGCGGTAGGAGGTTGTAGATTCCGACCTTTCTAGATGCTTTCCAAAAACGCAGTTTCAACGGTATTGATTGTAGAAAATCCACCGGATTACATGTACCACTCTGTATATAAATATAAATATATATATGCAAGGGTTTCGATATCCCAAAACATCCAGAGTCATGACAAAATCAAACTCCATTTTCGTTTTCTTTATATTTCTCAGTTTTCTCAATCTTTCCCTCACATGGGCTGCTTCTAATTCAGTCTACGAAACGTTTCTCCAGTGTTTAACAAATCACACAACAAACCAGACAGACAACATTTCAAACATAGTTTACACTCAAACAAATCCATCATACACATCAGTTCTACGTGCCTATATCCGAAATGCCCGTTTCAATGTCTCATCAGCACCAAAAACCTCGATTATCATAACACCATTGCAAGAATCCCATGTTCAAGCAACAATAATTTGCACCAAACAAGTTGGTTATCAACTTAAAATCCGTAGTGGTGGTCATGATTATGAGGGCAATTCGTATATCTCCGATACCCAGTTTTTCATTCTCGACATGTTCAATTTACGGTCAATTTCAGTCGATATCGATCAAGAATCGGCCTGGGTTGGAGCTGGAGCGACGTTGGGTGAAGTGTACTATAGAATTTGGGAGAAGAGCAAAGTTCATGGTTTTCCGGCTGGTGCTTGCCCTACTGTCGGCGTTGGTGGGCACATAAGTGGCGCTGGTTACGGCAACATGTTGCGTAAACACGGCTTAACGGTGGATAATGTTGTTGATGCTAAGATTGTTGATGTTCAAGGAAGAATTTTGGATCGAAAAGCAATGGGAGAAGATCTTTTTTGGGCGATTAAAGGAGGTGGTGGAGCAAGTTTTGGTGTTATATTGTCTTATAAGGTCAAATTGGTAACTGTCCCTAAAACAGTTACTGTGTTCAGAATTGAGAAATTAATTGAAGCCGGTGGAACTGATATGGCTTATAAGTTTCAGATTGTGGCACCGACGACAGATAACAATCTGTTCTTGAGAATGCTGTTGCAGCCTGTGACAATAAACAAGACAAAGACTCTTAGAGTTTCTGTTCTGTCTTTGTATTTGGGAGATTCAAATTCTTTGGTTTCGTTGTTAGCTAAAGAATATCCTGAATTGGGTTTAAAGAAAGAAAATTGTTTGGAAATGAGCTGGATTGATTCAGTTCTTTGGTGGGCAAATTTCGATAATGGTACAAATCCAAATGTTCTTCTTGATAGAAATTTAGACTCGTCTAGTTTCGGAAAGAGAAAATCTGATTATGTACAGAAACCAATTCCAAAATCTTCATTGGATTTGCTATGGAAAAAAATGATTGAATTAGGAAAACCTGGATTTGTTTTCAATGCATATGGTGGAAGAATGAATGAGATTGCTGCATCAGAAACTCCATTTCCACACAGAGCAGGAAACTTGTTCAAGATTCAGTATTCAGTGAATTGGAAAGAAGCAGGAACTGAGATAGAAAACAACTACATAAGTCAGATGAGAAGTCTTCACAGTTTCATGACTCCTTTTGTGTCCAACAATCCAAGAAGTGCTTATTTGAATTATAGGGATCTTGATATTGGTGTTAATCAGAATGGTAAAGATAGCTTTAATCAAGGTAAAGTTTATGGAGAGATGTACTTTAATGGCAATTTTGATAGGTTGGTTAAAGTGAAGACTATGGTGGATCCAAATAATTTCTTCAGGAATGAACAGAGCATCCCTACTCTACCAAGTAAGATATAGAATTTAAGTTTCTTTTTCTTATTATATCTATATATATTTTAATGGCAAAAGTATGATTGTCTAGTCTCTGCAACTATTAATTATGATTATTGCAGCAATTTAGTTGCTTCGGTTTTGTGATTTTTAAATAAATAAAATAATATAGTTATATTTCTTTCTCCTTTTGTTTTTTCGTTTAATTTGTTTTTTATTTTATTTTATTCATTTAGCTCTTTCAAAGGATATAAAGTATATACGACTCGCCAGTTGAATATTAATTAAATTAAAAAAAGAGATATAATAACTCTATTTTATCTAAATTTGGTGTCCAAATGATGTGGTAACACTATAATCCATTCATTTAAATTGTATTAGATTTATATGATTTAAATGAATGGATTAAAGTGTTACCACATCATTTTAGTACCAGATTTATGTAAAGCCATTTGAGACGGTTAGTTGATTATTGAATAAAAATTAGAGAGTTTTCTCTAATTTATCTCTCAATTTCAGCACCTTTATGAGAGTCAATAAAGTTGAAACATATTATTCAGGTATCCGTATACGGATCAATAGAATAATAGTAGATTGTTTTTCGAATCGTTCGTATGAGTTTTTCTCATAGGAACTTTTGTTACATTACATATATAACGAATCCAAAATAAATGATTGATATTGTAATTATAATATGTTTATATTCAGATATTATTTTCTCCACTTGGCGGTTGAGAAATGACAGAAATTAGAAACCAAATATTGAAACTTGAAAGGTATCCAGATTCAAGAATAATGAAAGTTGGTGGGTATTCACAATGTTTGACTATTTCAAAGATCGTAGTAAATTTATTCACGCAACTACGTGAGTACTCAGATCTGACTTGTATTAAAAAAATAAATAAATAAAAAAAAATAAAAAAATAATAATAAATAAAAAAAAAGTCTCTCCCTTTCGGTTCTCTCTGAACAAAGGTGAAAATTTTATTTTCCTTTTTTTATTCTGTTTCTGTCTAGGTATTATGAATATTGAGATTGTATCTCACTGCAACACCCTGTCCTCAAGGAAAAACAGGGCAGACAATGGCAGCTACGGATCCCAAAATTTTAATAAGATATGACACTCGAATAAAAGAATAATTATATAAAAAATATTGAAAATTTAAGATTTAAATAAAATGATGTTTTTTTTATTAAACAAAATTGAGTTTTTTTATATAAAAAAAAAATTGATCGTATAATAATATTTAAGGTATAAAATAAAACAAAAGAACATTTATTTAAGAAGAACTAAATAATCTTATATTTAAAAAGAAATAAAAACAAGAAACACAATATTAATAAATAAATAATAACAAGAAAAACAACAAAAATTATAATCTAATTTTATAATAAGAAATTTTGTTTTGTATTTATTATGAATTTACTTAAAATTTATACAAAATAATTGATTAATAAATATTACTAAAAATATTTTTGAATTTTTTATTTTTCCAATTATTAGTAAATTATTGATTTGTTGATTGTAAATAAATTAAAACTCTAAAATAAAGAGAAATACTAAGGATAAAAAAAAAATTGATTCATAATAATAGATGGACTATATTAATACAATAAATTAAAATTTAAGATTTTAAAGTTTATTGATGGGATGTGTTAGATATGTCAAACTAAAACTATTAGAAATAATAAAATTTCAAAATAATAATAAATAATTTAATATAACATAAAATTAAATTAAGTAATCAAAAATTGAAGGTAGTTAAGAGGTTAGAAAAGATAAAGTGAATTATTTTATTTTAGAAAAAGATGAAAATTTGAGAAATAAATTGGAAAGATCGTAAAATAAAAAAGATATAAAAAATTGTTAAAATTAAGCTAAATGGGAATGGTGGGACTTTAACCACCACCATCATTCTTGTTGGGAGTAATCTTACCAAATGCGCTAACAGGTTATATAGTGCAATATGTGTGTATTATTACTATATATATAAACAAATTCAATTTAAAAAAAAAAATTGAGGAGGGGCACAGGCCCCACCAGGTCTATACATGGGTCCACCCCTGTGCAATGGTTTTAGATGGGAGCTTGAAAGAGAAAGGGATACAGAAGCTGACTCTTTATCTGGTAGGAAAAATAATGACAACCAAACTGGTTAACAAAGGGGTATGTTTTGATGTTATGTCTATTGTGTGCCGATTTAATGGGGGAGTGGTGACAGAAGCACTTGAGGGGAATATTTTTGCAATCCACTTTAAAACTGTCGAAGATCGGCAAAGAATACTTATGGGGGGCCCCGGTATTTTGATAGGGCGATTATTATCTTTGAAGAACCAACGAGTACTAAGAATGTTGGGAACATGAGTTTTAATAGATGAAATTCCGTAAACCACATATAGTGTAAAATATATCTGGGGGGGTTGAATAGGGGTATGCCCAAATTCTCACGCTTTTTTTCCACACAACCAATTTATACACACTTAGAGTATTTAACAAGTAGATTATTTTAACAAGTTAATATGAATTTAATTAGACAAGTGTTAAAACAATACAAGTTAAAGTATGTAAAGAAACTAAAAGCACTTAAATCAATACAAGTGATTTTTACGTGGTAAAACCTCCGAACAGGAAACATCCACGGGTTGATACCACAACCACTGGTAAACCGCAATTCACTATGACGAATAAAGATACACACTCAAAAAGCAATCAACACATGATTTACTCTCTAAGATAACACTCATGTTCTACCCTCAGGACCTAGTGAATCACTTTGCCTACTTCCTATCCAAGATGTGACCAACACACCTCTAGGAAGCAATTTCGTATCCAAGTTGCTCATGTCTCTAGGAAGATTCCTTGCTTGTCTATCCGGATCCTCCCGATCCTAGACAAGGTTTCTTGCTTAGTTATCCGGATCACACCGATCCTAACTAAGACTTCTTGCTTGGCTATTCGGCACACTTTCATAGCCAAGTCTTCTTGTTCAAGTCAAAGCTTCACTCACTTTGACAAGAGACTTCCACCTTATTCAAGGCAATGATCTAAGTGAAGTGCAAACAAGTAATATGACAAATAGAGTAAGTAGATCAAACAAACTTTATGAACATGCAATTAGAGAAACTAGATTAGGCTTTCACAAATCAATCACAAATATATCTAGAAACCTAAGCATGTGGATCAAACAAGAACTAGATTTTAGAATATCACAATCAAAGTATCTTGATTCTTACAATATGTAACTAAATCTAGAAATCAACAATCAAGCTCAAAATATAAAGCATTTCTAGAATCAATTTCATGTTCTTCAAGTTTAGCAAAAAGATGTTCAAATATAATTACAAAAGTATAAACTTGAAAATCAATCAAACAAACCTAAAATTTGAATCAACATCATTCTAAACACTTTTCATTGATCAAATAAGGATATCCAAGGAGATGATCACAAAAGAAAATGAAAAGAAGTTGATTCACTTATAAATGATGACTCACAAGTTGAGATCGGTTTATTGAAAAAACTCAAGGCATCATTTGGCTCTGAAAATTATTGGGGGTTTGTTCTTATCTTCAAGACCAACATTTTTGGTTTTTGAATCACTTGATTTTGGTTTTTGAATCACTTGATTCATAATTGAAATGAGAGGGATATCACAAAAACAAAATGGAAGAAGTTGTGAAGAATTATGCACAACATTTGAATTTTAATGGAGGGAAAAGAGATGGATAGGAAAGAGATATCCAACCACCAATGAGGGCTTGCCACCTCAGCCTCCCATGGAAGAGTGTGGACCTCACAGAGGCAGAGAGGTGGCCTTCTCATGAGGCTCACACACCATCAGGGGAAGGTGACCCAAATGGCCTTTGGCAATTCGTCTCCTCCACGCTCCTTTCGCGTTCTTCAATCGTTCTCTGGCTTTCAAACTCTGAATTTGAATCCGTTTTTGGATTACGAACCGTGACTCCCTTACATACAAGGATGACTATGAAACTTTGAAAAAAGGTTGTGAATTTGACTCGATACACGACGATGAAGACAACGCATTGTAAGAGAACGTAAAGTAGCATATCTTCCTAGTTTGAACTCGAAAACTTATGAGTGAGTAACCAAAATGATCGGAACTCAATAAGGAATAATATGAGAACATATTAAAGTCCAAAACAATAAAACAAAACAAATAAACACAATATCACACAAGTATGCTATTTCCTAGAGATAATTCTAGAGCCTACAATTTACTAATGTTTGTCAAATTAAGACTAATGCATGTGCATACTTCAACAAGTGTGTGAATGTGTTATACCAATTGTGCACAATGATGCAGGGACACATATGAATGCAATGTGTGTGCGCGCTTACGCCTTGCAAAAGGAAGAAGAATCTTGATACCTTAGCATCAAAGTAAGCACATTTCCTCTTAAAGACGAACTTTGCATGCGACGTTGCTTTTCTTCTTTGAAACTTGATCTAATCACGAATCACCTAAGCAATTAAACAATACAAACAAAAAGCGTTTTGTTATGGAATCAAGCCAACATAAATCTATAACCTAACAACAGAGCTGAGTTCTGGATCCAAATTCACAATGTTCCATTAATTTGTATATTTGAGGAGATTGGTTTCTTTTTAGGGAAGATGATTGGTGAAGTTAAGGAAGTTGATGTAGAGACTGGGAAAGGTGAAACACGTTTTTTACGAGTTCGTGATGTTATTGCAGCAGAGAAACCTCTACAATGGAGCTTATAAGTGGACATTCTGGGCTTCGTACTGGTTACCACAATGCCTCTCCGATATGAAAGATTACGGGATTATTGTTTCAAATGTGGTCATTTAGGCCTTGTCTTGAGAGAGTGGTTAGAGGAAGAAAAGGAGTAAGATGTTAAATCGAAAGATAGTCTTCAGTTATGTGTCTGGCTATGTGCCTTAAGTCCTCTAAAAAAAGCTAGATATGATAGTCGAAAGCTTTTTGAGCGAAACAGGGGAAGGCAAAAAGGAAATTCTTGTAATAATTTTTTCCTATTTAACTGATTGGAGTGCAAGAAGTTGGAGGAATACGATAACTGCCTCACTGGATAATCCATCTAAAGGTGGCCGGAAGGTGTCGAATCAGGAACTTAGGGGAAAGGGTTTGGTTGGACATCTAGTCCTCGAGGAGGTGGATTTCTAGTCTAACAATGAGTGCCAACACACTAAAGGGATCAACACTTGCGGCTCTGTAAGTTTTAATCATGAACAAATTCAGGATCCTAGAATGCAAGTGGGAATGGTTAGTAGGGGGAAGTTGAATCAAGGGTAGACTTGGCCATATTATCTGATAAGGTAATTGAACCGGGCCTAAACTCATCTTATAAGCCAAGCCCAATTGAAAATCAAGGAGGCCTTAAGGTAGGAGGCCCAAGCAATGTATCAGATGAGGTTATAAATAACTCAAGAAAATGGCTGGTGGATTTTGAACCCATCCTAATTGATAGTGGTGTCTCTAAAGCCCACAAAATTTTTAATTGGAAACGGGTTGCACGTGAACGAAGTCTAAAACCAGATTTTAGGGAAAAACTAAAATTAGGGAAAATAGGTAAAATAAATGAGGGGATGAGAGATCGATTAGGAGGAAAAAAAATGAAGAAAGATTGGAAAAAAAAGGTCGAAGGATACATTCGAGATGGTGGGCATGGTATGATTGTTAACGAAAAGAATGGTGTTCTTGAGGATGGAAGTGCATCTGGCGAGGTCAAAATGCTGGTAATAGGAATAGATGTGGAGGATGACACAGTGATGGAAAGTGAAGTGTTGCAATTAGAGAATGTGAATGATGAGATGGTCACTGGTGAGACGGTTTCGTCGAAAGTAGAGAATATGGGTGATCAATCTTCATCAGCCGGCCGATCTTTATTGGCCTGCCGAACTCAATTAATATTTTTAGTTGGAACACCTAGGGACTAGGTAGTCAGCGGGTGTTCAACACTCTGCGGATGTATACGGAGAAGAATAATTCAGCCTTGATGTTTCTATTAGAAACTAAGTGTCATCACGTTAAGTTAGAAAATTGGAAAGTAAAGCTAGGATTTCAAGGAAAACCTGTTGTGAACAGTGTTGGAGTGGTTGGGGGACTTTGTCTTTTCTAGACTCAGGATGTTAATATGGAGCCATTGTCTTATTCCCATGCACACATTGATGTTAGAATTAAGCATAATAATAGGAAGAGCTAGATGTTTACTGATTTCTACGGCGATCCAGATGGGACGCAGAGGAAGCACTCATAGTCTCTTCTTAGGCGTCTTGTAGGTATGTCGAAATTGCCTTGGGTTTGTATGGGTAACTTTATTGAAGTGTGTTACGATAGTGAAAAAAATGGGGGGAGAAGTGTTATGGCTGATTTTAGGGAAGCGATGGATATGAGTCAGCTGGAGGAGTATAAGGGATTTATGGGTCCAAAGTATACTTCAAGTAACAAGAGGAAAGGTAGTGGCCTAATTATGGAGCGCCTAGATAAGGGCTTGTGTAATAGAAAATGGAGGAAACATTTTCCTAATTTTGTCATCAGTCATCTTGATTTCTAAGGATCGGATCACATGCTGATAATGTTGAAGTTTTTAGAGGGTTTAAATCAGGGTCAATGTGGCTAAAGACGAAAGCAGAGAAGGTTTTATTTTGAGGAGTGTTGGGTAGAGGATGGTGAGTTCAAGAAGATTATGGATTTGGTGTGGTAGAATAATGAATATTTTAGAAATCAAGGAATGGTGTTGAACAATATCAAAGTTGTGGCAACTTCTCAACACTTGGAATTTAAAAAAGTGTGCGTTTCATCGAAAAGATATCATTCTGAGAAGGAAAGAGCTTAAGATTGCTAATAATGTTGATATTCCTATGTCTTGGAGGTCTATTAGAAAATTAGAAGAAAAGTTGGATGAGGCTCTGAATGTTGAGGAAAGGAATCGGTATCAAAGGGCCAGGGTTGATTGGATGAAAAGTGTTGACCCTATGTCTTGGAGGTCTATTAGAAAATTAGAAGAAAAGTTGGATGAGGCTCTGAATGTTGAGGAAAGGAATCGGTATCAAAGGGCCAGGGTTGATTGGATGAAAAGTGGTGACCGCAACTCCCGCGGAATAAAATTAGTGGTTTTTTGAATGAGCATGGCTGTTGGATAGACTCGAAAGAGGATATATAAGCGACTATCAATGGGTATTTTTCCAAGCTTTTCAAGTCCAGTTATCCAAGCCAGAACAGTATGAATGGGGTTCTTGAGGGAATTCAATTATTAACTGTGCAAACGGTTTGGATGCTGGAGATGAAGTTTTTTGTAGCGGACATTAAGAAAGCTATGTTCGATATGAGTCCGATGAAAGCCCTTGGAAAAGATGGTCTTCCAGCCATTTTTACCAAAAGTACTGGGATAAGATTGGCCCGAGTGTCACAAATTGCTGCCTGGATGTTCTAAATAATGGTGGTTCACTGAAAGATTTCAACAGTACTGTTATAACCTTAATTCCGAAAATCCAATTTCTAGAGCTGGTGTCTGACTACAGATCTATTAGCTTATTCAACGAGCTCTACAAAATTATTAGTAAAGCCATTACAAATAGATTCAAGAATGTCATTGGTAGCGTCATTAAGCCCAGTTTGCTTTCTCTCCTGGACATTTCATTTTAGATAATACCATTGTGGGGTTTGAATGCATCCATAGAATTAAGAGAAGAAGAAAGAAGCACGGTTCTATGGCCATCAAGATTGACATGTCAAAAGCCTATGACAAAGTCAAATGATGTTTCGTCGAAAAAATGATGCTTAGTATAGGATTTCCGACGCAATGGGTCAACCTGATTATAAGGTGCATTTCTTCAGTATCCTATTATTTTATGCTTAATGGGGAGGTATGTGGGAACATCACTCTTCGAGGGGACTCAAGTAAGGTGACCTGCTGTCACCATACTTTTTCCTCATCTGTGTGGAGGGCCTCTCGTGCCTAATTCAGAATGCTCAGACAAAGGGAAAGCTGAAAGGTTTCAAGTGTAACAAGAATGGTCATGTTATCTCCCATTTATTCTTCGCAGATAACAGCCTTTTGTTTGCAAAGGTCAATGATTCTAACTGCCTGGAGGTTAGAAAATTTTTGAATAATTACGAGACAGCCTTGGGTCAGGTGATTAACTATAACAAATCAGCTCTATGTGTGAGTCCTTCTTTTTCTTTAAGTGAAGGAAGAAGGCTGGTGGATTTGGTAGGAGTAAACCCGGTGGAGTGCAATGAAAAATACCTTGGTATTCCGTGTTTCACCAGGATGAGTAAAAAGATGTTGTTTATGGACATTGTGGATAGGGTGTGGGGCAAAATTAAAAGTTGGGGGGGGGGGGGGGAGAAATTACTTTCGGTTGGGGAAAAGGACATTTTAATTAAGGATGTTATTCAATCTATCATGCCTGCCTAAGATATGAATATCTCTCGCCTTTTAAAGAGTATAGTTGGGGAAATTCAAAGATTGTGCACTAGATTTTGGTGGGGTGGTACGAAGGCTAAGCGTAAGATACATTGGTGCAAGTGGAAGACGTTTTGCAAAGCCAAAGTCGATGGAGGTTTTGGGTTCAAGGATTTGGAAATTTTTAACACATCATTACTAGCTAAGCAATGGTGGAGGATCCTCGAGAATCCTGACTCTCTTGTGGCTAGAGCCATTAAAGGCTATTATTTCGACAATGAGGACTTCTTGAGCGCAGAAAAAAAAAAGCCTTCGAATTCTTTCGTGTGGAAGAGCATTATGTTGGGTAGAGGGATTCTGGAGGTTGGTTTGAGATGGAGGGTGGGCAACGGAACCTCCATCCAAATCTATAAGGATAAATGGATTCTGAGACCCTCCACCTTTAAAACTATCTCCAATGCTAAAATGGATATTAATGCCAAGGTTGTAAGTCCTATGTCTCCGACGGGGGGATGGGATGAGCAGGTTCCTAGGAGCAATTTTGAGCTGGAGGATATGGTGGAAATTCTTCGTATCCCTCTTGGATCTAGTCAGGTTGAAGACACAGTGGTGTGGCATTTTGAAGAGAGAAGTGTGTACAGTGTAAATACTGGTTATAGAATAGGGACTGTGTTGGAAGGAACCCCGTCTGCCTCTAGTAACCTTGTTGTGGGAAGATGGTGGAAAGTGTTGTGAAAGCTTGATATTCCTTCAAAGATTAAAATATTTATTAGGAAGGCTTGCCATGAGTGGATCCCAACCAGGACAAATCTATCGAGGATAGGGATTCAAATGGATGACATGTGTCCCTTATGTGATTTTGCTTATGAAACGACCCTCCACACCTTGTGGGATTGGCGTAAGTTGAAGTATGCTCGGATGGTTTGGCTGCCCAGTAACAAGACACCTAGAGGTAACTATGATAATTTTTTTGACCTTATTTATGATTGCTTCCATCTTTTGGGTGGAAAGCAGATGGATACTCTTTGTGTTACGCTTGGAGAGAGTGGTGTGTGAGATACTTCTTCGTCCATGAGAGGAAGAGTCATGATGCGTCTGAGGCCATGAGTTGGAGCCATGATTTCCTTTATGAATTTCAGAGGAAGAATCATGACACTTCTATTAAGGTTATGAGGCCACTGGTGGATGTTAGAAAGTGGAAACCGCTGGATCAGGGGAGGTATAAGATTAATTGTAAGACGGTTTTAGACAATGCAGATGGGTGGGTTGGTGTTGGAATCGTCATTAGAGATGCTTCGAGTTCATCATGGAGTCATGTGCCTTGCGATTTGCGGCTGGTATTGATATTTGGGCTGACAATGCCTAGGCCATTCTTAAAAGTTTTCATTTTGTCAGTGATTGTGGTTTGTTCCCTTTTCTTATTGAGTCCGATGCGAAAAGGGTGGTGAATTGGATTACCAATTTCAGTCAACTAAAATCTCATTGTGGCCCTATGCTTCAGGATATTGAGAGTCTTCATTTATTTTGGAAAGATCCTATATCATTTGGTCTTCGGTTGGCGGTAACAAGGTGGTCCTTGGTCTTACGAAGGAGGCTCTTAGGTTGGAGGATAACTTCTAGATTGAGGATTTCCCTCAGAATGTTCGGAAAGAGGTGGAAAATGATATATTAATTTAGCTGGTGCATGGTTTTTATTTGTGCTTGCCTTTTATTGTGTTTTCGTTTTTTGTGTTCTGGCCTTGTAGTCTTGTGTCCCATTTGGGTGTGTTCTTGGGGCATGTTTGTCTCCTTGCTCAATTTTAGCATTCAATATATATATATATATATATATATATGAAAATTTTCATATGAGGATACCCTAATAGAATTATATAAGGACATTGAATGTGAGCCACTCGTTTTACATATTTTGACTTAATATATATGCACTTGTCAAATCACTTTTATAAATGAGTGACTCATATTCAATATCCTGATAAAGTTATATAAGGATACCCTGATAGGAATGAGACTATATATATATATATATATATATAAAAGATCTTATCTTCTTCTAAGTGGATGTTGACTTATTTGTTGTTGCATACTTGCATAAAACAAATGTCTCATTCTTATGGCCATATTCTGTCCCTGCCATTTCAATAATTCTTTGTTTTATAACCTCAATCATTCACCTTTCCCCTTCGTTTTCACAAGTACAATCACATGTTAATTAGGGATTAACATTTAAATAAGCTAATTAATGAATATTTGACAAAAAAAAACATCTTAATTCACAGTTTCCTTGACACTATAGGATGAAATTGGATGCCAACTGTGATGAACAGATGTTGAGTTTAAATATAATTCCCCAATGTAACCATTTCTATTCAATGTCAAACTGATGTGGCACAAGCACTATCAACAAAACTGTCTAACTTTAAACAGTTTGTTAGACACTGTCAATATGATCGACTCAACAATTACACTTAAGACATAGAAAGTGATTGGTGTTTGTATTAAAAGAATAATATCATTTGCTAAAGAAATAAAATAAAAAGACATGTCATTAAAAAAATGGATTTTGAACAGAAGTCATTGGAGACTAAATGTTGATTTGGATGTCTATCAACTATACATTTATGACATATAGAAGGCAATTCTTTTGAGATTGTTGCTATGTCAATAATTTTTGATAAACAATCCACATTTGCGTTGGAGATGCTTTAAATCCACTATCTCAACCCACTCTCTCATGTTCCTATGTTAACATGTGGATAGTAATAAATATTTTACATTAAAAATCTAACCTTTATAAATAACATTGATGTAGAAGATGGTATTGAAGATTTTAGATTTTAAAAATATTCCTATAATTAATACATATTATTATGTTTCGATTTATTGTATATTTAAGTTGATAGTAAATTATTTTATGATTTGATTTTAGTAAATCAAATCTAATTTTCTTATTAGACGGGCTTCTTTTTAATTATTTTATGATTTGATTTTAGTAAAAAAAATATATAGTTTCCTTGTTAGAAAGTTTCTTTTTAAATATATAAATAAGAGCTATTAAATTCATTTGAGAGAGTTAGTTGATTATTGAATAAAAATTAGAGAGTTTTCTCTAATTTATCTCCCAATTTCGGTACTTTTGCAAGAGTCAACGAAGTTGAAGCTTGTTTTTCTGGTATCCATGCACGGATCAACAGAATAATAGTATGTTGCTTTTCGAATTGTTCGTGTTAGTTTTTCTCGTAGAAGCTTCTGTTACATTAAATATATAACGAATCCAAAATGAATGATTAATAATGTAATTATAATATATTTATATTAATATATTATTTTCTCCACTTGGCGGTAGGGTGTGCAAAAAACCGCCAAACCGAACCAAATTGAACAATCCAATCCATAAAAATTTGGGTTGGTTCGAATACAAATATAAAAAATGGGTGATTCGGGTTGTCTTTTTGACAAACCGATTAAAGGTGGTTCGGTTTGGGTTGAGTGAAATAATTCAGTTTGGGTTGACTGAAATAATTCACTAACCCAAACCAAACCAAACCACATATTTTAGAAAGTAAAACTAAAATATAAAATTCACATACGTTTTCTATTTAGTCCAGATTTTATAACTTTTACCGATTACTTTAAGTTTTTATAGTTTATTTATTTGTTTTGATACAATACTTCTGATTGATGGATGTATTAGAGTCTTAAAAACATAGATATTGTCAAACATGTCTTTGATCAAAGTATATATACATGTGTATATATATATAATTAGTATTTTATGTTATGATTTTTTATTTAAATATTTTTTATAATATAATACCAAAAATAAAAAGATTTTTGAGTTCAAATCTAAACCAATCCAAACCAACCCGACCTTTTTTGGTTTTGTTTGAATCGGTTTGAAAAATCACATTAATTTTGTTTGGGTTGAAATATAGTCAAACCGATCTATATTGGTTTGGTTTGATATTGAGTTTCAATCCAAACCAAACCGAAAACATACACCCTTACTTAGCCACCAAACCGAAAACACACACCCTTACTTGGCGGTTGAGAAATGACAGAAATTAGAAACAAAATATTGAAACTTAAAAGGTATTAAGAAAAATGCAACTTGGTAGGTATTTAGAATGTTTGACTATTTCAAAGATTGTAGTAAATTTATTCACGCGACTACGCAAGTACTCAGATCTAACTTCTAGTCTTCTAAGTGGATGTTGACTTATTTGTTGTTGCATACTTGCATGCTGCGAAATGACAAAACAAATGTCTCATTCATATGGCCATATTCTATCCCTACCATTTTAATAATTCTTTATTTTATCACCTCAATCATTCACCTTTCCCATTCCTTTTCACAAGTACAATCACATGCTAATTAATGAATAATTGACAAAAGCATATTAATTCATAGTTTCCTTGACGCTATAGCTCACCTAAACCATAAATTCAAGTAGATGGTTGTACGACTCCAACTCAGATGGTCACTCACTCAAGAAACCTAACAGTAAGTCACTTATGGTTATCTGATCATGAATTTCCTGTTGGGATCAAATTCCAGCTGCTAATTAACAATTTACATACGGCATGGCAATCAATTGGTAACCGATCATCAAGTTTGAAGTTTATGGTTAATTGTTATCTGTGTGAAAATCATCTGCGATCTTGCACTATCACACAAATTTTGATAATTTGGTTGGTGATCATCGCAGTCGCACACTCTGTCTCGGGTGTGACCTCTACAACTACTTCTACATGGAAGCTCATTGGTAGTGGCGGATCCAAAAATTTTAACCAGATAGGACATTCAAATAAAATAACAATTATATAAAAAATATTAAAAATTTAAGATCCAAATAAAATGAGGTTTTATTTATTAAACAAAATTGAGTTTTTTTATATAAAGAAAAATTGATTGTATAATAATATTTAGGGTATAAAATAAAACAAAAGAACACTTATTTAAGAAGAATTAAATAATCTTATATTTAAAAAGAAATAAAAACAAGAAACACAATATTAATAAATAAATAATAACAACAAAAACAACAAAAATTACAATCTAATTTTATAATAAGAAATTTTGTTTTATATTTATTATGAATTCACTTTAAATTTATACAAAATAATTGATTAATAAATATTACTAAACATGTTTTTAAATTTTTTATTTTTTAATTATTGGTAAATTATTGATTTATTGATTGTAAATAAATTAAAACTCTAAAATAAAAAGAAATACTAAGGATAAAAAAAAAAAAAAAGATTCATAATAATAGATGGACTATATTAATACAATAAATTAAAATTTGAGATTTTAAGGTTTATTGATGAGATGTGTTAGGTATGTCAAACTAAAACTATTAGAAATAATGAAATTTCAAAATAATAATAGATAATTTAATATAACATAAAATTAAATTAAGTAACTATAAATCGATGGTAGTTAAGAGGTTGGAAAAGAAAAAGTGAATTATTTTATTTTATTTTAGAAAAAGATAAAAATTTGAGAAATAAATTGGAAAAGATTGTAAAATAAAAAAGATATAAAAAATTGTTAAAATTAAGCTAAATGAAAATGGTGGGACTTAAACCACTATCATCATTGATGAGAGTAATCTTACCAGCTGCGCTAACAAGTTATATAGTGTAATGTGTGTGTATTATTACTATATACATATATATATATATAAACAAATTCAATTTTTTAAAAAATTTAAGGTGGGACACGGACCCCATCTGATCTCTACGTGGGTCCACCCCTACTTATTGGCAGGGCTTACTATATATATACTTTGCATCTTATGTAGATTTTATATGTAGTGTGGTTTTATATGGTTGCGTTTATATTTCTCCTTATTGTACATATTAAAAAATTTAAAAAGAGTTTTTTTTAATTAAAAAAACTCTTTTAGCTTGTAGACAAACTCTTCCAAACAGACACATAATTGAACCGGTTAGATTTCAGTACTATTATTTGGTTCAGCTATATAATTATTGAGTTGTTGTTCTCATAACTGCAGTGCATAGTTGCAGACTTGCAGTTCCTCTATAATGGCTAAAACATTTCGTATTCATTTATTTTGATTTGTGTATAAATAATAATCCAAGTCGAATGATCTCCAACAACTAACACTCTTCAGCTAATTTAACCCAAGACTCATCAGAAGGGTCCAAGGAATAGTCAAACGAGACCAAGTTAAATCCCCATCAGCCTAACATCCAGTCCTACGAGAATCAAGGTATAAGCCCACGATCTCGTGTCCCGGGATCTCATAATGGGCCGATCACTGGCTTCCCTCTTATAAAATGGTCATAAATATTAACCTTAAATAAATTTATTAAAATGAATAAAATAAGGATAGTGATATTGACATTCATAAATATAATAAGTACACCTATATTTTAATAAAAGAAATTTATTAATAAGGACAAATTAATTTAATTAAAAATAAATCAAATACTATGTACACTCATTAATCAAACCCATATCTTCAACTGTATTAATTTATTAAAAAAAACTAAAAAACTAAAAAAAAAACAAAACCCAAAATTTCAAACTTAATACACCCTTGATTTCTGTATGTTATATTTTTCTCATCTCCATTTTAGCCTCACATTTTTTTTTTACTTTTTTTTTTTCTCTAAAAAAAAAATTAATAACAATAACCATGGACAAAAAAAAAAAAATGTGCCTATCCCCACGATGGCATGTGATTTTGTGCAATTCAAAAGTATATTATACTTATATTTCTGCAGTGCCTAAGGTACATATTGTAAATATATATATATATATATATATATGGGCAAGAACAATGTTCAATAAAGAAAGAAAATTGTCTTTTTTCTGTGAAACAATTATCGAATGTGGGGATTTGCTTTGTGTTCATGAAATGTTTCCTATTAGTAATAGTCTTCCAACTAGTTACTAATCCACGATTCCGTTTTCATATTTGGATTTCTTGTGAACAATAATATTTCGAAACCAAAATGCATCGTTAAATGAATTTAAGAATTTATCATTTATGAAAATTGGATGTGTTAATAATTTAAGAGGGTTTATAAATAAATTATATTAAAATGAAAACATTTATTTAAATAAGGGTACTATTGACATTAAGATGAGTGTTTATAGTAATATTTTAATTTTAAATTTTAAACATGTATATACTTTTAAATATGTGTGTGCTTATTTATGGATGTCAATATCCGTACCCTTAAAATAAATATATCTTGTATATCATATTAATAAAACATGTAATATTTTGAATATTTTAACAAATATTATAATTAGTTATATGAATATAAAAATTATAATCTCTTTTGATTAAAATATTATTTATTTATTTATTTAAATTTAAATAGTGGTTATTTTTTTTTTGAAGTAAAATAGTGATTATTTTAAAACTATAAATATTAAATTACTGTTTTATTTTTTATTTTTTGAGAGAGTTATAATTTTTCTATATAAAAATAAAGTAATTGTCATAAAAAATACCTAAACTGAACTAAAAAGTTGAAAGATAAAAGGAACTTATGAAGCGATAGATTGATTGTTCGTGCCTATGCGAAGTTCTTTAGTCTCTCTACCTTATAATAATCCCTACTTCTATTTTAATTATATTTTCTACAGCCTGAAAGTCTGAAACTTGTTTAATAAATTAGAAGGTCGTTAACATCTGAAAGCCTGGAAGAAAGTGGATGGACATGAAAATTTGCATTTCTTAAAACTAAGAGAAGATAACAACTTAATTTGTTTAATAAAGATCAGTAAATCTTCTATATTTGGCCATAACTCATAAGGCACTCCTCCATCTTGAATATGGAGATTTTGGATTCTCGGAAGAGGTGTCCTCCGTAATTTTTTTTTTTTTGGTTTTTTTTTTTGTTTTTGTTTTCATTGAAATTATCTTATAACTAATCAATTTTAAATTTTTATTCAAAAATTAAGAAAAAGGGCATATTTGGTAATATACTAGGTATACTTACAATATATAATATTTTTAAAACTTTTAACGGGCTAATACATACAAAAAGGGGTGGTGCAAATATCAGTACCCCTTATAAAAAGCAAGTCTCACGACCACTAAGAGAGTTCCACTTTCTGATTCGGAAAGCCAAACTTAAGCATTACTGTACATACCGATGTGAAATTCGAACATAAGATCATCTTCAATCGCTCTTGATCGACCATCATAGAAAATCATTTCAATTTCCAATCAGACTTCGACCTTTCCACCGTGCGACCGACCAAAGTCTCACCATCCTTTGTTCTACGTCACGAACTGAAGATCGACATACAGTTTGGTCATCATTTTAACTTTATTTGCCATTTCTTTCGATCCACATATTCATAAATCTGTTAACTTGAGCGTCAAAGTCCCTTTGACTAACACCACAGAACCACCTCACTACCCCAGTGTCCTAAGTGCTCTAAGTTCAAATTTATTGGTTTTGCAAGTTATTTGTGCCTAGCCTATTTTGATCAATTATAGATTCGACCGTCTATAATTTGATGCCACCGTATTGATCATTTATGATTTGATATAGCTAATTGTGAGTCATGACCTTGATGATCATGATCTTGATTACTAACACAGAGAAGAAATCAACAGATCAAGTTAATATATAGTTACAAAGTGTTTGGGCTTTTTCTCTCCGGTTCATTTATGATCTAACGGATTTCATGAGCTATTAGATATGCCCTATAAATTTTTGGACTAATTGCACAAACACCTCTGAGTTTAGACATAATTGTACATATATGGAATATTTACTCTTAATTACACAAACATCCCCTGTAATTAGTTGACTTCATTAAATCTAACAATTGACCACAATTTTAACCAAAAAATGACTAAAGTGCCCCTAGTTACCTATTTTATTATTAATTGTATATATACTTTATTTTTTTTTGACAATTTATATATGTACTTAAAATAATAATTATATACAATATTTAATTTATTTATTTAATAATTTTTATAATCCATTTTAATCCATTTTTTTACATTTTTATAATTCATTTTTTTAAAATAAATTAATTAAGTATTATATATAATTATTATTTTTAAGTATATGTATAATTAATTTTTTAAAGTATATATATAATTATTTTTTAAGTATATATATATAAATTGTCAAAAATATATATATATATAATTAATTATAAAATAGGTAACTAGTGGTACTTTAGCCATTTTTTGGTTAAAATTGTAGTCAATGGTTAGATTTAAAGAAGTCAACTAATTACAGGGGATGTTTGTGCAATTATGGGTAAAAATTCCATATACATGTAATTATACCTAAACTCAGGGGCGTTTGTGCAATTAGTCCTAAATTTTTTTATAGTTCATTTATTATCTTGGAGAAGGAAGAAAGTTTTAAAGTAATTTGGTTTAGGGTTATTCTAGTAAAAAGAAAATTAAATAAAAAGAGTTCCTCCTTAAAATCCAATGTTTTTCTTTTTACACTTCATTTCTAAAGACACTTCATTCTAAAAATTTAAATTTTTAAAAATTCTAAAATAATGAAAATAAATATGAATTAATCAAATGAAAATAAAACTGAGAATAAAATTGAACAAAAGTGTGAAAACAATATTTGTTTTTCTCTTATGGATTTTAAGTTGAGTAAATAATTAGAATTTTAAATATATTTTTCTGGATAAAAGAATTTTTTATATATAATTTTTTTCTACTGATGGTGATGATTGAATGTGTGTGACATTTGTGAAATTAATTAATAAAAAAAAAAACTGATTTCAAATTTAGTTTAACTGGAAAAAGGAAAAGTTTATATATATATAAAACGGAGATGAGAATGATGAAGGGTTTGATAGTGTGTGAGAAAAATTATTTTAAAAAAAAGAAGAAGATATTTTAGGGTTTATAAAACATAAAAAATAACATAAAAGAGGGGAAAAAAAAAAAAAAAAAACTAAAGATGGAAAAAAAGCTTGCTTTCTAAAAAAAGAATTGTTTGGAGTGTTTTTAAAACCTTTTGTCTTGTTTATAAATTTTAATAAAGGTTGAAATTATCATTAATAAAAAAATTACAATAAAGTGTAAACAGATAATATATTATCAATAGTATTTTTCTTTAACAAATTTTGTGGGTAGAGAGAAATATTTTAAGTAGCAAATTAGCAATAGATCCACTTTTTTTTAAAAAAAAATTTTTATTACCAAATGTATAGAATTTTCAATTTAAGCAAAAACTAAACAAATACCATCCATGGACCATGTTACACCAATAGCCAGATAGGAAACAACAAAGAAATTGGATTTTTCAATATGAATTGAATTTTAAATTCATTACCTCAAAACTTATCGCCTAGGAAACTATCTAACTATCTCAGGATTTATTGTGAATATGGATAAGTAGGGGTGGGCAAAAAAACCAATGAACCGAATCGAACCGGTCTAATCGGTTTTTTTCCGGTCTTTCATTATTAACCGGTTCGATTCGGTTCTTTTTTAAAAAACTGGATATTTCGGTTCGGTTTCCGGTTCAAGGGTTTGAACCGGTGAACCGAACCGAGAACCGGTGTATATAATAAAAAATCCCTTTATATTATAATCAAAACAACATTGATAGATAACAATTAAATATTACAGTCTAAAAGAAAAACTGTATATAAATAAATAAAAACTGCATTAAATGTTATTATCTAAGAGGATAACAGTTTTGTGTTATAATCAAAACAATATTAATGACACATTATAAAAAGAAAAACTGCATAAAAAAAACAAAAAAAAATACCCATGTTAAATGTTATACAGTCTAAAAGATACATGCAATGCAAATATAAATAATAAAAATAAAAGGCCAAGAAATGAATAATCTTAGAAACTGAATTGATAAACATATACAACAATACTGTCTATTACTTTGTTTCGTTCCCAAAACTGAAAAACCGAACCGAACCGAACCGGTTCAATCGGTTTTTAATCAGTTCACACTTTTAAATTTTATCGGATTTGTTCACTTTTTCAAAAACCGGATATTATCGGTTTTATATCGGTTCACTCAAAAAGTGAACCGATCCATTAAACGCCCACCTCTATGGATAAGGATGGTTTTTCTTATCTGAATTTTGTTTTCTGAAAGAAAAAAAATATTTATCTAAAATATTAATATTATTGATCGACTATTATTTAAATACTTAAAAACAGGTCAAGCCCACAACAATCCCACGTAGGGACCCCCTGTTTTTTGATTGATATTTTTAAAAGTCGTATAATTTAACTATTTAAGGATGACCAAAACAAGATGAAGCTCTATATTTTATACAAATTGCTGAGAAATGCCTAATTGTGGGTCATGTGCCCATGGCCGTCTGAATTGTAAACATGGCATGGTGACAACCGGCAACAATTTGCTTTAACCATTAAACCGAAACGAACCAAGTTGATGAAAAAAAGTTTCGTTAAGTGTGTGTTTTTGAAACCAAAAATTAACCGCTTTAACGGTTTTTTTATTGATTTAAATTTAAATTTACAAAAAAAAAAAAACTATTTTATTTTTAAAATAAAATTTTTTACAATTTGGTCCTAATCTAATTACGAAACATCACATTTTTACATCACATTTTTACTTGTTAATTGATTTTTCAACAAATAGGTCATTATATAATTCAAAATAGCTCGAATTGGTCCTAATGTTAGTCAAAGTGACGGTCAACTGTCATAGATTCAAGTGAAAGTCTTTTTTACCCTTAATTTTTTTTTATTACATTTTAATTTTCCAAAATTTCTTTCAAATACTTTTTTTATTTTAAGATTAAATAAAAATCAAATTAAGAAAAAAAAAAAAAAAACAGGATTTTTTTTAATTATAAGCAGAATATTAATTTAAATATTAAAAATTAAGATTAAAAAATATTAAAAACAGAATAAAAAATATTAAAAAAAAAATTTGAGATCCAAACAATTGAGTTATGGAAATTTCCAGATCTCCATTGTTTCAACAAGCAATAAGACTAATCTCCCTCTTATATTCAGATACACAGTATGAGAAAGAGAACAGACAAAACGATGGAGATTAGCAAAAGCCAAAAACCAAAGCTGGATTTGAGCGATCAGATAAGTTGAAACCAGAAAAAACTAAGATGCAATCAATAAGCAGTAAGTTCTTTAACCCAGAAGCAGTAAGTTCTTGTGGGTTCTTTCTTCAACCCAGATTCCTAGAAAAAACCAAAAACAACAAGTTCTTCAATGCAATTTCGTGGGTTCTTTGTGGGTTATCAAAAACCAAAAGCAACAAGTTCTTCAACGCAAGTCTTCACGATGGAGATTAGCAAAAACCAAAAATCAAAGTTGGATTTTTGTGGGTTCTTTCTTCAACACATGGTCGATGTGGAACCAGCCTCGCTCGTCACTTGCAACTTGTGCGATTCATCGTCTTCTTCCCCTCTCCACGGCGCCGTCATTAGCAAATCCTTCTTTGCCTTCCCTATTCTCGATACTTGCTGCTCGTCGACTAAATCGTCCACCTCCAACATCAAATTGTAACAAAAAAAAAAAAAAATTAAAATCAAACTATAACAAAAAAGGTCTCAAAATTAAAATCATAACAGAAAACCAAAAACCAAAAACCCAAACCCAGGAAATTCAATCCCTTCACTTCTCGAGCAGATCGTCGGCTTCAAAGGTGGTTCGGGCTGACCCAGAAGATGCAGATCTTGTGGTGTTCGACAAACAAATTCGAATGGTGAGGTGTTGGGTTTCTATGATTTGTGTGGGATTCGAGAAAGAAGAAGATGAAGAAAAGAGAGAAAGAGATCGGTAAGGAGATGAGAGATGAGGGATCGTGAATCAGAGATTAGAGATTGAGAGATTGAGAGGAGGATTTTATTTTTATTTTCGTTTTTAATTTTTAATATTTAATATTTATTGATTTTGTTTTTTGTTTTTATTTATTGATTTTTTAATTGGAAAAAGACGTAATGACTTTTCTACCCTCCTAAACGTTAGTTGACCATTAGTTTGACTAACCTTATAACCAATTTGATACATTTTGAATTATAATAGGATCATTTTATTGTATTTTAAATTAACAAGTAAAGAAGTGATGTTTCCCGATTAGATTTGGACCAAATTGTAAAAACCCCTTTAAAATATAACATATGTCCGTAGTAGACATTGTTGATTGGGTGAGACACAATTTTTTTTTGTATCTTGTTAATACGGTAAATAATAACCAATTTACCTTTTAAACTAAGAATTGGAAATTATGGATATGGATTAATAGCAGGTAAATTGTTAGATGTTAAAAAAAAAAAATTAAGTCTCAAATTTTCATTAATTTAGCCTAAAGTTTTAATAAATATTTTGTTGATTTTATAATTTGTTTGAGCGATATGTTTTATGGACACTATTGGTAATCCAGCTTTTTATTTGTCTATTTTGAGTAGAAATTAAAATTATTTACTAGTGTTACAACGCAAGCATAAACCGATAAAAGGGACGAACAAATCAATTAAAAATGGTTTAAGATTTGTATATTAATATAATGCAGTACAAAGAAGGGTTTCGTAAAGCAGAACATATCTCCAAACACGGCAATGTTGAAAAAATCAATCTCAATTCTTGTTTTCCTTTTACTTCACTTTACATTAGCTGCTTCAGATTCAGTCTACGAAACATTTCTCCAATGTTTAACAAATCATACAAACCAAACAGACCAGATTTCAAACATAGTTTACACTCAAAATAATTCATCCTACACATCAATTCTACGTGCCTATATCCGAAATGCCCGTTTCAATGTCTCATCAACACCAAAACCCTTAATTATCATAACACCATTGCAAGAATCCCATGTTCAGGCAGCTGTAATTTGCTCCAAACAAGTTGGCTATCAACTTAAAATCCGTAGCGGTGGTCATGACTTCGAGGGCATATCGTATACCTCCTATAACCCATTTTTCATTCTCGACATGTTCAATTTACGTTCAATTTCAGTCGATATCGATGAAGAATCAGCTTGGGTTGGAGCTGGAGCGACATTGGGTGAACTTTACTACAAAATTTGGGAGAAGAGCAAAGTTCATGGCTTTCCGGCTGGTGTTTGCCCAACTGTTGGAGTTGGTGGGCACTTGAGTGGCGGTGGTTACGGCAACATGTTGCGAAAATATGGTTTATCTGTGGATTATGTTGTTGATGCTAAGATTGTGGATGTTCAGGGAAATATTTTGGATCGAAAAGCAATGGGAGAGGATCTTTTTTGGGCGATTAGAGGAGGTGGTGGAGCAAGTTTTGGTGTTATATTGTCTTATAAGATCAAATTGGTAACTGTTCCTGCAAAAGTTACAGTGTTTAAGATTGAGAAAACTTTGGAAGAGAACACAACGGATATGGTTTTCCGGTGGCAGTTTGTGGCGCCGACAACAGATAATAATCTGTTCATGAGAATGTTCTTGCAGCCAGTCACAAGGAATAATAATCAGACTATTAGAGCATCGATTATGGCTATGTATTTAGGAGATTCCAATACACTAGTTTCTCTCTTGGCTCAGGATTTTCCTGCATTGGGTTTAAAGATTGAAAATTGTATCGAAATGAGCTGGATTGATTCAGCTCTTTGGTGGGCAAGTCTTAAAACAGGTACTAATAATCCTCCGGATGCTCTTCTTGATAGAAAATTAGACTCGGCTAAATTTCTCAAGAGAAAGTCCGATTATGTATCGAAACCGATTCCAAAATATTTGTTGAATTTGCTATGGAAAACGATGACGGAATTAGGAAAACCTGAATTGGTTTTCAATGCATATGGTGGAAGAATGAATGAGATTGCTGCATCAGAAACTCCATTTCCACACAGAGCAGGAAACTTGTTTAAGATTCAGTATTCAGTGAATTGGGAAGAAGCAGGAACAGAGATTGAAAACAAATACATAAGTCAGATGAGAAGTCTTCACAGTTTCATGACTCCTTTTGTGTCAAAGAATCCAAGAAGTGCTTATTTTAATTATAGGGATCTTGATATTGGGATTAATCATAATGGTAAAGATAGGTATAATGAGGGTAAAATTTATGGGGAAAAGTATTTTAAAGGCAATTTTGATAGGCTTGTTAAAGTTAAGACTATGGTTGATCCCCAAAATTTCTTCAGGAATGAGCAGAGTATCCCTCCTCTACCAAGTAATTAAGAAATAGAAGGTGTTATTTTTTTATATTTATAATTAATGTAAAAGTATTGAAACAAATAAAAATTAATCAATTTAGTTGCTTGTTTTATCAGGACTTTCAATTTAGTTCATATTTAAAACAAATCTGGGTAAATAGTTATAGTGCCTGAAAAAATTTCAAAATCTTCGGATATGTAGATTTCAATGAACTTATTATCCACACAAAAATTCATATCAAAATTCATTGAAATCGATGTGATTTCATGGTGGTCCTTACCGAAATTAAAATAAGGGATCTCTTATGAGAGACTCACTCTCATATATATATATATATATATATATGATTGTAATTAGGGAAGTTTTATTACTTATGACCCTTAATTTTTCAATTACTAACCAAATTATCATTCAGATGGATACTTGTTCATTTGAAAGGCTTCAATGAGTATATCAAGCACTGCTTAATAAAAAACAAAATTAGCAACATAGAAAAACTAAATATGAAATGTAAAAATAGTACTAGTACGTATTATAAACTCGTGATCTCCGGAAATTTCTCAACTAATTTATTTAATTTAATTTTTTTGAAAAGAACATCAACAAAACAACTAATAGATAACAGAAAGAAGATATCTTGCCACAAATAAACTCTTTTGGAAGATATGGCTGCGGAAGACAGGTTATTGGTCAATTTCTCAACTAATTTTGATTATGATGTAATACAGCATTTTAATAGAATGAGAGAATTGTAAATACTACCATTAGTCGACTCTAGTGCGGTAGCTATGACTTGGCAATCAAGCAAACAGAAAGAGAAAAATAGCTACTTGACAAACATAATTATTTAACGACAACATCACACTACTGACTACACATTGTTGTTGATGTTGTAAAAATGACAATAATTTTGAGGGCGGCAGCCTAGACCTCGTAATAAGACTAGGACAAGCAACAATAAATGACTAATATAATATTTTCGGCTTTGAGTTTCTCGTATGCATTATTTACCCTCTTGGATCACGGGTTTCACATAAACGTCCTTTACTGTGATCCAAAATACATCTTCTAATTTAGGAGAGACCAAGGTTTATATAAAAATCATGGATCTCACTCACTAACGATGTGGGATTTGACATTGTTTCTTGACAAACTGACTGCCATTGCACACATTGTTGATCAAGAGCAGATAGTTCTTATTTAACCGATGCCTCCAAGAACAATTATAAAATCCAAATAGAAATCTTTATTTTGTACCTAATCAGATTTTTAATTTGTTTTCGGATTTTAATAACAACAATTTTATATATAAGTGCTTCCCTTTACATCAGCTGTTGCAATATATTAGTGTGTTTTGGGAGTGTTTTTAATTCGATATCATCAAAATGTGTTTTAAATGTTTCTGTCTGTAAACCAGGCATTCGGAGAAGCAATTCATAGAAACTACTTTTAATTAATTGACATAAAATGCTTTTACTTAAAAGCACTTTTAACAAAAGCACTAGTATGGTTGTTGCAAAGGTATAGAAACAATGTTATTGTTGCTTATACTAGTTTTCATTTCACTTCACCAAGTAGCTTCAGATTCAGTGCAAGAGAGCTTCTTCCAATGCTTTTCCTCTCATAGCTCCCAAAATCAAACTTCCGAAGTTGTCCTCACCAGTAACACTTCAGATTATTCATTTGTCCTGCAATCTTCCATTCGAAACCGTAGATTCCTAAACACTTCAACCCCAAAACCAGAATTTATTGTGACTCCAATTCACACATCGCATATCCAATCAGCCATAATATGCTCCAGAAAACACGGCTTCCAAATAAGAGTCCGAAGCGGAGGCCACGATTACGAGGGACTATCTTATGTAGCCGATGTTCCGTTTGTCATGATAGATCTTTTCAATCTTAGGTCCATCAATATTGACATTCAAAATGGATTTGCATGGGTAGAATCCGGTGCCATTCTCGGAGAATTATACTACAAAATTGCAGAAAAAAGCAATCTCCATGGCTTCCCAGCCGGTACTTGTTCCACTGTCGGCGTTGGGGGACACTTGAGCGGCGGTGGATTTGGTACTGTTAAATTTCGATACTTGTATTTTTATGTTTTTATGGTAAGCGGTGAATATAGTGATGGATAGTTTTACGACTAGGGACGGAGGAAGGAGTGCTCTAGGGGCCTGCTGCGGTTATGACCCCCTTCCATCAAAAATGTTTTAAAAATTATGAAATTAACATTACATTTTAAAAGTTTTTCATTTTGGCCCCTCCGAAATTTTTTATTTCCGGATTTCTGACTCCATCACGGCTTACTACCCATCCATGAGTATTTATCATTCTTTTTTTATATGTTTTTTCTATGTACGATTCATCTCATCTTCTTGAGCTTGACAAGTGTGTTCTCTAACAGGTACCATGCTTAGAAAATATGGGTTAGCCGCTGATAATATCATAGATGCTAAAATGGTTGATGTTAATGGAAAAGTCCTTAACAGAGAGTCCATGGGAGAAGATCTTTTCTGGGCAATTAGAGGAGGCGGAGGAGCAAGTTTCGGGGTCATAGTTTCCTGGAAAGTTAGGCTGGTCGCTGTACCCGAAACTGTAACAGTTTTCAGATCAGTCCCTTACACAACGGAACTAGGTGGAACCAAGCTTCTTCAAAAATGGCAAAACGTTGCAGATAAGCTTCATGAAGATATTTTCCTCCATGCAGTTTTAGATGTTTCTGATTCCAGCTCATCAGCAAGCAATTACAGTACAAGTGTTCAAGTTCAATTTTTGTGTTTGTCTCTTCTTAGGGTTGAAAAACTTGCATCTTTGATGCAACATAGTTTCCCTGAGTTGGGTTTGAAGCCTCAAAACTGCACAGAAATGACTTGGATTCAATCTGTTCAATACTTCGCTGGTTTCTCAACAAAAGAATCTTTAGATGTTTTGCTAGATCGAAGTACACAATTTAAAGGCTATTTCAAAGCGAAATCCGACTACGTTGTGGAACCGATTCCAGAAGAAGGACTGGAAGGACTATACAAAATGCTTATTGAGGAACAAACCTCAATGATGATATTGACACCTTATGGTGGGAGAATGAGTGAGATTTCGGAATCGGAAATCGCATTTCCACATAGAAAAGGAAATTTATACAAAATCCAGTATTTGGTAACGTGGGACGATAAAGATGAAACAGATAAGTACATAGGGTGGATGAGGAGGCTGTATGGTTACATGACACCTTATGTTTCAAAGAATCCAAGAGCAGCTTACTTCAATTACAGGGATCTTGATCTGGGAAAGATTAATAATAACAGTGGCAATACAAGCTATGAACAAGCAAAAGTTTGGGGTTTCAAGTATTTCAAGAGGAATTTTAATAGGCTAGTTCATGTAAAGACGGCCATTGATCCTAGTAACGTTTTTAGGAATGAACAAAACATTCCAGTGTTTCCATCACAACTAAGAAAATAAGAAATTTAGCTTTCAAGGGGTGGGACCTTATCATTCACAAATAAACGTACTGCAGAATTAATTATTTTATTTTGTGTTTTAATGTTAAGTGTACCTCGTGCTCGTGGCTTGTTTGACAACAATACATTAATGTTACTTATTTATGGTAGTCTAATGTGTATTAGAACGGGAAACAGATAATTGTGGCTGAATCCTTTGATTAATTAGCTTTGAATTACACTTTTCATTGTTATATTTTTGTTGTCTTTTAAATGCCCCGATAGTAACCTTAAAATATGTTAGAACTGAGTTTGATAGTGTTGTAGTTTTTAAAATAATCACCGTTATATGTACTTAAATACTAATAATATTCGGCTGATCAGGTTAGCATTTTGTTAAATGTAATTATAAAACTACTATCGGCCTTGAAAGCAGTATGCAAATCATCAGCAAGAGGTTTAAGAGGAAGATTTACTTTTAATAGTCTTCGAGGATGAGTGTTTTACACTAATATCGCAATAAGATTCAAGATTGAGCTTCTACAAGTCTTGAACAATGATCAACTACCCAGGAAGTAAATCAAATGTTTTTGGACAAGACGAGGTTGGACCAGTGATATGCCCATCATACCTACACCAAAAAGCTGTGGATTCGAGTTTCTTCTCTCTTCAAAACTCAAATTATTGTAATATTAAAAAATAAAAAAATTAAAAAAAAAAAGCTTTTGGTGTTGAGAGTAAGATTCCAAATTTGGTTAGTTGAAATTTAGGGGAATTGAGTTTTGTAGATGACGTTGGAAAGAATGAATAATAAAGGGAAAAAGTGAGTCTTCAATAATGTAAGGGTATTTTTGTCAATTTATTTACTATTGTTCTAAAAAAAAAAAGTTATTTTTTTTTATTCGAAAAGAAATATATTAAAGAAACAAAAGGATTACAAACAACTTTACGAGGACATGCACTCCATCTAGAACACATCATTATCTAGAGACAAACCCAATTTGGCAAAGCCATGAACTGCCCTATTTGCAAGTCTAGCTTGACGCAAAAACAACACGACAACCAGGTGAAGCATCCAACATAAGCTTAAAATCCTGAAGAATAAGGCTGACTTCCGCAAAGGGAACACTACCAGAATTAATGAGGTTAACCACCACTTGAGCATTCGATTCGATAACGCTAGGAGATAAACCCACATTGTGAGCAAACTGTAGCCCTCTCAAAATAGCTACAGATTCTGCAACAAGAGGGGAGTACCCAGCAACAATAGATTGAGCACTAGAGGCCATCACCTCCCCAAAACTATCACGAATAATGAAACCAATCCCAACTCTTAAAAAAAAAAACTCAGGTACATTAGGTGCTACCTACCACTTTTACACAATTAAATAAATGAATAATCATATAGTTTTTTAAGTACAATCACTGTGTAAGGGAATAATTTTTAATGAACTACATGAATTGAAAGGTTCAATGTTCATAAAGCCCGGTACCTTAATCTATTGGGCCCCATTTGGTGCACATTATTGGATTGGACTATTTTATAGGATTGTATTGTATTGGGATTGGACTAGATTGAATAAGATTAAATATAACAATGTATATTATTTGGTATAACATGTGGTATGATTAAAACAGTTCAATCTTATGTTTGAAATGATATATGATTGGATTAAAAATAATGTGATTAATAATTTATATTTTCATTATTATTTTTTACTTTCTTCAATAAATTATTTCTATATGATTTCATTCTTCAATTAAAATGTAACAAATATTATTTTAATAACATTTTTAATTTTCTACCTAATTTTACGGTCTAACCATTTTCAACTAATTGAACTTATGTGGAAAATATTATATTATGAAGAAAATAAATTACAATTATATTCAAGTTCTATTTTTTAACTCATGCAACAATGATTTAAGTTATTTCTTGATAAGATGATAAGGAGTATGATTCAATTTTCTTTTAGGGAAACCAAATGAGAACTTGTTTTTGAGTAAAGCGTTTAAACGATATTAGTTTCATGTGTATGAAACTGGTGCATTTATAAAACAATTCTTGTTTCACTGTTTTACTAGTTTCACGTGTATGAAACTAGTATATTTGTAAAACTAGTTTCACGTATATGAAATTATTGTATTTGTAAAACATTACTAGTTTTACGTGTATGAAACTATTGCATTTGTAAACCAATGCTAGTTTCCGAAATATTAATATTTTATTTTGCTATTATTTTAAGTTTTTTGTTGTTTTTTTCTTTTTTCCATCACTAAGGTCTATGGTATACCATTACCAATTTGTAAAGTTATTTGCTATTATTTAAGTTTATATGAATTCCCATTTTCAAAAAAATAATAATAATAAATTGTTTAACACAATGATAGAAATAACTTTCGTAATTTTGATTGAGAGTTTGATTACTCATGCTTGAAAATGATATATAAAGGTGTCATTGATACGTATAAGAAAAAAAAAAATTGAAAGAGAAGATCTGTTGAGATTTTATGAAAAAGAAGTGATGAAAGAGGAGACGGTGGGTTAGTGGGATGAATTAAATGAGTAGGGCCCAGATATAAAAATAGTCATGCGATTATTAAAGACAAGGGGAGATGAGTTTATTTTATCCCATTAATATGGAACTATTTTGACTTTAGGATTACTAATCCCAGTTTCTAAAACATCTAAAACATCACCAAATGTGGGATAAAGACTAAAATTTTCCAATCCCAAACCAATCCAGTATGCCAAACAGGACCCGAAGGTTTACTTTTTCTTTGCTACCCCAATTCATTGAGAATGATTCTAAATATATTAATATATTAAATGAATAAATGTTTTTTTATTTATTTATATAAAATCAAAATGTGGATTGCTAACACACACATTCACTAACACTATATAATTTCCCACATATCACCTCCTAGTAGAGATGGATGTGTACTTCCCTTCCACACCTTATGGTCAGGGGTTCGAGTCTCACCATGCAATTTTATAAGCATGTATGGAGAGTTTTCTCCCGGTTTATGGGAGCAATTTTCTCTCCGATTATGAGAGTTGTAGTCCATATGTAACCTCTCTCCGATTGTGGGAGTAATATTCTGGATCATACTTATATAGTTTAATTAATCTCATCAAATCACGACAGTAGTTGTATTTCAAAATAAAAATAAAAAACACTATATAATTTCCCTCTACTGCCTGACAATTAAGGGAACGTAGAAGACACTGTCATCATGTTGGGCTTTGCTAGTACACTCTCGTCTTTATAAAGAATTATGTCCATCTTAGGGGGCCAAGTTACTGCAGGCCCATATCAGAATTCAGAAGTAATTGCACGTTTGGTACACTATATTGATTGCATTTGATTGTATTGGATTAAATTGGATTGTATTGAACTATATTATCATTAATATAAATATGTGTTTGGTAATACATTGTATTATATTGTATTAAGTTATTTAAATATGATTTTATTGTATTCTATTAAATTATAAAAATGTAATATTAAAAAAAGTTAATAATTCATTTTAAATATTCTAACTATGAATAAATCAATAAATATTTTTATATAAAAAATATTTAAATATTTATTTTCATTAATACAAAATTTTAAATAAATAATACTCTTATAAATAAAATAAATATTTCCAATATAATTTTGAAATTGTAAAAAAAAAAAAAAAAAAAAAAAAAAAAAACATCTTAACACATATTTTCATCAATATTCCATATTTGTTGAGAAGAAAAAGAAAATAAAACGTTTCTAATACAATACAACATAATACCACAAAATATTATGTATTAGCTAATACGGTATTTACAGTATTAGGCAATTAAAATGTACTAAAATAATATAATATAGTGTTTGCCGGAAATAATCCCAAGAATCATGAATATCGACTCCAATAAGGAAAGAAATCTCTCAAACACATGCGAATCACTAAGATACAATCCTCCCACGATCTTGCAAAAATACGATCTCCTCAAGCATTTGCTTTCACGACAATGATTAAGGCAACACCCTAGTTCCCATATAAATACATGTATCGAGCAAAGGTGACAACGAGAGTGTAATACAAGATTAGAGAGTAGGCATTAAACTTGTAATTGTAATCATCTTTTACATAGTGGAATCTCTTTTTCTATCATTACGATGACCATGGTTTTTCTCTACCTTTCCACGTAAAAACTGTTTATCGTTCTTGCTTATTCTATTCATCATACACTGCATTCACGTAACAGGAGCGGAGCTAGGATTGGGGAGGGGGGTGGGGTTGAAGACAAAAACAAATATTCAAATTAACGAAAGATAAATGTACTAATATTTTTAAAAAAATTAAATATAATAATGTATAGTCTCATATGTAAATTGTAATAATACAAAAAATAAATTAATAAATAAAATAGACACAGTTTTATGAATTAAAATGGAACCCGATACTCTTTTAAATTTATAAAATCACCTATAATCGAATATATACTAAGTTGCTAAATGATTTCTCTTTCAATGTACATGATCAAAGAGTTTGTAATAAATTCATCGTCTATCTTGTTACAAAACCTAATCTGACAATACGCAAAGCTAGAAACGACATCTAATTAGTTGAAAATGTTTAAATAACAAACCATATAATAAATGTACCAAAATCATATTAATAACCTAAAATATTTATTAATTTGTAATATAATACCTGAAATTATTCAGATAGGGAATAAGAAGAATTTAGTTATAATAGTAGGAATAAAATTGCTTAAGTAAAAAATATAAATTTTTTATTAATTTATAATTCTCAATCTAAAATCTTGAAAAGTGATAAAGATAATATGAAAAGTCAAATTGAATAATTACTAATAAACAAACTGTTTAGAGAAAGAATTGTGTCAACATAAAATAAGTATTTTAATCAAAAAAAAATTTTCTTTTTTTGCATTGGAAATTAAAATTAAGGAAGGAAAATAGATTTATTTTATTTCTTAATTTCATGGACAATAAAATAGGGAAGATATTTATTAATTAATTTATACTAAAAATATCATAATTTGTTGGCTACATACTATAATATGCCCCCCACCTCCTAACTTTGCCCCTGGCAGGAAGATGCTTCGATTATAAGCTTCTCAGCCAATCTAAGCATCGACTTGCCTATGTGTCATTGTTGGCAGCTAATTCACCTATGATCTAAAAATCACCATTAGCAATATATATATTAATTAATTCAATTTTGATTTATGTCTTTTTTATTATTTTAAACATTATAATAAAAAAATTATTTTACTAATTTTAAGAAAATTATATCATATATATATATATATATTCATAAAAAATCTAATAATTGCAAATTATCAATTGTTATACATTATATATAATTTTAATTATTATTATTATTGTTTATTGTGCAAAAATTTAGTAGGTAAGTGAATTTTTTTTATACAATAAATGAAATCGGACAAAAATATATGTTAAAAATTATATTTTTAAGGGATAATTATCATGGTGGCCATTAATTTGGGTTACCATTATCAAAATGGCCATTAAATGGGGATTTCATTTCAAAATGGCCGTTTTTAGTGAAAAATGTGACACTAATGGTAATTCCATCCAATGAGTGGTATTTTGGTAAATAAAGGGATGTCATTAATTTATTTTAGATGTTTTTTAGAAATCAATTTTTTCTTTTGTTTTTGAAACGAATAATTATATTTAGTGTGTGTATACGTATAGCATATCTCAAATATATATATATATATATATAGAGAGAGAGAGAGAGAGAGAGAGAGAGAGAGAGTCTCTCATGAAGGATCCCATATTTTAATTTTGGTAAAGACCTTAATGAAATCATATTGATTTTTATGAATTTTGATATGAATTTTTGTGTGGATGATAAGTTCATTAAAATCTATGTATGAATTAAATTTGAGAATTTTTCAAGTACTAGAACTATTTTTCTTGAATTTTATATTTTTCGTTTATTTTTCCAATGCCTTCATATATAATAAAATCGGAAAAAATAGTTGTTGTGTGTGAAAAAATTTCAAAATTTTTTCATAGGTATATTTCATTGAATTTATCATTCAAAAAAAAATCCATATTAAAATTCATAAAAATTTATGTGATTTCTTAAGGTCCTTATCGAAATTAAACTAAGAGATCTCTTATGAGAGACTCACTTTATATATTGAAATTTCCTTAAACAATATAGTGTATGGGGGGTGAATAGGTAAAGTCTCAATTTCTTCCAATTAGAAATTTTGCGGAATATAAGAATGAAATGGACACTTGATGTGTCTTAACAATTGTATTATACAAGTCAACACATGCGGGAATCAATATACAAGTGATACATTCAATACATGATATGGAAGATAAAGAAACATAAAAACTAAAATTGACACAATAGTTTTTACGTGGTAAACCTTCAAAGAGGAAACGTCCACGGGTTGATACCACAACCACCGGCGAAGCAATCCACTATATGAAAAAGGACTTACACACTCAAAACTATCAACACATGATATCCACTTCAAGCTATCAACTCATAATCTACCCTCAAGGCCTAGTGAACCACCTAGCCTACTCCCTATACAAGGTGTGTCCTACACCTCTAGAGAGTAACTCCCTATCCAAGGCTCTGAAGCCTCTAGGAAGATTTCCTTGCTTAGCTATCTAGATCACTGGGATCCTAGTCAAGCTTCCCTAGCTCAACCATCCGGAGTATCACACTCCTAGCTAAGACTTTTGCTTGGCTATCCGAAATACTTTCATAGCCAAGTCTTCTTACTCAAATTAAAGCTTCATTCACTTTAACACGAGACTTCAACATTTTCACAAGGCAATGATCTAAGTGATGCAAATGATGCAAACACAATCAAATAAAACAAGATGATCAATCAAGCTATATGAACATGTTCAATGATAATCTAGAATATGCTTTCAACACACAATCACAAATCTATCTAGAAATCAAAGCATGTGAATCAATCAGAAAGAGATATGAATATTCAATATATCACAAGAAAATCTTAGTTCTTAGATCATGAAATTAAACCTAGAAAATATCATGAGGCACATCATATATAACATTTCTAGAATCAATTTCAAGATTAATCAAGTTTAGCAAATATATGTTCAAGAGAAATCACAAAGCTAAAAATCAATTAACAAATGATCAAACACCTATAGATTATGATCTAACATCATTCTTAACACATTTAATCTATCAATTAAGAAGATTAAAAGAGATGATCAAAGAGAAAGTGAAAAGAAGAATTTTCACATACAACACTTGAGTCTCGGACTGAAATCTGCCAACTGAAAAAAATCACGAACTCAAATGACTCTGAAAATACCTTAGGTTTGTATCTCTCTTCAAGACTAATAATTTTGGTTTTTAGATCACTCAATTTCGAGTTCGTATGAGAGAGTTATGATCAAAATAAGAAATCAAAAAATATGAAGAAACTCTACACTCTTTATTTTTCAATTTTTCTTCTTAAAATGAATGGAAGGGAATGGAGGAATTTAAAAGAGATGAAACAGAGGGAAACAAAAAGCCAATCACTGCCTGCCACATCAGCAGCACATGTGGGGCGCGTGTGCCACACGTGGGCAGAGAGGTGATCTGGTTGTGTGGCACACGTGGCCTCCAAGCTTGGTCGTTGGCCAGGCTTGCTCCTCTCGCGCTTCGCTCTCGTTCTTCAATGGTATTAGGGTATCCAAACTCCAAATTTGAATCCTTTTTCAGATTACAAACCATGACTCTCTCATGCACAATGACGACTACAAACTTTGCAAAAACGTTAAGAATTCATCTCGAAAAATGACGACGAAAACAACTTAACGAATGAGAACGCAAAATAGCGTAGCTACATCGTTTGGACTCGAAACCTAATGAATGAGTAACCGATATGACTAGGACTCAATAAGGAATCATATGAGATCATGTTCAAGTTCAAAATATAATAAACATAAACAAATAAACACAATGTCACACAAATATGCCATATTTAAGCGATAGTCATAAAACATGCAAATCTACAATGTTTGTCAATACGAGACCAATGCATGTGCATACTTAAATGTATGTGAATTTGTCATACCAAATGTTTACACAAAGATACAGGGACACACATGTATGAATTGTGTGAGTGTGCGCTTACGCCTTGCAAGAGGAAGAAGAAACTTGATACCTTAGCATCTAAGTATATGATGTTCCCCTTGAAGACGATATTTGCACAAGATGGTTCTTCTTCACCTTTAAAGCTTCTTTTCACCAAGAATCACCTAAGCAACAATTATTACAAATATAGAGAGTTTTGCAATGGAATCAAGCCAACACAAATCTAAGATCTTACATATATATATGGTCATGTTCACATCAGTGCGCACCGATGTAACTACATCAGTACCAATACATATGGACCACTGATTATGGAAAAGTTTTAACAAGTGCATACACTTTGAGTCAAAGTATGTGTTGACGGTGATTTTTCGATGGTCAACTAGTCAATGATTTAGGTTAGTAAAAACCTTCAAATATAAATGTTATGAAAAGCGTAATGAAAGTAAATAAAAGAGGACAAGATACGTGGTAAAACTTCGGTGATCGGAGTAACGTCCATGGGTTTTTGCCTTAGCAACTAAGTCAAATCCACTATTTCGTAAAGTAGTACACACTTTGGTCTCTCTCTCACTAAGATTTCACACACCTTTTCTTGTGTTTTTGCAAGTGTATTTATACATGGTCCTGCTAGGGTTTTGAACCGTGGCGTACAAGTAGAGGAGTACATAGTTGGTTTTATGACTCTTTTCTTATTTGGTATTATCACGTGTTTAATGCTATTGATTCCCAATTTGCTTTGGACTCTGATAGCGTGATATATTGGAGAGAAGATCTGTTTGTTTCCTTTTTGGACTCTTGGTGGTTACACAATAGTTGACTTGTGTTTAATTATTACAGTTGTATATCTTGTATGTGGTGGAGAATCTCTTAATATGCGGCTTTTCCTATTTATACCGAGTAGAGCCAAGCATACATGATTTTATACTCGGCCTACTCGGCCTTACTCGGCTCTGCTGCCTTGTTTGTTTCTTCATTGATGTTTTGCTAGTGCCGGATGGCCTATCTGTTGGTATCCGCACAATGGAAGGGCGGTGGGCCCGATTTTTAAAATTTTCTATAGAAATAAAACCGTTTTAGCCGGATCGTTATAAATATATTGATTCTAATATTTGATATAAACAGTAGGGAAAGAAATTGTTACCCTTGTAGAATTTTCGTGATTCGCTCGAACCGATGTCTTCCACTGTAGAATATTCGTGATTCCCTCGAACCACGTTCTTCCACACCGAATCTCCAACACTAAAGAACTAACGAGTGGGCGTCTCGGTATTGAATAAAAAAAATTCGACTCTTGAATTTCTATACTTGTTGTGTACTCAACACTTGAGACAACTGGAAATATATTGAGAGACACTCTCACAATATTCTTTTGAGGCTTAGATCTCAAAAATAACTTTTCTCTTTATTAAAAGGAACCAAGAACTCTTCTTGTTTTGTTGAACCAAAAATAAAACTTAGAACTCTCTAAGAGTTATAACAAGCTTAGCATTTAGAAAACATTTTTCTCTTTGAACTTATGTTTCTCCAAGCAAGAACTCTTCCTGTCTTGTTTTTATGAAGCTAAAAATGAATAAACTCAATGTATAAAAAAATCTCTTTATATGCTTCTTAAAACCATGAGCGGGATAGAGAGCTCCAGTGGTGAGTGGTGAGGAATATATACAGTAATAATACTAGGGTGGGTGGTATATAGAAGCATAGAATAGGAGCTTGTTTTCCACGTTGCTTTTAATGCAATGCAGAAAAACAAACAAACAAAATCTGCACATTGAAAAGAGTAAGAGGACTAATTGCTTTCTTGCTTGCCGCCCACCCCATTTTCTTTGACATTAACAACGATAATAAAAACCCACCCCATTTTTTGACTATCGATAACAATAATAAAAGCCACCGATTTACCACCATAAAATATAATATAATATATATATATATATATATATATTAAAATAATCAATATTACATATAATTAAATAATCAAACATTATCTAAATAATAAAACAATACATAAATTTCTTTATGTATAAGTGATCAATTCCAAATTAATCACTAAACCTCATTAAATATACCTTAATGTTCAATATAGAGATAGGGAGATGGCATGGGGACATATGAACCTATAATTTCAAGCTCCAATAAATATTTAATATTTAATCAAACTCTTTAATTAAATATTAGATTTATTAATTCCAGATTTATTCTACTAAAAAATTGGAAATGCACTTTTGTCATTATAGAATTAATTAGTCGAGTAGGAATCGAATAGTCCATTGATATAATACTACATATAGATTAATCCTCCATAAACAGTTTGTAATATGAGCTAGGTTCAAATCCGTTGACCTATCAATCACATATTTATCCTTGAGTGCCCGTGATTCTCTAATGAACAATTATTTATGATCTTATCATAAATTGAGCGCTTTATTGTTCAAGACCCGAATAATTTACTCAAGAGAACTGTTTGTCTGCTTCAGTTAAGAAGGAATGGATTTCATCTTGTATATTATCATTCCCAGCTAAGTATATTATCATGTCTCCAAGATACAAGGTTTTTAGGTTTGGCAATTAGAGCAAACCATACCGAATAAGTCAAAAGACATAACTCTATAAGTAGGAGTCTGTTAAATACTCAGGGTTAAGATCGTTCTATATATAACCATCTAATTGATAAAGGGAATACTTTATTTCAAGATGGAGATTATTAAAGATTTCAATTTATCGTGTCCATGTCTTGTATAATCTTATTATACAAAGTACCTTCATTCTAATGTCACCACATCAACAGTTCGGATAAAATTGTTCCATTCTTAATGGGAATGAACCGTACTAGTAATTTTAATTAATTAAAAATCCCAACTTTAATTATCAATTACAGACAATTAAGATTATTATATTAAACACAATCCTCATATATAACAACTTATATACTATGTTTAATATTACATTTAATAGTCATGGAACTTTATGTTATTAATACAATATTAATAACATTAAATGCACACAAATATATAATGGAATGTCAATCTAATTATTAATCCAGCAGAAGATTAACAACATTTGTTCTTAGGGCACTTTCCCCAACACTATTCACGTAGGATACTTGTGCGCTCTTTGACTGATCCTTTGACTATATGCTTACGTGGCGAAATCGGTCCATGCTGTTTGATGACATATCTTCTTGGCGAATATTATGTACAACAATGTAAATTTAATAGTCTACATCCATACACTGATAAAGTTATATCGGTACGCATTGACTTGAATATTATATATAAATATATATATATATATATATAGTCTTTCTACTGTCAGTTTGTCATGATATAAAATATATCGGGACGAAGAATGTGGACCACAAATTATAGAGAAGTTTTGACAAGTGCGTACACTTTGAGTCAAAGTATGTAAATCTAATGATACACATTCTTCGTTCTGTCATATTTTATATCAGGACGAACTGACAATATAAAAACTGTATATATATATATATATATCTATTACTATATATAAAAGTGTGGATGGCCAGCTGGAATTATAGCCTCTTTTTTTTTTTTTTTTAATTTCTTTGACTTTTTTTTTTTAATTTCTTTGACTCTTTTTTTAAAAAAAATTTCTTTAAAAGTAAAATTACAAATACAACCTTTAAACTTTATTTAATTACTTAATAAATAGCTTTTAGTAAGATTTTAGTTATATCATCTTTTTTTTTTTTTTTTTAAGTCAAATGACAAATACAAGCCTTCGAGTTTGTAGAATTACTTAATAGATATGTCTTCGTAATAATAACACAACATGGATTGTATAGTAATTTTCAAAATTTGTCTTAATTTAAAATTCTAAATAGGTTAAATCATTGTTAAATAGTTTACCCAAATTATTATGACTTTAGATGATTATTTATTAAGAGACTAAAAGTAATGATATGGACTGGACCCAAATCAATAGTTATTAAAAGAGCGTTATGTCATTAATTATAGCATTCTTTTTATTAAAAAAAAAAAAAAAAACAGTTTCTCTTAAAAGAGGCTTTTTACTTATAGCATCCTTTTTTTTTAAAAAATTTTTTGAAAGTAAAATTGACTTGAAATATACAAGTGAAAGAAAGAAAAAATATATTTAAAAAAATTATTAGAGTCCAAGCAGTGGACTAGATATCTCTCTTTTATACAAATCCCATTATTTTCCTTCTGGGTCCTTCCCACCTCCAGACAAAATGAGAGATAAACATTGAAACATTTTTTCCCCTTTCTCTCCTCTTCTTCCAATGAATTTCTCTATATGATTCATTCAGGAAAAGGTTGGTTCTTTATTTTTGCTGTTAATTATGCTAAAATTTTAGTTAGATTTAATTATTTGGGTGTCTGTTAAACACCGAAGAAGATCACATCATTTAACAAATCAAACGCTAAAGAATCAGAAGAGACTCATGTCCTCTTTCCTCTTTAATTCCTTCAAAAATGATACGTTCTGATTTTCTACTTCTTTTTTCCTTTCATTATTTTCTCTTCAATTTAGGGTTTAATTCATTTTTGTATTTGTTTTCATTTATCAAAACTTATCAATTGATTATGAGAAATTATGATTGAAATCTTATTAGTTTTATAATACGGTTGAAATATTGTGATTGTATTTGAATGATTTTGATTGAAATCATTTTTTCTTTTTCTGAGGATGCTCATTTTAACAGAAATATGTATATATTTATGTCCTCTGCAATTAGGTATAAGACTTCATTTTTTTTCTTTAAAAAATAAAATATTGTAAATAATGTTATTGTCTCTATAAGTTGATGCATCATGAGAGTTATTTTTATATGATTGAATTATGTTTTTTTATTTATTATAATTTGTGATCTCATAATTAGTTGAATATAAATTATATAAATTTTTTAATATTATATCAAAATTAATTTCTATTAAAACACATGCCTTGTATGTGTAACCAAACCTAGTATATATAAAGTGAGTGTATCATAAGGGATTCATTATTTTAATTTCGATAAAGACCACCATGAAATCACATCAATTTGAATAAATGTTGATCTGAATTTTTGTGTGAATGATGTATTCATTGAAATCTACATATTAATAAAATTTAAAAATGTTTCAAAGACAAGAACTATTTATCATAGTTTTTTTTTAAAAAAATAATATGAAGATATCGGAAAAATGAGTGAAATGTAGGACAATTCAAGAAAAATAGTTCTTTTGTTTGAAAAATTCTCAAATTTTATTTATAGGTAGATTTCAATGAGCGTATCATCCACACAAAAAAAATTCATATCAAATTTCATTCAAATCGATGTGATTTCAGGTGGTTCTTACTGAAATTAAAATAAGGGATCCCTTATGAGAAACTCACAATATATATATATATATATATATATATCTTTTTTGAGAAGATTAATGCTACAAAATCTAAAAAGAAATATATATATATATATATATATATAAAGGGAAATATGTATTTATATATATTTTTTAAAAGGTTTTGTAGCTTTAATCTTCTTAAAATATATATATATATATATACATTTTTTGTTTCTATTGTCAGTTCGAACTGATATAAAATATATCAGTTTCTTGTATGTGGACCATTTGATTTAAATATTTTGATTTGGTTGCATGCACTTATCAAAACATCTTTTAAATTCAATAACCCATATGTAAGAACTGATAAATTTTATATCAGTTCAAATTGATAATAGAAAGAATATATATATATATATATATATATATGTTTAAATTCAATAACCCACATGTAAGAACTGATAAATTTTATATCAGTTCAAATTGATAATAGAAAGAATATATATATATATATATGTTTAAGATATGATATACGTATACACACACTAAATATAATTATTCGTTTCAAAAACCAAAAGAAAAAATTAATTTCCAAAAAACATCAAAAACAAATTAATGTCATCCTATTATTTACCAAAATGCTACTCATTAGATGGAATTTGATGAAATTACCATTAGTTTCACACTTTAAAAAAAATAACCATTTAAAAACGAAATATAATGGCCATTTTAATAATGGTAACCCAAATTGATGGTCAATAGAGTAATTATTCCTATTTTTAATTACAAATATAAAATAAAAACATGGGGTAATTACCCTGGTGGCCATCAATTTTTGTCATCACTATCAAAATGGCCACCAAATGGGGAATTAGTTTCAAAATGGCCATTTTTGGCAAGCATTGTTACACTAATGGTCATTCTATCATTTTACATCCAATTCTATCAAATGAGTGACATTTTGGTAAATAAGAGGATGACATTAATTTATTTAGATGTTTTTTAGAATTCAATTTTTTTTTTTTTTTTAAAACAAATAATTATATTTAGTGTGTATATACGTATAACATATTTCAAATATATATATATATATATACAAATATATTTTGAGAAGATTAATGCTATAAAACCTAAAAATTCTAAAAAATATATTTGAGATAAGTTGAAAAGATATATATATATATATATACGTTTTTTGAGAAGATTAAGACTATACAATCTAAAATTTTTTTAAAAAAATATTTGAGATAAATTGAAAAGAAATATATATATATATATATATATATATATATATTCTTTTTTTAGAATATTAAGGTTACAAAATCTAAAAATTCTAAAAAGTATATTTGAGATAAGTTGAAAAGATATATATATATATATATATATATATATGTTTGGGATATGTTATATGTATATAAACACATTAAATATAATTATTTGTTTCAAAAAAAAAAAGTAAAAATTGATTTTCAAAAAATATCTAAAATAAATTAATATCATTCTCATATTTATCAAAATACCGCTTATTTAATGGAAATTGATGGAATTGGATATAATAATTATTAGTGTAACAATGTTTATTAAAAATGATCATTTTAAAACTAAATCTTAATCTGATAATCATTTTGATAATGATAATATAAATTGATAGCCATCGAAGTAATTATCTTTATAAACAATGATTATACTTATAGGTCCACCGCATGGAAGACATCTATTTATTGTCTTCCATAATGTAGTCTTTGACGGCATTAATTGCAAAAACGGATGTTTTCTCAAATCTTTGTCGGACATGTTCTTTTCGTTTTTCCAACTCGAAGAACGTGAAAACAGTTTTTGAAAATAACAACGGTGCATTCCAATAATTTTCCCCCAATTAGTTTTATTCTGTTTGTACTAGTGGAACTAGCCCAGTCGACATAAGCAGGCCTGGCATGGCCTGGTCCACAAGCAGGCTTGATGCTTGCATAAAGCCACAAAACAAGCCATGCCTCAAGTATGAGGCCCAAAGGCCGGTCCGGCCTGGCCTGTAAGGCCTATGGCCTAATTATTATTTTTAAAAATATATATATATGTTGACAGTTAGGGAACTGAACCAAGGATATGTTTAAGGAAATTGAGCAGATTAACTTGGAAAATAACACAAATGCACTCATACAACTTCCCCAAATTAGTTTTAGAGTGAAGATATTTACACCACCGAAAAATTGTGTTTATATCCTTTTATTTATTTTTTAAATAATTATATCTTGTAAACACATCCCACACATTACCAATTATGTTCAATTTTGAAATATATATATATATATATATATAGTTTTTCTATTATCAATTCATCCTGTTATAAAATATATCAGGACGAAGATTATAGAGAAGTTTTGACAAGTACATACACTTTGAGTCAAAGTATATAAATCTAATGATTCACATTCTTGATATTTATTTATGGCCACCTTTGGTCGAGATCACTTATATAAGTCTCGATAATTATTTTTGGATAATTGTTCATATTTTTTTTATCAAGATTTGTGTTTTTTTATTCTTCTTCATATTCGTTCCTCTTCTATGTTTCATTCTCGTATTTTAAATTACTTACATATATTTTTTAGTGTTTCTCTCTCTACAATTTTCTCTATCATATTTCAAACAACAACTAAAAAAGTTTTTTCAATTTCAAAGATTTACAAAGTGGAAATTTTCAAAAGAGGTTGAAGTGTTAAAAGTCTCAAGATGTGAGAGTGTTAGACGAGACAGAAGAGAGAAAGAAGAAAATAAAAAAAATATAATAAGGAATTGAGAAACGGTCTTGAGAAAAGGTCTTAAAGCCAAGTCAAATGGTATTTTTGTGGATTCAATACTTTTGTGCTATTAAAAATCAAATTAATAACTAGGTGACAAGCTGGCCAGCTGAAAAAAGTGCTATTTACACTTATTTTCACAATTCGAAATAAAAGATTGTTTAAAAAACAAAGAGGGTTTTTGCGAATCTCCACCTTCCAAATGTGATTTTGGGAGAAAGGAAATATAAAAACACAAAATCTTTTGTAAGTCTTATATTTCCAAATTAAAAGGTGCTTTTGAAAATGGTTTTGTAGAAAACACTTTTGAATAAAGTACTATTTCGCAGAAAAAGCTTCAAAGTGCCTGTTTTGTCAAAGGTGGATTTTTGAAAATTACTTCAGCTACAAATATTATTTTATTTTATTTTTTAAAAAATATTATAATAATTCAGGATTTTGATAAATGGGAGAAACTTAAACCGACAAACCACAGTCTCATACCACTAGACCAACCTCATATTGTCTACAAATATTAATTTTGATAAAGCATTATTGAATTTTCCTACAAAATAAAAAATCATATACAAGTACTTTATTTATGATAAAAGTGTTTTTGATTTTAACGATTAAAAAAATGAAAAACAAAATCAATACCTAATATACTTTGGTGGTAAAGAATGCTTATTCATCCTAACGATGTTTTCAAGGTTAGAGTTGTCATAACCACAAGTGATATTTGAAAAAAAATTACTAAAAAAAAATCCAAAAACTCAATAAAGTGTTTAAAAACCTTTTTTTTTTTAGCAATATTAAAAGTAATTCAAAACATATTATAAATTGTTGATAAAAAATAGAAGAGGAGTTCCAAAAAGGGTTAATTCTAACGTATAAACAATTGTAATTTGCAGTCAACGATAATTTTACTGATTATGTTTAGTTTAGGCTGTAATTCAGTAATGGTTTGGCTATTATGTCATGTATAGTTCATAGTTCATACACACTGTTTGAACTTTAATGCATTGCCTTTTATCATTCAAGATGGGACAGCTTACTTTAAGCCGAAAAAACCTGGGGTAGCATTCCAATTTGCAACGTAACCGAAAGGGGATTTTGACAAATTGACATAGATTCACATTTTTCTTCAAGTTTGATTTTCATAAATGCAAAAATGTTCAACACAGCTGCAAGGCTTGTTTTAATGAGAACAAGAAGATGAACAATGGTAGGAACGACACCACCACCCATTGTCTTGGTGGTTGGAGACTTCAAAATGAAGTTCCACCACCATGGTTTAAATCTTGGTATTATAAACCCCAAAATGCAGAGAGATCCCTTCTCTTCCATTTGAGTTTGCTTTCAGAGCTACATTTGTAGAAACGGTGTAAGCTTTAAAAAAAGAAAAAGAGAAGGAAATAACATTGACAATGACTACTCCGCTCGTTCAGTTAACAATGAAACGAGAATTACTGAATTAAATTTTAAGATTCATGTATGGACATACTCACTTTAGATATTTCATACACATAATACAAGATAACAAGCTCGTTGAGTCGTTGGTGGGGTCTGTCAAATATGTATAATGCCAAGGTTGTTGTGCATCACATGTTTCACATGCATATCATATGACTTTTTTTTTTTTTTTTGTGGGTCAGGGAATTTTTTTATTTTTTTTACTAAATTTCTTTTATATATATATATATATATACACTGTTTCGTATATATTAATGTACATTCAGAAATGTACGGATATAAGGATTGATTCGAGTTATAACCGGATCAGCCATTTATAAAAACAAAAATTATGATTAATTTAATATTATTATAATTGATTAACAAGTATGGCAGATTTAAGAGTAGCTAATACAACATAAATATTAAGAGTAGCTAGTAGCCTAGTAGTCTACAAATCAATTATTTATTTTTTGATATGCAGGTCATACCAACAATCAAAATCAATTATATTTCTATCTTTTACCATCCCAAATACCAATCCTTTCTTTCTCTTTCACTCTCTTGCATTTTTTTTTAAACAACAATTTTATTAGAGGGACAAAAAGTGCCCTAGCACCACCAGAAAAATACACTGCCCATTGGCCTACAAACGAACAACACCCAGAGAAAACTAACAATTTCTATTTTTATCTCTCTCGCAGATCCCAAATTCCCAATTCTTTCCTCTCTCTATCGACCCAATTCACTCTCTAGTCTCTCCCCAATAAATATTTCTTCGATTAAGTCATTTTAAGAAATTACAATTTTTTTTTTCTAATTAAAAAGTTTAGATTTTAGGTTTATTATTCATAATTTTAAATTAGTTTTTTTTATATTAATTTATTTTACAAATGTAATTTATTATTTTTAGTGTTATATTATAATTTATAAAATATCACTTTAATCAAATTGCTTAATAATTTTTTAGTACCGTCAAGGTTCACTTACTATTAATTTTTTTATTATATATATAGTTTTGTTTTAGCACATCTAAATAAAAAATCCTGAGTACGTCCCTGTGCGCACTAATGTAATACATTACTACCAATACATGTCGACAACTGATTATAGAGAAATTTTGACAAGTGCATATACTTTGAGTCAGAGTATGTAGATCTAATGATTCACATCCAACGCACTGAAAAAATTATATCAGTGTGCGCTCACTTAAACATTCATATATATATATATATAAGTAACTTTCAAATGAGGGATCTCTTACTTTAATTTTAGTCCAAATCTTGATGAAAGCACATTAATTTGTATGGATTTTAATATAATTTTTTTTTGTGGACAATAAGTCTATTGAAATCTATCTATAAATAAAATTTGAGAATTTTTACTATAACTATTTTTTTTTTTTAATTTTCCTATATATCTTCCATTTTTTCAATGTCTTTATATTTAATAAAATCGGGATAAATAGTTCTAGTACGTGTTTGAAAAATTCTCAAATTTTATTTATAGGTAGATTTCAATGAACTTATCATCCACCAAAAAATTCATACAAATCGATGTGATTTCATCAAGATTTGGACCGAAATTAAAGTAAGAGATCTCTCACTTGAAAGTTGTTGTATATATTTGTGTGTGTGTGTGTGTGTGAGAACAAGTAAAAGATCTCTCACTTGAAAGTTACTATATATATTTGTGTGTGTGTGTGAACAAGTAAGGGATCTCTTACTTAAAAGTTACTATATATATATATATATTTGTATGTGTGTGTTATCATTGAGGAGAAAAGAACTGTATGTATATCGATAGGTTTCTTATCAGTGCGCACTAATGTATTTAAATCAATGCATTGTATGTGAACTGTTGATTAAGCATATGTGAAAGTTGATTTATGAAAAGTAGTTGAATCTAATAGCTAATATTTAGAAAATTGACAAACATATTTGAGTATGTGTGCAGTAAGGAGAAAAGAACTATATATATATATACATATAATAAACAATGTTTTTTGAACCTATGATATTGTCTTGAATTAATTACAATATCTTTCACCATTAAACCTATTGGAAGATAGTTAATTTAAACAATGTTTTTACATATATATTTTTTATGTAGTATTTGATGAACTATTAAACCAAAATACTTCTAAATAGTTGGTAAGTCTTTAGATTTTGGAAAAACAAATGGTATAAAATGTTGTCCGGTTGAAAAATACATTTTGTTAATGGTTTTTCAATAAAATGTTGTCGAGTTGAAAAATGCATTTTATAAATGGATTTTCAAAAAAGTTGAAAATAAAAAACCCTTTTTTTGTAATTTTTTTAGGGCAAATTACACAAACTTATCTTGATTATATATATAATAACATAGAACCCCATGAAAAAATCATAATAACACTTACTTCCCTTGACCCGTTGACTAACGATTGACCACCATTAGTCAATAACAGAAACTATGCAATGTCAGTTTTGCCCTTACATATATATTTGGAAAATTTTAAATATTATATTAAATAAGTTTTTTTTTTGCCATAATTATATTAAAAAAAAGAAATTGATTTGTCCATGGAGAAATTTGGCTCTCCATCTATCTAGAACCGAATCGCCATTAATGGAGATTTACTTTACCATCTTTACCTAAAACATTTCCACAAAACATACAAAAAAAAAAAAAAATGATCTATATTTCTGTTTTCACTTGCAAAATTTATCCATATCAAAACTTCAATTTCAACCAAAACGATGATAGGAAATAATCATGAACAAAAGGCCACATTCAACAACAACAAAAAAAAAAATCTGCAGGGGAAGAAAAAAAACCCAAATTTTCAACCTCAACCATAACCATTTTCAATCAACTATTAAATTCATCATTTTAATCCAACAATTGATCTTCTTTCTCAAGGGTTGAATCTCGTTCACATCTCCTCCTCCACAGAAATAGGTGATCTCCATTAATGGAGATCCAATGGAGATCGCCAATCTTTAAGAAAAAAAATTAAAAATTATTGATTGTGTTTGCAAACAAGAATTTAACCAATTTATCTCAACATTCTCTCAACCTCTCTTCTCTCTCAATCTCGATCCTATCTTTTTCTCTTATCTATTCTTGCAATTCACGATTCATCTTCCAGAAACTCCATAGACCTGCAAAATAAAGCATAAACACATCATATTTTCAATTAAAAAATAGTTAGGGCATGACAGTGATGTTAGAAAAGAAAAGGATGGGTATAAAAGAAGAAGAAAAAGATTACGGTGAGAAAAAGATGGCGATGAGATTGAGAGAAAGAGATGGGTTTGTGTGGGTTTATGGCTTCTAGGCATTAGGCAGAGAAGAACATTGCCTTTTTTTTTTTTTTTCTTTTTTTTTCCTTCTTAATTTGTTTATTTTTTAATTAATATTATAGTTAATTAATAATAGGTTTTTAGGGCTGATGTGGTGAGGTTTGATTGGAGAAGTTAATATTAATTTTTAAATTTATTTTAGAATATTGTAAAAGACCAAATTACCCATAATTAATTATGTATTAACATTGATCAATGGTTAGGCAACCGTTAGTCAACAGGTCAATGGGTAGTGAATGTTATTATGATTTTTCCATCGGTTTCTGTGTTATTATACATATAATCAAGGTATATTTATGTAATTTGCCTTTTTTTTTTTTTTTTTATTCGCAATGTTTTATATATTAACGTAGTTAAACATATGTACAATTTGGAAGTGCCGAATTATTTATCCACATGCTTGGCATCTTCTGTTGATTTTTCTTCTTAAATTAATGAACTTACAAAAAAAAAAAAAAAATGAAAAATCCCATTATTTTTCGACAATCATCCGCACCTTGTTCATAATCTTACGAAAACTATAGAAATGTCGAGAAATATCACTCTTTTTTATTTAAATTTTAAGAGTATCATTGGTTTAATAATTTAAGTTTAAAGTGGTACTATTGGCATCCCTATTATTGAACTATTTATGTCTCAATTTTTAAAATTTTGATTTAATTATATAAAATTAAATGGATTTATTAGTTTTTTTTATTTCCAAGATTACCCTTTTACATATTTTTCAAAATTAATACACCTCATATCTTTTTTTAAAAAATAAAAGTAAAAATATATTTCATCTTTAATCTTTATATATACAGTTTTCTTACAGCCATTCGCATGACTTATTTTTTCTTCTTATTTCATGGTAAAACTATCCTTATTAGATGTGAATTTATTTTATTTTATTTTTTGTTTGTAGTTGATTCGATTGTTTGTGGTAGATTGTGAGTGTGATATTGATTATCTGATGATTTTGTTGTGCAATTGAGTCAGGGTTTTTGTATGGTTTCGTTTCGTCAGAGATTAGATTTTCTTGGTTGTGATTTTTGGTGAAATTTCGTTGGGTTTTTATTTATTTTTTATTTTTAAATAACATTAAACTAACTTTGGAAGATCTGGGATAAAATCTTGAGACAAATCATATAATGCCTGGAATATCTGAAAGAAAATAAACCGAGAGAAAATAAAAATAGCAAACATGGATCTGGAATTTGAAAAGAAAAACAAAACAAACATATGAAACAATAAAATCAATAAATACTAACATGAGAAATATAAGATCGAGATCTAAAAGAGAATATAAACAAAAATAGTAAATATTCAACGGTTTGAAATAATCTATATTATTAGAGTTTTGAAATAAGGAAAGTGTGATTTTAATAGTTTTACTTTGTACGGTATTTCTTTAATAAAAATTGTATGTCTTTTTAAGTAATTTGATAAAGGAAAAAAAAAAATACTAAATAATTTAAAAAGTGGGTTATAAATAGTTCAGTAGTGGGTGTGTCAATAAAACCACTCTAAGCATAAATGACATTAAATTAAGTGATTTCCAAAAAAGCCCTTGTTTACTTAATTAATTAATTAATTAATTTATTTATTTTTTACTTTAATCATTCTCTTTCTTCAACATTAAAACGAATTCTCTAGGTTTTTTTTTTTTTTTTTTTTTTTTCTTTTCAAAAACCTCCATTAATGGAGGACAAATAGAGGTCCTCCATCAATGGAGATGAAAGACTTCCATTGGAGGTTAGTTCGTAGGGATGGGCGTGGGGGTCCATCTACCCCTATAATTAAAGCATCCCCCACCCCCGCCCCCAAACCCCATTTGGGGGAAGTGGGGATGGGGGTGTTTGGGGGGACGTTCTCCCGCCCCCACCTTGTCCCCCATTTTCTTTATTTTTAATCCCAATATTTTTCAATCCAAAATCCATAATTTAGAATTTGAAATTCGAAATTCGGTCATTCCAATATTTCGATTCACCCTATTTCAATATCCAATCCTATAAATAATCAAATTTCCAATCTAAAATATTTAATTGGTTAATTTAATCCAAAATTAATACAAATACTTATAGTAATATAGATGAGTTAGTGACTTAATGGTGCTAGGTGGGTTAGCTGATGACCATCGGTTAGTGCATGGGGCCTCACCCCACCTCCATCCCCATTTAGGAAATGGGGGAATGGGGGTGGGGGGAGGTTCCCTCACCTCTACCCCCAATTAGGATTTGGGGAAAAAATTGCCCCAAATGAGAGTGGGGCCCCATGGGGGAAATGCCTATCCTGCCTTTGTATGTGTTTTAAGGGTATTTTTATCAGATCCACATTTTATGTGCCATTTAAACTTAGATTATTAAAAAAGTGATACTTCTAAAATTACACCCTAAAAAATTGCCATTTAATTTTTGAACCCTACGAAAACCAAGTGATAAATACATGAAGTGCAGCATTATGTATAGAGAATTAGTGTGATCCTACTTCGACAGCCTCAAAATATTTGCCTGTTGCAAAGGAATCTGTTTCTAAAAAAATAAATGGTACAATATCAGATCAATATTATCATCCACTTAACGAAGCTTTGATATCTTGTCATATCCGAATATCACAATTAACAAGTGGTCAAAATTTAAACAAGGATTAAATGGGTATTAACAATGGTGGTGGACCGGTGGTGCATATACAATAATACATTACATTACTGAGATGTTATACTTGGTTGGAAGAAGAAAATGGAAGATTGACCATTCAATGGAGGGGAAAGTGGTGAACACAAACCCCAGATTGTGCGCTGGGGTAGGTGATTGTCTGATTGATTTGTGTTGCAACATTTCCATTGCTTGACGGGTTTAATAACAACGGACTTGGACTTCCGCATTCAGCGGCGCTTCAACTGACAAGTGACAACCCATGTTCATGGAAAGAGAAAGATGTCCATTCTATTCTATGGCAAAAGTCTTTAATCAGACGATCTTTCTTTATCAAAAAAAAAAAGGTGTCGGGAGTCTTATATATATAAAAAAAAACGTGGGAAGTCTTATATATTTTAGATCTTGGTAGGCAATTGTTCAAATTAAAGAAATGATGATTTTAATAAATAATAATGAGAATCAAAATAACAAAGATATATACGGAGGTTATTCATTATTAAAAGTACTCTCTAGAATTTCGGATGATAAATTCATTTTGAAATGAGAGTAATATATCTTTCCTATCCACATTAGTAAGATTGCTCGTCATGTGAGTTCAAGTCATATTTTTTAGACTTGATAAAATTTTACACGACCCAAATCCATTCGAAAATAGCGGTTGGTGGGTCAAGTTTATCAGATTAGGTTGTTAATGGGTCAACTCATTAAGACACAAAATATAATGGGTCAGTTTTAGGTTTACCCTAAAAAAAACCTGTTAATTCGATAATCCATTAATATAATTTTTTTTTTAAAAATGTGTTTATGAAAGTTATTAAAAAAATCTTTATATAGTTACATTATGAAATTTATATAAAAAAAATCTCTATAATTATGGTTAGAATATATTTTACTAATTAATTTTTTAAAAATTTCTAATTTTTTTCTTTTTTAGAAAGAGGAAAAATTTCTAAATTAAGAACTCTAAAACTCTAAATCAATTATTTCACAATATTATAACCTTAACCTTAACCTTAACCCTAAGATTCTAAAAGTAGCTAGTGAACTTGATTGCATGAGTTTGATCATGCTTTAATTCTATTTATTTTCAACTTTTTAATAAATCTCAAATATAATATTTTGTAATGGGCAGGGTTGGATTACCCATTAATTTAACAAGTGATTTCGGGTTTATATATTTCATATATATTTCAACCCATTAAGCTAACGAGTTGTGTTCGGGTGGAATAATTTTAACACGACCCAAACACGAAACGACACGAATTCGTAATAGCACGACCCATTGTCAGGTCTAATATTCTTCATAGTTCATACCTCCGAAATCTTAAAGTGTAATAATTAAAAAACAAATAAATAAAATTCATAATAAAATATCTCATTTTAAGAATGAGATTCAATATAAGCAAAAGTTTATTTATATAAATATATGTAAAAGTTTATATATATATATATATATATATATATATATAAACAGAGAATTATAATATTACATAAGATTGACGCGTGCATGGCATTAGCAACTTACTAGAAAACACTTGCAAAATATAAAGGGGAAATTGCTAAACTATAAAACAAAAGAAACTACAGAATCTCTTTTAGACCTTTCTATAACAAAGACAAAGGTGAAGATGCTTTTAATAAAGAGAGATGATAAGAAATTTAATTAATAAACTATTAACCCGTACTGATCCCTAACTTTTAAATTTGTCTTAATTGTATGGATTAACTTGATAATGACAGTACGTTTCTCTTTCCCAACTTTTTCTAATTTTTAATTAAATATAATGATGGAGGGTAGGCCCAACAAATTAATTCCATTTTGTTTAGATTGCAAAGCTTGAAGCTTTGCATACTTATACAACTGCTCTAACTTAAAGTTAAGAACACATTACGTGGAAGTAAATACTATGCGTGTGTGTTTATAATTTTGTGAAGACAAGATGTGCAAGTTACAATAATTTGTAATGCGTAGTCAATGATAACATTATCATTTTTAATATTTTTAGCGACTACCTAGGAGCTTACTCTCTACTGTTTTATTGCGGATCATTCTATATGAGAATGCAAAAACGTCAAATTGTACTTAGAATTATTGAAGTTGGAGTTTCTTATTTGGCTGCTGTCAAAAAAGTAGTACAGATGAAATTGAAGATCCAAACTTTATGAAAATCTGGTGGTTGTTGTGTCATTTCGAAATATTAATTGGTCGGGTACATTTAATTTTATGTGACTTCTATGCAGTTAATACACTTATATTATCAAGTACAGGATCTCAAAGTTCAACACAGTAAAAGGTTTTGAACGGGATGAGGTTAGTCCGATGATAAAACCCCTCATTCCTGTATTACGAGATTATAGGTTTGAGTCATCTTTCTTTTTAAAAAATCCTGAATTTATGTAATAGTGTAATATTTTAAAATAAAAAATAAAAAACACAGAGTTAGAGGGGTTTTAATATTAAGAATTCGTTAAATACAAAATTAGTGCACATTAACATTAGTACAATTTTCTTAAACTAAGTTACAGAAGGATGCAACTTGACATGGGACTAAACCAAATCAAACTTGACTTTGATCTTGCCACCAATTTCTCATTAATTCATTTTCACAATGGAACGAGTCAAATTGAATGTTCTTCGCTTTTATATGTACAGTTACAGTAGTAGGTGTGAGCAAATAAATGCAAATCGGATCGAATTTATATTAAACTGAACCAGACTAGTTAGATGAATAGATATATAACGTTCAAAAAGATAAAAAAGAAAAAAAAACCTGCAAAGGCAATTAATAATTAATTACCCAATTTGAAAAAGATATGAAGATCCTAACATGACGTTATGATTAGCTCAAACAGACGTTACGCTCATCAATCACTAATCACTCCTCACTACTCACTACCATCTCCACTATAAAAAAAACAATCCACTCTATCGATTCCTCAACACCAATAAAATGAAGTCTTCTAGCAACCACATTCTCTCACTGCTCTCACTTCTTTTGCTATGGGCTTCTTTTACCACTTCAATTTCAGTTGAAGACAAATTTATCCAATGTCTAAATCTCAATTCTGAGCTCTCCATTCCTATCTCTACTGTTTGCACACCAAACGAATCCACATTTTCTTCAATTTTAGAGTCCTCTGCTCAGAACCTGAGGTACTTGGAGCCTTCAAAACCAAAACCTGAATTCATTTTCACGCCTATGTATGAATCCCATGTTCAAGCTTCTGTCATTTGTGCCAAACAGCTTGGAATTCATCTTCGAGTTCGTAGTGGAGGTCATGATTATGAGGGTCTTTCTTATGTTTCACAAATTGAAACACCATTCCTCATTGTAGACCTTTCCAAGCTTCGATCCGTTAACGTTGATATTGTGGATAACAGTGCTTGGATTCAAGCTGGTGCGACTATTGGTGAAGTTTACTATCGAATTGCTGAGAAAAGCAAGATTCATGGATTCCCAGCTGGTCTTTGTACAAGTTTAGGCGTCGGTGGACACATTACAGGAGGTGCTTATGGTACCATGATGAGAAAATATGGTCTTGGTGCTGACAATGTTCTCGATGCTCGAATTATTGACGTTAATGGCAAAATTCTTGACAGAGCAGCCATGGGAGAAGATCTGTTTTGGGCTATTAGAGGAGGTGGAGGAGCAAGCTTTGGAATTATTCTTTCGTGGAAGATAAAATTGGTTCCTGTTCCAGAAACTGTGACTGTTTTTACGGTTATGAAAAACCTGGAACAAGGGGCCACGAAGATCCTTTATAGATGGCAACAAGTTGCAGACAAACTTGATGAGAATCTTTTCATCAGAGTTATTATAAAACCAGCAAGTCCAGGACAAAAAACAGGACAGAGAACTATAGCAACCTTGTACAATGCTGTGTTTCTTGGTGGAATTGAAAAACTTCTCCAAGTTATGCAACAAAGCTTTCCTGAATTGGGTTTAACGAAAAATGATTGTACCGAAACAAGCTGGATCAAATCTGTGCTTTACATCGGTGGCTTTCCAAGCAACACACCTCCAGAGATTTTACTCAAAGGAAAATCTACATTCAAGAACTATTTCAAATCAAAATCAGATTTTGTCAAAGAACCCATCTCCGAAACCGCCTTGGAAGGTCTATGGAAGAGGTTATTGGCAGAAGATTCTCCATTGATGATATGGAACCCTTATGGTGGGCAAATGAGCAAGATTCCGGAATCTGAAACTCCGTTCCCGCATCGAAATGGAACCCTTTTTAAAATCCAGTACGTGGTTACGTGGCAGGACGGAGAAAATAATGAAACGAAGCATATGGATTGGATTCGGAATCTGTACAATTACATGGCTCCTTATGTTTCAAAGTTTCCGAGAGAGGCATATGTGAATTACAGAGACCTTGATTTGGGCATGAACATGAAGGACAATACAAGTTTTGTTCAGGCTAGTGTTTGGGGTGTCAAGTATTTTAAGGACAATTTCAACAGATTAGTGAGAGTGAAGACCAGAGTTGATCCTGATAACTTCTTCAGGCATGAACAGAGCATTCCACCTCTTCCTTCATAAGATCACTATAATAAGGTTTGATTGGACTAGTAGTTATCGAATTTGTATTAGATAGTTGTTTGTTTAATTAAGTTGCATAAAAAATGTTTATTATATATCGTGGTTTAAAATTTAAATAATGAAGAGATGGAGTGATGTAATGCAGCCTCTATATAGTAAAGTACTTGTACTATCACGCCCAATATATTTTAGGGGTTTTATCATTTTGTTCTTTATGTTTTCACGTTTTATGACTTTTTTAATTGTCTTTCTATTTTCACTGGCACGATTCCTATGATTTCAAAAAAATCATCGATTTGGTTTCTTTGACCAGATTTTAAACAATCAACCCTAACAGAAAAGGGTGAATGACTATTTTACCCATGACCATTTATTTTCTTTTAAAAATAAAATTAAAACACAAGGGTCACGCTACCTTGCAAACCACAAAATTGGTTTGTATGATACAAACCATTCAATTAGTTAATTGCAATCATTGGATGAGAATCCAACGGTTGAAAAAAAAAAAGAAGAGAGATTAAAAATATATGAAAACTTGCAATCTTTCAAACTGGTTAACTTGTTCATGGAACAAGTTTAACGTTGAGGCGAACGTTAAACTTGTTCAACCTAAGTTGAACTTGTTCGTGAAGATTTACATTTACTCGTTCACTGAACAAGTTTAACGTTGAGAGGAACGTTAAACCCGTTTAACCTACGTTGAACTGTTCATGTAAATTTACTTGAACTTGTTCACTGAACAAGTTTAACGTTGAGAGGAACATTAAACTCGTTTATGAAGATTTATGTTGACTTGTTCATTAATAAATTTAACGTTTAAAGGAATGTTAAACTCGTTCAACCTACGTTGAATTTGTTCATGCAATTTTACGTGAACTTGTTCATGGAACAAATTTAACGTTGAGAACGTTAAACTCATTTAATCTACATTGGACTCGTTCATGAAGGGTTATACGTTGACTCATTCACTGAACAAGTTTAACGTTGAGAGAAACGTTAAAGTCGTTCAACTTACTTTGAACTTGTTAATGAATATATACGTATACTTCTTCACTGAACGAGTTTAACGTTTAAAAAGACGTTAAAATTGTTTAACCTACGTTAAACTTATTCATAAAAGTTTACATTGACTTGTTCATTGAATTTAATGTTTAAATGAACGTTAAACTCGTTTGTAAAGGTTTATATTGACTTGTTCACTGAACGAGTTAAACATTTATGGGAACGTTAAATTCTTTCAACCTACATTGAGCTTGTATATACATGTTTACATTGACTTGTTCAATGAACAAGTTTAACATTTAAATGAATGTTTAACTCGTTCATGAAATATCACGTTGACTTGTTCATTGATATTCGTTTTTTGTGTCGTTACCAAATTGCGAATTCAAAAGATGTTTATAAAGAAATTCCTACACAATGTGCTCTAAGTTTTGAAAACTAGTAACATGGTAAGCTAAAGATTCGTTCCACATGGATTATGTTAGATTAATCGATCTGCTATCTAATCTATGTTAGTCTAACTAATGTGTGAGAAAATAAATCATGGTAAATTGGATAGTGTATGGTTTGAGAAACCATGAAACAATGCATATAAAGTAAATGAAAATAATATAAAGAGAATATGAATGGAGATAAGAATCCAATACCAACAACCAAGATAAGAAAGTGGATTTAAACAATTAAGTATAATCTATGGAAATGATAGAGTAGCTAATGGACTTTGAACAATTCATACAGGGCTTCATTAACGTATGATCCATACAATCAAGGACCGATCTCATTCAGAAGTGTGTTTGGCTGTGGGTACTAAACCAAACAACTTCCTACCAAAATGTCTAACCAATTAAGGAGAGGGGGTCAAGGTGGGATCGGTTAGTGACGATCAAAGGCCTAGGCAATTGCAGTTGATATACCCTCTAACAACCTATCTTATTCAGTATGTGCTACAATCAATTAAGTGTGTCAATAACCCAATCAATTTTATCACAAATAAATCCTACAACATATTGTAATCAACAAGTGTGTAAATAACTCAATCAATCACATAAGAGTAAGATCTAATTAAAAAGTGAATAGAACTATAATTGTGTAAACATAATATTCAAAGCTTTAACAAATACCCATTGTCCAAGAGTGTCTTAAATCATTCCACTAGAATGGGGGTTTAATTACACATAATCAAAAACAAAGAAAGGAAGTAAAATGTAGAGAAATAACCCATGAGTCTCTCTTGTAAGCTTGATCCTTCCTTGAGCTTCCTTGTTGATCCTAATGCAAAGAGTGGTGAATGAGGTTATGTCTAGATAGGTGGATGCCTAATAAGTACTGACAAAGGAGATGTGTGGAGAAGATAGGAAGAGAGGAATGATTTAGGTGAAGTAATCGAAAGTTGTTGTTGATGAGATTGGAGAGGAGAAATGGTGGGATTAGGAATGGTGGAAGAATGGATTGTCTTTGTTATATGTAAAAATGGTGTATTTATATGTTGTGGAGATTAGGGTATGAAATAGGCATGAAATGACAACTTTACCCCTCTAAAATGGCTTGAAAATTTCCCTTTTGCTATGCTGGAGAATACAGTTCACGGTTACATCGCGGTTGGTTTACGGTTCCCTGCGTAGTAGTTAGTAAAATGGGTATAACGAAGATTCAGAATCACAATCTGTAAAATCCACTGGAAACTAGACTTCTAGAGCTTTTCGAATATATTTAAACCGAAACGTGGTTTGATCTGAGGAGGGAGATATGACTCTTTGAAGTTGGATGATCTGCACACACTTTTTACAATTTCAGCCCCTTTTGCCACCAAATCTCATGTCTTGCCTGAAATGCACTGAATGTCTACAATTGACTAGAAATTAGCCATTAGACACAAAAATGCACTCGAAAACAAGCTAAAGGATACGGAATTTAGGGCTAAAATATATCACATTTTTGACACAATCAAATACTCCAAACCAAACCTTTGCTTGTTCTCGAGCAAACTCAAAACAAAACAAAGACACCAACAAGAACAAAAAAAAACAAAATGCATTTCCAACCATTGGTGTGATACAATGGAGTGTGATAGAAAGAAGTAGACTCATGCCAAATGTTCTAAAGCAACTCAAAGGCACTCAAGGGAACTTGCACAATTATAAATCTCACACCTAAAAGTGCTTTCATGTTAGGAATTACTTACTCTCACACTTTGAGCGTAATTCACTTCGACTCTAAGCTTCAGGTGAAAACTCTATTTTCTTTCCGCTTGGAGTCCTAAGTTCACACTCATGCAAGGTATGTAAAGTTAGAGTTTATGCATAGGAATCTAATGCATTACATACAATTTAACATTGAAAAACTGCTAATATCTTTGTGAACTAACCTAGGAAAGAATCAAATGTCATGGACGTGGAAGATCTTGCTTCAACAAACATTCCCAAACTAGATTTCATCGAAGATCACAGAGGTCTTTCCCTTTGGTTATAACGGGGTCGTGAGGTGAAATGTGGTGAACAAAAGAATAGGAAAAATGGACTCAGAGGTCACCAATCATGCTAAAACACCTTACATAACACATCCAACCTAACTCTACTTTCATGTGAATTTGAACTCTAGCGTCTAGGCATAACTTTAACATACTTGTGCTTCCAAAATTGTACTCTACATTGTGAGTACTTAACATTTAAATTTTCAAGGCTCTTTTGCCTTTTTTTTTTTTTCCTTTTCTTTTTCTTTTCTCTTTTTTTATTCTTTTTCTTTTTGCATTGCACATTTACATTTGACAATTTAGGCTTTTAAGTGCAAATTTTGGCACTTTCACATTTTGAGCCTTTGCTTAGCACATTTTCAAACATCGCCTAAGTACATGCTATTTAACATATTGAACTTTTTGCCTTCCAACACCATATCTACACATCCTAACATGATTAGCAACAAGGATAGACATGTGTTTAGGCTTATGGCTATATGTTTGTATTATGATTCCAAATAAAAGGTAAGTGTTTGGCCTCAAATTTGGCTTTGGAGCACACAATTAGGGATATAGGAATGTGTTTAAGCAAATTTACGTGGTTAATGCACATACATCGCCTAAGATCATTTCAACAAATCAATCTATCAAGGGAATGTAAGTTTCCATCAAGCAATCCACAATATGATGCAATGTCTTATGACATATGATGTACATGATGATAAAAGTGTTTAAGAATAGAAAAATGATAACACCCAACATACATTCTTTTAGGGCTTGTGTTTGTGAACTCACTAGGTAATCTCCAATATTAGAACAAGGCGCAAGAGCACTAAGTCCCCTCAACTTAAGCACAAAGATGATGCGATTAGCCCACGAAAATGCAAGTGAGAGCCTAAAGTGACAACAAGCTACATCACAAGCTTAACAAGCAAAAGAAAACTCGCTACAAGCACACGCTCATGGCATTACACCCAAGCTATTTAAAGCTCAAAAATTTGGCCATGTGACAATTTTAAAAATTTTGATACTAAAAAGACCCAAGACTTAAAAAGACGACTCACAAAGACGGCTACATCCCCAAATCAAAACTCAACATTGTCCCCAATATTGGAAACAAGAGAGTCTGGCCTAACAGCATGCACCTAACACAACACAAAACATAAAAAACACAATGCGAAAGACCATCTCAACATAGAGGATAAAATTCCAAAAACTAGTGACTTTTGAAATCGACATATGTCCGCTCTTCAGTGCATGCTTTCATAAATACTTAATCCAACTTTCTAAAATTTTGGCATAAGAAAATAGACATGCAAATGCACACCTTTCATTTAGAAAATATTTGAAAATTAAAATTAGAAAAGTGTGTAGATAGACGTCGAAAATTGTTCACGTGCAGATTTTCAAAGCAGGGTATCGCCCATGACCTTTGGTCAAAGAAACGTTCATAAATTTTGAACCCCCTCCTAGAATTTTACGTTCTTTATACCATTGGAACCGTATTGAAAAATCAAAGAATGCAATGTTGGCGAAATAATTTATTTTCTCACCAAGAAGTACAGTTTAATTGAAACATTTGGCCTTAGAAATTTCAAAACAGAGTACTTTTACAAAGGTCAAAGAAAAACTTGAAAAAGTAAATTGAAAAATGACACAAATCCGCGCCACCCCCCCCAATAAAACCGCTTGTCGTCTTCACAAAAGGTATATCAAGGTAAGATCATCAATTGTTCTCATCACAATCCAAGTGGACAAAATAATGTGATCATCCAATTCCTAAATCCACTATCACAATCAACTCACACCTTTATTCCAAACAAGGTAAGTTGTGTGAAGGAATCTATGCTACCGGGGGTAGTTTCCCGAACCACGTCTTGGCACAATCGGTCAGAGCGGAAGGGAACATCCTTCACATTGCCAATCAAGTAGCATTCTAGATCTCCATTTGATGTACGAAGTTCTTCAAGTGGCTTAAGGTATCTTCTGGTCCGGAGTACTTCTCGGTTGGCATCTTGAATTTGGGTGGTAATTTCGCCTCCATGATCCTTGAGAATGATGCATTCATTTCCTCTAAATGCAGTGATGTAACTACATCAATACCAATGCATGTGAACCACTGATTATGGAAAAGTTTTGACAAGTGCATATATTTTGAGTCAAAGTATGTAATTCTAATGATCCATATCCAAAGCACTGATGAAATTATATCAGTGCGCACTGATTTGAACATTATATATATATATATATATATATATATATATGCAATACAAAGCACAGCCGACTAAGGCTTTTATTCCTCTTTGCATTAGAGTTTGCTTCTATTTTAATTACATCAGATTTGTTCCTTTGCATCAGATTTGTTCATGATCTTTTTCAGCAATGTTGCAATTGATTTCACACTAACAACTACTAACTGCGTATGACTAAGTCCCCTTCAATTGCATAGCTCTAATTAAGTACATACCAATATGCTTGGGCCGCCCCTGCATATAATAATTTTTTTTTTTTTTTTTTTTTGTAATGCTAGATACCACAACTATTCAAACACAACATATATGGCTCATGAGGTATCAATTGGTGAGTTGATACATAAATAAGCGAGATAAATCATTATTAATGTGTATCCACTCACCAATTGACATCTCATATACCACATGTGTTGTGTTGGAATAGTTGTGATTTTAGTTGTGATATCTAGCATTATTTTTATTTTTTATTTTTTTATTTCTCATTAATATTTTACATATTTTCCAAAAATGATGCCTAATCCTCAATCAGACTAACCAATCTCTTATTACTAATAATTTGACAAAATTCCAACAAGATAAATAACCTATTTAAGTACAAACTGCAATCCCCACCGGAAGGATTGTTTACCATTTTTGTTTTGGTTTGGTCACCAAGGTGACAAATGCCCTCCAGCAATCTGCTCATAAATAAGGAAACGGTCACTGTTCTTGTACTTAATTTTGATTGCCGACTCAGGTTACAAGAGAAATTTTTTTTAATTTCATTTGGTCTCATTTTCTACATTGGAATCATCATTTCTTGTTGCTTTATACAATTTTTTTTTTCTATATAGCATCAAGCCGATTTTAAACATCTGTTCCGGTCAATCAAAACAAAACTGTTAGTAACCAACAGATCCAAAAAACTTAAGCCAATAAGAAATGGCTCTACAGTAGTATTTAAACCTTTAACAAAAGCCACTCAAATGTATATACACATTAAGTTATCTAAACTGACCTGAGTTTCCACAGATTGAAAAGATGACGAAACAAGTTCTTTTACTAGTTTCTCTGCTTTTGCTCTCAATTTCATGGACAAGTACTTCTACTCCAATCCAAAAAGTTTTCAAGCGTTGCATGTCAACCCAATTCAGTGCCTACTCTAAAAACTTTGAAATAATTTATACCCCAGAATCCTCTTTATATTTATATCTCTTGCAGTCTACAATACAGAATCCTAGATGGTTAAATGCCACAACTCTACCCCTTCTAATAGTTGCACCTTTCCATGAAGCTGAGGTCCAAGCGGCTGTTCTTTGTAGCAAAAAATATGACTTACAAGTCAGGGTTCGAAGCGGGGGACACGACTACGAAGGCCTATCTTTTCTCTGTCCAACTCCTTATATCATCATTGATCTTATAAATATGAGATCAATTGATATCAATGTGGAAGAAGAAACAGGGTGGGTTCAATCTGGGGCTACACTTGGAGAGCTTTATTATGCCATTGCCAAGAAAAGTCAAGTCCATGGATTCCCTGGAGGACTTTGCCCTACTGTAGGGATTGGTGGGCACTTAAGTGGAGGTGGGTTTGGGACACTTTTGAGGAAATATGGACTGGCTGCTGATAATGTTCTTGATGCTTACTTGATAGATGTTAATGGAAGAATTCTTGATAGAAAAGCGATGGGGGAGGAGTTGTTTTGGGCAATTAGAGGTGGTGGTGGAGCTAGCTTTGGTATCGTACTATCCTGGAAAATCAGGCTGGTTCGAGTCCCGAAAATCGTTACAGGTTTCACAGTTTCGAAAACGTTGGAATCGGGTGTCACCAAACTTGTCCACAGATGGCAAGAAATTGCACCTTACCTACCTGAAGATCTATTCATCAGAATTGTCACAGTGGGCGATGGATTCAACAAAGCAGTCCAAGTTTCCTTCAATTCACTATTTCTTGGTGAAATTGACACATTAATCCCATTGATGAATAAAAGCTTCCCGGAATTAGGATTAAAGGCAGAGGATTGCATTGAAATGAGCTGGGTTGCATCTACGGTCAATTTTGCCGGATTTCCAAACGGGTCACTTCTAGAAGTATTGTTGGACAAGAAACAGCTTTTCAAGAGCAATTTCAAGGCAAAATCAGACTTTGTGACAGAACCAATACCTATAAATGGACTTGAAGGAATCTGGGAGAGATTTGTAGAAGAAGAGATAGCTATAATGATAATGGACCCTTTTGGTGGAAAAATGAATGAAATTTCAGAAGCTGAAACTCCATTTCCACACAGAAAAGGCAATCTATACAACTTACAATACTTAAAGAAGTGGGAAAAAAATGGAGTGAGAGAATCAAACAGGCATGTACATTGGATGAGATCTCTCTACAAGTACATGGGACCATATGTTTCCAAGTCTCCAAGAGCTGCTTATGTTAATTACAGAGATCTGGACTTAGGAACCAATAAGCATGACAACACAAGCTACTTGGAATCTACTAGTTGGGGAGTCAAGTATTATAAGGGTAATTTCAAGAGATTGGCACAGTTGAAGAGCAAGGTTGATCCAGAAAATTTCTTCAGGAGTCAGCAGAGCATTCCACATTACAAATAGACACTGTTGTTCCAGCTATATACTTAAGAGTTTTCAATTCTGTCAAAACGGAGACCGTAATGTCTCATTAATGTTTGAAAATTGACTTCATGATAATATATGCATTATCTTGTTAGTATTAAATATTTAATTTTTTATATATAATAATCATATATATAAAATAAAAAGTTTAATGGTAATGACCTCTTGCCAATATGGTGTGACTCTCCAATGGGAGACTCCACCATCACGGTTCAATGTCCGGCATGTGTATATATATACAATTTCATTATTTGTCCCACCTTATGTGTGGGTGCCCTCTCCCCCTTGTGGGAGTAGTTGTCCGGGCTCTACTAGTAGTTCTCGTAGGGGCTCGGCAGTTGTTGTAAATTTAAAAAAAAAAAAAAAAATTAATGTTAATATTATCATTAAACTTAATAATATATAATAGATAATATAAAAAGTTTAATGATATCTAAAATTTATAAGTACACTCATATCTAAAATTTAAAATTAAATCATTACTATGAGTTTCTATCTTAATGTCAATAGTACTTTTATTTAAATGCATGTATTCATTTTAATACAATTATTTATAAACCCTCTTAAGTTATTAACACACACAATTTCACAGATAATACATTCTTAAGTTCTCCACGCTCGAAAACACAATACAGTCGTAGTAAGTTCTTTGCCATCAACAAAGACATTAGATATCTTCTCAACATTTACAATCTCAAGCATCGTCTATGTTAATAATAAACAAGTTGTTGATATCTATTACAACATATTTCACATCCTTATACCACCGTTGATATCCTAGATATACAACAATATGTACTATTATCTTATAAAAAAATAATTATATATATATATATAAACATTATTTCTCACTTTTTCTTTATCGATAGAATTCATAACAAAAAAAAAAAAATACGTACCTCTATGTGATCAAAGTCCTCTGAAAATTCGTTTTCCATTATTTTGTTATATGATAATCAAAGATTTTGATATTTGAAATATATTTAGAGTTTAATTCGAGTTTAGTTTTCTTTTTTAATAAAGAGGTATGGGTGTAATTAATGGGTGCATATAGTATTTCGTTTATTTTTAATTAAACTAATTTATCATTAATATATGTGTGCTTATCTTATTTATTGGTGTCAATATCGGCACCCATTATAAAAAATAGCTACTTTTTTTGAGGGAGTGACATGTGGCATTATTTAATGTTAGTATTATCATTAAACTTAATAATATATATAATAATATATGATTGATAATATAAAAAGTTTAATGTTAATTAGTATTATCATTAAACTTTTTTTTTTCCTTAAGTATTACACTATTACATAAATTCAGAGTATTTTGGAAAGGGGGAAAGACTTGAACCCACAACTTTTTGGAAGTGTAAAGCGTTTACCACTAGACCAACCTCATCTCGTCATATTATCGTTAAAATTAAAAATATATATATAATACTATATAATAGATAATAATTCTTATCATATATAATATAATAAAAATTGCTACTTTTATGAGGGAGTGACATGTGACATTATTTAATGTTATTATTAAACATTTAATTTTTTAAAATTAAGTAATTGATGATATATATCATATATAATAATAATAATAATAAGATATAATATAATGAAATCATTCTATCATATCATATATAATAATATAAAATGAAACTCTCACCACTTAATAACATGTTAATTATATCTTATTTAATACTTTTGTCCATTGAAATCTCTTTTTTTTTTTTTTTTAACTTATCATTTTTAATTTTGAGATGAAACTCCCACCATTTAATAAGATGTTAATTTCAAATGTTACTTATATCCTATTTAATGTTTTTGACAATATTGTCACCCATAAATATGATAAATACACTCATATTTTAATAAAATTTTAATTATAAAAATATCCTAATAGAAATTTACCAGTAAGAAAGAAGTAGTTTAATTAAAAATATAGAGCGTCTCCTTACAATCTACATATTATTTATTCACACTCCAATTTAATTTTTTTATTAATGACGATTTTAACCTAAATTAAAATTACTAAACCGGATAAAAAAATTTAAAGACATTCCAAACTAATTAAATTATTAAAAAAAAAATTCTCTCTCATAAATCATTAGATTAATTATTATGTATTAAATTCTTTCTCCTAAATCTGTTATTATCATATTAAACACTCTCCAATTAATCTCTCTCCATTTTTCAAAAAAAAAAGATTCATATTTTCATATTTTCTCAATCAATCTCTGATTAATAGTTAAAGAAAAAAAAAACTTATGAATATTTTAGTTTTTTAAAAAGTCAATTTAAAAAAAAAAAAGATATATGAAAGCTTGAATTGTTTCAACTAGATTCGATTAAACTTAGAATTTATAAGACTAATGAAATAATTAAAGTTCTATAGACAATCATATACCTACACGAGTAACAAAAAACATTTTCATATTTTGATTTAAAAAAAATTAAAAAAAAAAAAACGGGTACTTATTTTTTGAGTTTTTTTTTTAGTCTATACATACATATGGTTCATAAAATTAAGTTTATTAGTAAGGTTTTTTTTTTCTTGACTGTAAGTCTTGCTTGAGAAAGAATGAAAATAGAAAATTAGAGATATATATTGAAGGAGAAAAAGTTTAATGGGCACGGATATTGACACTCATAAAACTTATTAGTACACTCATTTTTATAAATACACATATGTCTAAAATTTAAAAATTAAATATTACTATAAACATCCATCCTAATGCCAACAGTACCCTCATTGAAATAAATATATTCATTTTAATACATATTATTTATAAACACTCTTAAATTATTACCACACCCAATTGATAAAAAAAAAAAAAAAAATCAAATTATTTTTAGAATCAAATCATTTTTTTAATGATGGTCCAATTTACTTTTGAAAATATCTCGAATGTAGGAACCTTATAAAAGGGAATATGTATATGAGGTCAAAAGATTTTCAATTTGGAATTCTCTTATTTATACAGCTATATTAAAAATAAAAATAAAAATTCTTATTGACATTTATGGCTATCTTTAAAAAAAATATATTGTTATTATTTACGGCTGTAGTTAAAAAAAAAATATATATTGTTTTTTGATAGAGTTTATAACTATACATAAAAGAAAAAGAAAAACAAAAATAATATGATAATTGTTTGATGATGAGAAAATTTGATACTTTAAATAAAATTAGAATTTAATTAGGGTTTTATCATAAGTTTTTTTTTTTTTTCTTTTGAAGGTAAGTTTTTTTTAAATAAAGAAATATAGTTGAAGGTATGAGTGTAATTAATAAATGTATATAGCATTTGGTTTATTTTTAATTAAAGTAACTTGTCCTTATTGGTAAATTTATATTGGGATATTTTTATAATTAAAACTTTTAATAAAATATGGGTGTACTGATAAGTTTTATAGGTGTCAATATCGGCTCCCAAGTTTAATATGGTAATTAAAAATTTATGAGATAATATTTAATATGTAAAAATTAATCTAATGATTTAGGAGAGATGATTTCTTTTTTTAATAATTTAATTCAAAAAAGATAAAAAGGATAATCTTGTAATAAAATGAAGTGTCTTTAGAATTTTTTAAAATTTAAATTCTGAGAATGGAGTATTTTTAGAAAAAAAAGTGTAAAAAGAAAATATTTGATTATCAAAAGAAGCCCTCTTAAAAATAAACCAAATACTATGTACACCATTAATTGCACTCACATCTTCAACCATATCTTTTTATTAAAAAACAAAAAACTAAACCCTAGTTAAACCTTAATTCTATTTCAAGTATCAAAATCTCTCATTATCATATAGCAAAGTAATGAAAAAAGAATTCTCAGAGGATTCTGATCATACAAAGATACGTATTTTTTTTTTTTTTTTTTTGTTATGAACTCTATCACTAAACAAAAAGTGAGAAGTAATTTATAAAAAAAATAAATAAATAAATAAAAATTGCAATACATATCGTTGTGTATCCATGAGATCAATTGTGATATGAGGATGTAAAATTTGTTATAATAGATATCAGCAACTTGACAGGGTTGAGTTCTCTCTGTTACCATTTCCCTAAAGTAGAGATTCTCAAACTGTCCCTTCAAAAAAACGTAGCATGGAATTCCAACACTTAACTGAGTTCAAATTTGTGATTGGCCATAATGTCAAGCACATCACCTGTCGTTAAGTGCCAGCATCACCTTAGGGAAGTTCAAATTTGTAACTGAAACATTCTGGCATCACCTTTAATTATGCTCTTCAGCTCTTTAAAATGTTACAACTGCTAGTTACTATAAACCATTTTCTGTGTATAGATTCTGCAGTTCCAAAGCATTTAATAGTTTGCATGTTTATAAACAGCTCACATCAAACTTGAAATCATCTTTTCCTAGAAAGCTAATACAGCAAAGAATTAATATCAAGAAAGATATATTGATATCTTTGCAAGATTTAACAACAAATGACACAGAACACAGTGCAACTAAAGAGAAAAAAGTCCCACATTTTTATGTGATTTGCCGCCTTTTGAAATGTATGTGTCAGTTTCCTCACTTTAGTCCCTGTTTTTATTTTCCGAAATTCATCGCTTTGATCCCTTGACCAAATATTTAACGGTCAATTATGATCGAATATATTAAAGTGCTTTCACCCCGAGACAACTAATTTCCGATATGCATTGCAGAGAAAGTAAACATAATTGAGTCATGATAATAAATCATAAAACTTGACAACTAATGGAGCAAGTGGAACATGAAGAGATGTAAGTTGCTTCCATGAATTAATGGACATTCAACCTTATTCATGACGCACAATATATATTTTTTAATTTTTTTTAATTTTCTTTTAATGGTTACAACAACTGCTGGGACCGACGAGATTTGGACTCTACACATACCCTAAGGATTGAACCTTAGTGGTAGGGGCTCTAGGTAGAGAGGCCTACCACATTGGCAAGAGCCCATTAGTGCATAATATTTTTACTATATTAACAAGCAGTAAATACCTTTAAAAAAAAAAAATTAGAAAGAGAAAATCAATTTCTTTTATACAGCACTTCTAATTGTATTACACTAAAACATTACAAAATTTGACACCACCCATGACCTGCAAGAATCAATTATACTAACATACTCTAGAATCAATTAACAGCAGAGGAAAGAATGTGTAAGATGGACAATATGAATCTTACAAGTTGTAAAAAAAAATATTATTTCTTATTCTCGGCAGCTTTTGACTGAGGAAGTGTTCCAAACACTCTATCCCATAGTGATGAAGTGATCCCAAAGCCCTTGTTTTGGATCCTAAAATGATGGTTCAAGTGATATCTCTGCAAAACACAAGCCAAATAAACGTAACAAAAGTACCGTCAGCATCTACACTTCTCACTTGTTTTTACAACAGAAACTTGTATCTTAAGCAAGTACACAACAGGAGGAAATACAACTAGTTGGCTAGCAAGCAAATGAGCAAAGCGGTAATGATTTTGCAATTGCACATTATGCACTGCCCTTACCTTGAGACTTTTAGGTACTTCTCTCGAAGGCTGGCCATGGTGCAGGTAGTAATGGGTGACATCATACATAACATAGCCAAGTAAACCACCTCCAAACAAAGACGGGGTTGTTGTAGGAGTCGAGAAAAGCTTAAGTATATTCCAGACCTGGCAAGGAAAGAGATCAAAATAAATAAATAAGCCAAAAACATAAAATATACTTCATTACTAAACAACTATATGTATGAAGTGTTTATTTGAACTTTGAGGAACTTCGAACATGCAAGTTTAAATTGGTTCAAAAATTAAGAAAACTCTGTTATAAGATTAGAAGCCTGAAGCCCTAATTATGCTGACCATATTGCCTGTTGCTTAGTTGACCAATATGCACAACAATAGCCATGTCTAAAAGAAATAAAATACAAATAAATAAGCATATCATTGAGCAACTTGCAGATGTTGCGCTCTTGCAAGTGTTTAGTAGGTTCCATACGGCAATATCAGGGTAGCATGGAACTAAACAACTAGGAAATAAGTGTAGCATGAGGATAGTCAAGGCCGCCATTGGCCACAAAATATTGCTTTAAAAAGTAGTTCTTTTAAATATATATCACAAAGCAAAAGCATATTAATAGAAAATGTAAACAAGCAAACTACAAAAATAGGCTTCCTCAATGTAGATATAAACACCTTCTGAAAACAGTCCACAAAAAACAGAATCTACTTAGATATAAACTAATACCCACAATGTAAGTTTGAATTTTCTTAATTTATATAAATAGCACTTCAAATGCAACTTTTATGGTCTTCTGTTATATTTCCATGCATGTTTTTATGTGTTTATGAGAAGTAGTATTTATATTGGTGATAGCCTTACAACCCAAAAGACTAGTTTGTTGGGTTGTGACATCCATTTATATATATATACCCTCCTCTAGCCTTTTGTGTTTTCAATGTGGGATTCATCTCATCTTCTTTTGACTTCATATGTCGGTTCTCTAATACCAACTAAACATTATTTCTTACGAACTGCCACAATTTGCTGAATACTATCATATGCAGAAAACATATATTGAATTCAATCTCCGATCAAACAATTACAAACCAAACTAATAAGAACTTTACATTCTATGCAATTCTAATAAGATTACTTGCCAATAAGTTATATTAACAGATTATTCAATAACTCAAAGTGCAACAGCCCCATCCAAAAACACCATAAATTATCTTAAATGTCATGTCATGCACATTATAAACTGAAACCAGCAAGACTAATTTCAGGTCTATATAAATATATATAGTTTGCTGCTAATTAAATTCATTGTGAAATAAGAAGCCGTAGTAAATTTGATCAATCATAACCAAGTTTCAATTTAAATTTTCTTTTATGTATCAGGTTTCAAATATTCCTAATTTAATGAATCACTATAAAAGGATGCAATGCTTGGATAGTCTTGACATGTAGTTTAATGGTCAAGTGATTAGACAAATCAAATTCTTAAGCGAGCCTTGTGATATTAAAAAAAAAAATCCTAATTGACTAAGTTTGACACAGAAAGTCACAGCTTGTGCACAGGTCATAAAATCATTATTTTGGTCAAGATTTGTAATAGTTGTCAATTTAATAAATGCAATTACAAAATAACTTACATACCGGAAAGCATAGAACAGCTGTTGCAGCAGGAGGAAATACAAGCCGTAGGCCATCCATAGGATGCTTATGGTGGCAACCATGAAGAAGATAGTGTAGCGTATTTCCCCTGAATCAAGTTATTAACAAGATTACTATATATCTTTAGTACAAATTGTAGATGCTCAATACCCAGAAATATAAGATTCTTGTGTTGTGTAATGGCGCACGCAGGTGGGCAAGCAAGTGTGTGTTAGAGAGAGAGAGAGAGAGAGAGAGAGCTACAGTGAGAATAAAAACCAACCAGTAGCTCTTTGTTTTGATGTGGAAAAGGAAACGGTGTAAAGTGTATTCCATCAATGTCCAAACAAATATGCCAATCGCCACCATTAGAACTGCCTCAGGAATTGTCTGGCCCATTCTTACAGACATTGAGATGCACCAGCAAACAACTGGCAGCCAAATGGTTGGAATTGCCCACCAGACTGTGAGAGTCAAGAACTGTTTCAAATTAAAATGAGTTAGACTGTTGGAGATATAGCATATAAGGGAAAATTATTATATAAACTGACATGTAATCATGGAAGTAGATATCAGTATTGATATATCAGCAGTTCAAATTTATCGAAATATTGGTGGAAACATTGAAATCGGTTGGATATTTGAGAAAAATATAAAATAAATAAATAGCTATAATTGAAATAAATTGTTTAAGATTAAATGAATAAAAAAAGATTATGTAAATTTTGCTGATATATATCCCAATACATACAGATATTAATAAAATATCTCGATATATCCAAGATATTGCCACCTATTTCAATATTGGTACTCCCAAATACTGGAGATATTTCATATATAAGACATTTTTATACAGAGTTACGGGAGGTATGCTTGAGCAAATAAATCTTCATCATGAAGTTGCAATGTACAAAGAAAATGGTCGTACCTCCCAAAAGTTACTTTCAAAAAATCGAGGACCCTCCTTGCTTACAATCGGTTGATGAACCCACTCCTCATAATCTTCTCCAAGATGACCAACCTATGATGTGTTCTCAAAAAGTTAAAATCAGTAATTAAACTAAGGTATACTTTCTTATCATACAAAGGAAAAGAACAGTGATTCCATTTAAGTGAACTGATAATGGATCTAATAAGACTCAATTAATATATAGCAAGATGAGTATATTCAAAATTTAAAATAATGAGAAAAAGCTTTTAAGAAAATAATGAGAAAGAAAAAAGGAACATAACAAAATCTAACAAAGGTAAAAACAAAGAAAGATGGAAATAGGAGAGAAACCAAAGGCCAAACCAACAAGACAAATAAATTCAAAAACAAAAAAAAAACAAGGAACAAGCAGTTCTCAAGTGTAATTGTGGACTGCAGAGTAAGGAAGCTAAACAAACAGTCAGAGATATTAAGCTGAAACAAATGCTAATAATAATATATAATTCTTCAAGAGTAAAATGGCTTGAAAGTCTACCTGGAAGACAAGGGGTTTGTTCAAATCGACAGTAAATTCCTGAGCAACCATCTCGGCAACTTACTATGCAACTTAAGGCAAACCTATAGAAGAAAAACTGATTAAGTGAGAAAAAATGCAAAGACAAACAATAAATAATAATTAAGAAAATAAATAGTATGATATGAAAAGGAAGTTTTTCTTCCTCCCCAGGAAAATTTCTAGGGGAAATTGGCTCTAAATGATACTAAACACTCAGATCATTTAAGTTGTGATTGAAATTGCCTTCAAATATTCATTCTTTTGCAATTGTAATCATTGAATAAATTCATCACCAAAAATAATCCTATCAAAAGTTGGCTTTTGATAATGACATCATCCATTTGGCCTTTTAATCAGTCTAATTGGATACATCAGCATAATATCTGTGGATTACTCAACACCCATTGAAAAAAACTAACAATCCACATCACACACAGTTAGATTAAGAGTACATAGAGATTTTAAAAATAAATAAAAAATAAAAACTAATATAAATATAATCATGCATTCAACTTCAGCCTTCAATTTGTCACTTCAGGAATTCAAAAGCCATAACGCATAATTTTACTATATTAATTTTTTTTTTCTCAGCAAACAAACAGAAAATCAACAATGTATTCAAAGGAACAACATCATTTTACTACAGAATTGCTGAAAAATTGAAAACAACACAGAACACAGATCTATAAACAAAACTAAACAAAATCAAATCAATCAAACCAGTTGGACTGAAAGTACTAACCCGATAGAATGCAGGCTGGATCTAAATCAGAACCCGACAAAATCTAATAACTGATAACGGAAGTCCTCAGATTATCTCTCTCTCTCTCTCTGAAACAGCACGACAAGAAAACAAAGCTACGCTTCGTGTTTGGTTTTTTTGGGGAGTAGTGAAAAAAGCAGTGATGGAATACCACTCTTGATAAAGGAAGGGGATTTGGTTTTGTAGTAAAATTATGTTGAGGAGATCTTGACCGTTGGTTTTGAATATCATCAGTGAGAATCAGCCAGCGGATTTTCACGTTGGATACTGTTGCCAGTCTGGCGATTTCAAAAGACAGCTCGGAAATATTTCAATTGGGAGAACCGTACATGGGTTCGTTTTCATATGCAAGCGTTATTAATAGATGACGTGGCAATATGTTATTAGAGGAATTGAATTGCTGATTCTTTTTAATTGGACAGATTTTTGAAGGGAGACTATCAAAAATTCTCCTCAAGTTTGGATTATTGGTCAAAAAACACTCTCTAGTTCCGTTATTAGTTAAAAACCTCCCTCCATACTTTAAATTTTTGTATTTTGATATATATATATATATTTTTTCATTCGGTGGAGATATATATCTCCACTGAAATATAAAAACAAATAAAAAATATATATCTCAACCGGAATACAAAAAAAATATATACCAAAATACAAAAATTTAAAACATCTAGAGAGTTTTTGGCTAATAACGAAACTAGATGGTGGTTTTTGGCCAATAACCTAAACTAAAGGGGGGTTTTTAATAGTTTCCCATTTTTGAATTGTTTGGGAACCTTCTATGTGGTATTATATATCTAATGATTGCCATCTATTCCTTTTACGGTAACTAATAGTCAATAAGGGTGCGTTTGGCATAGAGATGGGACAGGACTGGACAGGGTGGGACGGGATGGGATGAGACAGTTGTTCCATATTATGTTTGGAATATCTAGGACATAACTGTTAACTGTACTATTATTTATTTGGTATGGATGAGACATGACGGGACAAGAGATTCAAATGATCAGAGTACCCCTCATATGTATATATTAAAATTTATTATATATACAATAATATATATATTTTATTATATATATTATTGTATATGAAATAATTTTTAAAATATTATATGTAATAATAAAATATAATATATATATATATATATTATCTTATATATATTATTGTATATGTAATAATTTTTAATAAATTATATATTATTATATATAATAATAAAATATATAAAGATATATATAATATATTAAATATTATTATATATTATAATATAATATCTTATAATATCTTATTATATTTAATAATATTATATATTATTATATAATAATTTGATATATTAATATATTATTATAATATATAATAATATTATAATAATATGTATTATTATATTATATATATTATTATATTATTATAATATATATATTTTACATATATATATTATAATTATATATGTAATTATAATATATATATATATATAATATTGCACAAGTTTGAGATTTTTTGAAGATTTAAGGGTAAAATGGTCTTTTTGAGATATGTCCCATGCATGGGACAAGTCTGATCTAGGGTCTTGGGTGGGACAGAATTTGGTGATTTTTGTCCCACCTTGTCCCGTTCTGTCCCATGCTAAAGTCGCGCCAAACGTGGAACAAGAAGAAACTGTCCCACGTTGTCCTGTTCTGTCCTGTCCCTTCCCGTGCACTAAACACACCCTAATGGATAGCTAGTCTCCCCTATTTCTTTCTCTCTAAAAGGAAAGTGTGAAAGTAGTTTGGTTGGGACAAGAAGAAACTGTCCCACGTTATCCTGTCCTGTCCCGCGCACCAAACGCACCCTAATGGATAACTAGTCTCCCATATTTCTTTCTCTCTAAAAGGAAAGTGTGAAAGTAGCTTGGTCCTTTTGGTAGGTAGTCTTCATGAAAAGAAGCAGACATCTACTGGTGATTCTTCTGCCAGGTCTTTCAAGTATGAATGCAAGTGATCTTTTGGATCTATATGAAAGTCTTTCTATAGCAGACAAAGACGAGGCTGTTTTAGAGATCTCAAAGGAGGCTTAAAAGGAAGGTGTGGATGATGTAGATCGGTGCTTAGTGGATAGGGTCATGTCCGGTAAAAGGGTTAACAATGAGGCATTTAAAGGGTTGATTAATCAACTCTGGAACCCTTTTGGCAGTGTGGATGTCGAGCTAAGAGGCGACAATACGTTTATGTTCTATTTTGGTGACAAAAGTGAGCAGATCCGGTTTTGGCAAAGGGGTCCACGGCATTTTGGCAACAGTTTGATTGTTTTAGAGAAACTAGAGGGAGCTGGGGACATTTCTAAACTGAGCTTCAACAAAGCCGAGTTTTGAGTCTTGATCCATGACATTCCAATAATGTGTATGAATCGAAAAACCACTAAATGGTTGGCTGAGCAAATTGGCGAGGTTGTAGAGATTTTGACGGAATCTAAGGAGTACTGGGGAAATTTCATAAGGGTCAAAGTTTAGCTTGAAATTTCAAAACCTCTAAAAAGATGGCTAAGGTTAAAGCTGGATAAATCAGACAACATTGTAGTGGTGGGTTTAAAATATGAGCAGCTACTAGAGTTTTGCTATGCTTATGGCAAAATAGGCCACAGAATCAAAAAGTGCCCAGATGAAGAGGCCAGAAGAGGGACACTAGATTCTTCTCCTATAAAGTTCGGCTTATGGCTTATGGCTCATGGCTCAAGGCCCTTGTCTTAGAAAAGTCTAAGTCAAGATTCCAACCTCCGGTAAGTGGTAGCTCGTCGGAAAGGGATAAATCCTTGTTTAGACCATCGGAATCGCCTAGGGGAGGATTGATTAGCCAAAGATTTGGCTACCTGGCATCCTAAGACAATGAGTCGGCGAGTGTAGCGATGGGCACAAAAAAGATGTCAGAGGGAAATCTCACTGTAACCCTAAAGGCTAGAGGTGGAAATGGGCCCTTACAAACAGCCAAAACAAATGGGCCTAGTGGAGAAGCAGAGACCAAAGCATTATTATTTGTTAACTGGGTGTTGGCCCTTCCTTAAGGTCCACGAAAGCTTTAAAAACCGATGGCTTAATAGCCCAAGCTCCGAATCATTTATTGGGCCAGTTTGTTGAAGTCTCCAAGGCATTAGTTGAGGAACAGCAACTTCAGGTAACCAGGGATGATATACAGGTCACTTTTAAAAAGAAAACCACCAAGAAATGGTAGAAATCAGCGCGAGAAGACCAACCCCTCCAATTCAAAGGGAAAATTTCCAGTCCTCTCCAGAGGATGCTGGATATAAGCAAGCTGTCCAAGAAAAGCACCAAGAGAAATAGTGTGTCCCCATCCAGTTTGAAGAAGACATGTTTGCTCAAGTCAGGGAAAACCTCCATCAAGGGTGAGTTTGGCTCAAAGTCCCCCATGATTCCACCCCCTCTCCTCCTCAACTCTCCATAGGAGCAGGGGGATTTAGCTATGTAAAAGAAAGGTAAATTTTGATTTTTAAGAGGATAGCAGAGATCACAAAAAAGGTAGGGTTTCTAGTCTAGTTTCGGATGTCCCTATATCAACAGAGCTTGAGAATCAGGTCCGCCGAGAACAATGATAGGCCTTAGTTGAAACGTGCGGGGTTTAGGGAATACCTATACGTTCGTGGCCTTACGAAGGTTGCTAAAAAAATATTCTCCGAACCTTGTCTTCCTCTCTGAAACAAAAATTCAAGGGGGTAGGGCAATCAAAACTAAAGATCTTTTGGGATATTCTTATGGTATTTTTGTTGACAGTAATGGCAAGAGTGGTGGTCTTATGTTGTTGTGTTCTGAAAACCTCTCAATTTCGGTGCTATCTTTTTTAGCAGGTCATATTGATGCTCGGGTCCGATCGGTAGATGGGTTATGTTGGCGCTTTTTAGGTTTTTACAGGGATCTTAATGTAGGTAATAGGAAGAATTCTTGGGCTCTATTAAAGCGTCTCAGGTCAGTGGACAACCTCTCTTAGCTTTGTGGGAGAGGGGGGAGAAAGGGGAAGGGACTTTAATGATATCCTCTCAATTACAGAAAAGGTAGGAGGGTCTTCCAAGTCCTTTTCAGGTATGTTTTAGTTTATGCAGGCTGTTGATGATTGCGTTTTAGTAGATTTGGGCTGTTTCAGCCTTAAATTAACCTGGAATAACAAGAGAGATGTGGGTAAACAACATTCAAGAACGGCTTGATAGGTTTCTTGTGGATATCTAGTGGCGGGATAAGTTCACAAAGGTTCGAGTTGAACATCTGAGCTTTAATTCGTCGGACCACATGCCGATTTTGATTCACTATTTTCCATCGATCCGCACGGCCAAGGTAGTCAAAGCAGCTTTCGCTTTGAGCCGTTTTGGTTAAAGGAACAAGACATCATGTCTGTTTGTCCAAGATGCTTGGAAAGGGATCATTCCCTCACTTTTGGTTATAGATCTTAGAGTGAAGCTTGGCGTGTGCGTAACTCATTTGATGAACTTGAGCAAAATCAAGTTTGGTAACATCAGGAAACAAATTGATGAGAAATATAGAGAAATTGATAGGCTCTATAAACAATGTGGTAAGCCTGGGATCATGATTTCTATTCGTTCTCTTGAGAAAGAGGTTGAAAGATTTTTTGAGTGTGATGAGATATACTAGAGACATAGGTCTAGGGTCGATTGGTTCCTACCAGGAGATCGTAATTCAAAGTTCTTCCACACAAAAGCTTTTACCGGGAAAAAGAAAAATAATATCTCCAACCTCACAGATGAAGATGGACGGATTTACGATACAGAGTGAGGCTTGGCTCAGATGATTGAAAAGTTTTTCTCTTCCCTTTTCTGTTCTTCTTCCTCTTCTGTTGGATATTAGGGCAGCTTCTGGGTCGATTTTGTCTTCTTTGAGTGATGAAATGAGTTATGGGTTGGGTTCTGATTTCACCAATGAGGAGGTTAAAGTGGCAGTTTTCAGTTTAAATCCTACAAAGGCCCCTGGCCTGGATGGGTTTCAAGCCATCTTCTTTCAAAATTTTTGGGGTTGAATTGGGGATGATGTCTTTAGGGTGTGTCTTCGGGTTCTTAATGGTGAAGTTTCTATTAGAGACTTTAATGACACTAATGTGGCTCTGATTCCGAAGGTGAACAATCCTTTGTCTCTCTGAGATTTTCGTCTTATCTCCTTTTGTAGTGTGATATACAAGATAGTGACTAAAGCCATGGCTTCTAGGCTCTAGCTCTGTCTTCTGCAGATTATCTCCTCGAGCCAGAAGATTTTTGTTCCCAGGCGTCAAATCTCCGACAACGCTCTAGTTGCTTTTGAGGTCCTTCACTCCTTGTCTAGAAAAAAGTCGGGCAAAAGAGGTTAGCTAGCGTTGAAATTGGATATGATCAAGGCTTGCGTTAGGGTTGAATGGGTGTTCCTAAAGGCTGTTATGGAGAAGATGAACTTCCCATCCAACTGAATTGCTTTAATTATGGAATGTATCTCATCATCTAGCCTCTCATTCTTATTGAATGGCCGACAAGTGTGCACTGTTTTCCCGTCCAGAGGTCTTAGGCAGGGATGCACACTTTCTCCCTCCATATTTCTCCTTCGTGCTGAAGTTATTTCTATTTTGGTGGCGAGCCATGAAAATGATGGTAGGATTCTCAAATCCCGGTGTTATAGGGGAGGACCACTCATCAGTCATATTTTATTTGCCGACGACATCATTTTGTTTTGCAGGGCTTCGAGAGAAAGTAAGACTCGCATCCGGTTTATCTTGGGCATTTACGAACGGGGCTTTGGGTAGAAAATTAACCTTCAAAAGTTCAAAATTACTTTCAGTCCTAACGTGGGGCCTCAACTTATGAAGGATCTTTAGTGTCTGTTTGGTATTGCTGATTGCAACACTCAGGACAGGTATCTAGGCCTTCCCTTTCTGGTGGGCAGGAATAAGATTACCCTTTTCAATGATATAAAATAAAGAGTCTGGAGGAAGGTTAGGGGTTGGAAGGGAAGTCTCTTCTCCTATGGCGGAAAAGAAATGCTTATTAAAGTTGTGGCTTAGGCCATCCTCACATACTCTATGAATCTGTTCAAGCTGCCATTCGGTCTGTGTAACGACCTCAATGCGATGATGTCAAAGTTTTGGTAGGGATCCAATGTTGGTAAGTGTAAAATCAGTTAGGTCAGTTGGAAAAAGTTGTGCCTTCTGAAATCCTGCGGTGGTATTGGGTTTAAAGATCTCCCTCTATTCAATCAATCTCTTCTTGCAAAACAAGCTTGACGCGTTCTCTCCAATCCTAAGTCTTTGGCAGCTCGAGTCCTTACAACTAAATACTATAGACATGATGATTTCCTTAATTGTCAGTTGAAGCCCGGTCATTCACACATCTAGAGAAGTCTGGATTAGGGTCGGTAACTTTTTCTAAAGGGTTGTAGTGGTTGGTGGGCGATAGCAATAGCATTGACGTCATCAAAGATAAGTGGCTCCCCCGGCCTTGCTCGTTTAAGTCTGTTACTTTTTATCCGGGCCTGGGGTTGTGTGTCGCTGATCTTATGGATAGGTCTTGTAGAGGTTGGGACAGGGAAAAACTAAATAATGTGCTGCTGCTGGTTGATAGGGAGGCTGTTCTTTCAATTTCGGTGAGCTGGAAAGGTGGGCGAGATTGCTTGATTTGGCATTATGATAAGCATGGAGAGTTCACTATGAAGAGTGGTTATAAGTTTGCCCTATAAGAAAGGGTTTTTACTTTGTCTCTGATCCTTCTAAAATGCATAACTGGTGGAATTCTCTTTGGAAGATGAACCTGCCTCCTAAGGTGAGAATTTTCATTTGGTGTGCTTGTTTAAATGCTCACCCCACCCTCGATAATCTTTGGAAAAGGAAGGTAGTGGATACACCCTGTTGCTCTAGATGTGGTTCTTCAACTGAATCCTCTTCCCATGCTTTGTTTGGATGTAAGTCGGTTAGGAAAATATAGGCTGAGACTCCATTTAGTACCCTTCTTTCTCAGTTTAAGGATCTTCCAATGGTAGATGTGTTCCAAAGTGTGGCCTCCCTTGTCTCCGATAATGACCTTGGCCTGGTGTGTCTAGTGTCTTAGGCCATTTGGAAGGATCGAAACACTCTCCTAAACTACGGGAGGTCAAAAAACTCGGCCATGTTAATCTAGTGGGTGAATGATTTTTCGGCAGAGTTTCTTAATTCAAAGGTGGCTCTTTGGTATCAGCCCTCTCTCCATGTCCCTTTTGCCCCCTCTGATTGGATTGCCTTGCCTCCAGAACTCTCCGGTATCGCCACGCGGAAGAATGAGGGCACATTTGGGATTGGGACGTCGATTAGGGAGGACAAACGAAGGATTCTCATCGCCCGGTCTATTCCTTTTTATGGCCTGTTCAGTTTAGATTTTTGCCATCTCATTGCTCTCCGTGAGGGCCTCATGCTTGTGAAATTTTATAACCTTCATGTTAGGATAGCTGAGGTTAGTTCCTCCTTGGTTTGCTCTATCTTAAACTCCCCAAAGCCTTTGTTTGGAGATAGTACTTTTATCGTTAATGATATTCGGGTTTTATTAGTTGAGGTTGGCGTTTGTAAGTGGCTTAATGTTCCAAAATCTAGTAACATTCTGGTTCATAAGCTTACCTCAAAAGCCTTCTCCTCTGTGAGAGAAAACCTTTGGCTAGATCTCAACCCTGTTGTTGGTGGTCCTTCTGTTGTGTAAGTTGTTCGTTTAAAAAAAAAAAAAAAAAAAAAAAAAAAAAAAAAAAAAAAAAATAGTTAGCTGCCTTGTGCCATTAGTTAAGACAAACAACTTTTATGTTACATTTGAGAGTATCTTGTCATGTTAACATATAAGTATTTTGGGGAGATTATTTAAAAGGAATAAAATGAAATAGAATCAAGTTTTATTCTAAAGATTTATTTTTTTTCTTTAGATGGGAGCAAGGAATCAAGTTCCTTTTGACTTAGTAAATACTATAATCACAAACAAGAATTAAGTATTAAGTTTTATTTTTCTAATTGTGTATAATATTTCACTTTGTAATTTAACAAAAATTAAGAAAAAATATGATCGATGTTTTGAAATAATTATTGAAATTTGCATGGTCTTAAACAACTTGTGACATTGGCAACTAGACATGACCCCAGTTCAGTTCCAACCATGGAATCAAATCGAAACCGTGGCATTAGAATCGGGACCGGAACAAAAACGAGAACTGGAACCAAGGCGATTTGGTTCCAGTTCCGATTCCGATTTCGATTTCGATTCCTTAAAATGGAGAATCGGATCGAAACCGCTAGTACTAGAACCGACGATTCCAATCTCTGATTCCCTTTTTTTTTGTTTTTTTTTGTTTTTTTTTTTTGTTGGAGCCGTTGGAGGCCTAACAGTCGGCTGATGGCCTTTTATTTTCTATAAATACACCCCCCCCCCCCCCCCCCTAAAATTTAATTTACCCCACTCCAATTCTCCCAATTCTCTCTAATTCTCATTTCTCTCTTCACTCTCAATTACTAAGTTATTAAATTTTATTTTATATGCAATTACATTTATTTTTAGTTTTTTACTCAATTAAAATCATTTCCAAGAAATTTTTCAAATTTATTTCCATCAATTTTTCACATTTTTTCTTCAAGGTTTTTTGCAATTCAATTTTTTAAATGGCAAGTGGAGGTGGAGACAGTCCAAGACATTCCATTTCGATGAAAGATAAAGGTTGTATGCCGGACAATGTCAGTTATGAAGACACCGTCTATCACGAGTTCCTGCAACACCAAGCCTATGCTGAAGCCCTAAACTCTCCTCATCCCTCTCTAATAATTTCTGAACCCGATCCCAATGCCACCCCCCATTTGACAAGCCAATTAGAAAATATACCTAATCCCCCTCCAGATTTTGAATTTCAACCACCTATGGAAGAGAAGTTACAGAAGCAGCACAAATCTGATCTCTTCATACTTCATATGAAGAAAGTAATGCAAGAAGATGGAAACACTATAGCGGTTTGCAATTACTGGAAAAAAAGTATTTAGGAGGAGCAAATATAGAGGATATGGCTCATATCGGAAGCATATAATAAATAACCATCCAGACGCACATGCCAGATTGAGTTCACAAGCCTAAATTTCCAGGTACGCTACCATTAACCAACAATTATTTAAATATAATAATGAAAAAAATGGAGAAGAATTAGTTCGAATGGTTGCAGTAGAACACTTACCATTTATTTTTGATGAAATGATTGGTTTTATTAATTATTGTCAACAAGCATTAAATCATGATGTATGTTGTGTTCCTAGAACCACTCTCACATGTGTACTTTCTAACATTTATTACAAAAAAAAAAAAAAAAAAGGAAGTTAGAAATTTTTTTTGAAAAATATATTCGTCGTGTTTCCATATGTACCAACATATGGAGTGACTATTGGTGGATGCATTCATACTTGGGTGTGAGTTGCCATTATATGGATAATGTATGGACTATCCAAAAAAGAATTCTTGCATTTAGACTTTTTGATAAAGCACATATTGCTGCTAATATTTTTAGACAGCTTAGAATTATTTTGAAAAGTATAAAATTGTAAACAATTTTTTTGCAATTGGTTTTGATAATGCTTCCAACAATACGCAGTTATTCATGCTTTAACTAATTTATGCAAAATTGCAAATCTTATCTTGGTGGTAAATTTTTTCATCAAAGATGTCCATGCCATGTTTTAAATTTATGTGTCCAAAAAGGATTAGAAATTCTTCAAGATTTTATTAAACCGGATGCCTAAAAATATAAATATGTGTCTAAACTACCCTAGTAAGGATGAATATGTTTTAATCAAGTTAATTGCCAACTTTTCTTGATTAGTCAATATTCAAAATTAACCAAATATAACAAGCAATCAATTAATTGACAATTTAAAGGCGGAAAACAATAAATGACAAGTCAATTGATTTATGTGAGAAACCCTCCAACTGGGCAAAACTCACGGGTTATTGTGCTAGCCATACACAGTCCTCGAATCTACTATTTGAATGAAAGTTTACAACCTATGTTAACATTAAATCAAACCATTTTTGGTCACTAACCCTTCCATTCTACCATACGGGCCTTTAACAGTGATTCTAGACCAAATTGCTTGTGCATGCACTAATCCACTTAGTCACAATGCCACTCAATGAAGAGATAACAACATATGTGAATATTAAGAGTATTCTAAATGTATAAATGTTAGGTCAACATATTTAATATTTATCTAACTATGGATGTACAAGTCAAACAATCTTAGATATCATATTGCTATATGACTTACATATAAGATAAATGCAAACCTAGATGCAATAACTATCACAATACAAAACCCAACAATCAACACAAAAATCTCAACTTGTAGATAAAAAAACTTAATCTTGATGCAAACAAGTCATAAAAGAGATTTCTTGTTAAGCAAAAATACAAAAATGAATAAGAATAGCGTTTTACTTACCAAGTCATGTGTGTTGATGAAGACCCATGAGAGAATACAACCTAGATGATGCTAAATGATGCTAAATGATGTTGAATTCATGAATAGATGATGGGTATTTGGATTTTGGTCAAGAAAGATTGAATCTTAACAGCTTTTCTTGCATGAATAGATGATGGGTATTTGGATTTTGGTCAAGAAAGATTGAATCTTAACAGCTTTTCTTGCAAAGCACTCTTAAACTTTCAAGAATCTAAAATTTTAAGCTCTAGAAGAGAAGATGGAATATATATATATATATATGAAGGCCTAGACTAAATGACGTCATTTTGAACTTGGACAACAAAATCCTGTCGAAATCACTGTGTATACCACGATACGTGCAAGTGTACAAACCGCGATACACAGCATGGAAGCCCTGGAAGACTTCGTGGACGAGGTCGCTGGACAGGCAAGAACACCAATCGCTGTATACACCACGTCAAACTATTGGACATCTTCACGGTAGAAACCACTACAGAGGCAACATGCACCTGCCACGTCTTGAGCCGCGGAACACAATAGAGGCTACAATAGGCCAAACCGCAAATCATGCAAGGTGAACCAGCCGTGGTACATGCAGTGACACAAACCGCGGAAAAGAGAACAATTCTCTTTTCAACCCAACAAAGCACACCTAACCTATATGAATGATGTGCAAGTGCTAGGTGAGTAAAGAACATGTATGAAGATAGATATAATCATGAGCATGCATGAAGAGAGATAATAATATTATATATTTTCAGTATGGTCTAGTCTAATATATATTATTATTTTATATATTTTCACTACAAAAATTTAAGTAAATATTGAAGGCATACTATCTTATTCTACAATACTCATCTTATCTTAGAGACAATTTTTAAGTTTTACTCTAAATTGTTTGTTAATTGCAGAGAAAATTAAATCAATATGGTTTTAGATGATTTTCATGATATAAAAGACCGAAGTGTTACATTTTAATTCTCAAAATTAATATATTTTTTTTATGACATTAACTTTAAGATTAAAGGGTATCACATTTTATTTTAACAACTTATTTTCTTAAATATTAATATATTTTTCTCATGTGACGTTGAATACTAATTTTTGTATTTATCTCCCCAAAACCAAATTCCTGAATTCGTTCCTGATTGGATCGGAGTGGACTGCAGGTCAATATATGGCTATTGCACTTTCTTACAAGGAAAATTGGTGATTATGTTAATAAATAAATAAACGTGGTGGCAAGATCAAACACAAAAGTGGATTTCAAAGCTATGGTACATGAAATCCGTAAACTTTTGTGGCTAAAGTTGACTTAAGATTAAACTAGGAAGGAAGCATGAAGTCCACGATCAATTAGCCCACAATCCTATGTGGCACAATCGCACAAAACACATGGAAGTGGATTAACACTTCGTCAAGGAGAACTTAGATAGTGTCATAGTGGCTTGATTTGCACTCAACTAACTTGCAAACATCCTGTAAAGGCATCTAGTCACTCATTTCAACATATTATAAGCAAGCTAGGAATGAACAACGTCTATTCATCATCTTGATGTGGAGATCAGTGTTGGAAAAAGTGGTTTAGGCAGCGGCTGGCACTTGGCACCACCTAGGTGGGTGGGCTCCTGGGTGGTCAAACGTGGCCTATGCAGTGTTAACCATCTAAACGGTCAGATTGTTTTTTTTTTTTTTATAATTATTATTATTGAATTTGATTGAGTTGTTAATGGAGTTTAGATTGAGTTTGTTCGATTTGATGAGTTTTTTTTAATGAATTTTTAATTAGATTTTGATTTTCAATATTGAAAACATATAAAAATAAGGTCCGGAAATTATATTGAAAGAAAACAAATCCCACTGTCTAGCCAAGCGGTGGGTCACCGCCCAAATAGCACCTAGCGCAACACTGAACTAGATAGAAGGAAACAAAAAAAAAAAAAAAAAAGTAGAAAAACATTATAATAAAAAAGCTCACTACATTATATGCAATGAATTTGGATCTTAATCCATATGCAATAACATCTATGTAGCCCGGGCTGCTTCAATGATAGATTTTCATTTCAACATTTTCATAACTGATGGATAATTGTCTATTAATAACAGAGCGGTTTTTTAAACAGCTTTGGTAGAAGGAATTGTTCCAAACACCCTACCCTATAAAGAGGATGTGACACCAAATCTTTCGCTCTAAATTTTGAAGTGATGGTTCAAGTGATATCTATGTAGAAAACAAACATTAATGATTGTAAAAGCATTCAAATTTTGGCTCAACTTCCAAGTAGTTAAAAGGAGATGATTGCAGTTACTTCTTTACCTTCAAATCATGACTATATCCTTTAGACGGCTTCCCATGGTGGAGGTAGTAATGAGTGCAATCATACATTACGTAACCCAGCAAGGTACCTTTGAATAGAGCAGGAATGATAGATAGAGGTGTTAAAAGCTTAAACAGGTTCCACAACTAAAGTCACAAAAGCAAGGTCAGAAAATGCAACATTAATTTGTGCTCTCTCTTTTCGAATTGTTAAACTCACAATGAAATATCATAATCAATTCCATTTGCATTATTCACAATCAATGCACACATACAGGTATTTGACCGACAAAGTAACAAGGCTAATATGAGTATTTATACATTTGGCTTCTGAATCAGATAAAGATTCATCATTCATGAAAGAAAAGTAATTCTGTCAAAGTAACAGATTTCGGGTACAAAAATTTGCATGCTGACATATTAAAAGTTCAGAAACAAAAAATATGAAACAAAGACAAACTTCATTTGCAAAAATTTGGTTGGTGAGGTGGGGCATAATTATTAAGATACCGAAATTGAACATACCAACACACATAAAATTGTTGTTGCAGTAGGAGGGAAAACAAGTCGTAGTCCATCCATAAGATGCTTGTGATGATACCCATGAAGAAGATAATGTAAAGTGTTAACACTGTAGAAATTTTCAAACCAGCTTTAGCACATGACACCACTTATATGCACACACACACAAACACACACATATATATATACACAGAGAGAGAGAGAGAGAGAGAGAGCAAACCAGTAGCTTTTAGTCTTTATGTGGAACAAAAATCGGTGTAAAAGGTACTTCATCAATGTCCAAATGAAGATGCCACCAACTACTGTTAAGGCTGCCTGAGGAGGAATAAGGCCCATTCGTACAGATAAAGAAACAAGCCAACACGTAAATGTTAAAATTAATGCAGAGATCATATGTAAGTGATGCTTGAGTTTAGCATCACATGAGTCTTTAGATTGAGTCAAATAAGTTATCTCCACTTACTAGTTTGTTGGTGTAGTGGGATGTTGGGTTGTGGTGCTAATTTCTAGTTAGTGGTGTGATTAATTTGTGGGCAAGTAACTGTTAATGGGTCATGTTAAAGTTAGTGGTTGTCATGGGTCCTTATTTGTTGGTCATTAGTTTCCTGTGATTGCCTATATAAAGGCTTGTTTATGTTGAATGAAAAGTCAAGTAAATTCACCCAAATATTGTCTTTGTTTTCACCATTTTATTTTGTTATACCTCTTGCTACCTAACAGTTGTTGAGAGAAGTCTTCTTGAGTGTGTTTAGCCATTTTAAAAATTTTCATCTGGTATCAGAGCCTGAATGAACCAATGGCCAACAATGGTGGTTTGAATCCCACACACCTCACTATTCCTTTGTTTCAAGGTAGTGGGTATGAAATTTGGAGTACAAAAATGAAGACTTTCTTTATCTCTCAAGATTTATGGGAGTATGTGGAGGAAGGCTATGTTATAGAATGAGTCGCAGCAGACGTTCTCAAAGATGTCAAGAAGAAAGATGCCAAAGCCTTGTTTTTCATTCAACAAACAGTTGTTGAATCCATCTTTCCTCGAATTTCAATAGCAACAAAATCCAAAGAAGCATGTGATACGTTGAAGAATGGATACCAAGGCAATGCTAAGGTGAAAACGGTAAAACTTCAAACTCTTCGCAGAAAATTTGAAAATTCTCTCGTGAAAGAAAATGAGTATATGCAAGATTATTTTTGCAATTTAATGGAAACGCTGAATAATATTCGAAAATTTGGTGAGGTGAAGAGTTAACTAATGCAAAAGTTGTTGAAAAGATTTTAAGAAGTTTGCCTGGGAAGTTTGAGCATGTGGTGGCAGAAATTGAAGAATCAAAAGATTTGAGCATACTAACAGTTGAAGAATTGCTCGGATCACTTTAATCTCTTGAAGATAGAATGAAAAGGTATGAAGAGAATTCTGTAGAAAATGTTTTTCATACTAAATTGTAGCTATCAAAAGAAAAATACAGTGGTTCGTCTGGTAAAGCCAACAAGAAATAGAATGAAAAGGTATGAAGTGTTATAAAATAAAATGAAGAAATAATATAGATGGAGAATAATTGAACAACAATTAACAAATAATTGAGAGAGATGGAAGAAGAATTAAGTAAGTAATATGAGAGAGAGAGAGAGAGAGAGCATTTACTTGTAATTGGTTTTGATGATTTCTCTAACATTATTACAAATGATATGATGATCATATATATAGGCAAGCAAAAGAGAAGAAGGCAAGTGGGTGTACAAGTGGGTGTGCAAGTGGGTGAGAGGCGGTGAAGATATGTGTATATTACACATGTGGTTAAAAGCCACTTATATTATAACACTCCCCCTTGGATTTATACCACATGTATTAATTTTTTAGTGAAAAATCCAATGGAATAAAACCTAAGTAAAATATATACCATGATCTCCTGGATTTAATAGGGTTGGACATTAAAAACTATCTCATTAAAAACCTTGTCAGGAAAACCCAGTAGGATAAAACCTGAACGAAGGGAAAAAGAGTATAGTATACATATGTCTGTTCTGAATTTTGCTCCCCCTAATTGAACGCTCCCCCTCATCAAACTTCAGCGTTTAATCCTGTAATTTAGAAATCGACGCATGCCTATTCCATATACCAGCTTCTCAAAAGTTGATGTAGGCAATGATTTGGTAAACAGATTTGCAAGATTATCTATAGACCATATTTGCTTAACATCAATATGTCGACTCTGTTGAAGCTCATGAGTATAGAAGAATTTAGGAGAAATATGTTTGGTCCTATCTCCTTTGATATATTCCCCCTCTAATTTGAGCAATGCAAGCCGCATTATCTTCAAATATCTGTGTTGACATTTTTGTAGATAATGAAAGTCCACAAGTGTCCTGAATATGATGAATAACTGACCTTAGCCAAACACATTCTCGACTGGCTTCGTGAAGTGCGATGATTTCAGAATGATTAGATGATGTAGCAACCAAAGTCTGTTTTGTGGAACGCCAGGATATTGTTGTGCCATTATATGTAAAAAACATATCCCGTTTGTGAACGAGCTTTGTAGGGATCAGACAGATACCTGGCATCAGCATAACCAAGTAAACCTGGAAAAATGTTAGACTTTGTATAAAATAATCCTAAATCTTTCGTTCCACTAAGGTAACGGAAAAGATGTTTGATTCCATTCCAATGCCTTCAAGTTAGTGCTGAGCTAAATCTAGCTAGTACATTCACAGAGAATGCAATATCTGGTCTAGTACACTGAGCCAGATATAATAAAGCACCAATGACATTAAGATATGGTACCTCAGTACCAAGTATCTTTTCATCATTTTCTTTTGGACGGAATGGATCCTTTTTTAGGATCAAGAGTTCTAACAACCATAGAAGTACTTAATGGATGAGCATTATCCATATTAAATCTTTTTAAAATCTTTTCAATATATGCTGATTGATGGATAAATACTCCATTTGATCTATGCTCGATCTCGAGGCCGAGATAATATTTTGTCTTTCCCAGATCTTTCATTTCAAATTCCCTTTTTAAATATTCAGTAGTTTTCAGAAGCTCCCCAGGAGTTCCAATTAAATTCATATCATCAACATAAACTGCTATGATAGCAAATCCAAATTCTGATTTTTTAATGAAAACACATGGACATATAGGATTATTAATATATCATTCTTTTATCAGATACTCACTGAGACGGTTGTACCACATCCGCCCAGATTGTTTTAATCCATACAAGGATCTTTGTAATTTTATCGAATACAAATTACGAGATCTTGAGTTACATGATTCTGGCATTTTAAACCCTTCAGGGATTTTCATGTAAATATCTGAATCTAGTAAACCATATAGATAAGCAGTCACTACGTCCATCAGACGCATTTCAAGTCTTTCCAAGATAGCCATGCTTATTAGGAATCGAAATGTAATTGTATCCATCACTGGTGAATACGTTTCATCGAAATCGATGCCAGGTCTCTGCGAGAAACCCTGTGCTATGAGTCGTGCCTTATATCTCACGACCTCGTTTTCTCATTATGTTTCCGTACAAAAACCCATTTGTACCCAACAGGTTTGACGTTTTCAGGTGTCTGGATTATAGGTCTAAATACTTCACGTTTGGCTAATGAAGTCAATTCTGTTTGAATTGCTTCTTTCCATTTAGGCCAATCAGACCTCTGCCTACAATCATCGAGATTATGAGGTTCATAATCATCATTTATAATTTCAGTTGCCACTGTGTATGAGAATATATCATCAATGATTGTTTCTTCACGATTCCACAATTCTCTTGTATAATTTATAGAAATTTCCTCATTTCTATACTCTTGTATCTCTTCAGAGATTCATTCCCCTACATGGGATTTTGTCACTTTAGTAACGTGTGTCCCTGAAGGGACACTTAACTTTTCTGGAGTTAACTTAGAGAAAGTGGATTTATTTATTTTCCTTTTTCGAGGAACATTATCTTTTGAACCAAGCGGTCTACCACGCTTCTGGCGTGCAAAAGATGATTCTTTTGCTATTATTTGTTTAGGATGTTTTTCTGGAACAATCACCCGTGCTGGTACATTAACAGCAGGGTTGTATGATTTTGTTACTTTAGTAGTATCTGTAAATGCATCCGGTAACTGATTTGCTATTGCTTGAAGATGTATTATTTTACGTACTTCATTCTCACATTGAGATGTATATGGGTCTAAATGAATTAGACTTGGAACTTTCCAGGAAAGTTCATGCTTTTCTTCAAAAGAAGTTTTTCTTTCCCCTAATGATGGAAAATTTGTTTCATCAAAATGACAATCTGCAAACCTTGCTGTGAAAAGATCATCAATCAAAGGTTCTAGATATCTAATAATTGATGGTGAATCAAGACCAACATTTATTCCCAAATGCTTTTGGGGTCCCGTTTTAGTTCTTTTCGTTGGTATAATTGGGACATATACTACACACCCAAATGTACGTAAATGAGATATATCTGGCTGATTACCAAGTACAAGTTGTACTGGTGAATAATGATGATAAGCAGTGGGCCGAAGCCGGATTAATGCAGCAGCATGTAAAACAGCATGCCCCTATACAGAAATTGGTAATTACGTTCGTAATAATAAAGTCCTTGCAATTATCTGGACACGTTTAATAAGTGATTATGCTAATCCATTCTGAGTATGAACATGTGGAATTGGATGCTCAACATTAATTCCAGCCACTTTACAATATTCATCAAATGTCTTAGAAGTAAATTCACCAGCATTATCAAGGCGTATGGACTTAATTGAGTAATCGGGAAAATGAGCCCGAAGCCTGATAATCTGTGCAAGTAATCTTGCAAAAACAACATTTAGTGCTGATAATAAGCATACATGTGACCATCTGACAGATGCGTCAACTAGGACCATAAAATAACGAAATTATCCACTTGGTGGATGAATAGGTCCACGTATATCCCCTTGAATTCTTTGTAAAAATGATGGAGATTCAAGACCAACTTTAGAAAAGGCTGGTTTTATTGTTAATTTCCCTTGGGAACATGCAGTACATAAGTTAACATGGGATAAAAGAATCTTCTGGTTCTTTAATGGATGCCCATGTGAATTCTCAATGATTCTACGCATCATTATAGATCCTAGGTGACCGAGACGGTCATGCCAGAGTACAAATATTTTTGGATCTGAGAACTTCTGATTTATAACTGCATAAATTTCAACACTTTTAATAATAGTGTAATATAATCCAGAAGATAAAGCACGTAGCTTTTCTATAATGATTTTCTGGCCTGAATCATGAGAAGTGATACATAGATATTCAACATTCTCTTTATTCATAGTTTCAATGTGATATCCATTCTTTCGTATATCTTTGAAACTAAGCAGATTCCTTCTGGATCTGCTTGAATATAATGCATCATCGATACATAATTTTGTATTGTTTGATAACAATATCATGGTTCTTCCAGAGCCTTCTATCAGGTCCGTTGGACATGATACAGTATTAACATTTGCTCTGAGCAAAGTTAAACTCATGAAGTATTTCTGACTCCGCAGAATTGTATGAGTTGTTGCACTGTCGGCTAGACATATATCTCCCGCTTCTAGCTTTTCAATAATCCTTAATTTATCGTTTAGATTCATTTTGTATGCTTCATAAAGGAAAAATAAAATGTACATCAGACAAAATGATTTAAATGCATATATTATATTGAGAAGTATCTTACATAGACAAAATAACAAAATAATACTACTGAGGTAGTATTTAATTGGTATGGACATTCCCATCACCAATTGAAGCAAAAAAACAAAATAATGCTACTGAGGTAGCATCTAATTGGTATGTACATTCCTATCACCAATTGAAGCAGTTGGTTTGTCCTTTGGATCGTCAAAGAAGTCTGTCACATTAAGATGTATAACATCCATAGGATATGGATCTTCAATGAAATGTGTCTCGGGTTTCTTCCCCTTTTCTTTGATTGATGCTTGATAAAGCTCAACAAGATGTTTATGTGTGCTGTATTCATTTGACCAATGATTGTAACAACCACACCTATAACAAACGCCCTCTTTTGCATTTGGCTTGTTCTGAACACCTTTTCCTTTGTATTCACTTGGTTCGGAATAACTATGTCCTCTTCTGGAACTACGTCCATAGCCCCGACCAGGATTACGACCCGGATTACAACCATTACCACGTCCATGATCACTATTATGACCATAACCACGTCTATGATCTGGATTATGATTATTACCACGTCCATGACCACGACCACTATTGCGACCACAACCATGGTATCCGACGGTATTAGCATTCACTTTTGGAAATGCTTTAGAACCAGTCGGATGTGTTTTATGGTTTTTATCAGTAGCTCATTATTCTTTTCTGCTACTAATAAACACGAGATCAATTCTGAATACTTCGAGAATCTGTATTCTCGATATTGCTGTTGCAATATTATATTCGAGGCATGAAAAGTTGTGAATGTTTTTTCTAACATGTCCTTTTCAGATACCTCCTCACCACACAATTTCAATCTTGTGGTGATCCTGAATAAATCAGAATTATAATCAGAGACTGATTTGTGGTCTTGGAACCGTAAATTCAGCCATTCGTACTTTGCAATTGGTAATGTAACATCCTGTTGATGATCATAGCGATCTTTTAGCTCCTGCCACAGATCTTCAGGTTCTGTGACAGTAAGATATTGAGCTTTCAAATCCTCATGTAGATGATGACGGATTATGACCATAGCTGTGGATCTATCCTTTTCATTAGCCTGACTATCATCAATAGTGTAATATAGGCCCTGGGATTTTAAGTATAATCCGGCATCAATAACCCATGACATATAATTGTCTCCCGACACTTTGAGTGCATCGAACTTCAAATTTGCTAGTTTGGACATGCTTATAGCTTATTTTTCTGTAAATTAAAATTGTGAATTTAATTTAGTGTGGATATAAGTAAAGAGTATATTGAACAATTCCAGAACGGTATATATGTCCTGTAAATTAACAGTTCCAGGAGGCTGAGCTCACATATTATGTGCATTAATTTAACAGTTCCAGGACGGTATATATGTCCTGTAATTTAACAGTTCCAGGAGGCTGAGCTCACCTGTTATGTGCATTAATTTAACAGTTTCAGGATGGTATATATGTCCTATAATTTAACAGTTCCAGGAGGCTGAGCTCACCTGTTATGTGCATAAAAATAAATCCAGAACTATATATAGATGATCTGTTGACGGTATAAGCCATTTTGTATACAGAACTATAAATAGATAAGAGTATTGAGATTTAGAGAGAATAAATTTAGAACTATATATATATGTTCTGTTGACACAAAATATATATAGATTCAGAATATTGAGATTTAAAGTGAATAAATTTAGAACTATATATATATATATATATATATATATATGTTCTGTTGACACGAAATATATATAGATTAAGAATATTGAGATTTAAAGTGAATAAATTCAGAACTATATATATATGTTCCGTTGACACGAAATATATATAGATTCAGAATATTGAGATTTAAAGTGAATAAATTCAGAACTATATATATATGGTCCGTTGAAACGAAATATATATAGATTTAGAATATTGAGATTTAAAGTGAATAAATTCAGAACTATATATATATGTTCCATTGACACGAAATATATATAGATTCAGAATATTGAGATGTAATTAAATCACCCATCAGGGATCCTTTTTATTTACATACAATCGTGCTGATAACGTGTTATAAAATAAAATGAAGAAATAATATAGATGGAGAATAGTTGAACAACAATTAATAAATAATTGAGAGAGATGGAAAAAGAATTAAGTAAGTGAGATGAGAGAGAGAGAGAGAGAGCATTTACTTGTAATTGGTTTTGATGATTTCTCTAACATTATTACAAATGATATGATGATCATATATATAGGCAAGCAAAAGAGAAGAAGGCAAGTGGGTGTACAAGTGGGTGTGCAAGTGGGTGAGAGGCGATGAAGATATGTGTATATTACACATGTGGTTAAAAGCCACCTATATTATAACATGAAGAGAATTTTGTAGAAAATGCTTTTCATACTAAATTGCAGCTCTCAAAAGAAAAATACAGTGGCCCGTCTGGTGAAGCCAACAAGAAAGGACGTGGAGGCCATTCGTTTCGAGGTAGGAGAGGTGGAAAAATTGGTGGTCGCCCAAGTAACAATTTTCATCACAATAATGAGTCACATTCACGCTTGGGTAACAATTTCCTTCACCACAATGAGTCACGCTCAGGTAACAATTTTCATCACAACAATGAGTCAGATGATAAAGGTGAAAATTCTTACCAAAAACCCTAATGTTATTACTGCAAGAGATTTTGTCATACTGAAATATATTGTAGATTGAAGGAGAAACATGCAAAATTTGCTGAGGAAAAAAAAATGGAAAGGATGAATCTGAAAATTTATTTTTTGCATGTCATTTTGTTAAGGAGTGTGATAACGATATTTAGTATATGGATAGCGGCTGCAACAATCATATGACAGCAAAGTTGGAGACTTTTATCAATTTGGACAAATCGGTGAATACAATAGTGAAGATGGGTGATGGAACATGTTTAGAGTCACATGGTAAAGGTACTGTGGCAACATAAAAAATGTTTTGTATGTTCCTGAATTGGATACAAATTTGCTGAGTGTTCGGCAATTTTTATTGGAAGGATTTTCTGTTGTCTTTGAAGATTTGGCATGTTTTGTGTACCATGATAAGAGTAGGAAAAATTTATTGATGAAAATTCCTATGGCCAAAAATAAGATTTTTCCTCTTACTCTTAATGGTGAAATGCATGCATTGAAGGCATCTTATTATGATGAAAATTGGTTGTGGCATTTTAGATTTGGGCATTTGAATTTTGGGAGCATGCAGTTCTTGTCTGATCAAAATTTGGTGGATGGAATCCCTTCAATTAGACGTGTTGGTGAAAGAGCTGTGTAATTGGAAAGCAACACCGAAATTCCTTTCCAAAAGGAGGAGCAAGGAGAGCTACTAGACCCATCGAATTGGTGCATGCAGATGTTTGCGGGCCTATGCAAACTTGTTCTCTTAACAATAACAAATATTTTGTTGTTTTTGTTGATGATTTTAGTAGGATGACGTGGGTCTATTTTGTCAAGGTCAAGGCAAAATCAGAGGTTTTTTCAACTTTCAAAAAATTCAAAAATCATGTTGAAACTCAAAGTGGAAATTCCTTGAAGATTTTGTGAACAGATAGTGGTAGGGAGTTTGTTTCCAATGAGTTTAGGAGGTTTTGTAAAGAATGTGGCATCTGGAGACAACTAACAACTAGCTACACACCTCAGCAAAATGGTGTAGCGGAGAGGAAAAAGGGTTCAAAATTTTTTTGTCACTATTTGAGGCGCTTTTTGTAAGACAGATACCACATTACTAACTTAAGTTTAAAAGGCACCTATTTAGGTGACCAGACAAAAATACCCTTTTTTTGTCAGTTTATGTCTTTTTTAAACATAGAGAGAAAACCTTTGAGAGAAAACATCCGAGCCTTTTCGTGTCTTTTGACACTAGATTCGAGCCTTTTCGAGTCTTTTTACACTAGGTTTGAGTATTTTCGAGTCTTTTTACACTAGGTTCGAGCCTTTTTATGCCTTTCCGTGCCTTTTTACACTAGGTTCGAGCCTTTTTACACTTGGTTCGAGCCTTTTCAGACACTATGTTCGAGCCTTTTCATACACTACCCGTGCCTTTTCATACACTACCCGTGCCTTTTCATTCACTACCCGTGCCTTTTCATACACTACCCGAGCCTTTTCATTCACTACCCGTGCCTTTTCATACACTACCCGTGCCTTTTCATTCACTACCCGTGCCTTTTCATTCACTACCCGTGCCTTTTCATTCACTACCCGTGCCTTTTCATTCACTACCCGAGCCTTTTCATTCACTACCCGAGCCTTTTCATTCACTACCCGTGCCTTTTCATACACTACCCGAGCCTTTTCATTCTCTACCCGTGCCTTTTCATTCACTACCCGTGCCTTTTCATACACTACCCGTGCCTTTCTCATACACGTTCCGAGCATATATCATTCGAGCCTTTTCATACACTACCCGAGCTTCATACACCGCCCGTGCCTTTTGATACACTACCCGTGCCTTTTCATTCACTACCCATGCCTTTTCATACACTACCCGTGCCTTTTCATACACTACCCGAGCCTTTTCATTCACTACCCGAGCCTTTTCATACACTACCCGAGCCTTTTCATTCACTACCCGTGCCTTTTCATTCACTACCCGTGCCTTTTCATACACTACCCGAGCCTTTTCATTCACTACCCGTGCCTTTTCATACGCTACCCGAGCCTTTTCATTCACTACCTGTGCCTTTTCATTCACTACCCGTGCCTTTTCACACACTACCCGAGCCTTTTCATTCAGTTCATTCACTACCCGTGCCTTTTCATTCACTACCCGTGCCTTTTCATTCACTACCCGTGCCTTTTCATACACTACCCGAGCCTTTTCATTCACTACCCGTGTCTTTTCATTCACTACCCGTGCCTTTTCATTCACTACCCGTGCCTTTTCATACACTACCCGAGCCTTTTCATTCACTACCCGTGCCTTTTCATTCACTACCCGAGCCTTTTCATTCACTATTCGAGCATTTTCATACACTACCCGAGGCTTTTCATTCACTACCTGTGCCTTTTCATTCTCTACCCGAGCCTTTTCATACACTACTCGAGTAATTCACACAACCAACTTATGATTTACAAAGACACGAAGAACAAATAAAAATGAATTCAATGAAGGGTTTTAAATTGAAAAAAAAGCTCGACCCCCGAATGCGTCTGCGTAGCGCCACAAAATTAACTATCCAATGAAGATGATTTGATAAGGTTATGGTGTTTAACTTCCATTGGAGGTTTGTTATAGAGAAAGGTGAAAGAAAAAAGCTCTGAAAACTTTAAAGTAAGAAAGAGAAATGTGTAAAATAAGGGCAATTTTGGTAGTTCACCATAATAGGTGCCTTTTAAGCTTAACTTATTAAAGGAGTGACTTTGTCACCACATGAGTTTAAAAAAGTGACATTTTCCACCATTTCCACGAGGAAAAATAGAAGTCTTGTAGAGATGGTGAAAAGCATGCTCAAAGCTAAAGGTATGCCAAATTATTTTTGGGCAGAGGCAATTCACATTGCAGCTTATATTCTCAATCAAAGTCCCACATCAGCATTAGACCATCAAACCCCTTTTGAAGCTTGGAATGGTTGGAAGCCGAAGGTAACTCATTTCAAGATTTTTGGTTGCATTGCTTACGTCCATGTTCCATCTCAAAAGAAGCATAAATTGGATGATAACAGTGTCAAATGCATATTTGTGGGTTATAGCAATGAAACGAAGGGTTATCGATTTTTTAATCCACTAATCAAGCAACTAATTGTTAGTCGTGATGTTGTTTTTGATGAGAAAAATGCTTGGAATTGGGATGGGCTGCAATATTCTCCAGCTGTAATTTTTGAAGATGACAACATAATGGAGTAGGAAGTTCAAAATAGTGATGATTCAAGTTTTTCCACACCACGACTTGATTCATTTACCTCTACAGGCGTTACACCTCCTTCCTCACCACCAAGAAAAAAAATGAAGTCCCCTGCAGAAATTTATGAACAAATTGAAAGATGTCAATTTACTCAAGTCACAGAGCCAAACATTTTTCAAGATACTATGAAGTACAAGGAATGGTGTGATGCTATGGATGAAGAAATCGAGCCCTTGGAAAAACACAAAACATGGGAGCTCGTTGATTTACCGGACAACAAAGAAGTTGTTGGGCTGAAGTGGGTCTATAAGACTAAATATAGATCCGACGGTTCAATTCAGAAATACAAGGCCAGATTAGTGGCAAAAGGGTATATGCAGCGTGAAGGTATTGATTTTGAAGAAACTTTCGCTCATGTTGCAAGATTTGATACTATTTGAACTGTTTTAGCTTTGGCTGCACATAACAAATGGTGTGTTTATCAGTTTGATGTCAAATCTGCTTTTTTGAATGGTGTTTTGGATGAGGAAGTTTATGTCCAGCAGCCCCAAGGTTATGAAATTGCAAGTGAAGAAAATAAGGTGTATAAATTAAAAAAAGCTCTTTATAGCTTGAAGCAGGCACCGAGGGCCTGGTATGATCGGATTAATGGCCACTTCAAGCTTCATGGATTTCACAGGAGTGAAAGTAAACCTACATTGTATGTCAAATTGAGGGGCAATGATGAGGTACTTATTGTGTGTCTCTATGTAAACGATCTTATCTACACAAGTAATAGTGCTGCTTTAATTGCTGAATTTAAGGATTTTATGATTGGTGAATTTGAGATGACTGATCTTGGTATGATGAATTATTTTCTTGGATTGGAGGTGAAGCAGAGTGATACAGGAATTTTTAATTCTCAAGAAAAATATGTCAATGACCTTCTTGAGAAATTTCAAATGAAAGATTATAATCCTGTAAAATTTTCTATGAATATCAATAAAAAATTTAGCTTGAATGATGGGGAGGAAAGAATTGATGGTCATTTATATAGAAGTTTAATTGGAAGTATATTGTATCTGACAAATAGCCGTCCTGATATTATGTTTGCAACAAGTTTTTTGTCAAGGTTCATGCAAAATCCAAGTAAACTTAATTATGGAGCTGCCAAAAGGGTGTTGAGATATTTGAAGGGGACAAGTTCCTATGGTATCTGTTACACTAATAATGTTGATAATTTTCAATTGTGTGGTTATTCTGATAGTGACTGGGCAGATTCAGTTGATGATCGCAGAAGCACTACAGGTTAAATTTTTAACCTTGGTTCAGGTGCTATCGCTTGGAATTCTAAAAAGCAACCATCAACTGCATTGTCATCTTCAGAAGCCGAGTATATGGCAGCAACTTCAGCAGCATGCCAAGCTGTTTGGCTGAGGAGAATTCTAGAAGATACGAAGTAGCATCAAAAAGTTCCAACAGTTGTTCATTGTGACAATCAGTCCACAATTGCAATGACAAGAAATTCAGTATTCCACAGTCGTACGAGACGCATAGAAACACGTCATCACTTTATCAGAGAATTGGTAGACAAAGGAAGCATCAAGATGTCTTATTGCAGCACTGACGAGCAACTTGCAGACATATTTACAAAGCCTTTGGGTTTTGAAAAATTTACGTATTTCAGAGACATGCTTGGTGTTGTAAATTTCTGCATTAAGGGGGAGTGTTAAAATTAATGCAGAGATCATATGTAAGTGGTGCTTGAGTTTAGCATCACATGAGTCTTTAGATTGAGTCAAATAAGTTATCTCAATTTACTAGTTTGTTGGTGTAGTGGGATGTTGGGTTATGGTGCTATTTTCTAGTTAGTGGTGTGATTAATTTGTGGGCAAGTAACTGTTAATGGGTCATGTTAAAGTTAGTGGTAGTCATGGGTCCTTATTTGTTGGTCATTAGTTTCCTGTAATTGCCCATATAAATGCTTGTTTATGTTGAATGAAAAGTCAAGTAAATTCACCCAAATATTGTCTTTGTTTTTACCATTTTATTTTGTTATACCTCTCACTACCTAACAGTTATTGAGAGAAGTCTTTTTGAATGTGTTTAGCCCTTCTAAAAATTATCAGTAACTGGCAGCCAAACCATTGGAATCACCCACCATTTTGTGCGAGTCAAGAACTGTTTCAAAGTGAGGAGTCAACAATGCTATCTCATGTATAAAGTGGAAAGTTAATGGTAAAAAGGTAATATCTTAACAATATTAACACGAAGATACATAGCTTGAGTAATTAAATTTAGTATTGTTGTTTATCTTATTGATAATGAGTTTAACTACTTATATTGATAATTTAATATTGTTATATTTGATAAAATAAAAAATAATGTAATTATTTTCTTAAACCAACTGTTAAACCGAACCGAACCGAATCGAATTTTATCGGTTTGGTTTGATTTGGTTTGGTTTTCCCTTACAAATGGTTTGCTTTAGGTTGTCAAAAAATAAATCGATTAAATAATGGTTTTGTTTGGGTTTTGTCAAACCCAACCCAAACCAACACATGCCCACCCCTAGTTGTTACTTTAAATTCAGAATTTAATAGCAATGTTTTGGAACCAAATTATAGGCTCTTGGGCTATGCCTATTCCTTGCCTTTTATTAGAATTGAAATGGTTGATCTTATCGTACTAGAAAGTGACTGAAATCACTACAACAAATTTGACCTATAGGGACGATTTTTTTTCGTCCCAATAGGATGTCTCTTGGGACGAAAAATTTATTTGTCCCTAAAAACTACAAACTTGATAAAACCTTTAGGGACGAACAAATTTGTCCCCATAGAATGCCTATTGGGACGAAATAAATTTTTCGTCCCTAAAAAGTACCAATCTAACAAGACCTTTAGGGATGAAATATTTTTGACCCAATAGAATGATTATTCGTCCCAATAGATAGTCTTTCGGGACAAATTTTGTTCAAAGTGTTAAGACCTTTAGGGACGATTGTTTTTCTCCCAATATAACGTCTATTGGGACGAAATACAACATTCGTCCCAATAGACTGTCTATTGGAATAAATTTTGTTTTGTCCTAGGTTTTCTTTTTATTTAAAATTATAATAATTAATTATTTTTGTTGAAAATTCTTGTATCATTCTCTAATTTATATGGTAATAATTAAATTACCATATAAATTAGAAAATGATACAATATGGATCATTTTGTTCGTCCAAAGTGGTTATCTATCGAGATGAATTTTGTTTTTTTCTAATAACTATTAATATTGAGAGGTTTTCTATTATTTTTTAAAAAAGGAACCGAACCGTCGGAATCAGAATCGGAACTGAAACTGAAACTGAAATCAAAAACTGAAATCAAAAACTGAAATCGCTGGTTCAGAATCAAAAATCGAAACCGCTGATTCCTAATCGAGAACCGGAAAGGGGTCATATCTAATTCCGATTATAATTAACGATTGACCATTTGATCTGACAATATATGATGTTAACAAAATAGTTTAATTAAATGCTATTATAAAAGTTTATCAATTTGTTTATCATATAAAAATAAAATTTAAATTATTGAAATTAATCTACAAATGAAATTTTGATTGAAAAAAAAGAAAAAAAAAATTTAATAACAAGTAGAGCTTATATATGAAAATTGTGCCTCAATTAACAAATTCAACTCAGGAGCAAAGTGGATAAGACTTTGGTTTTCACAAGAGGTGTGAAACTAAAACATTAATTGTGAATGTGGTGTGGTGCGTGAGATGGGGCTGCGGGTTGTGGGGTTATGGGGTTGTGGGGTCGCGGGCGGGCGGATAGGGTGGGTTGTCCATCAACTATTTATTTATTTTTTAATTTCTTTTTTTAAATCTTGTCCCTATAGGGATGATTTCGTCCCCTGAGGTTGTCAAAGGAGACGAAATTTAAATACAAATGTTGTCCCTATAAGTTGTCTATAGGGACGAACAATTTCGTCTCTATATATTATTAATTGGGATGAATAAAATTTCATCCCTTTATTTTCATCCCTATAGATAGTTTGTACGAATTTCAATTTTCGTCTCAAAGAACTTATTGCAACCTACGTGACGCAACGTAATTTGGGACGAATTTTTTTCATCCCAATAAGTCTATAAGGATGAATTTTGGGCTATTGAGACAAAAAAAAAAAAAAAAAAGTCTCAATAGCCCTTTTTTCTTATAGTGAATGAAAAATATACAATACATCGAATCAAATGTGATCTAGATTTTTCCATGAAATAGACACATGTTGGTTTGGTTTCGTTAAATAAAAATAAAATAAAAAGCGATTGGGTTGTTTTTGTGCAACCCAATTGGTTTGTGGATTGTTTTTAATCAAACCGCATAACCAACCCAAGCCATTACATATTTAATATATATATATATATATATATAAGTCCTCTAGTTAGGTCACCTTGGAATTTTAATTTCAAGACCTCCTCCCACAACTTTATGTTCACATTTGGGGCTCATCCACATGTAGTGGTGGCCACGGTTTGGTTTTGGTTCGGTTTCGGTTTGAAACCGGCGGTTTCGGTTTTGAGTTCCACTAAAACCGAAACCGAAACCGTGGCTCATGGTTTGGAGGCGGTTTGTAACCGTCGGTTTTTCGGTTTTGGTTTCGGTTTTGGTTTTGGATGGTTTCGGTTTCGGTTTTGGACGGTTTCGGTTTCGGTTCGTTTTTATTTTTATTTTTTATTATTTTTTTATTTTTTAACTTTTATTCCAAGTGAGATAAATCATAAAAATTGGTTGTAAATATAAAATCTTGCCAAAAAATAATTACAATTGAACAAAGTTTAAAATAAAAAAAATAATTACAAACATTTTCATTGAAGTATTTAAGTATTTAACAATGTTTAAAAGAAAAGAAATTCACCTTTATTAATAAATACAACTTTACAATTTCACAAAATAAATAAATAAATAAGAGATTCGCCTTGAAGGCTTGAATTCAAAGAAACAATATTACAAAGTAACAAAGTTAAAATTTAAAAAAAAACCGGCCTTGCACTTAATTTTTACCACAATTAAGCTGCCTACGTATCCTCCACCAATGTAGAGGAATCAAAGGCCACATAGTTCTTTTACCTTTAATTAGTTGCTCAGTGTTGGAGTTTGGAAGTTGGAACGGAATCTAGTCGCTTCCTTCCGTACCGGTGGTTTGTTCATCCTCAAAGAAGTCGTTCACTATCTCCGGCTGAAGTTCTTGTTGTCTGTATTTTGCCTTTGTCCAATCATCAACACACGCCTGCATTTCAAGTGATTGTGGAGACATAACCGACCGTCTTGGTTCCAAAATATTTCCACCTGCACTAAATTCTTGTTCCACAGCAACGGTAGAAACCGGTGTTCCAAGAATTTGTTTGGCAATAATAGCCAAAATTGGATAATCCTGTTGATGAGTCTTCCACCAAACCTAGAGACTAAATTTTTCTTCTAAAAATTCATGAGTGTCTTCTAAATACCAGTCAAGCTCAGAGACAGATGAGGATGAAGATGTTCTTAATTTTTTGGCTCTTTGGGAAAACAGTCGATCCCCTAAACCTTTTAATTGGAATTTTGCGGAAGTACTAGTACCACCAGATGTGGGTGGGGGTTGTGAAACCGGCAAGTTCAAAGACAGACCATACATTCTAAGATATTCATCGTATAATTCATAAAGCAAAGTCTTAATGGAATCACAATAATGAAGAACATCAATTTCTAATCCTAAACATTTGTAATAATGAGTTAAATAATCCTACAAACTTTCTAATTTAAAACGTGGATCAAAACATGGTGCAAGCAAATAAATATTTGGAATCTCCCCATAATAATTTAGCCATTTTGTTTTCATAACTGCAACACATGGACTCAATTGAACATCAAATTCACAGTCACTAAATGCACTAGCAATATTAACACTCTGAATAAGAAATAAATGAGTAGTGGGATAGTATACACTTCAAGAATTTTTATACATGCATTCCAATGGTTCAATTGAAGAGAAATTGAAGGAATGTTTTAAGTAATAAAAGAAACTAATAATTCCTTATATTCAACACTTTCATTAAGCAGCTTATAAGTAGAATTCCAACGAGTGGTAATATTTCTAGAAAATTTTTTGGGACGCATATTATTCTGAGAGCAATATTTTAACCATTGTTTCTAGATTTTGTTATGCCTCCAAATATAATTAATACTATCTCTAATTGGTCTAATAAAAGCAGAAAGCTCTGTTAATCCAGCTTGAACACACAAATTTTAAACATGGCATGCACATCTTTGATGAAATAATTTACCCCCAAATAGGGATTGCACAAATCTTGTAACATAGGAATAGATGCAGTATTACTTGCAGCATTATCAAAGCCAATTACAAAAATTTTGTTTAGGATATTATACTCTTGAAAAATGATTTTATGGAGTTGAAAAATATTTTGAGCTGAATGTGAGTCATCGAAAACATGAAATGCAAGAATTCTTTTTTGCATGTCCTAGTCATTGTACATATAATGACATGTGACACCCAAATATGAATGACTACCATAATTGTCGCTTCATATGTCAGCACATACGGAAACACGACCTTGAAATTGATAAAAAAAAGATTTCAATATGTTTTTTTCTTTTTTGAATATGACATTTAGTGTACGTGTGAGAGTGGATCTAGGAACACGTTACATTACAGGATTTAATGCATTTTGACAATAATTAACAAAACCTACTTTCTCACCAAAACCAAAAGGTAAGTGTTCTACTACAACCATTAATGCTAATTCTTCCCTATTTTTTTCAGAAGTATAATGAAATAATTGATTACCAGAGGTTGCGTACCTGGTAATTTAGGCTTGGTTATTGGATTTCTCAAATTCGAAAGGGTGAATTCTTTTGATATGAGCCCAGTACGTGCCATATCCGAATGATTTGGTAGTCTTGTATGATTTTTAGCAGTAATTGCACTGTATATGGAAAAATCCACCATCTAACTCTGTTTTCTTCATATGCACTCTGAAGAGGATGGACTTCATCTGCTTTTCTTCACCTTCACCTGCAAAAAAATCATTTGAAAGAGGTGGGGGTCAGATAGATTTTCATTAGTATTTGGGGTATTGGGATCGTGGTTGAGTCCGTCGAATTCGGGAATTATTAGAGGGGGATTAGGATTAGAAGGGTGATCGGATCCAAATCGGTCTTGAAGGAACTCGTGGTATGATCGGTCGTAATTAACATCACCGCCAACGTGTTCCAACAAGTTTTGCATTAGACCCTTTTCTTTGTTCAAATTTCTTGAACTATCACCCCTACTAGCCATTGAAAAATTAATAATACAAAAAATAATGATATATTTAAAGAAAATATTGTTGAAATAATAGTGGTAAACAAGTAAAAAAAAAAATAGAAGATTGTAAAAAAAATATATTATTGGAAAAAATATATTAAAAAAAATAGATGTTTGAAAAAAAATATTGTTGAAATAATAGTGATGAAAAAAAATATTTTGATAGTAAAAAATAGAAGAAATAAATATTGTTAATCAATTTGATGATTGAAAAAATAGATGATAGTAAAAACTAAAAAATACAAGAAAGAATTTATATGTGAAATGAAAATTAAATAAAATTGTAGATTGTAGAGAGAATTGAGAATTTGAGATTGAGAGAGATTGAGAGAAGTTGAGAGATTGAGAGTGGTGTGAAGAATAATGAAGTGTGGGGGGTAGTTATAGGATTATAGAGAGGGGTATGTTTGCAATTAGGAAAAGTTTTGGGTTTAAAAAAAAATTTCATTGTGGCCGTTAGCCTTGGGCAGAGGCAGCAGCAGTCAGCTGACAGCTACAGCTGCCAGGTGCTGTTGGCCATGGCACCCTTATTTTTTTTTTTTTTCAAATTTTGTGCCACGTGTCAGTCAGTCATTGGTCAATTTTTTTTTTCATAAAACCGGCGGTTTAACCATTTCGGTTCAGTTCAACGGTAACTTTTTCAAACGGGCTACCACGTGTCATTTTCTGATTTGTCCAGAATTAATTAATTAATTATTTTTTTAAAAAAAACCGGCGGTTTAACCATGGTTAAAACCGCCGGTTTGAACCGGTTTTTTAACCCCTCAAACCGAAACCGTAACCGGTTCGATCGGTTTCCGACCGGTTTTGAAACCTCTGGTTCCTGTTCTGGTTCCGATTTTGTTACGGTTTTTGACATTCCGGTTTCGGTTAAACCGCAGGCAAAACCGTCGGTTTAACCGAAACCATGGCCACCTCTATCCACATGTGAACATGTTGCTATAGGAGAAGGTTCTGAAATTAAAATTTCAGGGTGGACATGACTAGAGAACCTCCCTATATATATATATGTATAAATTTAATTATCAAATAAACAAAATAAAAAACTAAAGTTAACCTAATTTTATAATATATCATTTTTAACTAGGATTTTTGACAATGCAACAAGAATTGAACGTTTGGATGGTGGTAAATGTTATTAATTTAGAATCTTGAACGATTTAGTTTTATTTTTTAGGTTATAGGCGTTCTACACTAACTTTTTTTTTTTTTTAAATAATTATTACTATATTGCAATTGAATTAAATTTAGTATTGTTGTTTATCTTATTAATAATGGGTTTAACTACTTATATTGATAATTTACTATTATTATATTTGTTCAAATAAAAAATAATGTAATTACTTTCTTAGACCAACCATTAAAGAAAACCGAATTTTATCGGTTGGCTTTGGTTGTATTTTACCTTATAAATGGTTTGATTTTAGTTGTAAAAAATTAAACCGATTAATAATGTTTTGGTTTGGGTTTTGTCAAACTCAACCTAAACCAACTCATGCCCACCCCTAGTTGTTACATTAAATTCAGAATTTAATAGTAATGATTTGAAGCCAAATTTTAGGCTCTTGGGCTATGCTTATTCCCTACCTTTTGATATAATTGAAATGGTTGATCTTATCATACTAGAAAGTGATTTAAATGAAAAATATACAATACATCGAATCTAATGTGATCTCAATTTTCCTATGAAATAGACACGGGTTGGTTTGGTTTTGTTAATTAAAAAAAAAAAAAAAAGACCCGATTGGGTTGTGTTTTAGCAACCCGATTGGTTTGGGTTGGTTTGTGGGTTATGTTTTATTAAACTGCATAACCCAGTTCACCTAAACCATTACATACTCAATATATATAAATTTAATTATCGGATAAACAAAATAAAAAACTAAAGTTGACCTAATTTTACACTATATTATTTTAACTAGGATTTATGCCAATGCAACAAGAATTGAACGCTTTGATAGTGGTGAATATTATTAATTTAGAAGTTTGGATGATTTAGTTTTATTTTATAAGTTTTAGGCATTCTACACTAGAGTTGTTTTTTTTTTATTTTTAAATTACTAATCTGCAATTGAATTAAATTTATTATTGTTGTGTTTATCTTATTTATAATGGGTTTAGCTACTTAAATTGATAATATAATATTATTATATTTGTTCAAATTAAAAACATGTAATTATTTTCTTAGACCAACCATTAAACTGAACCGAATCAAACCAAATTTTATCGATTTGGTTTGGTTTGGTTTTACCTTAAAAATGGTTTGGTTTGGGTTATAAAAGATTTATTTGATTAAATGATGGTTTGGTTTAGGTTTTGTCAAACTCAATCCAAACCAACTCATGTCCATGCCTAGTTGCTACATTAAATTCAGAATTTAATAGCAATGCTTTGGAGCCAAATTTTAGGCTCTTAGGCTATGCATACTCCCTACCTTTTAATAGAATTGAAATGTTTGATCTTATCGTACTAGAACATGGACTTAAATGAAAAATATATAATACATCGAATCAAATGTGATCTACATTTTCTCGTGAAATAGACGTGAGTTGGTTTGGTTTCGTTAAATAATAAATAAATAAACTGATTGGACTGTTTTTGTGCAACCAAATAGGTTTGGGTTGGTTTTGTGGGTTGTGTTTATCAAACCACATAACATAACCCAAACCATTACATACTTAATATATATATATATATATAAATAAATATATATAAATTTAATTATCGGATGAATGAAATAAAAAATAAAATTAACTTAATTTTATTCTAACTAGGATTTATGCCAATGCAATGAGAATTGAATGCTTGGATGGTGGTGAATACTATTAATTTAGAAGCTTGGACGATTTAGTTTTATTTTATAAGTTTTAGTTCTACTACACTACCATTTTTTTAACTATTACTATTTTGCAATTGAATTAAATTTAGTATTGTTGTTTATCTTATTGATAATGGATTTAACTACTTATAATGATAATTTAATATTGTTATATTTGTTAAAAATAAAAAATAATGTAATTATTTTCTTAGACCAACCATTAAACCAAACCGAACCAAACCAAATTTTATTGGTTTGGTTTTCCCTTACAAATGGTTTGCTTTGGGTTGTAAAAAATTAAATCGATTTTCTTATTATCGTAATCTAGAAAGATACAAACTGAATCGAGATCAATCTACAATATGTATATGGATCTTCATAAATGTTAATATCAAGTAAATATATGGAATGTACATAGTATCTCAATTCTATTTCTTTGCTTCATCTATGAAGAACAAAAGTCGTATGGATTCACAAAAATCCTGTGGATCGGAACTAAAAAAGAGATATCGAAGTAGCTTTTATGGTTTAATACTAATATTATTATTACTTCAATTCCGAGTTCTTAGTTATTTCGACTGGATGAATCTTAGCGATGGAATAATTAAGTCATAATTCATTGGACGATTGTATCATTAACTATTTCTTTATTTTAGTGCGAGGAACTTATCATGAATCCACTGATTTCTGCCGCTTCTGTTATTGCCGCTGGGTTGGCCGTCGGGCTTGCTTCTATTGGACCTGGAGTAGGTCAAGGTACTGCTGCGGGTCAAGCTGTAGAAGGTATCGCGAGACAACCCGAGGCGGAGGGAAAAATACGAGGTACTTTATTGCTATAATTGTTTGGTTGGGGTTTGACATCCCCAGTTGTTACATTAAATTGAGAATTTAATAGTAGTGTTTTGGAGCCAAATTATAGGCTCTTGGGCTATGCCTATTCCTTGCCTTATATTAGAATTGAAATGGTTGATCTTATCCTACTAGAAAGTGACTAAAATGAAAATACTATAATTTCGTTACACACATATTATATGTATGTTGTCGTAAGAACATTTTTAGCAATTGTTGGCTTGTGCGTTTTTTTTTATTTAAAAAAAACTAATGTTTAGAAACCCAAGCATCATGAATGTGTTCATAAATATTAAAAATACACAACAATCATATGTAAAGTGGTTGGACCTATCCCCTTCTATTATGTGATAAGAATTCGAGTCTCACTTTTGACTATCAATTCGTAAAATGTGAGGGAGACCTCTCATATGTAAAGTGTGGGGGAGACCTCTCAAGCATCATGAATGTGTTTATAAAAATACACAACAACCATATGTAAAGTGGTTGGACCCATCCCCTTCTATTATATGATAAGAATTCGAGTCTCACTTTTGACTATCAATTCGTAAAATGTGGGGGAGACCTCTCATATGTAGTGAGAATTTCATTTCGAGTCTTGAGTTTGCAACGTTTGTTATTATCAAGTTTCAATAGACGGCAACCTGATTGAAATTAATTTCAAATAAAAAAAATACTTTATTTAAATGCTACACTACTTTTTTTTTTTTTTTAATTTAATATCTATGTCTTTATCATACAAAATAATTACAAAGATTATTAGGATGAGTTTACATTACTAAGTAATAAAAATTAATATTTTTCTAATAAAATATTAATTCTAAAAAAAAATTAAAAAAAAAAAGCAGATCGGTAGCATATATATTATATATATTTATAAATAGTTATGCATTATTTAATAAATTTAAACTTCCAGCTAAATGTTAAAGTCACTCCTCACATCCTTCATTGTCTCAGATTCAACTCCCAACCCAAACAAATAATAGTGAAATTTAATAAATATTGATCATATATGGTCGAAGGCCCAATGGTGTTAGGGCCTAGTAGAGGGAGCCCAATGAATGATCATTTGCGTTTATTTATTTATTTTTTTAATGTCCTAAGGTAACGTACAATAGACGTTGTGATAAATGACTATAACAACGTACATCTCTTCTGCAATACACTTAGTACGTTGTTATTGTTCTAAGACAATGTACAATGGCGTTAAACATTTAACGCAACATCTATTACGCGTTGCATTAAATGTCTACAATAATATACTTCTCTTTCACAATATATTTAATACGTTGTAGTTGTTAAATACGTTGTAGTTGTTCTAAGATAACGCACATTATGTATTGCGAAAAATCTTTAGATTTTTGACAAGAAGTATATCAACAACACATGGGCATACGGTGCAAAAACCTTTTGCAATGCATTTTGCACATTCCAAAAGCCAAATTTTATATTTTATATTTTCTGATTTTTTAAGAGGGAACGTTGTGAACATCCACACGTAACTCTAAGTGATTGAGTATTTCATCTCTCACATAAGTGATAATAGTTGAAGTATCAAATTAAACTATTTTTTTTTTTTTTTAAGAAAATAAAAAAGTCAGCCTTGTCATAAATATCTTCCAATATCGGTACTGCCACAACATATTATATAAACACCTAAATGATTCGAAGTTAAGCACACCACAACAAGAGCTCATATTGTTCTGATTCTTATTATTTATTTATTTTTTAACAGTTTTCCAAATGGAATCGGTAAATATTATAATTATTCGATCTCTAGAGGATAAGACTATATTAGCGATTGGTGGCACTGGCTTTCTGGGAAAGAGTACGTATATTCTGTTTATGTCTCTTTTTGTTTCTAATATATATATATATATATATATATATATATGCTCTCACACATTATATTTTGATATCGTAGTTTTTACTGAGAAGATATTAAGGATCCAACCAAATATAAAAAAGCTTTATCTACTTGTACAAGCAAGAGATGCACATTCTGCTACACAACGCATACTTTCTGAGGTGCCATGCATACAACTAAACACAAATATGTGTACCATCTGTATTTGTTACCCTGGATTTTCAATAGGATGCATGGGATGGGATAAAAAAATATAAATATATTTCACGGGAATAAGATTTGCCTTGCACATGCTCTAGTGGGTTTAGAAGGTGACCATCATTCTTTAGTCATGCTGATCTTAAATTTTATTTCAAGATCAAAATTATATAATGTTGTGGAACCAGTTTCACGATGTAAATTACATAAATTAAGAAACTGTTTTCGATCATTAGAAAACTATTTCTCATATTTTGTATAATGTCAAATCAAATAACTTTTTCTTACTTTTTCATTTCATGATCACTAATAATAATTACATTTAACTATTCTATAAAAATTACATTCAACTATATCTATAATTAAAATATTTAATTAACTATTTACTTAAATATTAACAATCCAAAAGATCCATTCTGTTTTATCTTTCTCGTAAAAATAAATTTTAATTTTAGTTTGTTCAAATTAAATTTTATTTATTTATTTATTTATTTTTTATAAAGAATATTAGGCGATGAACAAGTATGCTTGAGTTCTATATATCTAAAATTCAATGAGTTGGCTGCCATAATTTTCCAAACGAATGGCTAAGTTTATTTGAAGTATAACGATATACTGTAATATTTTCTTGATGTAGGTAATAATAGAATGCACATGATTTAATGACTTTTTTAAAAAATTTTTTGACTATTACAATATTTGGATACTGGAGGGAGAATATGACTCAAATCCACAACCGTTTGAATGTAGGTGTAAAGAGCTTACAACTGAGTCAACCACATCTTGTTAGACATGATTAATTTAATGATTATTCATCCCATATATAATGTGACATTTAATTGATGAAAATATTCACCTTTTCAAATAATAATATTTAATAAAATAGATGGTAATATTAGAATGGACATGATTTAATGAATATTCATTTGATAAGTTAACATATGTTTTGACCTTGTCATAGGTAGTAGAGAAGGAGTTGTTTAGGATGCTGAAGGATAAATTGGGTGGCATACGAAATCTACATTCTTTTATGTCTGAAAAAAGTTGTTGCAGTACCCGGGGAAGTTTCTTATGACAACTTGGGAGTTACAGATTTTAATCTATGTGGAGAAATGTGGAGAAATATAGATACCATTCTAAATATTTCTGCAACAACCAACTTTGATGAAAGGTATATATGTGTAAGTATATATACATATTTGACATAATCTTATATAGATTTTAAAATTTTCCTGTTTGTAGATATGATGTTGCTTTGGGCACCAATACTACGGGAGCTTTCCATGTTTTGAATTTCGCAAAGAAATGTGTTAAAATAAAGATGTTTCTCCATGTCTCAACTGGTACATTATATTCTATATAATATATAGCATTTAAATTTCTTTTTTAAATGGCTTATCAATTGACCGATTGGGATCGTGATTTTTCTTTTTTGGTAGTTTATGTGTGTGGCGAAAGGTCGGGAATAATAGCAGAGGATTCATTTCACATTGATGAGAGTTTCAACGGGACAAGTAAATTGGATATCACAACAGAAAAGAAACTGGTGGAGGAAACTTTAAACCAACTTCAAGCCGAAAACGCTACTGAAGAAACAATTACTTCAACCATGAAAGATTTAGGAATCAGAAGGTTGTAACTTTCAATACTCGATCAAAAATGAAAAATAAAATCCATTGGATAGTTTTATCCTTTGATTTGATTTAACAAAATTGTACATCAATTAATTGTGTAATTTTTAACCAGGGCAAGGTTGTATGGATGTTCAAACACATACGTTTTTACAAAGGCAATGGGAGAGATGTTGTTGGGTTCCAATAAAGAAGATATTCCTCTTGTAATCATACGCCCCGCTATGATAACAAGTACATACAAAGAACCATTCCCAGGTTGGATTGAAGGTTTAAGGTAAATCTATATCACACTCACACACTCTATATAAGACATGCATGCTCAGGGACGAAGCTATGGGTTGGCCTGGAGGGATTTTTGGAAAAACTTTTTTTAGTACTCATTTTCTATATTTACTTCATAAAAATGAAAATTTTACTGATTGCTCCCGTAAACTTGATTAAATTTAAAATTTTGGAAATGAAAAAGCATATAAAGATATGGTTAATTTGACAATTGCACCTACAAATAACAGTCCATGAATTATGATTAGAACTATTAAATGGGTCAGGCAGCCCGAGCCCAGCCTGCACTCGCCTTCAAATCGAGAACTAAGCTTGCGTCCAAGATCTATGATTGGATGGGCCGGGCTTGAAGATTGGATTTAAAGAATGAAAACAAATTAAAATAACAATGTTTGACCGTTTGATATATGAGTTATCAACATTCAACTCTATATAAATCATGAAATAATGTTATGAGTAATATATTAGTTATGATTTATGTACAGCATCATTTGAGTATGAATTTGAATAAATGTTATTGGACAATTAATCTACTTATAAATAGGCTAAAGCAAGGTAACCTCACAAAAATTTTAAGACTCGGCCGGCCAATATCGGGCCTCAAGCGCGAGTGAGACTTAAAATTTAGGCCTGACCTATATAACACCTGCAATTTTGATAAGTTGATTGGCTTGCCCCCCTCTAGGATATCTCAAACTTAATTCAGATGTGTCTGTGCGAAGTGGAAAGGATTTTATAGGCATTGGAGCTGCAATTAGAGACTCTTCTGGTAAGGTTGTTGCTGCCATTTCGAAGCCAATGGTGGGGAAACCTTCGGTTGAGCTGGGGGAACTTTTAGCGCTCCGAGAGGGTCTGCTTCTTGCTAAAAGAAACAATTTGAATGTTAATTTTGCTGAAGTGGATGCTCTATCAGTTGCCTTAATGATTAATTCTAATAAACCAGTTTTAGGTGATGCTATGTTCCTTATTTCTAATAACTAATCTTTGTGTAATGAGGTGGGAGGATGTGAATGTCAAGCAATTCCCAGATTGTCCAATGATTTAGCCCATGGACTAGCCAATTTAGCGTTCTCTTCTGGTGAAGAGATTGTCTGGCGGGATGTCAATCCCTCTTGTATATTTCCTGGTGTGTAATGTTACCGGTTGTTACTCTTCCCAAAAAAAAAAAAAAAAAAAAAAGAATGGTTCTTTTATCATTCCATCTTTTTCCTTCCATTACTAGTCTTTGTAATAATTTATTTAAATTTTTGTTACTTACTTGAAGCGACTGAAATTGATGAATTCAATTCTCTTCCAACATTATAAGGGCATTACTGCTGATTCTGATCGGAAGTTGAAATTGGTAATATATATATATATATATATATATATATATATTAGTACTTTTGAATGAAGAAGATAAGGAAGAAGAAGCTTTTATGGATGAGAGAGCCACACTGAGCTAGGGACGTGTTTATATCCTAACTTGTTCTTTGAAGTTTTTTCTTAAATTTTTTTTAATGAAAATTTACCTAAAATCCACTAATTCTCTCATCCTTAATTACTTTTTTTTTTTTTTTTCAAGTGCTTGTATTATAAAAATATAATTTATTTGATTTACAAAATTACAATTTAGAATTTAGAATAAGAACGTGATTAGTTTTTTCAAAAAATTGTTTTGAATAAATACCGCTAAAGGTATCCTTTGTTTTCATTTTCAAATTTTATTAAGAAAAAAATAATAATAAACAATACCGAATAACTCCTAAGCACAAGCATGCCACACTAGGAAGTACGGATACTCAATTTAGTAGAGGTAACTCGTATCGAACTTGTATTCGGTTCAGATATTCCCTGGATACTTTATGATACGTATCCGATACGTTAAATGACGTATCCGTTGACTTTTTCATAAGTTTGACTAGAGGATACTTGACGGATACATAGAGGATACTTGAAGGATACTTGAATGATACATTAATGATACTTTTGGGGCAATATTACAATTATTTTAGTATAAAATGTGGTCAAATTATAATTTCAAAAATTTAGGTGTCAAAATGAAATTATAAAGAAATTTTAGTTTTGGTTTTGATTCCATTGACATGGAGAATAACAGGATACATGATATTGAAAACCTTTCTCTTGATAAACAAGAGTTAGAGGTCGAATTATCTAAATCATTTAACAATGTGAATGATAATAGTGAAGTTAATTAAAAATTTAGAATATGTTTTATGAGTTTTTTTATTTTTTTTTATTTTTTTTATTATTATTATTTAGATTTTATAATGTGTTATGGCTTATGTGACGTATATTTTATTTAGATTTTATAATATGTTACAACTTATGTGACATGTTTTATTTAGATCATGTAATATGTTGCATTGTTATGACTTGAGTAGATATGTGACGTGCTTTATTTGGATTCTGAATATGTTTTGATTTTGAATGAATTATCAAATATGTTTTCATATATTATTATTTTTTTTAAATATAAATAAATATTATTTTAATCAATGTATCCTGCTGTATCCGTATCCTAGTTTTTGAAGATTTACCGTATCCCCGTATCATACCGTATTCGTATCCGTATCCGTATCCCGTACCCGTACCCGAATCCGTATCCGTATCCGTATCCATGCTACATAGATGCCACATTGCCACCATCATTGAATTTAAAATTTTAAAAGCTACTATGTAAGGTACAACAACCAAGCCAATATATCAACTTCTTACTTTCTATTAATAATATGCACAACGACCTTGCCACCCCTACAATCTAAAAATGGACTAATAATAATAATAATAACATGCATTTGACCACGTGCTAATGTGGCGTAGTTTTCTAAATGGAGACCTCTCCACCAAGGTTCAAATGGCTATGCATGTATGAATATGTGTCAATTTTTTCACTATAAGTGTGGGTATAGTCCCACTTGTATGTGGGTGGCCTCTCCTCAAACAATAATAATAATAATAACTTCTCGAGACTGTTTGTCGACACTATCACACTATACATTTACTAGACAAGAACTTTGAATACGACATGCAAACGGGACAATATATTCATGTGACCCAATATAATTTTTATTTATTTATTTTCCCCTAAATTTGCTTTAACAAGAGTCAATGCTGTCAATAATTAATATATATAGTTGAATAGACTTCTGCGACATGTAACATCGTTCTATATTTACATGTCGTTCTATATATAACTAGAATTAGTCGAAGATAAAACTACCAAATTCTCACTACTCTATTTCTCTAATTTTCTCTTTTTCTTTTACTTTTATTTCTCTGATAGTTTAACAAATGGATTCGGTTGATATAATCCAGTTCCTAGAGAACAAGACTATTTTAGTGATTGGTGCTACTGGCTTTATTGGGAAGAGTACGTATTCTATTATCTTTGTTTGATGTTTTTTTTTATGCCTGTTGCCAAGGGATTTTCTTCAACATCATGAGGCCCTATGGGTCTAATAAATTTTTGTAATTAGTTGTATTTTAATATTTTTATGAGAATTGATGTATATATTTATGGATAGACTCACAGTTCAAAAGATTAGTCTCATAAACCAATTCTCAAAAAAAAAAAATTAAGTATTGAAATTTAACAGAATCAAAGCCGACAATACCTTGTGAGTGGTGGTCTCATAGGGAAATTTTGGCGTAAACAATATAAACTAACATTATATTTTGTTATTGTAGTTTTGTGGAGAAGACACTGAGGATTCAACCAAATGTAGAGAAGCTTTATCTTCTTGTGAGAGCAAAAGATGCATATTCTGCTACACAACACATACTTAATGAGGTATATATGCAAAGTTTTGAATAATTTTAAGCTTATATATAAGTTTTGAGTTTCAAGTATATAAATTATTTGAATGCATGTTATGTCAGGTTGTGGAGATAGAGTTGTTTAAGATGCTGAGGGATAAATGGGGTGGCAATCTGCATTCCTTTATATTGGAAAAAGTGGCTGTAGTAGCCGGAGACATTTCTTGCGATAACTTGGGAGTTAACGATTTTAATCTAAGGGAAGAAATGTTTAGAGAAATAGACGTTGTTCTAAATTTTGCTGCCACAACCAAGTTTGATGAAAGGTATCATTTACTACTTAATTACATTGTATGTATTTAATTTTACTCAGATTTACTTACAATAAAAAAATTCATTCTAGATCATGTCATCCATATATTTCTCTAATGAAATCTTACGATATATATATGTTTTAGTTTATAAATTTAAATTCAAAATCATCGTAAACCATATTGCTTTTGTCAGTTTTGTGGGAAACTGTATTTGAGCAGTAGGATGATGTGGACGTAGTATATATATGTTCAGTCTATTAAAGTTTGAGTGTCGTTATCATTATTTGCTTTACCTGGTAATTAAGCACAAATGGCAAAAATGTGAATATTAAGCCTTTAAGCATATCTCATGAATCATGATAAGTTTGTGCAATTTATCATGTAAATTATTACATATAACAATATGACGTTATCTTGTTTTGTTAATTATATTATCATTTTTGTTTGTTTTCTTTGCATTTGAAGATATAATGTAGCTCTGGGAACCAACACTATGGCAGCTTTCCATGTACTGAGTTTTGCAAAGAGATGTGCTAAGATAAAGATGTTTCTGCATGTCTCAACCGGTAAAGTCACTAGTTTAACTCCTAAGCTGTTATTTGATCTCATTTGATTTTGAGTACTTTTTTTTTATTTTATTTTATATTTTCTTCTATTAAAAAATTTCCGATTCGTCAAAGGATTTTCCATTCATCGCGTGATCGGCTTCATTAATTGTTTGTCATTTTTGCAGCTTATGTGTGTGGTGAAATGTCAGGAGTAATAACAAAGAAGTCATTTTATCTTGGATAGACACTTGGGAAAAGTAAGATCACAAGTAAATTGGATATCAATTCGGAAAGAAATTGGTAGAAGAAACTTTAAATCAACTTCAAGCCGAAAATGCTACTAAAGAAGCAGTTAATTCAACCATGAAAGAGTTAGGCATCAAAAGGTATTAAAACTTCCCATAGCTAAAAAGTTACATTTTTGATTTGATTTAACAAAATCTATCAATTAATTAATTATTAGTTTTATTAATCAGAGCAAGGTTGTACGGATGGCCAAACACATATGTATTTACAAAGGCAATGGGAGAGATGCTCTTAGGGTACTACAAAGAGAATCTGCCACTTGTCATCATACCCCCCACCATAATATCAAGTATATATAAAGAACCCTTGCCTGGTTGGATTGAAAGTTTGAGGTAATCAGTAATCTCTCACTCAAATAAACTACTTTTCATTATTTAATAGAACCATCATATCTAACTTCCATGTTATATAACTTTTGTACTACAGAACCATCGACAGCATAATATGTGGTTATGGTAAAGGAAAAGTGCAATGCTTGCCTGCCAGCCTTGATACCGTCCTTGATTTGGTGAGATTATTTATTCAGTAAACGTCATATTACTAAACAATCTATACACGTTTTAATTCTAATCCAAGAATTCAATAAATTCATTATGAAAGGAAATTAAAAAAAAAATTTTAAAAAAAAATCTCTCTAAAATCGACCATTATCTATATAACTCTTATATAGTAATAAAATCATTGACCTAATATATATAAAATACAACATATTTTAATGTTTGTTGATAAGGAAGACCCTTGTAGTCAAATGTCTTAGATTGAATCTGAATCAATTCAATATATATTTTTAAAATATTTTAATAAATGTCATTTTTTTTGGTAGTGTTAGGGCACGTGATAAACACTATAAAAGAAATGTTAAAGTGCATTTATGGTCTTATTTATGCATTTATTTTGATGAAGGACAATAAATACGGTATGTATCTTTTCTTTGTTTTATCATGTGATTTTAAGATACAAATTAACACTATTCTTCTTTTTTAATGAATATACACCCTTATAACACACATAAATTCAGTTGACCTTATATACGTGAATTTTATAAACTTATAGATCCAAAATGTTTGACCACCATATTATATTATTTGTTCTTTAGTACAGATACCAGCAGATATGGTTGTGAATGTAGTGATCTCGGCTATGGTTGCAAATGCGAAAGCCAATCAATATTATGCTGATCCGATAATATATCATGTTGGGTCATCAATGAGAAACCCAATCAAAATCTCAGATTTGCAGGAGTTTCTATACACTTATTTTACTAAACATCCTTATATGGACAATAATGGGAACAAAGTTCAAGTCAGCAAAAGTACTGTTTTGGACACATGGGATAAATTTCAAAGATACGTGGCTATTAGATATTTGCTACCATTGAAGGTAATTAATTAAACTTTAATTTTTCACTTCAATTAATATACTGATCATTGTTTTCATTCTTTAATAATTATTGTTTTTTTTTTTTTTTTTTTTTTTAAGGGACTGGAATTGATGAATTTAGTTTTCCGCCAATATTTTAAGGACATTTATTCTAATTCTGATCATAAAATCAAATTGGTAATGAGATTAGCGGAACTCTATAAACCCTACATGTTCTTCCGGGGAATGTAAGTATAATTATTCATTTATTACTCTTGCATATTTTCACATATGAGCCATCAAATTTTTTTAATTAATTAATTAAGAATTAGTTACATAATTGAATACAGATTTGATAACACAAACATGGAGAAATTGGGATCGACAATGAAAAAAACTGAAGCAGATGATGAGGTGGATGCGTTTAACTTCGATCCCAAGTGCATTGACTGTGAAGACTATATTATAAATACTCATATTCCCGGTCTTATTAGATATGTCGTTAAGTAATTAAGAGAGCAAATTATATATATAGTTACTCACATTTTCTTACAAGTTTTATCTTAGTGTGTTTAATTCATTATTTATAAACGATAATATGTAAGAAGGAAATATCCCTTTACAACGATTATTATGAATTTATGATTGAAAAGAGTGAAGTTAAAAATGATGAATGTTCAGTAAGCATGCTCTTTCAGTCATGTTTTGGCTGGGGCTATCGGTGTGACTGTGTTCCTTTGTTGAGTGCTATTGTTTTGTCTCCTTTATTTTGCTACATTTTTAGTGAGCTTTGGGTCTTGTGTTAGCCGCTTCAGCTTCTTGTTGCTTGTTTGTTGTTGGCTCTTTGAGCCCCTTCTATAAATTTGTGCCGTTAAAAAAAATATATGTAATATGTTGCAATTTATGATGAAATTTTTATCTCTTGAGCAATTAAATATTTTTAACTATGTAAATTTCTTTTATATATGAACATTTTCAAGTGCAAACACTCAACACGGATATTCACATGCTCAATCCATTCACACTTTAATAAAAATTTAACGAGAATTTCTATTTTTTAAAATAAAATATTAAAAATAATATAAAAAATTCACTTTTTATTTTAATTTTTAATTTCTAGTTAGATGGTGAATATCTATTTTATTATTTTTAATTTTATTAAATTAAGAGTACTATGAGTGTTTAAATATTTTTACCCTTTGGATATGGTCCACCTAAAGATCAAATATCGGCAAGGAATATCAATTCTTTGGAAAAGTTTTTACCTGTTGTTGTACATAATATTCACCAAGAAGACACGTCACCAGATTGTGTGGACCAATCTTGCCACGTAAGCCGATGGTCAAAGGAAACAATCAAAAGGCACGCAAGCATCCTACGTAGATAGACCACCTGGCACCAGAACAACATCAATGAAGAAACACTCAAGGCAACAGAGCCGAGTAAGGCCGAGTAGGCCGAGTAGATCATGTATGCTCGGCTCCACGATATAAACAGGGGAAACCACACATTAAGAGATTCTCCACAACATACAAGATATACAGCTGTAATAAAGTAACCACAAGTCAACTAATGTGCAACCACTAGGAGTCCAATAAGGAAACAAACAGATCTTCTCTCCAATACATCAGGATATTAGAGTCCAAAGCGGATTTGGAATCAGTAGCATTAAACACGTGATAAAACCAAATGGGAAAAGAGTCCTAAAACCAACTCTGTACTCCTTTACTTATACGCCACGGTTCAAAACCCTAACAGCACCATGTATAAATATACCTACAAAACCACAGTAAAATGGGTCAGATCTTAGCAAGAAACAGAGAGATTAGAGTGTATATTACTTTATAAAATAATGGATTTGACTCAATTGCTAAAGCGACAACCCATGGACGTTTCTCCGATTATCAGAGTTTTACCACGTATCTTGTCCTCATTATTATTTACTTTCGTTACATTATTTATTGCATGTTATATTTGCAGGTTTTTACTAACTTAAATCGTTGACTAGGTGACCGTTGAGAAATTACCGTCAACAATTGACGCTAGAAGAAGGGAGTAACAAGATTTAACTTCGAGATCCCTTATGAAAACAATGGTTAGCGAAGGAGATGGCAGCAATTCCAGATACAGTCAAGAATTACCAGATGGCACATTGGGAGACACCACTCTCAACATTACGGAGGCTTCCCTAACGGTCGAGAATCAATCAACAGCCTTGGCTGGCATTCAGCAATTCCCTTCCACGAACGAGGAAATTGCCCAACAATTTCGGGAGTCTCTGCAACAACTTATGTCCGATATGGCTAAACAGAGGGTTATCCTCTCCGCCATGGATTGCTTAACTTCACCGGACCAGTAGTAAGGCAAGTTACGTTCCGTAGTAGTTGGCACAACACGGATGCACCACTAAAGATGGGTCGAAACCCGTCATACCGGTCGGAAACCTTGTCGGAAAGATAAGCCAGGGCCAACAGAGAACCCAAAGAGGACGAGCTCCCTGTAGGGAGTACAATTTCGACCAAGCAGAACAAGACCAAAACCAACTCGGTAGACATACCCGCTAGAGAGACCGGTCATCATCTTCTGGAGAAGTGACCGGCATCATCTCCGTAAACGTGAAAGGGGAACAATCCGGCTGCATGGTCTAGGCCGCGAAACCCAAAAACTGGATTCAAGGAGCGAAGACTGGGATTAACCATCAATCAAAGCTTCAATCCTAATAGAGAGCGGGAAGGTGAGAGAGACATACTAATACAAAGTTTGACCCGAGAAGTGGAGAATAAATGGCGGTAGATAGTCGCTCTAGTTAGATGTTACGGCCGCAATAAGCTGTTGGGTGATGAGACAGGCAGCCCCTTCACCAACGGTGTCCTCCAGATTCCTTTCTAGGAAAGGTTTAGGATGCCACACGTAGAAAAGTTTAATAAGGACACGGACCCAAAGGAACACATCAGGAGATATAAAAGTGCTATGGCCCAATCCATTCACAATAACACCCTGCTATGTCTGAACTTCCTACAAACACTAGGGGATCTAGGGTCTCGGTGGTTTGGGAAATTGCCAATAGCAAGCATAAGTAGCTTCAGTGAGTTGAGCAAGGCATTCTCAAGACAATTCCTCGGAAATGTGGCCACAAAGCAATCAAATGCTATTATAGAATGGATGAGTCTATTCAAGCATCTATTGTAAACCAACAAAGAAGTGCCAATATTGATGCAATGGTAGCATCAAGCTCAGTGGCTAATCAAAATTGGTACCCAGATTTTAGAGCATCCAACCATATTACACCTGATGTTTCCAATTTATCATACGCAATGGAGTACACAAGACCAGAAAGAATCCATGTTGCCAATGGTCAAGGTTTGAATATCTCTTATACTAGTTGTGCTTCCATTCAAAATAACTTGAAACCTTTAATTCAAAAAAATCTTTTTTGTGTGCTTCAAGTTACTAAAAATCTACTAAGTGCATCTAAATTTTTAGCTAATAATAATGCCTATTTTCAATTTCACCCATCTTTTTATGTTGTTAAGGATTGCACTACAGGGAGACACCTTCTCAGAGGGAAGCTTGATCCTTCTTCTGGTATATATCATTTGAGTCTATCAAATCTCAAGTCCAAATGCTTTTCCTCATCAATTCAACGTGCTTCTCCAAAATTTTCAAATAATGTGTTTTCTACACAAAAGACAGTTGCTAATGTATGGCACAAACGGTTAGGTGATCCTAATTCTAGGGTTTTTCAGTTTTTAGCATCTTGTTGTAATTGGAATTTGATTGGCAATAAAATACCAGATTTTTGTTCAGCATGTCCATTAGGTAAATCACACAAATTACCTTTTTCTCATTCTACAACTATTGTGCATAAACCTCTAGAATTAATTTTTGTTGATCTTTGGAGGCCATCACGGGCAAGACACTATATCAGTTTTATCGATGCTTTTTCAAAATTCACATGGATTTTCCCATTGAAGTTAAAATCAGAGGCTTTTTCAACATTTATCCGACTCAAAAATTTTGTTGAAAAGCATCTTGAGCACAAAATAAAAACTCTCCAAACAGATTTTGGAGGTGAATTTAGATATTTTTTCCTAGTTTCTTTACGCTAATGGCATTCATCATAGACATTCATGTCCGCATACACATGAACAACAAGGATGTGTTGAAAGAAAATACCGTCATATAGTTGAGCTTGGTCTTACATTATTAGCTCAAGCATCCATGCCACTTCGTTTTTGGGAAGAAGCTTTTAATACTGTTGTGCATCTTATAAATCGATTGCCTACCCCGATCATAAAATATTTTACACCTCTTGAAAAATTTTATAAACAACGACCAAATTATGATTTTCTAAAGGTTTTTGGTTGTGAATGTTCTCCTCACATGCGTTCGTATAATCGGTATAAGCTAGATTTTCGATCTAAACCTTGCACTTTTATTGGTTACAGTATAAGTCATAAAGGTTATAAATGCTTAGATTCTTCTGGTTGTGTTTATGTTTCAAGAGATGTTATTTTTAATGAAAACAGTTTTCCATTTTCCATGAAAAATCAAATCCTAGTTTAAGGTCTTAAACTTCATGCAACATGCCAATCATTTTTGAATCTGTGATTCCCTCTGATGCATAGCTCTCTGAAGTGCAATCCTCAAGGGCAATAAATGATCCACCTTCACAGCCTTCACATTTGCATTCACATGTTGACAACCCCAACAGCACAAGTCCCTCAACAAACACTTTGGGACATATAAATCAACCAGCTCTACAATCCAACAATTACCAACTACTTGATCTACTGGCCATCCAATTACCAGTTCCTTTACCTCCACCTTCTACTCTAAATGGTCATCCAATGCAAACTAGATCCAAGTTTGGTATTTCCAAAGCTAAACTTTTCATGGCTACAAAACCTACACTACCATCTAAACTTACCTCTTTTAGGCAATCCTTACAAGACCCTGACTGGAAGCAGGCTATTTATGATGAATTTCAAGCTTTGGTAAAATTGAATACATGGAGTCTTGTTCCTTGTCCACCCACTGCTAACTTATAAGGTGCAAATGGGTGTTCAGAATAAAGCAAAATCCTGATGGCACCATTAACAGGTACAAACTCGTCTTGTTGCTAAGGGTTTTCATCAACAACCTGATTTTGATTTTGTAGAGACTTTTAGCAATGTGACCCACTACTATCAGAATTATTCTTACTTTGGTAGTTACGAATGGCTGGCCTATGAGGCAAATTGACATAAATAATGCTTTTCTTCATAGTGACCTTCAAGAGAATGTTTTTATGATTCAACCTCCTAGTTTTGAAGATACAAATAAACAAGGTTTTGTTTGCAAGATGAATAAGGCTTTGTATAGTCTCAAACAAGCTCCTCAAGCTTGGTTTCACAAACTTACTTCAGCTTTGCTGCGATGGGCTATTCGAGCTTCAAAGGCTGATAGTTCTCTCATGATCTACTCTGTAAAAGGTCATTTAATCATTGCCTTAATTTATGTTAATGATATACTACTAACGGGCTCTAATGCAGATTTAATCTCAAAGCTTGTTAATGATCTTCATAGTCAATTTGCTTTGAAGGATCTTGGCTCTTTGTCCTATTTTCTTGGAGTTGAAGCATATTAAAGTGATCATGGATTATTATTGACTCAGAAAAAATACATTCAGGATCTTCTCAACAAGACCAGAATGGTTGGTGCTACTCCTATGGCTACCACGTGCTTACATACTTCTCAACTGTCTCAATTTGATAGTAATCAATTTGAAGATCCTACTTTATATCGTAGTACCGTTGGGGCTCTACAATATTTAACTCTCACCAGGCCTGAAATAGCTTTCTCTGTGAATAAAGTTAGTCAATTATGCAAAATCCTACTGATGTGCATTGGAAGGCAGTGAAGCGTATTCTGCGGTATCTTAAAGGGACTCGACATCATGGCCTTTTGATTTCACCAGCTACTTCTCTTCAATTAATCTCATACTCTAATGCAGATTAGGCTTGTAACCCAGATGATAGAAAGTCAACTGGCGGTTTTTGTCTCTATTTTGGCTCCACTAGTGTCTTGGAGCTCCAAAAAGCAAAGTGTTGTATCTTGATCTAGCACAGAATCTGAGTATCGTAGTCTAGCTAATACTGCAGCTGAGATTGCATGGATTCAATCTCTCTTGAGTGACTTGTGTGTTCCTCTGCAGCAGACTCCTATCATTTGGTGTGATAACATCAGTGCTACTTCATTGGCTTCAAATCCTATTCTCTATGCCCGTTCAAAACATATTGAACTTGATCTTCATTTTCACCGAGACAAGGATATCACCAATCAGCCCCTGCTGCTTGCCATGTTTATGTTAATATGCAGCTAGGAAAGAGATGTGTCATCTCCTCTTTCCTTTATTGCTAGCATATACAGTTTTTATCATCATAATTCTACAAGGAATCTGGGTTGCTCTAATCATTCTTGTGACTTTTAAAACCCTCAAGAGTTGCATGGATTCAATGTTTCATTGTTCCAGCAGAGACCTTAGCCATTCTCAGATGTTTCCGTATTTTCCAAGGTTTTAGCTTTATCATAAGATTCAACAACACTTGGCCTGGTAATGCAGAGCCAAGTTTGTGAAGATTCATCCTTGTTGATTAATATGGGCACATGCCACGATCCCTTTTCTGATTCCAGAAATAGAGACAAGAACTCAGCATTCTATACAGACGTGTAATGGGAATGTATATCTCTAGGGAAGAAACATTCAATAATATTGTAGTGAAGGATCGAGTTCATAACACTGTCAAGGATCGAGCTCACGGACATTAGCGGTGTTTTAATGTACATTGATTCTTTTTGTTGATGAAATTAGTATAACCAGAGATGACCTTAAAGAAATTGAGAAACTTTGAAAATTGTTGGCCAGAGAATTTAAATTAAAATAATTGAGAAGACTGAAATATTTCTTAGGGATTGAAGTAGCATATTCCATATATGATATATGAGTAATGCTAGACTTCCCAAATTTTTTTCTCAAATAGTGTTGGCATGTGAGGTGTCAACATCTTGTAAATCATGAGATTATATGATAAGTGATGTGATGAGATTATATTTCTTAGAGGAGGACTCGAACCCACAACCTCGTGGTGTACGTGTAAGGGGTTTACCATCGGACCAACCTCATATCGTTTATTCAAATTAACGCTAGACAAATATATTAATATTTAAAAACTAAGTTACAAAAAAAAAAAAAAAAAAAAAAAAAAAAATTAATAGCACCTAGTCTCATATATAATGGTATATCAAATAAATTAATAAATAAAATAGACACTAGCTTTATAAATCAAAATGGAACTCGTCGCTCTTTTAAATCTAGTCCAGATTTTTTATAATGGTCAAGAATGTGTTGAGATGGACCAACTTTAATATAAGGTCGATGAATTTCATCACCTTCAATGGCTGGATAATCTCATATTTGTCGACGTAATCCTGTGCCATGCTCCAAAGATTTATTATTTTGTTTAATATCATTTGTTGGAGATTTCGTGGATATATTGATTTTCAAAAACTGGAATATTAATATTATATAGTGATGAAGATGAATCGGCTTCATAGGTTTTAATTCTTTTGAAAAATCTATCGATTGTCGATGACTTTCTCATCTAAAGATCAAATAAATTAAAAAATTGAACTAATTTAAATAAATAAGCATTTAAATAACAAACTAGTATAATAAATGTAGCAAAATCATATTATTTTTTGAAAGAAGAATTCATTAAAGAAATTATATTAATAGCCTAAGAAAATAACAAATGAAAAAATGAAAAAAAAAAAAAAAACCCAAAATATTTATTAATTAGTAATCTTGTACCTAAAATTATTTAGATAAATGAACGAAAGAATAAAAAGAATTTAACTGTAGTGGTATGAATGAAATTGTATAAGTAAATAAAAAAAATAAAAATAAAATAAATAAAATAAAATAAAATAAAAAACATGTATATATATAGGTTAGACTGGTTCATGATATAAAGAAAATCAAATGAGGAATATATTCCCTTCTAAGTTAAAGATAAAATTTGACATTTATCATATTTTCAGGGAAGATAATCAGGTGGCGGATGCTCTCTCTAAGCACGCTTTCGGTATTCCTTCTGACTCCTGATGGTCCTCCACTCCTCCGTTTTGTTCTTCGTTGGTTGGTAATGACTATATGAGTTAAGAATCTTTCAGGTTTACCTAGTTTTATTTTTTGGCCTGTGTGCCTCTAGGCCTTTCGGGGTTTCGTCCCCTGTTTTTTGTTCTTTCATAATTACTCTTGTTACTTTTCCTTTATTTATATATTTCTGGATACTGCCTTTGGGTTTTTCAGCATATGATCGCTTGTGATGTTTTTTCCCCTTAAGTCGGTCCATTTTCATCAAAAAAAATTAAAATTTGACATTTCTTTATTTATTATAATAATAATAATTTTAATTTAAAACTATCCTATACGAATACATACATAACAAGGCTCGGCCTTAATTCACAAATCACAATGCTTCTAAAAAGGGGCAATTACCTATAAGATATATAATATATTGTATAAAATCAAATGCCTGGATTTAAACTTCACCACCCTAACACCATTTGTATTACTAATGATATATTTATTTCCCAATAAAAATATATCATCAGGAGATGGGTATGTTCGGATGCAATCCTTTAAACACTCCAATTGAATAGAATTGCTTGTCTCACAAACTAACCAACATCGCTTATGCTATGTGTGTAGTCATCCCATTATCCCACTTGGAAGTTTGAAGTTGTTCACTGAATCTTATACTACTTGGTGATCCTTTTTTCCAAAGGAATCCCATTATCCCACTTGAAAGCCATCCTCTTCAAGAATAATGGGGAATTATGTCTATGCTCATCTTCAAGAATAATGGGGAACTATGTCTAGAAACCTATACCGACGCAGATTTGGCTGGATCGGTAGTGGACTGCGGGTCAACATATGGCTATTGCACCTTCTTACCATGAAAATTGGTGACTTGGTAAAACAAATCGTGGTGGCTAGATCAAGCGCAAAAGTGGAATCCGTAAACTTTTTTGGCTAAAGTTGACTTAAGATTAAACTAGGAAGGAAGCATGAAGTCCATGATCAATTAGCCCACAATCCAATGCGGCACAATCGCACAAAACACATGGAAGTGGATTAACACTTCATCAAGGAGAACTTAGATAGTGGCTTGATTTGCACTCGAAAATTGAGAACATCATCGCCAAAGGTAAAGGTATCAAGTTACTCATTTCACCATATTATAAACAAATTAGGAACAATATCTATTCACTATCTTGATGTGGAGCGCTAACGAATCCTTATGGCTATGATTAATGGTGTAAATATGGGCCAAGTCTGATGGGCTCAGCCCGCCTAGCCTGCTAAGGATAGCAAGCCGGGCCAGGCACAGCCCGCATGTGGGGCGTGCCAGGCCAAGCACGGCCCCCATTCCTGTGTCACGCTGGGCCTTGGTTTGGGGCCTATCAGGCCAGCCTGACATGGCATGCATGAGGGGCATGCCAAGCCCAACGGTCAGCTCGCTTGCCAGCACAGATGGCTGATTGTTGGGCCCGTTGAATTTTTTTTTTTTTTTTTATCAAACGGTCCAATTCTTTTTTTATTATTTTTAACCGCTGCTGACGTCATCCATGACTTCAGCCAACGGTTGCATTTTTTAAAATTACCATTTGCCCCCTCATCTATTCTATTATATATTTTTACCCATATTTCAAATTTTTCTATAAATGCCCATCACCCATTCCAATTTTCATACACTCTCTCAATTCTTCAATTCTCCATTACACTCTTTAATCTCTATTCTCTACAACATTTCATATTTTCATAATTTCATTCTTACTCTCTCTCTCTCTCTGTGTACTCTCTCTCTCTCTATATATATATATTCTTTCCACTACTAATCTACTATTCTAATACTATCTAATTATTATTCACTAATCTCTCCTCCAAAGTTCAAAGCTACATTTTTTTCTTTAAGTGTTATTATTTAATTTTATATTTATGCTTAGTTATTAATTTTGATATTTATTCTTAGGTTTTATGTATATTTAATATTTATGGCTTTATGCTTAGTATATTTATGAGTTTATATATTTTATGCTTTGTTATAAATTTTAATATTTATTCTTATAATCTTGGATTTTTAGTAAATTTATCATTTTATGAATTTATGTCTAGTAATTAATTTTAATATTTCTATATTTTAATTTATGCTTAGTATATTTTTGTTTAGTTAGTAAATTGATCATTTTGTGTTTAGTAATTAATTTTAATGTTTTTGGTTAGTAAATTAATCATTTTATGTTTAGTAATTGTTGACAGTGATTTTTGGATTAAGTTAAATCTACCACGCGTCACACAAACAAGTATGTATTAATGTGTTAATTGAAGAGCAAATCGAATTGAAAGTATGCAAACACACAATTGTACGTGGAAAACCCAAAGAGGGAAAAAACCACGGGTGCCGGCGAAGGCGAGAATAAGTGCACTATGAACTTTTTGAATTACACACCCAATCTGTCTCGTGTACTCGCAACTATCTTAATCGTCACCATATTTTGGTGTTTTGAGGGTCTATTAATACATGCATAGAAACCCTAATTTTTACTGTATAAGTTAGGGGTAGTTGACGAGGTTCAATCGAACTCTAACTTGTATGAGTCGTCTTTATCTTCTTTCCAATTTTACTTCTTTCGTATTTCTACGAGTCCTTATTGGATTTAAACTATTTTCCTTCTAAGGAAGGTTGTTTCCTTACTGGAATGTTCTTCTAGATACCTTATCAAAATAAGGATATCTTCTTTGCGTATTCGGGCTGGGGATGCATTAAATACGATATTGTCCACGTGTCACTCATCTAGCCACTTGTTTCTCCTGACTAGGCATCATTTCCCCGATCGATTTATTTATTCCCGACCAACCTAGTTACCCGATCGGACCATTTTAACCCGATCATTGTTGTTACCTCGATCTTGTTTAATTTGGCCCGGGTTGATGTTGGAATTACTTGGTGATGATCGGGGTTTACCTTCTTCCTTGTTTTGACTTCTGGTGACATGGTACATCTAGCAACCGTTTTTCCTGGTTCCCATGCTAACTTGTCATCTTCCCGAATTTCACCAACAACAATACCCTCTTAAATATCTGAACCGAACATCTTGCCTTTGTTTTGAAAAGAAACTCGCTTAGTGAAGCATATTTAATTCTACATTTATTATTGCCTTTTTGCTCATTAATGTCGTTATTATGTTAGACAGCTAAGTATTTACTTTCAACAATATCATACGTTTTACCTTCTTGATGCAACACAACGATTGGACCGGCAGACATCCCTTTTCGTTCCCCGCGCTACACGTTTCTAACTCATAACGGACGCGTTGGAGAGGTCTTCTTGAATTTTGTGCACCAACTTCCACGTGCACTTACATCTCTCCAGACGTGGGACGACGTCATTTTTTCTTTATGAATTTTGAAAGCTTCTTCATTTTCCCTTTCTTGCAAGCTTTTTCTTCACCTTCATAACCCTAATATCCCCTCTTTTTCATTTTAAAAAAATTTGTACTCTTGTTTTCTCTTTTCTTTTAAAGTTTTTCTCTAAGAAGTTTCACCATTTTTTGTGGTTCCGTTTTGCCAGACTCAACTCATTATTCACTGTTACCTAAGGAAACTCAGGTATGGATCCTATCACCTACTGTCGATTTGTTGAACTGTTTATTTGTGCTGTTAAGATGGGTGACATAGAGAGCGTATGCAGGATTCGGTCCTTGCTGAAAGGGAGCCCTCTAGCCTCCAATCCTCGGTCTCAACCCATAGCTCTCAACGTGGATTCTTTTGTTACACAACTTGAGTTTCAACCCTCTTCGACTAATTCTGGTGTTTTCTCTGTGAATCCCTGTCTAGATATGCCAGAGCTACGTGTGCGGGCCAAGATAGCGGGGTTGCTATTAAGCCTTCTTCATGTGTTGATTTAAGAATTCCCTCTCAACTACTAAAGCTGGAGGAAGTTCCCAAAGATTGTCGACCATACTTGTTGACACTCTCCACTGCTGAACCGTGCGTATTTGATTCTGAAATAAACACTGTTACAGACCAAGAAATCAAAAAATATACCGAGAGGTTCAATGTTTCTCAGCCAACGGTTCCCTTCTTGAGTGATCAATGCGCCATCTGGAACCCCTCTAGAGGTGTTATGGCTATCTATGGTACTATGCTTGCTTTAGGGGTCACTCTACCCATTCAACCCTTCATTGCCAGATTCCTGACGGCGGTCGGAATCGCTCCCGCTCAACTGACCCCTAATTCGTACCGAACCTTGATCAATTTGTGGCATTTGTGGAAATTGATCGGGGCTAAAGACCTTACTACTCCTCAGGAAATCCATCATTTTTACACCATTGGTAGGTCGAATGCTGGAGGTATTTTTTTTATCTTCAATTCAATTCTCCCAACCATTAGATTCCTCATGGTTTTAAGGAAATAGTCCCCTATCTCTCTCTCTTAAGGATCATAAAGGCTTTATTCGAGGTTTTTCGCCATCAAACAATTACTAGAGGAACAGTTGGTTCTTCGTTAGAGGTGAGTGGGGTGAGACGGTAGTTGCCGACCCTTGTCATAATTTGGTTAGGAGCAGCGTCCCGAGCACTTTTGTAGCTCGGAGTCTTGGAACAAATCCTCTGCTGGGTTAAAGAAGGACCAAACTACGAATGTGGTTTGTGCTGCACAAACATCTTGGGAGTCCAGGCACTGTCGCACACTATTTGTAGAGACTGAGTTAATTCGTCTGGGGCTCCTCCGCCTTATTTCTAACCGTCGGAGGCGTCGTGGGTGTATTCTCTCTTGAGTTTTTCCCTTTATTTAATTGTGTCCCCTCTTACCTAACGCTTGCTTTTGTGTTGTTTAAGTATACAAGGTTAATATCGTGGCTGGTGAACAAGTTGAAAAGGTTAAAGGCATAGATAGGATAAACCAAAAGGAAGTTGTCATCCTGTTCAGCCCGAGGGTGATTCTACCCGATCGGGGCTTAATGGAACATGTATACAAGCCCGACCCCAATGCTTTCTCCGAGCCAAATGTGCCACCAAGGGAGGGAATCCAAACTCCTTCTAGGGACTCCAAAAAGAGGCTTTCAAGGCCGACTTCCTCTTAGAGGGCTGTTAAAAAGACTATTGGTTGGAAAACTGCTAAGACAATCGATAGTACTTTTGCCTCTAATGCCTCCCGTGCCCAAAAAACGATCATGGTTGAGGTCGCTCTTAAAGCATATTATGCGGATACTGAAGCAGAAGACTTTGATCGTGAAGACAATGACTAGGAGACGCTGACTAATTTGATCATGAGATAGCAACGTTCTAAGAACATATTTGATCGTCCAGTTGTGCCTCCTCTATATTTCGGCCAAGCCAAGGTTATTGATTCGATTGTTTGCCACCAAGTCGGTCAACTCGGGTCAGTTAATCATCCTACTCCATCTTCCACCCCTACTACTACTTAAGTCAGTTCCTCTGTTGAGGGTGACTCTCTTACTCGTCGTGCTAGCAAGGCTCCGATGAGTTTTACAATGAAGCGCCAGGTGATTCCCGTTGATTTTGACTCGAATGAAAGTACTTATGATTCATACAACTTTTTTGAACATTTGTTGGAACATATTGAGAAGGTGTCCATATGATTAAGTTGGCCCTACGTGGTCCTGCCGAATACTGAAGTGGCTTCCTTGGTAGGTGTCGTTGGGGCTAGCCTATCTGATAACTTTGAACGAGAGTAAAGCAAAGCCACACCTCCAAAGTTCGTCTTTAAAGATCCCCCGACCTATATGGGTGAAGCCACTCAGGTATATGGTGTTGTCTTGGAGGTGCTCTATTTAATAGTCGTAAATCCTAGAGAAGTTAGGGGACCTCCGCATGGCTCTACAGCGGCAAACTCGACCACCTTGGACGTATCACTGGTCGATTTTACGAAGTCAATCCGACCTGATCCCCACCCTAGTGGCATGAAGATATAACATCTTCAATATCTTGCCCCTTAGGGGGTACAGCTGGCTTGTACATGTGTCAAGCACCTTTCCTCAACCGGGCTCAATCTGAACATGTGGCGCCTTTAAGCCCAAGTGGACCTTCGGTTGATCCCCTCGACATGCTGTATTATATGTCCACTAGCGGGGGGTATATTGGTGAAGGGTATTGGAAAGACTTCGAGGCTGCCAACAGCTCTGAGCGGATTCACACAATATTCAATAATGGGGTGTATGTAAGTATCTAAAGTTCCATGTTTTTATAACTGACTTGTGCTGAACATGCCTTTATCGTTGCTTTGTAACTCTCTTACAAGCAGTAGAGGAGTTGACTTAGGCCCTGATAACCTAAGAAAGGCAAGCCTCAAAGATCTTTCGGCTGAAGAAAGAACTTACTAAGAAAGAAGACCTACTCAAGTTTGCATATGTCTGTGAGTCGAAAATAAAGCAAGGTTTTGAGGAAAGGCTGAGATAGTGGGAGATCACAGAGGATGCCTTGTGGAGGACTCTGTCGCCTACTGAAAATAAGGCTTCTGTCACTGTTGAAAGTTTGAGAGAGCTTTCCTCGAAGAACAACCAGTTGGAGGCGAGTACAGCTAAGGTGGAATTACGAAGTGCTGAGCTGGAGTTGAGGGCTATCACGACTGAACAAGAAGCTATCAAGTCTGAAGAGGAAGCCAGGATTGCTAAAGAGACCCTTGCTATCACCTAACATTTGATGCTTAAGTAACAGCAAAAGTCCAAAAAGGCCAAACTGCACTATGAAACACTGGATAAGGACTTGAGTCAACAGCAGGTCAGTTTAGAGATGCTTTCTTAAGAGGTCCAACTGGCCCATGAAATCTAAGTTGTTGACCGGTATAAAAGGTCTCCTGCTTTTGATGTTGTGATGCTAAGGGAAATAGAGCGTGGGCTGAGTACTACTCGAATGTTCTTTAGCAGCCAGAAGAGGGCTACGGAAGACGCCCCGTTGAAAATGGGGACAAGGCGATTAAGAAGCACAGGGCTAATTCCTTGGAAGCCATTAAAAACCAGAGTAAGGTGGCGAGCCTATTTTCAATCAGTCAAGAAAGAGTCTCATGCCATGCATCTGGAGTTGCCCTATGTTTCTTCTTTGGTGACTTATCATGCTGATGATAAGGTCGACCCCTTAAATGAGATGGATGACTTTGTGCCTCTTCTAGATGTAGATTATTCCTCTTTCATGACCGATGACCCGGACGAACTCAACTAGCCAGACTTTAGGACTTATCCAAGGGTTATGGAGATGACTCTCTTGGTACATATGGCATTGGAATCTGCAGTCTCTGTTGCTTTATTCCTCCTTACTGCTGCCAAGCTTTTATATTTATTCTCAGTCTGCTGTATACACCATTGTAATTGTCCTATGAATATAATTTATAGATTTTTCATTCGGTTGTTCTGTCTTATCTCTTTTGCGAGTGTATGCTTTGAAACCCATATGAATGTCTGGTTGGTTAGCACATTTATTTGGTTATCTTTCAGCCCAAACTAATTGTGTTATAGATATGCACATGAACTTGTCCAATTGGCCAAATCTATCTTTAACCAACTATTTCGCTAACTAGTTTTTTTGTAACCAATCGTAACTTGATCCAATCAGTTACTTCTCCGACTAGTCACGTGTTATCCTGACCAACCACCTTATAAGCTTATCGTGTTTTGATTTGATCAATGACTGATCTTGGTGTTTGCCAAGTCGTGTTCTTTTAAACCCACTTATGTGGTATCTAGTTAATAGACTTTTGTCTTTTATCTAGTAACTAGGTCATTGGGACGTCTCCTAGTAGTTTATTACTTAAGACTCGTTGCAATATGGATACTTAACTTACTTTAGCCGAATACTTTGTACATTGTCATTCAAGTATAAAGTTTTTACTGTTCCATTCAACTCTCACATATCCCATCAGGTATCTAAAACCTGAAGGCATGCTAACAGTGCTTCTTATGCACTTAGTTAGTTTCAGCGAGTGTGAATAGTCTTTTTGACTTCTGCTTTCTGTTCCCTCGCATAACCTCCCGAGTACCAGTTTGGCCTTGGCTATCTACGATTCTTGGGTGTGCCTTTGTTTACGAAGAAAAATTCGAACACTTTGCTTGGTATTTTGAAGAAATGTTTCCCTTTAAAAGGATTCTTATTGATAACTTCGTTCTAACATGTTAAAAATAAAAACTAATTAGGTATGTAAATTTAATCAAGCTGAAATAAAAAGGGAGTAAAAACATAGAAGAAGCCCATCGAAGGAAAAGGATCTTTAAATATTGGGCATTGCAAGGTTAGGGTAACTTTCCTCCTTCTGGTTTGGTTAAGCAACACGCTCCATGATCGGCTATCCCGACCACTTGGTAGGGCCTTTTACACTTGTCTATCAATAACCCAACCGTTTTTACTTTCATGTTTGGGGAGATTCTTGCAAGGACTAGGTAGGTCCCCAAGCTGAAATCTCTTTGTCCAAGCATGGGAGTTGTAATATCTAGCGACCTTCTGTTGATAGGACGCACTTCCTTAGTTTGAGTTTTATCCCATACTCTCTTAATATTCTAAAAGTTTCTCTGTCATTATCTTGACTCTAGGTTGGTGCTTTCGTTTGAGATTCATCTTCATCTACCCCTAAGCGATCGCCTTTTTTAAGTGATTCAATCTGCATTACATACGGCTCCGCCATTTCTCTGCATACAACTATATTCACCTTCCTTGCCCATTCCTATGAACTTTTCAAGGAGCCTACTCCTACGTCGGTTGGGAACTTGACTGTCAAAGTATAAGTCGCTGTGATGGCCTTTGACTTGTTCAGGAAGAGTCTTTTTAGTAATACGTTGTAAGGCCAATTCTCTGTGCCCACCACTACGAAGTCGAGTAGCCCTGTCTTCTAGCAAGGGTAAGTTCCGATCTCAAGGGGTAGTTTGATTGTCCCTAAAGGCCTAACTTCAGCTCCACCAAATCCAATGAGCGAGACCGTCAATGGCTATAGATTCTTCCTCCACAGTCGTAACTGATCGAACACCTCATTGCTTAAGATGTCCGCTGAACTCCCGTTATCAATCAGCACTCTTCTGACTTCTCTGTGGCCAATACGGACAGACACTACAATGGCATTATTTGGTTTAACTTTGAGTCCGTGGGAGTTTACTTTAGAAAACACGATCAGGCCCCAACCTTGTTTAGCTCTTTTCTGGTCGGGTCCGATTGAATTTATCTCTAGGTTCATTTGTCCATCCATAGTTTCGGGAACTTTAGTTCTCCTTTCCTGGTTACTTCCCTCTATATAAGGTCCTTCAAAAATTGTGCTAATAGTTTCACCATCCTGAACTCTTTTAGGGCTATCCTTCCTATACGGACAATCCTTTTACGACTGCCTTTGGGGATCATCGTTACTTTTTATGACCACATCTTTCAAGTGTCCTTCTCTGTTTATTTTCTCGATGTAATCCCTGAGTTAATAACATTTAGAAGTATCACGATTATTTTTACGGTGGAATCGGCAGTACTTAGTGGTATCTCTCTTGGAAAAGTTCGACTGTTTTACCAGCCTCTTGTATAGGTTTTTTTCCTTTATCACAACTAACACCTCTTCTTGCCTTCTAGTCAATGACCACATCTTTCAAATGTCCTTCTCTGTTTAGTTTCTCGATGTAATCCCTGAGTAGATAACATTTTTGAAGTATCACGAATATTTTCACGATGGAATCGGCAGTACTCAGTGGTATCTCTCCTAGCAAAGTTCGGCTATTTTACCAACCTCTTGTAAAGGTTCTTTTCCTTTATCACAGTTAACACCTCTTCTTGCCTTCCAGACAAGGATGTGTAGTTGGTAAATTGTCTCCTAAAAGACTTGCTACCTTTTAAGTCATCGTTCTTGCGTCTCTATTTGCCTTTGGTCGAGTTGTGGCTCTTCCAGTTGCTTTTTAGGGTGTTCTCCTTTGGTGTTTTGCCCTCTTCAAGCCGTCCATCATGTATAAATTCTCCACTTTGGGCCATTTGTTCCTCATCTGCCATCGCATATCCTCATACGTCATCGACCAGATGTGCGAAAGTGGTAGCTCATTTCTACCTCTGATTGACAACTGGCTGTGTTGTTGGCTGTTAACAAAGGCTAACACTACAGCGTTATCATTTGGATCTTGAATTTCCAACACCTCTTGGGAAAATCTGGTCAAGTAGTCATTTAGCTTCTCATCTCTTTTTTGTTTTAAAGTGGACAGAGCTGATATCGACTTCCTTCTTTGGATGTTTCCCATGAACTACTTGGTAAAGGCTTGTATTAATTCCTTGAAGTTTTGGATAGAACCACCTATAAGCCCTCAAAACCATCTGGATCCCTGATCTCTCAAAGTTTGGGGGAACATCCTGCACATGAGTGCATCATCGTAGTCATGTTGCGCCATTGCACTTTAATACCTTCTCACATGCTCCTAGGGTCGATGTTAGCCTTGAACTGCTCCATATGTGACATCCTAAATTTTTCTGAAATTTTTGCTCTCCGGATTGAATTGAAAAATGGGCTGCTATAGTTGCCAATTAGCAGATTCCCCCAGCCTTGTCTGCTCTCCGATGCCTCTTTCTTTTAAAGCAAGACTTCTCTTTCTCTCTCTGGCTCTCCATGTTCATCAAATTTCTGACATATGGTAATCCCATAGGGATCCTTAGATATCTGATCGGTAATCTAAGCATTACGCTGGTTGTATTTAATCGGGGGACTTTTCTCCTGAATTCTTCTAGGCAAGACATCTTCATTAGTTAAAGTTGATCGGGACCTTCCTCTATACCTGTCTTGTTGATCTTCACGGGCGTAATATAAGGCATCTCCGTAGCATTTCCTAGTGTCCTCTCGGAGATTATATCTTTCGTGATCTCTGTCTTCCCGATCATCTCTCCTAGTCGGGTGCCAATCCCTCTAGCGATCGCCTCTCATAAGGCTCTGGTCCTCTTAGTGATAGTCCATTCTCTTATGGTATCCCTTTTTTCCGTGAGGATCCGCCTTATCTAAACCTACCTTGCGAGGTGCTCCCGGGGTTGCACCCACGATCTCAAAGCGTAATTTATGGTCATGCACTACCGTTAGGGTTAATAGTTGGTAGAGAGATGTTAGGTTGGTGGTTGCAATTATGCTGATCCCTTGCCTAGCCACGTCGTCAATCACTTTGCGCAAAGATTCCTGGATTTGCTGGAATGTGTCTGGGGTGATGCCAATGGGTGTATCTATGGAAGTTGGGGTGATGCCAATGGGTGTGTCTATGGAAGTTATCACACATCTGCCGTCGGCGTTGGCATCTATAGGGTCAATAATGTATGGGGATCGATTCTCATCTCTGCTGTTAGACATACCTGTCTCTCACAAGTCTCTGGAGTTATTTGAATCCTAGTATTGAAATGCCACACCCTCTCTTTCTAGCGCCAATTGTTGACAATGATTTTTGAATTAAGTTAAATCTACCACGCGTCACACAAACAAGTATGTATTAAGATGTTAATTGAAGAGCGAATTGAAATAAGAGCATTCAAACACGCGATTTTATGTGGAAAACCCTAAGATGGAAAAAACCACGGGTGCCGGCGACAGCGAGAATAAGTGCACTATGAAAATTTTGAATTACACACTCATTCTCTCTCGTATACTCGCAGCTATCTTAATCGTCACCCTATTTTAGTGTTTTAAGGGTCTATTTATACATGCATGGAAACCCTAATTTTTACTGTACAAGTTAGGGGTAGCTGATGAGGTTTAATCGAACTCTAACTTGTAAGAGTTGTCTTTATCTTCTTTCTAATTCTACTTCTTACGTATTTTTATGAGTCATTGTTGGATTTGAACTATGTTCCTTATAAGGAAGGTTGTTTCCTTACTGGAATGTTATTCTAGATACCTTATCAACATAAGGATCTCTTCTTTGCGTATTCGGGCTAGGGATGCATTAAATACGATATCGTCCACGTGTCACTCATCTAGCCACTTGTTTCTCCCAACCAAGCATCATTTCCCCTGATCGGACCATCTTAACACAATCATTGTTGTTACCTTGATCGTGTTTATCTTGGCCCGAGTGGATGTTGGAATTACTTGGTGATGATCGGGGTTGACCTTCTTCCTTTTTTTGACTTTTGGCGACGTGGTGTGTGTTTGGCAACCGTTTTTTCTAGTTCCTACGCTGACTTGTCATCTTCCCGAATTTCACCAACAACAGTAATTAATTTTAATATTTTTAGTTAGTAAATTTATCATTGTTTAGACTTTATTTATTAATTTTAATATTTTTGTTTAGTTAGCAAATTTATCATTTTAGGTTTAGTTAGTAAATTTATCATTTTAGGTTTAGTTATTAATTTTAATATTTTTGGTTAGTAAATTTGTCATTTTATGTTTAGTAATTAATTTTAATATTTTTGGTTAGTAAATTGATCATTTTATGTTTAGACTTTAGTTATTATTATATTTTTTGTTTAACTAGAAAATTTATCATTTTATGTTTAGTTATTAATTTTAATATTTTTAGTTAGTAAATTTATCATTTTGTGCCAACGTGCCATGGCAGGCCTCCATTTTTCTAAACGGGTCAGGCCTGGCACGACACGGCAAAGCCGACCCGTTTAGGAAAACAGGCCTGGCATACCGGGCCTCTATGAGCTGGGCCAACCCCTTTTGCAACATTAGCATTGATCGACTACTCTATATATTGATTTTTTTTTTCCTCAGTTAACTAGATCTGTGTTGTTAAAACCGGCCTAGACAACAGCCAACACCTAGTCGAGCGCCTAGTGCCACCTAGCAGGCTCCTAGGTGGTCAAACATGACCTAGGCAGCGTTGACCGTCTAGATTTTTATTTATTTATTATTATTGGATTTGATTGAGTTGTTAATGGAATTTAGACTGAATTTGTTCGATTTGATGAATTTATGAAATTTAGATTAGATTTTAATTTTCAATATTGAAAACATATAAAAATAAGGTATGGACAGTACAATGGAAAAAAATAAAAAAATAAAAAAAAAACCCACCGCGGCACCGCCTAGGCGCTAGGCAGTGGATCATCGCCCGACTAGCGCCTAGCGCATTCTGCAACATTGAACTATATAGAAGGAAACAAAAAAAAAAAAAAAGTAGAAAAACATTAAAATTAAAAAGCTCACTACATTATATGCAATAACATCTATGTAGCCTGGGCTACTTCAATGATAGATTTTCATTTCAACATTTTCATAACTGCTGGACAATTGCCTATTAATTACTGAGCGGTTTTTTAAGCAACTTTGGTAGAAGGAAGTGTTCCAAACACCCTGTCCCATAAGGAGGAAGTGATGCCAAATCCTTCGCTCTGAACTCTGAAGTGATGGTTCAAGTGATATCTCTGTAGAAAACAAACATTAATGATTGTAAATGCATTCAAATGTTGGCTCAACTTCTAAGCGGTTAAAAGGGGATGATTGCAGTTACTTCTTTACCTTCAAATCACGACTATATCCTTTAGACGGCTTCCCATGGTGGAGGTAGTAATGAGTGCAATCATACATTACGTAACCCAGCAAGGTACCTCCAAATAGAGCAGGAGTGATAGATGGAGGTGTTAGAAGCTTAAACAGGTTCCACAGCTGAAGTCACAAATTATGATGTGTGAGAAGCAGGGACAGAAATCATTATAATTAGGCAAAATGTAATATCAATTTGTGCTTTCTCTTTTCGAATTGTTAAACTCACAACAAAATATCATAGTCAGTTCCATTTGCATTATTCACAAATCACAATCAATGCACACGGACAGGTATTTGACCAGCAAAATAACAAGGCTGATATGAGTATTTATACATTCGCCTCTGAATCAGATAAAGATTCATCATTCATAAATGAAAAGTAATTAAGTCAAAGTAACAGATATCAGGTACAAAAATTTGCATGCTGACATATTAAAAGTTAAGAAAAAAAACATACGAAACAAAGACAAACTTCATTTGCATAATTTTGGTTGGTGAGGTGCGGCATAACCGTTAAGATACCAAAATTGAACATACCGGCACACATAAAATTGCTGTTGCAGCAGGAGGGAAAACGAGTCGTAGTCCATCCATAGGGTGCTTGTGATGACACCCATGAAGAAGATAATGTAAAGTGTTAGCGCTGCAGAAATTTTCAAACCAGCTTTAGCACATGACACCACTTATATGCAAACACATACACATATATATATACAGGGAAAGAGAGAGCAAACCAGTAGCTTTTAGTCTTTATGTGGAACAAAAATCGGTGTAGAAGGTACTCCATCAATGTCCAAATGAAGATGCCACCAACTACTGTTAGGGCTGCCTGAGGAGGAGTAAGGCCCATTCGTACAGATAAAGAAACAAGCCAACATATAACCGGCAGCCAAACCATTGGAATCACCCACCATTTTGTGCGAGTCAAGAACTGTTTCAAAGTGAGGAGTCAACAATGCTATCTCATGTATAAAGTGGAAAGTTAATGGTAAAAAGGTAATATCTTAACAATATTAACACGAAGATACATAGCTTGAGTAATAGGCTTGCAGAAGGAAATTGAAGGAAGTCTTTGCAGACTTAAAACAAATCAGCTCGTGTTCTTGTCATAATTACAAATGTTTAGAAACTTTGGGCACGAAGTTAACAAACTCTACATTAAATATGCTAGATTGTAGTTAGTATCGCTGAAATCTGATCGGTATTACTATAATTCAATGTATATGGTAAAAAGGTAATATCTTAACAATATTAACACAAAGATACATAGCTTGAGTAATAGGCTTGCAGAAGGAAATTGAAGAAAGTCTTTGCAGACTTAAAACAAATCAACTCGTGTTCTTGTCATAATTACAAATGTTTAGAAACCTTGGGCACGAAGTTAACAAACTCTACATTAAATATGCTAGATTGTAGTTAGTATCGCTGAAATCTGATCGGTATTACTATAATTCAATGTATATGGTAAAAAGGTAATATCTTAACAATATTAACACGAAGATACATAGCTTGAGTAATAGGATTGCAGAAGGAAATTGAAGAAAGTCTTTGCAGACTTAAAAACAAATCAACTCGTGTTCTTGTCATAATTACAAATGTTTAGAAACTTTAGGCACAAAGTTACCAAACTCTACATTAAATATGCTAGATTGTAGTTAGTATCGCTGAAATCTGATCGGCATTATTCAATGTCTATGAGAATAGGAAACCAACCCACACCCCCCCCCCCCCCCCCCCCCCCCCCCCCAAGACAATGTAATATCTTCCCACAAGAATTGGTGACTAAACCTGAACAACTGGAATCTGATTATATCAATGTTTCCAATACAAATTCTTAAACAGGATTAATAATAATATCTGAATGTGTCCCTCAAACAAATGCAGATTCTCAACTTTCACCCATATGGTTCATTTGGAACAATAAATTCAATAACGCATCTAATTTGAGGAAACAGTTTCTATCACGCACCATCATGTTCTATTTTCTCAAATGATTTTGTGGTTGCTTTGAGTGAAGAAGATTGGTTTTCTAATCCAAAGTGTAACATATATGAGAATAATACCCAAACAAACCTTACAAATGTGTTGGGATTCATTAAGCATAAAAAAACTGAATGATACTAATTCAACAGTGAGCCTACATATGCAGTAACTAATTTAGGTAAACATCTACATGATAACACTGTTATGCGTGCTTATTTATATAATAAATAAACTAGACGGCTTCTCTTATGCAAACCCCCACATGTAATTTTCGTGTGGGATTACTAATTGTCACAATCAGTCTGCAGTACAAAACTTATTGTCTCATGTGCAATCAGTTATATCCCACACAAAAATTAAGTCCATGGGTTTGCACCTGATAATTTTCAAATAAGCTGTAACTTCTTTAAACTGACTGCAGAATCGCCTACCATAAAACAACACAAAACTGGTTCAGATAAATAATCTTAAATGCCAAAAATATCTAGCTCATAAGTCATAGTGCTCACTGCCCAGTTATACTTTATTTTATTTATGTTATTTTTTTAATGCATTTAGGCTCTTATCCTCATCAGTGATTCAGTATTATTGTCTTACTTCATTAATAATATCTAAGATTCCTCAGTTTCAGTTTTGTAAAATTTGATCCTGCTATTTCCATTGACTACGCTCAGTCCTCACTCCTCAGAGCACACACATGTTAAAAAAAAAACTTAGAGGTCTGTGTTAAAAACATCGATGCCTGTTCATGTACATTTCCTTATCTACTGAGTACAAGTATCGAACAAAATATATTTATAAGCAAATAGTACCTCTAAAAAGTCATTAGCAAAGAACCGGGGTCCTTCCTTGCTGACTATAGGTTTATGAACCCAGTCATCATAAGCTTTTCCAAGATGACCAACCTACAAAAATATCAACTCTTACAGAGATCAAGAAAATGTTATAAGAATCAAGTGTTCAAAACTCAATTGGAATAGACACAGGAATCTAGTGCAACGTCTACCATAGAACAAGAAACAGAAATAAATGGGCATAGCGAGTATAGACCTGGAAAACAAGCGGCTTATTCAAATCCACGGTGAAAGGCGTAGCTACCATCTTTGCAACTTAAGATGTGACTGACTTAATAGTTACTACATCATCAGCAAATGAAGGAACTTATTAGAAACAGAACAAAGGAATGCATAAATCATACAATCGTCTTACAACCAAATTATAAGATTCCAGGAAAAGAAAAAGAAAAAGGAGTATTTAAGTGAAATTGATGAGATCATCCAGGAAAAGGAGCAACCAAATTAAAACAAAAAAAACCCAAGAAAGTCAAATAAAACTGAAATGAGACAACATTACAATAATCATAAATCAATATATTTTCATAAAAGCAGTCCAATTCTCATTCATTCTCCTGTGCTTATGAACAGAAGAGACCGTCAGACACAGAGTTGTGTTTTAGGATTTCATGAGCATGAGGATTCATTCAGTCTTTTAAGACATTTATATTATCAACAAAGTTAAAGAAATCACAAACAAAGAATAAAAGAATTAAGAACCAATAATAATTTTTGGCCAAATTTAACCAATTCTGGAATTAAAATAAAAAATAAAAAAGAGAGAGAGAGAGAGAGAGAGAGAGAGAGAGAGAGAGAGAGAGAGAGAATAAATAAAATTATGAAAATTATCATTAAAGATCCTAAAAGCAAAAAATCATACACATTTCCAGAATTACATAAGATTCAATAAAACCCACAGGTTATCTTTCAAACAATATATACAAAATCTTTAAAATAAGACAGAAATAAGCTAGTCCAACAATACACATCAGAGTTGAAAATATAAATGTTCAAATGTTCAATTGAGCCCATTAGTGTTTCTCCTCAATAAGATATGAAAAAATAAAAACACAAACCTAAGTTTGAATCAATGGAAGACCCACCAGAGAGTTGTTGAGCTGCGGAGACCCAGAAAAGCTTGAGAATTGGATGTGTCTGTCTCCTCCTGTTAGACAAGAGAGACAGAGAGGGAGAGAAAGCCAACAGCGGCGATGGGAGAGTTGTGAGGAAAAGGCGGGTTATTTAGATGCCTCGCACATGCTTTCGAAATCGTAGGTGGGCCTAACAAATAATGTCAACAGTTGCCAACTATCAATTCTTTTAACTTTGGGGGAATTGCACAAACATCCCCAAAGTTTAATACTATTGCACAGATATGTATTAAACTAGAACGGCGGTTTTGCTCGGCGGCCACGACCGTCGAATTCAACCGCCATTTTCTTCCACCTCTGAAATTTGAACTTTTTGCCCCTAAGCTCTCCTTCTTAAATTGACGAATTTCTTCATCAATTGACCTTGTTACTCTAAATTACCTACACAATCTAAATCGAGCTAAAAAATACACGTGTTTACTCGAAAATCCGAACATAAGCATAAGAAATAGGGGTTGTATTTTGATGTATGCAATGGCTCAATCAATAGGTTCATCCAACTCTACAACACACAAAACATTCTTTCTTCGCAAAAAGGAAAGTCGTATTGACTAATTGCTATCGGCAGAGCTTAGTGCAAAATCATGACATTACACGAGGGAAGTCATGTGTTGATTGCTAACAGCCCATTACGCCTGCAAAGATACAAGACATAACCAACCTGATAGGTACGAAAAAAAACTACAAAGATAACTTTACAAGGTTTGAAAAAGTGAAAAAAAAAAAAAAAAAAAATCCAATCCCATACTATAGCTGATATCTTCAATCATGATGTTGAGTGCATTGAATAATACAACATGACAAAATGTTCAAGGCTATGTTTGAGATTGTTATGTTTAAGAAATAATTCGTTTATAGCTTAATTTAAGAAATAATCATCTTAATATAAAAGTAGGGAGGTGTTTGGCAATTAAAGTAAATTTTAAAATTGCTTATATTTTGAAAAGATGAAAAATGTATTTGACAAAATTATTAAAATAGGCATTATAATTGATTTTAAAAATAGGCATTATAGAACAATGTGAAAGATTAAAAAATATTAATTTAACTAAAATAATTCTAAAATATTAATAAATAATTGTATTAAAAAAATTTAAAAAGTTTCAAACAACCGAAGGTGGATCAGTCCACCTCCAGAAATGGAGACGACATCGGCGTCGGTGTCTTCAGACGTCGACGTCACCGGAATTGGACGATCCACCTAAAATGTTGGAGGAGACAAGAGCCTCTGTGTTAGAACTTGGAACCTTCAAACGTCGGGTGAGGCTATCGCCTCCTCTTTGGAGGATGATTGACCCTCCTCCGGTGATGTTGATGTCGGATCCAGCATCGCCAGAGGAAGATCATTCCTTCTCCAACGTTGGCCATCGCCATCACCATTAACTAAACAGGGCCAAGATTTTACAGATCTTGCAATCTCATTCTCGAAAATGGAGGGCGCCTTTTGTCTCCTCCATGGCTGGAGGAGAATTGTCTTATACCGGCGACATCGAGGTCGCCGGAAGCCAATTCTCCTCCGACAATTATTTCCAATGGTGGCCACCATGATTGTATCTCACCATTATCAAATTATTTATTAAATATTTAATTAAAAAATAATTATATTTTTATTTTGTTGAATTTAAATTTTAATCACTCACAATTTCAGTTTTTTTTAAATAATTACTAAACATGAGGGCATTATCGTCTTTTGCATCAATTAGTAAGGGTATTATGTGTTGGGATTTATGCCCTAAAGCTTGTAATTTGTAAATGTTATAAATCCATTAATAAAAGAAGTAGTATTTTCATTCAATAAATATAACTCATACATTTATATCATATGTGCTAAACATCCAAGACTGCTAGATGTAAATCTCTAACTTAGTATATGAATGTCATATACAGAGGAATTCTATTTGAGATGTCCAATCTAAAGAGTCTGTAGAAAGCAAATAAAGTTGGGTACTTTATTTGTATTTGTGGTTAATCTACAGCTGCGGTCCATTCCGTAATATACGATGGTCTTATCTTAGACCACTCATATAGTGATATGAGAATGGAGGCACCTTATATGATGTGATCATATAGGACTGGGCCACGATCTATATGAATCTATCACCAAGATCCGTTTCATGTAGAGATTCATATATATCAACAAATGATGGATGTATATGGGTGATCCAAATCCTAAGTATCTTACTAACTCCTTCAAGTTATATCGTGTTTCTTGACATACTATGAGTGAGATCGGAGTAGCATTCCTGATTAATAACTCTATATCTTGGAATCACGGTTTGGCTTGTGGCTGCGAAGGTATGCATACAATAAAGGAATCCACTCCTTCTTGTGAGAAGTAAAGAAGAAGTTCTCTTAAGGGTTGATTCGAGACTTGAACGATTAAGAACGCTCTCATTTATCCATTAAGGAATGAAGGATATAATTGTTTATTAGAAAATCAATGGTACTTAATGGAAAAGATATAATTAGAGAAGTATAACGGACTTTATGAACTACTTGTTGAGGATCATACCATATGTAATAGCTATATCGATGGACACTAATATGTGTAAAATATTTACAGTTACGAGAATGCAATCTCAGGTTTTTAGTGGAATAACTCTGAGGTTAATAATCATGAAATATTAATTAAAGAGTTTAATTATTTATTTATAAGTATTATTAGAACTCAAAACTGTGGGTCCATTAGGTCCCCTTGCTAGCCCTTACGATTATTGGTAACAAGGGTCACGGTTAATTAATTGGATAGTCCAAATTAATTATGTTACGAAAGTGACATGAATTAATTCAGGAAACTAATTAAATATATTGTAAATATATTGTAAACTAATCACTAATTAGTTTCTTGAATTAATTCATGTCACTTTCGTAACATAATTAATTTGGACTATCCAATCTATTAACCGTGACCCTTGTTACCAATAACCGTAAGGGCTAGTAAGGGGACTTTAATAACCCACAGTTTTGAGCTCCAATAATACTTAGAAATAATTAATCAAACTCTTTAATTAATATTTCAAGATTATTAACTTCGGAGTTACTCCACTAAAAACCCGAGGTTGCATTCTCGTAACTGTCGATGTTTTATACTAACCAAAATGTTAGTGTCCATCGATATAGCTATTACATATGATATGATGCTCCATAAGTAGTTCATAATTAGAGCTAGGTTATAAAGTCCGTTATACCTCTCTAATTATATCTTTTCCCTTAAGTACCATTGATTCTCTAATGAACAATTATATTCTTCCTTCCTTTACGGAAGAAGGAAAACGCTCTTAATCTTTCAAGTCCCGAATCAACCCTTAAAAGAACTACTTCTCTACTTCTCTACTTCTCGCAAGAAAGAGTGGATTCCTCTATTGTGTGCATATCTTCCTAGCCACAAGCCAAACCGTGATTTCAAGATACGGAGTTATGGATCGGGAATGCTACTCCGATCTCATATATGGTATATCAAGAAACACGAGATAATTTGAAGGAGTCAGTAAGACACTCAGGATTTAGATCACACATATACAGTCATCATTTGTCGATATATATGAATCTCTTCAACTAATGGATCCTGGTGATAATTCATATTGAAAATATATATATAATGAGCCTAATTAATCTAGAGGATGGTGAATAGATTAAACACAAATTAATTACCAAATTTTCATGATTTTGTCAATATTAAAAAACAACCCCTAACTAGTCAAAATAACTATCAATAGAAAGATGCGGAAATAAATAGCACGTGAATTTTTTACGTGGAAACCCACACGAGAAAAACCATAGGCTGTTATATGCGCCACACAAGAACCTCGAATCCACTATTTGTAAATACGATTACAATCTAGGTTAACCACATCACACTTAAAATTACTAATCCGTCTTTGCTACCCACGAGCCTTTAATAGTGACTCTAATCCCTTGCTTGCAAACTGCCAAAAGGTAAATACAAGACTTGACTCTTTAAGAGAAAAGATTAACACACTAGAGTGAATATATGCAATATTCAAGATGTAAAAATGCAAGGTCAAACATTTAAGCTTATCTAGGAATGGATGAGCATGTTAAGCAATCCTAGATATTATTTAGCTATATGACATGCATACAACCTAGCTATATGTGCAAATCAAACCCTATATGCAATAGCTATCACAAACAACTCACAAGAACACAATAAAAAAACTATCTTGAAACTAGTCAAGTAATAAAGATGCATTCTTGAACCTAATCAAGAAAAAGAAAACTATCTTGTAAAGCAAGAACATATAAAAAGATGCAAATGATGTTCTAGTTACAAGTCATGTGAGCAAAGAAAAGAAACCAAGAGAAATCATACCTAACTCATGCAAGATGATGTATGAATCATAAAAGATTAAGGGTATTGGTGTTTTGGATGATTAAAAATCAAGTTTTTATGGTTTTTGTTTGAAGACACTCTTTTGGTTCTTGAAATGTGTAATTTTTGCTCTAAAAATCTTCCCAAGGCTGTCAAGACATATATATATATATATAAGATCCAAGTAAAGTGAGGTCGTTTTGAAAAAAAAAAAAAAACGATTCAAACTCCCCTTCAGTTGCGCTGGTCCTACGCTGGTCGTCATGCACATGACCAGCACATGACCAGCGTATAACCTCAGGGAAGCCTTACGCTGGTGAGTTGCGCATGACATCCATCGCACAAGCTCCCATGACGTCCAGCGCAGAACCTCTGTCAAGGTTGCGCTGGTGTGTGCGTTGGTCTGGTGCATGACGACAAGCGCAATGCGCGAGTCTGTGCTGGTGTGCGCGGGTGCAAGGACCAGCACACTGCACTTACACACAATCAAACATAGAAAACTTGTGCAAGTGTGAAATGTGAAAACATACACTCAAAATGCAATAATCATACATGTATGCTAAAAAGTGTGTATGTGCAACTAAATCTCTTCAATTAAGAGTCAAGACAAGTAATCTACCTTCCTTGAAGCTCTTGATGTCCACAATGAGGTCCTTTGACATTTGATGAGGATTTCTTCAATCCTAAGCTACCCTTACATGTTTGAACCCCATTGTGGTTTTGTCAATGAAATTAAGTCAATTAAAAAATGAGGCACTTACACATATAAATCGTGGCCCGGTCCTATAAGATCACATTATATAAGGTGTCTCCATTCTCATATCACCATGAAGAGTCTAGGATATGACAACCGTACATTATGGAATGGACCGCAGCTGTAGATTAAGCACAAATAAAGTACTCAACTTTATTTGCTTTCTACGGACTTTTTAGAATGCATGTCTTAAACCGAATTCATCTGTATATGACAATCATATACTCAGTTTGAGATTACATCTAGCAATCTTGAATGTTTAGCACATATGATATAAGTGTCCGAGTCATATTTATTGAATGAAAATACTACTTATTTTATTAATGGATTTATAACATTTACAAATTACAAACTTTATGGCATAAATCCCAACATCTATGTCTAGGAATGAGATATGGCATTGTAGACTTGGACATCCTTCCAATGTAAAATTGCGAACTCTTCATATTGAATTGCAAATTCCGTTTATGAATGATAAGAATTTCCATTGTTCTATATGTCATCTTGCAAAATAGAAACAATTATCTTTTTTTTTTCTCACAATACCTTATCAAAATCTCTTTTTGATCTTATACACTGTGATGTTTGGGGACCATTTCATGTCGAATATATTAAGGGTTTTCGCTATTTTTTAACCATTGTAGATGATTGTTCTCAAGCCATTTAGCTCTGTCTTCTTCATGCTAAGTCCGATGTTAAGCAGATTACACCAAATTTTTTTGAGATGATTTTAACTTAATTTGGTGTTAAGATAAAGTAATTTAGATCTAATAATGCTCAAGAGTTGTCTTTTACTTATTTGTTTCAATCAAATGGTGTCATTCATTTTCATTCTTGTGTTGAAACACCTCAACAAAACTATGTTGTTAATAGGAAACATCAACATATTTTGAATGTTGCTAGAGCATTGCTTTTTCAATCCAAAATACCTTTGGTTATTGGGGAGATTGTGTTTTGACAACAGTTTATATTACTAATAGAACTTCTTATGTTTTGTTATCCAATAAGTTTCCTTTTGAGTTGTTATACAAGAAAAAGCCTGTTTATAGTCATCTTAAGTCTTTTGGGTGTTTTTGATATGGTTTTACCTTGTTGAGAGATAGAAACAAATTTACTACTAGGTCTAAGACTTCTGTTTTCCTTGGTTATCCTTTTGGTTACAAGGGATACACGTTTTTAGATCTTGAAACTAATACAATCTATGTAACTCGAAATATCATTTTTCATGAGACTATATTTCCCTTCATTGAATTACCTACTCGGTCTTCCTCTCTTGACATTGTCAATGAGAGTCTTACCTCAGTCACTTGTTTACAATTCCACATCTTCCCCACACACAAGTCTTCCTTCTCTATCACATTCTACTATATCTACTCAAGTATCAAAACCACTAACATATTTGTAGGATTATCATTGTTATTTAGCAGCTCAACTTGCACTTTCGACTTTGCCTGCAACTTCTACTACCTTGGCTGTTACTACCGGTTATCCTATCTCTTAGGTCCTTGACTATACTTCTTTGTCTCCTACCTATTGAGCTTATGTTCTAGTTGTATCAACTCATAGGGAACCAAATCACTATTCAGAGGCAGTTTTGATCCCAGAATAGCAAAATGCCATGCAATCTGAATTACAAGCTTTAGAAGCTAATAACACCTAGTTCATCACTAGTCTCCCACCTGGTAAACACCATGTTGGATGTAAATGGGTGTACAAGATTAAACATAAAGTTGATGGTTCAATTGAGAGGTTCAAGGCTCAGTCAGTGGCTAAAGGTTATACTCAACAAGAACGTATAGATTATTCGATACCTTTTCTGTGGTGGCCAAGCTTGTGATTGTTAAATTGTTACTTTCTTTAACTGATATACTTGGTTGGTTTCTCATCCAGTTAGATGTTAACAATGCTTTTTTGCATGGTGATCTCACGGAGGAAGTGTACATGTCTTTACCACTTGGATATCAACATGAGGGGGAGTTTTTACCTCCAAATCCTATTTGTCGATTGCAAAAATCTCTTTACTGTCTCAAACAGGCCTCAAGATAGTGGTTTGCCAAATTTTCAGGTGTTCTAATTGAAGAAGGTTTTGTACACTCTGCCTCTAATCATTCTCTATTCACCAAATCTATTGGTAAGGTCTTTATAGCTCTTTTGTTTTATGTAGGTGACATAATAATTGCTAGCAATGACAAAAAATAGTTGATAATTTAAAAGATCATTGGATAATAAATTCAAACTTAAAGATTTAGAAGAGCTTATGTACTTCTTAGGACTAGAAGTTATTAGATACGGCTCAAATTTACCAAAGGTTACCGAACAATGATTTACCAATACGAAGAATTCTTGGAAGATGTGAGAACATTTGGGAGTATGAGGTTATGTTTGAGGGAGACTTAAGGACATTGAAGAACAGAAGAAACAAAGATTAGTGACAATCGTTGTGGCTTTGACAGCATTAATGACATCAGTGGTCATCGTTATGGGTTTTCATAGCAGAACTGAAAACGCTCCAATTCCAGTGGAAAACATTGTGGCTTCCAGAGCAGTACCGAGAGCGATCAACAATGATGTGGCGCATGGATCACGGTTTTCTAAATGGTCAAGTTCAACACGGTTTAGGAAGCGGGTGGCCAACTACAACTTGAATCTTAGTCAATCATAAACATGCGTTGAATCAAGAAATATTCATGGAAAATGAAATATTTTATTTCTAGAAGTTCTTATGATTATAGGAATATGATTTCTCATTTAAAGAAGACTTGTCATAAATAGGAAATAGTATTTATACGGAACAATTAATACTTGTACATATAGGAGTAGGATTTCTGTTTATCTTAAACTCCTTGTTATTCATATAAATAGACCATAATAACTAGGCTAGCTGTGGTAGAGCAAAATATCAAATACTAGAGAGATCTCAAAGTGAGCATTGGGTGTAATTGGGTTGGGGTATTATTTAGAGAGAGATCATTAATGTGTGGTTGTAACAATTTAATACATATTGGAACTTTCTCTTTTTGTCCTAACGGCCATTGTATTTTTTCCCTGATTTGGGTTTCCACGTAAATTCTTGTGGTATGTTTGATTGGATTTAATTACTTCTTTTCATCTTATCTTTTCTTTTCTTTATTATTGTATTTGTTTGTGCTCTATCCGGCAACCCTTCCACGCGTATAGTGACATTTGTTTGATAACAAAAGTTGCAAGATCAGATAAGGGAATCTATGTCTCTCAGAGAAACTATGCCCTTCAGTTAGTTTCTGATGTGGGTTATTTGGGTTGTAAGCCTGTTAAAACTTCAATGGAACCTAACATAAAGTTGTCTTAAGAAGATGGAGAGCTTCTTAAAGATCCTACTATTTATTGAATGATGATTGGAAAGTTATTGTATCTAACCATCACTAAACCTGATCTGACTTTTTCGGTCAATCGGTTAAGTCAGTTTCTAGCTCATCCTAGAGTACCACACTTGAAAGCTATACAACATATATTGTAGTATATCAAAGCCACTCTTGGACAAGGTATTTTCTTTTCTTCAAGCTCTGTAATACAGTTGAAGGCTTTGGCAGATTCAGATTGGGCAGCTTGCCCTGACGGTAAGAAGTCAATTTCTAGTTTTTGCGTGCTCCTTAGAGATTCTTTGATCTTTTAGAAGTCAAAGAAGCAGTTTGCATGCTTCTTAGAGATTCTTTGATCTCTTTGCGTGCTCCTTAGAGATTCTTTGATCTCTTTGAAGGCTTTCGCAGATTCAGATTGGGCAGCTTGCCCTGACGGTAGGAAGTCAATTTCTAGTTTTTACGTGCTCCTTAGAGATTCTTTGATCTCTTAGAAGTCAAAGAAGCAGCATACAGTATCCAGGTCCTCTGCAAAAGCTGAATACAGGGCAATGACTAATGCAACCTATGAAATCATGTGGTTGTTGTCTTTGTTGAAAGATTTTTGAGTATCTCATCACTTTCTGCTCTTCTTTACTGTGATAACCAAGTAGTTATTCACATTACTGCAAACCCCGGTGTTACATGAGCGTACTAAACACATAGAGATAGACTACCATGTTGTTAGAGAAAAGGTTCAAGATAGTTGTTTAAAGACTATGTATGTTTCAACTCGGCATCAAGTTGCAGACTTGCTCACTAAAGCCCTATATTCTTCTCAGTTTATTTTCTACTTGGAAAGATGGGAATTCGAAACATTTTCCTTCCATCTTGAGGGGGAGTTTTAAATTTTCCCAAGTTACTATTTTGACCACTAATACTCCTTAATTACTATTTTGGCCTGATGTCGATTTTGTTGTTGTAATGGATTGTATTGCTAGAGAAAAGATGTTGTTATAACTTTTCTCTCTTTTATGGTCTTTTGTAAATATATTGTTCTGTTTTCATCGAGAACATATTCATCCTTAATGAAATAAGAAAATCATTTTTTCCTTTCCTTTTGTAAAATTTACGAAGATGTAGTAAAACAAGAAAAATCAACATATAAAGCATTTTCACATATGAACTTTGGGAAAAGGCAATGTGTTTCTAGAAACTACATATGATTTCTAAGAATATACATGATCAGGTATAGAGAGCCTTCACAAAGAAAGATTTAATCTATTGATCCACAATAAATAGATTGATTATGAATTTATTAAAAGTTTTCTTTTTATTGTATCTATTAATTTTATATCATTTTGATCTTGATGTGGTTTAAGGGGTGATCGCATAATAAATGTTCACATTTTACGCTTCCTTTTCCTATCTTTTGTGTTCGTTTCCGAGCGCTTTTGTGTATTTAATACGTGTTTCAGCCAAGTGTAGGCAAATGTCCCACAAAGAAGGTGTTTGTACCAAAAGTGATGAAAAGAGGGCAAAACAGGGCAAATATATATAGGAAGACCACCGCGGGCTTCCGCCGAGAGAATGAACTTGCGAAACATAAGATCATGAAGCCACGGTAGAATTTTAGAAGAACCTGCAGTTATCACAACGAGAATGAAGCCGCGGAACAAAGGATAAGAAGTTGCGCCAAAAGACAATTATTTTTGCACAAGAACATGACTTCTGGTTCGCTGTAAAGAGGTCTAGGACTGAATTCGCAAAGCCTTACCGCTACTTTGTAACTTTCTGGTCCGTTAGCAATTGCTAGCTGAACTGAATAGTTGACACTCTGGCTGCTTCGTTTAGGTAGAAAGAACCCGCGGACTGAAATAGTTGAGACTTTGGCTACTTCGTTCAACTAGCAAGATATTGCTGACTAAAGTAGCCAAACCCTCTTCTGAGCTGAAATAATGAGATTTTCAGGGGTATTTCGGTCTTTTCACACCCCATTTGTGCCCTAAACTTGCCTAACCTATAAATACACCCTTTTGCCTCTCTTTCTAAAGTGTGAACTACCTCTACCACAACCAAATACCTAAATCTTAGATCTTACACCACCAGAGAGAGAGAGAGAGAGAGAGAGAGAGAGAGAGAGAGAAGCCTTCAAGCTTCCATGGAAGATCTTCCTCCATGGAAAGCTTTCCACAACCATTTCTACACTCCCTACATGTTGGGGTTTTTACCCTAAAGCTTGTATTTTGTAAATGTGAATTGAACATAAATAAAAGAAGTAGTTTATTCATTCAAATTGTCTAATACATATATATATATATATATCTCTCTCTCTCTCTCTGTATATATATATAATACTTCTCTAATTAGGACCGTCTTGACTTTATAATTTCAGGACTTCCAACCACAGTCACACATTGATAGTGGGTCCACAACCCAATAAATACCCACACACAATATAAATGTGTGGTTGTGGTTGGACGTCCCTAACTTATAATTTCATAATGTTCTTACTAAAGAACCACCATATATATATATATATATATATAATTTTTCTATTGTTAGTTCGTCATGATATATTTTTTATATCAGGACGAAAAATGTCGACCATTAGATTTACATACTTTGACTCAAAGTGTATGCACTTATCAAAACTTCGCCATAATCTATGGTCCATATTTTTCATTCTGATATATTTTATATCAAGACGATCTGACAGTAAAAATACTATATATATATACGGTCTCATTCATATGAGGGCATCTTTATATAACTTTATTAGAATATTGAATATGAGACACTCATTTATAAAAGTGATTTGACATGTGCATACATACCAAGTCAAAGTATGTAAAATGGGTGGCTCACATTCAATGTTCTTATATAATTCTATCAGCGCATCCTCATAGGAAAATTTATATATATATATATATATATATATATATGTTGAAAATTACAAATTTTAGAAGTCGAGAGAGTGTAATGACAATTTGACTCTTTAAGGGGAAATTTTACTATAAAAGTAGAAAACAAAATAAATAATAATAACAATATATTAAAAATTGTTTTAAAAAAAAAAAAAAAAAGAAAGAAAGGGGGGGAATAAGAATATATTAAAAATTGTTTTTAAAAAAAAAGGAAGGGGGGGTGGCGGGGGCGCCAATTCATTATCCATCGTGGTTTTCCCAACTGTCTAGGTAATATCAAAACGTTCTGATTTTGTAAAGTTTTCACTATGCTATGCTGCAAAAAATACACACCATCGAAGGAAAAAAAAAATGGCACACATCGTCGACAGCAGGGTTCGAACCTGCGCGGGCGAAGCCCAACAGATTTCAAGTCTGTCTCCTTAACCACTCGGACATATCGACCTCATCGTTTATGTTGTTTGTCAATAAACTATATGTTATATATAATATTTGAAAAATATTTGCAATGAATTTTCCTTGCAAGGTTTTTGTCAATCATTTTCCAAACCTAAAATGATTGTTGGACTTCTTTCCAAACAAGACAAATTATTGGACAAGATTGCTATCAATACACCTCCACAATAAATAAAACTAAGCAGACCTCAAAAGTCAAGAGTTCTATTTTTACCATCTTTATCATTAGTAAACAAATTTAGATTAATAGTATTATAATACTCAAATTTAAGAGTCATCCTTAATATTTCTAAAAAAAAAAAGGTCTTCCTTAATTTATTCATAAGACATGGCTTTAAAAAAAAAATTAAGCAATCGTTCAAAACGAAATTCTATAAATAAAAAAATAAAAAATATATATATTAAAATTACGTAATTTTTGAATAAAAGAAAGTTGAAAAAAGGGTTTTTGAGGGCATTTTGGTACTTTTTATTTACGAAATAAAAAACATAAAACATGAAATGTGAGTCATGTTTAGAACAAAAAAGTGAAGAGCTTTTTTTAGAGAAACATTTTGTTTGTGGATTGCAAATAAATTTTAATAAATATTTATCGACGGATAAAACTTCTGGGAAAAACAAATTTCATATAATATATTAGGTGCTATTCTCACCGTATTAAAATAATGTTATGGCAATTTTATCCAATAATTGTCATGGTGACCAAAAAGGATACCAATGATAAATGAATTTTGAAAGTGTTAGTTTGGCGGAAAAAAATATTTATATAAAAACCTCTTTTGGTATTTGACTTGTAGGACCGAAATCAGAGTAAACATGACTGGACATGTTGATGTTTCTCCTGCAACAAGAAGCAAAAGTAGGAATAGCAATGAGACGGATTCGGATGGGTTCAGTAAAATTCAAATTCAAACCCGTGAAACTTTGTATCTATCAAATCTGCCCCTGAACCTGTAAAAATAAACCAGTTCAGGTTCGGGTTTTATCCGTGGGTTTGGGGGACACCCAAACCCGTCCAGGAATCTATGAAATAAGCAGGTCTAGGGGTAAAACCCATTAACCCACCATTTTTTTTTATATAAAAATTATTTCTATATTATTTAAATATATGAAATATTATAATTTTAAAGAATAAAAATCCTTAATAAATTGAAATGTTTACATTTTAATCTCTATATAATTAAAAAGTTTTTATTAGAGTTTAAATTTATAATATTTTAAATAATAAAATATTTTATAATATTTATTGTTCGAAGGTATGCGGGTTTAGGTATGGATTTTTTTCTAAATCCATACCCAAACCTGAACCGTGACAAGTAAAATTTTCAAATCCATACCTACCCCCGAGTACATTTATCCTAACCCAAACCTTTTTTAAACGATTTGTGTTCGGGTTTAATTGCCATCATTAAGCAAAACCCCACCCTCATCAATACCTTTTTCAGTAGAAGAAAATAAAGTCCATTTCCCCGACAACATCAACAGCAACAGCAAAAGAAGATGAATTGATAGAGCGTAATGCATAGCAAGGACTTGCACAAAATTATTATATCCCTCCAAAAAACAGCTCATAATCATAATGTTAGAGTTATTGATCAAGTCCTATCTCACGCCATCACCAATGGTCTCACTACCCATTCCACTTCCACATGGAATTGCATTCTCAGAGCTTACTCTAAAAGTCCCACACCCATCAAAGCTCTTCGCATTTTTAATAAATGTTCACCTTCGATTTTTCCGGATAATTATACCTACCCGCCTCTTCTCAAGGCCTGTTCTTCTTTATTGTCACTGTCTATGGGTACTGAATTACATGCTCGTCTCACAAAAACAGGTCTAGATGCTGATATTTATGTACAAAATGCTCTCCTTCATTTCTATGGTGTAGTAGCCGCTGATTTAACGTATGCACTTGTTGTGTTCGATAGAATGCCTTATAGAGACATAGCTAGCTGGAATACGTTTCTTGGTATTTACAATAACAATCCGGATTTTGGGATTCAAGATTTGTTGATTTTGTTTATAAGATTGATGTGTGAAGAGATTAAAGCAGATAAGATTACTTTGGTGATTCTGTTGTCCGCTTGTGCGAGAGAAGAGGAGATAGATTGTGGAAGAGCACTCCATTCCTTTGTAACAAAAGTTGGTCTTGAATGCAACCTCAATTTGGAGAATGCGCTTTTGGAAATGTACACCAAGTGTGGAGATATGGATGCAGCGTTAACACTGTTTAATCAAATGGTTTCGATGAGAGATATAGTGTCGTATACTATTTTGATTAATGGTTATGTTGAGATGGGGTCGGTAGATTTGGCTCGCAAGATCTTTGATAATATTTTGATTAAAGACTCCGTTTTATGGGGTTCGATGATACATGCTTATGTTAAGGCGAAACAACCAAAGGCGGCTTTAGAGCTTTTCAAGAAGATGGTTGATGAGAGAGTGATGATACCAGATGAAAACATGATGGTCAGCGTAATTGCGGCTTGTGCCAGTTTATCAGACCTCCAATTTGGTAGACTAGTTCATCGGTTTATCTTCCAAAACAACATAAATCAAGATGTTTTCGTGAAAACAGCTCTTATTGACATGTACTCTAAATGCGGAAGTCTAGAGGAGGCCTTGGTCACATTTTACAAAATGGATGACAAAGATGTATTCGCCTGGACAACAATAATCGAAGGGCTAGCAAAATCCGGCCTTGGGGATAAAGCTTTGTGCCTTTTTAATCAGATGGAAAGACAAGGAGTTATGCCGAATGAAGCCACATTTGTTTCCGTGTTAGCTGCTTGTAGTCATTCTGGGTTAATTACTGAAGGCTGTCATTTGTTCACAAGAATGGCAACCGTTTACAGAGTTAAACCAAAAATGGAACACTTTGGTTGTTTAATCGATCTGTTGAGCAGAGCAGGACTCTTGTACCAAGCTGAAGAGTTCATCAAAATCATTCCTTCTAAGGACAAACTTATAGCTTATAAAACTCTATTAAGTTCTTGCATTAAGTATTCAGAATTTGATCTTGGAAAGAAGGTTGCAAATGAAATTATGAACTTGTGTTCCCAGAGCAATGCGACTTTTATTCTGTTGTCCAATTTTTATGCTCTAACAGGTCATTGGGCTGAAGTTACTGAGGTGAGAAGAAACATGAAACAATTTGATGCGAGAAAGAAGCCAGGTACTAGTGCTCTTTAAGTTATGTGCAAAAAAAAACAAGAAAGGGAAGAAGAATCAAGTGCCTATTGTTCGTAAACTTGCCAAGAATTTTCGACTACCCATATCGAAAGCAATGAGATAGATCGGACCCTCAACTACGACAGATGAAGCGACTTACAGAGTCAAATTGTTCTCAAGCCAAAGAATTCTGTACATCCAACCAATTGATGAAACCACAAATGGAAATGAAATTGCAGATAAACTGAAATGAAATTGAACATGGAAACTGGATGTAACAATTAGAAATCAAAGACACATATAATAAAATTTAATGTATTATAGATTGTAATTTGTATATGTAAACTCTAAATTTACAGTTCAGAATACAACACCCCTCAAAAGTTGCCCAACAAAAAAGGTTGAACTTCCTTTCTCCCAATGACACTAACACGACTGAACCTTCAATCAAATTTGCGTGAAAAAGACTTACAACAACACTTGAAAGATCCATCATCACTTCTACCATGAAATCGAAAAGCAGACGATCCTCGATTTTCCGACCAATTTTAACATCAAACACCAACCAAGTGTCAGCACAAGAGCTACAATTCGTCCCCCAACAAGTCCAGCAAGAACAATCAATATCAGAATCAGATACCCAGATTTTCCTTCACTTTCTCTCTCGACTTTCTCTTCAGCCTGGGATTGTCTATCGAAACAAGTCGTTTCATCGCAAAGCACCGATCCTACGCTGCTCCTTTCATCTTCTAATGAAACTATTGATGATTCATTCTCATTATCTTGTTCTTGCTCAAGTAATCTGCCCAATTTGTCCTCTCTTAAAAAACAAGAAACTTGGTTGCTTGATGATTCCACCTGATCCTTTCCTTTCTTTGAACCACCACCGCGCAACTTCTTGGGGACTAATCTTTTCACAAGTTTTTCTTTGATTTTAGTTCCTCGACTACGATTATTTTTACTAGTCATCAAAACATCTTCTCTCAACAATTCTTTCACAATTTTCTCTCTATTCTCTATATTTAAACATGACCTTCTGTCTTCTTCTTCAACCTGAATTTCTTCAAATGAAGGGTTGATTCCAATATCATCAACCGAATTTCGTGAACTTTCTTCACAAATTTCAGTCTTCTTGACAGATAAAACGTCCTTGTTGGACTTAATCTTCCGGAGAAAAGTTATTTTCTTGGAACAGAACAACCCACGAGCCCCAACATATTCAAGCAACAGAAGCAAGATCGCAGACATTGTAACACCAACCGCCAATCTTTTGGTACTCAAAGCAAGAACCAACACCACAAACATCTTCAAAACCGCCACCAAAACACTGTTCCTGTTCGACCCATCCACACCACCGCCACCGCCACCGCCGCCGTCAAATTCTTCAACAACAGCAATTTCTTGAACATGGGTTGTGGTGGTTATCTCATCCCTTGGCTTCGATGATGACGACGAATCGACAGTCAAATTCAATATGGGGTTGGAGAATTCCATCTGGGAATGTGTTTGTCGTGTTTGCGATTGAGATTGAGATTGTGATTGTGATTGAGATTGTGATTTCTTTTTGGAGTGTTTCTTCAAGCGGTCACGATTCTTGACGAAGAGATCGACAAGAGATGTGGGGAAGCCGGTTTGGACGACAAGTGAGCCACCGCGTTTCGGGGACTGAAGATCGGCCACGAAACGCGAAATTCTTGCAACCTTGGTCTTCTTCCACGGCAGAGGCATCCTCTTCTCTCTCTGTCGATTCTCCAATTGTCAAAAATATATAACAAAAAGTGAAAGAATTGGGTGTGGTTGTTGGTGAGAGAATTGTTTACAATATGTAATTGGTTTACATGTTAAGCTTTATAAAAGAAAGAACCCTAGAAAAAAGAAAAATCGACCGAGAGAGGAACTGTGAAGAAACGCGGGTCCGTGGCGGTTGTGTTTGTTTTTTAATTTTTAATTTTTTAATTTTTTTTTGTTTTTTGGTTTTGTTTTGTTTTTTTGTTTTGTTTTACGGTTTCATCTGTTTCTATAATGGGAGGAGGGAAACTGTTGATTTAGGTAATTCACTAATTCTTGATCTTGATCTTGAGTTTTCATGACCCTTCTAACCCCACTTTAATATTGTCCGTTTTTTTAACTTCCGTTTTTTTTTTTATATAAATACATTTTTGGTTCAGTTTACAATTTTTAAAATATTCGAAATTAGAGGATGATCAGTTTGGTATTATTTTTAAAAAGTTTAAAAAGTGATTAATCAGTAATCTTATGAGTTTTAATAGTGATTTTAAGAAGTAAACGGTGGTTAATTTTTTAGAGTTGTTATGAAATAATTTACTTATCTTATTATCCTTATAAAATCAAGTATTCTACTAAAATATTGATTTGATTTATAAAATCTTTTAAGAATATTTTTATTGTTCTTATAGAATGTTTTATTCTAATTTAAATATTCCACTTAAATATTTATTTGATTTCATTTATAAAATCTTTTAAAAATATCTTTATTATTTATATGGATCGTTTACTTCTAATTAATGGAAAAAAAAAAATGAAGTAGCTAAAATCATGTATATTTTAGTTATTGTAACTAATCTCGGTAGTTTTTTGTAATAAAATTGTCAAACACATGTATACTACTTTTAAGATATACAATAGTTTTAAAAATACAATTAACCAAGATTAACTTCACAGCTGATTATTCTTTCAGCATAGCTAACAGTGATTATTATAAAAGTTACAGCAATATCAAACTAGCCTTAATGTTACTTTGCCCAAATTTAGAACTCAAATGATGTGACATCACTGAAATCCAATCATTTTAATCATTTAATTATGATACAAATAAATTAAGAATGTCACATCATTTGGACACCAAATTTGAGAAAAACAGCATTATTGTTCTGAATAAGGTGGAAGCGAATAGAACCTATAATATTGTTAGGCTGAAAAATTATCATTTACCAATTAACCCCTTTTTTTTTATTTATATATTGTTGTGGGGTTCAGCTAGTATATATGATTGTATAGTTTCTGGATCAATTTTTAGTCTTTAGATTTCAATCGAATGGTGTATAAAAATTAAGGATTTTTAAATTTAAAATATTAAAATAAAGGGAAACCAACTATGTCATATAACTGCCCATTAAAAATACAGTTCCTATATATTAGCTAAATTCATTGTTGTGACATATGACTAACGATAATATACTTGTCATGACAAAAGTTACAAATGATCGACTTGTAAGCCCACACACCCAATTCAAGTCGTATTCTTTGTTCTAAATTCTAAATTTTACTTTTAAAAAAAATTATATATATTTTTAAGTATTACAATAAATTTTGACATCGACTTGTAATATCATGGATTTGTGTACAATATTTTTTTTGAAGTATTACAATAAGTTATGCACCTAAACCGTTGGGTCAAGAGACTTTCTACATGTACGGTATTTTTTTGAAGTATTACAATAAATTATGACAATAAACCGTCGGGTCAATGGTTTGTCTACATATGCGATCCGAATATCTACTATGTGTCGTAGTTTTCTCAGAATGGCCGTTTCACCTTCCATTTTCTATATTTTCTTTTTTTTTAGGAATTTCCTATTTTGGCGAGGTTTGTTTAAGATTTTTTATAATTTGGAAAGAACTAAAAATTATTTTTTTGGAGTAGGTTTTGTGATTTTCTATTTCAGTCAATTTAGGAATCCCATTTCTGAAGAATTTTTCCTGTTTAAGTAAGGACTTGAATAACTTTTGGAACTTTTTATTAATTTTAATAAAATTTTTTCCTTTTGAGTAAATTTCTCTAGTGGATTCGAGAATCGCTACTAATGTGGAAAGAGATATGCAATAAAATGAAATTTTTATTTTTTATTTTTTTTTTTAATAAAAGGATAGAACAGCAAAATTAGACTTAAAAAAAAAAAAAAATAGCAAAATTAGATTCCACATGCCAACTTTAGTACAATTGGTTCTATACTTCCCATCTTTCCTGATCAAGGACATCTTACCGATTAATTAACAAGTGTGAGAAATTTTCTTTATTTTTGTGAGAGAAAAATGTTGTTTGGCATTTCTGTCAGGGTTTAGAATAATTTTTGTTACGTTATACATAACAAATTTAATAATGGGTTTCTATTTATACAGTGAGTCTCTAACAATGGTCCATTATTTATATATTATTTTATAAATTTTGATATGCTATTCTCAGAACAATTCCAAATAGAAAATAAATAAAACGAATTGCACACAACTTATGTGAGATTGTCCTGTCCGGACCAGAATCCTCTCCTCACCTCACCTCATCCTCACATTTTTCTCACCTTTTTAAAATATGTGATTGGTTGTTAATAAAGTGTGAACCACATCTTAACCTTTCAATCATTGCAATATATATATATCATAAGATTAAGTGAGGTAAAAATGAGGTTAGGTGAAGAGAGGATCCTTATCATGTTCTTTTAACACAGAGAATCAACTTTTACAGAAACAGACATTTATCTTGTTGGTATGACTACGTTAAAATAGAAAATAAATAAAACAATTTGCAAACAACTTATCTGATGTTTGTCCTTTAACACGTAGAATTAATTTTTTTTTAAAAAGACATTTACCATGTTGGTTTGACTATGTTAAAACTAACCGTTGACTTAGTTTACCATTGACTTAGTTTACTATTACAATGAAAAATATTGAAATGCCCGTAACTAATTAAAAAAGTTTAAAAAGTTTAAATGAAAAAAAAAAAAAAAAAACACGTTCCAAAGAGGTATCCACCAAAAATTGAAAGGGATAGATTTGATGAATGCCTGTGTGGGTTGGACTATTATATAGTAACATTAAAATTATCGAGTGGTTAATATTCTTTAAATTTCAATATTTATTACATAATCACTGATGTTAAACAATTCAAAAAAATTAGATCAAAAACCAATTCAAATGATTTGTTCATTAACCATATCATTCCATGATTTGTGTGGTGATGGGGTGATGGGGTGATGGTAACATCATTTCGGTTGAATTTTGGATTAATTATTTTGGTTGTACTGTATTACTCTTACATAATATTTAACAAATTTAATAATGGGTTACTATTTTTTTTTTTCTTCAAGATTTTGATATGCTATCCTCATAACAATTCCAAATAGAAAATAAACAAAACAAATAGAGCACAACTTATGCGAGGTTTATCCTTTAATACAAAGAAATGAAGAATCAACTTTTACAAAATCAGACATTTACCTCGTTTTTTTGACAATGTTAAAATTTTAGTTTAACCATTAAAAAGTGAAAATACCCTAACTATTACAATGACAAATATTGAAATGCCCCTAACTAATTAAAAAAGTTTAAATAATTTAAATAAATATATATATATATATATTAAAATAAAATAAAATAAAATAAAAAGTTCCCAAGAGATATCACCGAAAATCGAAAGGTATAGATTTTTTGTTTTGAGTGTTAAATTGGTGAATGGAGGTGGTGATTTGAGGTTTGATTTGGTTTGGGTAAGGTTAGGGTTTGAATTAATTGGAAATTTTGTCTTAGTATTTGATCGCCGGAAAAATGAAGCCACCTCTAGTGAGGAAGAGGTCACCAATGGCCTCACCGACATGGAGGAGGCTTGCAAGTTACAACCTCCTCCAAGATCTGGGAGGAGTCCTTGCCGATGAGGCCACAAGCGACCCTCTACTTGGGAGGCTCCGGTGCTTTGCTTCCATTTTTCTTTTTTTCTTTTTTATTAAAAAAATCTTTTTAATATTATTTGAATATAAATTTAATGCATTTTAAATATTTTATTTTACAAGTAGATCGGGTGTAATTTCTTCAATATATAAATAGTAAAGTGTAACCGATCTGTATGTATAATAATATAATTGAGAACCTCGTGATAATGATTATAAATTCTATAAAATTCTATAGAATTTATTTTACGCGGCAACGAAAGCACTTGGTAAGTTACCTAACATATCACACAATTTTTCGTGTTTTGACTTTTGACTGACTGACAAGTGAGAATTCACGTTTACTTACTTTTATGGATTATTCTCATTTGTCTCAATTAAAAGGAATCTTGCGCTGTTTAACTAAAATTTTAATCTATTTAAATAAATTAAATATGGTCATATTCTTATAAATTTGATTTTTCATAGCTATCAAATTATATGTAAAGGTTTTCTTTTTTCTTTTTCATTTTTAAACATGTAATTATGAGTTTAAGTGATGTTCTCCCATCATCAACTCTCCTTTAAAAGAAAAACATTAAATTTGTCTTAAAAAAACTGGCAATATTAGTATTTTCTTAAAAACTATTATTGTTGAAAAACTTTTAATGCACACAAATTAGGGTGGCTCATGGTAAGCCGCTCACTGCTCACACCCTATCATTGAGACGATGGGTTCAAGTCGTATTCCTTAAAAAAAATCTAAATTATATATTTTTTAAAGAAAATTTGTAATGTATAGTTAATATAAAAATATGATAGTATATGTTTTCTCGTCAATGTGGTGTGACCTTTCTAAAAGAGACTCCACTACCAAGGTTCAAGAACCAAGACATGCATGAATATATGCAATTTTTCATTGGGCCTATAGTGTGGGTGTTGTACCACCAATGTGTAGGAGCTCTCTCCCCATTTGTAGGAGTTGCAGTCTGGACTATGTTAGTAGAGTCTATTCTCACCGGTCCCGAAAGTGGTTGTATAATAATAAAAAATAAAAAAAAAATCACATTTAATTGTACTTTAATACTATTGATGTATTATAGTCCAATCTTATGGCCGGTTATGCACTTTTCACTCTTTTGAAATCATTTTTTTTTTTTTTTTTTGGTTTTATCATGAAAGGGTTCGAGTGTCACTTTGTTCCTAAAAAAAAAAAGAGATAGATATAAGAAATTTTATTTTCATTTCCTAACCTTGGTGTTAGCCCTAAAAAAAAAAAAAAAAAAAGGGATTAGCATGTCCATTTGTAGCTTAAATATTCAGCAAACATGGATTGGATTAAAATGTTATTTGAAAATGGGACCAAGTTTAGATATTAGTATAAAACAGTGGAAACGTGTATGATAGCAGCACTGGACACGCCGCACGCTACACTCATAATGTGAAAGTAGGAGTGGGGCCTATCACTCACTGCTTGTGTGGGTCAGTCTAAAATCATTAAATAAGAACAAATTTGAAAATTTGATCATGAAAAGCACTAAAATGAGAAGCACGTGGTGTTTGATGATGCTTCAGTGCTTCACACAGTGTTTGACTTTTGGTCTCTATGACTGCTTTTTGAAAGCTTGTTTTTGTTTTGTTTTGTTTTTACTTTTTACAGCTGTTATTCCTCCTCGTACACCCCTTCAAAACAAAATCAAAATCAAAATCATCTTGTTTATGTTGTAAATAAATAAATAATAAAAAAGTGAGAGCTAATATCAGATAAAGAGAGATGATGATGAAACAGATGAGAGAATGAGAGATGAGAGAGAGATATTAACTCTTTGTATGTATTAATGTATATTGAACTTCGGCTCTATACAATTACAAATGGAGAGACCGATATATTGGCAAACACTAAACCACTTGCATCCATATCTTAATTGTGAAGCCAAGTGGGGAGTGTAGCTTTGCTCACTCCCCTTAACTGGAGGTGAGCATTACCCTTAGGGATGGGAATGAGAGGTGGGAGTCCCCCACCCTTACCCTTACCCTTACTCTTATCCTCACCCTTACCCCCACCCCCATTCCTAAAACCTCCCTCACCCTCGCCCCCAAACCCCATTTAGGGGAATTGGGGATGGGGGTGTTTGGGGGGAGGTTCTCCTGTTCCCATCCTCGTCATCTATTTTTCCCATTTTTAATCTTAAAATTTTTTAATCCAAAATCTAGAATTTAGAATTTATAATTCGAAATTCGATCGAATCAAACTTTTGTTTCACCCTGTTTTAATAATCAATCCAATAATTCACAAAATATACAATCTAAAATATATAATTGATTTAATTTAATTCAAAATTAATGCAAATAACTATAATAATATAGTGTTAGGGTTCGTTTGTTTTTTTTTTTTTTGTCGGAAGACTGAATAGTCCTGAATTTTACTAAAGACCGAATAGTGACTGAAACCTGAATCTGAATGACATTTTTTTCTTCCTCACATATGAATGTATTGTCAACATATTTGTTTTTTTTTAAATAAAATTGTCTGAAAAAAGGTAATTTTATATCTATATCCATGTTAAACAATTACACATATAATATATAATAAAAACAATCCAACAATAATAATTATATATGAATACATATGATCATGATCTTCTTTTTCGATTATAAACAAACTTTATTTTTACTAAGAAAAATAAATGATTTTTTTTTCAAAAATTAAAATGGGTATCAAAAAAACTCAATCAATACACTACAAACAAACTTTATTTTTACTAAGAAAAAAAAATGATTTTTTTTTTCAAAAAATAAAATGGGTATCAAAAAAACTCAAACAAAACACTCTAAAAAAATTAATATATAAATGCATCACCATAATATCATGATAAAATATTGATATTAAACACCAATATGAGAAGTGATTAGAGTTCTTTTTTATTTTTAAAGTTATTTAAAATAAGCAATATATTAAAATAAAGATTTCTATACAATATATAATTATGATGAAATTGGAGATATGTTATATATTGAGGATAGTATCGGAAGAAAAGATTTTGGATTGTATTTAATGTAATTCAATGATTTACAATTTAGTGAAAAGTCAGGATTTTTTACTTTTTATTTTAAGTTGTTTGACCACTTAAAAAAACAAACAAAACAACTTAATAATTATGATTCAGACCCATTAAGTTTTAAGTGGAAAAATCAAACGACTCTTTAGTGTATTACACATAAAAGTCTAAACAAATTCAAAGCCTTTAATCAATCTAAAATATGAGTAATAGACTAATAGAGTTAGAGTTTTTTTTTTTTTTTTTTTTCTAAGAAAATAAAATTAAATATGTATAAATAAAAATATATAGAGGAAATGGGGGATTTGGGGACCCACCCCCTCTACCATTTCTAAATAGGGAATGGGGAAATGGGGGTGGGGAGAGGTTCCTCCACCCCCACCCAAAACCTCCCCCCACCCCCATTTAGGTTTTGGGAGCAAAATTTTCCCCCACCCTCACCCCAAAACCCCATTTGGGGGTGGGGTCCCGTGGGGGTAAGGTTCCGTAGGGGAAATTTTCATCCATAATCACCTCAAGTGTTGACACGTGTCCCAAACTTTTATTAACTTTGGGTTAACTTTGGATTTTGTGTTAACTTTAGGACACTTGTCAATACTTGAGGTGGGGGGTAATGCTTACCTCCAGTTTGGGTGGGGGGGGGGGAGTTGCACTCCCAAGTGGGAGTGGCGGTGGAAATCCACCCAATTACAACCCTCTCCCTTGGTGGAACACTTATATTGTTATTTGCTAAGAAAAACTAAATGAGACAAATCGAAAGGAAAAAGAGTACAGTGCAAATATGTCCATAATTAATGTTTTCTTCAAAGTTTTATTCACATTTATATGCCTTTGAACTAAACAAATTTCGTTATGTTCTGCTCGAATAATATAAAGTATCATTGATACATAATTTAGTATTGTTTGATAACATTATTATGACTCTTCTAGAGCCTTCAATCAGATTCGCCGAACGTGATACAATATTAACATTTACTTTGAGCAAAGTTAAATTTATAAAATATTTTTGAATCCGCAAAATTATAAGAGTCGTTACATTATCGGTAAGACATATATTTTTCATTCTAAGAATTTTATGGACATTATTTGTAATGCCATTTTATATCTCCCCCCCCCCCTAGGTTTATTATGTAATGCTTTTGATTTATCATTTACAAATATCCACTCCTTAGGTATGTTTTGATATCTCATGAATATAAATATATTCAAATACAAATTGGAGAAAATAACCTTTCCAATCTCATCGTAGGTGATATTAGAATCTTAAATCCTTTTATGATGCTCACAACATCCCGTTGGGATGTGTAGATCATTTTTCTCAATTAAATGACATGTAAACATATCACTTCATATATATGAGATAAAACAAAATTATGGATTATATTGATTTTTCGAACTTCTGGTTCGACTATAAACCATAAGTTCATATATAAAATTTAGAAAACTTCAGATTCTGAATAGATTTGAAACCCCAAGTTCCAAATAATAAAGTATGGCATTCATGTATATAACATTATATCTAGAACTCCAGGTTCTCATTGGTTTTCAAAACTGTACCAACTTAATTATCATAATTCCAAAAACTTTAAGTTCTGATTATTCGGTCTAGCCAATCTAATATATTGTGTATAAATAAATAAATACGAATATTGAAAAAGCATAATAAATAAATCCAGAATTATATATAGATTTTGTCGACACAACCGTAGCTGATATCTGTCGATACAGCCGCAGCCAGTCTTATATATTGCGTATAATTAAATGCGAACATTGAAAAAACATAATAAATAAGTCTAGAGGCATAAGCTCACCTGATACGTTGCATATAAATAAATACGAATATATAAAGGACATAAGTCAGGGGCATAAGCTCATCTGATATATTGCATATAAATAAATGCAAATATTTAATAAGCATAATAAATAAATCCAAAACTATAGGTTCTGGTGACACAGTATAAGCCAGTCTTATATATTGCGTGTAAATATAGAAATGCGAATAATGAAATGTAAGTAAATTACTCACCTGGAGATCTCTTTTACTTACATACACGAATATAGAGCTGTAAGTAAATTACTCACCTAAATATACTTTTTACTTGCATACAATCTTGTTGATAACATGTTATAAATAAAAATAATAAATAAAATGAGAGAGATGAGAGCTAGTATCAAATAGAGAGAGATGATGAAGAAATAAATGAGAGAGAGAGAGAGGAGATTAACTCTTTGTATGTATTAATGTATATTGAACTTCAGCTCTATAAAATTATAAATGGAGAGACCAATATATAGGCAAACACTAAACCACTTGCATCACTATTGCATCCATATCTTAATTGTGAAGTCAAGTGGGAGAGGCAGTGGAAATCCACCCAATTACAATAGTTTAACAGTTATAACGTTAGCCTAAAGTCTTTAGGGGTAAATATGTAAGCAAAATTGTTATTTCAGATTATAAATACGAACATAATACATATACAATTTAAATTGTATGAAATAAAATATAAAAAATTAAACAATGTAAAATTATAATTCAAAAAGAATCCAAAATCGAGACCTGTATTTAATACGGTGTGCTTGAGACTAATTCTATTATGTGATTACAAATTTATAAAGACTGTTTGTCATAAACAGAATTTTTTTTTTTCAAGAAAAAAAAAACTTTTCTTAATGTAGACAAAACCAATAATTCAGTAAAACATTTGGTGTATATATTTGGACTATAGATTATACGTTTCCAGTGTTTAACATACTATATAGAATTGCGATTCTATTTTTTAAATTTAGAATGGAAATTATATTAAAGGAAAAAAAATTACAACTGCTTGGGCATATCGCCCATCACTACTGGAGCAACCGGAGGAGGGATATCCTCCTTCCAGAAAGCGTACTCACTAAGCGCAAGACTGAACCTAGCAAGACAATGAGCAGCTAAATTGGCTTTTCTAGGAACAAAGCAGATAGAACAATTAGGAAAACTCTCCAACTAAGAGTAAATATCCTTGAAGACCAAACCAACCTCCGAACAAGGGTATGAGCCAAACTTGATGAGGTTGACAACAACCTGAGCGTCGGAATCTAAGGAGAAAGGCAGCAGACCAGAATCATGCACAAACAACATACCACGCAAGATAGCAACAACTTCAGCCAAGATAAGGGGGTATGCTGCCAACACAGATTAAGCACTAGAGGCCATCACTAACACCATGTTATCACGAATAATGATCCCAAAAGCCACCTTCCCATCTGCAGGGTTAATAGCAGTATTCGTATTAACTTTGAAAGAACCTACAACCGGCGGACACCATTTAGGATCAAGGGTTGCCACACTACTACCCTTATTTTCAACCTCTCATTAGTGCACCTATAATCCTTAAGGAAGCAAACAACCCAACGGATACTGTCATCATCAAAAAGAGTAGAAGAATTATGAATCCAACTATTACGTAGAGTCCAAAGGCACCAGAGGACAATGCAAAGTAGCTCCAACTCTTTAACCACCAGCTGACACTTGCAGGAGATCATAAAATCAATGAATTTGACACCATCAGCACCATCAATACCACCTATGAAAGATAACTTAGACCGAATCTTCTTTAAAGAGGGGCATCCCTATAGAGCATGCATGGTTGATTCTTATCTAGTACCATAAATTGGGCAGCAGCAATCCAGTTGCATGCCATGTTTGGCTAGGCTCACACGAATGGGGAGCCAGTTGTGACTCGCTTTTCAAGCAAACTGTTTAACCTTCAGAGGAATCTTAAAAGACGCCAAAGGAATTTTCACCAAGATTCCAAGCTGCTTAAACTAGACGAACTACGCTCAGAACCCAGCCAACACCTAAAATGGTAACCACTCGTCACCGAATAAGATCCCATCTTGTCATAGTTCCACATGGGGGAGTCACTATAGTACACATTCGTATAGAATTGCAATTCTAAGATGATGTATTCGATAGATTATATATATATATATATATATATAGTTTTTCTATTGTCAGTTTGAACTGATATAAATATATTAGTACCTTGTATGTGGGTCATTGAATTTAAATGCTTTGACTTTACTGCATGCATTTGTCAAAGCATCTTTTAAATCCAATAGCCCACATGCAAGGAATTGATATATTTTATATCAGTTCGAACTGACAATAGAAAGACTAATATATATATAGAGTGGTTCTCTAGTAAGGACGTCCTGAAATTATAATTTCATGACGTCCAACCACAGCCACACATTCATATTGGGTGTGAGTATTTGTTAATATGTGACTGTGGTTGAACGTCTTGAAATTATAAAGTCAGAACGGTCTTGATTAGAGATGTATTATATATATGAGTGTATATATATATTAAGTTAAGTAAAATGTTATATCACTATGTGTGCAACCTGTGTTTGACATTGGTTTGGATATCTTGATAAAGATATATCGGTTTTTGATTTATTTGTATGTGATATATTGTTGCATATTGGTTTTGTTTTAACGGTATATAGGCTATATAGCAATATAAATATAAATATATATATATATATGGTTCTAAATATATTAGGTTTGGTTTTCCTGAGTGATAATGAATACCAAAACAAATTCCACCATAAATTCTACTGTGAACCAAAGTGTGGTTCAAGAGACTCTGGTGGTTAACTCGAGTGTGGGTTAAATGGTAAATCTGGTGGTGAACCCTTTTGTGGGTCAAATGAATATCTCGACAGTGAGTCCGTTTGTGGTTCCGATTTCAGTTCCTATGAACCATATGGAGAAACCAGAGAAATTTAGTGGTTTGAATTTCAAGAGGTGGAAGCAAAAAATGTTGTTTTACCTGACCACATTGAATCTTGTGAGATTTTTGACTGGGGAGGCTCCAAAGGCCAACAGTGGTAACGAGCTGGATGAGCAACTTTAGAATGCCATTGATGCTTGGAAGCATTCTGACTTCCTATGCCACAACAACATTATGAATGAGTTGTTAGATTCATTGTATAGTGTATACAAAGCGAAAAAAAAAAAACAACTAAGGAGTTGTAGGAGTCACTAAACTGAAAATATAAGACATGATGCCGAGTCCAAGAAGTTTGTGGCAGGCCAGTTTCTGGATTATAAAAATGGTGGACTCTAAAACAATAATCAATCAAGTGCAAGAAATCCAAGTGATAGCATGAGATTCACGCTGAGGGGATGACTTTGGGTGAAACCTTCCAAGTAGCTGCTATCATTGAAAAACTATCTCTTGCTTGGTAGGAGTTCAAAAACTACATTGTACAGGCGAAAAGAGATGAATATCGAAAAATCGTTGTCAGGCTTTGAATCAGAGAAGCAATAGGATGTCTAAGAAGATATGAGATTAGCTGATGTAATATTGGGAATAAAAATCTCAAGGACATCGAATGAGGTTATTCTAACTCAGTCACACTATGTTGACATGATAATTGAGAAATTCAACAAGAATGAGTCTTGGGTGTCTAAACACCATATATAAAAACCTACACCTATCTAAGAATAAAGGTGAGGGTGTCTCACTGTCTCTTAACTGGAAAATTTTAGAGTGATAGGAAGTCTGATGTAGTTAACAAGTTGTACAAGACCAGACATAGCTAATATAGTTAGCAAACTGAGTAGATACATGTGTAATCCAGGTTCCAATCGCTGGAAAGGAATAGTAAGAGTACTAAAGTACTTACGATTCACTCGTAATTATAGGATATATTATACAAGATATCTTGTTTTCCTATAAGGATACAGTGATGCAAGCTGGATATTTAATCTGAAAGATTCTAAGTCTACTAGTGAGTATGTGTTCACACTGGGAAGAGCAACTGTATTATGAAAATCCTCCAAACAAACTTGTATATCCAGATCCACAATAGAATATGAATACATTACTTTAGATAAATGTGGTGATGAGGCTGAATGGCTACACCAATTTTTAGAGGATATTCCAAGGTGGCCAAAGCATGTGCCAACTGTGATAGTCAATCTACAATAGGAAGGGCATAGAACAACATGTATAATGGTAAGTCTACATATACGTCGAAGATATAATACCATTAGACAACTACTCTCCACTATGGTTATCTCTGTTGACTATGTAAAGTCAAAGGATAACATTGTGAACCCACTAAACAAATGATTAAACAGAGAGTTAGTTGAGAAATAATCAAGGGGAATGAGACTAAAGCCCATGAAATAGTAAGTCGATATAATCGAAACCCAACCTCGTTGACTAGAGATCCTAGGATCTAGGTTTTAAAGGACAACTTAATTGTAAGATTTAGTTGGATCATCGTGGGGGTTACCCTCATATCCATTCATATGATGAAACAATGATGCATGTAGAGAAAAAAGGTTAAGCTATGCTTTTAATGATTCTTATATGTCAAAATCTGAGTAGAGTAATGCAGATTACTCTCAATTAAGAAATCACCTATGTGAAATAGAAGTGGGGCCGCTTCTAAAGAGAATGTGTGGGACTAAATTCTTTAGTAACTTTCATAGAACCATACATATGTTCATGGCCGAAACAAACATAACAATGAGAACAAAATTAGATCAGGAAGATTCATGTGTGAGGTATGTTATCATTTACACAAACGGTAGAACAATTCAAAGACATCATGTCTGCTGATCAACAAGTAAAATAAACATATTTTTATAAGGGAAGGATCAAAGGTTAACACCTACCTATCCTATACAGGTTTCGACCGTTGAACTTTATCACCAAATTGGAAAAAAATCAATGAAGCAACAAAATCGTGTTGAGTCACAAGTGCACACCTGCAGTTCGAACTGTTGCGACATTCCCGCACACAAGTCATTGAACCCGCGATCCGTGAGAGAGCCTCTATGCTACACATGCTTGTAAGCTACTATACTTGACTAAGCATTTGTTTCCCACCAATGTAAGACTCATTATTTTTCCAACTCAACGGGTACACTTTGAGCATCAATTTCTCAATCAACCAAACACCATTTTTCCAACAAAATATACTAACCTCTCCTAAAGATGGGTTTAAATGTCCATAGAGAATAAATATGCATTTATCTACATAGATCTCCACTGCTCTTAAAATTGAACTAAAAAAAAGGATCAAATTGTCCATAGTTATCAAAACTCAAAATGAAGATAATCTTTTTATAAAATAATTAAATTAAATTAATTAAAGACAATCATTTCAATGTGATATAAATTAAAAAAAGAATTTTAAAATGAAAAATAAAAATAAAAAACTATTTTAAAATATTAAATTATCTTCATTTATAATTTTTATATAATATTTTTAAATTGTTTTTTTTACTATTTTTAAAGTAAATAAAATGTTTTAATTTTTAAAAATTATCTTCATTTTTAAATTAAAATGTTTTTACTGTTTTTTAAATTAAAATTTTTAATGATGTTTTTTTTTTTCTAAATTTTAAATTATTTGTACTAGCTTTTATTATTATTTTTAATATAAAAATATAACCTTCATTTTAAAATTGTAATAAGTAAGGTCAATTTGGTATTTTTATTAATTCAATTTTAAGAACATGAGAAATCTAAGTAGATAAATGCATATTTGCTCTCTATATGCAGTTATGCTAATTTAAGGGAATTAATGTATTTACCCCTTTTAACTTTGACATGTATTTATAGGGTTTATTGTACTAACTTACCCATAGTTTATTGAATATAGCAAGATTTCAAAAAGATGTCCTAAATTAACTTAAACATCCATTGTTATCAAGTCAATTCGTTAACTTTAATGATTGACTAGCCTTTACTTACGGAAAGCCAAAATTGTAGACGCTCGAATCTACAATTGAATTTGTAACGATGGGCACTAACAACTTGCAAAAAGAAAGTAAAGAAGTAATAGTAGATCTTAGGATGATTAGGGCAGTGTCAGTCAGGGTCTATCCAACGCTCAAGTTAGATTTTGTAATAAGAAGTGAAGAGAGCAACTAAAGACTGTAAAAGAACAATTAAATCAAACCAGATTGTAGCTATTGCTGTCATGTCGAGTGGAAGGATAGAACTCAGGTGAATATTCTATTCGACTCGATTGGCACAAGTATGTTAGAGAAAAGTATGCTTTAGCAAAGAGTATCAGAGCTCTCGACTCTCGCATGAGTGAACTGAATAAAAGCTAACCCCCTTCTTGAATGAGGGTTTGGTATTTATAGGCGCAAAGGTGAGGTAGCCAGACGTGGCTATCTTGTAGCGAGATCTTTGGGAATATCTCGCGATCCTTAGAGATTAGATATCTAAAATTTGAATATCTCCTATCTCAGTCTATCGGCTAGCTAACTGATCGACTTCATGCTAGACCAAGTCAAACTGTATATTGATCCTCGTTATGGGCCTCGATGCGCCATTTCAACCTATGGCTTCGAATTGTAAACGAATTGGGCCTTAAGCCAGAATTTAAGGATAAAAATATCCATGTCGATGAATATATCGATACTACAATTTGATAGAAATATCGATATTGATGGATATTAACGTAAAATTTACGGAAAGTACAAAAATTGACTAAAAATATTAATTTCTTAATCAAACTTGAAAAGAAGTTAAAATAATCAATAACAAATGAAAAAAAAAAACACATTATATTAAAAGATGTATAATATATAATAACCATATGATATAAATATGAATATAATGCACACGAGTAGTATAAAATTGAAAAATCTTCTATTAAAATTTCATTCTCTAATATTTTTCATTATACATGATATAGAAATTTTAATATCAAAAGAAAGATCTAGGTGGTTCAAACATAGTGTGACTATCATCTTGATTCATACAATATTGATACCATATCATAGAATTTGAATGGTTTTCTATATCATGAACATTCCACACGAAGAGCCGTAGAGCTACGTGAGAAGAAACTTTTGAAATGAAAATGAAAATTCTTGACCATATATCCATCATTATGGATATTTTAACCATTGGTTTCCATTTGCCACCATGACAAAGGATTTATATAGCTTAAAAATGATATTTTATGTCCTTTTCGTACTCAATTTTCATGTCATTGAAAAATATTACATCAAATTTAAAAATTGAAACGAAAATATTGTAGATAAAACATTAGGGAATATCATCAATTTTTCACTTTACATTGATGGATTTATCACCAATATTTAACGTAAATATAGTGGATATTTCCCGGATATATCCGTGATATTATGTAAAAATACACTATAAGTTCACCGATATGGATATTTTATGAATATATCACATATATTTACGGATATTTTACAGAAAAGATATTATACCCCATATCTATATCAATACTCTTAAATTATGGAAACATCAACAGATATATCACATAAACTGTGGATGTTTTAAACTATGCCTGAATTTGACTACTACAAAAATGACCGCTACCACATCATCCCAAACATAAAATATTTTTTAATTAAAAATTTAAAAAAATAAACAAAGAAAAAACAAGAAAATCTACTGGAAGATATCTTCAGCGATCTCCTCCGGTTGCAGTTCGTGGAGGAGGATCCTCTTACAAAGGTGTGGGATGATGAAATGTGTGTATGTGCATATTTCCTAACATCCAAACACTCAATATGTGACATTTAAAACCAATTTTGAAACTAAACAACAAAATTGGACGATTTTTGCAGTAAACTTTGTATGGCAAATTACATATATACGGAAATTATCCTATGAGGATTCCTTGATAGAATTATATAAGGACATTGAATGTGAGCCACTCGTTTTACATACTTTGATAAATCACTTTTATAAATGAATGACTCACATTCAATATCCTGATAAAGTTATATAAAGATGCCCTGATAGGAACGGGATCGTATATATATATATATACAATTTTTCTGTTGTTAGTTTGTTCTTATATAAAATATATCAGGAAGAAAAATATAGATCATTAGATTTATATACTTTGACTCAAAGTGTACGCACTTGTCAAAACTTCTCCATAATCTATGATCCACATTCTTCGTCTTGATATATTTTATATCAGGATGAACTGATAGTAGAAAGACTGTATATATATTTATATATATATATATACCGGTAAAAATATCATAATAACACTTATTCCCCCTTAATTAGTTGACCAACGGTTGATTAGTTACATAGGTAGTCACTAACTCTTGGAGGATAATTAGGTCTTTATGATAGAAAATAATAAAATAAACAGAGCTTATTTTGACAATCCAATTTTTTCTTTTTACACTTCTTTTATAAAAACATTCTCTTCTCAAAATTTAAATTTTAAAAAATTCTAAAGACATTTCATTTTGTTATAAGATTATCATTTTTATATTTTTTGAATTAAATTATTAAAAAAAGAAATTATTTCTCCTAAATCATTAAATTAATTATTATATATTAAATACTCTTTCTTAAATTTTTAATTACTATATTAAACTCTCTCTCCTCCAATACATATTTTTAATTTTCTATCTCTATTCTTTCTCAAACAAGACTAATTGAAGCTATTCAAAACAATTCAAGTTTTCTATCTCCATTCTTTCTACAAATTTTCACTACCTTTGAAATGGGAATCGTAGTTTACCCAAAAAGTAAATCAATCCATTTCACTTCGGTTTGTCGTTACCAAGTATAATCGAGGCTGTGAGACAATCAACAAACGTAAACTTGACCCAGTCAAGCTTTGACCAAGTCATTAGGCTGTTTGATAAGATATTTGGATTCAAATATCAAATCCCTGTTATATCTCGCACACGTCACCAGAGATCTCACGCGCAAACTCTGCTCTTTTTACTTGTCATCTCGTCTAAGTCTAGTTAATTCTCGACACGACGCTCTTGCACACTGGTTTGCTTTCTCTTTAAATTCACTTTATTTCATCGATTCATCATCTGACTTACTCTCCTATGACTCAACAACCGCTCTATTTTCTATGTTTTTTCTGCATGTTGTAAGTGCCAACCTTTATTACAAATTTAATTGCAGACTCGACCGTCTACACCTCACTCTCTACCACTACAAACATGGGCTATTACTGCGGAAGGATTTGAGTTGTTACAAATACGGCTATGGTAAAAGTTTCGCCACGGATTGTGCCAGGACAAAAGCAGATTATAATTACAAGATTCTCAAATCGTGTAGAAAATGACCCTTATAATTATGTTCGATGTCCAAGCTTTATCGATAACCTATAAAAATAAAATACTAAATTATAAATAGATACTTCAAAAAATAATTCAATAACAATAATATCATAGTAAAACCAAGAATAAATGGTAAATCTTCATAACAATGGCAACCAAAATGTTTTCCAGATTGCAAGTGGCCACTAGTAACCAAACGAAAAAATCCCTCTAAAACTCATTTAATCATCAAATTCATGCTATTAAGAAAATAATAATAAAATGAGCGGAAAGAAGAAGTGGGTAAGTGAGATAAAGAGGAGAAGTTACTTGAAGATAGTTGCATAGCAATCAAATCAGTCCATATTCGTTAACTAGCAAAGTGTGATCAATGCTCCCATGACTGTAATTTCGACAGTAATAAACTTATTAGTATGAGGTTATTGTTAAATTTGCAATTGCGTGCATTCAAGGGAATCATGGATGCATCGACCATGCATTTCCAGGAAAATGTACAAGAGCTAACAGATGCGGGAATATGGTTCAGCTATCATTGTCTCAAGAAACAGCCATGGGTTTTAAACTATAGAGAATTAAATCTTTACTGGATTATAATTCTCATTGATTATGGAATGATTTATACAAGGAGAGATTTGTAGTAGTTGTATACAAGTAAAACCATAAATCCTACGTATAAGAAGATAACAACTGGAATCTAATCTAAGATAACTATGTGACTAAGATAAGTAGGAGGAATACAAACATAAAAGCATAGGACTAGAATGTGAGAGGAAGTGAGGCATGTGTGAGAAGGGATAAGCCCGTCTCTACAATGTGACGATCCCGACGCTCAAAAAAACCATTGTGTTCCGGTGTGTGTGGTGGTGTAGTAAAGTATGAGATGCCATAACTTGCTAGGGTTTTTCTTAGGGTTATGTATTCACTACCATTATCATTGTAAAGTGAGATGATGAAATTGTTGAAAAAAATTTCCACTAAGTTTTTAAAACGACTGAAAACTACATACACACCAGATTTGTGTTTTAAGGGGAACATCCACATATATTTTATGAAGTGGTCAACGAATAGCACATAATACTTGTAACTATCTTTATAGACAATTGAAGAGCTCCAAACATCTGAATAGATAATTTCAAGTGGTTTAGAACTAACAACAGGGGATACCGAAAAAGGCAATTTATGAGTTTCATTAATTTGATATGCACTACACGGATTGCTAGAATTCTTAGACAAAATAACAGACAATGTTTGAGAAGCACTAATTTGGACAATATTTTTGACGATGGATGACCTAAACGATGATGCCAGCTAGGGAAAGAGGCCTTAACACTTGAAAAAGCAATGATGGGAAGTTTTTTAGGCTGAGCATGAGATGGTCACTCATAGACTCCATTCCCGTACGAAGATCCTTCACAACAAAAGAGAAAGACGAAAATTCAACAATGACTTGGTTAGATACACAACATTTTGAGATAGATATCAGATTTTGTTTTATGTTAGGTACACATAAGACATCGGATAATGAAAAAGATGAGGTTTTGGTAGGTAAGTGTAAAGAACCAGTGTGTGTGATAGCCAAATATGAGTCGTCACTGATCATAATGTTATCGGAACTATCATACAGAGAGTGCAAAGACATGTTCTATAGGTCAGAAGTGACATGGTGAGAGGCACCGGAGTCGAGAAGCCATTTTGGCGTGGAAGAATTTAGTGCGGCAAAGTTGGCACAGGACTGTTGTTGCCTAGCCGGCTGGTTCGCTTGCAGCCATGGTTAAGCTGATGTTAAGGTGACAGTGGTGCAGCGCTTTGCCGTGTGACCTTACAGTTGAAAAAATCCGCGATATGGTTTGAACTTATTAGGTTGGTTTTGAGAAGTCAAATTTCTATGATGTTGAGGAGGGGTGTCCGCCTGTTTGTTTGTGGAAAAATTCTAGTTCGAGGTTATATTGTTGGCATAATTTCGATGTTGATTGACTTGGTTACCGCTGGTGTGTGGTTTGGCAACATAGTTTGTCGTGATGGGTAGCTTATGATTGTTTGAGGTTTCTTGCTTTAGGACAACCTCAAAGTTGAGAAGTTTCTCATGTAGTTCTTCAAAAGTGATTGTGGAGTCACGAGCGCAAATCACGGCGGATATATCTTTGAACTTGTCACCCAAGTCATTTAAGATTTTAACTGTCAAATCTTCAGAGTTTTTCGGAGCATCGAGCATAGCCAACTCATTAGCAATACTTTTGGCATGTTGCATGAATTCGGTTATAAATTGCGAGCCTTTTGAGATGTTGGTGAAGACGCTTTTAAGATGCATGATGTGTCCTCTGGAGGGCTTTTGCGTATGTGTTAGCAAGTGTCGTCCATGCATCGTGTGCAATTCTAGCCAAAGCAATGAATGAGATGATGGATGGAGACATAGAGCTAATAATGGCATTGAGAATGAGTTGGTCTTGCCTGGTCCAAATATGAAAGGTTGGGTTCGGTGAGGTGACATTTGTCATCGTGATGTGGCTAATGGGCAGAGGTTTTGTCCGTCAACAAATCCTATAAGATCGAAACCAACTAAGAGAGTATGGAATTGAAGTTTCCAAAATGGTTGTTTGTTGCCGTAAGTTTTATAGGTGTTTGAGCAGCAATGTTGATTGATATGATCGTTTTTGATAAGAAAGAAATACCATGGGATGAAGAAGAAGAAAAAATGACCGTAACTGTGTTTTTGTAGGAGGAGGAGAAGGAGGCAGCGGTGTTGGTCATGGTTGGATTTTGAACTCTTTTAAGTTATAGGTACTCTGATACCATATAGAGAATTCAATCTTTTTTGGATTATAATTCTCATTGATTATGGAATGATTTATACAATGAGAGATTTATAGTAGTTGTATACAAGTAAAACTGTAAATCTTACGTATAAGAAGATAACTGGAATCTAATCTAAGATAAGTACAAGGAATACAAATATAACTTAACTACATTATCTTTAACATAAACTACATTCTCTAAAACATCTTCCAATGTTTACAAGGTCTCAATTCTCAAACCAGTAGCATTAAGCTCACAGAAGTGAACTTAGGGACAAAGAAATTTAGAGTATCTATTATATTAATTACCTCTATTTAGAGTTAGACACGAAAACCAAATTAAACCGCCATATCTTTTTTATTTTTGAAAACTAAAATTGGTTCGAACCATATTAGACATTTACTAAACCAAACTGATCCAAACACCTTTATCTCTGTTTGGTTGAGAATGGTTCGATTTTAAACCTTTTGGGCCTCAAGGTTTTATTTTTATTTTTATTTTTATTTTTTTATTAATAATGCTTTTTCATTATTTTGGTCTGTTTTTCAATATTTTTCCTTCAGGTTTTTGGACAACTGATTATGGGATATTTGATTAACAATTCATTACGTTTAAAACATATCTAAATTACATTACATTCAAAGCATCACTAAATTACCAAGGTTTTAAGTGGCTAAATCGACCATCAATGCATTTTACCTTAACCTCACGAGTCGTAAGCCTCGAGAGGAAATGAGTTGTAAGTCTGTATTAAATAATAATAAAAATTATTTTGGGCCTTGAGAATTTTTTTTTTAATAATGCTTTTTCATTTTTTGGGCCTTTAATCAATATTTTTCCTTTTAGGCTTTTGGATGGGCTGTTTGATTAGCAATCCTTTACATTTAAAACATATTTAAATTACATAACATTCAAAACCATCACTAAATTACCAAGGTTTTGAAAGGCTAAATTGACAACCAAAAGGGTAAAAATGATAAATCTTCATAACAATGACAACCAAAATGATTTCCAGATTGCAAGTTGCCACATGAGTGAAAAATCCCTCTAAAACTCATTTAATCATCAAATTCATACTATTAAGAAAATAATAATAAAATGAGCGGAAAGAAGAAGTGGGTAAGTGAGATAAAGAGGTGAAGTTACTTGAAGATAGTTGCATAGCAATCAAATCAGTCCATATTCGTTAACTAGCAAAGTGTGATCAATGCTCACATGAGTGTAATAAACTTATTTGTTAAATTTGCAATTGCATGCATTCAAGGGAATCATGGATGCATCGACCATGCATTTCCAGCAAAATGTCATAACAAGAGCTATCATTGTCTCTGAAACAGAGATGGGTTGCAATCCATTACATTTAAAACATTCAAAAAATCACTTATTTACCAAGGTTTGGAAAGGCTAAATCGGGCCTAGAGGCATTTTACCTTACCTTAGTCTCACGAGGCGTACGCCTCGAGAGGAAATGAGGTGTAAACCTATATTAAATAATAATAAAAAATTAAAAAGAATCAATAAAAAAAAATTAAAAATTCATAAACATCAATGATTCAATAACATTAACATCAAATAAAAGAACACACCGTAATTTAATTCATAATAAAGAAAAATAATAACAAAACAACTAAAAACCATGAATCTCTTAACCCTTATAAAAACTTTAAAACAAGTTTTAGGGTTCAAAATCTTTGAAACAAGGTGATCATATTCAAAATTATTAAGTTTATCTTCATCAACATATCAAACCCAATCTTATTGACTTCATCTCTAAAGCCATCTTCACCTTCATCTATCAATTGTAAACTCCCTACATAAAGAGAAATATGCTATGCCTCCTTCGTGGAAGAAGAAGAGAAACCAGCTATTTTCCTTATGCGTTTCTTTGTTTGAGCAGCTGGGGAGAGCTGAGGCTTTAGTCTCTCAGCAACCCATCGAGGTTTGAACCTCGAGGCGTAAGCCTCGAAGCGCCTTTAAAACCATGTAAATTATTATTATTATCATAATCAACTAATTCCATCACACTTAAAAACATATCTAGATTACTTGTCAATCAATCAAATTAATTAACACAAAATTGCCCAGGAGAAGTATTCATCTACTGCAACTTAGGAAGGAGATCGGATGTTAAAAGCATGTTGAGGAGTGTGCATCAGAGTCTCAGTGATATATACTGAGAATGTATTCAATTAGGTCAAATGATCATGTGGGACCATGATTGTGCTCAACATGTTAACACAAGAGTATAGACTCAATTGAATTGAACATTTGTGCATCAAACCAGAACCAATGTTCATCATAGTTTAATTATGCAGACATGGCAAACACAACAATGGATGCCTGCAATTGACAAATACAGTGAACATAGTATTTCAGGTCCCAATGTGTTGACAATTAGCTATAGATAGATTATTCTAAAACAAAATACAAGAAAATAAAATATATATATTATTCAAAGCAAAAGGAGGCCTCAGAGATCTTGGTGGATAAAGAATCATCATATGGAATTTCCATGATCAAGAGTAGCAAATATTTTCTAACATCACTGGCCACCAGCAAAACACAAATCAAAACTTTGAAATTATAAAAACAAATCTAAAAGGGCATGAATACAAATAGTGTCAGTCAAGGGGTTTTTAATCTCACGGAAAAATCAATGGGAATCCGTCTGATTTCTTTCATCATTCACTTTCTTTCATGCCCGAAAATCAATAATAAAAATTTTCAAAATTTGAAATCAAAAATTAAGATTTTGAAGATAGAAATAGATGTGTGTCTACCTTGTCACCGCAGAATTCTGTCAAGAGAATAAAACGGAGCTAACGGTAGTGTATACATACACGAGTTGAAGTATGTATACATTCTTCAATCTGGCCTAATGATAGATTCTTTGATTCACTTCCCGAGATCTGTTTCTCGGTTTACATCAAACAATTGCAATATTAGGCCAAAAATAAAACAGAGATCGATTGAAGATTTTGAAAGAAGAAGCAGTAGAATAGATGGACAGAGAGGGAGGCAAATATGTTTGCAATGAAGAAGAAGATGTATGCTTAGGGTTTATATAGAGTAAGAGTACACAGAAACCCTAATAAATGATTAGGGTCTGCTGAGAAAAAAATCCTAGGGTTTTTTAATTTATGGGTCGGGTCTGAAAATTTGGATAAAAAGCGGGTCTTGATTAATATGATCAGGATATATACCCGGACTGTCTCATGCGGGTAAGGACCGGGTCTGTTGGACCCCACCCATTTTGCCATCCTATTTCTAATCTATGTTTTTAAAGTATTTTCAGAATTACCAGTGGATATTTACACTATAGTGCTATCTATTAGTAAATTATGGTTTAGTCCATTTATTTTCTATTTACTACATTTTATTTTTATTATTGACTTTTCATTTCAGTTTCATCCCTTTTGAAGAGAAAAAACCCTCAAATTCAGAACATTTTCCCAGTGAATTGCACCAACAAGTTGGGTTTCATAATAAACAGCAATCACATAGAAAGAAATAAACTACTGCTTTTTATATAAAAAAAAACTAAATAAACTACAACTAAGTCCAGTAAACCAAGTCTAAAATAATAATAATAATAATGGGGGTGTATTCAACTCAGAGTTTGTTTGATTTGATTGGATTATATTGGATTTTAGAAATCTTGGTGTATTCAACTAAGGGGAGTGTATTGAATTATGATTCTCGAGGACATTTAAAGATTTTATAAATCCAGATGTATTTAATTCGAACATTTAAAGACTTTAAAAGAGTCTATATTAATCAAGTGGTATTCAATTTAGATTTCAATGGACTTTTAAAAAGTCTTCTAAATCCGGGTGTATTGAACTGAAACTTTGAAAATGTCTACAAAAATCAATGTGTATTCAATTGGGACTAGATTTTAAAGGATTTTCTTAAGTCATGGATTTTTGGTGGACTTTATGGTGAGAGGTATAAATATCAAAGGCCACAACAAGTCCAGCCTACTCCTCAAGGATTTTGAGTTTTTCTTGTTGCTAGGGTTTGTTGCTTCTATTTTCTTTTGTTTATCTCTTTCATTGTTGAACTTCTAGAATATGCTAGGTTATTATTCTTGATATGTTTAACATGATGAAAGTAGAGACCATGATGATGATTTATAGCCTATTCAATTGTTAGTGGCAGTTATTAGTTTTTATGTGTTTTCGAAATATACAAAGGCCTAATGGAACCCCTCTATTTTGACAAGTGGCTAGAATTTGTAAATTTATTTGGGTGGGTTCTTCTATCTCAAAAATTATGAAAAATTATATGTATTATGTGTACTGTTATTCTGTAAAATTTCGTGATTTATAAATAAGTATAAAAATTGTTATAAATTTTGGAGTATACAAATGTCAATATTGATTTCTGCTGGACAGATTCAGGAAATAAGAAAAGAATGAATGTTTTTATATACAAATGACCATGGATTAAATTGATAATTTTACTGTAGCATTTCCTATATGTCTAGGTTATCCATGTCCAATTTTGTAAGATTTGGAGCTGTAGAGAATAAATTAAAAATTATGGATCAATGGTGATCAAAAGATTTCATTGGATTTGTTTGAAATCCAACAAAGTCTGAGGGTGTTCAATCTAGATTTCGATGGATTTCAAACAAATCCAGCGAAATTTATGTGTATTCAACTCAGATTTTGAAGGATTTCAAACAAATCCAATAAAATTTGGGTGTATTCAAAATCTCATGGATTTGGATGGATTTGTTTAAGTGATGGATTTGGAAAGGAAAAATATAAATAGAGAGGTAATTCACAAATCTTGCCATTTATGAAAGGATTTGGATGGGTTTGCTCTGAATCCAATTTTACTCCTCTCTGCTCAAGAACACCACCATTATCTAACTCTTTCCCACCATTCTCTCAACACCTCCTCTCTCTCACAACCGTCTCTCTCCGTTGCCTCTCAACCTATTGTGTTTGATTAGATATTTTAGGGTTCGATTTCAATGTTAATTGGGTCGGTTTTGTAGTTTGATTTCGATTTGTATTGTGTTTGGTTGATGAGAAAATGCAGAAAATTGGGGCTTTGTGATTTGTATTGTGTTTTGATCGTTTGGTTGATGCCAATATTTGAGAGAAAGAAAAAAAGCTAGAAAAAAAGCTAGAAACATCTCTGACAATTAGGAGACATGAAGAGAAGAAACAATCATACATTTTGAGGGCAAATCAAAGAGAGAAGAAGAAGATTTAGGGTTTTACTCTAGGGATTTTGGTTTTTGAAGAAGAAGAAGTTAGGGATTTGGATTTGAAAATTTTGGGTATTTTTTTGACAAGTTGCGGTCAAAAGAGAAAGCAAGGGAAATCCAAATGGGTCAACAGCATACTTGGGCCAAATGGGAAATCCAAATCCATTTTAAGACAAATCCATCCACTTTAAACTTCAATTTTTTATTTTTATTTTAAGACAAATCCATCCAAATCCATCACATTCAACTTAACAAATTCCAACGAAATTCAACGAACTCTTTACACAATTCTTACAAAATCTAATGAAATATGTGGGATTTGTGAATTCCACCAAAATCCATCACTTAAAACAAATCCATCAAACTCCAATGAAATTTGGGTCCCCTAAGTAAAACACCAAAATTTATACTTTTTCTTCTCATCACTTATTTACTCAGAAAACAAACAGAAATGTACTAGGTTAATAGGTTTGCTGATAAATGAATATAAATTAGTGCTTCAAAGAGAAAAACCCTCAAAAAGATAATCCTTTTACTATTTAAACCCTAAAAACAAAATAATCTCTACCCAACTAAGCCGAACTGTATTGCAAAAAATTTAGCTCAACTAAACTACCAAAAAGAAGCAAAGAGATTATATATTTCATTTCTTTATATTCCTCACATTTTTTTTTAAAAAAAAAAACACAAAATATTACACTATGTTTGGTTTGATGGAGAAATAGAATGTAAGAGAAAGGAAAGGAAAGGAAAGAAAATTGGTGGATTTCTTATCTTTTGTTTGGATTGTTACATGAAAAAGAAAGGAAAGGATAATGAGGGAAACTGAGGGAATAGTTTCTTCTTATTTTATGCAATTTGATTTCTCTCCAAAATTGGACAGAAAAGGAAGGACAAAAATTAAAAGTTAAGTTTATCAAAAAAAAAAAAAAAAGTTTAAGGAATTTTTTTTTAATATCCCAAAACTAACTCTGTTAATACTACATTTGCTTCATTTCCTTTCATTACCTTTCATTTCTATACATAATCATTCAAACAACAATAATTAAAATTACTATCCTTTCATTTCCTTTCATTTCCTTTTCTTTCCTTTCCTCCTTAACTTATCATTTCTTTTCGTCCTTTTCCATCAACCCAAACATAGTGTTAAAGTTTAGCTTACTTTAGTTCTCAAAAGGGGTCATAGTACGATATGAATAAGAAAGTGGATGGTATCATACGAACACCACTCTTTTTAAAAATTCAATCGGAGTAAAAGGTAATATTACAACTAACTGGTAATATCGATTTATTTCTCAATCAAAAACTCGCTCTCTTTCTCATTCTCAACCTATCATTCTCTCTATACTCCCCCGCTTTACATCTTCTCTCCATCTCTCACGTTGACCCTAATTTTCACTCAAATTTTCAATTTCTGGGAGTGAGCCTCAAAAAGACTTCAAGGGAAAAGGGAAGGGATGAAGTTGTAGACCAGGCTGGGAAGGTTATTTTTTTAGAAACTTGACCAGTCTTCCAGATATCGATAAAAAAAGGGATTTGGTTAAGTGATTTTCTTGAAACTTAATCAGACTTCCAAAGATCGACCAAAAAGGGGATTTGGTTCAACGGTTTTCTTGAAACTTAACTAGACTTCTAGAGATCGACCAAAAATGGATTTGGTTTAGAGCTTTAGAGATTTCAAACCTCGTAAAATATATATATATATATATATATTTTGTTCATTCAGGCTTTTTATTGGTATAATTTTATTATTTATTGTTTTTTTGTTCAGATAAATATAATATTGTTTGTAATGGATTTTGTTCGATGCTCTGTCTGGAATGCAATAGTAAGTTAGTAACCACCAAGTGTATGACCAGGATTTATTTGATGCTATGCCGTGGTGAAAAATCTTATCGGGTGTATGAGTAGGTTTGACATGGGTACTGGCTTGGTGTGCGTAAATATTGTTGAGATGAAATAGTTTAATTGTGATGGAAAAGTATAAAGTATTGTCAAATTTCATTATTTCACAGAGGTTAATTTCATGGTATTTGATATTTGGTTCTTGTTTCATTGTTTTTTTTTTAATTAATATTTTCGAGACCATTGATTGGTAAATTGAATTAATTTTATATATCAAATCATTTCCTTATCCATGTTATTGACCGAACACTTGTTACCATTGATGTATAGACTAAATATGGTTAAAAAAGTAATTCGTGAAAAGAAGGATGATGATTTTGATAAAACAACATCCACGAATAATTAACTTGTTAAACCGAAGATTGATAAAGTGGGATGGATTAATTATTAGTATGTAAATATTATCATATGCTTAATGAAATTTTTTAACTTGCTAACTTGTCCATGTAAACTAAACATCTCGTTGTCATTTATCAAGTAAATTCGAATGTAAAAAGAAAGATGTTGATGAGCACTTGCTGATTATATACATTTACAACAGTTAATACTATCCTTTTCTTTGTTGATATTTCTTTCCATCAATCTAATCCTTTCATATTATGTTTTTGCAGTCACGAAGCGAAATTGGAAATACATGGCGTTTATTACCACTAGAAGAGAAGACAAAGTTTAGACTACTTGATGTGGTTAAAGTTGCTGCCACAAATCTCACATGTGAGCAACTTTATCATTGTGATAATGACATCCTCAATCCTATCGACTTGCCTCCAACAGATGAAGAAATCCCAACCACCAAAAATCATCTAGACCATGAAGACCAAACCATCAGCACAATGTGTACGCCCTCTCGGTGGTGTCGGATCAAAGAGCAAAAAGAGGTTGTTCGTGCCTTAGGTTTTGGATACTTACTTGCCCTCAATTGTGTTCGTCTTTAGCTAAAGATTTGTCGATGGCTTGTTGATATTTTTGACACAAAAGCTTGTTCAATTCATATCCATAGTAGGGGATTTGTGATAAACTCTTATGTATTTGCTCGTTTTATAGGGATTACTGACCATGGAGATCCGATAGCTATATCTAGAGATGTCCCAAACAAAGAATTTTAGGAATCAAAGTTTCTTATGACATCTCATGGCATCTTCTTGAAAGACATAGAACATTGCTTGGAGGAGATGACCATGGTTGATGATAAATTCAAGGTTACATTATGCTTATTTATGTTGGGCATCATCCTCTCTCATTCAACCACCAATTATGTTCATACGGGGTACTTGATTCCTTTAAGTGATGTTGCAAATATTTGTACAAAACATTGGTCTAGTTGGTGCTTGTCATCACTTTGTGCAGGCGTTGAGAAGTTTAAGATTAGCATGAAAGGTATGAAGAAATGTTGCATTTTCGGGTGTGTGTTGTTTCTAAAGGTAAAAAATTTGAATTTTTATTCTTTTTATTCTTATGATATTTCACTGTATCATTTCATATTTAATCTAATCCTAGTTTTTATGTTCTAGTTGATTTATTTGCACTCACTACAATGGGAGCCTCCGATTGTGGATAAAGCATTAATACCTGTCGTTTGTTAAATATATGTGAAGATAAAGAAGTGCTTAATCTGAATGCATATCGAAGGCGGTGTTGGAGGTAACCAGATTTACGTCACAATTTATCTACCTTTTTCATATGTACATTATTTCCTTTGAAGTGCATGCATAGTTACACATTTATTTTGATATTATGATGCAGATGTTGAATTTTTCTTGCAAGCATCACAATCAACAGAAGGTTAATGTGATGTTGCTGAATCTAATTCGAATGCTACACATGGAGCAATCGGTGGTGCCAATCAAGAACCTGGTACAACTAATAATACGAACACGAAAGATATTGATGATGTGCTACGGGTGGTTAAAGAAATCCAGGCTATATTACAGACCAAACTTCATAATATCAAAACGAAGGTAAATTTTCTATATGAAAAATTCAATTCGGTGGAGGACAAAAACTTGGATAAGGACTTAAATAATACAAAGGGCCATCATAATTTTGTGAATCACACGCCTCCTTCCCCTCCTCCACCCCCACCACCATCATGACCTCTTTGTGCTCCTACAATACAACATCCAACTATTGAGGTTTCATCAAACAACACCTGAACATTATCCCAACATCTACAAACCAATTCCAGTTCCACTCCAAGTTGGATGAATGCATCTATTGAGGCAACATTAAGAGAACAGAATACACATGATTTACCAATGGAAGATCATCTTATTGATAATCTCTATCACGTGTCATCGGTCCTTAACAATCTTTTGTTATTAGATGGGGTTTGCTCTTGTTTTTTTTTTTTTTTTTAATGAAATATAAATATCTTTTTTATTTAACACGTAGACATCAATTCCATTTGACCATAAACTATTATATAGGATAACTTCAATGATGATACTCTCGAACAAGAGTCGCAATCTTCTAGCAAGCAAAAATTAATCAATACACAATCAACCTCAAAACGAAAGCCTAGCTGCTCAAATTTCGCTTTACATTCCCGGACATGTTCATGTATCGACAAAGTACTAATATGACCTTTTCCGGATAGGAATTCCGCTCAATGAATTTGATGAGCAAATGATTAACTACATTTTTGCCAAAAACATACCATCAACGTAAGCATGCAATATGTATATTATAATCCTCAATTTACAATGTTGTGCATTTATAGGTATGTTATATCCACTTTTGGATGTTTAACACTTTCGTATGTTATTGTTGACCTTGGACATTTATGTGTAACCCGCAAAAGATTCAGAACGTTAGAACCTGACAAATTTGTTAATAGTGAGGTTAATTAATATTATCATTCTCAACTCATACCTTTTGACTTTTATACATTATATATAGTTCATTATGTATTATTGTTGGTAACTTAACATTAATTATGTACAATTTTCTTTTTTTAGATTATTAATCTTATTTCTGAGTTCAAATCAATAATATTGAAATAAAAAATATCACAACTTAGCTGGTTCTTACCCACGAACTATGCGGTATACTCTTGTTGATTTCTTTGCTTAGTTGTATATAATTGTACATTATTTTTTATATGGAACATTTAATCCATATTTTCTCACGTTTGCTTACGCAGTACACTGTTTTGACTTGTGTAGATGGGGAACAGTATTCTTTGAAGAAATCTCTCTCAAAATTGTGGGAGTCTTACATGTACGATCTTCGTAAATATGAAAAGGTGACTTAGCTGGTTCTTACCCACGAACTATGCGGTATACTTTTGTTGATTTCTTTGCTTAGTTGTATATAATTGTACATTATTTTTTATATGGAACATTTAATCCATATTTTCTCACGTTTGCTTACGCAGTACACTGTTTTGACTTGTGTAGATGGGGAACAGTATTCTTTGAAGAAATCTCTCTCAAAATTGTGGGAGTCTTACATGTACGATCTTCGTAAATATGAAAAGGTGAGACCCCATGATTACCATTGTCTTTTTTTCCTACATCTAATTGTTTGACGTGAACACATAAATTTTTTTTATGTATACTTATAATAACATATTCATGCACATATTAGATTTACATTCCTATCCATGACATACGCAACCATTGGTATTTGGCACTAGTAAACCTTAAAAAACGTGAGTTCAAAATTTGAAACTCTGATCCACCTCGTAGGAAGGATGATCTGACGCGATTCAACCAAGTTTGTAAATTGGTATGTGATACTCGCTTTTTCTGTCGTTAAAAAATCACAAGGATCAAAAGATTGTTTCTATGTAAAAAGAGATTTCCTACGTAATGTGCTCTAAACTAGCAAAAGACTAGTAAAGCGGCAAACGAGAGTATTGTTCAGCAGGGAGGTGTGATTCATCAACTGTTTCAAGTTCTAATGATTATTGTAAGTATGGAAATAGAATGCGGAAATGTGAGAATGGTGTGTGTGAAATGTATTTACAATGCGGTGTGTGTGTGTGTGTAGAGAATGGAAATGAAAATAAATAAAAACAAAGAGAATATGGAAGAGTGAGAACGGTGTTTAAGTGATAAATAAAATGGTGGATAGGAGAGATGCATGAAAATGGTCACACAAGGTTCAACAAGTTCACCATACATAAGTGCACAAATAGTTGGTTGTTAGGCATTAAGTTCATCCAATTTTAGTTAAGGGTTGGTTCTTGTCTCGATCCGATTTATACCCATTCATAGAGCTAACGATTGAAGAGTATGCCGAGAGCCTCTCGTACACGAAACCGCAACCAACATTTGTGAACATATTCTACAAACCGATGCTAAATTGAGTCTCAATATTAACATGGTAATGTAAAATGACAACGTTAGGTACAATAAATATGGAAAGAGTGATTGTATCTCCAACCATAACTCACCTAGAGCCCCTAGTGTGAGAGATAGCCAAAGACTAATAATTGTAACTCTAACCATGACTCACCTAGAGCCCCTAGAGTGAGAAATAGCTAAAGTCCAATTGTTAACAAGAACAATGAACCAAACCCTTATAATATGACTATTTATAGGTTCACCCACTCTTCCTAGCTAATTAGCTAAGACTATGCCCGGAGAGCCCCTCCAAAGGCACAATCCTAACTCTAAGTCAGTCAAAACCATCCATACAAGTTAATTTCAACCTTCCATCAACATACAGACACAAAATGAGATATTTGATTACAACTACTCCTAAATTACATTAATCTACTCCTAATCCTATCCATGAATACATATTAATTTCCAATCTCCATACCCAAGCATTTCAAGATAGAGATGTATTCAATAAAATCAAGAATGAATCAAATCGCAAATTAGATATAAAAACAACCATCACATATATTGAACACAAATATAGGTTTAAAAATATTCATAAGTAGGGATTACACATTTAAGAAAATAAGAAATACAAAAGAAGAGATAACCCAAGTGGAGAGCCCCTCCAAAATGTGCTAATCTCCTTTGATCCATGCTTGGCTCGAATTTGGTCCAAAGACCACTCCTATCTCTATGTAATTTACTCATAAATATGTGGATGATTGGTAGAAGATGAAATGGAAGACATCCATGGAGGAAAAACCTCCATGGATGCCTAATAAAGATTCTCTCTCTCTCTCTTTGAAAATGAAGAAAATGAAGAAGATGAAGTTTGGGGAAGAAGAAGTCTGTTGGAGTGGAGAGAAGAGAAGAGAAGAAGGTGTTTAAATAGCGTGGGGAGGTTAGGGCTGAAAGCTGGGTGAAAGGACAAGATTGTCCTTTAATTTTTGAGCAAAAAATGACTTTCTAGAGTGGATCGGTGGTTTGGTTTGGCGGTCTGGCGGTCGTTTGAAGTAGCCGTTTTGACCTAACAGCATTTCAGCATTTCAGCATTTCAGAATCGCACACTGTTACGGAAATGGGCATAACTTCCTGCAGAAAACTTAAAATCGTAATCCGTAAAATGTTCTAAAAACTAGACTTCCGGAGCTTTCCTAATATATAAAGATATCAATGTGGTTAGATCTGAGGAAGAAGATATGACCCCTACAAGTTGTATGTTCTACACAAGAATATACAATTTCTTCCATTTTTGGCTCATTTTGCCTCTCAAACTAATCTTTAAGCTCAAATACCATTGGTAGGGAATATGTATCTACACATGGCTCAATCAAAACATTATATACAAAAATACACTAAAAAACAAGACAAACGATCGAAAATGGGGGACCTCAAATAGGTATAAAATAGTTCGATCAGTATGTCCATAGCATATGTTGTTATACCCCCTTATTGATCCCCATTTTTTTCACTGTCATCATGATATGTTATTAATGTACATATATTTTTTTTTCATCTAATTTGTTTTGATGCAGTCACTTGACATTGTTCTTGCTGACGAAGTTGTTGCTGCTGTCTTCCTAACAACTTTCTCATTCACAACTTTCAATATGTCATATGCAAAAGCACCTGAACAACCCAACGACTTTGATTGTGGCCTATTCCTTTGCATGTTCATGGATGACAACTACCATACACCGCATCAGATGAAATCAGTATGTTAAACTTAATATTCTCATAACTTTTTTTTAGGGCTACAATATATTTGGGTTTACATACAATTTGAAATTTCTCACTTTTGTTACAGTTTCAATCCCATTGTAAACGTTTGCTAATAACTCGTTTCCTAGAACTTTTCCTCAGTAACAACCCGTTGTCTCTAAAGAAAAATACCTAGTAGCACTATAATAAATTACTGTCCAATAATGAATTAGTGCCCAATGCTAAGAAGAGACCTCCACCCATAAAGAAGTTGAGTAGCAAAACGGCTGCTCATATGGATTGAATATTATATGGGTTGCATGCAATGATATTTGCATTCTTTTTGTAAATGGCATGTTAATGTCTTGGGTTGAATCCTTGGACAATTATTTTTGCAATTATTTATTTATTTATTTATTTATTGGTAATATGCTAGTAGATAGGAGACCCTACAAATGTGTGGGGCTAAGTGTGTGTAATTTTATTTCAAGTTTAATCTAAGCACATACTTATGTGTAAATGGAAGTAATTGAGTATAAATGAAAGTTAACATGTGTTCTTGTTTATTTGAATATCTGTACTAATTTCAATTTCAGTTGTAATTAAATTCAAATTATTGTTTTCCTAGTTGTTTTCTCACCCTTTACTTTATCTCCTGGATTGTGTTTTTATTCTTTGATTATCTTTCAAAGTTTAAACATAAGTCACCTCTAAAAGAATTGAATTAGAACCCAATTGAATTCTGGGCAATTACCATTTCTATATTAGATTGGTGGATTGGTGAATTGCTTCATAGTTGTCAATAAACCCAAATACCAAGTCAAACCGAAGTTTCTGTGTGGTTTCTTTTGTTAAATGAATGATTCAATGTAAGAAAAAACTCACTTTATGCCTTCAATTAAATTCAATAATAATAAATTGACTACATTTCTGTATTGGACTGAATCCAGGATACGGTAACAGCTGTTTTTTTTTTTTAAAACTGTTTTCTTGTTTGTGCTCAATGTAGAACTCTTATTCCAAATCGCCTTTCATTATTTTATAAAGGTAGTTCTTTTGCAGCTTAAGCCTTGAAACTAATCAAATGCAATTTCTAAGAAGTCTCTTTTACTGTTTCAAATTTTGCAAGTCATTACACTTTTTCATTTTCAGTCCAATAAAATTCAAGTGGTTGTAAAGGTTCTAAATATCGTTTTCATGCCTACCACCATATTACAAAATTGGCTGTTTATGGAAGCAAAAATTATTTAGTTCACACCGGTCACAAAAAGTAGGTCATGTATATTTGATATGTCATCAATTTGTCCCATGAATCTATCACATGAAGTTATTCGGCCTCCACCATTGGTTCTGTTACACCTACATAGTAGGTGTTGAATTATTCATGGAAAATACATTGTCATCCAATCGATTGGTAAACTATGCCGTTGAAACTTCATTATTTTGAAAAGCAAATGGTTGACAATGACCATCACTGTCCAAAATATATTGAGAGTCGCAAGTCGGCATGAAGTCTGTATACGCGGTTGGTTGTAATGTGGACCTTGTTCTCACAGCTCCATTGCTTGCCATTATGCTCATGTTATTTTGAACATGGGCACGATCGCTGTGTGCCCAGGCTGTCGACACTTCCCACATTTACGTGTCTTTCCACTAGATTTTTTTGTTCTGCATTATCAACCCTTTCGTTGCTACTATGACTGGATCTTTCACATGAACAGTCGATTGCATACCTCTATGATGTACATTTTCTTCCCTTGTTGTACTTGACGATGTCATTAATCCCTTCATTTGAGTTATTAACTTATCAATCGTCACGTTTGCTTCTTTGTAACATTCTATTGACTTTAATGCAAAGTAGCACATTTTGTTATATTTTGAACTCAAGGCCCCATATCTACATCAACATAAAATTTAAAAAATAAAAAATAAAAAAATAGATTTTTTTTATATCAAAATCTTTAGAATCATCAAAATATATTGAATCAATTGAGTGACATAGCTAAGATATTTTTTCAAACCAGGCTAGGCTAGCTAAATTAATTATTTATATTAACACAATGTTTACTTATAGATGTTTTCTAAACCAAACGTAAAGTTAAATGACATAAAATTTAAGATTAGTTTGTGCTAACAAAATCAATAATTAAAAAATAGTTTTAACTAAAATAAGGTTTTTATTAAAAAAAAAAATGGGTTCTTTGAAAGGAAACTTTTAAGAGAAAAAAAATTAAAAAACTGATTGCAAACGGAAAATGACAAAAGAAGTTATAAATATAGTCTAGGTGTTCTATAGACATTTCAAACACAATCATATTACTAGCTATAATTAATAAAAAATTAAAAATCAATAGTAAACAAGCATCAATAAAAAAAAATTCAGAATTTATGATATAAAAACAATGAGAGGATGTAGACCTGGCAATTTGAATTATATTTGTAGGAGCTGGGTAGAAGACGATTCCACTTCGGAGACATCCTTCACATTCATTGGCCAACACTATATTATGAGTGTCTCAGGTATGTGATGCATGTTCATGGCTTTGATGGCACTAAATGAATAACAACACGGAATACCTATTGTCTTAAACATTTTGCATAAGCATTTGAAAATGTTTTTAGATGGTGTGTACCTCACGTTCTAGGTTTTATCACCACCCTCAAACTTCTTGAATGTATACATCACACTCTCTACATCATCAACACAATTCCCTATGCTTAGTTTTGCCTCTGATTTAATTTCATCTCGCATCCTACCAAATGTGTTTCGAGTATAAACTTCGGCAACATGTTTTTCCAATTGTACCGAATGGATTATGAGTAATGGATGCTCATTAGTATTAACAAAATCATCTTTCGATTTGTTGTTTTGTAGGCTTGACATTGCTCCATCGATATGGCTCATGAATTCATACAATTTCAACATACTATGCAAAAATCAATTAAGGAAAAAATTAGTACTCTCGAACATTGTGTGCTCCGCGAACCACCATAGAATGTACTTCATAAAAAGTTTTTTTACCCAAAGCTTCCCTTTAAAATACATCATTTTCACCCATTCATTATGTTGCAAACCAAACATGTCAATGACCTTCAACCATTGAGTCTCAAACTCTGACTTCGTCATATAGGTTAATATGCAATAGGTAAATGCTTAAGTAAACCCGCTATCATCTAAGATTGTTTGCACATTCCGCTCAAGGTGCCAAGAACAAATGGGGCATACAGCAGTACGCATTACTAACTTTATGGTCTTACTCATAACTTTATCACCATCAGTAACTACTGATATTGGACATTTACAATGCATAGCTTCCAAGAATGTCCGCAATATCCAAGTATATGTATCGATCGTCTCATCCACCAACAAACCAAAGCCAAAAATCATTGTTTTAGTATGATTGTTTACATCGACAAAAATCACAAGCGGCCTCTTGTAAGCATTAGTTCTATACGTTGAGTCGAATGAAATTACATCACCAAAGTATCTGTAGTCACATCGTGACATTGCATTAGACCAAAATAAGTTACCCATGCTACCATTTCATGAATAGTGTACCAAAAGAAAAATCCTAGATCCATTTCCAATTTCGTAGTCATGTAAGAGATAATTGAAAAAGCATCGAAATTATGGGATGCAGACCTGTGTATGGTGTCGAGTTGGTTCTGTAAGTCTTTCATGGTGTGCCTAACAGCCGTATAACTACCAGACCGATCCAAAAAGTGATCCATCACTTGGAAAGTTTTCATTCCAATTGTGCTATATCATAATATTTAACATTTCGATGTGAATAAAGGAATTGGATGTAATTCCCAGGTGATAACTTATAACTATGCTCATTGACAAGCTCTGTAACCACCCATAACATTTTCTCCCTGTCAAAATTAATTTTCAATGATGCGCGACAACCTTCCCAAGTCTGCCCTCTAGGTTCACATGCCCTATCAGTTCTATCAACATACATTTTTTATCTGTACTCTTCTTTTGAACAAATCCACCTACGAATTGTAATTAATCCATGTGTGTCCCGACGTAACCTGTCCTTGCACATGCTAAACCCAATATTGTATGAGTATTTCTTGTAAAACTCCTCAGCATCAGTAACAGATATAAACCTCTTCCCTAAAATATCACTGACTTGTAAACTCATAAGTTCACTTGGGTTGTGTAAGAGATCATTAGCCGACTGTACCAAAATTTCATCAAGCAAACCTAGGACTTTGGAAACATTTTCGCGTGACAAAGGTACATGATACAACCATTCATTGTTGTTGTAAGTGTCATTTGGATTATACTGCTCATTATATGTATGTGTTGTGTCTGCCTCATGCCACCTTGAGTGTCCTTCATTGTTCAAATCCAGATGTCTAGTTCCATCACTATTTATTTCATTACTCATATTCATATTACTACCTACAAGCCATGAATATTGAATATTTTGAGTGGAAATATGTAGAGATAAACAACAATAAAATCCTTTCAAAAAAATTATCAAATATTGTGAGGATAGAAATCTGGAAGAAATAATTATGTATTAGTTATCAATTTCACTTATTTGGAGAAAGTTGAGAATCTTCTCAAATTTTAACTGCTTGGGAATCAACTGGTGAAGGATCCATGTTTGAAAGAATGACATTTACGTCGATAGAAATCTAGAAGAAAAATCTTGGATTTGAGTCGTGAGACTCATTTGGAGAAAGATGAGAGTCTTTTGAAAGACTTAGACTTTTCAAGGTGTTTCTAGTGGGGAATTGGTGATGGTGGATGTGGTTGATTTGATCAACATTAATGAGACAACATATTTATTAAGGTTAATGGTGGTAGGAAATAAGTGATTGTAAAACAAAACAAAAAATCACAACTATATATTAACTAGTAAGTGGACAATTTTATATGGGTTGAGCTGTTAGTTTTCTGGCCTGTAAAATTGAAATGAGTTTTTGGTTTTGGTGATAGTGGAGTCACAATTATATGGGTTAGTAGTTTATGGGACATTTGCTTGAGTGAGTCCAATTAAACTGTAAATTGATAAAGCCCATACGTTTTTTTCATTTTGGGTTATTTTTAAAAGGATCCATTGTTATAATGACTAGGTAAACATTACATATCAGCCTATCAACTAAACCCTACATAGTATCTCTTTACAGGAATTACAATATAAAATAAAGTACTATAATATAATACAATAAATACTTGTTACCATGTATCATTCAAAAAATCATTTATCTAAGTTGATTGATTTCATTTTTTTTTCTTCACAATTCTAATTTAAATTTTATGATATTCATTGAACATACATAACCGAGCTAAATTGTAAATATTTATGGTCTATGAATAGATTTCACACGTTACAAACAACCTAATTTGTGTCTAAATGTATTTATTACAAATCATTACAATTACTATAACACATAATTTTTTTCTAGTTAATTTATTATCAAGCATTAAGGAAAAAAGGGGAAACACATAAAAAAATTTAAAATAATGAAACTAGATTTTATTATTATAATTTTATTATGAAGCATTAGAAAAAAAAATAGGTGAATCATATAATTTTTTTTTTTAAAAAAAATAATAATAATAATAGTTTTAGGTCATATTTGGTTTATATTATAGTTTTCTACTAAGAGAATTGATTTTATTATTATTATTATTATTATTTTTTTTATGTAACATAAACCTTGTGTTTCATATAATAATTGCATTGTAATATTATTATTTATAAATTTATTTTAAATCGAAATAAAAGGATAAGGAAAAATTGTATTTTAGTCCCTATAGTTTGTCTTAATTTACGTTTATTCTATGGTTTTTTGGTATTGTAAATTTTAATCATTCTGTAACAGAATCTGTTAAAATGATAGAATCTGACATGGCAGGCGTGTGAAATGACTCTGCTGCCCCTGATGAATGTTGCACCCTCTGAAAAGACTATAATACCCTAATTTTTGTCTTTTATGGACAAATTTATATAATGGAAATTTACAAATTTACCCCTAACTAATAAAATACATTAAAATAAAATAATATTTATATTAAATGCATTTAAGTTAATAAATTTAATTAAATTAAATAATAAAAACAACTAAAAAAACACAACATTATTAGAAACACTCCACCATCACCATCACCATCACCATCTTCATCAAACTGTGAAGATCTTCCAACGCTCCATCATCACCATCTTCTTTTCTAACTCCATCACCAACACCATCAACCAAATCATCACCATTTAATAATAAAAAAAATTAAATTAAATTAAAGAGAGAAACTTAAACAAAAACCCAAACCTAAAAGAAACTCACTCACCAAGCCGCTACCACCCCCACCAAACCAAAATGAACCCAGATCGACTTCAATTTGGATTTGGGTTTCGATCGGTGGTGATTTAGGTTTCGTTTAGGGTTGGTAGTCGATTTTAAATCGAACCCATATCCGGTTTGAACCTAGCTATGTGAGAGATAGAGACGGTGGTTTGGTGGTGGTATGTGCGTGAGAGAGATGGTTGTGGTGTGAATACAGTGAGAGAGATGGTGGTTGTGTGAATATAGTAAGAGAGATGGTGGTGGTATGTGAGACGGAGATTGCAATTCGTTTGTTTCTTTATTTGTTTGTTTGTTTGTTTGTGAATCTAGTGTGATGATGTTTATGGTTTTGTGGTGATGATGGTGGATGATTGAGGTTTAAGGTTGATAATAATGGTGGTTTTTAGGTTTGATTTGAAAGTGAGAATGTTAATAGTCCATCAAATATTAATACTTCCTATTATGAACTTGATCTTGGATTATGCCTCCCAATAGAAGTTTATCCTGCTGATAAGCATGATGATGTTCAAAAAGTTTATATCAAAATGGGTCCTTGTCAACCCATGTTGGATAAATGTCCACATATTCTTGATGGTAAACAAACTCGATGATTTTAACATTCTTGGTTCAAACGATTTTTGTGGCTTGAATATTCAATAAAGAAAAATAAGGCATTTTTGTTTTCCATTCTATATTTTTGATACTGTTCCTTCAAAGCATCTCCCACATTTACGAAGAATGGTTTTCAAAGTTGGAAAAGAATCAATTGTGGAAAAAAATGTACATTTTTGCAACATGAAGGGGAACATAATTCACAACATAGTTTCGACATGCAAAGTTGGAATAACTTAAAAGATTCATCTTGACATATTGACAAAGTCATGAATACATTCTTTATACAAGAAACTTTGCAAAATCGATTACGACTCAAGACCTCACTAGAGACAGTGAAATGGCTAGCGTTGCAATGATCTGCTTTTCGGAGACATGATGAATCGATCAATTCTACTAATCGTGGGAACTTCATTGGGATGATAAAGTTGCAAGCAAAAGTAAATCAAGAAATTACTGGGATTGTTCTAGAAAATTCTTCGCAAAATGCCAAGTGTACATCACCTATAATTCAAAAAGAGTTGTTGAACATTCGTGCTAATAGAGTGTGAGCTACTATCCGTGAGGAAGTCGGGGATGCTAAATTTTGCTTCTTGTTAATGAAACAGTTGATGAATCCAACAAAGAACAAATGACAATTATTTTGAGATATGTTTATTCTAAAGGATTTATTAGAGAACGTTTTTTTTTTTCTCAAGTTGTGAGTGTTAATGATACAAATACCTAAACTCTTAAAACAGAAATATGCACTGTCCTTGCTCGATATGATCTATCGATTGAAAACTTGCAAGGTTAAGGATACGAAGGTGCAAGCAATATATGGGGTGAGTGGAATGGTTTACAAGTCTTATTTCTCAAAGATTGTCCATATGCCTATTAAATATATTGTTTTGCACAAAGACTTCAACTTGATTTAGTTGCAGTATTCAACTTGATTTAGTTGCAGTAGCTAAGGAAGTGCATAATATTTGGCTATTTTTTAAAAACAATTTTTTTAAATTGAATTATATTGTCAACTTTGTGAGTGCTTCTTTCAAGCGTCACTCATAGTTGAATCAGTTCAAGTATGTGAAATTCAAGAGTTGACCGCTTTAGGGGAACTTGAGACTGGTATAGAGGTTAATCAAATTCGTACTTTACAATGACCTGGAACTACCCGTTGGAGTTCTCATTTTACTTATATTAGTAGATTGATTAATATGTTTGGTTTAACTCAGGGCAGAGGAATTAAGAAGTTAGTCTGGGATTTACTTTTTCTAATATATATATATATATATATATTTAATAAGTTTAATTTGTTTTAAAAAAGTAAAATTATAAATTAAGACAATAACAAAAATTAACATTTATTGATAGTTGATAAGTCATAAAAGTAGTCTAGTTTATAATTTAATTTAATTGAGATAATCTCAATAGATTCATTAGGGTAATGTATTCAATATGTTTATTGACACTCAAGCCCATTAAAGTTTTCATTTCCTCTCCATTCTCCATTCTCCATTCATTCCATAAATAAAATAAACAAATTTTGAACTTTTCTTCGTTTGTTAAAATCTGAACAAGTACGCATTTAATTTATTTGACTAACTATTTGTTTTCTTTGTTTTGTAGCGAATCATTTTAAATGTTTTTAGGACTAAGATTATTGTATCTTTCTTATCAGGTACTTACTTTAAATTGGTAAATTTGTATTATAAGGTTTGTTTGAAAAAAACTTTGTACTATTGCCCAGCATGACTTAGGTAGAAAATTACGTTCATATATATATATATATATATATATATATATATATTCAGCATGACACTGTCCTAAGTTCGAGTTATGGCACCGTATGTGGTATACGAAGAAAAAATTATACTTAATTTAGCCTACCCGGACAATAAGTCCTGGCTTCACCCCTGGTTCAACTTCTACTCTTTTTGAAAATTTGATTGATAAGGGACTGAACATTAATATACGTGGAGAAGCCAAAGGTGCGTATAAATATTTGAGATCTTTTGAATTTGTATTTATCTTGTTGTTATTGAACAAAGTTTTAGGAATCTCTGATATGCTTTGTCAAGCTTTACAATTGAAATCTAAAGATTTCTTAAATGCTATGAATTTAGTGTCAACTACAAAAATGCTTATTCAAAAGTTAAGGGAGACTGAATGAGATATTTTTCTTGAAAGTGTAGTGTCATTTTGTGAAAGGTATGAAATTGATATACCTAATATGAATGCACGTCATATGGAAGGAACAAAGTGTTCTTGACAACAGAAATATGATGTCACAGTTGAGCATTACTATCACTTTAGTATATTTATTGCTGTGATAGATTTTCAATTAATGGAATTGAATAATAGATTTCCAGAGCAAACAATAGAACTTCTTACTCTAAACATGACTTTTATCCATTTTGATGTGTTTAAAGCCTTTGATGTTGATGATATTTGCACTCTTGACAATTAGTTCTACTCTTTAGATTTCAATAAGAATGACATTCAAGATTTGAGAAGACAATTGAGTCATTACAGGTTTGATGTTCTTAGTTGTCCGGAATTTCGGAATTTGGCTTCTCTTCTGGAATTATGTCAATGTTTAACTGCAACAAAAAGGTCCGAACACTACACTTTGATTGATAAATTGATTCATTTAGTCTTAACTCTTCCAGTATCCATAGCAACAACAGAATGAACATTTTCAATGATAAAACTTGTTAAAACACCACTTCGCAATAAGATGAAGGATGATTTTCTTACTTATTGTATGATCATATATATTGAGAGAGATTACTGATATCATTGATTTAAATTCCATAATAGATGAGTTTAATGATGTAAAACCTCGTAAGACAAAATTTAAATAATGCGTATTTGTATTTATTTATTTTTTCGAAGGAATAGAAAACATTTTTTTTTAAATAGTGTCGAAGTTCAGTAATTATATATATAGTTTTATTTTATTCCACCTAGGAAAAAAAAAAAAAAATCCTGTATACATACCCCTTGGTTCAACTCCTCCACGAGCTTCTAGCCTGCTGTATTTGGAAAAGCCAAACTTTGGCAGACGTGGCCAGAGTGTTGGGGTCACGAGCTCTCGTCAACGGCCCGTTGTGGTTCTTACATCGATCGGATGAAAAATAAAACCCTAGGAATTTCAAAATTGCGTTTACAAAAAATGAAAAAAAAAAAAAAAAAAATGGACGAGAGAAAAGATTGAGAGAGCCGAAAGAATTATGCTTTGTGAATGTAACCGGTTGAATGTTTAGGTTGTTTGAATCATTTCCTTTTTTTCAGCCGTTGGATGAGCTTTTTCTTCATCCAACGGTTGTTCTAATTTCAGGAGATGGTCAGCTGTTATGTTAGTTTCCAGAAGTGTCTTGTTTTAAACTATGACAAGAAAAATCTAAAAATAGTCCTCCAATTTCCAATTTCCAATTTCCAAACTCCAAAACCCCCCATCTCTATAATTATTTATATATATAAATAAAATCTCTTTCAACGAATCCTAATTCTTGCCCCATCATTTTCCATCAACTTTCTTTCACTTTCCCGCGAAAAAAAATGAGAGAAATCCTGCACATACAGGGCGGACAGTGCGGGAACCAGATCGGAGCAAAGTTCTGGGAGGTGATCTGCGACGAGCATGGCATCGATCAAACGGGGAAGTTCAGCGGAGACTCTGAACTCCAGCTGGAACGCATCAATGTCTACTACAACGAGGCCAGCGGTGGCAGGTACGTCCCTCGAGCCGTCCTCATGGATCTCGAACCGGGTACTATGGACTCCCTCCGATCCGGCCCGTTCGGTCAAATCTTTCGACCCGATAACTTCGTCTTTGGTCAGTCCGGTGCCGGCAATAACTGGGCCAAGGGACACTACACCGAAGGAGCTGAGTTGATCGACTCTGTTCTTGATGTTGTCAGGAAGGAAGCCGAGAATTGTGATTGCTTACAGGGTAATAATAATCAATTTTCTTTATTGGGGATTTTTGTTTTGACCCAGAGTTGACTTTGCGTTTCAATTCTATACTGGGTTTTGCTATTACTCAATATTGTATTATTTTTGCTTTGAGTTTGCTTATTTTCTTATCTTGCCTTTGGCTTTCTACAGGTTATCAAATATCTCTTCAAATTGGAAATATTTCGTCTCTCACACACACTTTTCTCTAACATTTGTTTTTGTGAAATTATCATACTTGTTAGTATGCTATTGTGTTATACTGTTATTCATTGATATATTTACTTATTTCTTACCTTTTAAGTTTTATCTATAGAATGTGCGATTCATCCCTTTTTTTGTATCTTTCAACATACAGTATGTGAGTTCACATGTTGATCCTCTAACACTACCATTTGTGAGTCCTTTGGGATTCATCTTTCTTTTGTATCCTTCATATCTGAGTTCACATATGGGTCCTTTAACACTCCCCCTCGTATGTGAGTCGATGTATATTTTGGTGGATAGCCTTACAACCAAAAAGACTACCCTATTGATTTGTAGCATCCATTGATATATATACCCTTCTCTTCACTTTTATCTTTTCATTGTCGGATTCATCCAATCTTGTTCGGATTCACATGTGGGTTCTCTAACAGTTTTTGGCTTCAATCCTTAAATTTATAAACTTGTTTTTGTAAATTTTCCTTGTTTAATTTTGTTGTGTTCGGTCAAGGATTTCAGGCCTTTGTTAGGACATCATTTTATTTGAAGTGTATTCCATTGTTGTTCTTTGTTTATTTGATGATTATGTCAACTTCATGTATTGTATGGATCTGAAATTGCTATAAACTTTTGGTGCTTTTTTCCCTATATATCGTTTTCACATATATATTTTTCTGTTTGTAATGGTTTACTATTACATTTGTTTTTTTTTCTGTAATCCTTAGATTTGTAAACTTGTTTTTACCTCAAGGTTTTCAGGCTTTTGTTAGGCATCAAAAGTGGATTAATTCATCTTATGTGGGAGAACCAAATTTTAGTCTAGTATTAACTATTTCTCCTTATCATATGTTCTGATGCAAGTGTTCTTTTTGAATTTTGTCTGGATACCTTGTGCCTGGCTTAAACAATCTCTTATTTTATAAATTTGTACTGGAATATTCAGTATTCACTTAAAAGAACTTGTTGAAATAACTAAAAATTTTGTTAATTTTTGTAACTGTTAGTTCTGTATTTTCACTTAGGCTCAAAATTTTGTAACTGTTAATTCTGTATTTTCTTGATATGCAATGCAGGCTGTGTGTTTCGTAGTTGATTATTATCTAAGTTTGTACATGGCTTATTTTCTTGATTAGTGTTACAGGCCGTATGTTTCTGTCTTGATTACTATCTAGTAATATGCATAGCTAAAATATGTGGTTCCCTTTTCAAAACTGCAGCTTTTTTGTCGTTTTGTTATAACAGTATATTTGTTTTGTGATTTGGTGGTTAGTTGATTCACTTTTCTTTTTGTGAATATTTTGACAAAGCTATTACGTTATTGCACATATTTGTAGTTATGTTTTTGTTGACCTTTCTTCAATCTAATGCAGGTTTCACCTTTCCTGTCCATTTCAAATCTCACTTGTTAATTTTTAACAGGATTTCAAGTATGTCATTCTTTGGGTGGAGGCACTGGCTCTGGCATGGGAACCCTTCTGATTTCCAAGATAAGGGAGGAGTATCCAGATCGCATGATGCTGACATTTTCCGTCTTTCCTTCTCCCAAGGTATCTGACACAGTTGTTGAACCATACAATGCTACCCTCTCTGTGCATCAGCTTGTAGAGAATGCAGATGAATGCATGGTGTTGGATAATGAAGCTCTGTATGATATTTGCTTCCGGACTCTTAAGCTTTCCACCCCCACATGTAAGTAAAACCTTTTATTCTTATTTATGTACGAATTAATTTGAAAAATGTTTGTCCTCTTTTCAATATCGAAGTAAGTGCTTTTTTATAATTTGTTTTTATCTTCCTATTTGGTTTTTCCTTGGACAAAGATGAAACAGGAACACCTCTAACAGAGGGACAAATAGTCAATTTTGAAAGAACTTATTGTCAACCTCTTTCAGATATGAATCTATTTAGTTCAGAAGAGAAGAACTTGCATCAGTATCTCAATTTCAATTCAAACATGGGTTCACACTCCATGTTATAAGAAATATTTACCATCCGAAAAGAGGAAAAAACGGAGTCTTTTTCTAAAGAAATGCGTTGAGAAATGGCATTTTAATCCACCGATGAAGAATGTGGTTTCCATATGGGTTGCTCACTACTCACTAGTCATTCTCTTTGGTGGTAAAATAATGAAATGTTGCTTGAGTCTGTTTCCTTATTGGTTAGTTACATGGTTGGTCTGGTGGTCCTTCTCCGGCTGTTTCGTTTTCTGGCACCCAGATACCTAACAATTTCTTTATGCTTCCACTAATAAAGACCATAATTACATTTATACTTTGTATGCTCTTTACTGCTTCTTTGTTATTCTAGAATTACTATGAAAACAATATATCTTGTAGATCTTTATCTTAGTAAAGTAATTAATGACCCATTTTCTTTATGATACTCAGAAAGTCACATGAGCTGACCATTTGTTGTAATTTTGTCTGTTTTGCCTGATCTCAGTTGGTGATCTTAACCACCTCATCTCTGCTACAATGAGTGGTGTCACATGTTGTCTTCGGTTCCCTGGGCAGCTGAACTCTGACCTTAGGAAGCTTGCGGTTAACCTTATTCCGTTCCCACGTCTACATTTCTTCATGGTTGGGTTTGCACCATTGACATCCAGAGGTTCACAGCAGTACCGATCCCTGTCTGTGCCTGAACTAACCCAGCAGATGTGGGATGCCAAGAACATGATGTGCGCTGCTGACCCACGTCATGGTCGCTACCTAACTGCTTCAGCAATGTTTCGTGGTAAGATGAGTACTAAAGAGGTTGATGAACAGATGATTAATATCCAGAACAAGAACTCTTCGTACTTTGTTGAGTGGATCCCAAATAATGTCAAGTCCAGCGTGTGTGACATCCCTCCTAAGGGTCTAAAAATGTCATCTACTTTCATTGGAAATTCAACATCTATTCAGGAGATGTTTAGGCGGGTTAGCGAGCAGTTTACAGCAATGTTTAGGAGAAAGGCTTTCTTGCACTGGTATACTGGCGAGGGAATGGATGAGATGGAATTCACCGAGGCTGAGAGTAACATGAATGATTTGGTAGCAGAGTACCAGCAGTATCAGGATGCAACTGCTGATGATGAAGAGTATGAAGAGGAAGAAGAGGAAGAAGAGGACATTGCAGCTTGAAGTATCTTGTTATATGTATATATTTTGATTTCAGTTATTTGAAATTTGTATCTTGTTGGCTCTCTTTCAGTGAGTGGTTATGTTTCTGTAATTCTGTTGTTGGGGGTTCAAGTTAGATTGAAAGTTGATGTATATATAATGTGTGGGTCCTTGTATCATAGTACTACTCTTTTCTTTTTTGTTGGAAAATTAATGTTGTCTAGTGTTTTTGTTTGTTTGTAATGAGGCAACTTATGATATTATTAGTTTATTTGTGACAGTTTGTAATCAGGGAATTTGGGGTCATTAAAATTTCAAGCACTCTTTCGAAAACCATTTATGGAAAAGTCACCTACTAAATAAGTTTTGTGGAAATAGCACCAATTAAGGTGATCTGTCAAAATTGCCCCCAATCTCTCTCTACCTCTCTCTTTCTTCCTCTCTCTTTTTTTCTTTTTTCAAAAGCCTCCATTGATCCATCAATGGAGATCAAAACGACCACCTTCGAAACGACCTCCATCGAAACGACCTTCGACGAAACGGTTGACTCCATTAGAAGTCATCAAAAACGACCCCCATCATAATTTTTTTTTTTTTCTGGAAAAAAGTCTCGGGTGACCCACTCAAGACTTATTTCCAGAAAAAAAAAATCTTCTTCTTCATCGACCACCAATGGAGGTCGAGGTCATTTCGACTCCAATGGAGGTCTTTTGACCCTTATTTGAGGTCTGTCCGACCTCCATTGATGGATCGATAGAGTTCTTTGGAAAAAAAATAAAGGAGAGAGAGAGAGAGAGAGAGAGAGAGAGAGAGAGAGAGAATAAGTGAGGGTAATTTGGGTAGATCACATACTTTGGTGCTATTTCTACAAAACTTATTAAGTTGATGATACTACCACAAAACCAATCCAATTTGGTACTATTTCTCCCTATTACAACTTTTGGGTTATATGAATCCAAGTCAAAAGGGTGGCTCTATTTCTAACCAAAAATCTATTATCCATGCCCATATTTTAAATAATAATAATAATAATGGGAAAATTGAAAATAATCCTTTAACTTTTGCTAAATTGTTAATTCAAATCTTCTAGTTTGAACGATCGGTGAAAAAAAAAAAAAAAAAACCCTTTGTCGTTAATTGGCTTTATCTAAACCTAACGAAGTATGATAATTTATTATAAACTAAATATAAAAAACGTACTTATAAATATCTTATGAATTGAAAAATAAAATCTATAACTTAGAAAAAAAATAAAAAGAAAAAAGCAAAAGATTTAATATAAAAACAAAAACTATAAAGCAGACATGTATATTACCTAGATAGATATATTATGTGACGGGACCAGAAACACAAAAACGGTGGCAGAATGAAAAACTCTTAAAATATAAAGCTGATTTCATAAATTTTTAAACTTATTATTATTATTTTTTATTTATGTAAAAATGTGAATACTTTTTGACGGAAGGGAGCCATGGCCCCTATGAGCCCCCCTTCCTCTGCCCTATATATATATGTTTATATATATATATATATATATATATACATATATATAGTCTTTCTATTGTCAGTTCATCCTGATATAAAATATATCAGGACGAAGAATGTAGACCACAGATTATGGAGAAGTGTTGACAAGTGCTGACAAGTGCATATAGTTTGAGTCAAATTATGTAAATCCAATGATCCACATTCTTCGTCCTGATATATTTTATATCAGGATGAACTGATAATAGAAAAATTGTATATATATATATATATATATATATATATGTCTATAAGCATCTCCTCCATAAATTTTTAATATTTTAATATATTTTTTTAATGATTTTATTATTTATTTATATAGTATAATTTTAAATAAAATTTTAATTTTATAATTTTTTATTTTCTAAAGTATTTTATTTTGAGTATTTAGTAAAAATGCCCTATTTTAACCTTTTAGGGGGCCACTTTCAAATCTACCCTAAAATAAAAATCAATTGCAAAAATGCCCTAATTTTTCCAAAATGCCCCACTCATCAATTCACCATATTTGTTAACCTTAATTCATACTTCTACCAAACAATTTATCAAACAAGTTAACTACACAATATCTAGCCAATATCTTCCTCTACAACACTAAGATACCACAATTTTTTTATTATTTTATTTTATTTATTTTAGGTTTTAAAAACTTGGAGAAGATTATTTAAAGTGGTTTGAAGGTAAGTATTATATTTTTAAATTTATCTTTCAACCTTATAATTCTTATTTTCATGAAAATCACATATATGATTGTAATTTTTTTTTTTTTTTAATTGCAATGAAGGTTGACCTGAAACCATGAAAAATGAGTTTCAAGACATATCGAGTCACCCTGACCCAATGCTCATTTTTTATGGCTTTGGGTCCCAAAGTTTTTTAAGCCTCGGGATGGGTTGACTCGATAAAGGGGTGCTCGATATCGGGTTAACCTTTATTGCAGTTAAAAAAAAAATTACAATCATATATGTGATTTCAAGAAAAATAAGGATTATGAAGTTGAAAGATAAATTTAAAAAGGAATACTTACCTTCAAACAACTTTAAATAATCTTATCCAAGTTCTTAAAACCTAATATAATATATATATATATATATATATATATATATATTTTGGGGGAAAGAAAGTGTCGTGGATGAAGATAATGGTTAGATAGTGAGTAGTTAACTTGTTTGATAAATTAGTTGGTAATTTGGTTGGTAAAAGTATTAATTAAGGTTAATAAATATGATGGATTGATGAGTGAGGGCATTTTGGAAAAAACCATATGACATTTTTGCAATCAGTAATGCTACACATCCCACTTAAAATCCCACATTTTTCATCCTACTACATGTGGCATGTGAGGTGTCAAATGATGAGTGAATACATGAGGTAGGTGAGATAAATAATCATTAATATGTATCCACTCACAGTTTGACACCTCACATGCCACATGTAGTGGGATAAAAAAAGTGAAATTTTAGGTGGGATGTTTAACATTATTGTTTTGCAATTGATTTTCATTTTGAGGTAGATTTGTATATATATATATATATATATATTTCATTATTTTTTTAGTTCAAATATATTAAAAATCACTTAAATAATCATAGATCATTACATTTAATTAAAGTCAACTAATAAAAGGATATATATATATATATATATATTATGTTTATCCAAATTAGAGGGTTTAATTTGACATTTTATCAAAAGTTAGGGTTATTTATGATTCTCCAAAAAATAATTTCTTAAAAAAAACAAAATTAAAAGAAATTGTTTATGAAATTAAAAATGTTCCATATCAATTATTAATTATAATAATATTTTTAGTTTATCAAACTTTTGTAATGTTTTTTTTATTGATCTTAATTCTAAGGGATCTTCTTTTGATTATAATTTTTTTTTTTTAATAATTTATTGGGTTTTGTTATTTTTCCATTTCGTTTTATCTTTTTTATTATTATTTTTTTAAAATTCAGTTTTGAGGACACTTGTAAAACTTCTCAATCGTCCTTTGACTTTCTAGAACCTCTATTAACAAATTTGGGAATTTTCACTTATTTCTTGTCCAACTTGGAATTCTTTCTTGTCAGAACCCGCCGAAGATTTTCTAATTTGACCATCATGTACTAAATCAACTATAACTTTCTCTGGAATACCAAGAAATCACAAATTGAAAAATATGTCGGCAACTAGACTTTAAAAACTTTCCAAATATGTGTAATCGCAAACCAGTTAGATTTGTGGAATTTTCTATGGCCTCCGTAAAATGGATGTTCTACACAGACACTTTTCCAAACTTCTCTAAAATCACAATTTTCTCTAAAGAGCTAATTTTTGCACAAACACAACAAACATATCAAAACGTCCAAATTCACATGAAAACATAATATAAAACTGTTAGGTTTTTGAGTAATGTTGGCATAATTCCATAGCAAAACGACATTTTCTTTGTATTGATTAGTTGTCTAGGTTAATGATTACTCAAGCTTCAAAGAAGAATAATAACTCATTAAACAAACAAAAGTCTTCAAGAGGAACAAGCTTTGTTGCACATCAAATGTATATCTAGACCTTATTCCTCTTGCAAGACGTTTAGGCATACACACACATTGCATATAACATTTGTATTCTTGCATCGTTGTGCTCATTTGGTATAACAAATACACACATATTATTGTATGCATATACATTAGATTTAAATTGACAACTTTTATAAAACTGCATGTTCTAGGACTATCTCTAGAAAATGACATACTTGTGTGTTCATGTGTTTGTTTTGGTATGGTTAGTAAAATCTCATTGTATTTTTAAAGAATTATTATTTTTTGAAAATTTTCATTTTTTAATGACTCCAACAGTGTGTGGATTTGTCCTTAGATGAGTTTTGAGCGAATTGGAGACTTGTCTAAGTGTTTTTGGATGTTTTCAAGGCTTTCCGGGTTCACTTTTGGGGTTCGGGGGTATTTTGGAAAATTCAGATGTGTTTCAGATGATTTTCGAGATATTTGGAACATTCCGTGTTTTTGTCGAAACTCAAAATCGAATTTCGAGTTTCGAGAGGAAAGTTATGTAATTTTCCGTGTTGGTGATTGAGTCCGGGTTCATATTTCGAAGACGGAATCGAATTCTAAGTTTTTAAGTTAAAACTAGACCGAAGAACTCGCTGAACGGAACTCAGCTTGGCATGACATGAAAGTCACACCAATAAGAGGGAGTGACGTGGAGGCACGTGGCCACCAAGCCAAATCAACGTCTCTTTTCACATGAAGTAAATGTTGTGCCATGCCAAATCAGTTTTTTGATGATTAATGGGTTCTTGTTGTGTGCATTGCATGTACATAAGTCTTGGTGAGTCTTGTTCTATCTATCGCATGTGTTGACTTGGTATGACTTTCTATTGGGCATGTGAGTGTTTCCTTATGTGAGCTCATCACACTGGATGACTCTCTCTTTCTTTATATTATCAAGCACGGAATGTCCCAAATATCTCGGAAATCATCCAAAACACATCTGAATTTCCCAAAATACCCTTGAATCTCACAACTGAACCCGGAAAGCCTAAAAAATGTCCAAAACACTTAGACAAGTCTCTAAATCGGTCAGAACTCATCTAGGGATAAATCCACACACGGTTGGACTCGTAAAAAAAAAAAATGAAAAATCTCAAAAATATAATTATTTAAAAGTATAATGAGATTTACCAACCATACCAAAACAAACACAAGAACACATAAGTATGCCATTTCCAAGAAATAGTCTTAGAACATGCAATTTTATAAAAGTTGCAATTTAAATCTAATGCTTATGCATATAATAATAATAATATATATATATGAATGTGTTATACCAAATGAGCACAACAATGCAGCGACACAAATGTTATACAATGGGTATGTGAGCCTAAACGCCTTGCAAGAGGAATAAGGTATATATATACCTTTGATTTGCAACAAAGCTTGTTTCTCTGGAAGACTTCTCTTTGCTTGATGAGTTGTCATTCTTCTTTGAAGCTTGAGTTATCATGAACTTAGACAACAAATCAATAAAAAAGATATGTCATTTTGATTTGGAATTATGCCAACATGACTTAAAAACCTAACAATCTCCTCTTTTGGAAAAATTGATCAAGGCAAAATAGACATGATTTTGGCCCCCGTTTCCTACTTTTTTCACTTGATTCTCGAGCATTTTTCCGACTTTTAACTATGATAATCAAGTGTTTCAAGATTATTAGTTCCATAAGAGCATTTATGGGAGATGGATGAGATAAAGTGCATAAAGTGCCAAAAAGGAGAAAATGGGATAGAAACAGGGCAATGTCGCGGTTTGGGTGTTGATACAATGGCACCGCGACAGAAGAGTCCACTTCAAGCAAAGACCAAGTTCAAGCAATTGTTGAGCCTTAAGTGTCGCAGCTAGAACACTGCGACAGAGAAGAAAATTTAGTGGGAACGATCAGGTGTGAGTTTTGCGGTCTAAAACGTCGTTATTTGCCAACCGCGACACTTATGAAAGGAAGATAGTGAAGACCAAAAATGCATAGTGCATAGGTCCACAAACCGTGCACTACCCACAAATCATCGGCGAACCGAGAACCCATCTACTGCAAAAGTACCTAGTGCGCGGGTAGGTACATGCACATTACCTGTGTAGTCATGTAATCAGAGAGCTAGATCATTTCCAAAGTGCAGTTCGCGGTCAACGTCATTGTTCCCTAATCGGGAAAGTCAAACAACGACCTCGTGTCAACTCAGCTTCGGGATGAATTTCAGCCCATTCATAAGGGGTATTCTTGTCCTTTCTTGCCCATTCCGTAGCCTAGCCTTCATAACATATAAATACACCAACTTTTACAGAGAACACAACCCTTGATCAATCCATTATACCCATCTCAAATTCCTCCATCTATACTTTTGAACTCATATTCTCCACCTAAAATCAACAATAAGGTCTAGATTACTTCACCAAAATCACTCCTCTCTTTCCATCTTCTACACCCATCTCTTTTTTCACTACCTATTTAACATCCACCTATCTAGACATATCCACATCCACCATTCTTTGCACAAGGATCAACAAGGAAGTTCAAGGAAGGATCAAGCATACAAGAGAGACTCATGGGTTATTTCTCTACATTTTACTTTCTTTCTTTATTTGTGATTATGTGTAATTAAACCCCATTCTAGGGGAATGATTTGAGAAACTCTTGGACAATAGGTATTTGTTAGCTTTCAATAATATGTTTAAACAATTATAGTTCTATTTACTTTTTAATTAGATCTTGCTCTTATATGATTGATTGAGTTATTGACACACTTGTTAATTGCAATATGTTGTAGGATTTACTTGTGATAAAATTTGTTGAGTAATTGACACACTTGATTGATTGTAGCACATAGTGAATATGATAGATTGTTGATGGGTATATCAACCCCAATTGCCTAGGCCTTTGATTGTCACTAACCGATCCCACATTTATCCCCTATCTTTAATTGGTTAGAAATTTTGGTGGAAAGTTGTTTGGTTTAGTACTCACGACCAAACACAAACTCGAATGAGATCAGTCCTTGATTGTGTGAACCGTACGTTATTTAAGCTTGTATGAATTGCCCAAAGTCCATTAGCGACTTTATCAATCACTTAGACTTCTCATTAATTGTTTATTCTATATATCTTATCTAGACTAGTTAGGTATTCTATTTTCCATAACACTTTTATTTTACTTTACTTGTTGTTTGTTTCTTTTGGTTTTTGAACCAACCAATCTATCCTAATCTATGATTTATGTTTTATGAACCTAGATTAGACTAACCTAGAGCAGATTGCAAATCAATTAATCCATCACAATCCTTGTGGATGATCCCTTTCTTGCCACTATATTAATTTTCATATCTTAAGCGTGTTTGCAAGTGGTAAATTATGGTGTTCAAGATGCACGAAAATATCTTGTTTTGGAGGGTTACAAACGGCCTCTTCAAAATTCCATGTCAAAACACCTATACATATATCTAATTAAAAACAAAGAAGATTGATCACAAATCACACCCTCACATTAAAATAAGCTAGACTAATCTTCAAAAAGTCTTGAACTTCTTCGTTTGATCTTCTCTTGATATCACCTAAAATCAACATGAAAAACAAAGCATATACAAGAGAATATATGTTGCAATATACATATTTGACAAGAATATAACAATAAAGTTCAAATGGATACATGTATACTCCTCCTTAATACATGCATAATATCCATCACAATAATAATAATAATAATAATAATAATAATAATAAAATAAACTCATCCAAGTTATTACATGCCATAAGATGTTCAAAATACCAGATACCAATCGAGTTCAAATTAAAACAAATACTAAAATAAGATAAAGGTAAGCTAAACCAAGTATTGATTATATATTCTATGTTGCATATGTTTGCATCTGCATACATTTGATCACGTTAGGAAGCTTTGCAAATGCATAAAGTCTATTGTTGGAACTTGTGGTTCTAGCTTGAGCAAGGAAGTCTTTACCAATGTCAGGGAGATCCGTAAGTTGAGTAAGGAACTTTCTAGAGACATGTGAAATGTTTTGGATAGAAAGAGGCAAGTCTTTTATTAGTAAAAGGCCCACGGGTAGGATAGAAGAGATGTCCAATAAGATGTAGACACTCATGAGGATTGGTCACTTTTGAGGGTGTACTTTTATCCAACTAGTGAGGGTGGTGTTGCCAGTAGTTGTGGAATTAACTCATGGATGTTTCCTCTTCGGAGGTTTACCATGTAAAATTAACGTGTCAAATGTCTCTAACTCAAACTCTCTTATATTTGTGTTTTGTGATGTTTATATCTTGTTGAATCTATTAAATTGAATATCTTTGTAAACAAGAATCTCGACAAGTTTAAGTTCCAACCATTTTGTTGAATCAATATTTGTCTCTTATATCTTTTTAGTTTTTAAACATTGTATCTTATGAAATTCTATATCAAGTTGTAAAGTTCTACTTAGTGAATTTACATTGTAATAAGAACAACTTGTGGAATTTGCTTTGCATTGAATATATTTGTATATGAGATATATTATCTCTTGTTTTGTATATGTGTTAAATGTATCACTTTCTTTCACATTTATGAGTTTATATTTATAGACTAAGGATGGTGAATTGAGCCTACATATGATAATTGTTATCTAATAACAATCATATTAAGAGTTAAGTTACATGCTCACCAAGTGTTTGACAAAAATCTCGAAAGAGTTTTAAAAATAGAATGTCAACTTATTCACACCCCCCTAGTTCATAACCTTGTAGGAATTGAGCTTATATGTGATAACTGTTATCTAATAACAATCATATTAAGAGCTAAGTTGTATGCTCACCAAGTGTTTGATAAAAATCTCGAAAGAGTTTTAAAAATAGAATGTCAACTTATTCATCCCCCTAGGTTGTTTAGTTTATAACCTTATAGGAATTTCAAAAACATAGGATTTAGAGGTATCAAATACAAACATTTATCAAACTAACAAATACCTCAAAACCTAGCTTTTGTTAGTTCTCGAGTAAAATAATAAAAAAAAAAAACCTAAAAACTGAAAACTAAACTAAACTAATATAGACCATTTTCGTAAGGAAATACAATATCATTAAATGTATATACTACAAACCTTTAAACCTTTAGGTGTCCTTAGTAGGAGGAGTTATAGTCTCTTGAGGCTTTACCATCTGCGATACCTATAAACACTTGACTCAAGACTCAAAACAAAAACGACAAGACAAATTCCCATACTAATAAGAATCAATGCAAGCATAACACACTTATTAAAAAAAAAAAATCCTTCATTAACTGCCAAGTGTATGAAGATCCTCAAGTAAGTTGTACAATTTTGTGGGTTATGTTTATTAATTATTTTTTCTATATTGGTTGGTTTTTTTTTTTTTTTTCGTGGTTTGATTCAATTTTCTATTTGGATGAGTTTTGCTTTTTTATTATTTATTTATTTTTTATTTATTAACAAAGATATAGGAAAATAAGAATAAATTTTAATTTTGGCATTCTTTATCATGTTTATTTTTCTATTCGACTAACATTTTATCTTTTCATTTTAGTATAATTAAAATTGTAAAATTTCAGATTCTAGTTTGTTTTAAATTTTCTATTTGGGCATATTCCAGTTTATTATTATTATTATTATTATTAATGAAAATCTATTTAGCAAAAAAAATGGTATGTTTCAATTTTTTTAATTAACAATATTTTTTCTTCGATTTTACTTCCGTTTGAATTTCTGAGGAAAGGTAAACAGTCCGAAATTCGTGTCTGACCAACATCTCTAGTGGATGTAAAATCCCACTTAATTTTTAACATAACTCATTTCTTTGTAATTAACGAAGAAGAAGGGGATTCTCTAGGAGTTTATAGTTATTAACGCACAGAATATACGTACGATAAAAATGAAATAATGAAGCATCTTCTTTTACAATATCAGAGAATTGAAAATTTGTCCCTAAATGGAGAATATATCTTCCAAATTAAATAGCTTTGGCTTCTTCAACTTATTGTATACTTTGAAAGCGAACTGGCTTGGATAACATCATAAGATTAATTTGAGTTGCTTACATCGAGTTGAAGTTTTTTCACAGTAAATGTCTAGATCTCCTTGAGGTATTACCAAAATCGATTAATATTATAATTGTTTCAACAATTTTATAATGAGATGATAAATTAATCAATTCTACCAATTAGTATCAATAAGATATCATATTCATATAAAAATATTTAACTAGCTAGGCATTGAACGGCAGCTTTTGTAAACATCCTCACTAGTCATTACTATAAAAGAAACCATTGTATTCATGTTGATTCATAAAAAAATAAATTGTATTCTGGGGCATTCTTAATCAAAAACCTTGTAATGGCGGTAAAAAATTTCCTCCTAGGGCTCTTTTTTTTGACTTGTTCTGGGGCATTTGCTTCTGATGATCCTAGTCCTCTTCAAGATTTCTGTGTGGCAGACCTCAAATCACCAGGTACTACGTATGTATGAATTCCATGTTCTTCAATCTTGTAAAAATATGTTATTGAATTTATTTATTGTTAGTAACCATCGAACCAAAAACTAACCTATGAATTCCATGTTCTTCATTCTTGTAAAAATATGTAATAGAAATTATTCATTGTTATTAACCATCGAACTAAAAACTAACGTACATGCATTTGTTTATGTATTTATTATGCAATTTGCATATCTGTTTGGGGTTGGTTCACGTGCTAAGCTCATTGGTCTAAAAAATAGAGTACAAACTCTAAAATAGATAGAGTATCACATGCTCCCACCGTACTCTAAAATCCTGTTTCCAAGAATTTTTTTTTTTGAAGCTTTTACCATTGGTAGGATTCGAGTCGCTGACTTGATAGTCATTATCATGTTCTTAGTTATAAAAAAATATTTGACATTTATATTTTTTTTTACCTTTTTAATTAAATTAAATTAATATATAATAAGTTTTAATTTATAAATTTTATTATTATAAAAATTATATCATTAGAAGTGCCTCATCTAGATCTTAAAAATGAGACTAATATTGAATATTTAATAATAATATTTTTATTTAATAAAATTTCATTTTTCAATACTTACTTATTCTTACTGTACTTTATATTAGTTGAAAAATGTTAGACCATACAAATTAGGTAGAAAATTATTTGATAAAAATAAAAAAATTAGATAAAAATATATGAGAGAATATTTTTTTTATTAGTGCATGAATGTGAGCAAATTAGTCTAAATTTAAGTGATAAAAGTAGAGTAAAACAAAATTATAAGAAATTCATGCACTAATAAAAACACCATATTTTTACAAAAAAGATTTTATAAAAAAATTATAAATTTTATTAAAATAACATTTGTTAAAATTTAGTTGAGCAATAATTTATCGAAGAAAGTAAAAAATGATAATAAAAATATAAATTATTAGAATATAGACATAGAGAAAGAGACAGAGATATAGATAGAGATAGAAAGTGTGGTGAGAGTGAAAGAAATTTAGAGATGAAATCTAGAGAGATTATTCGTGGGAGATGCTTAGACAGGGTACTTAAATACTAGTATTAAGCCATTTTCTATCGGGTTAAACTTTTGGATCTAATGTTACTAGCTAACATTTAAAACTTTAATGGCAGTGCTGGTAAATGGTTATGTTTGCAAGGATCCGAAGCTAGTTATAGCGGAGGACTTTTACACGAGCGGGCTTCACTTAGAACGTAACATATCAGACTCTTGTGGTTCTGGGTCAGACAGTATATCAATAATACAAGTACCAGGACTCAACACTCTTGGCATCAGCATGGGCCGTGTAGACTTAGACTCATGGGGTGTTATTGCTCCACATTATCACCCGAGGGCTAGCGAGATCATAACTGTATTACAAGGAACCATTGAAACAGGATTTGTCACTTCGAACCCCGAAAACCGTCTGATATCCAAAGTACTTAAGAAGGGAGATGTGTTTGTGATACCAAAGGGACTTGTTCACTTCCAAAGAAATATTGGAAATGGTCATGCAGTTGCCCTTACAGCTTTTAATAGCCAAAATCGGGGAGTGGTTACAGTTGGAAATGCGGTGTTGGGTTCAAAACCGAGTATCTCAAGTGATCTTCTAGCCAAGAGTTTCCAAGTGGATGAGAATGTCATTCATCAACTGCAGGCCAAGTTCTAAATTAGACAACTGAATTTTTTATTTTTTTTTAAATTGCGGTGGCAGCAACTCGCGCGAACCTAAAAACATTTCCTGACTCAATAAATGCCCTTAATTTCCACCAAGCAAATATGAATGATTCAATATAAATGCGTGTTAGTCATTTTATGATGTTTTATGTTAATTTCTCGTATCTTACTTTGCATTCCAATTTGGTTAAGTATCACTTTAATTTTAGGGTTAATTGAAATAACCCTAAAGTTTTACAAAAAGACTTAAAATTCAACTATTAGCCTTAATTGCAGCAGATCCCACATCAATAGTCGACTTCCATCCTATTTAACTGTTCACTAAGATTTGGGTGTAAAAATCCATAATATCCCTGTGCTTTATTTTTAGAAGTCTTAATTGTCGTTTTAACTTTTAAGATTTCAAGTTTAAACGATTAAATAATTAAGTTTCAAATTAAAATAAATAAATAAAAGAGCTTAAATAATTAAAATAAATATAAAAAAAATACTTTCACATTCACATCTATTTAATTTTTTTTATTAGAGTTCATTAAAATTAGTTTTTGTCTTTTTGATCCCTTAAAATTAGTATTTATAATATTTAAAATAAATAATTAAAAAAGAAAAACAAAATCATTAATTCAGTATCATCATCCTCATCTCTCCACACCGCCATCATCAGCCCGGCCCCTTGTCTCTCCACCATATCATCATCAGTCTTCAGTCTAAAAAATTTCCAATTTTTTTCTTTCAAAAACAAATTTAACAAATAATCTAACAACAACAACCCACATATAGTGTATCCATCCAATAATATCTCTTCACCAAACAAAACTCAAATACTCAAACAAATAATTAAATAAACAAAGTTGAAGATCCTCAACCTTCTATCTGGAAAGTTGAAGATCTATGCCATTTGGAAGACCAAACTTAGATCTTTGGGGACTTCTCTTCAAGAGATGCAATCTCATCTCACATGTTATTTTAGTGGGCATCTGTCTTCCTGCCGTCGATGAGATTCGCGACACCCAATGGTTCTAGCGCTGGACGAAGACAACACCCTTCCAATGGCTACCCTACTTCAATTCCCTATGGATGGGTACGTCTTCCCTATAAATGAGAGATCTACTCAGTTGGAGCAGATTTGGAGGTTTGTGCCTCCATCGATCAAATGGCCGCATCTGATTTGATCAGATGGTCTAGAATTTTTCTACATTTGGATTTCTTTTTTCAATTAAAAATTTAATAATTATATTTATTTTAAAAAGTGACGATTTTACCTTTAAAATTTCAGTCAACCGTTATCTCTAACGAAATTTGACTAACGGTTTGGGGGGTTGTAACAATTAATGTCATTTGTTGAATATTGCTTTAATGGTATAACTCAGGGGTGTTTGTGCAATTTACCCTTAATTTTACCTACATGTAAGTGTACATTAATTAATGAGTTAATTACACCAAACCCCCTGAAGTTTGCTCTTTTATACGCGGAAACAACTTTATCGTTAATTGATACTCACCTCTTCCTCTTATTAGTCAAATTTGATCAAACTTAAAAGTTAACCGTCCAAAATAAGGGTATTTTTGTCATTCATCATTTCAAGCATTTAAAAAAAATAATGAAATAGATTAATTGAAAATTTGTAATGTTGTTAAAAAAAAATTGAAATTTCTTTTCAAAAAAAAATTGAAAATTTTAAAATTAATGAAATAGATTAATTGAAAATTTGTAATGTTGTTAAAAAAAATTGAAACTTCTTTTCAGAAAAAAAAAAAAATACTTTTTTTTTTCCTCCACCGTGGTGGAAATTAACTTGAAAAAAAAAATGAAAAAAACAAGAGTTGGTATTTGATCTCCACGTCCGATGAAGATTGTCAAACCATCTTCGTCACTCAAGATGGACTTAAGCGACGACGATGGAGTCATCTCTATCGTGGTCGATGGAGATGACCTTCGAAAGAGATCGTTGAACCATCTCTATCGCTCAAGATGGACTTGAGCAATAGAGATGGACTCATCTCTATTGGCCACTAGGGACAGGCATTGGGAAAATGGGGATTGATTGATCTTGAGATGAATGGTGGAGATTCATTATATAGATATAGTTTTTTTTTTTGTTTTTTTTATTTTATTTTATTTTTAATTTTGAATATCTTAAATCCTAAATATCTTTATTTCTTTTCTTTTTTGTTTTTGAATTTTGAATTTTTTAAATTCAATTCTTAATCTCAACCGTTCAACTTTGTGATGGACGGTTGGAGATCCATTTAGAATAAGGGTTAATTTTTTATGATTTTTTCTAAAGACATTTTTTTTTAGGGGAATAATCATTTGGGTCTTTTTGTTTTTCAGAATTATCTATTTTTAACTGATTATCTTTTTTTCATTGACTTGGTCCCTATGTTTTCAAAAACCCATCAATTTGGTCATTTTGACCAGATTTTTTATGGTCAACAGTCATAGAAAACGTTGAATGACTATTTTACCCCTAGAAATTTCTTTTCTTTTAAAAAATAAAATAATAAAATTTTGATAAAAGAAAAACAAAAAAAATGAAAAAAAAAAAAAAAAATTAGGTGGAGATCTAGATGGATCTCCATATGAATCTCCAAAATCAAACTTACACTCAAATACCAAAATCGTTTTCCACCATCATCCAACATCCAACATCCAACATCCAACACACATACCCTAACCACTACCATTCAAAAACCAAACACACATACCCTAACCACTACCATTCAAAAACCAAACACCAAACCCTAGTCACCACTCTAACCCACCAAAATCCACCAACCAACACATCTAAGAACGTTGATCTCCTCCCAACCTAAGACATCGACACTCGATCTTATAGCCAACGAGATCCCGACCGTCGCATCTTCTCCCTTTTTGGCTTTCTCTCCCATTCCATCTTCTCTATCTCTTCCATGGACCAGGATCCTCTCCTCACCCCACTTCACCTCATCCTATCATTTTCCTCACCTTTTTTAAAGCATGTGATTGGTTGTTAATAAAGTGTCAATCACATCTTAACCATTTATTCATTGCAATGCTTATGTGCCATAAGATTAAGTGAGGTGAGGAGATGATATTTATCCCTCTTCCATTTGCTAATGGGATTGGACACCGATCTCCCCGTTGAGAGGAGATCAATGCTAGCGGCTAGTGATGGTGATTTCTTTTGGTGGTCGTGTGAGTGAGTGTGTTCGGGTTTGAATTTGGATTTGGATTTGGATTTTGAATATTCCTATTTGGGTTTGGTTTTGATAGAAGTTTTTTTCTTATTTTTTTAGTGATGGTGGCATTTGCATTTTGGATATTTTTTTCTTCGTTTTCTAGTTGTGCTTGAATGGTGGTGGTGTTTGCCATGTTGTTGTTTATTAGAGAGAGAGAGAGAGAGAGAGAGAGAGAGAGAAGAGAAGGATGGTTGGATTTGAGCAGGTGGTTGGATTTTTCTGGGTTTTGAGGTGATGATGACGATGATTATTCTAGGTTGTAGATGGTGACAATGATTTTTTCTAGGTAACTGGTGTAATGGTGGAGATTTTGATTTGTTTTAATTTTTAGGTTTTGATTCGTTTTGATTTTTGGGTTTTTAATTTTGATTCTCTATCACCGATCTGGATCTCTATCAGTCATCCATGGAGTTCCAGATGGTGGTTTTTTTTTTTAAATATTTTTTTATTTTAGTAATTTGATCACCACCATCAATATTTGAGATGGGAAAAAAAATTAATTTTTTTAAACAAATCAATTTTTAAGAAAAAAAATAAATCTCCACCATCCATCTAAGATTTTGATGGTGTAGATTTAATTTTTTTTTTTTTTTTGTATTATATAACTATTTTAAAAAAATCTTTTTTTTTTTTTTTTGGTGTTGACATATGGCAATGACATGTTCTTGGTTTAAAGACAAAATTACCGTTGAAACTGTTAAAGATGACTAACAGTTTATTAACTGAGGGACCAAATTGATGTGTTTTTAAAAATATAGGGACCAAGCTAGTGGAAAATGGACAAACAATTAAAAAGTAGATAATTCAACAAAACATAGGGACCCAAATGATAATTCCCCTTTTTATTTTGTGATAAGAGTGGCATTTCGGTCTTTTGCATTTTATTGTTTTTTAATTTTTTTAATTAATATTAAAGGGGTATTTTGGTATTTTTAATGGTCAAACATAGTCAACGGTTAAGTTTGACTAATGATAGGGGAGGTGAGTGTAAATTAATGATAAAGTTGTTGCTGAGTGTAAAAGGGGAAATACACGTTACACCACGATTTTGAATCAAAAAAGAGATTTCAAGAAATGGCAGATAGGGATAGGAATTTCCCCCATGGGGCCCACCCCCATTTTGGCCCCAAATGGGGTTTTGGAGTGGGGGTGGGGAACCTCCACCCACCCCTATTCCCCCATTCCCCTATTTTCTAAATGGGGGAGAGGGTGGGTCCCTAAATCCTCCATTTCCCCCATATATATATATATATATTTAATTTAATTTTCTTAGAAAAAAAAACTCTAACTCTATTAGTCTATTATTCATATTTTGGATTGATCGAAGGTTTTAAATTTGTTTAGACTTTTATGTATAATACACTAACACTATATTATTATAGTTATTTGTGTTAATTTTGGATTAAATTAAATCAATTATATATTTTAGATTGTAGCTAATTATTGGATTGGATATTGAAACAGGGTAAAACAAAAGTTTGGTTCGATCGAATTTCGAATTATGAATTCTAAATTTCGGATTTCGGATTTCGGATTGAAAAACTTTAGAATTAAAAATGGGGGAAATGAGGAAAATGAGGGACGGGGGTGGGGGCAGGGGAACCTCCCCCCAAACACCCCCATCCCCAGTTCACCCAAATGGGGTTTGGGGGTGGGGGTGGGGGGAGGTTTTAGGAATGGGGGTGGGGGTGAGGGGACCCTCCCCCAACCCATTGAGCCCCTATTCCCATCCCTAATGGCAGATCTATGCACTTTATTAATAACCGAGTCGGATCTAGTGTATCATAAGGGATTTTCCTTTTCTATTAATTCCTATCGATTGGATCAAAAACTGTTCTTGAATGAGGTATTCAACTACAGGGATGAATTGAAAAAGAAATTTTTATTGATTCTACCTCCTATTTTTTATGAAGAGAATGAATATTTTTATCGAAGGATCAGAACAAAAAAAAAAAAGGGTTTGGATCTCCTGCGGAAATGATTTGGAAGATCCAAAACTAAAATTAATGGTATTTGCTAACAACAACATAATGGAAGCAGTCAATCAATATAGATTGATCAGAAATCCGAAGTTTATTGCAATTTGTTCTTAATTAATTGTCAGATGTCTTTTGAATTTATAATACACCTAAACAATTTGGGATGTCTACGAGAAACCATCATAAATATCCCTCTAGAAATAATGAAAATTGTTTTTAACAACATCCATACAAGTGATTGTTTTTAACCAAATGCTAAATGAAATAATCCCAAATTCCCCATTTAAGTGTCCCCTTCCCCCATTTTCCAGAAGATTGCACGTAGTATAGAATAAGATTTCATGAAATACACAAAAATTATTTCATGTATTATAGAATACGAATTCACCTAGTATAGAGTGTGTCGTTTTTCATTTGCTGTTTTTCAAAAATAAAAAACAAAAAATGAAAACATTGATTATGGTTTCAGTTTCGAAATTTAAAAACGTGTCCGGTACCATATACTCTAAAAATAAAAACACTAAAAACACGCAAGTAGATTAACTAAAAATTTTCAAAAATCGGAAAATCATATTTTCATTTTATTTCACATTATAACCTAAAAACTATTTAGTTAAACATTTTATTCAAATATTTTTTTTTAAAAAGAAAATCACATTAATTATAAATTATAAATTATAAATTTTTTAGAAGGAGAGTTCATTGGTGTTTGGAGTTTGAAATTGGGACCTTGTCTAGAAAGCTTTTTTCTTCATAGAATCCAGAGGCTTTGATATTTTGGAATTTTTGAAGCCAAAACCTTTGGTTTTCACTGTATTGAGTAGCCACTTGGAGTCTCTGAGAAATAGATAAGGCTTGCAATGGTGTCCGGAAAAATTGAACAAGATTTAAATCTTTCAAAAAGGAAAAAAAAAAAAACGTGAAAGGAGCCGTGGATCTGCTTCTCTTGGAGGAGTAGATCGGCAACTCCAACAACGGAGAAGGATTCCAGTGTTGGAGGAGGAGCAAATCAACTGCTCCTCAAATTAAGCTTTCATGGAGGATAGGAAGAAGAAGATGTAGAAGAAGAAGAGAAGGAGAAGAAAGAATTAGAAGATGAAGAAGGAAGAAGAAGATAAGAAGACGAAAATAGAAGAAGAAGAAGACATAAGAAGTCACAGAAAAATGAAGAAGAAGAAAGGAAAAAAAAAAAAAAAAAAGACAAGAAAAATATGACGCATTTGTGTTTTTATTTTTATTTAAAATCAAAGAAAACATGTATAATGTGTTTTTCATGTTTTTTAATTTTAAGTCGTGACCTATATCTATATGAATACCCAATCTTAATATGACATGCAAAAGCAAGGAAATATTGAATTTAACCTTGGTCCAATGGAACCCAATCTTTTGTATCATGTAATTAAACCTTGGTCCATCAAAATTAACAATCAAATATAGCATTATAAGCGTGGATTCATATATACAAGTACTTATGAAGTTTATGGTCCAAGAATCATAAACTTAAATTCAAATTCTCAAGGCCTAGCTAGCAAAGTCAAGTGGATTTGGTCACCAATCAACTCATTGCTGAATTGTTACTAAATGCAAACGTTAATTGAGACGGTCAATCAATCAATCAAGAATCATGCATGCAGCAACCATATTAAATCAAGATTAAGAATTGAACAAGAAAAAGCAATACATTGATTAACATCAAACAAGAATCCAATATGATAATTAAATCAAAGATTCATCTAAACCCTAACAATGGAGGGATGCATAGATCCTTATGTTTACAAACATAGAATTAATCATAATAAAAGTAAAAATATTCCAACTTTAGATGGAAGATGACTATAATGAAGGTCAGTTTGATCCATGTTTTTACTTGGCTTTCCTCTTTCATCTTCCTTCCCTTTTTGGTTTTTTATTTTTGTTTTTGTTTTTGTTTTTTGTTTTTTTTTTTCTCTTCTTTTCTTTCTTCCGCCACCTCCCTAACAGTCCAATTTCCCTCTTTTTATATCTCCCATTTCAATTATTTTGACAGCAAGAAACCAAAAGATTGAACCTTAACCAATTGGCCCTTGTTGAGGCTTAAAAAACCCCAAATTTTAAGCCCTGATTGAGTGCTGGCCCTTGTTGCAAAAATGAGGGAATATCCAAAACGAATCATTACATGCTGTTTTGCCACATGAAAGGTATGGTTGAGCCATGTGATCCGTAATTGGACGGAATACGTGAAACCCCTTGGGCCTTGGGCACTTCTAACGACTTTACGGTTGACTACAATTGACTTTTATGAGAATAATCAAGAAATCTTAAGGATTTCCAAGGACTGCTGAGTACCTTCAATTCTCCACAAAGAATGGATCTTTAAGATCAGCAAGTCCATCATCTTAGTTCCCTTAGTGATCATGCATCTCAGGAATTGTAAAGAAAGTCCTCGGAATACATCTTTTATGCTCAATTCATCACCCAGGCTGATTTTGACTTGTAAAATGAAAAAAAATAAAAAATAAAAAGGAGCTAAAAAAAAAAGAGCAAGGACTTGAAGGTTATTTAAGGCATGATTGATATAAAAAAAAAATTAGGGAAATTATGACACTTATCATATAGAAAAAACGATTTCACATAGTATAGCAAATATAATTTCATGCAATATTTAAAACTTCAAGAGAAATTCATAAATAACCATTATTCAATTGAAATTAGGTTAGAATGACATTAATATATATATTACCAAAATTTATTTTACTATCTTATTTTCAATTAATTTTCTTTAGATTTTTTAATTTAATTTTATTCTGTATTATTTTACTGTTGTTGATGGTTTTGAAACGTCTACTTTTATTGACAGAAAGTGTCATAAAACATTCTTTTTCTAGTAGCGCAAATCTCAATTTTCTTTGATTTTCTCGAATACTTAAAATAAAAAAACCAGTATAAAACAACAAAAGCCCATAAAATATATGATGTTTTAAAGTAAATAAAAGTATTTAGGTAAAAGTTTTACTTAACACATTTGGAACGATGTAGTTAAGATATATTTGTCGAATTTGTTCTAAAAATTCGGAACTCTAGAACCTTCAACAATGCTACAAAATGATGTTATTTTATTATTTGTTTTTCTTCCTGTGTATAGTAACATAATGTTTTGTTTCATACAAACTTGGTTAGTGATGGCTGAGAAATTAGAATGATAAGAGAGAGATCTTAAGACAGAGAAAAGGGAGAGGAAGAGGTAGGAGGAAGATGTAAATTATGTTCGAGGGTATTTCGGTAATTCTCTTGACTATAGGGTGAAAAGAAATTTTTACACTTGTTAACAATAAAACTTATAGATGTGGTTAAATACAAATTTCTTATAACTTGCGTGGTCAAAATTGATAATTCCCTATAACTCTTATTCATACAAAATTTCATTGTGAGATCATAAATAGGAGAAAATTTTCAATGGGATGGTCTCATTGATGTGGCAGTGAGACCGTTCAATAGAAGTTGTAGGTGGTCGAACTATGGTTGATGTGGATTGGATCGGGTTGCACTGGGCCCAAGGCAACTTCTATTGAATTGGTCAACTAGAGAATGTCGTTTAAGGGTAGATTTGCGAAGGTGGATAGTCGATCGACCTTGAACAGTTATCTTCTTCGTTGAACCTACAAGAAAATAAGAACGAATAATAGAAATAGAAAAAATGGTGAGAATGGTGGTTTAATAAGCCTTAGGTACGCTTGGGCTTAGCAATAATCTGTAATGATTTTGATAGTGATCACGTTCCAGCTGTTGGAATACTACTTCTACAAAGTTTCAATACGCAATATTGAGCTTTTTAGTCAGAATTTTCTCTCTCTCCCCCACCCCTTATGATTGATAAGGGTTCCTTTTATAGGCGTTGAATTCTCTTCAACGTTCATTTCCAATCTGAATCGTGAGAGAGATCTCCGGAGAGATTCTCTTTACGTTGGGTAAGCAGTTTTACCCAGTTGGTAACTGCTCTGACTTGGTCAGTCAACAAAAAACTGATCAAGGTCTTGGGTCGACCTGACGTAGTAGGCCTAGATAGGTCTTAATATCAAGAGATTCTGGGCTTACACGCATTTGGGCCTATGGGTCATTTTTGGCTACCACAGTTTGTACCCCACTCTCTAATCATGGGATCACCAAGGTTAGAGAGTGATTTTAGTTGAGTCGTCGTATGTGATAGAAGTCGTGTCGAAAGGTTTCATAAACGTTTGAAGGATCACTTTGTCGAGTGATGAGTTAACCATGCCGAGAATCGATGAATTTAAATTTGAAGCGACCTGTCGTTCGACAATACAATGTATCATTGAAAATGAAGGCGCGGGACATCCAATCGATGGGACGGTTGCATTTCGATTTTTTTAATTTTTTAATTTTTTTTTTTTTTTTTATGTTAACGTCATGTGCATTTAATTCAAGTACATCTTTTGAAACGGTTTTGCCTCTGAAATTTGAATTTTGTGATTATCCAGGTTGTTTGGCAAACGAAGAGGTGCTGACGCGTGGCAATCTAGGGTTAGGCTCTTGCGGTTGTGGGATTTAATAAATAAGTATACTAGTGTTTCCCATTAATCATGCAAGTTACAAATTTCTTCAGAAACCTCGAGAAAAATTTTCTTCCTCTAACAAAGTGTTCTACAGAGCTTCGTCGATTTTTCCAACGCTTTCTACAAGGTTAGCAAAGAAAAAAAGGCATTTATATATTCTATGTTAGTTTTTACATGAGATTTACCTTCCTTTATTTGAGTAGAGAATAGATCGAAGTGTGATGTTCCTTGTGTCTTTTGCTGTTCTTGACTCTTTGCTGCATTTTGAACATATTTGAAGTACTTAATTTCTTTCTTATGTTGAATCTATTCACTTGATGTGTTGTAAGTCCCTGGTTTCCTTGACTGTTGTTGTTCATAAGTAGGCTTCTAAATTCCAATAGTCGCTCAACTTAGGAAAAGATGTAATTTGATTGATTTGATAAAAGATTTCGATATTTTGAAGAGGAAACCGTATTCTTGATTTCACACAGGAAAGCCTAGGTTTTGATAATTAAACCTTAGGTCGTGATTGTAGTGTTTAGTTTTTGCCTGATTTGTGCATTTTTTGCATGTCAGCTTTTGGAGATATGTCGAGTGACAAAACAGTCTCTAATCTACGTGTTGATTGAACACCTAGCAATGAGGGTGAGGATGAAGTCAATAATATATTAGCGAGCGATGATCGACTGGTATCAGTAGAGGACCCGTCGAAAGTAATGTCAATAAATACGAGGGGTATGTTAGATCAGGGAGTCGTATGTGTGGTTGCTGGTTTAGTCGACTCTTCAGAGCGTATAGATGTCGCAGAGGCATCTACTTCTGGTCGTCATACTGGCGTTCTAAATAATAGTCCTCTGAGTGTGATAACGAACGCCGACTTGGATATTATCTGGACGATTTATGGGATCCTGAATTCTGTCTAACTACGAGCGTTGAAGAAGGAGAAGGGGAGGGCAGATTGGGACATACCTGAATGGATATGTTTCTACGAGTATATCCTCCGTCTAGGTTTTAGGTTCCCAATTCCATAATTGGTCCGTCGAATGTTGTTATATTACGACATATCTCTAGGCCAATTGATGCCCAATAGTTGGAGAATTTTGTTGAGCATGGGTGTCGTTAGCGAGTGGCATAATGTGAAGTTTGGGTTAGGATGCCTTCTCCATAATTATTATTTGAAGGAGCATATACATGATCAAGATAGTTATATGCTAATACATAGATCTAAGAAGAGTCAACTTATTGTTGATACAATGATGAATGATTGTCATTGGAAGGATACCTTCTTTTTTACGAGAGGTCCTCCGATCGACGGCCCCTGGGGGGAGTTGCAGTATCAATACAAGCGACTTTGGAACTAATATGGTAAGTAGTCTACTGATTGTTTCAGTCATTTTTATTCAAACTATATTTAGTATTGATGGGTAATCACTTTTGTAGAAACGAAGGGTGTAGATAGTAAATCGTCGTGCAAAGTGGCACCTGAGCGGACTCAGGCCATTCTAGATATCCCTGTAGAAAAAAGGAGTTACAGAGTATTACTTATGGAAGTTAATCTTAGGCCTAATAGCTTATGGCGATGGTCGACTTTGAATAGGTCGTGAGGACCATATCCTCACGTGAAAGATTTCGCGTTGTACATTTGGACTAGGAAAAGTCTCGAAATACTTGAATGTGATATGAAATTTCTGTCGCCTCTTACTGATGTTGAACATCGTTTCGCAGTGACGTCGATGGCGAGTGCAAAGATAAACATGCCCAACAACACCGAATCCCTAAAACTTCTTAGAGAGGAAATGGCAAAGAAAAGAGCAGCTGTAGCAGCAAAAAGAAGATCAGCCGATAAATCGAAGGAGGCTACTCCTGCAGTGCTCGAACATACTTATACTTCGTCGCTTGAGAAGAGCCAAGTAAGGTAGAGAAAAAAGGATTCTGCCGTAAAAAGTATACATATATGAACGTTTATTAAGATCTGTAAAATATGAACTTACATGAAACGTCGAAAGGACACCTATGTCATAGACCTCTTTCATCCTCTTCCCCTTTAAGTACAACTCATCAGCAGAAAGAAGGAATTTATTCGACCTTTTAAGAAACCCAGGTGGCTCATTAAAAGATGAATATAAGGTTGTCATCGACAAATGTGCAAAGTATCGGAAGGATGCTGACGTCTCTAAGACAAAGAATATTAAGCTCGACCAAGATTTAAAGGAGATGGAGCAGAAGAAAATAGTTCTAGAGGAGAATAAGACGGCACTCGAGGAGGCGTTGGAGGGTGTTGAAAGAGTGAGGGATCGACAATGCGAGGAGTTGACAAACGCTAAAGCTACTATTGTCGAACAAGAGAATTTGATCGAGGGATTGAAGAAATAGCTGATGTCGATAGCGGCCGAAGCTATGTGCAAAGTGAGGGTTGAGTTGTACAAAGAATACTTGTCTGGCGACCATATCAAGTGGAATGAAGCCGAAATGCGAGAAACCATCGAGACATATGACTAAATGGAGCGTTTCGCGCATGAAGGGTCTCCATCCGAAGGTGTAGTTAAAGAAGAGATGAATGTTGAAGGTTAAGGCGGAGGAGTTAGTGTCGTCGACAATGAGAACGTACCACCCATTAACGCAGCTCAAGAATGATTAAATTTTGTTGCATTTTTCAATATAAACTTGTATAATTGTGGATGGTTCCATTGATTTGACTATTTTAAGTTTTGTTAGCTTAATTCATAAACGTGGATGATCTGGTCGATACGACCTCGTTACTAATAATGCTGACGTTTTTATTATACGATTGTCTTCATGTGCTAACTTTGTTTTTGTGCAAACGAAACGACCATCATATAATGGGGTTTGCACAATCATTATTTTTCATCAGAATGAGACAAGCTTGTAAACTTATGCTCAGTCGAAATGATCGCGTTACTTGTTGACACGATAATTATTAGTGGAAATATTCACATGTCATGGGGTTAAATCTTGATGGATATAACCTGTTTAGATGTGTTTCAATTGTTGACAAGACTATAAAAAATAATTGTTAATCGTATATATGCGTGCGTTTTAACGGTCGTCAACACTTTTATTTACTTTGAAATAATCGCTTACATGTGCTTTTTCACGGTCGACATGACCAAATTTTACATAGAAACAATTGTGTACAAGCGTTTCCATTCATGGTCGACAAGACCTTCATTCACAAATAATCGCTTACATGCGTTTTTCACGGTCGACACGACCATATTTTACATAGAAACAATTGTGTACAAGCATTTTCATTCATGGTCGACAAGACCTTCATTTACAATGAAATAATCGCTTACATGCGTTTTCATTCATGGTTTGATCAATGATCGCTAAGTTTGTCCCCATTGTTATTCCCCCACTCTCAATATGTGATATCGTATGATAATTGAGAGTTGATTTTTGTCGTCATCGAAGAATCGTTCTGCAGTAGCAGCTGTACTGTGGCGACTATGTATTTGGCAAAGGTCAACATCTTATTTATAGAAAGATGTTAGTTGTTTTTTCAGCTCAATTTACACTTATTTGTAATAAGTTATCATCATCGCTCCTCGAGGGTCGAATTGTTAGTAAACGATAAACAGATAACGAAATATATTGAAATTAGTTTAGAAATGATACTTTTTTAGATGCAAAGCATTCCAACTGTTGTGCACTTCTCGACCGTCGAGTCCTCGCAATTTGTATGCTCCTCGCCGTTTAATATCAGTAATTTGGTAGAGGCCTTCCCATGTCGGACCTAACTTTCCCGTTTCTTCTTCCCTTGTATTTTGGAATACGCATCATAATACCCAGTCGTTTATCTTGAATGTCCTAATTCGTACTTTTTTATTATAGTGTTATGCGACTTGTTGCTGGTAAGACTGTATTCTCATTGCGGATCATTCTCATCGTTCATCCAGATGGTCTAATTCGAAGTTCAACTCCAAACTGTTTCGCTCTTCATCTGGATTTTTGCTCCGTGCAGTCGGAAGTTTTGTTTCGATTGGGATTACTGCCTTCGATCCATAGACGAGTAAGAATGGCGTTTCACAGGTCGATCGACGAGGTGTTGTTCTGTATGACCATAGTATCTCTAGGAGTTTTTCTGCCCATTCGCCTTTTTCTGCCTCTAAGCGCTTCTTGAGTGTGTTGACGATCGTCTTGTTTGTCGACTATACTTGACCGTTGGCTTGGGAATAACGTGGTGTTGAAAAACTGAGTTTTATTCCATACTTATTGTAGAAATTTTTGAAGTCGTATGATATAAACTGGGATCCATTGTCGGTCACTATCTCCCAGGGGATGCCGAACCTGCAAATGATATTTTTCCATATAAAATTGCGTACCTCAATGTCACAAACTTGTTGGAAGGCTCCGACTTCAACCCATTTGTTGAAGTAATCTATCATTACTAGCATGTAGATGACTCCTCTAGGTGTTTCAAGGAGTTTGCCTACAATATCCATTCCTCATTTCATAAATGGTCAATGGGTTGAAATTGAATTCAACATACCTGATGGGAGGTGTGATATTGGTGCAAATATTTAGCACTTGTAGCACGATTTCACATGGTTTTGCGAGTCCGTATGCATTATTGACCAATAGTATCCTACTGTGATGGCTCTGTTCGACAAACTTCGAGCGCCAGAATGGTTTCTACATTTTTTATAATGTAGGCTTTTTAGGACGTCGTAAGTCTCTCGTGAGGTTATGCATCTCAAGTAGGGTCCTGTAAAGGATTTTTTATATAGCTTACCATACATGATGCAGAACTTTGCGACATTTGCTTTGATCTTCTTAGCGTCGGATCGGTCCCCGGGTAGAATGTCGACTCGAAGGTAATCTAATATGGGATCCATCCAACTTATACCTTGGTGGACTAGTGTTAAAATTTCGGTTTCTTAAATGGTCGACGACATAAGATGAACAACGGGAATTGACTTCGAACCGTTTTTCGTTGTTGACCCAAGGTTAGCCAACGCATCCGCCCGTGAATTCTCTGACCTTGGAATCTGTTGAATATTGAATTCGTCGAATGTAGACTGAAGTTGTTTTGCCTTTGCCAAATATGCTGTCATCATTTGATCCCTGACTTCGTAAGAACCATTCATTTGTCGGACGACCAATTGTGAGTCGCTTTTAACTTTGATTTTCTTGATGTTTAAACTCTTTGCAAGGTCGAGCCCTATGATTAGAGCTTCATACTTGGCTTCGTTGTTTGTCGCACGGAAGTTACAGTGGATCGACTATTCCAATATATCTCCCTGCGGGGATTCAAGTACCAGACCTAGTCCGTTGCCTCTTATGTTACTGGAACCATCGATCGACAACCTCTATTTTTGTGCCGTTGCATTCTCTGTTAAAGCTACTAACTCCTGTTCGGCTTGCACATTCTCACAATGAGTGAAATCTACGATAAAATCTGCTAATACTTGAGATTTCATCGCCGTCCGTGGATGGAAGTTAATGTCGTATTCGCTTAACTCGACCACCCATTTTGTCAATCGTCCTAACAGTTCCGGTTTATGCAATATATTCTTAAGTGGGTAAGTAGTTAATACCTTAATTGAGTGGCATTGGAAGTATGGCCTCAGTTTTCGTGCAGCGACGACAAGTGCTAATGCAAGGTTTTCCAATCTACTGTATCAGGTCTCCGCGTCGAGCAATGATTTGCTTACATAGTATACTGGGTATTGAACGTCATCTTCCTCTTTGATTAGGATGGCGCTTACTGCTGTGTCGGACACTGCTAGATATATGAGTAGTGTTTCGTCGTATTTGGGTTTCGATAGTAGTAGAGGCGATGTCAGATATATTTTCAATTCCTAGAAAGCCTTCTCGCATTCGACGTTCCATTCGAATGTTTTGTTCTTCCTTAGTGTGTCAAAGAATGGGTGACATCATTCAAACGATTTTGAGATGAATCTATTCAAGGCTGCAACTCATCCAGTAAGTCTTTGTACATCCTTAACGCATCTGGGTGATTCGATTTCTTGTATCGATCGAATTTGGTCTGGGTTGGCTTCGATACCCCTTTGGGTGACCAAGTAGCCTAAAAACTTCCTTGAAGATACACCAAAAGAGCATTTAGTAGGGTTCAGTTTCATACCGTATTTGTCGAGGATGTCGAACGACTGTCTCAGGTGCTCGACATGTTGCTGAGCCATTAGTGATTTGACTAGCATGTCGTCGATATATACTTCCATTATTGTTCCAAGCATTTCGGTAAACATCTTGTTGACCAGTCGTTGGTAAGTTGCACCTGTATTTTTCAAACCAAAGGGCATTACTTTATAACAAAAAGTACCTCACTCTATTACGAAAGCAGTTTTCTCTTGGTAGTCTAGATGCATCAGGATTTGATTGTAGCCCGAATAAGCGTCCATGAAGCTGAGTAGCTTGTGTCTTGCTGTCGCGTCGACTATCGTGTCAATGTGGGGAAGTGGGGAAGTGGGAATGAGTCTTTGGGGCATGCTTTGTTGAGATCTGTGAAGTCGATGCAAACGCGCCATTTTCCGTTCTTTTTCTTGGCGACTACGACGTTTGCAAGCCAATCCAGATACTTCACTTATTTTACTAATCCAATGTTGAACAGTTTCTGAATCTCTTAATTAATCACTTTGTTTCTCTTTGGAGCAAATTTCCTTCGTTTTTGTTTCACGGGCTGATGGTCGGGGTCTACCTACAATTTGTGAACCATTACCTCTGGGTCGATTCTGACCATATCCTCATACGGCCAAGCAAAGCTGCTTCGTCGTTCCTTCAAGAAATCGATCAGTTGCTCGCGGATCTTTTTTGTTAGTCTGGATCTAATGAAGACTTTGCGCTCTAGTTGATCGGGATCTATTGATATTTCGTCGAGTTTTTCCATTTTCGGCATGGCTGGGGTCGATTCGACGTTAGCTTTCTGTAATTGCTATAATTCCTCTTTCTTTTTCTTCATGGCATTTTGGTGGCACTCCCTAGCTGCCCTTTGTTCCTCTTTTATTTCTCTTACTCCTCACCTGGTTGGGAATTTTATCATCTGATGGTAGGTCGACGGAATTGCCTTCATTTCATGTATCCAAGGTCTGCCCAAGATTGCGTTGTACGGGGATTGGCAGTCGAGCACTAGGAAGTTGATGTAGAGGTTCATTCCCTCGGCGTAGAATGGTAGTACGATTTTGCCTAGGGTGCTTTTCTGCTCTCCACTAAAACCTGTCAACATAGTCATTCGGCGGCTAAGTTTGGATTCGTCGACCTGCATTTCTCTTAAAACACTGTTAAATAGAATATTACATGAACTACCATTGTCGATTAAAATACAATTTGTTAGACAATTTGCAATATGTAAAGAAATAACAAGTGCATCATGGTGAGGAGAAACAAATCTGATTTGTCCGTTGTTTTGAAGGTGACGGTTTCATCGACGTTTGAAGGATGTTCTCATTCGGGTTGTATCTCCGCGTTCGACACTTGTCGTGTATGCCTCTTTGCCGCAGAGTAACTGACACCACTAACTTCAGATCCTCCTGCGATGTAATCTGTGATTGATTATTTTTTTTCATCTCATCGAGCTATGGTTTGCTTTCCTTTATATGTCAAGAATTCATGTAAATTACCCTGTTTGAGGAGTTCTGCAACCTCTAACCTGAGGGCGACACAATCCTTTATTTGATGACCATGGTCTTCGTGGAACTCGTATCTTAACCTTGCGTCCCGATATTCTGGAGGAGCATTCATCTTTCGTGGCCATTTGATGGTCTTGCCCATCTCTTTCATTACGGCTACGAGGTCGACTGGCTCGATGCTTAGATTGTATTCTGGGACTTCGACGCGTGGTCGACTTGTTCTTGGATAATTTTGGCCATATGGTCATTCACCGTTCGAATTCTCTTGTCGAAGCTGTACATTCCATCTGTTACTTGTCGAATATGGTTCTGACCTTCTGTCACTTGACCTTCTATCGACTCGATCGTTTCTGCGGTTTGTGTAATTGTTGATTTTGCCTACTAAATTGGCTTCGTCTTCTTCCCATTTGATTTGGGCCCATGCCTTTGCTAGCACGTCCTCCATTGTTCTGCATGGATATTTTGTTAGTTCTTTATAGAGGTCAAAATCAAACTTGAGGCCTTTTCTAAAGGCATAGATGGCGGTCGCTTGATTACAGTGCGGGATTTGCACTTTTTCCCTGTTGAAGCGTCTGACATAGATCCTCAAGTTTTCGTCGTGCCTTTGCGTGATTGTATAGAGGTCATCCGACTGCTTCTCAAGCTTTCGACTGCTCGCAAATTGCTCCATGAACGTATCTGTAAGCTGTGCAAAAGAGTTAATTGAGTTATTGGGTAAATTTGTATACCATTGTAGAGCTGGACCATTGAGACTGGATTCAAATGCTTTACACATGCACGCTTCTCACGCTTCTCGAAGGTCGCGTGGAATTGCTGCGGTGAACATCCTCTACTTGTATTGTGTTATGTGGTCGTCTGGATCGGTCGTTCCCTCGTATTGCTTCATGTTTGGGAAGTTGAATTTTCTGGGCATTTCGACCAGGGCTATGTCGATAAACTGTGAGTCGGCGAAGCTGTTTGCTGTGCTTTTCTTTATTGGAGCTGAGACTCCTGGAATCCTTTGTATAAGTGCTTCTATCGCTGCGAACCTACGAGAAAATTCATTATTAATAGATGCATGTAAATCAGATGCTGGTTTTACCAAACCTGGTGTCGACTGGATTGACAAAGGCGTTTTTAAGGCATTTTTCGGCTGCTGGCCTACAACTGGATTTTGTTCGTTCTCATTTCGGATGGGCAGATTGTTGAGATTGTTTTCGACTCGGGCTGTCTAGGATGTTTGCTGATTCTGGCCGACATTATAGTTTGCGTCTGGCCTCACATGTCCGATTGGGTCGTCCGGAGCTGTTCGAACCACTTCCTATTCGTCGTTAGAAACTGGAGTTGGGCGTCCCATCGTTTCGCTATCGGGTACTACTCCGTCGAGGATGGCTCGTAACTCACCATTGGTTGCTTGAATTGCAACATTTTCAGCCTCGAGTTCTAGCAACTTTGCAGCGTTTGCTGTCATTTGAGCAGTTAGTGTTGTAATTTGTTCTTCGAAGGTCAGGCCATTTCCACTCTCAGACATGTTAAAAGGTCGGTACGAGGGGTTCGACTAGCTTCGTGGTAGAGTTGCAATAGGCCCCATGGTGGGCGCCAAACTGTAGGTGGTCGAACTACGGTTGATGTGGATCAGATAAGGTTACACTGGGCCCAAGGCAACTTCTATTGAATTAGTCAACTAGAGAACGTCGTAAAGTGGATAGTCAATCGACCTTGAACAGTTATCTTCTTCGTTGAACTTGCAAGAAAATAAGAACGAATAATATAAATAGAAAAAATGGTGAGAATGGTGGTTTGATAAGCCTTAGGTACGCTTGGGCTGAGCAATAATCTGTAATGATTTTGATAGTGATCACGTTCCGGCTGCCGGAATATTATTTCTGCAGAGTTTCAATACGCAATATTGAGCTTTTTAGTCAGAATCCCCCCCCCCCCCCAATGATCGATAAGGGTTCCTTTTATAGACGCTGAATTCTCTTCAACGTTCATTTCCAATCTGAATCGTGAGAGAGATCTCCGAAGAGATTCTCTCTACGTTGGGTAGGCAGTTTTACCCAGTTGGTAAATGCTCTGACTTGGTCAGTCAACAAAAAACTAATCAAGGTCTTGGGTCGACCTGACGTAGCGGCCCTGGATAGGTCTTGATATCAGGAGATTCTGGGCTTACACGCGTTTGGGCCTATGGGCCATTTTTGGCTACTACAGAAGTGTAGTTTTTTAAGTTTTAAAATGTATTTTAATGTTTTCAATAAAGATGATACACTTCTATTGGACAGTCTCACCATCTATCAATGAGACCGTCCCACTGAAGATTTTTTCCGTAAATAGTCATGCCTCTTTCTCGAAAGGTCAAAGTTGCTACAAATTTGAAGTTCCTTCCTCAACAAAAATCTAAACTTGTATTGCTTACCAACCGTTTAGTTCCAAATTATAGTTGAAGAATAACCGTTTAGTTTTCGCTGGCTTAAAACTGTCTATTTCCGGTTTAACAAGATTCCATTTCTGAATCTCTCCCCTGTATAAATAAGCTTAGATTCATGCATGTTTCTCTCACAAACTCAAACATTATTATTTTCCCATTTTACACCAACTGAACATGGCCACTAATAAGATGCTCTTGGCATGTATCCTAGCTCTTTCGTTCTCGGTTGCATTGGCATCTGTGGTCCCTGTTCAGGATTTCTGCGTTGCAGACCCAAATGGGATATGTATAATAACTTATATATACAAACCTTATTCATTCATATTTATGGTCATTCTCTAGTCATGTATGGTCCTTAAGCTTTTTATCAGGTCCGGATTATCACCACTTGTGATAATCTGTTGATATCAAATTACTCGGATTAAGATTTGACGAAAAACTTTAGGACAGGACCAGATTAGAGAATTATTCTCATATTTATGCTTTTTTACGTTACAGCTTTAGTTTATTGAAATTTGATCGTGTGTTTTTATGATTACATTGCAGCATTGGTGAATGGGGTGGCTTGCAAGGATCCAAAGCTAGTCAAAGAGGATGACTTCTTCTTCTCTGGATTTAACAAACGTGGTAACACATCAAACCCAATGGGGTCAAAGGTAACACAATTCAATGTAGCTCAAATTCCAGGACTTAACACTCTTGGTGTTGCAACGGTACGCCTTGATTTTGCACCATGGGGCCTCAATGCTCCTCACATGCACCCTCGTGCCTCCGAAATCTTGACCGTCCTGAGAGGCACCCTTGAAGTTGGATTCGTCACCTCCATCCCCGAATTACGTCACTTCAAAAAGGTGCTAAACAAGGGTGATATGTTTGTTTTCCCAATCGGTCTCATCCATTACCAGAAAAATGTTGGCAAAAGACATGCCGTAGCAATTGCAGCTTTCAACAGCCAAAACCCAGGTTCTATCCCAGTTGCTGCCACAGTGCTCCATGCTAAGCCTAATATTGATTCAGGCATTGTTGCAAAGGCTTTCCAATTAGACAAAGTCTTTGTCGAATCCATTCAATCAAAGGTATAAATCAACAACGATCACTATATTTAAAAAGAAGAAGAGGCAATTAATTTATGTAAGCAGTTGGAATGTTGTAACCATCATATTCTTCATATTTTTTTTAAAGCTATATTTATATATATAAATCCATGAAGGTCATGTATGAGTTTGTCATGCAATACATTTTCTTTTATTTTCTAATTACAAAAGGAACCATACAATGTTTAGCATATTTCGATAGACAAGTTGAATAAATTAACGATAAGCTTCTCGGCGAACAAATTAATTATGCATAATAAATTTGATGAGCTAGAACATTGCAAAGCTAGCTGAAACTTCTGCTGAGCAAGAAGCACTTGATACTCCTTTACATTCCTCAAACGAAACTGGATTTTGACATCAATATAATAAATGGAAAGCAAGCAAGTATATCTCAAAATACATTTGAATATCTACAATCTCCATATAGTACAAAGTTATGATTGAAAAAATCATGCAGATGTCAGTTTTGAAAACTCTAAATTAAAACATTGAAAACATTTTTCAAAATTAGACAAAATCTAATGAATGGACCTCGCACCTCTCTAATATGAAACTCCATATGAATGAAAAAAAAAATAATAATAAATAAATAAATAAATAAATAAAAAAATCATATGACATTCCAAACGGGGGTAAACCCATCTTGAGGGATTTTGATCATCTGCTGATCTGATCTTTTTAAAGCATGGTTGTTGATAAAGTTGTTGTGAAAACCAATCACATCTTAACCGCCCATTCATGGCAATATTTATATGTCATGAGATTATATGAGGTTAGAAAAAAAAAAATCATATCAGTAGATGATCCAAATTCCACATTGAGACCGAGTGGGGCCTGTGCCCTACCTCAAATGTCAATTCTTTTTTTTTTAAAAAAAAAATTGATTTTACTGTTTTTTATATATATTTATAACAACAATAATGTTACTTTGTCTAAATTTGGTGTCAAAATCTAACGTCCAAATGATGTGTCAACACTCTAATTCATTCATTTAAATCATGATTAGAATGTTACCACATCATTTTTGCACCAGATTTTGACACCAAATTTAGACAAAGTAGCATTACTCTTATAACAGATAACACTCACCGCAACATAACATTTGTTTGCACAGCTGCCATTACTCTTCCGGTATTTGTTGATGGCCCCACTACTTGCATTCTTTTAATGTCTTTTTTATTTTAAATTATCTTCTATAAATTTAAATTTTGATTATTTTTAATAGTTTTAATTTGATATACTTAAGTCCTAATACATCCAATTAATAAATCCTAAAATCTCAAATTTAATTAATTGTATTAATATAATCAATTTATTATTATGATTCATTTTATTTTATTATCAATATTTTTCTTTATTTTATAGTTTTAAATTATTTAGAATCAATAAATCAATAATTTACCAACAATTAGAAGAATAAAAAATTCAAAAATATATCTAGTAATATTTATTAATCAATTATTTTTTTTTTGTATAAATTTAAAGCGAATTCATTACAAATACAAAATAAAATTTCTTATTTTAAAATTATTTTGTAATTTATTTTAAGAATAAAATTATAATTTTCCATTGTTTATGTTGTTTTTCTTGTTATTATTTATTTTTTAATACTGAGTTTCTTGTTTTTATTTATTTTTCAATGTAAGATCATTTAGTTCATCTTGAATAAGTATTCTATTTGTTTTGTTTTATCTAAACTTTATTATACCAACATTTTTTTATATAAAAAAACTCATTTTATTATGATCTTAAATTTTCAGTATTTTCGTATATAATTGTTATTTCGTGCAAGTGCCCCATCTCGTAATAATTTATGGGTCCACCACTGATTCCAAATGCAATGCATAAGTATGTATGTGTGTATCCATCCTATTCAAAATAGAGATTAAAATCTTAACTTTGAATTTCCAATTGAGATCTTCGTAGCTTGTCACGTGCTCAATCCTTCAAGATCTTCATGACGACACCAAAGCTAAAATTACATTAAATAATATTTTGTTCACGAAATAAAGCCAATTAAATTTATTGACCTTACGAATCCCTTTAGTTATTTCATGACAAAACCTCAAAATCCTCACCAAAGAAAAAAAAAGTTCACTTGTTCTATAATCTCTTGGGAAGAACACTGAAAATGCGTCAATTACTACTATGGTAAACCAAGAGGGGGCTATAAGGTTTCAACAATTTTGCGGAATTACAACACTTAAAACAAAATAATAATAAAACACCCAGCTAAGTAGATATATGAATAAAGAGAAGAAGAAAGATACACACGATTTTTACGTGGAAACCCAAAATAAGGAAAATTTAGGTTTCCCCGTTCCACGTAAAAATAAATTCACTAACAAATCTTTTGATCAATGCGTCACAAAATTGACTACTTGATAGTTTGTCTATGATCACTTTAGGACTATAATCTAACATATCTATATGGCAGACCGTTTACTAATGATTCTTAATCTTGTTGTTCACAGAAGTACAATCTCTTCAAGTCTTCTTCGTTTTCTCACCGATGTAAAGTTTCAATAAGTCTTCTTCCTTTGCCCACCGGAGTATAGTTTCAGCGAGTCTTTTCCCTTTGCTCACGAAAGTACATTCTATGACCCCTTCAAGAATCCAAACTCTAATAAGTTAAGAGAATGAACTAAGTGCTTATGAATGTAAACAAGAATAATCAAATAGTGTGTATGAGATCAACGACACATTATGAAAGGCTAGAACAATGAAGCACAATGAAAAAAAATAATAACTAGCCTTAACAATCTTAAACAGTCTCACACAAGAATAAGCTAGCTTTAAGAAATAAGTGGGCACAAATCAATGTAGAGACAATTGGTGTAGAGAATGATTGTCTATAAACAATGAGAAATCTCGCTATTTGCAGGCTCTAATATCCTAGAATAAACCCAACAAGAAATAGGCAATCTTTGTCCAAGAGGGTTAAAAAAAAAAAAACCCAATTTAGGAATGAGAGTTATTTCCAAAATTGAATGAAACACTAAAAAGAACTTTCCAAAAACCTAAGATTAAATCAAACACAAATAAGTTTTTCGAAGTTGAAAACATTTTAAATAGATAGGAAAATCAATTATGGAAAGTTTAAAACAAACGGGAGGTCTAACAGACGTAAAATGACCAAGATACGACGAAAATATGAAAGTTCACGCAAGTGGCATCACGTGCCACCGCTAGGAGTGGAGAGCTACCGTTGGCAGCTGTGCTCTTGGATCTCATCACTGGCAGCGATGAGATCCCAACTGGCGATGGTGAGATCCCAGTTGTGAGCGGTGGTCTCGGTTCCCTTGCTTCAACTTTGACATCTAGCTCTTTGAAACATCCAAACGATGTCCAAATGTTTTGTGTAATATACTATTGGAATGGTATATATGTCTAGTTTCTCAACTTGTTTTCAAAACACATTTTGAATGACTATATAAAAAGTTTGATTGAAAAACGAAGCAAAGATCAGTTTTGAAAATTCTAAAAACTTTGAAAAAAAAAAAAACATTTTTTAGAACTAGACAAAATATAATGAATGGAATTCACACCTCTTAAACATGAAACTCTACTTGCAAACAAACATCATACGACTTTCCAAATGTATTCATGAATATGTATGTGTGTGTGAGATCATTCTATCATTCACTCAAGTAATTTAGTGATTAGGTTCCAAAACCTTACTATTTGAAGTTCCACTTGAGATTAGTTTACTTTAACACGTGCTAGATCCTTTAAGATCTTCATGACGATACAATCAAGCACCTAAGCTAAAATAACATCATATAGAATTCTATTCACAAAATAAAGCCAATTAAACTTATTGACCTTACAAACACTATACTTGTCATGGTCATCAATGGACATGAGGTGAGCTCTCATCCCCTATTTCCAAAAGGAATAATTCATCCTAGTGAGTAACAACGACCTTGAATGTAAAACACCCTCTCTCCACATCCCGCTCATGATATATAAGACACAATATGTAAGGAACAACTTAAGTATGTCCAGGCACCCGCTCTTATTCCAATTGAAAGTGTGTATATATGCGTTAATTATTAACTTAATTGATTGGTGGGGGGGAGGGTGGTCAATAGGTTGTTTTCTAAATCTTCCCGATTTTTTGATTAAACACAAATTGGAAAACATACACTATCAATATGTAAATGTGGAAAATAAAGCACACATGGACTTTTACGTAGAAAACTCTGGACGGGTAAAAATCAACAAAATTCACTATATTATGGATTAATTACACCTTCTAGTTGATCACTCACTTAGTCACACTACTCTTAGACTAATAACAATCTCTTCTACCAATCGGGCATTTTGTAGTGGTTCTTGACAATGCTTGTTCAAAATACCTTTCACAACAAGACTTGAAATCTAAGTGAAGAGAATTATGTCTATGTGAACACGTATCAATATGCAACAATATATAGAATGCATGACAAAACAGTCTATACTTGACTAGAAAATGTGAACACTACCCAACATTATAGTCATTAGCTAACCCTCAAACAATATCCAGTAACATCAAAGACACACATAATGAAGTCTAGAAAATGCAAGAACAAATTAAGCAAGTGAAATTTGTACTTAAATAAACAACGGAGACCAATGGAGACTTATTAATCAAAAAGACAACATGCAAGATCTTGGGTTGAGGGATGAAGAGTTAAAGATAAGGAGTTGAGAGCTACTCTCTCTTGCTACTTTTTGTTTCTAACTCAAGGAGCTTAGAAAAAGGGTCATGTGAGGGCGCTAAGACAAAATAACTTGACGTGACTCAACTCCGCAACAACCAACACCACACTCCCTTATCGTGATATGACATGATCCAAGCAAATCCAATCATTGATCTCTTCTTGCGACCAACCTTGATCGTGCTATATGGATGTCGTGGAGGCGCGAGGAACACAAGGTGACCACCATCTTACAATAATATGTCACAATAAAGAATGAGAACATATTTTACAAGCTCCGCGATGAGAGCATCGTGCTAATGCAAACAAAAGTTACTTCCAAGTTTTAACAACCTTTACAACTTTAATCCATAATCACCAAATCGCAGTAAACAACGGAAAGTTACTACCAAGGAAATGACAGTTTTGCAATCTAACATCGGGTTCTCCACATTGCGGTAATACAACGTGGTTGATAGCAAAATTACTACTAAGGACAGTACAACAACTTACCTCTGTGATGACAGACATCGTGTCTCATGTCACTGTAGAGAATTAAAAAGCCTTTTCTAAGGAAAACAAACGACAAGGTGTAGACATTTCTATATCAGTATTAGAAACGAATTACATATGGACAGACACATAAGTATGATATGCATGAAGTGAGTGTATAACATCCTATCTCTTCAAGAGTACAATGAGGGCATTGATTTCAGGTTGGCTTATTCTTATGTTAAAACTTTCATTTTCTTGTATTTGTTTAGGTTTACAGGTTGTTCATTCCGGGATTGAGCTTCATGTTCAAGCAACTTGACAAGCATCATTGATAGCTTCAAGAGATCATGCGTATTAGTAAGGTTCTAGTTTGACTTGGACACTTAAAAGATAATAATAGGTGCACACATACTAGAACTCATTCATATGTGTCCTTGAATAAATTGTGCAAAATGTTACACTTGCACCCTCGCATCACATTTTATATTGTCATATTTGTATGTGTTTCAACGCTTGAGTACTGTGAACTCATTTGTCTTGTTTCATGTAATTCAGACTTACTGTTGTTGTGTGGTATTATATTTTTTTATTGGCTTTACGGAAACGAGAATCATACTTCTATATGAAATATTTTTGGAAGCCTTCGTTTGTTTGTCATTTCGTATTTGCCTTTGAGCAAGTGCTATATATTTTGATGTTCATTGCGATATTACCTCACAAGACATTATCGCGACATACGTCGTCATGGTTTCTAGTCGCGGATCTAGGATAAAAATTTTATGTTCCATTTTTGTGAGACATTACTGCGAGGTATGTCATCATCATGATTCATTGTCACAAACCTTCACAATACCTGATAATAATACTAGGGCTTGTATCGTGAGGTATTCCTATGAAGACCTTCGTTGCGATATATTAGTCGTGGTGAGACTATGATGTTTTGAGCGCAACCTATTTTGGTCGCATTGGTAGCTCACACTTAATTTTTCATGTTTTATGTCACATCGCGATGTGTGGGGGCGGCGTGTGTCATCGCGGTTGAAGGTTGTGGTATCATTGTTTCTCTAACGGTAAGTTTCTTATCCATTACCACTACATCGCACTTTTGCTTGACACACTACTTTAAAGGCTATGTTACCTTAGCAAGCCGTCGTGCTTTATGGTAGGGTCATGGTGTGCAGCTCACAGGACGCGATTTTTCGAAAACTATTTAAAGAACCTTCTCTCTAATTTGCTCAACACTTCAATTTATAAAATTCTAGAGAGAGAAATACAATAGAAAGATAGAGAAGCTCTCAACTCCTTATCTCTTAATCCATCCCAGAACCCTAGAATCCACATGTGTTAAAGTCTCATCATCTTGGGTTTGTCTCCATGTGTGTTCATTGTCAAGTAAATATTTAATTTGTCTTTGGGTTTTTCCTTAGATTATATTCATGCATGTTGTTATGGATTTATATATATTAAATGCTTTCTAAAGACTGCGTTGGAGATTTGTGATGGGTTTAGTTTGTGACTAGGGTTCCTACTTTAGAACATTGTATTTCACTAGTCTTTGTAGTTTGTTGGACTTGCATTATACACTATTTGTTCATGTTGCATTGAACAATAGACCATATTATTCTCTTTGTGGGACATGTCCATATCTCGCTATCCGAAGGTGTCAAATTAAGTGAGCACATATTTTGTGAAAGTCTTGCTGTTTGAAGTTGTTAGATTGAGCAAGCATTGGGTGAGTCAAGGGTCTTTAAAAATGGCTCGCATGGTAGATAGATTTAGGCTACTATCCAAGAGTGGTGTGACTAGGTGAGCAAACTTGAGGGTGTTACTAAATTATCATATAGTGGATTTCTGTTGACAAAAGTAGTTGGTAGTGGTTGGTTTTGTGATTATTTCCTGAAACTAATTACGGTGTGTTCAATATTAATTTAGAGAGGGGGAGGGGGGGGGGGGGTGTGAATAGATTTTAACTAATTTTACCAAATTTTCGTGTATGGTCAAGATTATAAAAATACCCCTAACTAGTCAATATAATATAGCAAGTGTAATATGATGCGGAATTTAAATAACACTTGATATATACGTGGAAACCCAACCACTAGGAAAAACCACGGGCTATTAAGTGCGCCACATTCGAACCTCGAAACAACTAATTGAAATGAAGTTTACAACCTATGTAGATCTCGTCAAACACTACGGTCAATAACCCCCCACTTCTACCAGCAGACCTTTAAAAGTGGTCCTAGTCCAATTTGCTTGTGGCCTAAGCAATCTTAGCCACAAGTCTTACTTCTTAATGAAGAGATAATAAAACATAAGTGAATATATGATGATATTCAATGTGCTAATAAAGATAGGTAACATTAGATACTTATCTATGATGATGAAATAATAATTAATACAATCATAGATATCAATAGCTAAATGACATATCATAAAGCTTAGCTAATCATAGATTAAGCAAACCTAGATAGCTATCACAATACAACACTCAATCATATCAACACAACAATCTCTATCTTGAATATTAGAATTTAATCTAAGAACAAGCAAGTAATCTAAGAGATGCCTTGATAAATAAAACACTAATTATATATGATAATAGTAAAGAACATACCAAAGGATGTGTGTTGAGCAAGACTCATGCAAGCAAGCATCCTAACTATGCTAGAAAATGCTTAGATGATATTTTGATGCATATAAAAATGGATTTGAGTGATTAAATGAGCAATCTTGATTGCTTTTTCTCTCAAAAGTCTCTCTTTTAAATTTAGGGTTCTTGATAATTAAAGAGTCACACTTAGACTATGAGAAAGTGATGTATTTATAGAGGGTCAAATAAGTTAGAGTGAAAAGACAAAATTGTCCCAACTTATCGGGTCAATTATGCGCCACGTTCTGAGGCCACGGACGGCAGAATTGAGGGTGCAGATTTGGACCTGACGCTCTGGTCCCTTTTCTACACCTTTGTTCTGCGGCCCTAACCGCAGAACCCAAGGGCGCATAAGTGTTAGGTATTTTGACATTTCAATTTAGCGTTCTACTCTATGGTCACCAACTACAGAACACAAAAGCGCAGAAGTGTCAGGTATTTTGACACCTCATTTCTGCGCCTTGTTCTGCAGTCATCGCCGCAGAACTAGGGCTCATATTTGACCTAGTCAAAAATATGCGACCCTATTCCCGAATCCTCCTAGAAGACAACTTCCAAAAAAACAAGCTCAGTGAGTAATAGCATGGAGGATTTAAACAGACAACCACACGCACAAAATACAACAAAGAAGTGCGAGTGTGGAAATGAAGAGAATGCACAACAACAATGAACATGTATGCAATCAAGGCAAGTGAGTGTGTGCAACTAAATATCTTCAAAGAAAAATAAGCACTAGAGATATACCTTTGAAGTGCTTGTCAATCTTAAGGTCTTGAGAGGGCCTTTGAACTTGATCACCTATCACCTTTGTTACCCTTACATCAACCCCAATTTATGGTTTGTCTACGAAATAAGCCAATCAATAAAAAGGAACCTTACATTTCCTATTGAGGTTTCCGCGTAAAATCAAGTGTCAAATGTATTTATCCCCAACTTGATTTTAATTGTGTTTATTCCGCATTGTTTTTATTCTGATGGGGTGTAATAAAAAATATTGGGTATAAACCTATTCACCCGTACTCTTTAGGTTCACAAAGTGTTAAGCGACACATTTTCAAGTTCGAGACTTACCATACACATAAAACTTTTGAAGATGTCGAGATGCCTAAAAAGTTGTTGATCCTTGACGAACAAGTCCAGAATAACACAAAAAGGCAATTGACTTAGTACACGGGTAGGGGTATAAACATTTTCACCCCTACCCTTTTTCGTTTAAACACAAGAAAAAAAGTCAATACAAACAAATGTCCACAAAGTAATAATATTATTATTAGTCATAGATTCTTCCAAGGATTTTATGCCAACCTATCAATCAGACTAAACTAACATTACTAATTATATAGATTTTTAGTTTTTTAGGATCGTGTACTAAACTGCTAATCATTCATTTTTATTAACCTACTCTATTTATGTTGTTAAAGACAAATTTTGTTAGACCTCGGATGAACACCTATCCATGACCTCACCCAGATGGGACTTTTCCCAAAATATTTCGAGGTCCGTTTGCCACCAAATTCAGGGCTAGTCGATGCTACAGATTGATGGTTTGGGACCCTCACACATCCTATATCGATGTATTGCTATGAATAACATGACAAAACTGTCAATAATCCAAAATCGGTACCCGTGCTTAATAAGGCACATCTAATAACAACATCGATCTGGAATAATAAAAGATGAGGTCAAACCCCCTAGGTCTGATATATGCAATTTGAAAGCACCATAAATGAGTGCATATGGGTCTAATGGGTATGGGAAGATCTCAAACTGTTGTATATGAACTTAGAGGACATAGGGTGACCTGAGAGTTTCCCTAGCTGAAGAAAAGGTGTTAAACGCAGAGTTTTTACTTCAAATACATATAAGGAAACGTGCATTAACATGATGCTGATATTTTGGAGGATTTGGCAAGTACATAGAAGTCTGAAACATACCACTCTCATCCAAACAGTGGATAAGAGTCCAATTTCCTTAAAATCGAGAAGTGGTTAATTTCAGTTGAGATATTGTAGGAGAATGACTATTTGCAATCACTGAGTTGACTCGGTCCACTTTTCATCCATCAATAAACACTTGAAACATCAAAAGTTCACCTAGTCCAAAACAAGCCCCATTAGCATCCACGTCGGCTAGACGACAGCTACATTAGTTGGTCAATGTTTTGATGACAAAATATTTTCAACCTTCCCAACCAAAGAATTTTAGAAGTATTGGTTACCTCGTAGGAAACCTTCTTTCTTGGGCACCTTCCAGCTTAGAACTTCGAGGTCATTTGCCTACAAATTTAGAGGTCAACTGAAACCCTTATTTGTCAATTCATGATCCCTATTGTTTGTAGTTTGGCACTCAATCCACGCCACCAATAAAATTCAACCACATAACATAATGAGGATACCTTTCCGACCTAGACAAGCTTCCTATTTCGAATGAAGCAAGTAACCTAGGTCAAAATCTCCAAGAGTTACAATGAATCTAGATAGCATTTAGTCTAGATACAATGTAGAGTTCAAGCTAGAGGAAAGAAGAAAAGTTACTTGAGAGTTTGTAGGAACAGAGACTCTATCCATTCTCTTTGAACTACAACAAAGTCCTAGGATATGAAGACTTCTGTTTGAACCAAATCTCTTCAAACACGCAATGTTAATACATGTCAGAATCACAAAGAAGAATCATGTTACAACTCAAATACATGATAGCTGGATTGATCCGAGGTTGTCCTCTACAAGGGCCAACTCTCAGAATCTGGTTAATGATTTTTTGTCGTTAACATATGTGATTTAAAAAATAAAAATAAAAATAAAAATAAAAACAACAAAACAAAGTAAACAATTACTACAATGGTATGTATCAATGTATGCATAGTCTCATTAAAATTATCTAACATAGTAAGATCCCTGTCAAATTATTTTACATTATCCACAAGCATTACATTGCGAGTTACACATATTCCAAAGGATCTCATGTGGATCGGTCAAGCTTTACTAAAGTGACATTACTAATTATATCGATCCTTTTTTTAAAATCATGTTGTGATCGATTAGTCTCATTTACCTTCCATATATACGTGATTGTAAAAAGAAAAATCTTTATTGGGATCAAGAACTTCAATAACTATGTTATCCAATAGCACGACATTATTAGTTTAGATTATTTTAGGATCTTATCTTGATCGATCAATCGTACTAAGCTAACATTACTGTTTATATAGATTTTCTTAAGATCTTACGATAATCAATGAGTCTTATTGATATTCCTTTTTCACGTGATTGTAAAATACCATTATTATCTCGCAAATGATCAATGACCTTTTATATGTGAGTCTAACAAATCGTTATTAGGATTTTGTGTATGCATAGTCTTATTTTAATGATCCAACTTTCAATGTATCAAGAAAAGAACCCTTAAAAGTATTATTATTTTACATTATTTGCAAGTATAATATATTGTGGCCTTGTGGGCATTGGTTATTGTTGGTAATTCGTACTTATTAATAATTACAATTACGACACACACAAGTATGAATTCACAAACGCTTACGCAAAAAATATACAGGTGTGAATTTATGCATATTTATATATATTATTAGTGAACATAAAAGTAGCTGAATGTGCATATCAGTCGTGACATGTCAACTACTCATGTGATGGATATTTACTCTTACATATATTCAACGAAGTCTCATTGAATATGACAACCCATGGGATTGAAAATAAATTTACATTAGATTTAGATGTAAAAGTTAATTAGGTCTTACCTGTCCAAATATATAAATATATAGAAAATTCTACTCTGGAATTCCATAATTTGAAAAGCTTAATTAAGGATGTGAGTAGGACAATGAAAATTAAAGAATCAAAATTAAAATGAATCATCATACCATAAAATGCCACAAATAAATTTCCTAATTAGTATAGTTTGCACTCAAAAGTTTTGATATTATCCCAAACCCTCCTCCCATGTTTACTTCCCATTTCGCCTTTGAGGGAGCAATATGTTTCCATATATAAGGCCATTGATGCGTATTGCAAAAATCATAGAAAGAGAGACCCGGAAAAAACTGCCAAACATGACAAGGAAGAAGGTGACTCTTGAGTGGATTGTGAACGATACCTCTAGGAAATCAAGCCTAAGGAATAGAAGAATTGGGTTGTTACAAAAAGTGAATGAGTTGAGCATTCTTTGTGATGTTGGTGCTTCTATTATCATCTACAGCCCAGGTGATAGACAACCGATGATGCATCCCTCTCCATCAAAAGTGCAAGAAATACTGGCTAGATTCAACAACATGCCAGAGATAGAGCGGAACAAGAAGAAGACAAATCAAGAGACTTACCTTATAGAAAGGGTGAAAAAAGTACGGGAACAAATCGAGAAGCATCAGAGGAAACACAAAGAAATAGAGTTCAACAATCTAATGCAATATGTTTATCAAGGTAATGGCCTTGATGAACTCAACGAAACCGATCTGCAAAATCTAATATTTTTCGTTGAGGAGAAGCGTAAAGAGATCGATAAGAGAGTTGAATACTGCCAACGTTCTCCTCTCTCTCCTAGTTCTTTTCCGGTAGCTCCTCCCTCACCTCCTCCCTCACCTCCTCCTGCTTTTTCTTCTGATCAAGCAGAAGCGTTTGTACCAAGCCAAATGGATCCCAACTTTGGAGACAATATTGGTGGATACAATCATCATAATAAAGGGAAAGCTCCAATAGAGTCTACTGAGTGGGGTCAGTGGTCCACCAATAATATCTTTGGAAGCAGTAGTAGTTCTAAGATTGATCATATGGCTGGGCTGGGTGATTTTAATCAACAATCTGTTCAAAGTTCCATTAGTGGAAACCAGTTGGAGTTGGTGGGTCATGGGAACTACAAACCCTATTTTGATGGTTTTACTAGTGTTGTAACTACTATGGGCTTGCAACCTTTCCAAGGTTTCAGAGGCCTAATAAATACTGTTAGGACCAATATGCCCATGTTGTCACCACCGCCATCTCTGCCTCCTCACATTGGAGTCCGTAGTAGCAGAAGTAATTTTTCTCTAGGGCTACAGCCTCGTCAGGCGGGTTGTAGAGACCTACATGGAACTAGAGAAAGTGATACGACCATGGCTATTCCGTCATCTCCTTTTGAAAGAAACAACAGTGAAATAGATAATTCTCTAAGCATGCAGCCTTATGGGAATGTCGAAACTGGTGTAAATGTCAATGGTGTTGGCATGGGGCTCCCTTTCGAGTTGTTCGAAGGTAACATTTCTGTAAACGAAGTTGGATTTCCCTATAATGTTACCAAACAATGGCAAGCTAATTTCAATCCTTGAGATTATAAGTGTTGATCTAGTTAAAATTTCTTTATTATTCTTATTGAGTTGGTTTTTAGTTTTTATTTTTAATGTATTCTTCATTTTGAGTCGTGTTTTGGTCATGACTGTCGCAAAAGCTCTTATGTGTTATATTGTGATGTTATGTTTGAGTCTTTTCAATAATATTTTTATGTGTTTCTCTTGCTTGCAAATGATTGTATTACTTCTTTTTTGGTTCACAGTCATGGATCACAAATAAACTAAGAAAACTAAAGAGCAAAGATAAAATCATATTACTAAAGCGTAATCTATGTACCATGGTGGAGATGGAGAACTAAAATATGTAACTAATGTGTGATGATATATCCAAAAATTCATTTTAAATGATGTGACAATTGATTTTTCATTGTTATATTATTCACCACAACATTTCATTATTTATACAGCAATGATAATTCACTTATCACATCATTCGAAATGAATTTTTAGAAAATATTTTGAGCTATTTAACATTACTGATCTACTAAATTATAAACTGTAAGAGTACAATCTTACAAAATGAAATACTAAATTGTATTTGTAAATACTCTTTTTAAATAAATTAAATATCAAACTATTGCACATTCAAAGAGAAGAAAGATATAAGATTTTCCATTTAAGGAAGATTTGGACATTTGGTAACTTAAAAGAACTTAAGTGTAGGAATGGTATTCAATAATGCTCTTGGAAAATAATTTAAAGAAAACAAAAATAAAATCAAAATAAAATTAGATAACTTGCCGTCTATAAAAAAAATAAATTAAATTAAATTAAATTAAAAATTAAAAACCCTATGTTTTTTTTTTTTTAATTAATTTGTAAAAAACATTACCCTTTGTTGTGTACATTAAAAGGATTTTCATAGAATTCTGAAATCAAATGTTTGCATCTCAAGATGAGTCAAACTTCAAAGCTTTTTGTCTAAAGTCTCAAAGATATAATTATCTCTAGATCATTGTGATAGATTGGTCTCACTAAACTACATTATTAATTATAGATTATGTTGAGGATCTCACAACAATCGATCAAACTCACTAAGTTGACATTATAAATTGGATAATGTTAGACATCCAACATTTTTGTTCATCATTTACATCCAACTGTTGATGTGTCAATTGGTGAGTAGATATGCATTAATAATGATTTATCCATGTATCCACGCACCAATTGACACATCAATAGTTGGATGTCTACCAATATCCTTATAAATTATATAGATTTTTTTTTATCCAATAGTGATCTATTGGTCCAACTAACCTTAAATTCTTTTGAGGATCTCATGGCAATTGGTAGATCTCACTAAGTAATTCTGTCAATTAGGATCGGTCATGTGGACCCAGCCCATTAAGGCACGGCATGCCAGTGGGTTGTGTCGGCCCAAGCACGGCATGAGCTTGCCCCGCTTGGCCACCTTTATGCCGGGGAATATATGACCGTTTGACACCAAATTTTTTATTTTAAAAAAAAAGGTCAAATCCCACCTAATTAAATAACCATTTTACATTTTTACCCTCATTTCCCTTTCCCTATAAATACCCTACCCATTCCATACACTCTCTACATTATGTATATTATTTCTCTAAATTCTCTCTCTCTCTCTCTCTCTCTCTCTCTCTCTCTCTCTCTACACATTATCACACTCTCTAATCTCTATTATTCTCTAATATAATTAATTCAGTAATTCTTTATTTTCTATCTCTATTCTCTGCTCTCTAATCTCTCCACCAAATATTTCTCTACTCTCATTCTCTCAAGTCTAGGCATTTCTTCTACAAAGTACAAAATACAAAGGTAATTTCTTTTTTCTTTAAATTTTATTATTTATGCTTAGTTTTTAAATTTGATATTTATAATTAGTATATTTATGCTTAGGTTTTATTTTTAATATTTATGCTTAGTATTTTTATTCTTAGTTTTATATTTAATATTTTTACTTAGTATATTTATTCTTAGGTTTTATATTTAATATTTATTTTTATGATTTATACTTAGTTTTTAAATTAAATATTTATGCTTAGTTTTTCTTTTTAATATTTATACTTATTATATTTATGCTTAGTTTTTAATTATAATATTTATACATAATTTTTAATTATAATATTTATGCTTAGTTTTTAATTTTAATATTTATACTTAGTTTTTATATTTAATATTTATACTTAGTATATTTATGCTAAGTTTATAATTATAATATTTATGCTTAGTTTTAAAATTAAATATTTATGCTTAGTTTTTAATTTTTATATGTATTCTCAGGTTTTAATTTATATTTAATATTTATGCTTAGGTAGTTAGGTTTTATATTTGTGCTTAGTTTTTAATTTAAATATTTATGCTAAATTTTTAAATTTATATTTTTATACTTAATTTAAATTTATGCTTAATTTTTATGTTTAATTTTTATATTTATGACTATGAATTAATATTTTTTAACTTAATGAGTTAATATTTATATTGTAGGAAATGGATCCTATTTTTAGGAATGGTTTGAACATGGACAATGATGAGTTCAACATTTTTACACCCAAACCCGAAAGTGTTAACAATACGTTAGCAGGAGCAGGTCCTTCTTCCTCTACACCAGAGTCGAGGACATCAAAACCCAGAAAGATGACATTTAAGGTATGATATTGTTATGACCGAGAAAATGATAAGAAAACGATGAAAATACGCTAGTCTCGTGAAAAAGTAACCTAGAGGAGGGTGGGGTGAATAGGTTTTAATTAAGTTAATTACCAACTTTCGATTAATCAATATTATAAAAAATTAAGCCATATCACCCAATCACAACATACAAGCAAACAACTAAATATAAATACGGAAAACAACAAAAATACGTTGATTAATTTATGTGATAAACCCTCCAACTGGATAAAACTCACAAGCTATCCTTTTAGCGACTTTTGATCATCGAATCCACTATTTGAATAAAAGTTTACAATCTAGGTTAACCTCTAGTCACACCATTCTCGATCACTAACATTTTCCATTCTAGCCGTCGGCCTTTAATAGTGATTTTAGACCAATTTCTTGTGCACTAACACTTTTAGTCACAAGACTTGACTCAAGAAGAGATTAAACAATCTAAGTGAATATATTAAAATATTCTAAAGGCAATTAATACTACGCAAACGCTAAATGTTTAATTAGGAAATTAAATATGCAAGCAATAACACCTAATTATTAATGTCTAAATACAAATAAATAAATAAAAAATTTAGCATTTGATTTTTAGTCTGAAGACTGAACAGTGCTGAATTGTACTGAAGACTGAATAGTGACTTAAAACTGAAAACTGAAAAACATGTTTGTTTTTTGGGGTTCTTACAATTTGGTCCCAATCTAATTGGAAAAAGACACTTTTTTACTTGCTAATTGATTTTTCAACAAATTGGTCCTAAGGTTAGTAAAAATATTAGGACCAATTTGTTGTATTTTGAATTATATTATGACCAATTTGTTGTATTTTGAATTATATTAGAACCAATTTGTTGAAAAATCAATTAGCAAGTAAAACAATTGTCTTTTCCCAATTAGATTGGGACCAAATTGTAAAAACCCTATGTTTTTTACACTAAAAACTAAATATAAGTGATAATTTGTTTGTTTTTTTTTTAAGATACAAATATATGAAAATAATTACTTTTACATCTATAAGCTTTCAAATATTATTTGTTATATATATTTACATTTTAATATATTATAAGACAACTATAGTAAGTAATTTAAACTATTATTTATTGTATATTTACATTTTAATACATTAAAAGATAATATATTATAAGTAATTTAATAGTTAGAAAAAAAAACAGGCAATTTAAAAAAAATTATTTAAACATTTATAGTTTGAGGCCCTCACTTCAATTTTGATGTGTGTAGCTTTGATAATTTTAATGATCGGTCTCATCCCAAATTGTACAAGTAAAAGAAATGTCATACTCTAAAATAAAAGTAATAAAACTAATCAAATTATGGAGAAAAAAAAAAAGTCCTTAACATAATAAAGCTGAAAATTTGGTTTCTAATGAAGTTGTTTGAGTTCTAAAGCAACTAGCTAGGTTTTGTGGTTGCAATTTTATTTTTAAAGATGCGAAGAAAAAAAAAATATTAATATGGTTAGGGTCATGAGAGAATGAAAAACTGAAAATATATTTTGTTTTGAGGATAGTTTTCGGAATATAAAATTACTTTAAATTTAAATTGTTTTTAGTTAAGTGAAAAGTGGAAAATTTTCATTTTTATTAAAAAGTGATTTTAAGAGTTATTTAAGTTATTCTATCACTTAAAAAATCAAACAAAACAACTTAATAGAACACATTAAGTGCCATTAATTATTAAGTGGAAAAATCAAACATGCCCTTAGCTAGAAAGGGAAAAAATGTCCTAAATGCAAGCTATCATAAACAAACAATCTCAATCAACAACCAATGACTCAATCCATATTCAAAATATGTTCAAGAAAAGGAGTCATGCATATAATCACACAATAAATGTTAAACCTAGACAAGAATGAACAATGATAGCAATAAATGAAATCTAAGACATGTTTAACTTACTTAGTCATGAAAACAAAGAAGACCCATGCTTGGATGAAGAATGAAGATGCTAGATACACATGGGTTTTGAGATTGATTGGGTAAAAATGGAGTCTTTGAGCTCTCTCTCTCTCTATAAGAGTTACTTTCTTTCACTAAAGGTCTGATTTTTAGTTCTTGAGGGAAGCCAAAGAAATAAGATGATGAATTTATATGGTCCAAAAACGAGCTGCTGAAAAATACCAAAAATACATAGAAAATAGGCCATTCGATGGTCATGGCTATCGAATGCCAATCGTCGATTAGCTCCAAAAGAGCTCCAAAATAGAATGACAGTTTGTGTTTACCGGCCACGACCGCCGATCACCAACCGTAGAATGTAACCAAAGGTTTCTGGTTTCAAACGGCGGCCCCAACCATCGATTCCCAAAACAAGAGGAACCAAAGAGAAGTGACAACTTCTCAAGCAATGGATCATCACGCTTATACAAGTACACCACCGTGCAAGCGCGAACGTTTTCAAACAAGGATCATGAAACGAATTACAACACACAAAAGCCACACTTAAATCTAACAGGGAAATGCATGTGTGCTTGTGAATGCAAGACTAACTAAGAACATGTAGTTAAATGTGTGTGTGTGTGTGTGTGTGTGTGTGTGTGTGTGTGTGTGTGCAACTAGATCTCTTCAAAGAGTCAAGAACAAGTATTATACCTTTGAAGTGCTCCGGAACTTGAGGATTTTGGAAGGTCATTGAAGCTTGATCACAAACAATGAAGATCCTAAACTACCCTTACATAATAAATCCCAATATGGTTTGGCAATGAAATAAGTCAATTCAAATATGAGAAACTTATAAATGGATTCAACCCAAACAGTAAGGTAAGAACAACTCGTTTTAAATTTTGTAAAACTTTATATACCAATTCTGGGTCGAGAACAAGACATTTGAAAAGGCATATGGAAAAATGCATGCTTAAACACAGACAGAACCAAAGAGAAGTGACAACTTCTTAAGCGATGGATCATCGCGTGCTTATACAAGCACACCACTGTACAAGTGCGAAAGTTTTCGAACAAGGATCAGGAAACGAATTACAACACATAAAAGCCACACTTAAATCTAATGGGGAAATGCATGTGTGCTTCTGAATGCAAGACTAACTAAGAACATGCAGTTAAGTGTGTGTGTGTGTGTGTGTGTGTGTGTGTGTGTGTGTGCGTGCAACTAGATCTCTTCAAATATTCAAGAATAAGTGTTATACCTTTGAAGTGCTGCTAAGCTTAAGGATTTTGGAAGGTCATTGAAAAGCTTGATCACGAACAATGAAGAACCTGAACTACAGTTATATAATAAATCCCAATATGGTTTGACAATGAAATAAGACAATTAAAATATGAAAAACTTACAAACGGATTTGGCCCAAACGGTAAGGTAAGAACAATGGCTCATTTTAAATTTCGTAAAACTTTATATACCGATTATGGGTCAAGAACAAGATATTTGAAAGGGCATATGGAAAAATGCATGCTTAAACATGGACAAAACCAAAGAGAAGTGACAACTTCCTAAGCGATGGATCATCGTGTGCTTATACAAGCACACCACTATGCGAGTGCGGACGTTTCCGACCAAGGATCGAGCCGAATTACAACACATAAAAGCCACACTTAAATCTAACAGGAAATGCATGTGTGCTTGTGAATGGAAGACTAACTAAGAACATGCAATTAAGTGTGTGTGTGTGTGTGTGTGTGTGTGTGTGTGTGTGTGTGTGTGTGTGTGTGTGTGTCCGTGCAACTAGATCTCTTCAAAGAGTTAAGAACAAGTGTTATACCTTTGAAGTGCTCCTGAGCTTGAGGATTTTAGAAGGTCATTGAAGCTTGATCATGAATAATGAAGAACCTAAACTACCTTTACATAATAAATCCCAATATGGTTTGACAATGAAATAAGACAATTAAAATATGAGGAATTTACAAACAGATTTGGCCCAAATGCTAAGGTAAGAACAATGACTCATTTTAAATTTTGTAAAACTTTATATACCGATTATGGGTCGAGAACAGGACATTTGAAAAGGCATATGGAAAAATGCATGCTTAAACACAAACAGGTAGATATTACAACACAGACACAACTACATCAGAACCCAGACGGATCCGCTACGACGTGGAATTACGACTCTATGAATGCTAGAGAATGTTTGGCACGTTATATTGCATAAACTGATAAATTGATTAATTTTGAAGAAAGTCCCTTTTATGAAGAATTTATTCAAAAAGCCTACTACCTCTAATTTAAAGGTGTTTCTAGAAACACCACTAGGAACGATTTGAAAAAAATGTTCTTACACCAAACGAGACAACTTAATCACTGAATTACAACATCTAAGTGTTTCTATTACACTAACTTTCAATATTTTGAACACGTGTTCCAAACAGGACTATTTATGTGTCATGAGATACTATTTAGACTCTAATTGGAATATACAAAAAAGAATTCTTGATTTTTCGTTCTATGGATTTTCAACATACCACTCAAAATATTTATTTATTAAGTCATTACTTCTGTTTTACAAGATTATAGAATAACTCAACGCATCATTTCTATCACATTAGATAATGCATCAACAGACACTAGCGTTATTACCTTGTTTGTTAACAACAATGTTCCCCAAGCTGGGGTTTTTTTTCTTCCACTAACGGTGTGCATGTCATATTATCAATTTAGTTGTAAAATCTAGTTTGAAGGTTGTAGGCAATCGTATAGATAGCATTAGAGATGCAATTTCTTGGATCAGCAGCTCTAATCCAAGAGTGGTAGAATTTGTCAGATACTATCGAGCTAATCAACTACAACCCCGTAGATTCCAAACATTTATGCCGGTAAGGTGGAACTCCACTTACTTAATGTTGCAAAATGCTTTGGATTATTCTATCACTATTACATGTTTTTATAATATGAAAATGGCCAAAATGAGCCGTCCAATAGTACCCATAGACGATTGGTATATGGCAAACATTTCTATTAAATTTTTAAAGGTTTTTTACAATTCCAATATACTTCCTTCCAGGGTCTATTACCCTACATCTTCTCTTGCAATGCATTAGATTGTGGAAATGAGAGAAATGTTAAACTATAATAGAGAAGATGAAATCTTAGGCATTGTAGTTGTTGCCATAGAGAAAAGTTTTTAAAAAATACTGGTCTGAAATTCCTTTCCTCTATGCCTTAGGTGTTATATTAGATCCTAGGATTAAATTATCTAGTTTAGAAACTTTTCTTTATTATATTGGTACTAATTTGAACTTAGATTTATCTCAACAATTTACCGACTTGTGAACCAAGTTGTTCGAAGTTTATGCTATTTATGAGCACAGGTTTGACAGCGTAAACAGACAACCATCAAAAGAACAGGACACACTCCCGTTGAAGAGAAGTTGGAGCATCCTTCTAAAAGAGCGAACGAAGGACTTCCAGTGGGAGCTCATCAAGTTCTTCATCCCATCCTCTAGTTGCAAGAGCTACTCAAACTCAAAATGTCAAACTCAACAACTTCCTTCAAACTGAGTTCGAAACAACCGATCGAACGAAAAATTTTGATCTGCTATTATGGTGGAAGAACTATAGCACGTACTGTCACAACTAGCTCGTGACTTACTCGTTATCCCTATGTCCACTATTTCTTCAGAGCATGCATTCAACATGAGTGGATATATCATCGAACCAAGAAGAACTTCTTTGACTCATGATATGGTGGAGGTATTAACATGCCTACGAGATTTGGACATGCTCGAATAAGGATGTAGCATCAAATAGAGGTTGGACAAGTAAATCAAAATTTCTCCAATTTATATGTCAATGAGGGTTCCGCCAGTAACTAAGAGGAGGGCTAAAGACTGAAGAGTTATCAATTGCACTCTTTTTTAATTTTAATTATACATGTACTTGGCTACTTGTAATTCGATTGCATTTTTTTTGTCCCTTACCAAGATTTTATCCCACTAGGTTTTTCTTGGTAAGGTTTGAATGAGGCAATCATGTAATACTAAAATCTACATAAGTAAATAAAATTCATTTCTTTACCTATATTTTTTTTTATCTCACTTAGACTTGCACACTCTTTATTAAATAACTCATCATTTAATCTATTTCTTACATCTTTATTTATTCTTTGAATTATTTTATTAAATAAATTGATCTATTTCTTACGTTTTATTTAATTAAACTAAAATAATAAATAAGATAATCAAATACATAAGTTAAAATAAGAAATAAACTTACAACTTAAAAGTTAAAATAAAAAATTAATTTTTTAGCTTAAATAACGGGCCGGCCAATTAAGGCCTATTGAGTCAGGCACGCCGGACGGCACGTTAAACTTTCATGCCATTTTGGCACGGTCTGTTTAACGTATCAGGCTTTAACTGCTCATGCCTTAACAGGTCCGGCCGGCACAGTTTGACAGGTCTATCACTAAGTGGACATTATTAATTATATAGATTTTTCTAAGGGTCCAGTGGCAATCCTATCGGTCTGTTGACCTTCCTTATATACGCGATCATATAAAACCATTAGTATACATGATCCAATTTAAAAGATCAATAAATCAAGAACTAATAAAAATACTATATTATTATTTTACATTAATATATAGCAACTATATATAAGTATGTTGCTGGTAAAATATTAGCTAGTTTAGTTGGTAATGTATTCTTGTTGATGTGCTAATGGTATTGGGATCCATTAATAAATACCACTCTTATTAAGGTTTAAAATGTGGGTTCCGAGCCCATGCGCCCCTGATTTGGGCCTTTTTTTTTCTTCTTTCTTCTTTTTGTGATAGAAGACCTATTTAGGTTTTCCGTCCAATTTGCCGATGGAGTGATTGCGGTGGGGAAGGAGAAACCGCCTGATTTGAATTTCAACGTCAAAAGAGCCTGATCGGCGTCATATGGTGAGGAAAATCTGAGAAATTCGACCAAAGACAGCTTCAAATTGAAGCTTTTAAGCATAGATCTTTCGAGTAGTTGGTCAGGGTTTGGTGATGATAGGGCAAAATTACAGATCGGTGAGATTGATATTCTAGTCTCTAAAGGGCCAAATGGACCAGCCATGAAGATGTTGGAGAAGTTGAAACATCAGCTTTGTAAACCATGTGCAAACGATCTAATCAGTATTTGGAGTTCATTCTTACGGGAGGTCCATGAGTGATAGCTAATCAGTATCTTATAGTCCAAAAGTGGAGACCTAATTTTGTGCTTAGGAAGGAGGAAATTCAAAGAATGCCAATGTGGGTTAGATAATCAAAACTTCCAATGGAGTAGATTGATGTTGATCTTTTGAAAGCCATTGGAGGACTTCTTGGTACGACCTATAAGGTGGACCCAATATCGGAATCACAGGCTAGGGGGAGGTTAATTTTCAAGAATTTGTGTGGAGTTAGATAATACCAAGCCGTTAAAAAGTTCTTTGGAAATAGATAATAGAGCTATCAGGGTCGAGTATGAAAATTTGAGATTGATATGTTTTTAATGTGGGCGAGTGGGGCATAGTAAGGACTCGTGTGTTGAGGTTAGCGTGAGTTGTAATGGAGAGGAGAGTGTTCCTGTTGCGAAGTCTGGTTCAAACGACTCTAAACTGGCTTCCACGGTGAATGGAGATAAGATTGATTCTTTTGGTCCTTGGATGCAAGTGTCTGGATGCAAGTGTCTTATGGTAGGAATGGTGGAGGCCTAAGTGTTGGTGGCAAGAATTCTAGCAATGTTGGTTCCATAAGGAAATTCAGTAGTGTGGTGAAAGTTGGTAATGGATCTCATTCTTATGGAGGTGAAATTTCTGGGAAAATTAAGGGCAATAGACGCATGATGGGTAAAGCTTCTGCAATTGTTAGTGGTAGGAAATTTGTGAATCCTACTAAGAATGGGAAATTGGATAATAGTGTATCTGGGGGATCCAAGTTTGCTGTGCTTTCGGATATTGTGGATGAAGACTCATCTACTAAAAAGGTGCCAAGTAAATTTGTTGATAAAGGTAAGGATGTCTCCAATTCTGTGTTATCTGAAATTTCTAACCAGGCTTTTATTTCTTCCCCCCCCCCCAAAAAAATAAAATAAAATAAAATAATAATAATAAATATTCCCCCCCCCCCCCCCCCAAAAAAAAATAATAATAAAAAATAAATATCTCCCTGTATCTGATGCCAACAAAAGTTGGGGCATCAGTCCTCTTAAGGATAATCTGTGTGGTGAGGGTGTTAGTGTTTGTAAGGAGGGCTCCTCACATTTGGTTGAGGACCTTGAGGATTCAGATGTCTTGCGAAGCCTCCATGCGTGTGTTATGGACTCTGTGATGGTATCTAGTGAACCTTTCTTATCTATTATTGGTGGTGGCATTAGTGATTCTAGTGGGAAATCGGATGGTGTCTGTGGGACAGGTTTACAGGTTGATATTTCAGCTGTTGTTGATCTTGACGTTGTTGCCTCTGATCTTAGAGAGGCGATGAAGGTTGCCCTTGAATAGGTATTTCTTTGACTTTTTTCTCCCTTGTTTATCAATGCTTTATAATTGGAATGTTAGGGGTGCAGGGAAAAAAGGTTTTGTTAATTCTATTTCTGATCTCAAAAAGATTTTCTTGTTTGAAGTGTTAGTTGTTCTAGAACCTAGAATTAGTGGTGTTAAGGCTTGTTGGGTTATTGATAAGATGAATTTTTCTAATAACTTTGTTGTGGAAGCTTCTGGTTTGTCTGGTGGTATTTGGCTATTGTGGAATGATAGTAGGGTCAAGTTGAAAGTGGTGGCTAGCTCTTGGTATTCTATTACTATGGTTATCACTGAGGGTCCTCAATTTGGGTTCTCATGGTGGTTTATGCTAGTCTTAATCCTGCTGTCGGGAATTCTATGTGGGGTTTTCTCAGCACTATAAGGAGATGTTTTAAGAGTCCCTGGGTGGTTATAGGTGACTTTAATGAAATTGTTAGTAATGATAAGAAAAGAGGTGGTAGGGGTTGTTTTTCTAAAACAGGGTTCTCTGATTAGATCTTTGATAATAGGCTTCTTGATATGGGTTTTATTGGTCAAAAGTTCACTTGGATGACTATGAGGGGTTTGTGTGAAGATATTTGGGAGAGACTTGATAGAGCTTTCTGCTCTATGGAGTGGAGATCTTTGTATGCTGAAAGTTTTGTTCACCATTTGCATAGGACTTCTTCTGATCATTGTCCTATTATGCTAAGTCTTCACAATACTCACGTTCCTTGTAATTCCTTTAAGCCTTTTAGGTTTGAGGTCATGTGGTTGAAGCATGAGGATTTCAGTGATTTAGTGCATCACAGGTGGGCGTATCTTAGGGGGGATATTATGGAGAAAAATTATAGTCTTTCAGAGAAGCTGAAAGAGTGGAATATAGACTCTTTTGGGAATCTTTTTCACAATAAAAGAAGAATTATTGCCAGGCTTCAGGGTGCTTAAAGAAGCCTGGGTGAGAGATTTAGACCAAGTTTGGCTAAACTTGAATTGAAGCTACAGAAGGAGTATAATCTTATTATTGAGTAAGAAGAGATTTTCTGGTTCCAAAAATCTAAGAATTCTTGGCTTAGAAAGGGTGATAGAAACATGAAATTTTTTTATCTCTTTACTATGGTTAGGAGGATAAGGAACAAGCTTGAAGACTTAAAAAGGGAATATGGTATTTGGAGATGTCTACTGCTATATCTTATTTTACTAATCTATTTTTGGAATTGCCTAGTGCCCTTCTTTACGATAATCTCCCCCAGTATATTCCTCGTCTGTTGGAAAGCGAAACTGCTATGTCGAGTATGGAGGTTATTGAGGAGGAGGTTAAAGCTAGTCTTTTAGTATTGGTGGGTTTAAGGCTCCAGGCCCTGATGGTTTTCCTGCTACCTTTTTTCAGAATCAATGGAATGTATGTAAAGAGAATCTTATCAAGTTGGTGGTCGATAGTTTTAATACTGGCTATTTTCCTTTTGTGCTTAACCAGACTCTAATCTCTTTGGTGCCTAAAGTTCCTAATCCGCTAGATATGACTCAACTTAGGCCTATTAGCTTGTGTAACATGAGTTATAAAGTGATTAGCAAAATTATTGTTCAGAGACTTAGGAATTTCTTGCCTAAGCTTGTGAACCTTAACCAAGTGACATTTGTCCCCGGTAGACAAATCCAAGAATATTATGGCGGTTCAAGAGGTTCTTCATAATTCTGCATAAGTTCAGAATTATGAAAGGTAAGAAGGGTTTTATTGCCTGTAAAATTGACCTTACTAAAGCTTATGATAAGCTGTAATGACATTTTATTCGTAGTGTGATCACTGAGGTTGGATTAGGGGATTCGATGGTAGAGCTTATTATGTGGTGCGTTACTACTATGCGATATAGGGTGGTGCTGAATGGTGAGCTAACAGATTCTTTTATTCCTGGTTGTGGTATTAGGCAAAGGGACCCCATCTCCCCTCATATTTTTGTTCTGTGTATGGAAAATCTTTCCCATCTTATTAATCATCAGTTAGAGTTAGGTTAGTGGAAAAGTGTGAAAGTTTTTAAGGGGACCTGAGATTTCTCATTTATTTTTTACGGTTGATCTCATCTTGTTTGGTTGTGCATCCCTTAAACAAGCTGGTATTATAAAGGGTTGTCTAGATGCCATTTGTAAAGTTTCTGGGTAGCAAGTTAGCTTTAGTAAATTGAGAATTTTTTGTTCTAATAATCTGGTTGAGAGAGATGTTAAACGTCTTGCTGATATTTATGTCTCGCCTCTCACGAAGAATATTGGTAAGTATTTGGGTGTCCCCCTTATTCATAGTAGAATTTGGTCCCAAACTTATGTTGAGATGAATGAAAAAACGCAGAAAAGGTTGTCAGCTTGGAAAAGTAATGTTCTTTCCTTAGCGGGAAGAGTTACTCTCATTAAGGCAATCTTATCTGCCCTTCCTATGTATACCATGCATTCTGTTAAGTTTCCCAATGAGGTATGAAGGGAGCTTGATAATATTAGTAGGAATTTCCTTTGGGGCTATACTAGTGATAAGAAAACGGTACACCTCATTAATTAGGATGTTGTCTGTTTGCCTAAGAGTTGTGGCGGGTTGGGTTTAAAGAAAACAAAGGATTTGAATCAAGCTCTTCTTGCTAAAGCTGGTTGGCGGTTGACTCAAAATGATAGTGGTTTATGGTGTAAGATTCTCAAGCACAAGTACCTAACTTCTAGGAATCTTTTTGATCCTGATCTTGTTAAGGGGGTGGTGTGCTCGAGTACTTGGAAAGCTATTGCATTTGGTGCCAAGTTATTGACTAAAGGGCTGTTTTGGAGAGTCAGGAATGAGGAACAAATTCGGTTTTGGACTGATAACTGGATTCCCGATATGGGTGTTCTTCATGATCATACGCTTGTTGATATTTCTAATGATATGGTTTGTCAAACTGCTAACTATTACCTAGTGAATGGCCAGTGGGATATTCGGCAACTTTCTTTAATTCTTCCTTGGGTCATTATCCACAGAATTTCCAGTATTCATACGGGTAGGAGCCTGAGTGGTCTTGATAAAGTTATTTGGGGGTGGTTTAATAATGGTGATTTTACTGTTAGATCGGCCTTTCATGGCCTTTTAGAGCTAGATAACAATTTTTTATGGAATTGGATGTTTATTTGGAAGCTTAATCTCCCTCCTAAAGTGCAGCATTTCCTCTATGTTCTTCTTCATGGTAAAATTCTTACCAATCTTCAGAGAGTTACATGTGGCTTGGCGTCTGATTCTATGTGTCTGAGGTGTGACATTGATGTGGAAGACATTGATCATTTGTTATGGGGTTGCAAGATTTCTTTGTCTATTTGGGATAGTATGTTCAGGAGGGTGCCTTCGGTTTCTAATGTTAGTGGGGATTTAGATAGTTGGATTGTGAAGAATTTCAAGAATGGTGATATGGCTTTTAATAGGGTTCCGATGCATTTATTTTTTGCTTGTGTTGTTTGGTTAATTTGGAAGTGAAGATATATGAAGGTCTTTGAGGTTGATTTTTCTATTACTCAAAATTCGTTTCAATGTATCAGTAGGTTCTGTTGTAATTGGGTGAATACTAATCTTATTCATACTGTCAAAGATTCTTTTCTGATGTCTATTGCCTGGTCTCCTCCTTCTGTTGGTTTGGTGAAACTTAATACGGATAGGAGTTGTAACTCCAACTCTGGTATCATTACTGCTAGCGGGTTGCTTAGAGACCATTTGAAGAATTACTTGAAAGGTTTTGCTCTTAAAAGAGGAGTGGGTAGTATTTTGAAAGTTGAGCTTTGGGATTTATTTGAAGGCCTTACTATAGCGTGGAACGCTAGGTTTTGTAATATTATTGTTGAGACTGATTCTCTATCTGTTACTCATCTTTTTTCCAAGGATGTATCTACTTGTCACCCTCTGTTTAGTATTATTGTTGATTGTGCTGCCCTGTTGGCAGCTAATTGGAGTTCCGTGTTAAAGCATGTCTATGGGGAAGGAAATATGCTTGTTGATGCGTTGGCTCATTTGGGACAAGATCAGAATTTGGTTGTCAGGTCTTCGTAGCTCCCCTCCTGTCATCTGTAAGTTCTTCCAAGCTGATCAGAATAGTATTGCCTCCTCTAGGCTGTGTTCTTCTCCCCCTCCTCTCTAGTTTCTTCCTTGCTCGGGTTGTTGCCCTCTTTTGTACCAAAAAAAAATGCGTATCAACTAATACTTTGTAAATTTAGAGGAGAGGTGAATAAGTTTTCAACCAATTTGTGAAATTATAACAACAAATAATAATATAAAAAAACCAATAACCGAAAGTTCATCAATTTAATACCAAGATGGTAGAGGGGGTGAATACGTCATACCACTTTTTCTCGTGGGATATATAAGTTCCTCAAGTTTGATTGACTTATTTCAGTGACAAACCATATGTTGGGTTTGATGTAAGGGTAGCTTAGGCTTTTAATGGTTGGTGCTTTGCACAACCAAGACCCTCTCAATATCTCAAGAGAAGAAGCACCAAAGGTAAATTTCTAAGTGCTTACTTGTTTTGAAGAGATAGTTGCACACACTCACAACTCATGCATATGTTTAGTTCTTGTATGTTTTGTGTGTTTATTATATGTGCATTAATGTTCATTTATCTCTCTTCTTACATGTTTAATTGATTGCATCTATCTTGTTAAATGTCATAACATGTTAAGCATTATGATGTATTTTCTTCACTCATACACACTTGCACTGATAGCATTGTTCAATTGTGAGAAGTTGCATGAGAAGGCCTTGCCCTTCTCTGCCGCGGTTGGATAACCACGGCTGGATAATCACGGCATGCAAGCGACAAAGACATGTTCTCTCTACCGCAGTACACTGCCGCTATTGGGATAACTGTAGCATGCAAACGACAGAGATATGTTCTCTCTGCCGCGGTTGAAGTGTCGCGGTTGACCAACCATGGCAGTCGGGACCGCAGCAACCCGTCATGCGCGTAACGCCCAAAACGCTGCAGTTTTGTGGATACCTATAAATACCTCACTTTCATTTTAGGTCGTCCCCAAGAATTCAAAATCATATTTTTCAATAAAAGATATTTTCTGAGAGAGATAAATCATCCAAGAACTCACCTTTGATTACTCAAACAAATATCCATATGCATCAATCATCATCTAGCATCATCCATGACATCTAGGTGCCATCTATGCTTGGTTTTTATTCAACACACTTAGCTTGGTAAGTTGGTCACTAATATCTTACATATTTTGTGTCTTTCTTAATAAGCAATCTCATTTATCACCTGTATGCTTATAGAACATATTCTATTGACAAAATTGACATAATTGTGTTGATTGTTTGAGAGTTGTATTTTGATAGCTATTATTAGGATTGTTTAATCTTTGATAGCTATGTTTTATGCCTTGTCATATAGCAAAGATAGATATCTAGGATTGTGATTATTGTCATCTTTCATCCTAGATAAGCATTTAGTGTAACCTAGCATTACTTTTTCTTTGAATATCATATTATTCACATTAGGTTGTTTATTCTCTTCATTGAGAAGTAAGTCTTGTGACTACTGGTGAGTGGTGCAAGCAAATTGGACTAGGTCCACTTTTATAGGCATGCGGGTAGTAGTGACGAGTTATAGACGGTGAGAGGTTGAGATTAACCTAGGTTGTAAACGTCATTGCAATTAGTGGATTCGAGGTTCGTGTGTGATACACATAATAGCCCGTGGTTTTTCCTTACTGAAGGTTTCCACGTAAATATCAAGTGTCTTTTATATTTCCGTACATATTACACTTGTTATATAAATTGACTAATCACCAAAATTGGGTAAAATTGGTTAAACTCTATTCACCACCACCCCCCCGGATAGTCTGATACACACTATGCATTATTAGTTTCAGGATAGAACGATAATCTGATACACACCATGCATTATTAGTTTCAGGATAGAACGATAATCTAACACAAATAATGAGAGAGAACAGGGTGTGCATTATTAGTTTCAGGATAAAACGATAATCTAACACAAATAAAAGTTTGAAAGAGAACAGAGAAGGGGAGTAATTGTCTTAGAGGTAAAACTATATGTTGTACCATTTTCCTTCATTGAGTTTTTATCTCACAAGGTTTTTATCAATAAGGTTTTAATTAGGGGTGGAGCCAAAAAAAAAAAAAATTCATAATTTCTTTTTTATGAGTAGCGATATTTGTATCCCTTTAAAAATACATACCCTAAATTTAAATATGTTCAAAATACTAATATTATATTCAAATTTCATTATTAACATTCTAATCAAAATATATTATAATTTCAACAATTATTTACTTTTTTGAAATTTGGTGTCCTGATAAATTTTCCATCTCTCTCACCAATATGGGAAGAGCTCAACCGGTGCAATCTGAGATACTGTTTTCGACCAGAAAACTTGTTATGACTCATGAGTAAGAATATAGTTTCGTAAAAATCATGCATACAATCAAGACATCAAGTGTCTTTACCTGCAAAGAATAATCATCAATTAAAATAATTAAACTATTCGAGCCAGTTGCTATCTATCAAACCTCTAGAGAGGGCCGCGGCCACCCAAATCTAGACTTTTGTGCATCGCCTTCACCTTCTCCAGCTGATGATTCCATCAGACAGGCCTTCTCATGCACAATGAAGAGATGGTTTTCTAGGCCTCCACGTTTAAAAATTATTCAACTCGATCTAGTCATAACATTGGTTAAATTCAATTTACTCATTCTTTTGGTCATCAAATCAGATTTATATGTACAGTTTTCTTTTATTAAAATAGTTTTAGATGTTTTTTCCACACCCATATATTCCATAATAACTCATATAGCTTCATATACAATGCAAATAAGTGATTTCAGTAGATGATGGATCAATTAATTGCCGAGATTTATATGAGAATGTTGATGATTTGCTTCAATTGCCACTTACCCGACAAGCTCTGTAATGAAAAACACGTCAGAAGGTGGAAGAGATTCTGATCTTTAAGGAAGGAGTAAGAATGCTCTGAAATATGAGAGGAGGAATTTTAATTATTTTATTGAATGTTTGAACTTAGTTATGTTTCGTTGGTTTATATTGATTGTTTTCATTGTCTTGTTGATGTTTATTTGGCAAAGTTTACTTTTTGAATTTAAAAGATATGATAAGTGGTGTTATATGATACTTATTGATAATAAATGAATCCAAATTCAATTTCTTTTATTATAATTTATTTATTTAATATTATTATTTATATTTTTAAATTTTGGTATTTTTAAACCAAGCCCCCGGTGAATGGAATTTGTCTCCACCGCTGGCTTTGATGAGGAATTTTTTATCACTTCCAATATTATTTTTCAGATACAAATGAATAATGTATTGTTTTTCTTTCACTAGTATTTTATTCCATCGTGTTTTTAATATTTAGGATTTAACGAGACATATTCTATGTACAGCGGATATTCAAGGGGTACTGGTTTGAAAATTTAACTTAATGAATGTCCATCAATCGTCAAAAATAACTTGTGATCATTTACCATCCTCCATTTATCCATTGGCTCCATTTGTTCTCAAGTTTATGGTTATTGTCCTTTTCAAGTTCTAACTACTATATTGTAAAATTGTGAGCATATAAAAAGAAGTCTCATTAAATTGTAGTTACAATTGAAAGTTGAATAAAATATCCTATTTACTTGTGTATTTCTTTTCATGTTTAATTTCTCATTGTGTTCTTGTTATTATGTTAATAAATTCATCAATAAAATAATTATTTTTATATAGATATTATTTAAAAATATAAATATAAATACTTCAATTTACAATAATTTGTTCTATTAATAATAAAATGTTACAAAATTACATAATTTGTTAAAGAAAAAGGTTCACACTATGGAGATGGCCTCCTTCAACAATCTGCTTCGTCGCAGAGGTCCAGAGGAGATATCCGCACAAAGGACGCAGGACATGTAACAACTGGTCCGCCAACAATATTTAGCAAATCTCCGTTAACAGAAGTGGCCTTTTGTAAGCAGATGGAATAAAAAAATAGTGACTTCAATAGAACAAGAATGAAAACAATAAAACCACAGCTTTCGGATAATGTTATATATATTTCTATAATTAATTTAATTTTAATTAATTTTTTAGGGGAGAGGAAGGGACTAGAGACTCAAACCCACAACCTTATGGCGTAATTGTGAGGGATATACCGTCGAACCAACCTCCTATAGTCATTTTAAATTTTGTTAACCCATAAAACGCCAACACATTCATTTCTCAAGACATAAAATCATAAACAACCAACTAAAGGTAAATACAGGGCATATAAATATAAACTGTTCGGCACCCTACACTATTAATGCATGCTATACAGTAAACAGCACTGTTAGTTTCGATTTATCTGTCACAGAGAAGATCTTGATTGATTGTTGCTATCCCACTCCCATATAACTTTGTAATTGTGAGCTAAATCTTCGTCTTTCGGATAATTATCTTCCTCAGGTGGAAGACGACTCCTAAAGACAGCAATCTGAGAAGCAAATCCTGGTTCTATGTCAACAGAACCACCAACCCCACTGAACTCAACACTGTAATTGTGCCTTGCTGCTAGTTCTGATGCCCAACTATTGAACTGCTCTCGAGTCCATTCGAACTTGTGATCATGGTTGCGAAACTTACAAGATTGCGACTGGATTTTCTCATCCGGATCATCTTCTTGGCTTGTTAGGCTAGATCTCTGGAGTATCACATTGTATTCATAGTTTGGGGTCGAAACAATAAGAATCCTAGGTTGAAAATAACTTAACACAATGTTGCCAAAATTACAGGCTTCATCCTCCTCCATATGTTCAATTACCTACAATTTTTCAAAACGTTTGCCACATAAACACTGCAAATTGGTAGATAATATAAAATTCATACAGGTCTTATTTTGACTCGAATGTTATGGCATGTCATCATGTAGCCTACCCACAGGACCTTAGCCTTTTTTCCTATTTGACATTTATAGCGTTATATTATATCACACCTAATCAGTCTTTCAAATTCTCTACTGTTTGACATCTATTTTCAACATATTTTAAATTTATTTTTCCCATACAATGCAATCAACTATGAAAAACCATAGAATTTTAAAATGCTTACATATTATTATAAAAATAAAAACAGCATAAGAATAGATTGGAACAGATGGAGCATTAATAAGCAATAAACTACTAACCATATACAGATAATGTGATAAATAAAGGTAACTTCACAAGTGTAATGTTCAAAAGGGTTATGGAATACCTCTAAACAAGTACCAATATTGAAACCACGCAGTCGAGAATCAAACACTGTTATAGAACCATCATAAAGAACTGCAGATTTGACATCATTATAAGGTACAACATCGGAATTCTTGCTTAGTTTGGAATGAAGTATCTGCAGAATTAACAAAGTCCAAACTATTAGCTAAGCAAGTGTTAATTCATAAATAACAAGAAAAATTGAAATGAAAAATCATAATGCAAATTCCTAATCTGCATAATTATTGTAAAGAATTAAATAATTCTCTCTCCTAAACTACACCTCATCAAAGATGCATGGAATTATTTTATTTATGTATTTATTTTCTGAAATAAGAAACAAGTAGGAGATCCAACAACCAAAGAGGATCTTGTCAGTCAAAAGCAACATAGAGCCAATTATTGTAGCAGTCATTTGAAATCCGTTTAACCACAAGGACAAAACATAATCACTGCAACACAGCATGGACAAATTTTCTGCACTGAAAGTAACAGTACATCAGGAAATCTTCCTGGTAACTAAAATTCCAAAATCGTACAACATCCATCTCTCTGTGTATCATTATGTATTGTTTTACTTCTCGTTAACAAAACATTACCCATATTAGACCAATCAAACATATATTCTGCCCCCATACTCCTTTTTACAAGCCTATATATCAAACACATTCCCCAAGGCCACACTTTGAACACAAAAGACATCCATGATTGAACCTGTCGAATAATAGAACCAGCTCCCATGCACATGTTACAAGTTGAAAAGATTCCAGTTCCACATAATGAACACCTCAAGGTAAATCCCATGTTTGATAGAGAAATAAAAATAACTTGGAGAAACCTTCCAGATTAGCATATAATAGATAACTAAATAAATATACAAGTAGAAAAAACTCAAATTGAAAACTTCAGTTGCTATAAATGGTTCAAACCTTAGCTGCCCGACTAAGACTCTTGAGAGAAATATCAACACCAACAACTTTTTCAAGAGATGTTGGGTAATCTAATAAAGAATCCAATAAACTTCCAGAGCCACACCCAAAGTCAACCTGCAACAAGAGCAGACTTAAATACTACTTGACATATCGACATTAACAATATATGGCGAACATAAAAAATATACCAAAGTAGTAGCACAAGATTGTCTAATGTGCTGTACTGCGTATTCAACACGTTGCTTAGAAAGTGGAGGGCTGAAAAAAGCCTGCTCCATTCTGTCCTCCGGAGGTTCTGTTGTCCGCAACAAAGATATAGAATATTCCAACCAGCAAACTTCTGCAAAATCAAAAAATATAAATATACAATTCACAGTAAATTAGAAATTGGAAACAATATTCAAAGTAGAAATGGAAGGAACATTAATAGCTATTTATTGCCACGGAAACTACAAATCACTGAGATTTAAAATGTCAAAAAGCATTTAGTTGACTGAACAATAGTAATAATAACTGTTCAACATTCAATGCAAAGCTTTCTTCTTTCCTTCATAGATAATAAACATCCAACAATGTATATCAACCAATAAACCACAACTATAAAATTGCATGTCTTCAATGCATTTATCAACAGAACTAACAAAAAACCAATTGAAGATCTAGATTATAAGGAATTTTATTAATCATGTAACATGAATCATAGTCCATTTGTTACTGCACTCGCTGCTTCATAAAATTATCTTCATAAGTTGAAATAAAATGAGAGAGTAACTCACTTGATAATAACAATGGAATAAGTCTCGCAGAATCATCAGCTGCAGATAAAATCAACTCTTGAATGGGCAACTCCGTATTGAAACAAGCGGACTGACCAATAGACATCTGTGTTACAACTGCCTCTACACTAGGAATAACAGCTCCAGACCCTATCTCAAACTCAAACTCCTCTCTGCTTTCAAGAAGTTCTTTCATTTTTCCACCTTCTGTCACCAAGGATACAGAATAACTAATAAACAATAAACACCCATTAGATGGATAGACACCAGAATCTGGACCTCCTGTGCTTAAACAACAAACTCCATTCGCTGGCATAGTATTCTGCGTATTCATAGAGTTCGATCTTTGAAAATTGCCTCCTTGAGTTTCACTTTGCTGAATATTAAGCATATATAGATACAATGAAAACTTTTTGAAGAAGTTTTCTGGATAAAATCTAATGTCCAGAGAATTAGCAGAATAGTGTAGCTTCTCTGAGGACATGTTTGGGTCCTTAAAATACTGATTTAACCAAGAGAGAACTTTCAAAGAAGCATTCTGTATGGAATCACTCTGCTTTTTATAAAATTCTTTAGGTGAACACTCCAAGATTAAATCTTGAGACTTGGAAAATAACTTTACTTCACATTTAAATGCACTTTCAGATCCAACTGGCTTTAGGTCATTAGTGGCAGTGCCACCACCACTCACACATTCTTTACCTTGTTCAACTGACTCCGAAACTTTCAACTTCTTGTCTAATCTTGATGTCTCTGATGATGCTTTTGAGGGGATACTTGAGGTAGAAAAGACTGGTTCAGACAACCAGTGTTGACGACAGAATGTACCGAGAATCTCTCGTGGAAAGGAACCTCTCCAGTTTGTTCTTGTAGTGAATGCCACTGGTAACTCTGCTGCAAGTATTGCCTCTCTGGACAACTTGTAAACTCCACTGGGCATCAAATTTACAAGCATCCTGTCAAGCAGATCTTAAATGATTATGAAATCCAAGGCTGCAAATTTTTTTTTTTTTTTTGGTATTTGTTTCTCTCACTAAATACCTGAACAGATGCATCATGCAAGATATACCACCTAAAGAAGAAACCTTAAAATAAATAACTCATTAAGTGGGCTTTCGTGCACTCAGGTGTTAAACTGATGTAATCATTTTCCCTTCACAATGGACGAGGGAAAGGAGAAACTAAAATGGGAAAATTGCAAAACTTCCTACTTTCCTAGCTTTTCCAAAAGCAACTGCAACAGATTAAAATGATCTGATCTCCTGGCAATTCTACAAACTAATGGTCATAATTTATATTCAGAGAACATGTTGTAGCCCCAAGATCACGGAGGTTATTTCATTATACGAGGACAATGAACTAAAAGCTTGACACAAAAGCATGATGATAGAAAAGAGAAAAGTAAACAAAAGAAAACACTAATTGGGTGCAGTGTAGTTAAGAGAGAGGTAAAAGAAACGAAACAAAACAAAACAAAACAAAACAAAAAAAAAAAAAAAAAACAAAACAAAAAACAAAAAACAAAAAACATAGATTTGGATCAAACATGTTGCTAGTAGAATTCAGATCTTACACAGCCACTTCCCCATTTGAAAAAAAATTGGGCAACAGCAAATAAACAGCAGAGAATTTTGCTCACACATAAAGATTCAAGTAACATTCTGAAGAAAATGTAAAAGGGTAAAATTGTTAAAACAAGAAATACAATAATTACATCGGGTTAGAAGAGACCTGTAATATGATTGCAAGGTAATATCTTCATGGAAAAGGTCTTTGGACTTCCATGTGTATCCAATGGATGCCAAAATTGCATCACCATATATATCTTGACCAGAGAAGCAGCTTGCTCTTGAATTCACCAAACCTTCAATGTGAACTTTAACATTTACAAAATCAGATGACGGATCCATAAGATATGACATGGGAACAGCAAAGTACAATCTCATCTCCGAGGAAGCTTTACCAATAGTCCTGCAAGAAGCCAATCAAAAGAAAACTATGACAAAGTACCACACAATGTACAGAAATTAATAACAAACCTGCTTCAGAAATCAAAAAAGGAAAAAAGAAAATAAGAAATAACCTCTCAAGCTTTTCCATATAATAATTCCACGTACCTTGAGATCATAACTTTGTTGCCATCTGCTAAACCAAGTTTTCGTGCAATAACATCCAGGTAGTACTCAGTTGAGGAAATATTAAGAGTCACTGGCTGAACTTCCTTCTCCACTGAACATGGAATGTGCATGCCTGTAATGCATATGCTGTCTACCGTATCAGATTGTTGAAATAGTGACGATTCTATGATTTCTAGTGGATATGAATTTTTCCTCCTTATGGAAAGCTGCCCCTCAGAAGTAACAACAAACTCTGGTAATCTAGCAGCAGCACTCGTGATATATGATATAAGCAGGAAATGATTTGTCTCCACCTTAGGATTAATTAATTTACAGATATTACAAAGCTTTGAATCACATGCAGCAATGACTGAAGTAGGAACTGAACCACAAAGATCATCGTCTCTCCGCAAAGCTGCTCTAAAGTGACCACTCAGGGGATGAAGAGATGAAAGGAACTTTAATGACAAAAAAGATGAAGGCCAAAAATAAACAAATGAGAACAATTAAACTATGTGACAAGTAACACAAAAGAAAATGACAAGATCCATACATATTAATTGACCTAATAAACTCACAGCATCATAAGAAATGATCAGATATGTCAACCTTGGTCTTTGCATAGGTTAAAAAGAACTTCATGAATGACAAAAGTAAAAGGAACAAACGAGTTGAGAGTGGCAAATTCAAGTGCAATTCGTACTATCGAACAAGAGCACAACAGGAAAGCATCCATTGCTTGAAAGTCTGGATTCTCTAATGACAAGCATTCCCTAATGAAACTTAATAAGCAGGGTTCAAATAAATATATACAATTTAGATTTTAGCCAGCTCTTCTATTCTATTAACAGTTTCACTATTCAGTATAAGTTATCTTAAGGTTCAATGCCAACAAACAAGGAAAATATAGATGCCTTCTTTGTCAGTTTCTTGACTAACAAAGGCTAAAGGTCCATCGTCAATTTTGTGTTAAGTATCCAAATGCTGGAAATGCTAATTACATCTTACAATAAAATTAGGCTGGGAAGACTTTCATCCAAAGGGAAAAGCCAGATAAAAACTTGACATCATTCAATGTTACCTCATGGAAAAAAAAAATCAATAATAACAAAAGCCAAAATTTAATTGATTAAAATTTTTAGCAATATAAATGAATTTCAGCCATCATTGTGGCATATAGATTCCAGACACATTAGGGAAGCCTTAGTAATCATCCAACTAACCATATCAAATTATTATTATATATGCATGTGAAGAACTGTAAACCTAAACATTTATTATAATAAAATATGGATGTCATCTTCCCATTCTCTCTCTCAAACACACACACCAGCACACAAACACAGTCACAGAGATTCATTTCATTTAAGAAAAGCAACTAACCTCATTGGAAAAAAAATATTTGACACATGCAATTAATTTGTCACAAGCTTCTTCAGCAGAAGGATCATCTGTTGAAGGATGGATGCCGAGCTGCAACAAGGAAAATAAGAAAAAAGATTATAAATCATATAATAAGGAAAAGCCAAGAATTTACAAATTTAAAAAAAAAAAATGATAGTTTCAAATGTTTAAAAAAAAAAAACCCTCATTTATAAAGCTTGAGTGAAAAGCAAATGTATTCTTTCAGTGTCAATGCAATAATAAGTATATGCACAGCCATGTCTTGAAGAGGGCAAACAGGGCAAACAATTAGATAATAGGGAGCATACCATCAACACACTAGTAATCAGACAATGTAATAAAAAAACCAATCTCACTTGGCAACACACCATCTATTACTTGACTTATCATTAATACTTCTTTTAGAATATACTATGGTACAGAAAGAAGAAAGCTAAGCAGTTGCACCTTGAATCTAACTATCTGCTTCTGCATGCAGTACAGGACCTCTAAAAGATAGAAAACCAAGAAAATGTAGAAACCTAAGCAATTTAAACTGGATAATACTAAGCACTAAAATTTGATGTCAAATGCAATCACATACCCTTAAGCAACCGCTGAATGGATGCAAATTTCAGTCATACAACCCTTTTGCTTTTGAGACAAACAATAATTGCATTAAAGATGCCAGAGTTTCAATATAAGACCTCAACTTTAAAAATAAATATATCAACAACCCAATTATCAAACTAGTCTCCCATTTTAACCAATCCAACACCCCTTTACTTTAATTGCAAGCATCAATCATATCGTCAAGGTGCAGAATCAGAGTAATTTTTTTGGCTATGTTTATAAATACAAGAAATCAAATCAATCATATTGTCAAGGTGCAGAATCATAGTAATTTTTTTGGCTATGTTTATAAATACAAGTAATCAAAGGTAACACAAGAAAGCAGCTAATTTCCTCAAGACAATCAAATTTGAAAGATAATCACAATAACTTAAATTAAGATAAAGCAAACCATTTCCAAAGCCTTTTCAGCAGCAGATTGCTCAGCATCCTTCTTTTTCTTAAATATTCCTGAAGAAACAGTAAAATCCGGAAGCTGCAAGCTGCAGCGATAGAGGCATGGACCCTTCTGAGGGATTGCCAATCCAGGGCATCCACTTTGAGCAACATCCTGTACTTCTTCTACCGTGTAGAGAGCATCCTTACCGAACTTTTGAAATATAATAGACTTAGGAGTAAGACCCAGCTTTCTCACAGCAGTAGTTGAGGACCCTCCAGTTTCCATCAGCAATCACCAGCCGATGAATAAATACAATAACGAAATGTACTAAAATAATGCTAAACAACTTATCTCCTGCATGAGGACAACCACAGTTGTCAAAACTTAGAATATGGGATACGTTAACCATTAACACAACATGATACATATTTTTTCATGGAACAAAGTTAATTGCACGACATAGACTGTATCTTGTAATAGGCGACCCATGGTGCATGGAGACTTTACTCAAGGTAGTAATAACAAAAATTTGTTTATACTATTTTTCCTTATAAATTGATTTTAATTTATCGGTTCATTGATTTCAATTATGGTGCATGTAATTGACTACCATTTATGTATATTCCCAAAACTGTCAGAAGTGTAGTAAAATGCACTAACTTCCATATGCTGAAAGACAGAAAAAATGGAGGGTGAAACCCTAAAAACGAAATATTATACTAGAGGGCACCAAATACATGAAGTAGAATTTATAAATTAAATCTAAAATGTCAATGAACTTCACCATTGAAATAAAAAATAAATTAATTAATTTTTTTTTTTTTTTAAAAAAAACATATTCATATCTTAGAAAGCCATGAGAATAGAGACAATGAAAACCCCAGTTTAATCTCAAGTATGGTGTATAGTAATAGGAATAAAATAAAAAATAAAAAAAATAAAAAGTTGCTTTTTAATTAGCTGCTTAATATTTGCTTTTCACATTCGAATCAAAATTTTGTTTCACATTTGCAAGCAATACGAAGTTATTGAAAATCAACTAATAGAACAACAAAATGTGAGAAGCCAAAACTCAAATACACATATAAGGCTTTAGCAAATTACATTAATTTTGTAAAGAAAACAAAATTTGTGACTGATAAAGAAAAATGAAAAAGAACGGCAGTACATGCAATTGATACAGATACAGTAATGGAACAGAAATCATGGAGGAAATTAACAAAGAAAACACCATGATTGTACCTTTTCGTCACCAATGCCATTCCAAGTATATATAACGAGAGAGAGTTTTTGAGATGAAAATCGCTGTGTCTATGTGTTGTGGGGTTTAACTGAGAGACGGTTCGTTTTATAAACCAAGGGGGGGAAAGGTAGGGGTATTATTGGAAATCGGTTCAGTTCGGGACCAGTGGAATTTTGTTGACTCTTGTTTGACTGTAAAACTCAAGCTTCTCTTCACACTTTTGTAGTTGCGTTGTACTTGTTACTTTGTAACTTGCTTGTTAAGGTCCTTCAAGGAAAATAATAATAATAATAATAAATACTTGCTTGATAAGGTCTTCTCCTTCTTTTTTTTTTTTTTTTTTTTTTTCAAAAATTAACAGGGATATGGACTGGATTTGGTTGGCCCACATCAGCACAGTTCAATTCTTTTATGTAAAAATTAATTGATAATAGGGGTAAATAGCACCTTTTAAGGTGTTTGTGAGGCTAACATTGAGTTAATAATTTAAATTTTGATAGTACATAATAAAAATATCATTAACTTCACTTTTCCTTTTTCTTCTCTTTCCTTTAAGAAAAACAAATTTTTTCTTTCACTTTTTTTCAAGAAAAATGAAGAATCTCTCAATAAAGGTATAAAGGAATTGTGATTTTATTTGTTTTGTAAGTGTTTGAGATAAAAAGAGGGATTCACTAGAAGAGGGAATAAAAAAAAAGGGGTGAAAGAACATAAATTAGAAGAAAAAACGAAGAAACGGATTTGAAAAAATTTATAGAAAATCTCTAGAAACGGATTCAGAGCAGTGCAATTATAATTACACTCCAATAAATTTTTTTAAAAATATTATTTGAATTTATATTTATACCCATTTGCTTATTAATTTGTCCATTGAACGTCCTTCTTTGATCATATTTTTAGTAGGGTTTGATCATTTCTTTTTCAAAAAAAAAAAAAAAATTAATAATATATTGAATATGATTGAGATTTAATTCTAAAACCTATTGCATAATAATAATAAAAATATATATATATATAGGTTGTAAATTGACTTTTATACAAAAATAGAAATGATTGTAACATGATTTCTCCATGGGATTTTCAGGTGCGTTTTTTACGCGGGATTGAACTAATCTCAATCCAATCCCACGTTTGTGGTCTACACGAGATTGTATTTCTCCAATCCTATGCAGACAAAAAGTCCCACAGACAAATAGTCCTATATAGTGTGACTATTTTATCCCGCCCGTCTCAAAGGTTGGGACAATATTTGTTCTAGACTTTCATTATAAATTTGTTTTTTTTTTTTTTTAGTTAAATTATTTATATATAAAATATTAAATTTATTTAATCCATTTTAAAATTAATTTAATTCTTTTGTATATTAATATATTTTATTCAAACATTTAAAAAGGTTTTTTTTAATATCAATTAAAAATAAATGTTATTTTATTTCAAATTAATTTTAAATAATTTTTAAAAAATAATTTAAATATTTTTTTAACCAGATTTAATTTCTAAAAAATATATATTTTTATTTGAATTTAATTGATTTAAAAATTAATTTAATGTAATTTTCTATTATATTTATTGCTATATTTATAAAAATGCACTAATTTCATAAACGTGAAATCAGTATTGTTATATAAATACACTAGTTTCATATACTTGAAACTAGTATCATTTAAATACTAAAATTAGAAAATAAAAACAAATAAAGAAGAAATCAATTGGGGAATTAAGGAAATTGAAATTTAAAATAAAAAATATAAAAAATCTAATCAAATTTTATTTAAAATAATTTTATTTTTCTTTGAATTGAATTGATTTAAAATGATTTTATTTATTCAAAAAATTATTTAATATAATTTCATACTAACCTCTCACAAATGACAATTATTTTTTATCCAATCATTTGTTGTACACTTATACCAAACAAGAGATTATATTATTTTAATACAATCTATAGAGCATTAAACATATCACAGTATTAATTTAATCTAGTTCAATCAGATTAAATCCCATCAAAATAATTTAATCTAGTACAATCCAATCAAATCTCATAAAAATAGTCCAATTATATCTAATACAATCACGTACACCAAACACAGCCTTCATGTATATTAAAGTCTTCTAAGAGTTGCTGGGAAGCAATAAAATTTTTGTTTTATTCAGATTTGCTTATTAAAAAAAGTAATAATTTAGTTTCAAATTTAGATTTAATTATTAAAAAAAGTAATAATTTAGTTTCAAATTTAGATTTAATAAAGAGATTTTTATAGTATGCGATTTTAACTAGCTTTTAAACTTTATGTTTTTGGTAAACAATAAGGAGATTTTTAACTATTGTTTATCAAAGCTTAGATGGGTTTTTGCAAATCTCCTCTATTTCATGTCTTATTGATCCTGTTAAATTATCGGGGCATTTCTTAAGTTTCGTATACTAACTAGTTGATAATTCGCATGGTATTTATTACAAATGATGTTTTCTTCTAATTAAGTTTTTATTATTACTAATAAAGTTATATCTTTTGAGTTCTTGTTTATTTCATCGTTATTTTAATCATCTTTATACAATATTAATATCAATTTTTCAATAGTAATATATAGTTTCTTGTAATTTATCTTTATACGGACCATCAATTCATTGTGAAGAAAAATACAAAAAGATAAAATCTCAAAATTTTCCCACACTTGATAAAAGTTATTGATTTAATCATAATATGTTTTTTCAAAACTTAAGATATAATTTTGCATTAAGATAAAAAAATTTATATCACTTTACAAGTAAAAAATAAATAAAAATCTTTGTTTCCAGATTTTTAATTAATTTTCAATATAGTAGCGAAACAACTTTGGTCAAGAAAAATCAAGCTTTTGTGGTGTGGAAACTTTTTTTTTTTTTTTTTTTTAAAGGAATTTTTTATGCTGTTACTTGCAACTTGCTTCTGAAGGGAAATTATTCCTTGACTTCCTTGTAACTTGTAACTTGCTTGTCAAGGGAAATTGTTCCTCGACTTCCTTCTCTCTCTTTTAATTGATTTGGAAGGGAATATGGGATTTGGTCGGGACACGGGATTGCATCCACCCGGTTCAATTACATTCCAACGTCCAAACCCATTTATTTATAGCCCAAAAATTTTCTACTTACACTCATTTACTCCCTCCATCCATCTATTAAAATTTAAAAATCAGAATTTAATTTGTATACCCTTCAAAATTCCAGATATATTCTTAAAAGTGTAGTAATATTATTAGTTTTTAAGGGTCTATCATACAACTGTTTTTTATTCTGTTTTCGTTTTTGTTTTCCAAAAACAATTCGAATTCGCATTCGTTTACCGTTTTTATTTTATTTATAAAAAAAAAAAAGAAAAAAAAAAAGAACCAATGTTAAAATTGAAAAACACAGAAAACATATTGAACATGTTTTCCATGATTTTCATTTTGTTTTTCGTTTTTTTTTTAAATACAATTTATTTTTTAAAACCCTAGCTTCTCTTTTTAATTCAAACGACCAATAATTATTAATCAGTTTCCTATTAATGGTTTGTCAAAAAAAAAATTCATATATATCATACAAAAAAAACTTTTATATTTTTTCAAACCCTAGCTTCTCTTTTTAATATTAATTTCAAATATATGTTCAATTTCTTTCAAGGAATACAAATTGATTGCAAAGTGATTTTGTGGATTTCCAATAGGAAAAACCTCCGGTTATAGTGATTTTTTTGGACGGAAAACAGCTAAGAAGAAAAGGAGAGAGTTGCTTGACGTTGTTACAATCACGTTTTTAAGAAAATAAAAATAGTTTGTTTTTAGTTTAAATTTGAATAAGTTGTTAGCCGATAGGATTCTTATCTTATTTAATCTCTACTGTTATTATTTGAATTTCATGTATCTGTCCTATAAACAGTGTCGGCCCTAAGGTGGGTCAACTAGGGGCTCTCGCCCTGGGCCTAGAAAAAAAAAAGAGTTCAAAAAGGGTCCATTTTTTATTTTTATTTTATGTGTTTGTGCTTACATCTTTGAACTTTAATAAATAAAATGTCCAAAAAGGATCCAAATTTATTGTCATTTCTTAAAACTTCATATAATTATATCAAATTTAGTCCCAAATAAGAAAAAAGATATGGAAATTAACTTCTTATATAAAGTTGAGCTCAATATGGACTTTCATCAGAATTACTAAAAGCATACGAGTAGCTCTATTTGCATCCTTGAAAATTTGTATGTGCATCTCTTTTTGTATGTACACCTCATTAAAAGTTTTTTAAAAAATTATATTTTATAAGCACGTCCCAAACATTACCAAATATACCCTTTCTTTTATTTATTTTTTAAAATTTAAAAAGATAATAAAATAAAAAATGAGGAGGTCTCCTCATCCCTTTTCATTTTCTAAACAAGTTCGTCTCTCTTTATTTACATACGTTATTTTGTTAAGTGAAAACTGTCATGCAGATCTATTTGATCGTAATTTTTTTTTTCAGTTTTGTTTTTTCTATGTATCGTGATATAAAATTGATGAAAATTACTTTGATTAAAATTTATATATATTATTAAGTATGAGATTGAACAAGATTCAAATGTGAGATTGAACAAAGAGCCTCATTTTATATATTCGCCATGGGGCCTCTGAAACCCTAGGATCGGCACTGCCTATAAATAGGACTTGCTATCAGTGAATTAATGCATGAGTTAAATCTATCAAATATGTGTTAGTATTTCTAATATTTTGGGAGGTTCTGGTTTTCCTCGAAGCAAATCAACATTTTACTTTTGGTTATTAAATCGTGCTCGTATCATTTGGTATCAAAGCCGGTTATAAAGCACTTCAGCTAGGTTTGTGTTGAACTAACATTTTGCTCTTTGGAGCATGAATTCAGTCGACCATTTATAGGCTAGATTAAAATGTGTTAGTATTATGTATAGGCATAATTTTATCGCATCGAATACTAATAGTCGGGTCACAGGTCAGTGTCGAAATATTAACCAACGAGGACATTGGAATGGAAGTGTAGTGGAATGTTACAATCACATTTTTAAGAAAAAAAAAATAGTTTGTGATAAGATGTTACGATTATCTTTTGGTTAGTAGAATGAGTCAAATAAAGTAATGTGTTATCATATTTTGTGCCTAATTTCAGCAGAGCGCTATTAGTTTGAAATAGTCTTAGTTTGTTAGATTATTAATATTTTATTTCCAGTATTTGTGGGATTGTTTACCACGTTCTTCTGTTGCTTTGTAAAATGCTTTATATGTAATATCTGTAAGAATAGAAGGCAGTTAATAAAATTCTTGTGACTTTAGTAAAAAAACAAAGTATTTAGAGGACTCAAGCCCCTAGAAGTGCCAACCCAACTTGTTTCTTTTTCTTTTTTTATTTATTGTTCATAAGATATTTAGTATCAGAGTCGGTATGGAGCAGCGGGTGGAAAACCTTGAAAAGACGTTGGGATCTCTTGCAAGTGGCCAAAAAGAGTTACTATGCCAAGTTACGGATATGTTTGACAAAATGAATACCGGGATAGAGCAGAATGCTAGACCACGAACCCTAGAAATTGGAGAGAATTCAGTTGCACCATCTCAACACCATGGAGGTTTCGCACAACCAGTAAGTTCTTTGAGCAATATCTTGCCAAAGAACGTAAAGCTTGATTTTCCCAGATATGATGGAAGAGAGGACCCTACTAGTTGGGTGTGTCGATCAGAACAATACTTCCAAATTCATAGTATTCACATGTTAGATCATGTGACCTTAGCATCCTTCCATTTGGATAGAGATGCCCAAGTGTGGTTCCAACTCCTCAAACAAGAGCTCTTATATGTATTAGGGAAAGAATTTAGAGAAAGTCTTTACACCAAGTATGGCTCGAACCAGTTTCTAGATTAATTTGGGGAACTAACAAAGTTACAATAGACAGGTATTGTGATGGAGTATCAAAATCGGTTTGAGAAATTGCTAGCTAAAGTGGGGTCCCTTCCTTAACCTAAACAAGTAAGATGCTTTATCAACGGACTAAAGGAACTTATGAGAACCGACGTACAAGCTATAAGACCTACAACACTGTCCACATCCATTAGTTTGGCCAGACTTTACGAAGCTCAAGAATTGTCTCACAAAAGAGTCAATTCTAGTACTCCAAGACCAACCTTGCAAAACCACAGTTTCACAAGACCTGCTCCAAACAAAATCTCTCAGCTTATGAAGAAATTGACACCGAAAGAAGTCAATGAGAGGAGGTAAAAAGGATTGTGCTTCTGTTGTAATGAGAAGTTTAACCAAGGAATCAATGTAAAAAATTGTTTACAATCCAAGCTGTATTAGAAGAAACTGATAGTAATGAAGAAATGGAAATCAAATAGGGCAATGGAGAAGCAATACTAGACACCCTGAAAATATCCTTACGTGCGATTACCAAATTAAAAGCACCAAAAACCAAACAAGTAGGTGGTAGCTTGCATTCCCAACCAGTAACAGTCTTGATTGATTCAGGGAGCACCCATAATATCATCAGTGAATCTGAAGTTAGAAGAATTGGGTTATAGCCAAAAACAAAAGGTGACAAAGGTCGTTTGTGTGTGGAAATTCGCTTATCAAAAGATATTTATAAGAACCTCAACAATGCCTTAAATGGTTTTGAAAAAACAAGTATGGCGGCAAGTGGGGTGTCGTCCATAAGGATCGGGGCTAGAAATGACTAAATTGACACTTTAGCAATAACTATGCATATGAAGTAAATGATGATGATTGTTGTTTTGAATTATCAATTAAGCTAAAACAAATAAAGCAAAGACTAACTAAAAATGCAACTAAGATAATAAGAAGTGATGTGAAATATATGATATGAGGACTAAGGAGTTGATGGACTCATAAGCAAACAATAGACATGTAGAACTCACATTTAAGTACATTTAATCTAGTGTAACCAACCTACAGTGTTAGTGTTGATTATATATCCCTTGTAAGAGGCCAACCTAGGGTGTATAGTTTTGGCCTCCTACTTGAGACTATCCCTCCTAAACAACCAACCTAGGGTGTATAGTATTGGTTGCTCAATTGAAACGTTTTGCCATGAATGCGCATCTACCAAATAAGGGATTACCCTCTTAATAATCTGGCCAACCTCTGACGTATAGTAATGACTCTTAATCTCTCACAAGTGGCCAACCTAGAGTGTATACAATTGGCCACCCATTTGAGATTCGATTAAGTTTGAGGTTATTAAACCAGATTTCACTTGAAGTGTGTATTATTGTGAAATCTTTCCATTCAATAGAGCTTAAGACAACCAAATAGGGTGTATACCTAGTTGTCAACTCAATTAGTTTCTAAATCAATTTGCTAAAAGGGTGTATCCAAGATAAATTAATATTCAAAAGCAATTAATACCAATGAATAGAACATATTTGATAGATTGAATATAAAATAGAAAGTTCAATTACACATGCCAAAAATCCACAAAGTAATCACATCAACCCCTTAGTGGGGGATTTAGCTACTCATGCCTATTACAACATAAAAACTAAGAGAAAAGGTTGAGAGTAAACCCATGAAGATCAATCTCCTTCCTTAAAGTTTCTTTCAATCCCTTAGTTTCCTTTGATTAAGTAGGAAATGGATGAGAATAGTGTATTTGGTATGTGAAAAGGTAAAGGGTTGGTGGAGAATGGGCTTGATTGAGTGGGAGTATATTCCTAGATCTAGATGATGTAAGTATCAGAAAATGTAAATGTAAAAGTGTGCTCTCAATCAGAAACGAGTTTCTATTTATACCAATTACAAAAATAGGTTTGAAATGCTTAAGTGACGTTTTCTGGCGGATGTGGAGTGCGGGTTGTGTATAGCTAATGGATGCGCACTGAACCTGCACTCTATTGATTTTTCATCTGATTAGCTCTCTGGTCTTGGCATTAGTGCGGGTTGTGTACAGGTAAGAGACCCGTATTGTACCCGCACTTTACTGATTATGCATCTGATTAGCTCTTTGGTCTTGGCAATTGTGCAGGTTGTGTGCAGTTAAGTGACCCGCACTATACTCGCACTCTATCTTTTCTCCATTCGATAGATTCTCGGGTTTTGGCAATTGTACGGGTTGTGTACGGGTAATGGACCCGCATTGTACCCACACTCTATCTTCTCCTCATCTGATCAACTCCCGGGTTGTTGGCGATTGTACGGGTTGTGTACCGATAATAGACCCGTATTGTACCCGTACTCTTGGAGGCTATGATAAGTATTGTTCTTCTTTGCACAAGTTGATCCCCTTTTCGCATGAAAGTCCCGAATTCCACTTCCAACACTGGAAATGCAAGAATGCTTGCAATTACAATTAAAGAGCCCATAAGAGACGCAAAAACACACGAAAACGAGACAAATGATAAGGATATGAGGGCCAAAATATAGAACATTTTTGGCTTGATCAAAAGGCAAGATAGAGTTTAGGGTGATATTTGGAGAAAAGTTAAATTGTCCCGGTAAGTGCTCTAGTGTTCAACTCAAATTGCAAAAGATTCCAATAGTTGCTAAATATTTTATCTTATCGTTGGAAAGATACGATATAGTAATGGGGATCCAATGGTTGCGAACTTACGGACCAATTCAATGGGATTTTCTGAAATTGCATATGAATTTTTGTTTGAATGGTCGGAAGGTAACACTACAGGGATTGAATAGCTCGAAAAATCGGATAATTAACTCATTGAAAATGCAGAAAGCTGCCAAAAAGCAAGAAGGGTACAGGTGCAACAAATTGAACCAGTTGAGAAGATTGATTGTGTCCGTACAGCTAAACAAATGCATCAAATTTTGAACAAATACAACAGGGTTCTAACCAAGCCTGACCAACTGCTTCCATAGAGAACACATGACCATCGCATTCCTTTGCAAACTAATCAAGGTCCTGTTTTGGTTAGACAGTATCAGTACCCACATTTCCAAAAGGCAGAGATAGAAAGGTTGGTGGAAGAAAGGCTAGACTCTAGAATTATTCGACCTAGTAATAGCCCTTACTCATCACAAGTGTTATTGGTTATAAAAAAAAGACAAGTCTTGGCGAATGTGCGTAGATTATAGAGCACTGAACAAAATTACATTTAAGGACAAGTTTCTAGTCTCCAATGAATGAGGTATTTAAAGATTTTTTGAGGAAGTTCGTTTTGATATATATATATATATATTGATGATATATTTGTTGGCATTTATGTCCTAAAGCTTGTAATTTGTAAATATTAAAAATTCAATAATAAAAGAAGTAGTTATTTCATTCAAATATACTAATTCATACGATTATATTATATATGCAAACATCCAAGATTGCTAGATGTAATCTTAAACTGAATATATGAATGCTATATACAGAGGAATTTAGTTTGAGATATGCAATTTAAATAATCCATAGAAAGCAAATAAAGCTTGGTACTTTATTTGTGATTAATTTATAACTGCAGTCCATTCCGTATTGTATGGTGGTTTTATCCTAGACTATTCATATGGTGTTATGAGAATGGAGACACCTTATATGATGTGATCATATAGAACTGAGCCACGATCTATATGAATCTGTTACTAAGATCCGATAGTTGAAAAGATTCATATATATCGACTAATGATGGCTATATATGGGTGATATAAATCATGAGTGTCTTGCTGACTCCTTCAGTCCTTCAGGTTAGATCGTGGTTTTTGATTTACCATGAGTGAGATTGGAATAGCATTCTCGGTCAATATCCCTGTATCTTGGAATCACGGTTTTGGCTTGTGGTTGGGAAGGTATGCACACAATAGTGGAATCTACTCCTTCTTACGAGAAATAGATAAGTAGTTCCCTCAAGGGTTGATTCAGGGCTTGAACGATTAAGAGCGCTCTCCTTCTTCCGTAAAGGAATGAATGATATAATCATTCAAGAGAATCAATGGTACTTATAGGAAAAGATATCATTAGAGAGATATAACGAACTTTATGACCTAGTTCTAATTATGAACTATTTGTGGAGGATCATACCATATGTATAGTTATATCAATGGACACTGATAAATTGGTGGTGTAAAAGATCTACAGTTACGAATTGGATGGTCCAATTAATTGTGTTATGAAAGTAACTTAAAATAAAATTTGGGAATTAATCAAATGATGTGATTATTTAATTAATATATTATTTAATTGTTGAATAAAATATTATTAAATAATATGATTATTTAATTGACATATTAATAATTATTAATTATTAATTGTCATATGGAGATTTCAGTTTCTAACCTTGACAAGAGCAATAAAATAATAAGTGATTATTTTTATTTACTCTAAATAGGTCAAAGGTTCAAACCTTAGTTAAAGTAATAATTAAATAAAATAAAAAATAAAAAAGATTTGGAATCCTATTTTATTTTGGATTTACTAAACCCTAGGTTTCTAGCATATAATATATACTTATCAAGAAAAAAGAAATTATTCAGAACCCTATGGAGAATCAAGAGGTGCGGCCACAAGAGAGGAAAAAGAAAAAGAAAAAGAAAATTTCTCACTAGGGTTGGGCGAATTCAAGAGGGAAGCAAGGTGTTGTCTTCTGGTTCTCTCAATTCTCCATTCAACTGCTCCCAGAATCTATGACGTGCTCATACACAGTTGCTAGATCGCGAGACATAGCTAGGAAGGCTTAGTGGTATTAGATCGAAAGAAGAAAGATCAAAAAGAAAATGAAGGAGTGTTTTTCAAATGTATGAAAACAAATCTCTTCCTCGTATTCGTGTATATACAAAAGGTCCCAAGAATACGATAGAAAATTTTTGAAACCTATCATTCTTATTTATCTTAATTAATTTCAAACTTTTCCGCTGCGCGTCTTACAATATTGATATACAGAAACAGTTGGAATGAGCACTTAAGGTTAAGGCATTTAGAAGCTATTTTTTCAATTTTGCCAAACTCATGGAACTATTTGTAAAAGTTGAAAAATGTGATTTTGGGCAAAAAGAGGTTAAGTACCTAGGTCATGTAATCACTAGGGAGGGAGTGGCAGTAGATCATACAAAAATTGAAGCAATGGTGAAATGGCCAAAACCAAGCAACTTGAAGCCCTTGCATGGATTTCTAGAGTTTACAGGATATTATAGAAAAATCCATTTGCAACTATGGGAAGATTGATGCACCACTTACTAGTATGTTAAAAAAGAATTCTTTAGACTAGAGCCCAGAGTCAGAAAAAGAATTTCAGAGTCTGAAGGAAGCTATGACCTCAACACTGGTATTGGCCTTACCCGATTTTAATAATAAATTTATAGTTGAATGTGATGCTTCTGGTTTGGGTGTAGGAACTGTGTTACTGTAGGAAAAACCCATTGCTTACTTTAGTCATGCACTCATAGGGTGTCATCTCTTGTTGTCCACCTATGAAAATGAATACTGGCACTCATGATGGTAGTGCAGACCTTATTAAACGGGAGACAATTTGTGGTGCAAACTGACCAGCAAAGCTTGAAACATCTCTAGAATAAAAAAAAATCACAACAGTGGCTCAGCAAAAATGGTTGTACAAATTAATGGGATTCGACTTTGTGGTAGAATACAAAAGAGGGAGAGATAACGTGGTAGCTGATGCACTGTCCAGGCGAGTAGAAAATGCAGAAATTTCAACCGTGCATGCAATATCACAACCAGTGCCTCAATGAACCCAAGCAGTAAAGGAGGAGGTGTTGAATAATCCTAAGATGTAGGATTTGGCCTAACGAATCCTTGATGAAGAAGCTGTGGGACCTTGGCAAATCAGTGATGGAATCATTTATTGTAAAGAAAAAATCTACCTAAGTAATGATTCATAACTCATTCCAACAATCATTGATCAATTTCATGGTAGCACACATGAAGGGTATGTGAAGTCTCTACATTGAATCTGAGCGAATTTTTATTGGAAGGGAATGAGAAGCTCGATCAAGAAATTCATCCAAGAATGCGATGTTTTCCAACGTCACAAATCAAATCAAACACTACCAGGAGGGTTTTTGCAGCCATTACCAATACCCCGATCAGCTTTGGGAAGACATATCGATAGACTTCGTCGAAGGATTGCCCACCTCTAATGGCAAGACTACAATTTTTATGGTGGTGGACAGGTTGTCAAAGTATGCTCATTTCATAGCCATATCTCATCCTTACACCTTAGTGAGTGTAGCTAAAATTTTCTTTGACAGAATTTTTAAATTACATGGCATGCCAAAATCAATAGTTTGTGATAGAGACCCTACTTTCACAAGTCATTTTTGGAAGGAGTTATTTCCACTTAATGGCACCGCGTTCAATTTTAGTTAAAGTTATCATCCTTAAACAGATGGGCAAAGTGAGGCAGTCAACCGAACATTAGAGATGTATTTACGTTGTTCACTAGTTCACAACCAACAGACTGGGAAAATATATGGCTTTCGTGGGTGGAATATTGTTATAACACCAGTTGGCATTTACTACCAAAAAGACACCATTTAAGTTGGTCTATGGCAGGAAACCTCCAAACTTACTCACTTATATTCCTAGGATCGCTCGTGTAGCTACTGTGGAAAAAGAGCTGATGGTCCAAGACAAGGTTTTGAAGGAAGTGAAGAATAACATTTAGCTAGCTCAAGAAAGGATGAAGAAGTTTTATAATTTAAAGCATCAAGAAAGAGAATTCGAAGTGGGAAATTGGGTGTATTTGAAACTACAACCCTATAGGCAATTGACTGTTTCCAATAGAAGAAATTTGAAGCTTACGACACGTTATTTTGGTCCTTTCGAATTATCAACAAGGTTGGAAAGGTAGCCTACACATTTAGGTTACTAGCATAATCTCTTATTCACCCTGTGTTTCATGTTCCGATTCTGAAGAGAATGTGTGGGGAGCATGTGTAGGTGCAATCTAGTTTGCCAGAAGTCAACCACGAAAAAGGTGGGGTGCTGCCAATACCACAAGCTATGTTGGATCGAAGGCAAAGAAAAGGTAGATTGGAGGTACTAATACATTGGCATGGTCTTTCACCAGTAGAGGCTACATGGGAAGACAGAGAAGCAATGCATGGCCAATTTCCTAATCTAACCCTTGAAGACAAGGGTGTTCTTTAAGGGAATGGGAGATGTTAGGATTATCTTTTGGTTAGTAGAATGAGTCAAACAAAATAAAGTGTTATCAGATTTTGTGCCTAATTGCAGTAGAGCATAATTGGTTTGAAGTAGTCTTAGTTTGTTAGATTGTTTCTATTTTATTTCCAATATTTGTGGGATTGTTTACTACGTTCTTCTGTTGCTTTGTATATTGCTTTATATGCAATATCTGCAAGAATCGAAGGCAGCCAATAAAATTCTTGTGACTTTAGTTAAAAACAGAGTATTTGAAGGTCTTGACCCCTTGAAGTGCCAACCCAACTTGTTTCTTTTCCTTTTTTCATTTGTTATTCGTAACAGACGTGATGAAAGAGAGAGAGAGAAAAAAAAACATGGAAGGATAAAGGGAGAGAGAAGTGCTTTCACTTGAGGGAATAGAGGAATAGTGGGAGAGAAATCTGAGTTCAAGGGCAGTGATAAAAAAAATAAAAATAAAACAACTGTTATATATTGTTTTTCTAAACGAACATATAATATAATTTTTTCTAGAATCCTTTACCTTTTATATATATATATATATATATCTTGAACTATTTGTTTTTCTTTTTTGTTATTTTAATCTACGAACAGTAAACAAAATGAGTTCTAAACACAATTCATTTTTGTACACTTTTTGTATTTAGAATTAGAAATTATTTATTTGAATAAGTATAAATGAATTAACAATTTTAAATAATAATAAAATTGATTAGATAACGAAATAGGTGTAGATGGGGTGTACTTGTAAAAAAAACTATAGAATTTTAAAAAGGGTATTTTTAGTATTAATTAAGGTTTATTTACAAACTGGAGATCTTGTATTTTTTTTAAGGGTTTACATTCGGTTTTTAAAGGGTGCCAATACCGTCACTCTTCTTTTTAAGTAAAGAATTAGTCAATTGAGCCCCAATATATTTCTAAAACAACCACTAACCAATACACACCTTATACAATATATAATGTAACAAATTATATATAGATATATATATAATTTTTTTCTTATAAAAGATTGAATTGAAAAAGAAAAAAAAAAAAAAAGGATTGGACCATTTAGGGGTCTCAGCAAAATGCTAAGTTTGCTACCCCCTTTGACCGGCCTTGGTTTCATGTATCTTAATTTGCTTCCCATACTTCTATCCTTTATATTTTTCTTTTCCATGGGTTCTTTGCACCGATCACTGTAGGGACGTAACCAGGATTAAACACTAGATAGGTTAGAATAAATATTTTTTGATTGAACATCGACATTATGAGAAAATTTTATTAATTACAAATAAAAATACACCCGGTTAGGAGGACACAGCGAGACGTATGCTATAAAATATATATTCTAAATATATACGTTACCAACATTTTTTTTAACTATTAATTAGATTACTCCTAAAATCTAATAAAGTAAAACTTATAGTAACCTTCAAAAATTAAAACAAAATAAAATATTAAAGCTAATTTGAAGACTAATGCTTGAAAAAGAGATCGAATCAAATTTGAGTAAATTTGGTAAATGAGAGAGAAATAATTGTTATTATAACAAGAAAAAAAAAGTAAATTATTTTTTCTTCTATAATTAGAAAATAAAATTAATACATTAAATATTTTTGTTATTTCTACTTTAATTTTTTTTTAAAGAAGGTCTGTCCATGGCGATCAGGATTCTCTCATTGCATTTTTTATTTTTGAATTGACTTATTTATTATTATTATTTTTTTCTCTATTGTACATGTAGGTGTTTTACTTGCACTTCATATAGAAGAAAAAAAAAATAAAAAAAAAAGCCCAAAACGGTGGACTGCATGTAGAAAAGTCAAGTCTCATTATTTTCTGATTGTCATTTTGATTTATTGATAGCATTGTGATGGTAAATAACAAGCAAAAGCAAGCATACATGATTTGTAACAAGGAGGCATAAAAAATGGTCTCCTATCAAATCAAATTAGAAATATGGAAGAAAGAAAGATAGAACACAGAGTCCAATTGTAATTAATAACTATAGTCCATTCTTTTTCAATAAAAAATTTAAGGTACAAATATCTAAACATTCTATATATATATATATATATATATTGCAATAATTCTGTGTTCTGAGGGAAAGGAAGAGACTCGAACCCACAATCTCGTGGTGTATGTGTGAAAAACATACCACCGGACCAATCTCATTTTGTCATCTCGGTATATACATTTGTATATTTGTAAAATTATAATTAAATGTTCTACAACATCAAGGGCTCCGAATTCGCAACTAACATATTATTATTGTTTTCTTGAACACCTTGAAGTTCTTATGATTTTCAGCTAAGATCTTGAACTCACATTACCCACGACACTGAGTCACTGAGTTATTTCCAGATACTCGAGTGACATACAAATGCAATGCTTGAAAATGACTTCGATGGATGTTGCACGTGCTGATCGACTTGGGCTGCTCTCTTCGGAAGGAGAGAGTTCAAGAAAGTCGAACCTTTGAGGAGAGGTAGAAGCTCAACTGCACAGTAGAAATTGAAAACACGATCGACCTCCTTTATAAATATTGATCTCTCCATCGTACAGTAGAAACTGTTCTTCCAAGAGTGTTGGAATCTTGTCGAGAGAATGGTCGTTTTCATGCCGATTTTGACAGGTGAAAAGGAGATGATTCTGTCAAGAGTATCTTCCGGTAGATTGATTTTAAAATTACGAGGAAGACTACACTGACGCCAATATTCTCTCTTCACTATCTTCTTTGGAGGACAGTGAAGCTCTGAAGTATTCATACCACAAGCAAAAGCGAGTGAGTCATGAGTGCGAGAGAGATTGAATTTGGTGGGTATGAATGAGAAAGTCTATGAAAAGTCTGTGTATTTATACACATGTGGAACGAGAAAAAAAAAGTCATTTTAAGGTTTTAAATACATTAACAGTCAAATGACTATTTATAGTTAAGGAATCTGAAAATTTATATATATATATATATATATATATGATGTGATACCATATATAGTATAGTAATCTAGACATGTCTATTATTAGAATATGATAATAAAAATAAGGAGGAATATCATTTGGGTCCCTAACTTTTACTGTAATATCAAATTTTAAACGAGTTTGCTTTTTTAGTAAAATTTTCCCTGACTTTTGAAAAATATATCAAATAGATCAATATGTTAGTCAATTGTCACTCAAACTTAATATTTATAGGGGTATTTTTGTCTTTGAACCAAAAACTTGCCATCACAAAAATAAAAATAAAATAAAAATCAATAATATAAAACACAAATTTAAATTTTTAATATATAAAAAAAATGTTTTAATCATCATGAACCTTCCATCATCATCATCATCATCAATCTTTCATCATCACCAAGTTTGCTATTCATTTTATTTATAAATTAATTAATTTTAAAAATAAAACGATTTAAACTATTAAAAAAAAATGAAAAAATAACATAGCCACATCTCACATCATCATCTTCATATCCTAATCCAAATCACACATCTCATCATCATCATCTTTTAACAAAGCCCACATCTCATCATCACCATCTTCATCAAAACCTAGCCACAACCATCCTACGATGCGTCAATCTTCTCTAATCGAGGAGATTGAACCCAACAAAACCAGGTCCTCATGCCCCCAAATCTCTTCTTCTCTCTCTTCGTCGCCTTTTTTTCTTTCTCTTCTTTGTTTCTATTCTTCTCTTTCTCTCCCGACGGTTTGTGGTTTGTTGTGTGTTGGTAGGTGATTTCTGGGCTGGTTTTAAGGTTCGATTGGGGGCGATCGGGTTGATTTTGATTAGGGTTTTTGATTGGGGGTGGTGGTTGGATTAGTCTAGGTTGTTGTGTGGTGCTAGTGGTGGTGGGTGTTTCGAGTTTGGTGGTTGGTGGTTGGATTTTGGGGGTGGTGGGAGGGGTTACTAGGTTCGTTTTGGTGGCGGCTATAAAGGTTTCTGGGTTCGAAAGGGCTGCAACTGGGGGTTTTTGGGTTGTGCGGTGGCGATGGAGTTGAGTTGGTCGGTGATGGTTAGTAGTCTGACTCTAGGTCTAGTGGTGGTCACGGTTATGGGTCTGGTGGTGATTATGATGTGGTGTTTCTTGGTTTGCTTAGTGATGATTATGGTGGCTTGACGATGAAGATGATGATGATATGAAGAGTGAGAGAGATAAAGATGGAGATAATTAACTTTACCTGTTTTGAGAGAGAGAGAGAGAGACAGTTTTTGGGAAATTTCGGATTTGGTCTGTTTGATCAAGTATGGAAAATAAAGAGTATCTAAGATCTGGATTAATTTATTGTGGTCGTTAATAACAAAGCTATTTGTGATATTATTTATTTATTTTTATGTTTGTGTTATTTATTTATTTATTTATTTTGGTAGAATTTTTTTTTCATTTTTTTATATAATTATTTTTTTTAATAAATAAATATCCACCATCGATTTAAGATTTGAATGGTGGAGATTTAAAACAATTTATTTTTGTATTATATAAATATTTTTTTAAGAATTGTATTTTTTATATCTTTAATTTAAAATTAAAGATAAATTGTTTAAATTTTAAATGTCATAGGGTAAAATAGTCTTTTCAGCCATTAATAAGGCATACATGGGCAAAATAGACATTATACCATTCTGTGACGTTTGACCGTTAAAAAAAAAAAAAAAATGTCAGAATGACCTATTTGATATATTTTTCAAAAGTCAGGGAAAGTTTGCTAAAAAAACAAACTCGTTTAAAAAATTGATATTTCAACAAAAGTTAGAGACCCAAATCCCCCCTAAAATTAATAATCATAAACATAATTGCAACTCTACTCTTTTAGCATATCCAATTTTAAGTACTAGTGTGTCAAAATAGGATTTAGATCCGTTCATCACCTAAATCAATGGTCATAATTAGTTCAATATTTTGATAAAGTAAATATATAAAAATTAATATAAATAATCTAGACCATTGATTTACTATAGACACGTAATGTGTCAATAGATTATGAAATTGAAGAAAATTAAGCTGAGAAGAGGATCCAAATCCGTCAAAATATAGTTAACATAAAATTTAATGAATTTAAAAAATAAAATAAAAAGTGCGTACACTATTTTACGTTTTGACCATAAAAGAGTTACCACATATTGTAACACAATAATGCTACAGACAACCGCTCTTGCGTCCTCTTTGCGGAATCGGGGTCGACGTTGCAAAAATAAAAGAAAACAAATGCATCTAGGTGGAAAAAAAAGGAAACGATGTCGTTTCAATAATAAAGATTTGGGTCTCTCTTTTCCACTGCTGGCTTTGGATCTCTGTTTGCCGCTCAATTTTATCTTCTCCATCGTTCTCATCTTCATCGTTCTCCATCGTAGTGGTGAACTTCATCCTAAGCTTGTCTTCTACATACAACCGCCTATGCGTCCCCGCTGCGGCATCAGCTCCTACATGGCAAAATGGGACCCCACGTGTTTCCCTGTTTCAATATAATATGAGTAAATATAATATACATGGAAGGGGGCCTTGTAAATATAGTTGTTCCTAACAATCATTTTTAAGACAAGTAGAGAGTAAAAAAAATTTCCTCTCTTTTCTCTTTAAAATATTGTTCTCCTCGTCGAAACGATTCCAACGGTATATTACGGGTGAAAATCGGATATCGTTTGCCCCCTCAAAAGTCGTATTCAAGTTCACGTCTTTAAGCTGAAATCTTTACACGCTGAAATGTCAACATCTTTACACAATGAAAATCTTTACACGCTGAAATGTCAACATCTTTACACGCTGAAATATCAACATATTCACATGCTGAATGCATCTTTACACAATTTCAGTGTGTAAGCGTGTAATAATCCTAGAAACCTCCATTTTTTCTATTTTTCAATCTCTCTTTAAATTTTCAATTTTCTAAAATAAAAATAAAACATTTTTTTCACACCTCCATTTTTTTAAATAACAATTAAAATTATTCATATTTGTTCATTATATATAGTTATTTAAATTTAAAATTCATTATAAAATTATATATTTTTGTATAAAGTATATATTAAAAGCAATTAAATATTAAAATTTGTCAAATTTTACTCACTTTTCTCTTTAAAATATTGTTCTCCTCATCAAAGCGATTCCAACGGTATATTATGGGTGAAAATCGGATATCGTTTGCCCCCTCAAAAGTCGTATTCAGGTTCACGTCTTCAAACTGAAATATTTACATGCTGAAATCTTTATTCGCTGAAATGTCAACATCTTTACATGTTGAAATGTCAATATCTTTACACGATGGAAATCTTTACACGCTGAAATATCAAAAATTTTAAATTGTTCCTAGGCCTAAAACAATTGTTCCTAGGCCTGTAAAATCTTTCCTAGGCTCAGGATACATTCCATCGCCAATACATTCCATACACACCAAAACTAGTTAAGTTCATCCCATACACACCATCCAACCCGATTCCAATACACAATATTAAAGTTTTAGATTCAGATAAGTCAACGAAACCTCTATTGCTGCTCCCTGTTGAGGCCAAACCAACAATGTCGTGTCCACTCCCACGACAAGACTTCCATGATGAAAAGTTAAATGTTTTAGAAGAAGAATTGAATAGCTTTGAACCACCCAAAATCTCTAATTTAAGAAAAATTAAAATAAATGACCAAATATAAAAGAAAGAATTAAAAGCAACACTAACCTGAAATAGGTGTTTTAAACTTGAATAATTCTTCAACTGACAGGTGAAGGAGCAGAAGAGAAGGAGAATGGGCCTTCATGAGAGAACAGAAGACGTCGTGACGATGATGCTTCTCTGGGATGGAGACGATGAAGACCAAATTGAACTTCGCAAATAGGGGATGGAGAAGACGAGCTTGAGATGGAGTTCACCACTATGATGGAGAACGATGAAGATGAGAACAATGGAGAAGACGAGATTGAGCGGCAAACAGAGATCCAAAGCCAGCAGTGGAAAAAAGAGACCCAAATCTTTATTATTGAAATGACATCGTTTCCTTTTTTTCCTCCTAGATGCATTTGTTTTCTTTTATTTTTGCCACATCGACCTCGGTTCCGCAAAGAGGATGCAAGGGCGGTTGTCTGTAGCATTATTGTAATATATATTCAAGTTAGTGTGCACTGATATAAATTCATAAGGATATTGATTGAATGTGAGCCATTAATTTTACATGAATGTAAACCACTAGTTTTACATGCTTTGACATAATTGTGTATGCACTTGTCAAAATTTTTCTATAATAAGTGACTCATATTCAATATCATCATAAAGTTATATCAGTACGCACTAACCAGATCTGGATAATATATATATATAATTAATAAAAATATTTTCAAATAAATAAATAAGTTCAATAAAAATCTGCCTAAAGTAGGTATATATCTAGCAATTTGTTCTTCAAAAATAATCATGAGGATAATTTTGATAATTTAATTTTTTTTAAAGGCCCAAAAAGAGCTTCTAGAAGAAGCTCAAAAATGTTACACAATTAAAATAATAATAATAACATATGACAAGTAATTTAGCTGTACCATCTCATTCACCACGTTATCAACCACATCAATTTGAGTTGATATTTCAATTAACATTTTCTTAAAAAAAATTGTCAAAAACTTTATTCCAGATTAAATGAACTTATTAATTTGCTTTTCATACTCTAATCCTTTATTTATTTATTTATTTTTACAAAGGGTTCTTGACAGTAGAGCTGAATTGATGGAAGCCTTACATTGAAAATTTGAAACCAATCCTTTACTAAGGGTTGTAATCCTTTATATATATACTTCAGATCGATGAATAAAAACAAGTTGCATTGTTGAGCTGAAATTGTAGTGTTGCATTGTTGAGCTGAAATTGTAGTATCTCATATCTTGTTTCAGTACATGGATTTGCTATCATGAAAATGTCTGAATGCATGCGCAAATAGGTGCTTGTTTAATTGAGCTTTTTAGTGACTTAAAAATCTACAAACATCTATTTTAGTTTTTTAGAGTTATTTGGTTGGGTTTTTGAGATTATCTATTTTAAATTAAGTAGAGACTAGTAAAGTTTAAACATCTACTAGGCAAAAGCTTATGGGAAGCTTCTCAAAATGGACATTTTTTTTCAAAAATTTCTATTAATCAAACAATTAATTTTTTTTTTTCAAAGACTCTATTTCTAATAGATCTACTACAAGTAGATCTTTTACTAAAAGAAGTTTTTCAAAAGTTCAACCAAACAAGCTCTAGGAGTGTGAGCTCCTTTTTTCCTTGAACCAAGGAGTAAATCCACATACAGGACTTAAAGAAAAAGATTAAAATCTCAAATTGAATTTGAAACTTACAACTTACTTTCAAACTTGTGTCAATGCTAATGAGAATGACAAGCTTGGTGTGAATCTATTCTTTCTCTTAAGCCACCTATTTATATGATTTGAAAAGAATAATTTGTTTTCTCATAAGACATAAGAATCAAAAATCCTATTGTGATTTAGTAAGTCTAATCTTATTAGAAATTTTTTCCTTTTTATTTTATTTTATTTATTTTTTCTTCAAAATCCTATTTTGATTTATTTTCCATTCCTAATGGGAAATAAAACAAAAGAAGTAAGATGAGTCTTTGTCTTGGAACCCAACATTTGAGCCTAATAGGTTCCGTTTAGATGATTCAATTTAACTTGTGAAGTTTGAGGATCAAAAGGTTATTTTAATTACAAGTTCTAATATATTTGGCCCAAGTAACAATTAACTCTTAATTAAATGAGCCGAAATATATTAATTTCAGTTTAGTCCACTAAAAATTTGAATTTGTACTCTTGAATTAAAATAAAATATATTAAATATTTTTACTCTAAGCAATTGTGTAAAATATGTATCCTCATGAAAAATACCAATAATCAAAATACATTTTGACCATTGCATTATTAATTATTTTATTCCTTAGAACCGTCCTTACGGCTAATGGATAATTTTGATTTATCATAAATCATGATTTAATAACTCCTTATTAAATACTCAGTACCAAGATTTATTATCTAAGTCCTCATAAGACTCATGAGGTGGTATTTACACTTATTTGATTATATGAGTCATGATGTCCAAATCTATAAATATATGTCCGCCAAACTATCAAGATTAAACCGTTATTATGTGATCGTACCTATTGATATCTTAGACAGCCATTGATATCTTAGACGTTATAACTCATAATACATATGGTACATTATTTATCTTACGATTAAGATAAATATTTTAATTGCTATATTGTGAATGTATTATTTCGTTAAAAGTAAAATCAAAATATACTATTCACTTGATCCGTTCAATACATCATATGTACTAGGTCTTTTGTTCAAAGTCTTTTACTTGGTGATTCTAAACTCATCACTTCGCAATTGAAAACAAAAGACCGACAACTTTAATCAATATACGGTGTCCAACATGTATCTTAAGTTGTGAACATTTTTAGACTAAATAAAAAATTATATCTACCACACATAAACTTCTTTATGTGAATAATTTTTTATGTTTCTTTTAGTCTTGGATCCTTAGCATATTTTGCTTTTGACAAATATAATAAACGATTTATACATGCTATATAATTTATTTATAAACAAAAGACTTTTATAGATATCAAATGATTTGTTACAGAAAAACCCTTACTTGAGGACATACTTTCTAACAAAAGGAAGCTAAAGAAAAAGCGAAGATGAGAGCATCTCAAGCAACAAAAGATGAAGCTTGCATCAATGGAGTTTCTTCTTACCTTTCATTTGTTGTTATTTCGTCATGTTGAGCTTTGTAATGAAAGATTGTATCTTTTATACATTCAACATGATCTAAATCTCTCTAGTTAGGGCTATGATGGATCCTTGCCATGAGTATTAAATAAAGATACTATTTTTATTGAATTTGCTTGTTAGCCGGATGGTGGATGGGTTGTTATGTACATAATGTCTTTAGGTGATTACCTACTATTTAATTGATTTTTGGTTGTTGTGTTAAGGACAAAAAGGTGATGCACACAACATGCTCGATTAATTTATCATTACATGTTTAGTGAGATAAGAATATACAAGCTTACATGTATGATCCTATTTTGTGAGCCATAAATCTTAATGAACTCGTGCATATCTAGTAGAGATAGATTATTAGTACATGTGAGTATTTCCTTTATTGATTGAGGGAGAATATAGGTTAAAATTGGGTAAACACGATTTTCTTGCTTGACTCAATGAATTGGTTGTTTTAATTGTTTGATATAAATGGTTTGGTGAAATAGGAAACCCTAGCTATCTCATACCATTGACGTCATATATTGCATTTTAGTTACTTTTAATTAATAGTTAATTTTAAATTTCATTAGTTTAGTTTAGTTTAAATTATAGTGTTTAATAATCATCACCATCCATTTGTCGATTTTCCAAATAGTAGTGAATTTAACCAATTTCGGTACTTTGAAACCCAATCATCATGAGAACGATACTTTACCCCCTGGTACGATTGCAACTAGTTTTAGCACATGTCAAAATTTAGTTTCTGATTTTTGAATTCCTATGTTTATTAAATTACTAGGGAATTAAGTTCCGGAGACCCCACACACATATAAGGAATTAAGTTCCTGAATGAAAGAGAACTTGATTTCCCCCACTCACCTAGGGAATCAAGTCCTCTTTCGTGATTGAAGATGAGAATTCATATTTTTTTTACTAAAATATCTCCACTTAATTTTTTTAAAACTATATGTACAGTGTATATATATATATTGAAGTAAAAAAAAAAAAAACTTTATATATATATATAATAAAAATGAACTGTGAAGTAAAAAAAAAAAAAAAGGTGGCATAGCTTTCTTTGATTTATTGGTTTACATTAGACCTGGCAATTGGTTGTGTTATTACGAATTCGGATTGTAGTAAAATTGTCCCACCCGAATACAACCCGTTAGCTTACTAGATTTAAATATAAAACCCAAAACCATTTGTTAAATTAATGAGTAACCCGACTCGAACCAATGCAGAATGTTATATTTGAAATTTATTAAAAAGTTATAAATGAACAGTACTCAAACTCATGCAATTAAGTCCACCGTAAGCTCAAACATTCTATCGAAAACATATTATTTTAAGAAAAATAAAAATAAACAATTCGAAAATGAAATCTAACATGGCTTCCATAAATTTTCATTATGTTACGATTAAGAATGTCAATCCTCACTTACACTTATAAATGTTTAATTGCTTGTATTAGAAGACGACTACTTTTAAAGTCATAGTTAGAATATAGTGATACAATCAATTTATAGTTTTAGAGTTTTTAATTTAATTTTTTAATTAATTATTAAAATATTTTCTAAATGTAATTATAGATATATATTTTTTTTAATTCAATAACTTTAATAACTTTATTTACTATTTGTCAACAAATGCGAAGATTTTTTTAAAGGACAATGATTGGGTACTGACCAACCAATGGACCTTTACCACGTAGCTCATTTATGAAGAATACAAAGAGATAACTGTAAAAAAAACTAAAAGAAAAAAGCCACGTGGCAACACCCTATTGGTGGGGTCAGCACCTTAGATACTAACCAATCAGTATCCAAGCAATTTCCTTTTTTAAATAAGTTTCATAAACATATATATATTTTATAAAATCTTTATATTAATGGGTTATAACGAGCTAATGAATTTTTAAAGGTGAACTAAAAATTGACCCATTATATTATGGGTTTTAATGGGTTGACCCATTAAAAACCCGATCTGATAAACTAAACACATCAACCGTTATTTTCGAATGACTTTGGATCGTGTTAATGGGTCATGTGAAATTTTGTCGGGTCTAATTTACATAATGTTTTTTTTTTAATTAATGTGGCAAAGTTATTTTATTTTATTTTATTTTTTTTATTTTACACAAATCATATTGGTCTACAATAAAAAAATTAAAAAATTAAAAAAAAAAAAAAACTTTATATATATATAATAAAAATGAACTGTGAAGTATATATATATATATATATATATATATATAAAAGCGGCATTTTACACAAATCATATTGGTCTACAATGCCATTTATGAAGTACTGCATATATATATATATATACACGGAAATTTTCCTATGAGGATACACTGATAGAATTATATAAGGACATTGAATGTGAGACACTCGTTTTACATACTTTGATTTGGTATGTATGCACTTGTCAAATCACTCTTATAAATGAGTGGCTCACATTCAATATTCAGATAAAGTTATATAAAGATACCCTGATAGGAACGGAACCGTATATATATATATATATATATTATATTACTGAGAGACTTATTCATTTGTTACCATAATTGTGTATCTAATGTTCAAAATTTACTATATTATTATGAGCAATATAAAAAATATTTTTTCATAATAAAAAAATATTTCAACATGTTATAAACACAAAGGGTATTTTTGTAATATACTGCATATCACTTTGATTCCTTATTTAAGTATACACTAGAAAATGAATAAATTTGATTTGATTTATGATTCCTAAATTGTTAGTGAACATTGAAATGAAATTTAGTATCTTAATTCTGATTCCCCTACATTCTCTTTCCGGGAAACTTGATTCCGATTCCCTCAATTCCTGATTAATAAACTTAACCCTAAATAAATTATAATAAAACAAGTTAACCTAACAAAATAATAAATATGTAAACAATAATATAATAAAATATATTGACGGTGATTTTTGGATCGTTAAAAAGTCAACCACCAAACAATAACACGTAGGCAGATCAAAGCTTTAACCAATCTACGGTTGAATAATCAAAGCATTTTTCTCTACGTGGATGTGATTCGATTCGTTTGTATTTGAAAATAGTAATGTAGAAAAGCAAGAAATAAAGAATAAATCAAATATAACACATATTTTACGTGGTAAAAACCTAAGGCGGGGAAACATCCACGGTGACGGTGACGGTGACAGCGAGAAGAGATCCACTATGAATATAATGATTACACACTCAATACTCGCATTTCTCTCAAATGATTGCTTGTGTTTCGTATCTCATTTCTCATGAAAGCATAAACTGCTCATGGTGTTCATCATAATGATATCATAAATACATGAATGTATTTATAGGGTTCGATCTAGGGTTGCCATAGTTACTGTCGTATAAGCGGTGGACTCATTAATTAGAGTCTTTGTAGGATTCTGGTAGAGTAGATCAATTAGGACCCGTTTCCCGTTTGGTGTTTATTCTTCTAGAAGCTTAGAGTTCTTTCCGAATTAGACTTCTTTGGTACTAAACAGGAAATAGGGATATTTCCTTATTGGAATATTATCCTAAGATTTCGTATCTGTGCAGATCTCTTCCTAATATGGTGTGTCTTAGTAAGGCCGTATTTCCTGTTTTTGGCTAAGTATTGATCTTTGGCTGAGCAGACTCTTGGCCGAGCAGACTCCTGGCCGAGTAGATTCCTAGTCGAGTTGACTTATGGCCGAGTAAATTCCTGGCCGAACAGATCTTTAGCCAACTAGATTCCATATGCAGATGGCCCCTCATATGGTGTTGTCACACATTCATGTTGACCCTTTTGACAACGTGTCTCATATTTGACTTTTGATGACATTGAATCACTATATTTCTGTATTTACCCGTTATCTTCGCTGATATGTCATTCTGACAAAAAACCCCTATAACAAAATATAAATAATAATTTATACCTTCTAAGTTCTAACAACTACGGAGAGTGAAAGTATGTGTATATCGAAAGGACTTGGATCCTCTCCTCAGTTATTCTCTCCTCAACTGTCCTATACTTTTATGGATCTAATGCCACATGTATATTATAGTATTTAACGGTCCGGATTATTTCATGTGTTTCTTTTATCTCACCAAAATATTAAACACGTCATATGGAAAATGTTGTGTGAAGGTTGGAAAAAAAATTCAATGTGAGGAGTGAGGACGAAACTCACATTAAAAATAAAAAAAAGCAAATAAAGTTGTAGAGAAGGGAAAGACATGAAAGAAAAAAAAGTTGGTGGGGATAGAAACGGTAAAACACGGAAATTGAGTAAAAAGTGACTGGGTATCTTTATAATTTTTGTTAAGTAAAGGATGAATTGTAATTTACTCACAGTAAAATTGTAATATAATATAAACTATGAAGGAAAAACTGTAATTTACCTAAAAAAGGGTAAAATTGTAGGTTTCGGTCCATTCTAACCGCGGGTGAATCTAACAAGACCGATCTCTATATGACCACTCATCTATCGAGATGAGTCATTAGATAATCACTACATTAAAACTGGACGTAAAAAATTAATGTTTGAATTTGATGTCATTAGATGTACATATGTTTGAATTTGATGTTTCAATTTTAATATCATAAACAAAATTATTATATTATCTTGGAAACATGAAGAGATGAGGTTAGTCTAATGGTAAAACCCCTTACACCTATACCACAATCACGAGGTTGTGAGTTCAAAGCTCTCCTCTTCAAAAAGCCCTCAATTTATATTATAGTGTAATACTTCAAAATACTAGTTTTTGGGGCACATGCAAAGCTATATAAATGTTATTACATTGATATAACACCATGAGAATATCTTAAATTCATGGGTTTGACAAGAAGCTCTTCTACACTTGCAATGGTAATCTATATACAATCGTTTGCAACTTTTATTGAACATCTCAACAATTTAAATTCAACAACTAAATTATATTTTTCTTACATCCAAAAATACTTTTCAACTAAAGTGCATAAATTGTGATGAAATAATTATTTAAATTTTTAATAACTGATATCCATATCTTCCTTATCAGATGAATTCACCTCTTACATTCAGATCCCCTTTTTTATTTTATTTTATATATTTTCTTTCTTTCACTTATAAACTTCCCCGGTATATGTATTTATACTTAAGTTATCAAATTGTATGACAAATTAAATTTGTACCCCTATAATATTTCTTATTCCTTTTCAAGTCATTAAATGCATAGAAAATTATATTTTCAGCCCCTATCTCATTTTACAATATAAAATAATAATCAATCCAAATACCTGTTAATTTGGATCCAGTCTATATCATTATAAATTCAATTGTATGTGGATTTTAACTAGAACAATTTGTGTTGAGCTTAGCTCATCTGGTCAACTTATAGTGATTAGTTGTTTATTCTAATTGTTTGTTATGCCATGCATTAATTTGATATTCATGCATATTATTTCGACCATATGTTTTGATATTGAGTTAAAGTCTAGCAAATTCGGAGGTGCCGGATTGTGTGTGCACATTATTAGGAATTGCTAGTCAAAGGCATGTGGGATAGAGTAGATATGGTATTAGTCCAAGAGTGGTGAGATTATGAAATCATCTCTGAAATCATCTCTGTAATTATACCAATAGTGATGAGTGGTAAGTGTACCAACCTGAGAGATATTTGTAAATCGACATGAGGGTGTAACTATCTTTTAAACTAGTGGATTTTGTGACGAAATCATATAACATCCCACCAGCATACAGCCGAACAGGTCAGATCGAGTTCATGAGCCTAGATTGAGTTGATTTACTGGTGAATTACTGTTGTATGTATATTTTCAACCAAGAGACACGTCGGCAATACATACAGGAAACACGGAGAAAGCGAGTCCACGTCATTCGTCAACTGGTCAACAATGGAACATTGACTAGCATGCCACGTCATCTAGACTAACAAAAATCAATTGTGTTCTCCAATCTAATCTAGCTTACAGCAAAGACCATACTCGCTAAAGACTTCTACTCGGCCACGTCCTACTCAGCCAAAACAAGCAAAGTAACCTTGTCACAGCGAAACCTCATTGAACACTGACTCTTTCAGGTTTAGAATCCTAAGACTTAGATCCTGGTAAGGAAATATCCTTATTCCCTTTCAAAGGAGAAATCCAAATAGGAAAAGAGTAAAAGCTCAGGATAACAACCACACTAAAATTGGTAGGCCATGAAAAACACTATTCAAAAGCAAAATCCAAAGTCTCTCAACTAAAACAGGCTGTTTCACTTCAACATATACTTTCTGCAAGTAGTCATTAAGATTAAATAGTCGATCATCCGACAGATAACATTGTTCGCAAACCAGCAATTAAAAAAAAAAGTAAAATATATAAAAACACTGGAAAGTTGCTGCTTACGTCACAAGACATAACAGGAGGGAGACTGAACATTCCACCAATACCACCAAACGGGAAACTGAGGAACCCAGTGAGTAGGGGTTAACCTCACACCCTTAAACACCAACACCGCGACCGCGATGACAAATGCCTCCTTTTAGAACTACCAGATTAAAAATTGTAAAAAAAAAACCTATACATCCCATTATATTAAGTCAACCCTGATTTGTTTTTTAAGATAATATTTTTTGGAATTTTGGTAGAGACGGAATGAGACCTCACTTGGCCATCATAACCTTGAAGAATTCCTCGTAAGGTCGTACACCGACCGGTTCATGATGAGGCTGCAGACAAATCTGATGATCATGGTCACACATTGGAGGCAGCACTGTAGGTGTGGCAAATACATGAGCAAATTCTGTCAACATGGCCTGCGAAGACACCATGTGTAAAAAAATTCCTCCCATGCCTGACAGCTGCATCGGCTCCTGGAAGTCGGATTTTTGCAATCCTTGTATGGTATGAGACTTTCCCAAGTGAGTAAATTTCATTTTGAGCTGCTGATAATCCATCTCGAAGGTACCCAAGGTTTTCAGCCATTGAACCCCCAATGCCACTTCACATGACATGACCGGTATGACATACAAATTGGTTTTAATCGTGTGCCCTTGGATCGACAGAGTGACCCCCTTACATTGACCGATGCCGTCAATTATACTCTGATTCCCTACCATTACCTGAAAATTTGCATCTCGTACAATTGGTAAGCCCAAATTGGTTGCGACGGCTTGATCGATAAAATTGTGTGAACTTCCGCTGTCGATGAGAACCTTCACCTCCTAGTTGTTTACCTTTCCGATGACCTGAAATGTTTGGAAGTTGTCAGTTAGCTTCTCCCCTAGGTTCGTCATAAGCTTGACGAATTCCTCGTAATTTATCTGGCCATCACCGTCAACATCGACCTCCCTAATCATCTCATCGACTTCTTTGTCGGTAAGCTTCTCCCCTAGCTTCATCATTGTATGGTGCAGCTCTGAAGCTGAGATGAGACCTTTCTGATCCTTGTCAAGCACCCTGAAGGCCTCTTTCAGATTCTCCTCGGAGTCAGTATCTTTCAGATTCTCCTCAGAGTCGGTATCTTTCATTTTCCTAGACATGAGGATCAGTAACTCGGTAAAATCGATAGTCCCATTGCCATCAGCATCAACTCCGTTAATCATGTCCTGAAGCTCTGCCTCGTTAGGGTTTTGGCCCCGAAACCTCATAAAAATCTCTCCTTGGTGGTAATGCAACCTGAATATTTCATTTGTATAAGTAAACCACAAAGTTTCAAACTTGTCTAATATTCATGACCAAACAGAAAAGAAAAAAGGAAAAAAAATAATTTTTTAAAGATCAACATTCTCTGAAATAAGATCGTGATAACTCAAAGGAATCAAATCAGTTGTCAAATTTCGGTGTCCCAAGTTGTGTCCAATCAACCAAATTGGGATATGTGTGTACATTTAATTATTATTTTTTTCAATTGCTTCCATAAATATGCACACATGTCCCAATTTGGTTGGTTGGACACAAATTGGGACACCAAAATTTGACAATCGATTTGAGTTCATAACTCAAATATGACGAAGAGGATGCCCAATCAAAGATCAGAAAGCTAGGTTACTATATTAAATTTAAATAAGGGTCATCTGAAAGGCCACATGGACTCAAAACTTAATTACACGATTCATATACTTAAATGCGCACAAAAATGCACAACTTCATGTGTCCCGACAAAATAAATATAACATTTTTATTCACTTTCCGTTAACAATGTCCATTAAATGATTAGGCTATGTTTGGTAAGAGGGAGAGAGAGTATGAGAGATGGATGAATTAAGAGGGAGAGAGAGCAGGAGAGATGAAGAGGATAACATCAATCATCCATATTGTTTGGTATTGAAATGAGAGTTGGATGGATGAGTTGGTATTTAATTTGTAAAATTACTATATTACTCTTAAAAAAATTGGAGGGTATTATAAAATTGGAGGGTATAATAGTAATTTTCCTCTAATCTTCTCTCCCTCCTCTCATCCACCCATCACATGAAGGATACAAAATGGTGGGCCCAGGTGGATTTGCTCTCTCTCCTCTCCTCCCCTCCCCTCCCTCCCTCTCATCCCTCCAACCAAACAATGGATTAGATCTCTCCCTCCAACACTCTCCCTCCCTCCATTTCTCCTCCCAACCAAACATAGTGTAAAAGAAAAGAATAGTTAAAATAACATCAGATAAGAGAATGCTTACAATATTGCAAACTCCAAAACATAACGGTAGTATGAAAGTGTAATTAAAAACTGGAAAACAAAAATTCCATAATAAAGTATTTTCCGTTTTATATTTCAAAATGAAATGAAATTATTTCATATAAGTCAGGATTCAACTAGCATCTAGGAGGGCTTGTAATTTTGTTTTTAAAAAAGGTTTGACCCAAAGAAATCAAATTGCCTAAAAACAATGGGAGAATTGTGGCCAAACAAGTCATGACAGAAAACAAAATCTTAAGCAAATCTAAATAAAAAACAAACATGTTTGAAAATGAAAAACATGGAAAAATAAAACTACAAAGAAAACAAATATAAGGATGCAAAAAAATTTAAACTCATGATCGATTATCAGTACTAGTATTTAGATCAATCTAATTTCGAGTTAATAAAATTTCAGCTCAACCTATGAGGAGGAACGCGTTACCGATTAAAATCTCATATCTATTATGTCAAAGCTAACACAAATCTAAACAATAATCGAAGAATTAATCATTATAAATCTAAACAATGATCATCGGTGAGTTGATCCGCCATTATTTTTCTAAATCAGAGTGTTATCTCTCCGGCCAAAAGTGAGACTGTTTTTATATTGACCTGTCGCGTCAATATTCTCTGCTTCCGGACACCCTTTTATCAAATTTGCCTCAATTCTTTTTCTTTTTTTCTATTTTAAGTCAACTCCAACCATTTTTCATTTCTCCGATTTGAAGAAAATTCTCGCTCCAATCAATTTTCAAAATGAAGATTGTAAATTGTAGATAGGTTTTGGTTCTTCAAATTTGAAGTTCCAAAATTGGTTCTTCATTTCACTATTTGCTTAAAATATTATTATTTTCTTTTTTCATCACCTTTTTCACTTTTTTTAATTAAACTCAATTAATCATATATAATTTTTTATTTATAAATGTAATTAGTATAAAAATTATACCAATAAAAATATTTTGTTGAGATCTTTCAACTGAGTATAATATTGACTATATTTTAATTATTATCTTATAAGATAATGTAAAGAAAACAATTTTATTAAAGAAAGTTTGAAATATTATTTATAAAGTAAAATAATAATATTTTATTGTTTAGAGATTGTAAAATGAAGAATGGTTGGAGTAGTAAAATTATGAAGATGGAATATTCTTGGAATTTTTCATTTCCAGTCTTTAAATTGAAGAATAAATTGAAGACTGACTGGAGATAACCTAACCCCTCCTTTTTTGTTTCTCCTTTTTATTGACCATAATACCCCCACTCGTCTCACAGCTAAGACTGCAAGTCTGCAATATTATAATATATATGGCTTTTTCACAGCTTTCAATTGACCATTTAATATGCTTTACTTGGCCACTAAACATATCAATCCAATGTTTGCCTCTCTCTCTATATATATATATATGTTTGTCTCACTTGTAAATGACCTACTGAAAGATCAATTCTAAAACATCTCAAAGTAAATTCTCAACTTCCCTCATCTCTTGTTTATTAGTTAATCTTCTCTCTCTCTCTCTCTCTCTCTCTTCATCTCTCATCTCTCTTTTATGTGATAACATCTCTCTTTTCATTTATTATTCATTCACTTAATTATATGTTCTTCATCTATTTCTTCATTTATTTTATTACATGCAATAAAAAAAATATCAATGTGCGACTAAATATATTTTTTTTATAAGAAATTATATTTTTATTTGTTTCTTTGAGTTCTCAAAAAAAATTTTAAATTTTAAAATCGCAATATTTTAAAAAAATGTATCAAATGTGAACAATTGTAAATTCTTAAATCTATTATTATATTAAGCAAATTATCCGAATGATTTATCATAGTATAAAATAGTATTTATCAACACATATTAAGGAAGAAAGATAAATTGTTGAGTGGTGCTATTGGCACACCACTTATTGATCTATTTATGCTTCACTTTTTAAGTCATTTAGTATTATTTTTGTTCCTTTATCAAAATTACTAAAAGAGACATACAATTTAAGAAAAAAATATATTATATAAAGTGAATCTAATAAAATTCCACATTCATTTTCGAAAAAAAATAAAAATAAATAACAAAAACAACTACGTTCTTTTAATCCTTTTCTTGAATTTTTTTTTTTTTTTTAACTCTTATACCTTTAAATTACCTTCTATTGTTTTATTTTTTTTTCTTTTTGAGAATCCCTGGAGATCATCAAAATTCCATGTCAAATTATATAGGTAATGTCTTGTCTCTAGTTTTTGGAGAGGCAAGTTTTACAGAATTGAAGGAAGGCTCAATATCAGATATTGCCAATAAAGTTCATGATTCGATAAAAGAGGTAACAAATGAGGCTAACTTCTTGGATTTGATTGACTGGATAGAGTGCCACCACTACAAGAATAAATAAGATTTATGACACAAAATAATGATGGTTTTTTAAAATTGTCAAATAGTTTTGATGGTTTTTAAAAACCGTCATAAGGTCTTGATGGTTATTAAAAACAGTCATAAAAGTAAAATCCATCATAACATCATGGTTTTAAAATCAATCATAACGTCATGACGGTTTTTAACCATAATAAATCCATGACGGTTTTTAGCCATCATAATCCTTTATAATAAAAAAAAATATATACAAACCCTAATTTACACTCTTTTTATCACTTACATTCTCTCACAGCCACCATTCTCTTTTTCCTCTGTTTCTTCATTATCTTCTTCTTCATCCATTGCAACGTGAGGTTTCAACTACATCTTACTTCTTTTCACCTTATTTATATATTTCTTTAACTATTTTTTTTTTATATGATTGTTTTATTTTTCCTGCATATTTTGGGTTTTATTTATATGATTGAGAATTTTTTTTGTTCTTTTTATATGATTGTTTTTACTAGATTCATATATATATTCTTGTTTTTTTTTACTAGATTCTTATACAATTTTAATTTTGTATATCTAGTTTTTATTAATGTTATTGAAATTATTCTATACCACTTGTGTTTTTATTTTTTTATTTATTGATACCTAACTTTTTTTGTTTTTTGGTGTTTGTTTTTTTTTTTTTTTCTTCTTCAATCATGCAGGTTATCAACATGAAGATTATAACATTCTCTGGAATTATTTGTTCAAATCAAAGTGTTATTAGATGAACTTTGCAATTGTAATTTTTTAGTTAAGATATTTTATATTTCGTATCTATGTTTTTTTTTTTTTCCATAGTTATTTGTTATATATGAGATAAATTTTATTGAATAAAATTTTGGATTGCTTTTGATTAATGCAACTTTTTTTTTTCTTGAAATTCTTTTGTGTAATACTACTGCATATTTTTTATGTTTTTTTTTATGACATTTATTTTTTTAATGATTTATTTAATTTCATAAAATTAATTAAATTAATTAAATTTTAAAATACATATTAAAAGATTTAATAAGAATAATAATTAAAATTATTAAAAAAATATTTTCATAAGAAATATGACAGGTAAATACCATCAAGAATTTATGATATGAAATACCGTCATAAACTTATGACACTATTAAAACCGTCAAGAAACTGTTCTTGACGTTGAGATTAATGACGGTTTTTAAACGTCATGAATTGTCTGTTATGACGGTTTTCCTCTATCATAAACCCTTGTTTTTCTTGTAGTGCACATGCATGGATTGACGCTATTAAGAGTTGTGCTAGGTAGAGAAGGGCCATCACTGGTGGTGTCGTTAGGGGGAAGGTTTCCGGTGGCTGAATTGGAATTTGGATTTGGAAGTCCAGTGCTAGGGACAGTGTGTTCGTCAATAGAGAGGATTGGAGTTGGATACATGAACCAAAGGCCAAGTGCTAATTAAACCCTAAAAATACTTGTATTGGATCCTATTTAAATGATAAACATTGAGGTGCATTAGACAGATGAGATATTGATTATTATTTAATCTCATTACACTTTCAGAATCTAAAATTAAATAATGATAACAAAAACAAATACTTGCTCTTTGCTTCTTGTTTCGTTTTGTTTGTGGGCTATTTCGTTTTGATAACAAAAAAAAAAAAAAATACAATGATATTCACACAATCACACATTCAAGCAATTTTAAGGAATCAAAACTATTAAGCTTCACAACTAATGAGAGAGATGAGAGAAATTTCAAGATTTTCTATCTCTCTTATAATTCTTCTAAAATTGCAAGAACATCAAACACTTATAAACAAAAGTGTGTGTGTGCGAATTTTGCTTCAAGAATATGAAAAGAAGTAATTTGATAATCAAACATACAAACCATATCAACAACTATTCATCTTAAGATTTTCCAAATAAGGCCAAACCAATTATTATCCGGTTTTTTTGCTTTTTAAGGGAATAAATTTCAACATTTGAGCGTGTGTGTGTATGTGGCTCGTTATCCTATTTCTATTTGACATTTGACATTTTCAACTTAACTTCTTAAACCCCCCCACCCCCTTTTTTTTTTTTTTGGCTTTGAATCGAAAATTTTATTTATTTATTTATTTTATTGATTCTTTTCAACACTTATTTGATTTTTCTAATAAAAAAAAATATACGCTTCATGACGGTTTTTACTCATCACAATGGTGTTGCCCTTTCTTACATTGAGCGACTGCACAACCAAGGTATATAGCCCTTTCCATGAAGATGTTCGTTGAGTTCTACATAGTTGCTAAAGTAAAATGGATACTAACCATAGGTCATCTTATATGTACTTGTCAAAGGACTTCAAGGTGTATCCATAACATACATTTATCAAACTCAACTTACTCAACCAAACATATAAGAGAAACAAAGTGCAATTTTTTGAAACCAAGTTTTATGTTTGAAATTAGTGGTATAGCGATATACCCAATTGAATTCCATTCTTTTGTAAACATTTATGTTTCGTGGTTAATGTCAGCATTCTTAGACTAATAAGGCGCCCTATGTCTCTAGGCAACAATTGTAATTCTTAACTTCTAATAAGTATTAGTCTTTGCAGACTTTGTAGCTTGCAAATGGAGTTTGGGATTTTCTTCATCTTAAGATTAAATGCTAGGTCAAGATATCTTAGTTGCTTCCGATTACCAATGCTTTTTGGTAGTACCATAATGTCAGAATTCTCAAATCTAGCATTCGCAATAATGAAAACTTGGATATGCATGATTTGACAAATGATTGGCTTGATCTCTCTTCATAAAATGGAAAGAAAATGGTTCTCAAATGATCCAAGTTAACAATCAAGTTTGGAAGACCTCCTCGAACTTTATTAGCATTAGCAAATGACAAATGTCTTACTTTTCTAGAAATAACTTACTTAGGAGAGTTCACAGTCAAGAACTCATTTTTGGACACGGATAATGCAAGTTCATGCATAAGATCGTGCATTTTAAGAGTATAAAAATAGCCAATTTTTTGTTCAAAATCTTAAAAGAAAGATCTAGAGACTAGTTCTTTCAAATACCACGTACCAACAATTTCCATCTCTTCATTCTCATTACAAGGTTGGAGAAATCCTTGGGCCATCCAAACTTGAATAATATGAATATCAGTAAACACGTAATCTTTTGGAAAGATGGAACAATAAGCAAAACATTGTTTTAAGTAAGGCGACAATTGGTAACTTAGTTTTAAAGTAGGCAAAATGTCATCTTCCTTTTGCTCTAAATTCCAGATCTCATTATGCCTTACATACTTCCAATCATCTTCATCAATTGAGGATTAAAGTAGGCTACCTAATGTTTTCACCGCCAATGGAACTCCTCCACATTTTTTCACAATTTCTTCTCCAATTTTTATCAAGTGTGGATGTTCATCTTCTCCTTCACATTTCATAAATAAAGATAAACAACTTTCGTAGGAAAGGCCTTCTATTTGTACCCATTAGCACATCTCATTGTCCCCATAATAGAAGCAACTCAATTACTACATGTAGTTACTATGATTTTACTCCTGTTAGCACCTCCCAACAATAATTTCTTAAAGTTGATTCATTTTCTACCATTTTCATTCCAAACATCGTCCATGATAAGTAAATATCTGTTACCACTCAAAATTTCTTGCAAGATTTTTTGTAGCTGATCTATGTCCATATTTCTAAGCTTTTTACTTGTTGTGGAATTTATAATTTTTATCTTTATCTTTTTCTCAACAAAATCATCCGAGACACAGATCCACATTCTTAGATCGAAATATTCATCTACCCTCTTATCATTTCCAAGACCTCCAATTCCAACAATAGGAAGCAGAGACATTTTGATCATCATCAACTGGTTCTGGTTGCATTAATAGTTGTATGATCTCTTGTTTATTTTTATCTCTGCCAATAACATCTGAAGCAAACACAAAAGAGTGGGTCATTTCCCTTTGGTTGCTTACATCTAGACTATAGTTTCTATTGATATTAAGATGAAATTTTAGCTTATCAATTGCAATTTCATCTAATCTTTCTCTAATATCCTTCATTTTATGGGCTATCATAAAATGAAAAGTAAGAGATTTTGGGTGTGACAACAAGTTCCATACCTTGCTCGAATTGCTTCCACGTAGAGATTCGACGTCGAATTCACTAAGTACATCTTTTGCATCATAGCAAACATCCTTAAGCTTTGGACAATTTTTAGTGCCAAGGAACTTAAGTGATTCGATATTTTGCGTTGACATTGGTAATGTAGTGAAGTTGGGACAATGTGCAATACCTAACCACTGTAAAGTGTTGGAAAAACATCAAAGAAGCCATTGCGGGAATTCAACCAGGTGAGGCAATTTTCTCGTATAAAGCACTCGAAGGTGAGATCTTGATGACTGTCTTCCTCTTCTGTTTCCATTTGCAAGTGAAGAAGCTTTTCACAAACAACAAGCATTAAATTCTCAAGTGAGCTCAGATTCGTCATTCCATGTGGTAATGAGTGTAGACTTGGACAGTTCCCAATTATCAAAGCCCGAAGGGCAATATCTTCAAATAAAGGGTGAAATTGGAAACTAACCAAAAATTAAGGAGGTTTATTGTTTTTATCCGGAATTAGTATTTTGATTATTTTTTGTCAAACAATCCACTTTTGGGACAAAAATACCCTTCATTCAGACAAAACGAATTAAACACACCAAGTGTGTTTAATTAAAAACACCAGGTAAAAGAAGACGAATTAATTATTTTGTCCTGGTATGTTTAATTCTTTTTTCCTGGTGTGTTTAATTATTTTGGCCTGGTGTGTTTAGTTGGTATGACATGGTGTGTTTAATTGGGTTGCCATGGTGTGTTTAATTCGTTTTGCCTAGTATGTTTAATTCTTTTTGCCTGGTGTGTTTAATTACTTTACCCTGGAGTGTTTAATTGGGTTTCCCTGGTGTGTTTAATTTGTTTTACTTGGTGTTAGCCGGAATTAGTATTTTGATTGTTTTTGTCAAACAATCCACTTTTGGGACAAAAATACCCTTCATTCAGACAAAACGAACTAAACACACCAGGTGTGTTTAATTAAAAACACCAGGTAAAAGAAGACGAATTAATTATTTTGTCCTGGTGTATTTAATTCTTTTTTCCTGGTGTGTTTAATTATTTTGTCCTGGTGTGTTTAGTTGGTTTGACATGGTGTGTTTAATTGGGTTGCCCTGGTGTGTTTAATTCGTTTTGCCTAGTATGTTTAATTCTTTTTGCCTGGTGTGTTTAATTACTTTACCCTGGAGTGTTTAATTGAGTTTCCCTAGTATGTTTAATTTGTTTTACTTTGTGTGTTTAATACTTTTTGCTTAGTGTGTTTAATTCCTTTTTACCTTGGTGTGTTTAATTTGTTATGTCTGGTGTATTTAATTCCTTTTTACTCTAGTGTGTTTAATTCATTTTATCTGGTGTGTTTAATTGAGTTATGTTGGTGTGTTTAACAATTAAAAACACTAGTAACACACCAGTCATAACCAATTAAATACACCAATCACAACCAATTAAACACAACATAAACACACCATTGACACCCTTGTAAAATATACAACTTGTAAAATCTATACCAATCACAACGAAAATCTGAAAAAAAAAAAAAAAAAAAACATAATCTAAAAAACAAACTAACAAACATAATCAAGCATGTTTTTTAAAATTTGAAATTTTTTCAAAACAAAACAAAACCTGAAATTTTTTTTAAACAAACAATACCCAAACTTAAGCATAACCACAACCACAACCACAACCACCCTTAAAATCAACAACTAACACCGAAATCCAAACCTTTTTAAAATCTGGAATTTAAAGAAAAAATATGGGTTAAGGTCACCTGATCTAGATTAGATCGTGGTCAAACCGGAAAACCCATCGTGTAAAAAACTCATCGAATATCTGGAAATTTTATTTGAAAAAAAAATGAAATTTAAAAAATTTTGTTTAAAAAAAATTCTGAAATTTTTGTAAAAACCTGAAAAAAAAGGTGAAAGAGAAAGAGAAGAGAGGAGAGAAAGAAAAGAAGAAGGAGGAGAGAGGAGGAGAGAAGGCGTGAGATGGTGAGAGAGAAAGAGAAGAGAGGAGAGAAAGAAGAAGAAGAAGAAGAACTCATGAGAGAGAGAAATAAATTAAAAAAATATTCTACAGAAATGAGAGAGAAAAGAAGAGAGAAGAAGTTTTGAAAATTAATGAGGAGCATTTAAGTCTCTACGGTGGATTTTTTAACAAATACAATAAGTTTACTAATTCTGGTTAAAAACAATAAAGACCCTTAATTTTTGGATAAAAAGGGGTATTTCCTCTCAAATAAACATACTAAATTGCCATATGCTTGAATTCGTATGTACCGAAGAGATTTCAAGCACCTAATTCCATTATCCGGTTTTCGTGGCACACATACATTAATCGGCTGTGCTCATTTTACACTCACAAACTTACATCATGATTTATTGTCATAATAGTATGTGTTGCATTCATTGAGTTCCATGAAATCGTATTAATGCTATGTGTCTGAATTCAGACTTACGATTGTTGTTGTTTTGTTGGCTTTGTGGGACAGAAGTTGTTTTCCATATGAAATATTTCAGAAAGCTTTATTAGAAGTGGTTCCATGTAGTTTTTTTTGACTAGGTAAGGCATTTTCTATTAGGTACCGTGAACTTCAACCACAAGGTGCTTATCTTGCTTCCTGGTCACGGTACTAATCCGTCCCAGACAGTAAGTCTAAGGTTTGAACCTCGATGTGCTAGTGCTTCGTGGTCGCAGTGACATCTTCTTTAAAGATAGCAAGTCTAAGACTTTTACATGGAAATCCAAACTAGGGAAAACCACAGACCCTTTAGAGTTAGTCACCGAATCTACTAGTTGAAAGTTCGTTTACAACCACTCTTGACTTGTAACCCAACCCTATCTACATGTAGGCCTTTGGCTAGCAATCATTGACTTGCATTCTTGTAGAAGTACGATCTCCAGAAGTCTTCACTTTGTGAACGAATGTTTGGTTTTCCTAAAAGTCTTTACCTTTGATCCCTTCAAAAAATCCAAATTATTCTGCGATTGGTGGTTACAAACACTCTCGGTTCAATGACCTAGACTTGATTGCTCACCAACCCGAAAAATTTTCTTTCCTTACACAAACACAACTCATACAACATCAAATGCATATGCTTTAAACAAAGAGAAAAATAACAAAACAAACACACAAAAAACTCACAAGAACAAACACAAGACTCACACCCCCAAACCTAGCCTAAACATTTATTGCATAGACAATGTAAGACATGCGTAAAAGAGGTGTTTATTTTCAACACACAAACAAAAACAACAAAAGCAAACACAAATAACATATAGATAGAAATTTATAAAATATTTACATTACTACATTATTAGCTAAGACTAGAAACAATTAACGAATAGACCACCTCCCCGGTAACGGTGCCAATTGATTGATCGTCTAAATACCGATCTTTAACCAATGATAACCACTCGCAATCGCACGAGAATCATTTGATTAGTATATTGTGCAAACAAGGGTATCATTCCATAGGGAGGTGTCATCTGTCAACCGTTTCACGTTTTAGAGTTTATTGAAAGCAATGTAAATAAGAACATGGAAGAGGTGAGAGTGATGTGTGTGAAATGTAACCATGTAAAGTGTGTGTGAGAGCATGGAAATGAAATGAAAATAACTTAAAAACTAAATATAGAGATGTAACTGGGTGCTTGCCTTTCTGAATTAAACTACTCATAACTAAATTAATCTACTCCTAAAGGCAAGCACCCTATGTTACAAAAATAAAGGTGGCTAGGAGAGATGCAAGACAATGGATACACAAGGTACTTATGCTCACCATGGCATTCATACCACCTATAATAATCAACCGCATCAACACTCTGAGCTTGGGTTCAAACTTCAACCTTCTTTTTATACGACTATTACACATGGTCATGGGGTGAATCATCTAATCCTCGATTACTACTCACCGTTGGTGTGCCGTGATATTCACCTAACCCTAATTCTCAAATTAACCTAATCTTTTAACATACAACAAGAGTCAAGGTATGAAGCAATTGAATGAAACAAGACTTGAAGAGACTAATTGAAAATTAGTCAAATAGATTGCACTAGTGTCAGGTTTACAAATTTCCTTAATAGGGATAGACATCAAAGAGGAAAAATAACAAAAGAAGAGTAAATAGAGAAAACACAAGTGATGTTCCCAAATCTTCAAGCTTCCATTGATGTGCCTCTTCGTCATAGACAAGTGAGATGGCTTTTTTCTCTTGAATCCTCCTCAAGGATGGATGGAAAAAGGCTAGGTGATGGTGATGGTTAAGCACCCACGGAGGAAAACCTCCATGGATGCCTTTGAACCTTCTCTCTCTCTTTGGTTTGGTGTTTGGATCAAAGAATTGTAAGTTGTAGAGGTTGACTCCTTTAAATGGTGGAGAAAATGGTAAATTTATAGGCTTGGGATGCTAGGGCATGATCTGGACATGAAAAGACAAGAATGCCCCTCTTAAATGGCATTAAAATCGTTCTTTTGCTGATCTAGGAAGAATTATGGCCCAACATTCGCAGTTGGGGAATCGCCGTTGGCTTATGGTTGAAGAGCAACGGAACTTGGGACTTGAGATCTTCTAGACTGACTTTCGAGCTCTAGGTCGCGGTTCATGACTAGTGACTTTTGGGTCTCGAGATCTTTTAAAGTGGATTTTGTGGCTTAGGCCTAAATGAAAGTCGCGGTTCGGGGTCAACGAACCTGGAAACGTGATTTTGAGCTTCTTTACTCTTTTACCCTCCAATTCTCTCTTTTATTCACTTTCAACCTAATTTACCTCCCGATCTTCATTTTAAGCTCAAACACTTTGTTTAGAGAATATAACCTATGCAAAGCTCAACAAACACATTAAATACACAAAAATACTCGAAAACGAGCACAAAAGCTAGGAAATGAGGACCTCCAATAGGTACATAAATGTGACGATCAATCATCAAGCATGGTTGTTCATCATATGTTTACTTGGTAGGTAAGAAAAAACATTACATCTCTTTCATTGTTCTACTTGTCCATGATTGCATCTTTATTGCATAGTTTTTGCAAAGACTTCATTTTTATTTCATATCTCGTGAAGCTGTTAGGTTGTGATGTTGATTGGGGTTAATTAATAGCTAGGTTGTTAGATTTAAATCTTCTACATCTAGTTAAGCATTTTGTGTGTTTGTGGTGTAGCGGAAGCTCTATGAGCAAAACATGCAAAACAACAATTAGAAACAACCTACTGATAACATTCAACTTCGCGCACGAAGGATTGTTAACAAGCTTCAATTACGACAATCTTCACAAAGATAAAGTAACTGGAAATTGAGAAATAATTCTCTGAAATTTTATTAATTTGAAAACTGAGAAATAAAACGGCTTACAGGTCTATTTAAAGCAAGCAAACAAACCCTAACCTTAATCTGAAACCTTGTTGAGTAAGGAAACGACCTAAAAACCCTGAATAACAAAAATTACCAAAAATGGCAAATTTGAGTTAAATGCGGAAACAAATAAAGCTAACAATCTTAAGCAAGTCAGAATTGATGGAAGTCGAATCGGACTTGGAAAAAAAAGTTATTGCGAAAACGAAACTTTTCTAAAACGGTAAAAACGGCCTTTTCTGGGCCTAAACGATGGAATTCAGCTAAAAAAAGGTATGCCTCACGAGGTTGTGACTTTTGAAGATCTCGTCGAAATGCATCAACTATGAAAGTTTCACGTCATTCTGACTCCATCGCCCAGACTAGTAGGAATAATTTGCCCTTTTTCCTTGGTCTTTTTCCGATCCAACCCCTCAATGTCATCCAGTGCCAAGGCTGCTACATCATTTTGTCTACTACATATTTGCATTGAGCATTCATATATGTTCACATAGATATTAATTCTCTTCATTGAATTCAAGTCTTGTGACTACATGTGGTAGTTGCACAAGCAAATGTCAAGAGTCACTACAAAAGGTCTCCAGGTAGATAGGTTTAATTTACGATCCCTGAGAAGAGTGACTAGGATGTCAACTTAGGATGTAATTAAATTATCACATAGTGGATTTCTGTGACTAAGTGGCTAGCGAGGCTAGTGCTGTGGGTTTCTCCAGTTAGAGGTTTTCCCACGTAAAAATCAAGTTTTGTTAAGTTTCCGCATTATTTACTTTATTTTTATTATTATTGTTGGTTGTTATTAATTTAATGTTGACTAATCAAAAATTTGGTAACTTAATCGATTAACAACCCATTCACCCTCCTTCTAGGTTGTTTAGACACCTTTTAGGTTATTTTCAAATGTTTGCGTAACCTATCCAAATCAATTCCAAAGGTTTCAAATAATAAACCATTGGAAAGGTACGAATGCCTAGTTTCATATGTTGTTTTCAAAACTCATTTTAAAAGATTACTCAAAAGATATGATTGAAAAACTCAACAAAGGTCTGTTTTGAAAATTCTTAATCAATGAAAAACATTTTTGGAACTAGGCAAAAACTCAATGAATCAACTCCACACAACTTAAACTTTGAAACAACATGGAAACAATTAATAAATGCCATCTTGAAATGCAATGCATGATGTGTGTGTGTGTGTGTGTGATCATCCTATCATTCTCTCATGTATTTAAAGTTTAGGTTCCAAAAACCTTACCTTTTGAAGTTCCACTTGAGATCACTTAGTTATGACACGTGTTTGATCATTCAAGATCTTCATGATGATACCATCAAATTAACAAGTATTTTGTTCATGAAATAAAGCCAACTAAATTTATGACCTTACATATTGATTGATTAATACTTGTTAATCTTAACTTAATGCTATTTAACAAAATAATGTTTGAAAAACAATCAATCAATAGACAATTTGTCCACAACAATGTTTAGACCATCTTAACATAACAGACTATGTTTAGAATAGATCCGAACTTAATAGGATAGTACAATCAATTATCAATCAATTCAATCAACAACCACAATCAAGCATATATGCAACAAAGTAATAATAATCAGTAATAAAATGACACAAATTTTTTTATGTGGAAACCACTGGACCTTGTCCAGCCAAAACAATCCACATTGTAAATCAAGTTCCAACAACAAGTATTTCGAATTAGTCTAACCAACAAGTAATAGTAGCCATGCATAAACACAACTCCAAGCTCTAGCACATGGTCTTACTACTCAAGCTACACAAATGTATTAGCGCGAGTGCCCAGCTAATTTCACACCTTCAGACTCTAGCACATTGTCATGACTTATTACTCAAAGCTTCCTAACAACACATGCAAATGATATTACAAAAGGGCCTAGCTAAGTTCTAACCTGAAAGCTCTTGCACATGGAATTACAACTCCAAACTGCCTAGCAAAGTGTGTAATCTAGAAGCTCTAGGAAGACGGTTTTGTTCCTACTCATACTGGATAGTCTCCTTATGTATCCTAACATACTAGCTTTAGCACATGATTATTACTTACTACTTAAAGCCACTTAGCATTATATGCAAAATAACTTACGCGTGTGCCTAACTAATTTCTAACATTTTTTGCTTTAGGGATCGGTATAACTTTCCTCTTCATGTCGTGCCTTGTGTTGAATCTTGATTCTCTGATTTACAGAAATCCTCTATCTTAAGTACTAACTTCCTTCATGTCTTGTTTGCTTGATTTGATCCAACTTCTTTTGTCTTCAGGGCTTTTGCACACTTAAGGAACTAACTAACAACTTCACTTGTATAAATACAAATGTATAAATGTGCAACATGCAACACAACTATATTAGCAAACAACATAATCACAATACTAGTCAATCACTAACTAGTTCAGGCATCAATGCAAAGTAGATTCACTTTACTGTCTCGACTAAACAATTCACTCACCCATTTGACTACGTAACACAATCAGTAAAGCTTTAAATGCTAAACATAAAACTTCTCATACAATCACAAATAAGCATATAAACGAAATCAACAACATAGATCAAACAGAACATAACATGTGTAAGTTAACAACAACTCGGTTTGCATCAAACTTAATCAATATTAATTTCATGCTAACACACATCAAAGAAACATACTTGAACAAAACAAGCATGTTAGGTTTTAGATTTGTGTTGGCTTGATTCCATAACAAAACGTTCTTTGTTTGTATTGCTTAGTTTCTTAGGTGATTCGTGATTAGATTGAGCTTCAAAGAAGAAAAGCAACGTCGCATGCAAAGTTCATCTTCAAGAGGAAATGTGTTTACTTGGATACTAAGGTATCAAGATTCTTCTTCCTTTTGCAAGGCATAAGGCACACACAAACACATTGCATTCATATGTGTCCCTGTATCATTGTGCATAATTGGTATAACACATTCACACACTTGTTGAAGTATGCACATGCATTAGTCTTAATTTGACAAACATCGGAAATTGCATGTTCTAGGACTATCTCTAGGAAATGACATACTTGTGTGATATTGTGTTCATTTGTATGTGTTTTATTGGTTCATACTTGACTATATTATCATATGATTTCTTATTGAGTTCCAGTCATTTCATTTACTCATTCATTAGTTTTCAAGTTCAAACTAGGAAGTTACGTTACTTTAGGTTCTCTTACAATGTGTTGTCTTTATCGTCATGTATTGAATTGAATTCACAACCTTTTGTCAAAGTTTTATAGTCTTCCTTGTGTGTGAGGGAGGCATGGTTCGTAATCTGAAAATGGATTCAAATTCGAAGTTCGAAGGCTGGAGAATGGTCGAAGAACACTTTAGGAGCGCGAAGGAGGCGAATGGCTAAAGGCCATTTTGAGCCACCTTCACGTGAGGGCTGGCACGTGAGCCTCACGGGAAAGCCACCTCTGTGCCTCATGAGGCTCACGCACCTCCACAGGGAGCTGAGGTGTCAAGGCCTTAATGGGTGGTCGAATTCCTTCTATCCCCATCTCATTTCCCTCCATTTAAATTGAAATTTCGGGCAGAAATTTTCATAACTTTTCCAATTTCGTTTTTGTGATAGCTCTCTCATTTCAACTCTGAATCAAGTGATTCAAAAGCTAAAAACGTTGGTCTTGAAGAGAGGAACAAACCCAAGCATTTTCATAGCCAAATGATGTCTTGATTTTCTACAGTAAACCGATCTCTACTTGTGAGTCATCATTTGTAAGTGAATCAACTTCTTTTCATTTTCTTTTGTAATCATCTCCTTTGATCTTCTTATTTGATCAATGAAAAGTGTTTAGAATGATGTTGATTCAACTACTAGGTTTGTTTGATTGATTTTTAAGTTTATACTTTGTGATTGTATTTGAACATCTTCTTGCTAAAATTGAAGAACATGAAATTGATTCTAGAAATGCTGTGTTTTGAGATTGATTGTCGATTTCTAGATTTAGTTACATGTTCTAAGAACCGGGATATTTTGATTGTGATATTCTATAATCTAGTTTTTGTTTGATCAACATGCTTAGGTTTCTAGATATATTTGTGATTAATTTGTGAAAGCCTAATCCAGTTTCTCTAATTGCATGTTCATAGAGTTTGTGTGATCCACTTGCTCTATTTGATTTTATTTGCATCATTTGTATTACTTAGATCATATTGCCTTGCATAAGGTGGAAGTCTTTTGTCAAAGTGAGTGAAGTTTTGATTTGAGTAAGAAGACTTGGCTAGGAAAGTGTTCTGGATAGTCAAACAAGAAGTCTTAGTTATGATCAAGGTGATCCGAATAACTAAGCAAGAAGACTTGTCTAGGATTAGGAGGATCCGGATAGACAAGCAATGAATCTTTTTAGAGACGTGAGTATCCAGACGTGAGCATCTTGGATAGGAAATTACTTCCTAAAGGTGTGTTGGTCACATCTTGGATAAGAAGTAGGTAAAGTGATTCACTACCCCGAGGGTAGACTAGGAGTTGATAGTTTAGAGAGTTTATCATGTGTTGATTGTCTTTTGAGTGTTTATCTCCTTTTTGTCATAGTGAATTGCAGTTTGCCGGTGGTTGTGGTATCAACCCGTGGATGTTTCATCTTTTGAGCTTTTACCACGAAAAAATCACTTGTGTTGATTTTCGCTTTTAAATTTCTTTATTTGATATTAACTTGTATTGCTTATAACACTTGCTCAAACATATTCATATTGACTTGTTATAGTTTTATATTGTGAACAACTTTGCTGTATAGAAAAAAAAGGTGCGAGAATATTCATCACAAATCAATCATAACATAAATCAAACCCGATTGTAATACATCTGTCTCAAAGCTACTTTCAACCAAAACAATGTTGCATATATATCTAGTATTTAAATCACTATAACATGCTGTTATTTAATCAAGTAAGACTTAATCGAATCAATCATGAAACATACTAACATATTCATAAACATGGCAGTAACAATACTTAATCATGAAATCAATCAAAATAGTGAGAACAAAACCGAACAACTCTTGCATATAATCATTCAACACAAAAATAACCATATCAACGTATACGTTGTCCATAATTTTTCTAGATCATAAACATAATAATTATGTAGTCAAAAGAAATAAGTTCGAACTTAAACATTACCAAAACATAAATTAATCATGCAAATTACATATATGCAATCTATAAATCCGAACTTAACAAAAACAAATAAAGGACATCAACTTTAATATATATTTTTGTTGACTCAACCTTAGACAAATTTCTAATTATCCACCTAATGCACCACAAAGATCATGCATATGTTTTAGTCTTCCTCGACACAAACCACACATGGAAATAATCAATACATCATAAAGAAGCAATCATACAAACCAGAATTCGTACCTTATTCTTTCAGCACAGCACATAAACATGTTGTAGACTTAATTTAATATATTAAGAACACTCAATAAAAGAACTAGACTTAACCTCGCACAAATCAAAAACAATCGCACAACTCAGAACATACAAGAAAACCAACGTATTCGTTTTTTCTATTTATAACGCTTATAAGTCTTAAAGTCTCTATTAAACAACGTATAGTATATATTCAGGTTACTAAGTGATTCAATAGGTTATGTAACTCACAATTATCATTTAAATAAATCAACAATATAAAACATCTCATACACTCATGTTTACAATAACATGCACATATCATAGAAATTATGCCACATAATAATCAAAGACATAATAGTCCAATAGACACATCACTCATATAGTGTATCTAATATCCAATATAATTGTGACAAGTAAATAATATAACATGTATATTAGTATATATAATGAGAAGCTTTTAAGTACATGATCTTGTATTTTAAGAAAATTTCAGGATCTTATCTTGGCTGTTGGATCCAATCCAACAGTAAAAAAGAACACATAAAGAGAAAAAGTAGGAGAGAGGAAGTTGATTGGTGGGCCATGTGATAAAGGAAAGATAGGAGAATTAATGAGTGGTGCTGGTGCGAACCCAGGAAAAATTAGCCGTCTGGGCTAATTTATATATATATATATATATAGTATTTTTTTCCCCATTACACATTAACATTATAAAGTCAATAGTCAGATCTATTTACTTTTTTTTTTAATCAACATATTATAATACTTTATTAATGACTCACAAATTCTCACACTACATTTTAAATTCGGTGTGTATTGTGAAAAAAACTTTTGTGATTTTCTTCCTCAATACACATATATAATAAAGTGGGTGTGAGATATGTGAGTCGGTGATTAAAAATAATTATATATATATAATCCTTGATGAATATTTGTTTATTTTTTTGAATAATAAGATGACACCAATTTGATAATAGACTACTTAAGCATATGAAATATATCGTAAAATTTATGTATAAAAAATTATTTAAACTTGTAGTTAAAAAAATTATTTAAACTTTTGTATGATTAATTATATAGTGTAAGAAGCCATAATATTATATATATTTTTATAACTTACTTTGAAGAATAAAATATTTATATTTCACTAAATTTAGAGAAAATATCATATTTTTATAATATTATTAAACTTTAAGAGATGTTAGTCTAATTAACCATTTATGTATTGAATTCTTTCTTTTAGGCTGTCTGGGCTACAACCCGTGGCAGCCCTCTATTTTGTCTGTATCTAGAGTGATGGACTCACGATGAGTCCATTTTTACTCACCCACCTAAACTGGGGGTGAGCATTACCCTCCTCTCTAATGGTTTACACGTGTCCTCAACTTAACCGAAGGTTAACACCTTCTACTCTTATTTATGTTCTACCGTTTACCCTTAAACTTAACCAAAGACAAGTTTGTGTCTTCTTTTTCATTGTTCTCAATCTTCTTCGTCTTCTCCTCTACTGTGGCTTGAAAAAAAAAAAATTCAAATCTCTAGAAACCGCCGACAAGTGATAAAGAATCCCATAAAATCTTACCACTTTAGTACTTGATCTTATCACATACAAGCGTCTCATGATGATTTTTGTTTTTATTTTTCATTCTCAAGAAGCTTCTCATTGAGTCATCCTCAAAATCACAAATTTATATATATATATATATATATATATGAATATATATATATATATGAATTTTGTATATCAGATCATTATTCTTATTGTTTGTTTCAAACTCAGATATTGTGTTTGTTTCAAACTTTGTAATGAACATAAGTTGAAGTTGGCATGCTATTGTTGAATAAAATTAATATTTTGTTCGTTTTTTTTTTTTTTTAATTGACATTAATTTTGGCCATCGGATTGATTCAATCCAACTACCAAGATGGGATCTTGGAAATTTATTAAAATCTGGGATCCTCTACTTGAAAGCTTCTCTATATATAATATACTCAAACAATAAATTAGCTGGAAATAATATATTTAAATCATACATGGAATCCAAATCTAATAGAAATCTCAAACACAAAGTTACTTAATATATATAAATAATAAATCCGAAAATGGTTTTTTAATAATTAAAAATACAATTTAGGCTTCTAAAAACTATTTTGAAGTGAAATAACCAAAGAGACCAAAGACCATTACCACAAGTAAAACACAAGCGCTCTTATACCTAACACCATTTTTCTCAAATATCACTTTAATGAAAATAATATAATTTACATGAAAATAATCCTCATAATTTTCTCTTTAAAACAAGTACCATATTGACTATATAAATTCACAATATCAATGTCATCGTAATTATTCTAGGAAGAATTATACTCAAACTAAGAATCCTATGTTTACATAACTAAACATAGATCGTAGAACATAGTACAAACTCGGTGATAATGTTTAGATACATCTAAACATTACTTGACAGTATTTTCATATTCAAATAATAAATTCAAACAATAATCAATAATAAACAGTATAACCTATATGCTTCTATATGCAATGCATACTTACATACCTCATTGTAATAGTCAATACTTATTCATATATCTGCTCTTTAGCAAGTCTTACTTGGTGCTTTCACATGTAATCTTCATTCATTTTCATATCAACTTGAATTTGATACTCTTCTTCTTCAACTCATAGACATATCATTGCCACAATAAGAATGTTTTATACATGGAATTAAACAATACATTTATTTAGGGATCCAATAGATCAAATGTCTTAGCTTTCACATATTATAATTTATTGTAAAACTTGTAATAATGGACAGTTGCAAAATTTATGTAATTACTAGTGAACTCGTAAAATATTCCAAGAGATTGAATCACCAACACTTTATTATTCTCCCTTATATAATACTTTCATTGGCAATCCGATGAAAAATTACAAAGTTAATGACCGAAAGTCGTCAAGCCAATTATAGAAAACAAAAGGACTATTAATTCAACAAAATAAGATCATGATACATCATGATATTAAGCAAATGACGATTTAGAGATTTCACATTCGAAATCTATGAAGATCCAAATGGGAAATTCATGTTATAAAGATTAAGCCGCATTTGTTGCTGATATGCATATAATTGTTTCAATTCATCTTTTTCTTTCTTCAGCTCTGCATATTGAGCTGCATAAAAAATAATCTCATTACGATTAAACTTTACATATTTTTATTGGTTTGTCAACAAAAATAGAGAGAGAGAAAGAGATCAGGAAGGTCACCTTCTTTGAAGCTTTTTTCACCACTACACATGTTGGATTTTTGCTTCAATGTACCATTCTCGACTTGCAACAATGATCTATGACACTCCACATATTTGATTCTTGGAACCTTAATTGCTATCTCAGACTGCATATATGCACGTTTTTAACACATGAATTGAGAAATATTTCAACATACAATTGAACATATATATACTAAGCAATATGTACGTATATCTCGTTTAATTAATTACTTGGAGAGCTTTCGCTTTTGTTTCGAGTTGCTCAACATATTTGTGCTGCTGAAGTTTATATTTATGCGAATACTTTTTGCTTGCAAAAGCTCTGCAACACATAAAAGAAATCAGATATGTACAATCCATTTAAGACTATTGGATGATGTGTGAATAATTAAGGTTTCAAAGAGCTATTTTAGAGCGAAAATCACAACGGTAGTCAAATTTGAAATTTTCCTACAAGAAGAATGTTTAACATATCCAACTAGAGATTATACATCTTTGACAATAGAGGATCAATCTACAAGTTATATTAAATTTTGGATATTAAATCATCGATTATCAAGTAGATCTTGAAATGAGAATATTTTGTCATTTTCTCTATTATTATTTAAATCTCATTGATCTCATATGTTATATGTATCTAATAGTTGAAATTTGATATCTAGAGATTTTGTAAAATTTGGAAGTTTGCACAAAGCCGAAAAGTAGATATATAACAATAAAAGATAATTGTATTTGAAAAATACCTTTTGAGCTTCTTATCATTAGCATTTTTAGGGTCCTGGCCGCCATGAGCCATAGCTCGCTCAAAATCAGTGGTTGGACAAACCTCACTAGCAGGTGCTATTCCACGATTTTTGTTAGATAGTGAAGTAAATGGATTCAGGGGCAACTCATGGACAATATTTTTGCTACCAGTGCCCTCCATTTTGTACCAACAAAAATTAAAGCAATTGTGAAAATAATTTAGCCCAATGTATCTTATATATACTGAACTTAAAAGAACAGAAAAGCTTGTATTATTATTATTTTTTTTGCCTACAATAATATACTTACCATAACCAAAAAGCAGATATGAGGATGAGTGCTTTGAGAGCAAGAGGTGAATTGCTTAAATTACCTTTCCTTTCATAGATGATTAATTTCCTTCTAAAATATTACAATGCCAGGAATTGTTAACATAAAAAATAGCAGATTCCATATATGACCAAGCCTTCCTTTTTTATACAATTACATACCCAAATCACCCAGATAACCTAATATGGAGAATATTTTATTTAAACTTGGTTTTTTAACAAGAAATTTCATAATTTACACTGAACTCTAATTTGAGAATCCATACTGTGCTAGCTTGTATTTCGCGTAATTAGTTAAATTGTAGACGTGAAAAAAATTTACTAGCATGGAAGCATACCGACATTCTTAAATCTGAGGTATTATTAAATATGTGCATACTATCAAAAGTAGAAACAAAAAAATTGAGTTATGAGCATTAGTTTGGCTAATTAAGGATGATTAGGATCAACAAGACGATACTTTATTTGCATCACCTTGCTTTGTACATGAAATTTTCAAATGTTTTTAATATTGGTTGCAAAATAGCATACAAAAATAATATGAACCTTACAAGTAAACAAATCGTAAATAATAGTATAGCAGATAAGCAAGGATCGTTCTCACGAGGAATTAATTACTCTCTAAAGTTATGTGTAAGTTCTTTAATTGTGATTGACTTATTTTTATGACAAAGGTCAATGTTATAAGGTAGATTTAGGTGATTGGACTTGATCGTGATCAAAGCACCCTTTAAAATCCTCAAAGCTTCAAAAGTGACGAGCTATAAAGGTATAACACTTAACTTGTACTCTTGAAGAGATTAGGTGCGCACACACACACACTCTCATGACACTCATGTGTGTTCTTCTATTGTATTTTTTTTTGTGTGCATTTCACTTTTCACACACTTGCACATGTTGTATTTAGGTTAGGGTGTTTGACCGCATGAGAAGGCCTCTTTCTTCACATTGTTGAGGTCTTGGTGTCATCTTGGTGAACCGCGAAAAACCCTATAGTGGTTTTCACGGTCCAAGTGCCATCTTGACCACCATAAAAACGATCGTGAAAAACCCTTCAGTGGTTTTCGCTATCGTTTTGCATCATGAAGAACCGCGACAATTAGTGCAAAGTTTTCTCTAGTGGTTTTCATAGTCCATGTGTTGTTATGGACCACCGCAAAAGATCGAGACTTTCCGGTGATGCTTCAGTTATCTTGTCGTGGCGGATTGTCATCTTGGTCAATCGTAAAATTGGGACCGCGACAATCATTTTTTGGCCAAAACGATGTAGTTTTGCTTGACCCTATTTAAAGCCCAAGACACTTTGGTGTTCACCAAGAACTCTGGATTTCAGACTCCTTAAAGAGAATAGAGTTCCTCGAGAGAGAAATCACCAAGATTGTGTTTTTAACTCTTAAACCCAAAATTCGTGTGCATTTGACATCATCAAGCATTATTCAAGCATGGTCTCATAGGTTTCATCACTTCGTAAGTTAGAATAAACACTCCTCTTTGTTCATTCTTCTTCTTAGCAAAGACATTTCATTTATTGCATTTTGTTTACAAAGACTTCATCTTAAATGCATATTCTTTGAAGTCATAATGATTGATTGGGGTTGATTAATAGCTCGGTTGTTAGATTGCATTTTCTTCATCTAGTTAAGTATACTTGTATGTTCATTTGGACATCTTTGATAACTATGATTGTTAGATTATATTTCCATCCTTCTAGTTAAGCATATTGTGTGTTGTCTTACACTATATTGCATAAATGACATTATTACATGTTCACTTAGACATTGATTCTCTACAATAGAGTCCAAGTCTCGTGGCTACATGTGGTAGTTGATCAAGCATTATCAAGAACACTTTTAAAGGTCTATGGGTAGAATAGTTTGTGTTACGAACCTTGAGAAGAGTGACTAGAATGTAAACTTAGGTTGTAAACAAATAGTCAATTAGTTGAGTTTCTGTGACTAAGTGGCTAGCGAGGCTAGTCCCGTGGGTTTTTCTCGATTAGAGGGTTTTCCATGCAAAAATCAAGTGTCATTTAATTTTCGCACTTACATTTGATTTTTGTTGTTATTTTGAATTAGTTTTTGTTATTAATTTTGACTACTAGAAAAAAACTTGGTAATTTATCAATTAACAATTCATCCTCCTTTAGGTTGTTTAGACATATATTAGGGTAGTTTTGTTAGGTTTTAGATTTGTGTTGACTTGTTTCCATAACAAAACTCTTTTTGTTTGTATTGACTAGTTGCTTAGGTGGTTCATGTTTGATATGAGCTTCGACGAAGGAAAATAACTTCTCATGCAAAGTTCATCTTTAAGAGGAAAGATGGTTACTTGGATGCTAAGATATCGAGATTCTTTCTCCTCTTGTATGGCGTAAGTGCACACATACACATTGCATACATTTTTTCCATGCATCGTTGTGCTCTATTGGTATAACACATACACACACATATTGTTGTATGCACATGCATTATATTTATTTTGACAACTTTTATGAAATTGCATGTTTTAGGACTATTTATAAGAAATGACATACTTCTGTGTTCTTGTATTTATTTGTTTGTGTTTTAATGATATCAGACTTGAACATGTTTTCATATTGTTCCTTATTGAGTTCCAAACATTTTTGTTACTCATTCATAAGTTTTCGAGTTCCGAGTTGGGATTTACAAAACTTTCCGTGTGTTTATCATAAATGGTTTTCGTGCTTGTGTATCTAGTCGATTTCCAAGTGTTTGATTAAAGTTTCATAGACTTCCATTTCAATGAGTGAGCTAGGGTTTGTAATCCGAAACGGATTCAAATTCTGAGTTTTGAGGTCGAAGAACGCGCGAAGAGCGTGAAATGGGAAGAGGGGTGGCAAATTGCCAAAACGTTATGGCCTCTGGAAGATGGAAGTTTTGCCCATGCACTTCTCCAAACTTCTCTATAATCACAATTTATCTTCAAACTAATCTGAAGAGCTATTTTCCACACAAACACATTGAAACATCCAATTTCACACAAGAACTGAAAAAAAAAAAAAAAAGTGTCTAAACAACCTAGAAAGGGGGTGAATAGGATACAATCAATATATAAAAAAAAAAGTGTCTAAACAACCTGAAAAAAAAAGTTTGTTAATCAAGATTAATTACAAACTTTCGATTAGTCAAGATTATCAAAATTGAAGCTACCATAACCAATCACAACACATACAATCAATATAATAAAAATGTGGAAGGCAATAAAAATACGTTGAATTGACTTATGTAAGAAACTCTCTAACTGGGAAAAACACATGGGCTAGTCTATCTAGCCACTTTGGTCCTCAAATCCACTATTTGAATACTTGTTTACAACTTCAGTTGACATACTAGTCACACTATTCTTGGAAGTAACACAAGTTATTCTGGTGCATATGACATTAGTGGTCTTAAGCCTAGGAACTAGAGTCCAAACCTCATTTCTTTTGAATTGGTTTAGCTTTTCTTGCATGGCAAGAACCCAAAATTCATCATTCAAGGCCTCATCAACCTTTTTGGGTTCTATTTGAGAGATATAGCATGTATAGCTAATAAGATTAGCTATTTGACGCCTAGTCCTAACACCCTCATTAATTTCTCCAATGATGTCTTTTTTATCATGAAGTTTCCTAACCCATGGATCGGGTTCATTAGAGTTCAAGAGAGGAACTCTATCAATAGGTTGTGTGTCCTCTACATTAGGAGTCACCATAATATTCTCCAAGGAAGAATCATCAACTACAACAACCTTCTCCTCATGTTCACTAGACTTGAGCCTATTATCATCAAAGACAACATTTGATGATTCCATGATACTCCAAGTCTTCAAATTGAAAACTTTATAGGCTCTATTATTTAAGGCATAGCCAATAAAGATACCCTAATTACTCTTAGTATCAAACTTGTCAAGTTGATCACAGTCATTTAAAATGTACCACTTGCTTCCAAAAGTGTGGAAATAACTAACATTTGGCTTTCTACCTCTTCATAGCTCATAGGAGGTTTGCCTAGTACCGGGCCTTAGGAAGACTCTATTTCCTATATAGCAAGTCGTGTTGATGGCTTCGGCCCAAAGGTTCCTAGGGACATTGTTGCTAAGCAACATGACACGGGCCATCTCTTAAAGGACCCTATTTTTCCTCTCAACAACTTTATTTTGTTGAGGTGTCCTAGGAGCCGCAAACTCGTGGGATATGCCTAAACTATTGCAATAGCTTTCAAAGGTGGCATTCTCAAACTCCCTCCCATGGTCACTTCTAATCCGTTTAATGCTTTTAATGTTAGAGTCTTTTTCATTTTCAAGTTTATTACAAAACATTTTAAATTTATCAAAAGGTTAGGATTTTTCTCTAAGAAAATATGTTCATGTGAACCTAGAGAAATCATCTACATATAAAAAATGTATCTCTTTCCACCTAAGCTCTCGGTTTGCATAGGACCCATAAGATCTATATGGAGAAGCTCTAGGGGCTCCTTGGTTGAGAGATACTTGCCCTTCTTGTGCATGCTTTTGGTTTGTTTTCCTTGTTGGCAAGGTCCACAAACATCATTAACTTTCTTCACAAGCTTGGGAAGGCCATGCACAACATTGAACTTATCTAGGATTCGTAAATCCCGATAGTTCATGTGGCCAAGTCTTTCATGCCACACTTTCATTTTCTCATCCTTGGACAAATTACAAGAGAGAACTCTAGCCTTAAGACAATAACAATTGTCTCTAGATCTCATACCTTTGAATAAGGTTTGTCCATCGGGCTTTAGGATTGAGCAATCATCTTTACTAAACAAGACGGAAAATCCTTCATCATTAAGATGAGAAATGCTTATCAAATTGGCTTTCAAGCCATCAATATATAAAGCATTAGACAATGAAGGTAATCCGAGAATGAAAATGGTTCCTTTCCTTATAACTCTCTTTTTGGATCCATCACCAAAGGTGACACATCCTTCTTCTTTCATGACAAGAGTCTCGAAGAAACTCTTGTTTCCCTTCATGTGCCTAGAGCACCCACTATCTAAGTACCAAAAATTAGAAGAATTTGCCTTCAAGGCAATTTGAGCAACATGGCAAAAGTATTCATCTCTTATAATCCACCTAGGTAAAACACTTTTCTTCCTAGTGGTCAGTGGCACTTGGGCTCTAGAAGTCTTATGATCAGGCATATTAGAATTATCCTTCCTAGGAACATGCAACTTGGCTCTATCCTTTATTTTTCAATCATGCATATAACTTTACACATATTAATATAATGAACGCAATTTGGTCTAATATGACCATTAATACCACAAAAATGACATGTAGGAATGTAGTTAGGAAATCATACCATGTCCTTGCATATACATAAGAGCCTTCCCTTGTCTTTGTGGTTGTCTTGGTTGTTGGATATGATCTCTCCTTCTTTGTTGTTGACCAAGACTAGATTGCTTCATAAGTTGTGCATGCATGATTGGTCTCTTTCCTTTGTGAGCTATTTGTTGAGGAAAGTTAGCTTTAGGAGCTTTTGAGAGTTGAGTTTGAAGTTGTTTTCTTGGAGCCACCTTTACTTGTGCACTATGAGAGCATTGTCTTAGATCAATCTTCTTCCTAGGAGTTTGCACCGGTGAGGCTTCTTTGTAGCTCAAGCTCTTGACAAACACGATCTTGTTAGGAGTGGAGGTCTTTTTGCCATCTTCAAACCCAAGACCGCTCTTGTCATAAGGACTCTTGCCAACACTAAGCATGTGGTCAAGCTTCTTGGTGCTAGAGGTCATCCTAGTCATTGACCCTTAAGATTCTTCAAGCTCCATCTTCAAAGCTTCTTTATAACTCATAGACAAAGCTAGCTCATCTCTTATCTTGTTTTCATTCTTCTAGGATTTTATCACTTGTTCACTTAAGTGATTAAATTGGGTTAAGAGCTCTAGGTTTCCTTCCTTTAATCTCCTAATTTATCTCTTGTTCTTTAACCTATAACTTTCAAACTTGACTATGTAGTCTTGAAGATCCATCATATCCACATTTCCATTTGTGGATTGAGATGAAGAGCCATCATCACTTGAGTCAATTTCTTCTTGACCCTCATCTTCTTCTTCACTGGTACCTTTGCTCTTGTGGAAGAAGGCAAAGGCTATGAGTTCTTCATCATCCAAAGACTCATCTCTCTCATCAGAGTCTTCAATTCCACTCCAAGTGGCGGCCATCACTCTCCCTTTCTTCAAATTCAACAATCAGAGGCGATGTGTCATATGCCACCACACTCATAACATTGGATCCCTTTCCTTTCACTCTTTTCTTGCTTAGACTTAAACCTCTTAAAGAGAGTCTTTTTCTTCAAGTCTTGGCATTTCGATCAAACACCCTTCTTCTCGGTCTTGACAAATTTCTTGAACCTTCTCATCAACAAGGCCATATCTTTATCTGAGTCATCCTTTTCCTCCTTTTTAACTTTGGAGGCTTTCAAAGCAATAAGCAATTCCCTTTTGCTTTTTAGGAGGTGTAGAGATAGGACCCTTCCTAGACTCATAAGCTAGAAGTCTCTCAATCACCTCACTCGACTTCATATCATGGTAGGTGCTATTCTTCTCTAAAGCCATTACCTTGGACTCAAACCTTTCGGGAAGAGATCTCATAATATTTTTCTTGATTCTCATGTCCGAATAAGGGTCACCAAGTTGATGACTTTGGTTGACAATGTCCATCAACTTGATCTCAAAGTCGTTGAAGCACTCATTCTCCTCTATCCTTAGCATCTCGGATTGAGTTTGGAGGACTTGAAGCTTAGAGTCCTTAACCACTTTGGTTCCCTCATGTGCAACCTCTAGAATGTCCCATGCCTCTTTCGCAATCCTAGTGTTTTGAATCAATTTATATTGATTCTCATCCATTTCATATAGGATGGCATGCATCGCCTTCCTATTCCATTTCGATGCATCAAACTCTTGCGAGTTCTATTGCGCCTTAGGCTTAAGTGCATCCTCTCCTCCACCCGTAGGAGTCATCATTGGTGATGCGTAGCTGTCTTCAACCGCCATCCAAGCCCGGTCATGGATTTGGCATATGTACGACTCTATCTTACCTTTGCAAGAGGTATAATTTAGCTCGGTGAGAAGTGGTGGTCTTGTGTTAGAAGCACTTTCGTTGCCACCACCGTTTCCACTACCATTTCCACTCATAGTGTATATGAATGAATGAAATGAATGCAAATGTATGAATAATCAAAAATCACACAAAATGTAAAACACACCGAAATGAGCAAAGGATCACCTAAGTATATCTAGGAACCCGCTCTGATACCAATTGAAACTAATAGTGCACGGTGTGTATAAAACTATATAGAGAGATTATTACCAATTTTCGTGATTAGTCAATGTTACGAAAATACCCCAAACTAGTTAAGGTAATAAATCAAGTGTAAAGTGCAGAATTTAAATAACACTTGATTTTTACGTGGAAACCTTCAACAAGGAAAAACCATGGGCTTTTATGTGCGCCACACACGAACCTCGAATCTACTAATTGCAATGATGTTTACAACCTAGGTTGACCTCAATCTCTCACGGTCTATAACCCACCACTACTACCCATATTCCTATAAAAGTGGACTTAATCCAATTTGCTTGCACTACTCACTGGTAGTCACAAGACTTACTTCTCAATGAAGAGAATCAACAACCTAATGTGAATAATATGATATTCAAAGAGCAAGTAATGCTAGGTTACACTAAATGCTTATCTAGGATGAAAGATGTCAATAATCACAATCCTAGATATCAATCTTTGCTATATGACATGGCATAAAACATAGCTATCAAAGATTAAACAATCTTAATAATAGCTATCAAAATACAACTCTAAAACAATCAACATAATTATCTCAATCTTGTCAATAGAATATGTTCTATAAGCATACAAGTAATAAATGAGATTGTTTGTTAAGAAAGACACAAAATATGTAAGATATTAGTGACCAACTTACAAAGCTAAATGTGTTGAATAAAAACTAAGTATAGATGACACCTAGATGATCATGGATGATGCTAGATGATTGTTTGATGCACTTGGATATGTGTTTGAGTATTAAAAAGGGAGTTCTTCAGTGATTTTTTCTCTTTGAAAAAATGCTAAGTCAAAATATGATTTGGACTCTCTTAAAATTGACTTAAAGTTAAAGTAGCATATATATAGGGTGACAAAATGATGCTACGATGTTTTGATAAGTTTTTCAAAAATAAGCCTATACCGCCTTACACCCGCTCTACGAAGGGCAGTTGTAGGACGGTTCACCTGGGAAATGAAGAACAAGTTCTTCATGACCGCTCTACACCAAAGAGCGAAAATTAGGTGAACTAGGGGTCGTTGCTATCTGGATTTTGAGAGCTGCCCTACACCCGCTCTACGTAGGGCAGTTGTAGGGCTGTTTACAGGCGATACAAAATCAACCAGTGACACTGCTCTACGTAAGGCAGTCGTAGAGCGGTCAAGAGCAAATTTGCTCTAACCGTCTTACAAGTGCTGTATGTAGGGTGCTTGAAGGGTGGTTGTACAGCACCCCTTACAAACATGATGCATCATAAGCCTAATCATAACATGACATTTAACACATAAGATGCAATCAAATTAAATATGCAAGAAGAGAGATTAATGAACATTAATGCACACATATTAAAGAATAAGAATTATACATGTGTTGTGAGTGTGTGCAACTACATCTCTTCAAAGCAAGTAAGCATTTAGAAATTTACCTTTGGTGCTTCTTCTCTTGATGTCTTGAGAAGGCCTTGGTTGTGCAAAGCATAAATCGTCAAATCCCTAAGCTACCCTTACAACAAACCCCACTTGTGGTTTGTCACCGAAATAAGCTAATCAAACTTGAGGAACTTATAGTAGTTTTTTTAGTCCTATACATAGATGATATTCTACTTATTGGGAATGATGTAAGGGTATTGTCAGAAATAAATGGCTGGCTGGCTAGCCAATTCTAAATGAAAGATTTAAGATAAACGAGTTATGTTATAGGGATCCAACTAATTAGGGATCGTAAGAACAAACTCTTAGTATTGTCTCAAGCATCGTATATCGATAAGATACTTATGTGATTTTAGATGCATAACTCCAAGAAAAGTAATTTACCTTCTAGGCATGGAGTTCACTTGTCTAAGGAACAATGTCCTATGACACCTTAAGAAGTTGAGGATATGAGACATGTTTTCTATACGTCTGCAACAGGCAGTCTTATGTATGCTATGTTATACACGAGACTTGACATCTGCTTCGCAGTGGGAGTAACCAGTAGGTTTCAATCCAACCCAGGATTGGATCATTAAGCTGCTGTTAAGGCCATTCTCAAGTATCTTCGGATATTAAGAAACTATACGCTAGTATATTCCGAGCAGGATTTGATCTCATTAGGATATACAGACTCTGATTTTCAATTAGACAAGGATTCTATAAAATCCACATATGGATCAGTTTTCACCCTTAGTGGTAGAGCCATAGTATGGATGAATGTTAAGAAATCATGTATTGCTAACTCCACCATGGAAGCCAAATATGTGGTAGCTTGTGAAGCAGTTAAAGAGGCTATTTGGCTCAGTAAATTCTTGATTGATTTGGAAGTTATTCCAGTTCTCGATAAGCCCATACTTTAATGTAATAACAGTGGTGTTATGGCTAATTCCAAAGAACTAAGAAGCCACAAGAGAGGGAAGCATATAGAAAGGAAATATCATCTCATCAGAGAGATAATGTAGATAGGGGATTTGACCATGACTAAAATAGCATCATAGGACAATCATGCTGATCCATTTACGAAGAACTTAACGGCTAAAGTGTTTGAAGGTCACCTAGAGGTTCTAGGGTTATGAGATATGTTTCACCCACTTTAGTGCAAGTGGGAGATTGTTGGGATTTATGCTCAAAAGCATGTAATTTGTATGTGAATGAAACATTAATAAATAAAAGAAGTAGCTTATTCATTCTATAAATCTGTCTGAAACATTTATATAATGTGTACTTAATATCTAAGATTGCCGGATGTAATCTCTAATTAAGTATATGAGTGTCATATACAAAGGAATTCAGTTTGAGATGGGCAATCTAAAGAGTTTGTATGTAAGTTCCTCAAAGTTTGATTGGCTTATTTCGGTGATAAACCACAATTAGGGTTTGAAATGTAAGGGTAGCTTAGGTGATTGGTGATCAAGCTCAAAGGCCCTCTCATGACCTCAAAATGATAAGCACTCCAAAGGTATGTCACTTGTGCTTAGTTTTTCATTGAAGAGACTTCGTTGCACACACACATTTCTCATGCTTGCATATATATGCTTTGCTCTTGTATGCATTCTTTTCACATTTAACACTTGCACTTCTTTATTGTATCTTGTTAGTGTGTCTAGTAATTCGTTTCACGAAGATTGTTCGAAAACGTCTGTGCATGCACGTGGTCGCGCTATAAATGTTCACATTTAACGCTCCTTAATTTAGATTTTTTAACCGTTTTCCGAGCCTTTTTGATGTTTAATGTTGTAAATAAGTGTATTTCAGGTATTTTAGCTCATCATGGGTATTTTAGACCAAACTAGAGAAAAGTAGCAAAATCATGGACAAAAGAGGACAATGTAGTAATTATGGAGATTTAGGGGTGATAATGCAATTCTGGAGAAAATATTGAAGATTCGGTAATTAGAGAAGAGATCACGGGACCAAACTGTAATTTGACAGTCAAAGCATAACCACTTGCCACGTCAATTACTGAAATGGTGCGCTTTGGGCTGGTGTGGTGTGCACGTCAGCATGACATCATCACCAACCTTTAGAAGAGGTAGCCTAGACCCACGAACCCGATCTAAATACCCGGTTGACCCGGTCCCTTGCCTGACCATTTTTAATCGTTTTTCAGTGCCATTTCCAGTCGTTCTCTACCCAGAACGACGGTTGACGCCTCTTCGGTCTGTTTGCCACCACTTTGAGCCTCTCATGTAATGTATTCTTTCTCAACCAAGAGCTCCAAGTCTTCAAAACCTCCATGGCCGAGTTTAAGCTTCAACCTTGTTCTAGCGGGTTCTTTCACGTGCACAACACATCCAAACTCTCAGATACTCCGCGAGTTCATGCCAAGAGACATGTTTAGCGAGCCAGAAAGGCTCAACTTGTGGGAATTCTTCCGTTTTCACCGCGACCTCACATCTACGGGAACAAACCCGCGAGCCAGAGTGAAAAAGCTCGCCGGAACACCTCTAGCAGATGACAACTCGGCCCACTTGCCTCTCCCATCATCACTTGCCTCTCATATCACCTAAAATTTGTAAAACACACCTTACCACCATATAAGACCACTTAGATAACTTAACTAGAACAACTTCCTTACTTTAGATTAATTTAATTTAGTTAGTGTTAGTTTTAGAATCTTAGAGAGAGAAGAACTCTCTCACTTAGTTTTAGTTTCTAAACATTTTACCATCACTTTCTAGGTAGCCAAACACCGCTTTTAGGTGCCTAGACTTGATTCTTTGGAGTTGCTCTATAAGGATATTGTGCTTGGATTGCAAGGAGGACTCGTCTTGGCCAAGAAACCAATCCAACTGGGTTTGTTTTGCTCTTCTTTTATGCTTTCTAGTTTATATACTTATATGTGTAACTAAACACTTTTTGTTGGGGGATTGATGTAACTCTTGTAATTAAACCATTGATTAATCAATCCATTTGTTATTTCACTCTATAAGGTTTTGAATGTGTGTATTGTGAACTATAATGATATGTGGATGATATTTCTCACATATATTTGTGCACACTTGGTAGTTGATATTCATGCATAAAGTGCCCACTATGTGTATGAACCTTTCACTATCCATTTCGTAGAGATTTCTTTAAGTAATTCATAACTTTGGTTAGTTAGAGAATCTCTATACTATTCCGAAATTCTCTCTTAATCACTTATCTATTATTTTAGATTATGTGTAAGATGATGAATTTGGTGCTTTATATTATTAATGATGAAATGCATGCCTTAGAATGGTTATGATTGTGCTTAAGGAATGATTGGTTAATGCAATGGTTGTTACTTGAATGAATCAATCCCCTAATATCTTTTAATCTAGCTTAATCTTATATTGTTGTAGTAGGTTTGGTAATTTTGTCCATTGCAAGCTTAGTATAATTGATTTAGATAATATTAATTAGTGAACTTGTTAGAAATTAGAAACCGATAATCAATGATAACCTAGAATTACTTGTTAGCTAAGTTACCCTCCTCGTGGGAATGACCACCCTTACTAGTGTACCCTTTACTACTCGTACGACTTGTACACTAGAGAAACTATGAGAAACTATGCAAGTTATAGAGGCAAAAATTGTACTAGTGTGAAAATTCAACACTTAAAGCCTTTGATGTTATCAAATTTTAAAGATACTCAAAAATAAGAGTACAAAAAAGCCTTAGTTGATCTTTTAGAAAGTCTAGCATGAGAATACGGTTTTTCCATGTTCTTTCCACGTTCATCGCACAACAATCCTTTCATGAGATTAATTCCATAGACTGTGCTTTATTTGATATTATTCATATTCATTATAATTGTTTCTTTACATAAATTCCAAACTCGCATATGCTTGATTAGAGTGAACTTAGGATTCCGAAAGAAAATTCGATTGAAATCTGGTGAGGATTAGAGTCAAGGCGAATTGTATTCTTGCATTCAAGTGCTTCATTTTTGAAACTTTGTATTTAGAGTGTGGGATTCACAGTGTTGCGTACTTTAAGGAAGTCATCATGTTAGCCTCTAAATTAGCGATTTTGACATGTGCCATTCCTTTATTGCACATCTCTCATTGCATTATTTTATTGTTTGGCTCTCGCAAAATATTTTTAGTGTGTGTTGTGTTTTGTTTGTTTTATTTTAGGACTGCATTGTTTTTGTGTTAATTTTGTTTATAGTTTGCTCGAGGACGAGCAAAAGTCAGGTTTGGGGGTTTGATCACGCTATAAATGATCACATTTAGCGCTCCCTAATTTAGCTTTTGGAACCGTTTTCCGAGCCTTTTTGGTGTTTAATGTTGTAAACAAGTGTATTTCAGGTATTACAGCTCATCAGGGGTATTTTAGACCAAACTGGAGAAAAGTAGCAAAATCATGGGCAAAAGAGGGCAATTTAATAATTATAGAGATTAAAAGGTGAAAGTATTGTAGATTCGGTAATAAGAGAAGAGGTCAGGGGACCAAACTGTAATTTGCCAGCCAAAGCACAACCACTTACCATGTCAATTACTGAAACGGTACACTTTGGGCTGGTGTGGTGCACACATCAGCATGACGTCATCATCACGTGAGATGGGGCAGCCTAGACTCACAGACCCGATCCAAATACCCGGTCGACTCGGTCCACTGCCATTTCCAACCGTTCTCTGCCCAAAACGACGGCTGACCGCCTCCCCGGTCCATTTGCCACCACTTTGAGCCTCACATGCAGTGTATTCTCTCTCCACCAATAGCTCTAAGTCTCCAAAACCTCCATGGCTAAGTTCAAGCTTCAACTTTGTTCCAGCGGGTTCGTTCATACACACAACACGTCCAAACTTGTGGAAACTCCGCGAGTTCACACCAGTGGGAACAAACCCGCGAGCCAGAGTGAACAAACTTGCCGGAACACCTTCAGCAGATGACAACTCGGCCCACTTGCCTCTCCCATCACCACTTGCCTCTCATATCACCTAAAATTTGTAAAACACACCTTACCACCATATAAGACCACCTAGATAACTTAACTAGAACAACTTCCTTACTTTAGATTAATTTAATTTAGTTAGTGTTAGTTTTAGAATCTTAGAGAGAGAAGAACTCTCTCACTTAGTTTTAGTTTCTAAACATTTTCCCATCACTTCTAGGTAGCCAAACACTGCTTTTAGGTGCCTAGACTTGATTCTTTGGAGTTGCCCTAGAAGGATATTGTGCTTGGATTGCAATGAGGAGTCATCTTAGGCAAGAAACCAATCCAAATGGGTTTGTTTTGCTCTTCTTTTGTTCTTTCTAGTTTATATACTTATATATGTAACTAAACCCTTTTTGTTGGGGGATTGATGTAACTCTTGTAATTAAACTATTGATTAATCAATCCATTTGTTATTTCACTCTCTAAGGTTTTGAATGTGTGTAATGTGAACTATAATGATATGTGGATGATATTTCTCACATATATTTGTGCACACTTGGTAGTTGATATACATGCATAAAGTGTCCATTATGTGTATGAACCTTTCACTATCCATTTTGTAGAGATTTCTTTAAGTAATTCATAACTTTGGTTAGTTAGAGAATCTCTACATCACTATTCTGAAATTCTCTCTTAATCACTTATCTATGATTTTAGATTATGTGTAAGATGATGAATTTGGTGCTTTATATTATTAATGATGAAATGCATGCCTTAGAATGGATGTGATTGTACTTAATGAATGATTGGTTAATGCAATGGTTGTTACTTAAAATGAATCAATCCCCTAACATCTTTTTATCTAGCTTAATCTTATATTGTAGTAGTAGATTTGATAATTTAGTCCATTGCAAGCTTAGTATAATTGATTTAGATAATATTAATTAGTGAACTTGTTAGAAATTAGAAACCGATAATCAATGATAACCTAGAATTACTTGTTAGCTAAGTTACCCTCATCATGGGAATGACCACCTTTACTAGTGTACCTTTTACTACTCGTATGACTTGTACACTTGCGATGGGTGAACCGCGCTTCTTTAATTCCCGTTTTAGTTTAGTTGCTTAGCATCCTTGATCTAGGATTCGTTTGGCCTTAGTCATCCTCATTAGTGTAGTTGTAATTAGAAACCTTGCCGGGGTACGTCAACACGTTGGTGTGCTTAGTTTAGCGTGAGGATAGCCTTCGGAGAATGCCCTTAGCTTTTCCTTAGTTTCACCATAATTAGTGAAAACGGCAGTTTGATCGGCGGCCATGACCAACGAATTAAACCGTCGTTTGGTTCTGGACCAATTTATAAGACCAATTTATAAGGTGATGATTGGCGGCCCCGACCATGGATTGAAACCGCCGTTTAGACCTGATCGTTTTAAATATCTCAGTCTCAAAATGGCAGTTGGAACGACGGCCAAGAAACCGTTGAATGAAACTGATTCGGCGGTTGGATCTACGGTTTTAAAACTGGTGAATGAAACCACCATTTAGCCTTTTCTTGCTTTTAACAAATATATCATTATCTCATTCTCTGAACTCAGCCATTGCATTTCAAGAACCCTAAAGAGAAACATAGAGAGACTTGAGAGAAAAGGCACAAAGATTGCTCCTTTAATTCTCTAAACTCATTTCCATGCATGAAACTTCATCCAAGCATCATCTAGGATCATCTAAGATGCATCTAAGCATGGGTCTTCTTCAACACACATAGTTTGGTGAGTTGAACACTATCTTCATTCATTTTAATGTTTTTACTTAGCAATTAATCTCTTTTATAACTTGTATGCTCTTAGATCATATTTTAAATACACTATCTTCAGTCGACGATTGCGACAGTCCGCCTTGCGTGAAAGTCCAAAACGTTGCAGTTTTATTGGGAGCCTATATATATCTCACTTTCATTTTAGGTCGGCCCTAAGAGTTCCAAAAGCATATTTTTCTCTTAGAACACTTTTTAAGAGTCAAAAATCCTCAAGAACTCACATTTAATCACTCAAAGCTTTTCCTTTTTGCATCAAACTTCATATTGCATCATCTATGCTCACATAGAGTGTATCCATGCATGGTTTTGCATTATCACATCTTGCTTGGTAAGAATCCCACTAACTTCATCTAATTTTAGTGTCTTTGTTAACAAGTCTTCTCTTTATTCACTTGTATGTTTCTAGAGCACATGCTAGATACAAGATAGAGATTGTTTGTGATGAAATGATTGAATGTTGTATTATGATAGCTTTCTAGGTTGTGTTTAATATTGATTGCTAAGCTATTTGACATGTCATTTAGCTATTGATATTTAGGATTGCTTTTATTGCATATTCATCATCCTAGATAAGCATCTAAGGTTTCCTAGCCTTGTTTGTTCATTGAATATCATCATATATTCACTTAGGCCATTTTATCTTTTCATTGAGAAGTAAGTCTTGTGTGTAGCTTCCGGGAGTAGGTTGCTTAGATTGCAAGCAATTGGACTAGGTCCACTTATATCGGGATTAGTTAGGTGTGTGATTACTTCCGGGATTAGGTTGTAATCTTTATCACATTTAGTGGATTCAAGGTTCGTGTGTAGCTCACATAACAGCCCGTGGTTTGTCATGTGAGGGTTTCCACGTAAATATCTTGTGTTCTTTACAATTCCGCACTTTATACACTTGATATATTATTGTGACTAGCTAGGAGTATTTTCCTCAATTTGGCCTTTAATGAAAATTGGGTAAAATCGGATAAAATCTATTCACCCCCCCCTCCCCCTTTAGATTAATATTAAGCACACCTTTATTTGTTTCATAGACGCAGAGATAAACAGCATGTTCCAGATCAATTTAAGCCGGTGATGTATACTTCTAAACAAACCCCCTCGTCCATGGACTCAGAATCAGAATCAGAATCTATTTCCAATACCTCCTCCCAGTTTACTTTAATCACTGACCCAGTCGTTACCTGCCATCAATCTGATGAGATTGCTGATCTCACACAAGTCTTTATAGCTTCTCGAACAAATCCGCAACCATCCACCCAGACTTACGATTCTCCTGAAGAATCCCCCATTGGATTTCCACCTTTTGTTAAAGAACCTCTTGAGAATCATGTCCCTACACATCCTCATAGTTCCAAACCGACCAACGGTCCCTAGTTTGACCTTGGCGACTCTACTCCAGACTCTTGGAGAAAGAAAATTTCTAAGATGAGTGCCCGGCTCGATCTACAGATGGCTAAGTCTGAACATAATCAAGAGACGATCCTCAGAGAATTCATCTCTAGGTTCATAAGTTCTCTTACAGATCGGTACCAAGCCCTTGGGGAATACCGACAATTGCAAATTGTCCAGACACCCTCAACTTCTCATGTTATGGGTATCATCTTGAGAGAATTTCTTGGAGACCCTGACTAGTTCTATAAACAGGCTAGACAAGAGTTCTTTGAGATGCGTTATTGTTCCCTTCGTAAGAAGGACACCGAGTTTCATTACAAATGAATGTCTAGCAGATATCACATTCTTGGTGGTATCAATGGCCAAAGTCTCAAAAATGTCTACGTCAATTCTCTTCCCAATGAGCTCCAAGATGAGCTACAGTGAAAGATTGACACCTCAGGCAGACCCTTCAATGACATCACTTTAGGTGAAATTCATATGTTCACTTTGAGTGCCTTAGAAAAGCTTTATGCTAGGCAAAAGGTCTTCTCTAAGATGCTAAAAGAAGGAAACTGATACGAAGTACAGTGCAAACAACTCTCGTACCAGATCAAATGTAAATCTGTAGGGCAATGCACTTGCAAGCTGAAGAAGAAAAAGCATTTCCACTATTTCCAGCGCAAAGGAAACAAGAAGTTCAAATTCTATAAAAAGAAGGCTAAGCGTGCATGGAACAAATCCCAGAAATGCTTCATCGATGGAAAAAAGGGTCATTATGCCAATAAATGTCCTAATAAGAAGAAAAAGTTTGCTAAACCGGTTCACCAGCTAGCGCACATAGCGGATGAAGTCCCATCTGATGCCGACATTGAATCAATCTTCTTGGAGCAAGAAGGTGCCGATGAAAACACCACATTTGTACTCTAAGATACGAACTCTGCATCCGATTCAGAATTCTCTAGCTCTTTTGAGTAAGACACAATTCAAGACTCTTATCAGGCCACACAACTTGGTTCACAATCGGGACCTCAGGTTTCGATTCAAGTCCTATCAGACAAATATTCCAAACAATTGATGCCATTACCTACATTGACACTGGCTCACACACCACCATGATGAACCCTAAGGTTCTCCCTCCAGACACCTGGAAGTCTCATGTTCGTTATTTTAAGGCAGCTGTTGGATAGATATTCACTACTGATCTAATTTCAAAAAATAAGATTGGTATTAAGATCTTTCTGTCATACACCATCTGGACTCGCGTCATTGGAACTACCTTACCAGATAAAGATAGCCTAATCGGCTGGGATGTCTATTGCCAGTACAAGTCTCTAAGGATTCTTCCCAATGGAATCCGATACGAGAGAAATTTCAAAGCCTTCTCCAACATTCCTAAGATTTTTCCATTATCTGAAATCCATCCTTCCTTCCAAAAAGATTAGCAACGATTGCTACAGTTCTGCACCAACAGCTATGCAGATTTTCACCACTCTAGGCCTTTGTGGAAAAACCCAGACTTCTTTATTATGCTCCTTTTTAAGCTCAATAAAGACGTCAATCCAATAAAAGCTTCCTACTCTGGGATGTCTCTTTCTCACCTTCACATGGCAAATGTCGAATGTGACGAATTGCTTAAACAAGGCTTGATAGAACCAACCTCCTCGCCATTGGCATGTCAAGCTTTCTATGTTGACAAATGCTTAGAACAGCTTCGGGGAAAAAAGAGAATAGTCATCGACTACAAACCACTCAATCTCTTTCTCAGAGATGATAAATTCCCTATCTCCAGAACTAATACTCTGTTCTCTCAGCTCTTTGGTGCCACCATCTTTTCTAAGTTTGATCTTAAAAGAGCATTTTGGCAAATAGGAATACATTCAGATGACAGGTATAAAACAACGTTTTGTCTTCCCGATGCCCAGTACCAATGGACAGTCTTACCATTTGGTTTAAAGACAACTCCCTCATTGTTCCAAAAGGCTATCACCAGAATTTTCCATCCCATCCTACATTCAGCCTTGACCTATATTGATGACATCTTGTTGTTCTCTTCCAATGAGATTTCTTACAACCAACTCCTCTATCAGTTCCATAAGTTGATAGATCGTTATGATATCATGCTCTCATACAAAAGAATTTCATAGGATAAACAGAGATATATTTTCTTGGAATGCACATCTCTAACGGCCAACACCGTCCCGGTCCTCATTTAGCCAGTCAACTACTGGATTTTCCTGATTCCCATTTCATTCTGAAACAAGTTCAACAATTCCTTGGTATAATCAATTTCATCAGAGACTTCCTTCCTCACATGTCTCACTATACTCGGTACTCTCAGCTCTTCTGAAAAAAAATCCTCCTCTCTGGAGCACGTGCCACACAAATGATGTGTCTAAACTCAAGGAGATTGCCCAATCTCCCCCGACCCTCACCATCACATCCATTGGCTAGCTTATCCTTCAAACTGATGCTAGTGACACCTGTTGGGGGGCCGTCCTGATTGAAGATCAGAATGGACAAAGACGATATTGTGGCCATGCCAACGGCCATTTCAAAAATGCCCAGCATTACTACCACACTATCTACAAAGAGATTCTTGCAGTCAAACATGGAATCCAAAAGTTTGATTTCCATCTCAGGACAAAAAACTTTATTGTTGAAATTGACAACTCATCTTTTCTAAAAATCCTCGAGTTTCGCAGCAAGATTCCTCTCAGTCCTCAACTATTGAGATTGAAAGATTGGTTTTCTAGATATGACTTTACTATTAAGCACGTGAAAGGCCAACATAATATAATTGCAGACATGCTCTCTCGGCCACCACCAGTTCATCTTATCACCTCTTGCGGTCTCATACCTCTCATCTTCATAGCCACCTCAGCGTCATCGTCCTCATCAACCCTCAATGACAAATCCTTCCCACCTAAACTTATGAACATGATTCCACCAGGCCAACAACCTTCTCTTGCTCGTATTCAAGAATTTGCCTAGTCTCATCTACGGACCTATCTAGCCCAGATTCAGAATCAAGGAGTCTGACACACTCTTGTCAACCCTACTAGACCTTTCCTTGACCATTTCCTGATGCCACCCTTTTATTATTTCTCACCACAGGTTCTATGGTTTTTTTGGTGTCTATCTATCCTCCATTATCATGCCATCGTTTTCCCTCTTCAAGCTCTATATGGGCACCTCCATGATCCGTCCCATGTGAACCTGCTTTTGCTAACCTTCCTATAATAGTTCAATTCTCTCACCTACTGGAAGTCTGAACTCACCAAACTCATGGGTTAGTATAATTTATGGAAACTTGACCTCGCATCTGCTTCGTCAGTCTCCTGCATTTTGGATACTCCACAGACTTTACCTGTTCAACCCCCATAAGAGACTTCTTTGGTCCCTAAACATCTGTTATGAATAGCATACTACTTATGATTATCCAAAGTCTTACCCACAAAATCTACAGATATCCTTGCTCAACTTTGTGATGTTAATGGAGTTCCTCCCCATGAACATTTCATCCTCCCAAAGCTACCCAGAGACTCCTCATAAAGTTGGCACCCTTTTCAAGACTTCGTCCCATTTGACTCTCAAGACCTCATGGCTCTTGACACCTGGCCCTGTACTATTTGTGGAGCCTAAGATTCAGATGATGAATATCACGCCTACTGCAATTTGAGTATCCCGTGACCTTATCAGCATCCTGTGCACTTTACTTTATGCTTCAATAATTCTGTATGCACTGTGTGTTTGTATTATTATCCTCGTGACCGGCCACCAGCTAGGCCATATGTCCTTTTGTATGATTAACCTTATCTTGTCGGCCACCTGTTAAACCAGTTCTTCTCTTTACAATTATCTTGTCTGCCACCTATGGCATGTGTCTGTATGCTAGTTTGGATGTATTCTCATCTCTCCCTTTATATAAAGAGAGACCCTATCGTTGTAAGAATCAATCGAAATCAGAAATAAAATCTTGTGTGTTCAAAAATTCTCATGGCTTTCTAAATACTCTCTCCTTCTCTTCAATATTTCTCTATGAGATAATGAACGGTCTGTAATAATCCTAGTATACTCTGTGATTGCCTATAGTTGAGGATCCCGCACATCAAAAATGTGATTTTGATTCTTTGACTTAAGGTCCTTATCCGCCTCTGACGAGTTGATCTGTGAGTACCCTGTTTAGGCCGTGGGTAGGCCGCCATTATGGGGAAAACTTTAATATTATAATGAGACGGCTTAAGGCATCCCTGCCAACCAGCCATGGTATGTATTATATAATATAATATATAAATATAAATATAAATATTTAATATTTAATATATATAATATATATAATAATATAATATGTATAAATATATTATATTATATATTTTTATATATTGTTATATATATTCTAATAATAATATATATAATAATAGAATATATATAGTATATATATATAATATATATTTATATATCATTAATATAATATATTATAATATATTATTTTTAGATGGAATGCCCATTCCACCAAAATAGTGGATTCTTCATTCCAATGGAATCATCATTCCATTGCAATTTAACAAACCAAACGAATGAAATGGTTTTACATTCTATCCAACCAAACATGGCATATAGTAGACTTGTGACATCAATTGTAACGGATACATATATATTATATATAATACATATAATAATAATAATAATAATAATAATATATACATATACATATTATATAATATAATATATATATATATAATATATATAATTTATAATATAAATTATATTATAAAATATATATAATAATATATTTATCCAATATATATAATATATATACAATATATATAATAATTTTACTTATCCAATATATATCTTATATATTAATATATATAACAATTTATAATATAATATATATATTATTATATTATAATATATATTATATATTACATTATTATTATACAATAATATATAATATATGATATATATTATTAATATTATTTAATATAATAATATATAATATATTATTTAATATAATAATATATAATATATTATTTAATAATAATATATAATATATTATTTAATAATATATATTATTTATTATATTATTATATATTTTATATATATTAGATTAATATATATAATGATATATAAACATATATAATATAATATATTTATATATTATATGTATTATATATTATATATTTATTAAATAATATATATTTATAATATTTATATAATATATATATTTATAATATTTATATAATATAATATATATATATATATTATATTTATTAAATAATATATATTATAAATATATTATTACATATATTGTATAATATAATATAATATATATATATATATATATATATAACATAATTTCTCTATGAGATAATAAATAATCTGTAATGATCAAAGTATGATCTATGCTTGCCTCTAATTGAATGAGTTGTCAATCGATTATTACCAATTTTTCAATTAGTCAATATTAGTACATAAAAACCCAAATATAAAATAAAATAAATCAAGTGTAAAATGCGGAAATTAAAAAACACTTGATTTTTACGTGGAAACCTTTAACAAGGAAAAACCACGAGCAATTAAGCTAGCCACACTCAGTCCTTGTATCCACTATATGTAATGATGTTTACAACCAAAGTTGACCTCAACCATTCTTGGTTACAAACCCACCACTACTACCCGTAGGCCTTTTATAGTGAACCTAGACCAACCCTAGACAACCTCTACATGAAGAAAAGGTTACACTCTCAAGTGAGCACCTCCTAATCTACCCGTAGGCCTTTTACAGAGGAGCTAGTACAATGCTTGTGCAACTTCACCTAGAAGCCACAAGACTTTGACTCTATGAAGAGAATTACATGTCTAAGTGTATATCACAATGATGCTAAAATGCAATGAGTGCTAGACTAAACAATATATGCTTAACTATATGTTATAATGCAAATCAACATCTTAGTTATCAACAAAACCTACATGTACATACACAAGGTGTCAATTAGTTGTAGAAATTTCTAACAACCTAATTGTCAACAAACAAAGCCATTTCAACACAAGTTGTCAATTAATCATGGCAAGGCCTTAAAACATGCAATTAACTAATGTAATCAAGAATTTGTCAATCAAAAGGCCAATCAACACAAGTTGTCAATGAGCATGGCAAGGACACTAAATGCAATTAACAAATGCAATCAATGAATCCTACACATCAATGTCTAAATGAAAATCATATAGACTTAGCTAGAAGGCAAAATGGTCCTAAATGCTAGTTGCCAACAAACAACTCATCTCAACCAAACATTAAAGACTTAATCATATTATAAATAACATGAAGTAAAGAGTCATGCATTTAATCAACAACTAAATGCTCATCGTAGGCAAACATGTCATAAATATGAAACAAAAAGATTTAGAACATGTAGAGATTACCTAGTCAAAGAAATCAACACAACCCATACTTGAATGATGCTAGGAAAATGCTAGATGCTGATGGGAAGGAGTTTGGTTGAGTAAAGGTGAGTTCTTGGGAGCTTTCTCTTTCTAGGGTTTGGTTTCTCTCTCTAATATGTGTATTTTGAGCTCCATGGTCGACCAAAAAAAAAAAAGAATGCATATATACTAGGGTAAGACGAACCACGTCGTTTTGGAAAAGAATAGCCCAAATCCCGTCAATTGCACTGGTCTGGCGCTGGTCGACCAGCGCAGACCTGCTGTCTAAGTTGCGCTGGTGATCTGTGCATGACGACCAGCGCTAGACCAGCACTCAGCTTCTGCTCGAGATTCAAGCGCCCCAAACAATGACCAAACGACATCGAAACCTTTTGTATGATATACCGTTGGAAAGGTATGGATATCGTATTTCTACTTGTTTTTGTAGAATGACATTTTGATGTCTGTAGAAAACGTTATGGTCAATTGAGTGACCAAAGGTCAGAAACGGACAACAAAAAAGTTGCCCTGTTTTGGTGGTCACTTTGGAAATTTCAAAAATAATCCATACGGTCATGAAATATTACGAATAATATATCGTTGCAAAACTCATTTTAAATTTTGTATAAAAAGTTATAGTCACAAGACCATGCAAAGGTCATTTTTGAAAATACTCAAAACATTGAAATCCAATCTTTTAAAACTAGACACCTTACTCCAATCAACCAAACCAAAACTACCACTTATCTAAGAAAAGAATGAGACCTTCTCAAGTGGTCAACCGTCACGCTAAGACATGCACATAATCGTGCAAGCGCAGACGTTTCCAATCACACAAACAGAAACGAATTACACCACACTTAAAACTAACAAACATGAAGTGCAAGTGTGGTTGTGAATAAATAACATGCATGGGAATGGATAACATCATGAATATTCACCAAGCATGTGACACACAAAAGATATGCAATATATTAAATGCATAAGTGTGATGATAAAGCACATAAGCATACAATTAAGAGGAACACAAATGCAATCATATAAATGCAATAAAAGTGTGTGTGTGCTAAATGACATAGATGCACGAATCAATGAAACACACATGCATGATAACAAATGTACAATAGATAAAAATGCATGCAAGTGTGTGTGTGCACCTAATCTCTTTATGAATCAAGGTCAAGTGATATAACTTTTGGAGCTCTTGATCTTGAAGTCACCGGGATGCTTAGAAGCTTACCTTGATAATCATCAAAAAGACCTAAGCTACCCATTACACAATCATCTCCATTGTGGTATGTCATGAAATAAGCCAATTATAAAAAAGAGGTCCTTACAATATCACCATTTAGCTATTTCATGACAAAATACCACTCACTAAATAATCCTCATAAAAAGAAAGCTATTGTCCATTCTACGTTACAAAAAGAGATACCTAAGAAACTAAGTCTTCTAGGTCTTCAATCTCTTTGTAGATCATCATACCTACACACAATAGTAAGAAAGCACTTTCCAAGAATAAGTGCAAATGAGGTGAACAAACAATAACAAGCATTGCACTTAAAAAGCAATAAAAAGAAATGCATGTGCAATGCTTCTCTTAAAAGGTTACTCTCTCTCATGGCTTCTCCCCTAAAGCATACACAATGCTCCCCCTATATCTCTCAAGACTTCTCCCTCTTTTTGTCATGAGATAGGCAAAGGAGCTCCCCCTATCGAGTTGCTTTAGCAAAGAGAGCTGTTATCACAAAAGACATTTTTATAATCATATACACCAATTTTATGCAACTCAAGTAATTGAGAGAGATTCAAGGAGTTTTATTATAAAGAAAATGTGTGACAAAGATGATTTGCATGCAAGACATGTTGCATTCAAGTCCAAAATCAATGGTATTTGGTCAAGCAACCATCAAAAGAGTTTTCAAGAGAATTCAAACCAATTTGTACCCTTTTGTCATAAACAAGCAAGATATAGTTTTTCAAAAGATATTTTTGAGTTAAGAGCAACTATATCAATCCATAAAGGCAAACCAAGACGTGGATTCAAGGATCCTATTCAATTTTTCCGGATGAAACATCCGTATGATAGTAGCCATGTTTACACCTTTAAGAAGAGAGAGAAGACTAATTTGGATATAAAATCCTTATTGATTTTAGTCTTCTCATTTGCTTTTCACACATATTTTGCATATAAGCAATCAAAAATATTTCATGCATATCATTTTAAGCATGTCATGGAGATAAATTATGGGTCATTCACATGTACTTTCCCAAATAATTCTCCTAGTCCAAAAATGCATGTTTGAGCATAAATAAGACATGGAATGCAAACAAAGCAATGGTGCACACTTATTAAGAAAAAGAAAACATATAAGCATATATGTGCAACCAACAATCTCAAGCAATTATTAAAAGAGCATAATTTTAATCAACTTTTTGCACATGACAAATTATGCAAGTTTGCACTCTTTGCTTGAGCTCCCCTCATAGGGTCAATTCCAACCAAGTCAATGGAAGGCATGTGCCCCTATAGACTTACCAAGTCCATTGGACCAAGTAGCATCTACGGGTATCACATTGGCACAATGGCAAGCGGGTTCATTCTTTTTAACCCACTTAGGTTCCATTTTGTCATTTCTAATGGTCATAGACATGTTTCTAAGATCCCTAGGTTCATGCAAACTTGCCCTCCTTTTCAACCGTTTTTCTTTCATGCTCTCTAACCTACACCTCTTGATGTAATCAAAGCAATTTGGTCTTAAATGATCAATCATACCACAAAAATGACAAGAAGGTACAAAGCAAGAATTTATACCATTGCATTGTGATCTCATCGAGGCATTGCCATGTTGATGAGGTTGTCTTTAATGGTGTATCGGTTTGCTTCTCTTTGGAGCTTAAGCCGATTTGTGGCACCTTTGTGGTCTAGCTTGTTGAGGTGGTTGAGCCGGTTGAATGTGCCTCCTTGGTTGTGCAAAGCTTGGGTGTTTAGCTTTTGAATGTTGAGATTGAGTTTTACCCTTTGTTGGCATCTTCATTTGGCCATTCTTGGATGATTCTCCAAGATCAATCTTCCTTCTTGGGTGTTGAGAAGGTGAAGCTAAGATTTTTCCTTTAGCTTGGGGTTGCTTGATCTTAGCCTTTTTCAAATCTTCTAAATGCCTCATCTCTTTGTCCTTGAGAATCTTTAAGGTGGCATTCTTTGAAGATTCATCCACTTCAAAAGTCTTCTTGTGGTAAGAAGATGGAGGAGGCAACTTTGGAATAATTTCCTTCACAAAGATTGTCTTGTTGGATGATGCTGTGACTTCCTCATCAACAAACCCGATGCCTCTCTTGTCACTAGGCATCTTTCCACAACCTAGCATAATGTTGAGCTTCTCCATACCCGAAGTGAATTTAGCAAGTGACATCCCTGCTTCTTCAAGCTCTTTCTTCAATTTGTTCTCATTTTCTTTGACAAGTTTAACTTCCTCATCTAAGATAATCACTTTTTCTCTTAATTGGAGGTTATCTTCCTTCAACCCAAAAATCTCCTTCTTTTTCTTCTTCACAGAGTCATGAAAGAAAGTCATAAAGTTCTCATAACTCATTCTTTCATTGTTGTTTAAACTCTCCAAGTCGGAGTTATCATCTTCACATGAGTAAGAGCAACTTTCATCACATTACCTCTCAATTATTGAGTCAACTTCCCTTTGTGTAGCTATATCAAACACGCTTCTAGCTACCCTTTCATCTACTCCTTCTTCAAGGTTATAAATAGTGGCATTTTTGCCTTCTTCTCTAACATCTACATGAGAGGCTCCAAATGCCGTGTAGTAATTTGCAAGCTCTTCATCACTCGAAGAGTCTTCAACACTCTTACTATCACTTAAAGAGGTGGTCATCTCCTTTCCATTTCCTTTGTTCTTCAAGTTACCACAAACCTTGGAGATATACCCATATCCTCCACATTCAAAGCATTGAATGCCTTCTCTTGAATACTTCTCTTGGCTTGGCTCAACGTTCTTGGAGACAGCCTTTTGTAGTCTCAAGAACTTCTTGAATTTCTTTACCATTTGAGCCACGTCTTCATCCGAATCATCATCCTCCTTTTCAACTTTAGAGGTCTTCAAGGCTATTTCCTTTTGCTTCTTAGGAGGAGATGTTGTAGAAGCCTTTCTAGACTCATAGGCTTGGAGTCTTCCAATCACTTCACTCGGCTTCAAATTCTTGAAGTCACTATTCTCTTCTAGTGTCGTCACCTTGGATTCAAATCTAAGAGGTAGTGACCTCATGAGATTTTGTTTGATCCTCCTATCCGAGTATGGGTCACCTAGTTGATGGCTTTGATTGACGATGTCCATCAACTTCACTTGGAAGTCATTGAAGCACCCGTGCTATTCCATCCTAATAGTCTTAAATAGAGTTTGGAGCACTTGGAGCTTGGAATCTTTCACCACTTTGATTCCCTCATGTGCTGTCTCCAAAATGTTCCAAGCTTCATGTGCATTTTTGGTGGTTTGGATGAGTTTATATTGATTCTCATCCATTGCACAAAGCAAGGCATGCCTAGCCTTGTTATTCCACTTAGAAGCTCCAAACTCTTCTGTACTCCATTGAGCCTTGGGCTTAGGCATAATGCTTCCATCTCTGGCAGTCACGGTGGAAGGTATATATCCATTCTCAATCACCATCCATACCCTATCATCTATCGCCGATAGATATGACTACATCTTCCCCTTCCATGAGGAATAATTGTAACCCTTGAGCAATGGTGGCCTCACGCTCGATGCTCCCTCTTTGCTAGTCCCAAATTCACTCATAGTGTTTGGGTGAATGTATGCAAATAAATGTAAATGAATGAAGCAATCAAAACACACAAGAGCAAGACATACATGCAAGAGCAAGGATCACCTAAGTATGTCTAGGAACCAGCTCTGATACCAATTGAAAATATAATTATATGCGTCTAAAAAAACCTAGAGGGGGGTGAATGGGTTGTTAATCGATTATTACCAATTTTTCGATTAGTCAATATTAGCATATAAAAACCCAAACACACAATAAACTAAATCAAGTGTAAAATGTGGAAATTAAAGAACACTTGATTTTTACGTGGAAACCTTCAATAAGGAAAAACCACGAGCTATTGAGCTAGCCACACTCGATCCTTGAATCCACTATATGTAATTATGTTTACAACCTAGGTTGGCCTCAACCATTCTTGGTTACTAACCCACCAGTACTACCCGTAGGCCTTTTATAGTGAACCTAGACCAACCCTAGACAACCTCTATATGAAGAGAAGGTTACACTCTCAAGTGAGCACCTCCTAATCTACCAGTAGGCCTTTTACAGAGGAGCTAGTACAATGCTTGTGCAACTTCACCTAGAAGCCACAAGACTTTGACTCTATGAAGAGAATTACAAGTCCAAGTGTATATCACAATGATGCTTAAATGCAATGAGTGCTAAACTAAACAATATATGCTTAACTAGATGTTATAATGCAAATCAACATCCTAGTTATCAACAAAACCTACATGCACATACATGAGGTGTCAATTAGTTGTAGAAATTTCTAACAACCTAATTGTCAACAAACAAAGCCATTTCAACACAAGTTGTCAATTAATCATGGCAAGGCCTTAAAACATGCAATTAACTAATGCAATCAAGAATTTCTCAATCAAAAGACCAATCAACACAAGTTGTCAATGAGCATGGCAAAGACACTAAATGCAATTAACAAATGCAATCAATGAATCCTACACATCAATATCTAAATGAAAATCATATAGACTTAGCTAGAGGGCAAAATGGTCCTAAATGCTAGTTATCAACAAACAACTCATCTCAACCAATCATTAAAAACTTAATCATATTATAAATAACATGAAGTTAAGAGTCATGCATTTAATCAACAACTAAATGCTCATCGTAGGCAAACCTGTCATAAATATGAAACAAAAAGATTTAGAACATGTAGAGATTACCTAGTCAAAGAAATCAACACAACCCATGCTTGAATGATGCTAGGACAATGCTCGATACTGATGGGAAGGAGTTTGGTTGAGTAAAGGTGAGTTCTTGGGAGCTTTCTCTTTCTAGGGTTTGGTTTCTCTCTCTAATATGTGTATTTTGAGCTCCATGGTCGATCAAAAAAAGAAGAGAATGCATATATAATAGGGCAAGACGAAACCACGTCGTTTTGGAAAAGAATAGCCTAAATCCCGTCAATTGCATTGGTTTGGCGCTGGTCGACCAGCGCAGACCTGTTGTCTAAGTTGCGTTGGTGATCTGCGAATGACGACCAGTGCTAGACCAGCACTCAGCTTCTGCTCAAGATTCAAGCGCCCTAAACCATGACCAAACGACATCGAAACCTTTTGTATGATATATCGTTGGAAAGGTATGGATGTCGTATTTCTACTTGTTTTTGTAGAATGACATTTTGATGTCTGTAGAAAACGTTATGGTCAATTGAGTGACCAAAGATCAGAAACAGATAACAACAGAGTTGCCCTATTTTGGTGGTCACTTTGGAAATTTCAAAAATAATCCAAACGGTCATGAAATATTATGAATAATATATCGTTGCAAAACTCATTTTAAAGTTTGTATAAAAAGTTATGGTCACAAGACCATGCAAAGTTCAGTTTTGAAAATACTCAAAACATTGAAATCCAATCTTTTGAAACTAGACACCTTACTCCAATCAACCAAACCAAAACTACCACTTATCCAAGAGAAGAATGAGACTTTCTCAAGTGGTCAACCATCGTGCTAAGACATGCACATAATCGTGCAAGCGCGGACTTTTCCGATCACACAAACTGAAACGAATTACACCACACTTAAAACTAAACATGAAGTGCAAGTGTGGTTGTGAATAAATAGCATGCATGGGAATGGATAACATCATGAATATTCACCATGTGACACACAAAAGATATGCAATATATGAAAATGCATAAGTGTGATTATAAAGCACATAAGCACACAATTAAGAGGAATACAAATACAATCATATAAATGCAATGAAAGTGTGTGTGTGCTAAATGACATAGATGCACGAATCAATGAAACACACATGCATGGTAACAAATGTACAATAGATAAAGATGCATGCAAGTGTGTGTGTGCACCTAATCTCTTCAAAAATCAAGGTCAAGTGATATACCTTTTGGAGCTCTTGATCTTGAAGTCACCGGGATGCTTGGAAGCTTACCTTAATAATCATCAAAAAGACCTAAGCTACCCATTACACAATCATCTCCAATGTGGTATGTCATGAAATAAGTCAATCACAAAAAAGAGGTTCTAACACTTCACATCAGAAATGTCTTTGATTCTTTGGCTTAAGGTTCTTGTCTGTCTCAGGCCAGTCACACTGTAAGTATCCCGCCTAGGCTATGAGTTGTCGCTTTAGGAAGAAAACATTTAGATTGTAAGGATACGGTTCAAGGCGTCCCTACCACCCGCCATGGTATTATTATATAATAATATATAATATATATTATATATTATTAATATTATTTAATATATTATTAATATATATAAAAATGTTAATTATTTGTTGATAGTTTTTAACTGTTATAAATCCTTGACAGTTAATAACTGTCAACAAATAACTGTCAAGAGCTTTGTTGACCGTTAAAAACTGTTAACTGTCATAAAATAACTATCAACAAAACCATAATTTCTTGTAGTGTTACTGGCTGTAGCGAGTGGCCTTTGGGGAAATATAGACTTCCTGGTTGATAATGGAATAAAATAGTCATCAACGGGGGAACCATTCGGAACACATTCATTGCTACTAGTTGTGGATCTGTATCCGAGTGAACTCACAACAAGGCTAAGTATAGATTTACACTTCTTCATGGGTGGCGGTGTACATGCCTGATCAGCAGTGGAATCGAAGGTTGAAACTGTCGTCATCATGTGAATAGGTGTACCGATTGCTAGGGTTTGGTGTACTAGATGCGGCACAAACAACTACTCAACATGGCTTTGTAACCGTTTGTGAAACACAACACATACACATAACATTTAGGATTCTCTTTGTTATGCGAAACGAAGATGTGTAAATCTAAGTCATAAATCATTTCAACTATGGAGCCATCAATTCTAGTACTTATCATGAACTTAACTTCATCGCAATTTAAGCCAAAATGACTATATATCTTCTCTCACAATGTTTTCAAAGTCTCTTTTAGTGTGACTGACAAAAAGAAAACAGCTTTAGGGTTGAACTATCCATCTTCCCACTATCCATCGTAGTTCACAATCAACAAAATCATATTCCTAAAGCTGTATGCAACAGTTGTAATCAGTTCCTTCATCACGGAATTAAAATTAAAATACATCTCATCAATGTCATAAAACGATCAAGGAATTAAATTTTGTGTCATTTTATGAATATTACATTCCATGATCATGGAAAGATCATGCAATGTAATTTTGTGTTGTCATGGGACGATCAAGGAATGTAATTTCATTTCATGAGAAGACCATGGAATGCAATTTCGTGTTGTCATGGGAGGATCATGGAATGTCATTTCTTGTCATGGGAGGATCATGGAATGTCTTTTCACGACATGGTAGGATCATGGAATGTAATTTCTTGTCAAGGTAGGATCATATCTTTCTTCATGTTTATAAAGCATCCCCAAATTAGAGACTTAGGAATACAACGATACAGGGAATGCCATAAAAGTACTACACTGACATAAACACAAGTCGTCGCAACAAAGAACAAAAAGACCCTTCTTAATCATTTTCAATATGTATGTTTACACTGACATAACCACACAAAAGTGGAGAAGAACAACAAGAAGACCATTCTCAATTTAGGGACTTAGGGATACAACGATACAGGGAATGCCATAAAAGTACTACATTGACATAAACACAGAGCGTTGCCACGAAGAACAAGAAGACCCTTCTCAATCATTTTCAACATTTGTTATATGAATATGAAACAAATCAATCATATGTATATTTAGACTGACATAAACATACACAGGCCATGAAGAACAACAACAAGACCCTTCTTAATCATTTTCAACATGTCATATGAAAATTATGAAACAAATCAATCAAATGTATTTACAGTTACAGTTTGATTTCCTAAAGATACATACCTTTTTTGATAATGGGGATGGCTGAAACAGATTAGGACCGCTTTAATCAAGGCAACGAATCCACAACTGGAAAAAAGATAATAGCGGAGATACGAAATATTGCAGGTAAATTATTTTAATTGGGTGCCATTTCGAAGTGTAAGGGTTTAGGAACTTGGGTTAACTAACTTGAATTTCAATTTAATAAGATGATGTACAAATCAATCGAAACTTGGAAGACATTGGCCGTAGCGGATTTTATCAAGTAAGGGATTGCCTTCATCTGATATAAGAAAGAGATGAGGGATCGATTACCCACAAAGCAAATTATATATTTAATGATATGGTCATTTTGGACCTCTTACATCAACAACCACTGACACTCTCCAGAGGTATACTTGTCAAAGAACCCACTAACTTCCACCACACAATCACTATATTGGTTATATTTTATTTTTTAAAAACATGTGGCTATTTGTAAAAAGTGAAAAAAGAAAGTGGCTATTTTATGGAATTAACCATAAAAAAAAATTAAAGAATTAAAAAAAAAGTTTTAATGCAATGAACATAAATTTTTTTCATACAATTTTTTAATGACATCAAATGTTTTTGCATGAGTTAGAAATTATTTTTTTAAAGAGAAATTATTTATTTGAATAAAAAGATATAAAATAATAAAATTTTAAATAAATCTGATTATTTAACAAAATAGTGGGGTGTGCTAACAAAAATATAATACAATAAAATTAAAGAAAGGGTATTTTGGCATTAAGTGGGGTTCATTTACAAACCAAAGATTTCAAAATATTTTAGGGGTGTATTTACAAAAAGGGTGTACATACAGTTTTTAAGGGGTATCAATATCACCACTCTACTACATATTAACTTTAATATAAAAAAAAAAAAATCTGGGGCCTAGGGCGATTGCATTTGGTGCACCACCCTAGGCTAGCCCTATCTACGGGGCATAAGAAATATTGTTGTACGTGATCGTATATGAGTAGCATGTGATTGTATATATATATATATATAAGTTATTTATCATAAATTATATGTGATTACTAAAAATCGTACAAGATTTTAATTTTAATGTGGTCATATGTGAGTTGTATGTGATCATAAATGAGTTGATATGATCACCAAAAAAAAAAAAATCATGATCACTTACAAAATTTTTAAGGTGTATTGTACACCAGTGTTTTATACACCAACCTTATATATATATATATATATATATATATATATATTAGAAAATTGCAAGAAATGATCAAAAAGTTTATTGATTTATTGTTTTTATCCAAAAATTTATTTTTGATTATACTTATGATCGGGGTATAAAAGTACATATTTTATACCCCTATTTTCTATTACTTTATGCTTTTTTATTGGGTAAAACTGACTATTTAATAGATTAAATAAGTGTTTTAGGTAAATAGAGGAATTCAGGGGTATTGTGGTAATTTTGGAGAAATACGGGTTAAAGTGAAAATATTTGGGACTTTAATAAATATTCTATGAATAAAGAAAAGTTGAGGGACACAAATTGTAATTTGCTAGCATAAGCGCAGCAAACAGCCACGTCATTTATTGAAACGCTGCCGTTTTGATCAGCTTGCATCACGCTGACTCAATCGATGACGTCATCACTTCATCTTCTACATGCAGCAGCCCGACCGGCATGAGGATCCGACCCCCGCACGACCCGTTTCAGACCCGGATTGAACCCGACGATTTCCAGCTTTTTTTGACTAGTTTTCCAGCGGTTCTCAGCCCAGATCGTCGGCACTCCTCCTTCCGGTCATGATGGACCCACTTTGGACCTCCTATGCAAAAGGTTTTCCTTCTCCTCCAAGACCTCTAAACTCCATAGCCACCAAGCTTGCAAGCTCACATTTCAGCGGCTTTCTTCTCGTCCAAACACGTCCAAAACCGCAGGAACACCGCGAGTTCATGTCGAGGGAAAGTTACCGCGGACCAAAAGGTACCAAACTCGAGGCCAACTTCCATTTTCAACCGCGAGTTCATCGGAGAGCAAGAACCCGCGAGCCTGGGGTTTGGAACCCGTGAGCATCACGTTTCAGAGGGATTTTATGTTCTTTTGCCATCCAAACCTTGCTCAAACCATTCCTTGTATAAATACTTCTCTTTTTCCAACTAAAATCACAATCCCTAATATACAACAAAATACCTAAATTAGCTTAGATCAGGGGTGAATACATGATTTTATATCCGGCAGAGTTGAACTAAATTATAGTTATAAAATTTTTTAAACAACCTTAATAGAAAGATGGATTTCATTAATAAAAAGTAAATATACAATAAGTCATGAAATATAATAAAGGTTTAATATTAAAAATCTCTCTTTATCTTTGAACTATTATTGGATGTATAGTTATAAATGTTTTTATTTTAAAAACCTCCCCTATAAACTAACACCGTTAGCATTCCATTTGTATTGACTGAGGTTTGACTATTAAGAAGTCAAAAATGTCCATATTTAAGCTTCAATTGTATTAATTGACCATTATACCCTCATACTTTTACCAAATAAATTAATAAAATAATACAATTGAAGCTTAAATTAATAATACCATCATTCCGTTATTTTGTTATTTTTAGGGATAAAATTGTCCACAAGATAACTTCTCATTTACAAGTTAACATTCTTACATTTCTTATAAATTTATTAATTTATTTGGTAAAAGTATGACAATATAATGGTCAATTCGTATAATTGAAGTTTAAATAGAGATATTTTTTGACTTTTTAATGGTCAAACTCAGTCAATACAAACAGAATACTAACGGTATTAATCCATATGAGAGGTTTTTAAAATAAAAACATTTATGACTATACATCCAATAATAATTTAAAGGTGATGGGAGGTTCATGATATTAACCCTATAATAAATCTAATCCCTCAAAATTTATATTCCAACAAAATAAAATGAAATCAAACAAAAAATAATTTTAATCATCAAATAGTAAAAAAAAAAATGTTCCAACAAACTAACACATAAATAATTATATTTAGATGCTCTATAATTATGGCAACAAATAAATCATAAACAAATTTGATTAAATCAAACTAATACTAAATCAATTTTAAGATAATAAGGGATCACTAACAAAATAAAATAATATAATAAATAAATAATAAAATAATATATAAATAAATAGAAAAGAATAAATATTTTTACTTTGTATGGAGTGTGTTCTTGAAAACGTGGTCCTAGTTAAAAATAATTATGTGTGGAGTAGAAAGATTAAATAATGTATAAAACTATAAATAAAAAAAAAATAAAAAAAATAAAAAAAAAAAGCCTAGTGAACATGAAGTGTTGAACCATGGGATTTGTAAATAATGGGCACGCAACCCAAGAGCCACATGGTGGGTTATGGGTGACCATTTGATAATTTTAAATTAATATGATTTTGACTATTGAATATATTTATCAACTTGACGGTTTGTATTGGACATTTGGACTTGTGTAAATTTGAAGTATTAATAAAAATTAATTATTTTTTTCAAAATGCCAGACGGGGCTGCAGCCCCCACAATCCTTCGCCTCTAGCTTAGATCAACATAGAATCTCACAAGTCATCAGAAGTCTAGCTAGTTTGAGGATTACACCAAATATTTGTTGTCTTTTTTATCTCTTTTACTTTCTTAGCTTATTGTTGTAACTACATGTTTATATGTGGATTTTGATGAGATTGTAATAAAGTTCATTATTTGGTTGGTGTGTTTATGTGCTTGAGCTTAATATATACATGTTAATTGATTAACCAATTAATTGATATGTAATGGATTAGACTATTTGAGACTTCAATAACATGTATGGATGACCATTTATGTACGTGTCTTTATCCTAATTTAGATTGATGAAGACCAATCTTGTGAGCATATTTTTACCATCAACTAAGAATTTGATTAATTGCAAGAACATCAATTCCTAGCATTTTCATATCCAATCCTCACTCTTACATGACCATGCATGAGTTAGTTAATTTAGTTAGTTAGTGTTAATTTAGTTAGTTAGTATTAATTTAGTTAATTAAAGCATTCTTAGTGTAACTAAGTGTAATTTAGATAATTGTCATCTTAATGTAATTTTAGCCATTAGCTAGTTAAATGTCTTGCAATCATCCTCCCTTTACTTTTCATGCATTTATAATTAGTATATATATTGTATAGATTATATAAGATTATAGTTAATTAAAGGTCCTCACTCCTTATAGGAACGAACCGTATTTACTGCTACGCGATCGTAACGATCTGTGCATTTACGGAAAATAAACATGCATGTATACATATTTTAGAACTACCAAGAGCGTGCCAACTTGTTACCTTTGGGCTTGAATTGTCAAAATTGCCCTCTATTTTGTTTTGCTTTCTCCAAAATTTCCCACCTAAAATTTCCCTCTCTCTGCAGTACCTATATTCTCCGATTTGCCTTCCTAACATTTCAAAATCAAATGTTCTCTCTCTCTCTCACACATAACATCTGTAGTTCAACCCAGATACCGATTTCGTCTCCCTCCAACATTCGACTATCCCATTTCGTCTACCTCCAACCTACAGATCGGAAACCCATTTCGTCTCTGCAACAAAAACCCATTTCGTGTTCACTTCAAGCCGCTTCAACTCTGCTCCCCTCTGGTCTGTTTTCTTGCCATTGTCGTCGGTCGCACGTCGCCTTCGCTGTCACCAATCTTTAACAGGTAGTAGTCTTTTTTGGTGTGTTGTTTTGATTGTGTCTTTGTCTGTGTTTTCTGTGAGGTGTTCAGGACTTGATTCCAGCTTCAAGTAAAGTACAGTTGAAGTTGCAAGCTTACTAACTCTCGGTTCTCAACACTATGGCCAACAATCCTTTGCAGCTCCTCCCCTCAGGTACCTATACTGCTATACATGTTATTTTCTCCACTTTCTCAGTTTCTCTCTCGAGTTGGAAAGGTTAATTGTATATGGTTGGTGGTAAAAAGCTGATAGATAGGTGCATTGGGTCCAAAATATGGGTCATAATGAAAGGAGACAAGGAGCTTATTGGTACTCTCAGAGGTTTCGATGTATATGTCAACATGATCCTTGAAGACGTCACTGAATAGTACGTCTTTTGTTTTCATGTTCTAGGGTCCTCAACGTGCTTCTCTGCTTTTATTTATATGCTATTTTCTTTGTTCTTAGGGTTTAAGTTGATAATGGGACGGTTTCTAATTAGCTGTTAAATGATTGTTTTCCATTATTTATTCGATTGAGTTTAAGCTTTTCATTCTGTAATGGGGCTACAAGGCAAAACAGGGGAGAGCAATTCAAAATCAATGGCTCTGTAAATACCTGTAGGTTTTCTACAGGGCGCCCTACCTTTTGAATCCCTTCACATTAAAATTTCTATGGCATCATAGTATGGGTTTTGTGTTTTGATGGGTTGTTGTGGGACTTTTTTTCCCAATCAACCCATCATTTTTTCCCCACAAATCCGCCTCCAAACGCCATTACATGTCTCCCCAATTAATTTGGATTAAGCTTTCCATTCTTTCAATCCCATCTGTATGATTGTTATTGATACTGTGCTATTATTATGAGTAATGAGTGAGGTGCGGTAGAACAAGTAAAAAATTCAACTTGATGTTGTACAAGTATTGTTGACAGAGTTATGTTGTTTTTTTGTTGTGTAATTTTAGTTTGTGGATACTTGTTTGTAATCTGCAGACAAGATCATGAATAACATTTAAATTTATGGAGAAAAAAGTGAAATCTTTTGCCAATTTTGTTGGTTTGAAGACTCGTTGATAGATGTATGTTGTGCTTCAAATTCGACATTGGTATTTTACTTGAATTATTGTAATGGACCGTAGGGTAGCATGTAATTAAAGTATTAGCTTTGCCGTTACGTCAGTTTTAGGCTTAAATAGATTTCTATTTCTTCTACTTCATCTCTCTTGCTTTTTCATTGTTGTGATATCTGTTCTTAATATTGAATTGCGATAAAAATTACAACTCAAACAGTCTCTAATTGTCTGACACTCTGACGTACGAATTCTATCAAATGTTAAGGGTATTTGGTGTAAAAGTATCTAGAGCTGGCCTTAGGCAACCGGTTACTTTTTACTCCAACCAGTTGTATAGGTGAAATACCAAGTAATTGTCTATCTTTGTGTTGCCGAGCTGCTTGGGCTGTGGAAATTCTGCTAACAATATTTATAATTGTACTGAGAAACTTTCTGCCATGAAATGAGCTTCTGTTCCCTTAAAGGACCAGTTCTTTTAGATTTGATTACATGAACTTTTTGACTACAAGACTTTTGAGCATGTCTGTGCTTCAAGTTATGAGTTTAAGATGTTCAAACATACGATTCGATTTTATTTGAGTGCCCCTCACATGTAATGAATTTGACAGTTTGTTTCCTATGATCATGGTCTACATATATTGGTGATAGAATTCTCTCTTAATTGCGTTAATTGATTTAACAAAAACTATTAGTAACATTCAATCATAATAAAATGTAAATCAAAGCTCTATGCCTCTACTTAGTTTCATGAACCACCACCAACCAAATCTTACCTTTATGCCCTAACGTATGATCCTGTATCGATTGAAGATGATCTTAAGGTATTGCTAGCAGATAATTAAACATGTCAATATTTGGCCATTTATTCTTTGATTCTTTAAGATTGCTCCTTGATAATGATGCTGTGTTATTGGTTGTAAGCCTGATAATACTATAGGAGTTGGTATCTTAATTGGATGTTTGGGGCTTTGGGCCTCTAATTGTTGTTTATATTTGCATTTTGAACTAGGCTTGTGGGCCTATAATTTTTTTTTGGATAGTGTTTGTGCTTTTGGAAGGGTTCTGAAATTGTAATATTATGGTTTGTGGGATTGAGGCTATTATTTTGGATGATTTCAATGGAGAGGCATTCAACGGTCTTTGAACTTGTTAAGAGATATGCAGCTTTTGTGGGAGAAAGGCATATTTTCTAAAGAATTCCAACATATTCGTCTATTCTTGTGCCATCATGGTCCTCTAGAAATAATTTTATATGCCGATTTGTGATACATAGTAATCATGTGGTACTCTCAAAGAACTAAATCATATTCTCCATGTGCAGTTAGATGATGGTTTGGAGATGATAGTTTGATTTCCAAGTTACAGCGAGAGAAGATTTCTTTCCAAATTAACTTGCATGCTAATTAAGGTATCAATCAAGTCCAAGCTAAGAAGAAAGCAAGCTTGAACTATTATGCATAGACAAAAAAGCACAAAGATCAAGTGCGGTCAGTCAAAGAAGAAGGATTCAAAGAATAAAGCAAGCTTCAAGTCTGGTTTTTGTTCATTGAAGAAGTATTGGATTTAGCTTTGCTTGCTTTTAAATTGTTATTTTTTATGTAAACATTTCATATTTTAAATCTAAAAGATGTCTACTTTGCATTGGCTTGGTGTTTTCCTCATTTTAATGATATGTAGAATTCATAAATAAGTGTTGTTTCAAATTACATGTAAATTAATTTTGAAGTTACATGCCATTTGAATTTTAAGTTACATATAAGTTAATTTTGAAGATACATGCCATGTGGAGCTAGAAAGTTGTTTCAACATTTGCAAGAATACACAGAGCCTTTCTGGTTTATGTGATGCGACAGTGCGATATCTACCAGCTATGTACCCTGCCTTTGCAAAGTTGACGTTCTTGAATTTGAGTTGTGGTATATTTAGCAGTAGTATATTTCTTCTACCTTGGATTCCTCTTAAAAATTTCTGACTGATGAAATAACATGCTAGCATTTTCCTGTAATTGTACTTAATACTTTATTAATCAACTATCTATTAGTTTTATCCTCCATTGCTCTCTGTATATATACTTATATGCCATTTGAATTAATTTTGAAATTACTTGCCATTTGAATTTCAAGTTACATATCAATTAATTTTGAAGATACATGTCAAATGATTTTTAAGTTACATGCCAGTTGATTTTTAAGTTACATGTCAATTGATTTTCAAGTCACATGCTAGTTGATTTTCATGTTACATGTCAGTTGATTTTCATGTCACATGTTAGTTGATTTTCAAGTTACATGTAAGTTGATTTCCAAGTCACATGCTAGTTGATTTTCAAGTTACATACTAGTTTAATTTCAAGTTACATGCTAGTTTAATTGAGTTGAGTACCAACTATTCAGAGTTACATGCCTTTCAAGTTACATGCCAGTTGTATACCAGTTGACAGTTGTATTTGAAGTTGCAGGCAAGTTGTATTTGAAATTAATTAAAAAAAATATCAAATAAAGGAAAATAAATTAAGAAAGAGATTCAATAGATAAATTACAAGAAAGAGAAATGAATTATTTCTGAAGTTACATGCCAGTTCCTTACGAAGTTACATGCCAATTATTTCAAATGTTACATGCCAGTTATTTATGAAGTTACATACCAGTTATTTCAAATGTTACATGCCAATTATTTCAAATGTTACATGTCAATTCCATATTTCAAGGATTGATTTGAAGATAATATTCCAATATTATTACATGTCAGTGTTGCTTGACCTGACAAACAGAAATCAATAACCTACCATAAAAATGAGAAGATAAAAAACATCTTATTTTCTTTTGAATCAAGAATTTAACGGACATCAAACAAAGCGATAAAGAGAAATATACAGTTTTCTAAACCTAATAACTCCTAACAAAAACAACTAAACATATCCACCATCTGAATCCTCGAGTTGTTGCTCATCTTCAAGTTCTCTTATGTTCTTGACTATATCCTGGACTCTATCTTCAAGTTGCTGCACATTGATGTTTACTTCATTGTCTGTCATTGTTGAGCTCTATTGTCAATTGTCATATTCTCCAATCCATTTCATCCTGTAGTAACACAAAATCAATATAGAAGACATATTAGGTGAAATCAACTGTAATAATCCTGGAGGCAGGCAGGGAATATACAATTAAAATGGTGGATATTTCTAGTAATAAGGACTGCAAAACTGCAGACATATAGGTAGCACAACTATAGACAACAAAGCAGTTAAAACGAGAGATAAATTTGTGTGAATTTGGCCCTTTTACCCCCACTGAGAAGTGCAACTCATTGTCTCCGATCACACTAGGTACATGTACTTGCCTCAACAATGTGTAAGTAATTTACTACAGGCTTGACACATGAGGAGTTCTGTCATACTATGTGTTCACTTTATATATAATGTCTCAAAAAAGTAATTGTGTTTTAAGTATACGCTGGTAATCTGTAGTATAGTGTACAGATGTAACCACCAAAGAAGATTTAAACAAGAAAATAGATTTAATTGAGAATTCCTAACGAGTTCCAAATTGTTCAATTCATTAATATTTAGCTTTCTTCAACTTTTTACAAGCTATTAATTACAAGAAATGAAAAACAAAATCCATAAAAAAAAAAATTACAATATCCAACAAAATCCATAAAAACAAAATTATCCATTCAAATAAAAATAACTATGGAACTTTCTATCCTAATTCTTGCATCCAACTACATAAATTTTATTTTATATTTTGAGTTTAACGGTAGAAATGGAAATCAGAGAAAAAGAAAACAACACATACAGTTGAATTTCAACAAATCAGCAAGAACAATCAGACCTGTACAGTGCTCGACCACAAGGGCAGCGACAGTAGCAACGATGGTAGCCTTCAGCGGTGGATTCAGAGGCTTCGAGGACAAGGGCAAAGATAGTAGCGGCGACGACACTCTACAGCGGTAGAGGTGGCCACGGTTCCGGTTGAACAGTTAATTTCGTCTGCGGTTTAACCGGAACCATACGGCCCTAAACCGGAACCAAAATCGTAACCTAAACCGCTGGTTTGAAAGCCGGTTTTCACGGTTTCAACCCAAAAACCAACCAAAACTAGTGGTTTAACCGACGGTTTATTAAAAAAAAAATTATACGTCAACGAATCAGATGTTGACAAGTGGCTCAAATTTTTTTAAAAAAAATTCGATTGATGATCGTTCAGCTAAAGGACAAAAAAAAAGTATCCAATGAGAGGCTGCCACGTGGCACCTCATTTAAAAAAAAAACATATGGCTGTTGGGTAGTCATCAGATGACCATTCTAATTTCTGCCCAATCGCCACGTGTATATATTTATATATTATTTTTTTTAACCCTTTAATTTTTCTTAATTGCAAAGCTGCCCCTTTCTACTATATTATAAATACCCTCCCACACTTCATTATTCTTCACACCACTCTCATTCTCTCAACTTCTCTCAATCTCAAGTTCTCAATTCTCTTTACATTCTACAATTTTCTTTAATTTTCATTTCACATATAAATTATTTCTTCTATTTTTTACTATCATCTATTTTTTCATTCATCAAATTGATTTACAATAATTATTTCTTCTATTTTTGACTATCATAATTTTTTTTCACCACTATTATTTCAACTATATATTTTTTTCAATCATATATTTTTTAACTTGCTTATCACTATTATTCCAACAATATATTTTTTTTCAATTATCTATATTTTTTTACTTGCTTATCACTCTTATTCCAACAATATATTTTTTTCAATCATATATTTTTACTTGCTTACCACTCTTATTCCAACAATATATTTTTTTCAATCATATATTTTTACTTGCTTACCACTCTTATTCCAACAATATATTTTTTTTCAATCATATATATATATATATATATATATTTTACTTGCTTACCACTATTATTCCAACAATATTTTCTTTACATATATCTATATTTTATTATTATTAATTTTTCAATGGCAAGTGGGGGAGATGGTTCAAGAAATTTGGACAGAGGAAAGGGTTCAATGCAAAACTTGTTAGAACACGTTGGTAATGATGTCACTTATGACAATGTGGCTTACCACCAATTCCTTTAAGATCGATTTGGATTCGATCACCCTTCTATTCCTAATCCCCCTATAATAATTCCCAAGTTCGACGGACTCGACCTCGATCACAATACCCCCAATACTAATGAAAATCTATCTAACTCCCCACCCCTTTCGGATGATTTTTTTTGCAGGTGAAGGTGAAGAAGAAAATCCGATGAAGTCCAAACTCTTCAAAGTGCATAAGAAGAAAACTAAGTTAGATGGTTTGATTTTTCCAAATCCAGTGCAATTACTGCTCCAAATCATACAAGGTTGCAAGGTCCTTTGGATATGGCACGTTCTGGACCCATATCAGAAAAAATCACCCGTTCGAATACGCGATGGTGCGTAACCAAACCCAAATCTCCAGGTATGCAACCCCTTCTAATCAATTATTTCATAACACGGCTGAAAAAAAAAATAGAGAACAATCAGCATTAATGGTTGTAGTTGAACATTTACCTTTTGGTTTTGGTGAGAAAGTAGGTTTTGTTAATTATTGTCAAAATGCATTAAATCCTGCAATGAAACGTGTTCCTAGATCCACTCTCACACGTACACTAAATGCCATTTAAAAAAAAAGAAAAAAAACATATTGAAAACATATTTTTCTTAATTTCAAGGTCGCGTTTTTGTATGTGCCGACATATGGATCGACAATTTTGGTAGTCTTTCATATTTGAGTGTCACATGTCATTATATGGACAATGACTAGGACATGCAAAAAAGAATTCTTGCATTTCGTGTTTTTGATGACTCACATTCAACTAAAAATATTTTTCAACTCCTTAAAATCATTTTTCAAGAGTATAATATCCTAAACAAAATTTTTGTTATTGACTTTGATAATGCTGCAAGCAATAATCTATCTATTCCTATGTTACAAGATTTGTGCAATCCCTATTTTGGGGGTAAATTATTTCATCAATGATGTGCATGCCATGTTTTAAATTTGTGTTTTCTGCTTATATTATACCAATTAGAGATAGTATTAACTATATCTGAAGGCATAACAAAACCCAGAAACAATGGTTAAGATATTGCTCTCATAATAATATGTGTCCCATTAAATTTTCTAGAGATATTACCACTCGTTGGAATTCTATTTATAAGTTGCTTAATGAAAGTGTTGAATATAAGGAATTATTAGTTTCTTTTATTACTAATAATGTTCCTTCAATTTCTCTTCAATTGAACCATTCAGATGCATGTATAAAAATTCTTGAATTGTTCCGTGTTTTTAATTATGTTACCAATGTCTTATCTGGTGTTTACTATCCCACTACTCATTTATTTCTTATTCAAAGTGTTAATGTTGCTGGTGTATTTAGTGACTATGAATTCGATGTTCAATTGAGTCCATGTGTTGGTGCCATGAAAACAAAATGGGTACAGTATTATGGGGAGATTCCAAATATTTACTTGCTTGCACCGTGTTTTGATCCATGCTTTAAATTAGAATGTTTGCAAGAATATTTAACTAGTTATTACAAATGTTTAGGATTAGAAGTTGATGTTCTTAATTATTGTAATTCCATTAAGACATTGTTTTATGAATTATACGATGAATATTTTAGAATGTATGGTCCGTCTTTGAACGTGCCAGTTTCACAACCCCAACCCACATCCGGTGGTACTAGTTCTTCCGTAAAATTTTAAGTAAGGGATTTAGGGGATCGACTGTTTTCCCAAAGAGCCAAAAAATTACGAACATCTTCAACCTCATCTGTCTCTAAGCTTGACCGATATTTAGAAGACACTCATGAATTTTTAGAAGAAACATTTAGTCTCCAAGGTTGGTGGAAGAGTCATCAATAGGATTATTCAATTTTGGCTATTATTGCCAAACAAATTCTTGGAATGTCGGTTTCTACCGTTGCCGTGGAACAAGAATTTAGTGTAGGTGGCAATATTTTGGAACCAAGACGGACGGTTATGTGTCCACAATCACTTGAAATACAGACATGTGTTGAAGATTGGACAAAGGCAAAATACAGACAACAAGAACTTCAGCTGGATATAGTGAACGACTTCTTTGAAGATGACCAAACCACGGGAATGGAAGGCAACAAATAGATTCCGTCTCAACTTCCAACCTCCAACACTGAGCAACTAATCAAAGGTAAAAGAACTATATAGCCTTTGATTCCTCTGCATTGGTGGAGGATACGTAGGCAGTTTAACTGTGGTAAAAAGTTAAGTGCAAGGCTGGTATTTTTTTTTTTTTTTTATTTTTTTTTTTTTTTAACTTTGTTACATTGTAATATTTTATATTTGAATTCAAACCTTCAAGGCCAATTTCTAATTTATTTATTTTGTGAAATTGTAAAGTTTCATTTATTAATAAATGTGAATTTATTTTCTTTTAAACATTGTTAAATACTTAAATACTTCAATGAAAATGTTTGTAATTATTTTTTTATTTTAAAATTTGTTCAATTGTAATTATTATTTGGCAAGATTTTATATTTATAAACAATCTTTATGATTTATGATTTACAAACAATTATTTTAACCGAAACCGAAACCGGCCCAAACTGAAACCGTAAAACCGACGGTTTGAAACCGTTAACCAAACCGCATTTTTGGTTTTGGTTTCGGTTTTGGGTGGCCACCGGACCGTCGCCACCACTATACAGCGGCGGATTCAACGACCTAGATCGGTGGTTTCAGCGCGAGGTCTGGCGAGGCTGAGAGGTGCCCGAGGTCAAGTGCGGCTACGATGATAGGTGTGGCGATGACAACAAGTGCGACGACGGCAGGTTCGATGGCTTCCACGATAGCAGCTGCCAAGAGGTCCGACTTCTCTTTCTCTTTCACGATAGCGGCTTCTCATTCTCTCTTCCTTTCTCTCCCTTTCTTTCTCTTTTTTTTTTTAATTTTTTTTTCTTTTGCCTGATTTCACTTAACCCTACGAAAACAACTCAACTTTTGATCGATTTATTTTAAAAAAAAAATTCTAATTTAGGGGTATTGTTGTCCAAAAGTGGTCAAAAAGTCACAAAAATAATAAAAAATATACTTGTGGCTAAAAACAATTAACCTATAAATTTGTTGGCTCTATAAATTCACCCCTAAATATATATATATATATATATATATATAATGAAATATTCATAGTTTCGTATTGATAGAATTGAATTATGTTTTATGTTTATTAAATTAAAAAAATGCTAAAAAATCAAAAGAGTGGTTATGTCATATAGGGCGCCGTTGAGACTTGATGTGAAATTATTATTATCAGTTGTATTAAAAAGTTTTAATGAACTTCAAAGAATGTTTGTGCTACAGCTACCTTCCTAGCAAGGCATACACATACACTTCTGGGAGATTGGAATAATCTCAATCCATTGTAGTAAGATGAAAATTGAATAACAAACTATCGAAATAATTATTTGATTTTTATAATATTAAATTAAAAATAACCGACAATATTTTAAAATAATATTATAGTTTTCAAAGACCTGGCAATGGGTCGTGTTATTGTGAATTCGTGTCGTTTCATGTTTGGGTCGTGTTAAAATTGCTCCACCCGAATCCGACCCGTTAGCTTAATGGGTTGAAATATATAAACCCGAAACCATTTGTTAAATTAATGAGTAACCCGATCCGATCCGTTACAAATATTATACTTGAGATTTATTAAAAAATTGAAAATAAATAGCACTAAAACTTGATCAAACTCATGCAATCAAGTTCACTAGCTACTTTTAGAGTTTTAGGGTTAGGATTATAATATTGTGAAATAATTGATTTATAGTTTTATAGTTTTTAATTTAGAAGTTTTTCCTCTTTCTAAAAAAGAAAAAAAGTAGAAATTTTTTAAAAATTAATTAGTAAAATATATTCTAACCTTAATTATAAAGATTTTTTTTTATATAAATTCCATAATGTGACTAAACGAAGATTTTTTTAATAACTTTCATAAACACATTTTAAAAAAAAAAATCTTTATATTAGAGGGTTATCGAATTAACGGTTTTTTTAAGGGTGAACCCAAAACCGACCCATTATATTTCATGTTTTAATGGGTTGACCCATTAACAATCCGATCCGATAAACTTGACCCACCAACCACTATTTTCAAATGGGTTTATGTCGTATTAATAGGTCGTGTAAAATTTTACCGGGTCTAGTTTTCATATTATTAATGAATAAATACATTTATAACCGTGGTTCGGTTCCAGTTCTGGTTCTTGAGGGAGAGTGAACCGGAACAGAACCGCCTGGAGTAACATTCTGGTTCCGGTTACAAGTCCAGTTCCAGCAGCAGTTCGGTTTTGGTGACGTCGCCATGAAGACGACGTTGAGAAGAAAGCTTGAAGATGATTAGCAGTGGCGCTGTGAAGGAGAGGCGGCGGCAGATGATGGTCATTAATGGCAGATCTGGCTGGTGGCTGCATGAGGAAGACGATGAACCTAGGGTTGAATTTAGAAAAGGGGTGCACTTGGGCTTATGTGGGTTTGAGTTGTGACTTGGTTTGGTGGGCTAGTTGGGCTTGTACCAATTGATTTGTGAAATTGGGCTGATTGGGTTTGAAAACCGAACTAAATCATCTAAATACATTTATTTATTAGAAGAATTGAAGATTTTCAGGGAAATCCTTTCATTTGCTTCCAATCCATTTCCACATTATCATTCAAAAAAGGGTTCATCACACGTCAAAAGTTTCCAATAATCTTTAAAAAAATAAAAAGAAAGATACTCACACTTTAAAATTATCCAACAAGATAGGATATATCATAAAAGATCACCATTGAATTATTAAGCAGCTGTTTACCACGATAAGTCAATATTCCTTAATAATCAAAAGAGCGCCATTGAGACTTGATGAAAAGTTATTACAATCAATTTTATTAAAAAGTATCAATAAACTTCAAATTATGTTTGTGCTACTGCTACCTTCCAAACAAGGCAATACATACACTATTGGGAGGGATTATGATTGAAATAATCCCAATCCATTGTAATCCAGTAAAAATATAATTGAATAATAAACTATTGCAATAATTTCATAAATGAAATAATTATTTAATTAATATATTATTAAATTAAAAATAACCCATATTATTATTAAATAAAATTTATTTATTTTAAGAATTTAATAGAAAAAGACAAAAAAAGAAGAAGGTAAATTTAGATGATATTAGAGTGAGAAATCCTTGGAGATGCTCTAAAGTTTGATGAGATTTTACTTGATTTGAGATTTTACTTGATTGGACCTAGGAAGCACGGATACTCCATTTGGTGGAGGTAACTCGTATCGAACTCGTATCTGGTTCAGATACTCCACGGATACTTCAGGATACGTATCCGATACACCAAATGGTATATCCGTCGACTTTTTCATAAGTTTGACCAGCGGATACTTGGCGGATACTTGACGGATACTTGAAGGATACTTGGGGGATACATTAAAGATACTTTTGGGGCAATATTATAATTATTTTAGTATAAAACGTGGTCAAATTATAATTTTAAAAATTTGGGTGTCAAAATGAAATTGTAAAGAAATTTTGGTTTTGATTCCATTGACATGGAGAATAACGGGATACATGATATTGAAAACCTTTCTCTTGATAAACAAGAGTTAGAGGCCGAATTTTCTAAATCCTTTAACCATATGAATGATGATTGATGATTGATAATTGATGATAGTGAAGTTAATTAGGAATTTAGAATATGTTTTATGAGTTTTTTATTTTTTTTATTATTTTTTATTTTTTTTAATGTATTCTTTATATTTTATAATGTGTTATGGCTTATGTGACGTATGTTTTATTTGTATTTTGTAATATGTTACAATTTATGTGACATGTTTAATTTAGATCATGTTATATAGATATATGACATGTTTTATTTGGATTTTGAATATATTTTGATTTTGAATGAATTATCAAATATGTTTTCATATATTATTATTTTTTTAAAAATATAAATATATATTATTTGAATCGACGTATCCTGCTGTATCCGTATCCTAGTTTTTAAAGATTTACCGTATCCCCGTATCGTGCCGTATCTGTATCCCGTATCCGTAACCGTATTCGTGCTACCTAGGATTGGACTCTACTAAATTAATACTCTCTTGTATAAATTTAGTTTAATACTGTATAAATACAGTTTATTTATTTTATTATTACTATTGTGCCATTTGGTTGAAGGTTAACAAATTTTTTGAAACTGCAAATTTTTTTACCAAAGCCAAGAGGCCTGCCGAAAACAAGAAAACAAGAATCAAAAACTAAAAAAGCCCAGAAAAGCTTCAAAACACGCAAGCAAAAAGGGATTAACAAATAGAAATAGATTATATTTATCTAAATCAGTATTATATTTGAAAAAATTGTTTAAATAAATATATTTAAAAAACATTATATGAAAAAACTAAATAATTTAGTGTTAGATTTTATGAGGACTTATTTTCTTCGAATTCGACTCATACTGATCATGATCTCTCTATTATTGATGACATTGTTCCCTCTTTGGTTTCTCATTATGAGAACTTGCTTTTGGTCGCTATTCCCTATGCAAGTGTTATCCATGATACGGTTTTTTCCATAGATGCTCTCTCGGCCCCTGGGCCCGATGGTTTCTCTAGTTGTTTATTTCGGCGCTTTTAGAAGATTGTAGGTAGAGATGGGTTCTTGCAGTTCATGATTTTTTCCATTTTGGTGTGGTTGCTCCAGGTTTGAATTCTAATTATCGTGCTTATTCCGAAGATGAGGGACTCAATCATCGTGGATCAGTTTCGCCCTATTGTGCTTGGTAACTTTTTTTTCAAGATTTCCTCTAAGATTTTAGCTGACAGGTTAGCTCAGGTTGTTGCTCGTATTGTCTCTTCTCAACAATTTGGTTTCATTAGAGATCGTCATATTAAGGACTGTATTGCTCTTGCTTATGATTGTGTTAATGTGCTTCATAAGAAATGTTATAGGGGTAGTGTGGCTATGAAGGTTGACATTCGTTAGGCTTTTGATACTCTTGATTGGAAGTTCCTCTGCCGTGTGCTACGAGCTTTTGTTTTTTCTCAAATCTTCATGGATTGGATTGATAACATTCTTGGCTTTTCAAGATTGTCGATTATGATTAATGGTTCTCCAATTGGTTATTTTAGATGCACGAGAGGGGTTAGACAAGATGATCCTCTTTCTCCTCTTCTTTTTGATATTGCGAATGATTTTCTCAGTAGATTACTTTCTAAAATGGTGGCGTCTGACCGTCTTTTGTCTATTTCCTCTCCGAGGGGCTTTTCTGCTCCACTCATTTGTTATATGCTGATGATGTGCTGATTTTTTATAGGGGCACATCCAATAATCTGAGGAATGTTATGAATGTTTTTTGTGTTTATGGCAACATTTCGAATCAACTTATTAACTAGAGTAAATCTTCCATCTTTTTCAGGTCATTTGTTTCTCTTGCCATGATTAATTCTCTCTAGTTTTTAGTTGGGATGCAAATTAGTCATTTTCCGTTTTCTTACATAGGGGTTCCTTTGTTCCGGGGCAAGCCCATGAAGTCTCATTTGATGCCTATTGCTGATAAGATTGTATTTAAATTTGCCAAGTGGAAAGGGTAAGTCCCTTTTTATGGCTGGTCAGGCTACTTTGATTCGTTTGGTGATCATGGGCTCTTTTGTTCACTCTTTTATGATTTATAAGTGGCCGGTTTCCCTTTTCCAGATGATTACTAAGAAGATCAGAAATTTCTTATGGAATGGTTCTTGTGAAGACTCCAAGTTGGTCTGTGTTGATTGGAAACGTTGTTTTAAACCCTATGCTCTCGAGGGTCTTGGTTTGAAAGATCTGGCATTGTTGAACAATTCTTTACTTTGGAAGCTTATCTGGAAGTTTTTAACTTTTAACAGTTTTGCTTTCACTTTTTTGCATGAAAGATATATTAATCAGTTGTAGAAACCTCAGGAAGGCTATATCACCTCCTCCATCTGCACTTCTTTTAAGTCTAACTATGCTGAGCTTCTTAAGGATGGTATCTGGCTCATCGGGAAAGACTCCTAGAGAGATTTTTAGCATGATAATTAGCTTGGGGTGCCTATTGTGGATCTCCTTGGTATTCTTGACTTCGTGGTCATTCATCTTCAAGCTAGGGTTTCAGACTTCATTCGAGATGGTAGATGGATTTTGGAAGATCGTTTTTGTACTAGATTCTTGGATCTCTATTTTTAGGTTGAGAAAACTGCTATTTTTCCAATGACTGATTATTTGGTGTGGCCTCATTTTAGGGACGGTAGGGTTTCTTGTAAACCGGCTTATTCTAGGATATTTCATGATATCCATCATTAACTTGTTATGTTTTTATCCATTATGCTTGTAATCTTATGTTGATATAGTTCAAAGCTTAAAAGCATATAAATATTATAGTATATGATTTCTGTTGTTGTAATCTCTTTTCAACTAAGGCTTTTTAAAACTTCAGTTAGGGATGTTGCTACAGTATCTTATGGTGCAGTCGTGCAGGTCAGAAATTTTATAAAGAAATTTGCATCTCTCACAGCTAGTTACTTTGAGTTTTAAGTGTTAGTTATATGTTTTTACATCTAATCACTCCTTCACATAAGTTACCATCTTGTGATGTTCTGAACCTTGATAATAGGTTTTTGTGCTATTGAAATCTTGGGATAAGTTAACGAGCTAGGGGGATGGTGTTATGTTTTTCTTATGTTGACATTACCTGCATAATAAATATGATTTTGATATGTTGTGTTAAACAATTTGGATTGATTTCATATTCTCTCCCTGACTTTCTTTTATCCTGTTCAATATTGCAGCAACATTTGCAGTTCATCTTGTGATTAGTCAGTCAGTTTCCTGCTAGAATTATCTTTTGTCTTCTACAACTACAATATATTGTTGCATGCAAAGATTTCTTATTGGAAATTATTATGAGTTTTCTGTGTTTTGGTTATCATCATACTTTCAAAAGTATGAATTTTACCGTTGGACGTGATGTGAAGAGAATCCCAAATTATGTAATTATATAATGGGAATGCTAATCGCAGTAAAGCTAAAATATAGAAGAAAAAAAAAGAAAAAAAAATATCAAGTTGATGAACAATAACAGAAAAAAGAACTTGGTTTTTACTGTAAAGGTTTGCCTATTACAATAAGGTTTCTAAGATTGAACTAAAAGCAAAAACAAAAATATCATGTGCTGCCCTTTCTTTAGTTCATGTGAGTGAAGAATGTTAGTGCACCACTCTTACTTTTTTTTTATTTCAGTGGTTTATTTCATTCTTAGTTTGAACTTTGTGTTAATTGCTTTCAAAATCACCAAGAGATTGCATACATCAGTAAAACGAATACAGTGGTTTTTACATTTATGTATTATAAATATAATTTTATTACAGGTTAATAGGGTTGAAATGGATGTTTAAGTTGCCATCCTCTGTTGTAGCATGGCATACCTTAGTGATGATTGTTGTGACGGTTGCCTGGAAATTCTCTGAAGTGGCACTCATCTTCAAAGTTAAAGATGGATTAGTCAAAATGAAAAACATTGAATCAATTGCTGATGTTGCCTGGTTCCGATGTGTAATGGTTATTTGTTTCGATTGCTATAGAGAATTTTGTTAAACTGTTCCTATTTATCAAATCAATACAAGTATCAATAATTTGCGTATAGACAATGTTATAATTTTTTTTTTTAAATTAATTTTCCTGAATTATATTATTATGTAAATATTTATTCATTAATCGATTATTTCTACTTTTCTGAGATAAAAAGATTCATAGGAAAATCAAACTATAGAATACTGTCAATCGGTTAGATCTAGAGAAACAATAAAGGGTTAACCTCTTCTAGCAAAACAAAAGCTTTAGGAAGAGCAATCTTCGTAATATACTTTACGCAACATTATAAATAGACCTACGAGGGTAATATATTTTATGCAACATTATAAATAGACCTACGAGATAAAGGAATAGAAAGGACACTCACACATAAAAAGGAAACTCACACACGGAAGGAGATGGAGGATGGCAATCCACAAACTCAACAAACCAAGGTATTTCTTTCTAAAATTATATTGACTAATTCAGCGTCCCATCGCTTCAGTAACATTCGGTGATAACAGCATTGTTAACATAAACCAAAATAGTAGGTGGAAATTATTGATATTAAATATTTGGTTAACAATTTGGGGGAAAATCAAAACTTTTTAACATGATAATGAGTAAATTACTATTATGTATTTATGTTTAACAAATTAAGTATTGATATATATTACTAAATATTTACTGAATTTCCTATTAATTCATTAAACATACTATTTGTAATAAGTTTATAAGTCAAGTATTTTATGAATTGTTACAAGTGAGAATTTCAAAAATTAAAAAAATTGTTACCAAAGTCGTAACAATGGTTACGAAGCCATGAATGTGTTTATCAAAACCGTGAAAATGGTTATATATCAAAATTTCAAAAATTGTAAAATGGTTACCTAAGTCGTAAAATAGTTACTGGAGCCGTGAAGGTTGTTACCATAGTCGATAAAATGTTACAAGTCAAAATTTTAAAATTTTCAAAATGGTAACTAACGCCGTACAAATCGTTACCATATACATGAGGGTGATTACTATAGCCGTGAAAATGGTTACATGTCAGAATTTCAGAAATTGTAAAATGGTTACCAAATTCACAAGTGAAATTTACATTATTAAATATATTATTTGAATATAAAAAATGTAAAGGTTAAACATTTTATTTGACATCATTAATCATTCTACAAGTTTTGAATTTTTCTTTAAATAACTATATAATTTTGATAAGTTATTCATTTTGATTTTTTTTTTTTAAAGTATTTTAAGTTACAACTATTACAATAGGACTGTCGAGACTTATCAAGATCAAACAAAACAAGTGTGGCCCAGATAAATACTCTAAAAAACTAGGAGAAAACTCCACACACATGTGTTATAAAATGCGTATGATAGGACTCGAACCCCTCCCTCACCACCCTGTAATGGTAAATTAATTTTTCTTCAAATTTGACGTGTGTGTGTGATTGAAAGCGACCCCAGGGTGAGCTCCCTCAACTCGCTCCAAGGTCGCCCTTATCAGTCAAAAATTCATCAACGAAACCGAGAGGATAGCGACCCCAGAGAGAGGTCACGTAAACCGCCTCGATGTCGCCCTTATCAGGCAAAAAACCATCCAAGAAACCGAGAGCATAGCGACCCCAGTGCGAGCTCACTCAGATCACCCCAAGGTCCCCTTTCCCATTGAAAAACTGAGGCCTCCCGCTTTTGTGCAAACATTAGGGACATTGTTCAGTTTAAGCTTGGGGGTGGCCATGGATTCAGTGTCTATTTTTCCATGAGTATTTTGTTTGTTTTCATTTATTTGAATTTTTTGTACATTTTATGCTTTATTATATGTTAGTAGACTAAAAGCATTTTAATCTTTTCAAAGTGTAAAAGTTGCTAAAATGTAAAGCAATATAAAATTTAGCACAAAATGATTAATTGAATAATTAATCAAAACTTTTTTATTTTATATTATATTAAACAATTATGACATTTTATTTTATTGCTTGTACGCACCTTACTAGACTTGAAATTGTCTTAGTAATTGGTATTCTAGATCACTAGTGCTGAAAAGAAAAAAGAATAGCACAAAAAGCATTTTATTCTTTTCAAAGTGTAAAAGTTGCTAGAAAGAAATGTGGCACAAAATGATTAATCGAATAATAAATCAAAATTTTTTATTTTATTTTATATTAAATAATTTAAAATTTTTATGTAGATTTACGTTGACTTGTTCCACGACGTTAGGATGAACGATAAACTTGTTCAACCTACGTTGAACTTGTTCATGAAGGTTGACGTTGACTTGTTCCCGAAACAAGTTTAACGTTAGGATGAACGTTAAACTTGTTCAACCTACGTTGAACTTGTTCATGAAGGTTTAACGTTAGGATGAACGTTAAACTTGTTCCTACGTTGAACTTGTTCATGAAGGTTTACGTTGACTTGTTAGGATGAACGTTAAACTTGTTTAACCTACGTTGAACTTGTTCATGAAGGTTTACGTTGACTTGTTCCCGAAACAAGTTTAACGTTAGGATGAACGTTAAACTTGTTCAACCTACGTTGAACTTGTTCATGAAGGTTTACGTTGACTTGTTCCCGGAACAAGTTTAACGTTAGGATGAACGTTAAACTTGTTCAACCTACGTTGAACTTGTTCATGAAGGTTTACGTTGACTTGTTCCCAAACAAGTTTAACGTTAGGATGAACGTTAAACTTGTTCCCTACATTGAACTTGTTCATGAAGGTTTACGTTGACTTGTTCCCGGAACAAGTTTAACGTTAGGATGAACGTTAAACTTGTTTAACCTACGTTGAACTTGTTCATGAACTTGGTTTACGTTGACTTGTTCCGTGGAACAAGTTTAACGTTAGGATGAATGTTAACTTTGTTCAACCTACGTTGAACTTGTTCATGAAGGTTTACGTTGACTTGTTCTCGGAACAAGTTTAACATTAAGATGAACGATAAATCTGTTCAACCTACGTTGAACTTGTTCATGAAAGTTTACGTTGACTTGTTCCCGGAACAAGTTTAACGTTAGGATGAACGTTAAACCTGTTCAACCTATGTTGAACTTGTTTATGAAGGTTTACGTTGACTTGTTCCCGTGTAACAAGTTTAATGTTAGGATGAACGTTAAACCTGTTCAACCTATGTTGAACTTGTTCATGAAGGTTTACGTTGACTTGTTTCCAGAACAAGTTTAACGTTAGGATGAACGTTAAACACGTTCAACCTACCTTCAACTCATTCTTTAAATTCAAATTTTCTTAATTTTTATTTTATTTTATTTAAAATTTATTTTTTCAAATAATATATTATTTTATTTTATTTCAAAATTTTCACATATTAAAATTAATTTTTTATATATTTTTTTATAAAATATCATTTTTTTATTAATTATTATGTAATATAATATAATTATATTATTAATATATATATATATATATAATATATTATACATGTAGCAACCGGTTTCAACCGGTTGCTTTCTAGACTGTCATACATTAATATATATTTTATTATTATTTTTTTTTTAACTTTTTCAAGTGTTATATGTTACAACAAATATATATTATTTGAACCATAGCAAGGTCTTATCACGAAAGTAAAAAAGAAAACAATAATTGTATTTGTAGGTCCCACCAAAAAGAAAAATAACAAATTGAGAACAAATATTCGTTGTCTACCACACTTTACCCTTTAAATCAAACAAAAAACAGTATTTAATGTTTTTGTCTTCCATTTTTTCAAAATGCTCTTTAATCTCAAAAAAAAGAAAAAAGAAAAAAAAAAAGTCTAGGAAACGACACCGAACACCCCTTTAATTTTTATTTTTTTTCTTTAAAAGTGCTATTTTCCGAAATAAAAAAGAAAGGAAAACTTAATTACTAAAAATTTGGTCCGGCAGTGATAATTTGTAAAAAGTTGATCACTGTGTCGAGCTTTAGCTTTGTAGAAAGTTGTACTGTAGACGACTTTGGCCAGAACATGTAAACCTCGTGTTGGAAATTTTAGTGGAGGAAGCATACGGTGAATTGGTCTTCGATCTTGAGTATTTATATGAAGGACTAACATTAACATAGAAGATCATAAACCATCAGTATAGTTGTAGTAGCTAGGAATTGAATTTGAAATGGGATTAAGTGGAATGTGTCTCCCATTTGTGCTGCTGCATATGCTACTATTAATGGTAGCTAATTCAGCACAAACAACTCCTCAATTAGCCAAAGGCAAGCCTGACTGTGACACTAAATGTGGAGACCTTGAAATCCCATATCCATTCGGCACAGAAAGTCGTTGTAGTCTAAATGATGATTTCGTAATCACTTGCGATCACACCCAAAAACCTCCCAAACCATTTTGGGGGAGTAGATCAAATATCCTTGTCACCAACATAAGCATGGAAGGCTGGTTACAAATCCATAGCTTTGTATCACAAGACTGCCGAAATGATACGTTTGGGGCCACCCTTAGTGTGGGCGACTTCAGAATCTCTAACACCCTAAATAAGTTCACAGTCATTGGCTGTGATTCTTATGGATACATCTACGGAAAGATAGGTAAGAAAGATTATAGCAAGGGATGCATATCCTTGTGTGAGAGCCCAGACGATGTGACTAATGGTTCTTGCTCAGCTGGCTCTGGATGTTGCCAGATAGATACCCTAAAGAAATCAGGGTCTATGCCGATACCAAAAGTAAATCTGCATGCAGCTATGCGTTTGTTATTAAAGATAGTCAATTCAATTTCTCTTCCCGTAATCTGTCCAAAATAACAGAAAAAGTTCCTACCGCGGTTGATTGGGCAATAACTAAGCAAGGCAATTGTACAGAAGCAAAGAGCGATCCAGACCGTTACGCATGCAATGAAAATGCCTCGTGCGAAGACGCTGACAATAGTGCGGGGGGTTATCTTTGCAAGTGCAAAGATGGCTACCAAGGGAACCCCTACCTTTCTGATGGTTGCAAAGGTACTTGAACTAACACCTCATTTAAAATTTATGCTTTTATTATTATTACTAATTATGATTCTACTTTATCTAAATTATACTGACATGATTTGCAGACGTCGATGAATGTGATCAAAAAAATTTTACATGCCATAAACACGCTCGTTGTAAAAACACTCTGGGGAATTATACGTGCAAATGCTTAGAGGGGTACAGCGGTGACGGGAGAAGAGAAGGAGAAGGTTGCATACCCAGTCAGGTACAGACGATTAAGATCGGTGTTGGTAAGTACATATACTCAACGTGTATATAAACTTGCGTACGTCTTTGGCTGCTTATTAATTAATTCTCTTTTATTATAATTAAAATTTGAAATGCTATGCAGGTGTTGGTCTAGGATTTGTGATGGTGCTTGTCGGTAGCTCTTGGATCTACTTCATGTTCAGGAAGAGAAGGCTCATCGAACTTAGAGAAAAGTTTTTCAAGAAAAATGGTGGTGATCTTTTACAACAACTCTCTAACGATACAACAAAAATCTTCACAGCAGAAGAACTCAAGAAGGCGACCAACAACTTTGATGAGAAAAGAATCATTGGCGAGGGAGGCTGTGGAACAGTATACATGGGATATTTAGGCAAAAATCAGGTGGCAATAAAGAAATCGAAGATAGTGGATCAAAGCCAAATTGAGCAATTCATCAATGAGGTAACAGTATTGTTACAAATTAACCATAGAAATGTGGTCAAGCTATTGGGTTGTTGTTTAGAGACAGAAGTCCCTTTACTAGTTTATGAATATATTTCAAATGGAACATTGTATAAGCATATCCATAACAATGACAATTCAACCACAATTCGTTGGGAGACTCGGCTACGGATAGCAGCAGAAACAGCCGGAGTGCTTTACTATTTGCACTCTGTAGCTAGTATTCCAATTATACATAGAGATGTAAAGTCTACCAACATACTCCTAGACGATAACCTCACTGCAAAAGTGTCTGATTTTGGAGTCTCGAAGTTGGTTCCAATGGATACAAATCAATTATGCACAATGGTCCAAGGCACTCTTGGCTACCTAGATCCAGAATACATGCATACAGGACAGTTGACTGAAAAAAGTGATGTATACAGTTTTGGAGTTGTGCTTGTGGAGTTGATGACAGGAGAGGAAGTACTTTCATTCGAAAGGGAAAAGAAGGACAGACGTTTAGTTATGTATTTTTCTTCCTCATTGGAAAAGGGACACCTATCCAGAATTCTTCAAAATGGTATAGTAAATAATCAGCAGATCAAGGAAGTGGCTGAGCTAGCAAAAAGGTGTTTAAATGTAAAAGGGGAGGAGAGGCCTTCAATGAAGGACGTAGCCATGGAATTAGAGAGATTGACACACTTGAGGGATAATGTTGAAGTGAGTATAGAAGAGAAAGAACCCTTGCATTCTGAGACGTCCTATACTAGTAATTATGGTATTGGTAGCAATTCAACTGCTACTAATGATAGCTTGAAAGATCAAGTACCTGAGGCTTTTGACGTTGGGAGATGATTTTGTTTATAACTTTTGTTTTGTTTTTTGTTTTATCTTTTTTTTTTTTTTAATTTTTATGTAATTTCCATATTTCAAAGCTTGCTAATCATATTACTGAAAACTAAGCATCACCTCTATTGTAATTTGTAAATTTGTAATATTAATGTTATGGCATATTAATTCACTTTGTTTGAAGTTGTTCAAAATCTTTTCATTATGGGATTCCATTATATTATTGTAACACTAAAAGAATCTGGAAATGTGGAGTTGTGGACTAAACCCGATATTGAGATTGAATGGACCCGATATTGAGATCAAAGGTTACGTGGTTAGTACTCCACTATTCACATATCAAACAGTGTAAGTCAATACTTTTAAGGTTATTCGAATTATATTTTGTAATTTCCATTCCCGAGCCATGATAGATGACATGTTTCTCAATCTTGAAAGAACTCCCGATGGAAACTCAAATGCTGGGATATTTATTATTTATTGATAGTCCAAAAGTCAGTCTTGGTCAATATTGGTCGTGTGAAATATTTATGTTTCTTGAAAGTTTAATGTGTTTTTATTCTATTATGAGTCTAGAAACCATAAGTTTATTAATTATTGAAGTTGTATTATAAAATTGGGAGGTAGTTTTTGGCTTTTGGAATATATTTCAGTTTCTATTCTATGATCTTTCAATATGCGAGTTTCGTTCTTCTTTTTCATTTTATCTTAGCAGTTATATTTCACTAAATTTTAGAGAGAGAATCAGAATTTAGAGAGAAAGAGAGGTTTTAAACTTCATACATCTTACTCTTCATCCCTCAAGTCAATACTCATGTGCACGTATTCACATTGATTGAGTCTCCATAGTTCTCCATGGTGAAAGTAAGTTCAAGTTCATTCATTTAATTTGTACTTGCTAGTCTAACACTTCAGTACATGTCTTTGAAGTTTGTGGAGATTGTTTGAGGGTTTAATGACTAGGTTGTTCGAGCATTGATCAACATCTAGTAAAATATAGTTTGTTTAGTCTTCCATACTATACCTTTGCTACATTTTCATATAGACTTTATACTCAAATCGGAAATTTTGGTCAAAGTATTTAACAATTGGACATGACATACAATTAAATAATGACTACTTCCGGATTTGCAAGACTACAACTCAAATCAGAAGATTTGGTCTAAGTGTATAATGCATGCCACAATTTAACAAATGGGCATGACATAGAATCAAATACAATGAACAATCAATCACTATATGAAGATTAGATGAGCTAAGTTCAATACAAATGTCTCTAGTCAAATGGCGACAAAAATCTATGATTTCTAGGCCAAGAAGAGCTCTAAAGAAAGCTAACTCAAGACTACCGTCAATTAATCTTTGTGACTGATGGAGTGTCGGAATCCGCTTGGGAATGATTGAGAATCACTTTGAGACAGTCTACGGTTGGATTCTCTCTCTCTCTCTCTCTCTCTCTCTCTCTCTCTCTCTCAATGTGATTTCTAGCTTTTTCTCTTTTTTAAGATGAGTTTGTGATAGATTATGAGAGCTAGCAGAGAGAATTTATTTATAAGCAAAACAAATAAATAAGTCACGTTAGGTACTGCGAATCTGCGATACCGCGCTAGGTAAAAATGCCTCGGTTCGACAACGCACTGTCTACATGATCGTGGTCTCACATCGTTTGGTGACATGATCCATGCAGGATTTCCACGACCAATATTGGTCTACATGTTGCAGGATTTCTACGACATCAACGTTGCGATATGACCCTCACAGCCAGAACTTACAGCCAGAAAAACGAAGTCTCTGCGACCTTAATCTGTGTCGAGCACGTCGCGGTTATGTCCTCACAGTGATGAACATAAACTCTTTGTTCAAGTTCCACGAAGTGATAGCGCGACAAGGGCATCGCGGTCTACTGGTCGCGATAGCATAGAGACTTGCAATCTTTTGAGAAGCGATGTGCTAGCGCAATGTGGACCTAGCATTGCAATAAACTTGAACCCGCACAACACATAGCTCAAACGCAAATACAGAACCTAACACAAATACAAGGCTTCTGGAAATCTTCCGTATGGAGAAGCTGTTTCCATAAAGCCAAACACAAACATACAGTACACAACAATCGTGAATCTAAATACAGACACGGATCAACCAATGTGAGTTCACAGAATTCGATGAACGCAGCACATACAAATATGATCAATGCAATTCGTGATGCAAGTGTATGTAGAATGTTGCACATCAATTTTCTACATGTATTTCTGCAAGCTTTAAAATCCACAACTCTGGTGTATCTATACCAATGTTCATGTAGTGTAGTGTAGGTGTGTAGCATAATTTGCCAATTTGGTGTACAGGAGAATAAATAGAGTCCAGATGAAGCTCTATTCCCCAAGTGCTTCTGAATCTGATAAAAACGGTAACCGTTAGGTCAAGCTAAAGCTCATCCTTCCCTGAGTAATAATGTCGAAAAACACAAGAAAAGTCTTGTGTTTCATGACCATCCTTGCAGAGCTTCGTGTATCTGCACCAAAGCAACAATTTCATTAGTACATAACAATTCAACCCATAATGTTGTTATAAAGGTTAATGTAGATCAAACTTTTCATAATCTTTGCTAGGAATTTGTACAAGTGAAATTTATCTAAATATGGTTCAACTCTTAAGAATAAGGTAATGCTGAAGATTTACATAAAAAGAGTTCAGAAGAGGATGTCACAATAACAAGCTGAACGGTTACTAAAACAGAGTTGTAACGAGAATGTAAATGAGGCTAAACAAATTACAGTTCCCAACTTAGAAATTCCATGAACAGCTGCTTCATCCAGGAACAGAAGTCAGATAAATATTAATATTACATCCAAGACAAAGTCAACCACATTCCAAACAAATCCCTAGGTATGTCACCAAACTTAATGGCCAGATCTTGCTTTTGGAATATATCAAAAATGCAAAGAGCTAAAAGTTGCACAAACTAAATGTAATTCAAGCAAAATATCAAAAATTCGTAGCAAATACTTCATTAGGCTGACAAAGGGTTGCAAAGTTCAGAGGTTAGCTTATATCAGCATAGGTACTTACATCTCTTGTGCTTGGGATGTTAATGGACATTTAAGACCAACCTGTTTTGCTGATTCAGAAGCGAGGTTTAAGTCTTTAGCCTGAACAATTAGAAGAGTATATCTATTAGTTCCCATGAGTAGTCCAGCATATAAAAAACTAACAAATCTAGGAGAGGAATGAAAGCCATTAGTTGGACAAATCTTAGCTATGTGATGCAATCAGACTGCCGAAAAGAAAACCGCTACATGGTCACTATGGTTAACAACTCTTGCACATTTTTAGCACTTAAATTGGCTATTACAGTCAGTGATATAAATCATTTGAAACAAAGAATTTGCTACTTAAGAAAAATATTGAGACATGACTAGAACACTCTAATGAACCAAAAGAATGTAGATACTGCTATAATTTTTGAAGGAACATACATTACCGCTGAATGATTTTTATTATTGGGAAATCAATCAACATATGAATCCGTAATGCAAATCATACTAAGTCTGTCCAGAACCAATGATATAAAATTTTCTGCTAAGATGTACACATGAAACATGTATTTCTGAGTTTCATGGCATGTTAAAGTGAAAACAAAACAACATGGTGCAATATTTAGTTTATATATTATCTTATATTATTATGTTGTCATAAGCATTTTCTACCAATTAACTGAATGAAGATAAAAATGAAAATAGATGAGTTGATGATGGAGTAATTGTTCTATAAAATTTTGAAAAATTTATCTAAACTTTAGAAGGAGATAGTGATACAAGTTAAACGCAGAAACAATTTGATTAATAGAGGTAATAGATCTACTTTAATACAGCTCTTACCTCCAAGTGATAAAATGAGCAACCTACTGAAGTATGAGTTCAGGTATCCATTTAACAGAAGGTAAATGTTGAGTGCAGAAAGTAATACGATAAAAGAGGAATATATTCATACTATAATAAGATGCCTACCTCATAGTTATTAATTAAATTGAGCTGCTTAGTCAAGTACCGAATAAAATCCTAGTACGTCATTTTGGAATCATAAAAAACAATTATTGCTCAAGAAAAATATAAGGCAACACTATACCATGAGCTTAGATGCAAACCCACCACCATAATTCCTTGAAGATGGTACCCCTTCCATCACTCCGGGAACTGGATTATAACTATCACTGTCATTTTAAGAATGTTGATAAAATTATAAACTAAGTCAAAAGAAAATTTGAGCAAAATCTGACTTAAATTTGAGAAAGTATCTCAATGAAAGAAGAGAATAACTACTTTTGAACTCTGTATTATAGTAGAATGCTGTAGACTTGCCGGACAGACAAATGCAATTTTTCATACATAATTTATCATTGCAATTTTTCATACATAATTTATCATAACACACACACACACACTTACTTCAAACATTTTTTCTAATGAAAATAAATTATGTCCGAAGTATTCTTACAAACAAATAAAAAGACCCTCAAGTCACACACTGGAAGATGACATGAGAGAACCATTGACAAAGAAAAATGATTAACTGACGTGGAATATTGATTAATTTAGTTTCCCGGAATGTATGTTTCAAGTTACAGCCACTACTTTATGTGGATTAGAAGCCCATGGTTTAATATATTTCAGGACATTTAATGCACTCTTTCGTGCAGAATGAGTAATATACCGATTAAGAAATTCTATTCTTTTCTGTATTTTTTTTTTTTTCTGCCACAATCTTGGTTGTCCTAAACCTTGAGAAAGAAGAGAATAACTACTTTTGCACTCTGTATTATAGTAGAATGCTGTAGAATTGCCAGACAGACAAATGTAATTTGTCATACATAATTTATCACAACACACACACACACACACTTACTTCAAACATTTTGTCTAATAAAAATAAATTATGTTATGTCCAAAGTATTCTTACAAACAAATAAAAAGGCCCTCAAGTTACACACCAGAAGATGACATGAGAGAACCATTGGCAAGGAAAAATGATTAACTGACGTAGAATATTGATAAATTTAGTTTCCTTGAATGTATGTTTCAAGGGGTATAAGTTACGGACAATACTTTATTTGGATTAGAAGTCAATGGTTTAAAATATTTCGGGACATTTAATGCACTCTTTGTGCAGAATGAGTAATATACTGAGTAAGAAATTCTATTCTTTTCTGTATTTTTTTTTTCACATGATCTTGTTTGTTCTAAACCTAGTGCTTGTATTATTGCCTCACTCAAAAAGCTATCCATCTCAATAATATGAGACAGAAAATAGAAGTATGGGGATACCTACTCCAACAGCGAGCACTTGAGGAGTTAAATATCTTTGTTAGCGTACTAGCAGCAATTCCTAGTGACTGACCGAGAACAAGGGCTTCTGACACACCAAGCATACTCACAGCCAGTGCCAAGTTGTTGCAAATCTTTGCTGCCTAAATGACAACCATGTATAAGATATCAGATGCTGAAAAACAAATTCTAATAGGTAAAAGTATAAACCACTACGGCCTGCACACATAGTATTACTTTATTGTCCATTGGACTAATACATACAACTCAGACATATCTTGTGGAAGGCATTGAGGAACCTGACAAATATGTTTATAGATAATGGTCCCAATTTGCGACATATGCATTTTCTCAAGAAAGAATACCTAACGGCCATAGGATCATGATAAGTACTCAAGCACAGTTTGCCATGGTGTTTGTTTAACAATATGAGGTATTATCAATTTAGTCCCTAAGTTTTGGCGAAAGATTAATTTTTTTAACGAGTTTTCTTTTATCCAATCCTTGGTCCTTTACTTTTCAAAAATACATCAAATTGGTCCATCTATTAGTCAATCGTTAGTCCAACTTAAGGGTTCCAAGGGATATTTGTCTTTAAACATAAAAAATCCCACATGTCAAAAAAAGAAAAAATAATAATAATATTTTATTTATCACAAAATAAAATTAATATAAAATTGTAAGAGTAATGCTACTTTGCCCAAATTTGGTGTCCAAATCTGGTGACCAAATGATGTGGTAACACCATAATTCATTCATTTAAATTGTATTAGATTTGCATGATTTAAATTAATGGATTAGAGTGTTGCCACATCACTTGGGCACCAGATTTGGACACCAAATTTAGGCAAAATAGTATTACTCAAATTGTAAATTAAAAAAAGTTGAAAAAAAGAAATAAAAAACAAATTGTTGGAGATTGGATCTCCACCAACATCCATTGAGATCTCCGGTTTCACGAAACCCATAACAAGATCCATCGCCTAATCTTTTTTAACATTTCACGAATCCCAGTACAACTATTAACATCTTCCCCTCCGGTTTCAATTTTTTCAAGAATCCAATTCACAACAATCTTTCTTTATTTTTTTCTTTTTAAATTTTCCATGAGCAGAGAGAGACTCATGAGCAAGCCCATGAATTTCTTTCAAAATATAATCAGGCCCTTCTCTTTCAGTTCAAGAAAAGGTAACAAACAAAACCTAGGAATACCAGTTGAATTCTTCAGTGATATGTTGTGATATGTTGCTTCACTGTCCATGCTTAGATGTCAACAATCTTGATTTCAAGAATAGGGAAAGTGAAACATCCCTCATTCGTGGCTGAGTGAGGCCGAAGCCTCCCCGCCATGAACCGGGGGAGGCAATACCTCCCCCGCTGCGCCTCTCTAGTCCCCCTTTCGCAGCGGGGGAGGATCTCCTTCCATGGAGATCTCCATGGATGTTGGTGGAGATCCAAACTCCAGATTGGATCTCTACCAACTTTCTTCTTCTTTTTTTTAAAAAAAAATTTCTCTTCATCTCCAACCGTCCATCGTGTGATGACGATTGGAGATATTTTTTAAAAAAAAAAAATTTTGGATTTTTTTAATTTTTTTTAAATAAAAATCCATTTCATCTCCACCATTCATCTCAGATGGATGGTGGAGATCAATTAAAAATAATAATAATAATTTTTTTTCATTTTTCAAATTAATTTGTCTTTTTTAATGGATTTCCTTTTTAAAAATAAATAAATAGTTTTAAGTTATTTGAAGAGTTATTATATATTTATAGGTTTTTTATTTAAAAAAATTGTAATATTTTTATGATATTATTTATTTTTGTTTTGTATTTTATTAATTTTCTGTTATTATTTATTTTTTTAAGAATTTTTTTTAAATAATTTTTATAACACATGTCAATTTTGTATTGGACAATCCAAATTGGTAAAGTGGTCAAATTGTAAAAGGTTGGAAGGCAAAAGTATCATTCTCATTCAATAATTAAATACAAAGGGTAAAATGGCTGATTTGTATTTTCTGCCACATTTGACGGTCAAAATTTTGGTCAGGGAGATCAATTTGATGTATTTTTGAAAAGTATAAGACCAAGTGTTGTAAAAAGGTAAACTCATTTAAAAAATTGATCTTTCACCAAAACTTAGGACTGAATTGATAATACCCCTAATAATATTACTAATCAGGCTATTCTGTTTGATGAGTCTGATCATGTCTGGCTCACATCCATTTATGTCACATGGATGTAGACATCGTACAGCATTTGAAATTGAATTCAAAATAATGGTTAAAACAACACGAAACAGGTGTGAAGGATGGTGAAATGAAAGGACAAGAAAGATGGATTCTTCAAATCTGACATACTGAGTCAGTAGAAATCATCAATCAATTGAAGCAGCATATCTCATATTATTGAGACACCAAATATACTAGTTGTGTATTTTGGGCAGAAAGAGATAGAATCTATCTTAGACCAAATCAAGTAACATCTGAATTCATAAAACTTCTAATTAGTACAAACTATTTCAAATGTTGGAGTTTTACAGCTTTTCAGCTCTCAGTTGGGCAAAGTAGGAGTCTAGGATTACTCCAGCAATGGATTCTTACTGCCTCCTATTTAATGAACGGTTGATGTATATATGGTTTTGTGTTGGTTGTGTTACAGTGTGCATCATATTTTTTTGGTTCCAATTCCACAATGACTATAAATCTCAATTGCCAAGAAAAAACAAAAGGATACAGAGCTGAGAATCACAAGTATGTAAATATATACATCTGGAAAATTTTAAATTGACATTTTCAAAGTTTTAAAATAAATTTTAGGTCATAGTCCTTATCTTAACATGCTTTAGTAACATGAATTCTTCATCCTTAAGAGTCACCGGAATCTCAGCAAAAAACAAAGCTACTCCTATGGATAAGTCACCACCATACAAGTTTTATCACAAAGAAAAAAGAAAAATACAAAAACAATACACAAATGGAAAATATATAAAAGCAAAAAACCTCAAGAGTACTAGTTTTGAATATTCAATGAAACTTACTGAACCATTTCCTGCTCCACCACAATAAATTGAGTTTCTGCCCATTGAAAGGAATAAGGGTTTGGCAGCTAGAAATGCATCCTCCAAGCCACCAACCTGAATGACATGCCATCTTTCATTCATAAGTCATTTAACTTCAGTGTTGCTAACCTAACACGACTCCCTCATGGAAAATATATGGATTCATTCATAACATATATGACTAAACTTCTTGAACGTGCTATAACAAAAAAAAAAAAAAAGTGGGGGGGGGTGGCCTGGGATGCAAGCTAAACAACTCTGACAAGAGTGGTAAGATAATTGCAAAAAGAATTACTATCTATGAAAAATAAGCAACAGTTGGAGAAGTCCGATGCTATACAGTTGACATTATATTCAGTGTGGTCAAAGTACAAAGCTACCCAGATTAAATGAGCTCAGGTTGGTACTACTACCTATTCAGTTTAAAGATGATGGGTTATGCAAGTAAACAATTTTATAATAATACAGATTTTACAATTAATTTAACATATTTTGAAATTATTTACATCATTCTAATATTCTCCTGAATTACCAGATTGACAAGTTGGCTAATGTTGGAGTTTACATAAGGCTTACCAACAGAGTTTAAAGTTTCTAGCTCATTTATTACCAAACCAGCCCCAGAATAAATTGTCAGCCAAACCCATTGAATATTAGATGTTGTACCACTCTTTTAAGCACAACAGGACCGAGCCATAAAAGTTGAATGCTTTTTTATTTTGGTAAAAGCATAGATAAGATTTAACATGATACATTTGTGGTGAAAAGAAAATATACTCTGCAGAAGCTTTAGTTCAGTAAAGCCCTATAAGGCTATAACAGAAAAAAGGATAAATGCCATATTGCTAAACATGACTGGTTTGGTAGCAGATGAAAGAACCTAGAAAATATCACAAAGGTGCCAGATTTAAAAATTTACCCATTATTACAATTTATAAGAGAACTATTCTAGAAATAAAAGTGTCAGAAGTTATCATAATGTGTCATCTCCAGTCATATATCATATCAACAACATATAATTGGGAAAATAAATAGTGTATGGATAAATATAGTATAGTACACAAACAGGTTCAACAAGGGCAGCCTAGGGCCTATTCAGTAATGCTTTTTTTTGTTTTGGTTATTGTTTTATCAATTTTCATTTGAAAATGAGAAATTGATTTTTTATGTTTTAGAATCTAAAAATACCATGGATCTTTCAAAAAAAAAAAAAAAAAGTCATACCATGAATGTAAGTGTACCAGTTTCTGCAGCAACAACCCCTCCCGACACAGGAGCATCCAACATGACAGGGTTCTCCCACAAATCTACATAAAGATATTGTTAGATTTTTAAAGGAGAATAGGAAATTTTAAATCCTACATATGAAAGATAGAAATCTCATTATTCAGAGACTGGGTTTTGATCCTGATTCTAAGCATTCAATTTTTTGAAGGTTGAAAGGCAAGAGGAAATTGTGTTCACAATACTGATGACATATGACAGCAACAAATGTTCATTTAAGAAATACCAAAATCATTTTCAAAAAGTTTTTTTACTTTCTAACTATCAAGTCATAATCTGTTCATTCTTTATTCAATTACAGTAAAATGCAGCACCAGCCAACACTAACATTTTTTAGTTTATTCGAAGCACCATGTAGCCTTTGCAATAATAGTCCCTTAAAACGGCATTTTCTGTGTCATTTCATTTATTAAATATGAGAGAATATTGCAACACATGGCGATCCTTCATCATCTATTGAAGTTCCTAGGTTTCTTCAGAATAAAAATCTACATAAAGTAATACATATTGCTCTGTACTTATCATGCAATTAGCATAAGGAATAAGATTACATAGCTAAAATGTGTTTAGAAGTTTCTCAAGTTTATATTAAAGGAACTTGAAGAGTAGCTAATTTGTGATAACAAAACAATGAATTGTATGAATGTATGATAATGATGGCTGAGTAAGCATGAGTAAGTCAATGGCTAATATTCTCATAAAAGAACTTGAATGTTGCTTTAGTTCACTAAGTAGTACCTTTCTTTTCTTTTAGACTACAGTTAGATACAGCAGCAGAAATTTTTCTAGACGTTTGGGGATCAATAGTAGATGAGTCTATTAATATTCGAGGTCTTAGGATATTCCCTCCTTGAAGTAAACCATTTGGTCCATTGTAAACATCCAATACCTACAAGGAAGGTGGAGGTTCATATTATTTGCATAGTTTGTAAAACAGAAAGTTTGGGAGCAAAAGCTCAGTAGTTAACTGTATATGACATACAAACTTACAAATTTTAAGGAGAAAACCAGAGTTGATTCATCTGAAGTGTAACAGCATACAATTGCGAGAAAACAGCAGATAAAAATAATTTTTTTTGTTCTTTTTTGGTGCTGGGAAATGCGGAAAAAAGTGGCTTGATCTTCCATGACAATGCTATGATCTTCCATGTTAAAGCGGAAAAGAGAAGGGGTGGATGTGGGAAATTAAAGCATATAGATAGAGGAATACAATATCAGGTGATTTAAAATTGTCCCAGCGAATGTCTAGTCCTTATATAAACCATGAAAACATACAATGTTTAACAATTTTCATAATACTAGGAATCATAAACTAAACTTCACAGTTTAAGTTGAATAAAATTCACTTGCTTTACATTTCAATCTCATGGCCCAACTAGATACACTTACACACGGACCACTTCTATAAACACTATGGAGACCCATAAATATTGTATGCTTTCACATTAAACAAGAGTATTTCCACATTAAGCTCCAATAAATTGTTCAACATAATGATGACATTTAACAATATTTTTTACATATTAGTAGGTGAAAAACCAGGCAACAGACAGTATAGATCTTCATTTCAAGAGGAAAAGCCAAAACAGGTAATAATACTCACATGAGATGATGAAGGCAACATTGTAATTACAATGTCACTTGTTTCTCCAACTTCGAAAGGTGTTTCTTTTGTAGTGACTCCCATGTCAGAGAATGTCTTCATGACATCAAAGTTTCTGAATTACAGCAAACTTGACAATTTGGTTCAAAGTAGTGATGTTTATGGTATAATTTTTATAAATTATACAAACCGATTAAATTTACAACATAAGTTTATGGGACATATCACTAGAATTACATGTTTATATCTCTTTTTAACACATTCAACAATTGGATCCATATAACCTAGAGAAAGTGAAAAAACTAGGAACAAAAGGATGTAATCAGACCAACAGGCTTGAGCTTTATTTATATCGGTCTAATATATGTAAAATTACATCTTTGTCCAACATGTATATATAAAAAAATAAAACACACTCAAACACTTAAAAATATTTTAACACTCCTCCTCATGCTAGGGCAAATATATTTTGAATCCCCATCATGGAACACAAATTTGAACTCACTCTTACGTAAGGCCTTAGTAACAACATCTTCTACTTGATCAGCAGACATAACATAAGGTGTGGAAATTTCACCACCGATCACCATCTCTCGAATAAAATAACAATCCATTATTTCATAAAAAAAATGGGTTACTAGCTATATGAATTACCTAATTATCACTTTGTCAAAAAATAAATAAATAAATAAATAAATAATTTAAAAAAAAAAAAAAGCTACCTAATTATCACAGTACATAACTAAGAAGTTTAGTTCTTGAAGAGGATTTTTAATCCACATAACCACCAAACTGTATGAGTCATTGCTCTCTACTCTGCTTCAACAATTGATCTAACTACCACATTTTGTTTCTTATTTCTCCATGTAACTAAGATACCCCCTAGACATGCGCAAAAGTTGCTAGTTGATATTCTATCAGTCATAACACCTACCCAATCAATATCAGAAAAAAGTAACGACATCAAATGGAAACAAAAAATCATTTTCTTTGCTAAACCCACTCCCATTGTGCCTTTCAAGGATCTTAAGATCTTGCATACAGCCTCCCAATGTATTTGTTTAGGATTTTCCATGAATTGGCTCATAGAGCTTGTAGAAAATGTAATATGTGGACAAGTAGCAGTCAAATAAATCAACTTCCCAACCAAGCTTCTAGACCTTTTCTATGAGAACTCTGGACTTTCTTTATCAAGTATCTCCCCAATGAACTGGTTATTAATCACACTAAAACACACCCAAAAACTTAATAGTACACTTTAACATAACCAATATATTTCTAATAACATTATAAACGAATTAAACACTTAGCTCAATAGCAGCACTTCAAAGAAAACATAGTGCTGTGAGGGCAAGAAAAGGTTTGAATGCCTTACATGTCATGAACAGTCAACTTGTATCCGGCCTTCATTAAGTTATTTGCCATTCTGTATCCCATATTTCCCAGCCCTATAAATCCAACACTCTGTGTACAATAAAAACCAATAAACATAACCAGTTAAGGAGAAAACTTCATCATACAAAAATATAAGAAGAAAAAACTGATATAGGTTTTCATTGATTGATTCTGAAACATGGGATTGAGGTCAAATTTATAAGTCAAATTTATATTAAACTGCAGACAGGTATATGTATACATTATTCATTAATTTCACTATGGAAGTCAAATTTATATTAAACTGCAGACAGGTATATGTATACATTATTCATTAATTTCACTATGGGAGCAAATTGAGGTCTCAAAACAATTCAAATTGAATAGCGAGGTTGCATCCTGTAACTAGACACTAAAATTTAAATATAAAATTGACAAACTAAAGATCCACAACTTTCCCAAGCAAAGATCAAATTTCCAAAGTATCACAACACTAAAGTGAAAATAAATCCACGTAATGCAAAACAACATTACAAAGAAAGCTATTAGTCTATCGATCATCTGAAGTGCCGAATTAGTCTATCGATCATAAACCATTCACAAATTCAAACTCAATTTGAGAGATGAAAGTAAAACGTCAAATTTATCTCAAACTAAATGAGCTTGATAATGTATAATTCTTGCAGAGCGCGAATAACCCAAACACCATAGTTTGAAGAAAAGAAGTATAAAATTCAAGACTGTAGAAAAAGAAGTAGTTACCTCGAACTGGCATGATGAAGAGAATGTATGCATTGGGGATATGAATGTAGAATTACGTTTGGCAAGAGAAACAAGTGCTCTGACTCTGCAAATCGCCATTGATTGATAGATTACAGAGCTCTCTTGCTTCACTTCTAGCACAGTAGAATCGTAGAAAATGCATGCGAGGTGTGGAATTTTGTCAGTGCGTGAGAACTGAGAGGTGTGAACAAATAACTCTGACACTGATGCTGATGCAGTGAAGCCAGCTTTGCCTCGTTTTTTAATTGCAAATATACCCCTAATTTTAGGTAAAATTGCACTTCCAGGAAATTCCTATGTGATTTTTAGGGGTGGGGGTGAGTCGATCCAATTCAGTTTTCGATCGAAACCGTCCATGACTCACTTATTCTCCGTTTACTTTTTTTTTAATCGGATTGACTCGATTTGACTCGAACCTACTTTTTCCGTTTCGAGTTCGGTTTAATACAGTTTTTGGTCTAATGAAAATTTTACCTACGTGTTTAATTGTATACGCCTTTTGGATCATAATTCAATAACACCAAGTATTAAAAAAATATTTAACCTCATTTCAAAATATATATATATATATATATATTTAACTTCATAATATTAACGGAAGTCCAAATAGTCTATTCCATCATAATTTAAAATATATTCTATAAATAACTTTAAGAAAAAAAAAAATATATATATATATATATAATTCTATAACAATAATAACAATCACGACTCACGATTGAATATTAATAGCATGGTCCAAACTAAAGTTAAGTTTTGGTCTTCGATCTAAAAATAAAATATAAAAAAGAGAGCCATTCGTGCAATTAACAACAAAAAATTGGAGGAATACAAAGTCCAAAGTTAAGTCAATATATATATATATATATATATATTAATAAAACAATATCCATTAACTGAAATCATTATCTAATATTTAATAAAATAATCTATAAATACGTATGATTACTTAAAATAAACTATATATTTATTTATATTTAGTTTTACAATATATATTTAATATTTACTCGGTTTAGTTGGATCGGTTCGGTTTTTGGTAAGACAAAACCATTCATAACTCATTTAAACTCAGTTTTCATTTTTTAGAATCAGATTGACTCGTCTCAATAGGGTAACTCGACTTGAACAAGTATTTTCGGTTCGGTTTGGTTCGGTTAACCATGGATGTAAAACTGTGCCCACCCATAGTTATTTTTAAGGGCAATCACAAATAAGTTTTGAAATTTTTTTTAGAACAAATTACAAGTAATTTGCGACCTCTTCATAAGTGACCAAATTAGTCCTCTTGCAAGTGCAAAATTAGTCTCTGACCTTTCAAAAATACATAACTAGTCCTTGTTGACTATTAGATTAAAGGTTTAAATTACTTTTTCCGAATCGAGGTCTTCTTCCGAATCTAAGTTTAGATTCTATCTAATTCATTGGGTCGATTAGGTTGTGAGGGATAGAGGGAAAAAAAAGAAGTTATTTCAAAGTTGGAATACACGCACATAAAGAAAAACTAGTAGAGAAAGCTAGTTAGTCTCTCAACTAATGATCAAAGGAGAGCGGAACAGCGACGCCATTTCGGTAGAGGGCGGCATGAGAGTTGTCGCTTTTGGAGACAATGACCCTGTCAGGTGTGACTTTGGCGACCATGACAGTGGATCTTTGGACTTCGCAACGGCAGTTTGAGACAATTGAATTCTTCTACCACATTTTCATCTCTCGAGTGTAATTTCACAATTTGTTAGGGTTATAAGTGCAATTTTCCTTTCTTATGATGTTAAAAACATTGAAATATGATTAGATATGCATATTTGGGGAATGAGAATGGATATAGGTCCCCTCATCCTCATCCCCACTTCCCAGACCCTTCCCCCATCCCTCCTCCATATTTCCCCATTTGGGGAAAATGAGGATGGGGAATTTTGGAGGGACCCATATCCATCCCTATCCCTAATTCCCCATTTCCCCCATTTTTCCCTGTTTCCCCGTTTCCCCCGTTCCCCCGTTCCCCCATTCCCCATTTGACTAAAAATTACAAATTAAACTAAAAAAACAAACATTTCATTACAAATACAAAATAAAGTGTTTTAAAACTCATTAGTAAATGTGTATATATACTTAGGGAGTTAGAGTTCTCCCTCCCCTAAATAGGGATGGGGACGAGAGGAATTGGAGTCCCGGGAAAAAATATGCATCTCTAAATATGATTGTAAAATTCATTACCTTTTTAATATTTAATATATGTTGCAAATGAAAAGACTATTTTGCCACTAATTCGTTAGCAATAAACAGAAATCATTCATTGGTACGATTCAAAGTGGTTATTTCTGCAATTACACAATATGTAACTATATGTTGGTGCATTTTGCCGTTGTTTTGATCATCTATATAAAAACAATCACGTAACAATTCATCGAATTTTATTGGATTTCATCAAAATCTTTGAGGAAGTTAATGTAAGGGTTTAAATTATATTTATATATAGAGCAAATAACATCATACCTCCTTGAGGTTTCCTCTTTTACTCGTGGAATTAACTTTACTAAAAACTAACATATACCTCCCATGCTGTTAGGGTTTGATCAGGTTGACCGTTTAGTTAAACACCTTAAAAGGGTAATATTGTCATTTTACCCTTAATTTAATAAAATCATAAAATTTTAAAAAAAAAAAAATTGATCTATGTAAGGTTCTAGTGTTTATGCTAAGACAGACCAATAGAGGGGTGAATAGGTCTTTGCCAAATATTCGTGGAATTAAATTGAACTTTTTAATAAATATATTAAAGTACAACACAACTTCAACATGATTAACCCATACTTGTATTAATAAATTAATACTTGGTTAAACTTAACCCAATATTGCTTAACAAAATAATACTTGACAAACAATCAATTAATAAACAATATGTCCACAACAATATTTAGATCATCTGAACATTGCATTCTTTTAGATGTGACAATATAACTACCTTAGAGAAGCATTCTAGATCTCTACCACAACGTGTTACAATGTCATCCTCACAGAATTGCCTAATTTTTGCAGTAACGTTTGTTCATTAACCAAGACATAATACCGCGAGATTCTCGTAACGGAGGCAGGTCGTGGAATTGCCAAAATCTTGGCATTAAATTTTGATAATTCGACACGACGTATTTACGCAATGTCCATGTCATTGATTGAGGTCGCAGAATTCGCAAAAACTTGGTAGTAACTTTTGCCTATTTTAGCGCGACTTGGGACTGCAAGGTCTAGATCGTGAAATTGTCAAAATCTTGGTAGTCAGTTTGTAGTTTTTTGGCACGACGTAATACCATGACATGGAGGTCGCATCAGGTTATTTTACCATGCACGGCGTCGCAACGTTTTTCCCATGTCAAAACGCACAATCACGATAGACTCTTCGAGTCGTTTTAATGATCACTTTTTCAGTGCTATGTATAAAAGAATTTGCTCTTTTGGAATCATTATCACTTCATACACGCACAAAAATGAAATTTCCAAAACAGATGTGCTTTCGGTCCGTCATCCCTCAAACCTAGACCATGTGATAAAGCTCATGTTGGTTGGGTCTCATTTTTTCCATTGTCTTCATGGGTCATGTAAGTACTTGTATTTCATCTTGACTTGTTCTTACTATTCTTAGACTTCATTTATATATGTTTTGAAGTTTTTTTGAGAATGTATTTAAGGGTTAGTAATAGCTAAGTTGTTGGGTTTGTTTGTGACAAGGGTTCTTAATTTAGAACATTGTTTTCATTAATAGTCTTTGTAGAATCATTTGGTCTTGCATTCTACTGTATATGTTCATGTTGCATTGAGCACATAGGCCACATTATTTTCTTTTTGAATCCAAGTCTTGCTATCCGAAGGTGTCAGATTAAGTGAGCAATTTATTGGTAAAAGTCTTGTTATCAGAAGGTGGTGTCAAATTATGTAAGCATTGAGTGAATCAATTGTCACTATAAAAGGTTCGAGAAGTAGATTTATGCTATAGTCCTAGCGTGGTGTGACTAGGTGAGTCAAGTGCTTGAGATTTTTGTGACGAAAGTGGTTGACGGTGCTTGGTCCCGTGGTTTTTACCGGTTAAGGTTTTTCACGTTAAAATCAAGTGTCAATTGCTCTATCTTTAAACTTGATTTTATTTGTGTATATTCTCCATTGTTTGTATTCCGCTAGAGTTTCATCCAAAAAATTGGGTATAAACCTATTCTTCATTCCTCTAGGTTAATAGTACGTAACATACTTTTACACACTTTCATTACCAAATAAAATATTATATTTAAAACTCCAGATCACTTTAGTGAGATGAAATATAAAAATATTTATTTATTTTTTAAACTCCTTTTATCTAACTATTTTGTGAATATATATTTGGACTAATTGAACATATATCCCCTGAATTTAGGTAGAATTGTATGTTTATGGAATTTTTACCCTTAATTACACAAATATCCCCTGTAATTAGTTGACTTCGTTAAATCTAACCATTGACCACAATTTTAACCAAAAAATGACTAAAGTGCCCCTAGTTACCTATTTTATTATTAATTATATATATACTTTTTTTTTGACAATTTATATATATACTTAAAATAATAATTATATACAATAATTAATTTATTTATTTATTTAATAATTTTATAATCCATTTTTAATCCAATTTTTACATTTTTATAATCCATTTTTTAAAATAAATTAATTAAGTATTATATATAATTATTATTTTTAAGTATATATATAATCATTTTTTTAAGTATATGTATAATTATTTTTTTAAATATATATGGTTAGATTTAACGTTTTGTATAATTATGGGTAAAAATTCTATATACATACAATTATACATAAACTCAGGGGTGTTTATGCAATTAGTCCATATATATTTCATATTAGAGGTTCAATCAATAAAAAAAAAAAATATGAATCCATAAAATACCGTGATACATGTTGTAATATTGGAAAATCTTCAATCAAATCCGTTCGATTGAGGTTTACATACCAAAAATGGTCTCTCAAATTCACATCAACCCCACCGAAAACTCGATAAATTGAGCTTAGACCTCTCTCCTCTTTTTTTCTTCCCAAATCATCCCTTCAACCACCCACTTTTTCATTTCCAAACATCTTTTTATGTCTAGATTTATGCATAATTTTACATGGCAGGGTTGGTGATATTGTTTCATCACTTCATTTCAATATATATCATTTCTTCGTTTATTTTATTCATTTTTTAAATTTCTAAATTTTCATATTTTTTTATCTCATATTTTAACACCATTGATGTATATGCATGATATTTATGTAATATATCGGTATATTAGGTAAATCATCCTGATATCATTTGTTTAATGTATTTTACAACAGATCTATTTGATATTTGGTTAGATCTTAGATTTGATTAGATTTATGATTAGATATTGATAATAAAAAAATATATATGAAATAATACATAAATAAATATAATTTGACTCATCTTAATTCGTGATGATTTTTATAATATTCACTTAAAAAGTGCGTCAATTTATAGGTTATTTGTTAGGCTTCTAGCTAGGTCATTTGATTTGTTGTATTTAGTGCTTTTGATAATTTTGACTAACATTTCTAGTATTTCTAGGTTTTATAGTTTTTCTTTATTGTGGATCCTCGATTTAACAATAATCTTAAAAAGTTTTAATCGATGTTAAGAAGTTTTGATCTTGATCATTGAGACTCTCTTGGATTTTGTTAGAATTCTGAATCCCACACCTAAAACTTTTTGTAAACTTTTATCTCATTAGAATGTTTTTTCCTTTTATTTTTTATTAAATAATATTTTAAACCCAAATTTTGGTTCAATTGTAAGAGAATTTGCTCTTATTTTTAAGTAATGTGATAATGTTTTCATAGTTCTTCCTTAGCAATGAGTTGTAATCATAAATTAGTTTTGCTAATTGGGATTGTATTGAATTAAGTTGTCATAAATAATTGAAATAGAATCTGAAAACTAAAAAGATGTTTTAACTTGTGTTAGAGATAGTTTTCCCATTGGTGTTTGCTCAAGCTCTATCAGAGCCTGCTTCCTTTTCATGGTACCAGAGCCTCTCAATGACTAATCGTCTATGGCTAACGGTTCCAGTAGATCTTCGACAATCAGAGATGGTGATCGCAATTCTTCATCGTCCTCATCAGCCAACTTCACTGTTCTTGCAAAGTGCGATTAATTAACTTCAATATGTCTATCAAGTTTGATAGAAAGAATATATTAGAAAGCACTAACGAAGTTGATTCGATAGTGTGCCATTCCATGCCTCCATAATCCTTATTGTGCTGTGCCCGTTTAGCCGGCCAAGCCTTAACATGCAGGCACGAAATGACAGCATTAGTTAAAATGAACGTTAAACCCGTTCAACCTACATTGAACTTATTCTTAAAGATATACGTTGACTTATTCACTAAACGAAAACGTTAAACTTATTCGTTAAGATTTACGTTAACTTATTCATCGAACAAGTTTTACATTGAGAGAAATTAAAAATTAAAAAGAAATTTAATTAAATATTAAAAATAATATTTAATTAAACATTAAAAAGAAATTAAAAATTTTTTAAGGTAGTAACCGGTTACTAACTGTAGGGAAACAAATTTCAACATCACATGGATTTTTTCTACCTCATCGATGTGCCCGAATTCCATTACGATGTTCTGTCAACATTGTGTATTTTGAAACCCTGTTTCTTAATACATTAGTGTGTTCCTAAACAAAACTCTTGCAAGTTGAGTTGTTTATCCTATTGAGTTCAACAAAATTTCAAACCACTTGACAAATTAAAATGTATGCGAGAGTTCCCATAGATTTTACCAGTAATTCATGGGGGTAATTGAACAGAGCTACCTTGAGGTTAATGAAGCATAACCTCTTCAAACATACAAGGTGTCTCTATACTTTATAAATGTCGACTACCTTTTACTAGTAATCTAACAAGATCTCACCTCCTTCAACAAGGAAGCAATAGCCAAATCATGACTATTTCACGCCGACAGATTGGACAAGATACCTTATCCTAAACCTTAACATGAATTTGAAGAATTAACATATGACACTCTACTAGTTGATACAATTTTAGTACACAAATTCAGATCAAAGAGACTCGAGAGTGAAACCATGAAAAAAAATTTCAAATTTTAAAGCAGCACAACACAACAAAAAAAACATGAGAAAGATCCACTAAGATGGATTGTTCCAGTTAATCAAAGAAATTCATGTCGAATATTACAAGTTAAAGAACCTATAATGATATCTTTATTTGACCAATGGACTAGCATCTGAGCAGTTGTTTGTTTTAGAAATATGGATTCTGACGAGATATAGTATTTACTATTTAGATACGATTGATCGACTCAGTGGGATGCATACAACAATGTTCACTGCTTGGACATCTATGTGACGATTATAGAGATAAGGGTGACCCTAATACATAACAATGCTCTATTTCACAAATGCCTTGCAGTACTAATCAACAAAATAAACAAATCATGAAATATCAAATGGTTGAGACAGTACAGGAAAATGAAAGAATTATGTATTTATCTACTGTTTTGAGATGCAGATTGGATTGAAGAAACATTACCTACAAAATAAGTAAAGAAATGACAAAATTCCACTGCCCGCAACACAAAAATTCATTTTCAGTTTTCGTTGGCAGTCTCTACTTCCTCTGCATCAGAGTTCAAGTCAGCTAACCCATCATCAGAATGCAAACCCTCTTCTGGTCGTACTTTAACAAATTGTTTACTAGGTGCTACTCGGAGTGGTCTTCCCATAAACATCTGCAACACACAACTTCTTAGAGAGTGCTTCACTTTAGAACATTCTTTTAAGATCCAAATAGCAAAATGAGCAAAAGTATAATAAACCTCCAAACAGTAACACACAATTACCTTCCCTTCAAAAGCTGAAAGGGCAGCGTCGGCTTCTTTCTTGGTTTTAAATGAGACAAAGCCATAACCAGATGACCTTCGTGGATTATTGTGAAAAACAACTTCGGCGGAATAAATGTTACAGCCCTCTGAGATAAAGAACTCCTTGAGATCTTTAGCCCTAGCTTCAAATGATAGATTCGCCACAAACAAGTTAAATGTGATTGGCTTTGGTCTCACAGGTGGGGCTGCAGGGTTCTTCTTCTTCGGCTTTGCATAATTGACCTTCAGAGTACGACCTTCAAATTCCTATAAGGAAGTCATCAGAAGATAAAAACGTTCTAGTTGATAAAAACGCTAAGCCTACATATAGTCGCAGAGAAAACAAAGGCAGGTCAAATAAACCTAGACAGATGAAATCATATGTTTCCTATGTTATCAAATTCGCAAACTTCAAAAAGCAAAATGGAATACTTCTATTTCCCTAGTCTCAAATGTTGCAAGTCATATATCTAATCACAACTTCAATACCATTTATTTTACTAGTTTTCTCACAACCCAATACAGATTATAATCAATACAAGAGAAATCAATAAAAGAACACAACTTTAATATGCTTACATACGATTCGAGATTGTTCAGAGCAGCAAGAGCTTCCTCAGGAGAACCCATTGTAACAAAAGCCAAACCCCTGTTCCTGGTTTTGTTATGCATCGAAAGCTGACCAAAAAAAAACAAAAAACACAGAGCCACATCAAGAAACTATAACAAAATCATTAAACCAATAAATATTGTCAAAAGAAAGAATAAGAACCTCAACATCAAGTACAGTCCCGTGCTTCTCGAACAAAGCACGAATATCTTCAGCGGTACTAGTCCAAGGCACATTCTGAGCAATCAATCTGTCTTTAGAAAGCTCTTCATTTTGCTCAGTGCGTGCAGTTTCGGTGGAGGAAGAGGAATCAACAACTGGGTTTTGAGTGGTGGCTGCAGAGACATGGAATATAAAATGGCCAAGCCTTTTGGGTTTAATTGGAAATGTGTAAGAACGAGAAAAGGACCAAGAAAGAGAGAGATTGTTGTTGTTTTGTTGGTTTTGTGGTTTATGGAGAGACAAAACAGGGGATAGATGAAGTTGTTGTTCAGTGGATAAGTAGGTGTTTGAAGGGAAACAGTTGAGACGAAGTAGAGCCATAGCCATTGAGAGTGAGAGTGTCTTCTGTTGCGGCTTTTGGATAAGGAGATTTTATTATTTTTGGGAGCTAAATCGATAATATCAATATCACTCTCAATACTAGCTCGTTCTGGTCCATTTTGTAGTTCGCAGAGGACCACAAACGACGTCGTGTGGGAATATTATTTTTTGAAATCAAGCAGCAAGCAATCAAATATTATTATAATATTTCAAAAAAAAAAAAAAATTTATTAACTATGGGTTTGTTTATTTTTTTTTTGTCTGAAAACTAAACAGTCATGAATTTTTCTAAAAATCGAATAGGAACTTAAATCTGAATTTGAATTACGTTTTTTTTTTTTCCTCATATCCGAATATATTGTCAACACGTTTATTTTTTAAAAGTAAAATTTTCTGAAAATAAGTAATTTTACATTTATACTCATGTTAAACAATTATACATACAATATGGAATAAAAACAATCCAAAATAATAATTATATATGAACACAAACAAACTTCATTTTTACTAAGAAAAGAAAAAGTTTTTTTTTTTTCAAAAAATAAAAAGTGCAGCAGGAAAACTCGCACAAAACACTATAGCAAAAATAATATATAAACATATCACCCTAATATTATAATAAAATATTAATATTAAATACCAATATGAAAAGTTATTAGGGTTCTTTTTTATTTGTAAAGCTATTTAAAATAAGTAATAATTAAAATAAATATTTCTATACCATATATAATTATGATGAAAATGGAAATATGTTATATACAGGGGATAATATTGGAAGAAAAGATTTTGGATTGCATTTAATACAATTCAGTGATTTGCAATTAAGTGAAAAGTTGGGTTTTTTTACTTTTTATTTTAAGTTGTTTTTTGATATTTTTAAGTTGTTTGATCAATTAAAAAAAAAAACAAATAAAACAACTTAATAATTATGATTCAGACCCATTAAATTTTAAGTGGAAAAAACAAACGACCCCTAAGTCCAGACCGATAAGATAACGTTGGCCAACGGTATATGACTCACACCTATATCATTAGTTTGCAGGTTCATTAAAATATTACAATTTTTAAAAATTCATAATCTTACTCCACCGTCCATATCTTAAAATAATTGAGATGGATGATAGAGATCAAAACATAAAAAATAAAATAAATAAATTACAAGAAAAATGAATAGAAAAGTATAATAATAATAATAATAAATATAAATAGAGGGGCGAAGATCACTACCGTCCATATCAAAGAGAGAAACTCAAAATCATGGTTATCAAACTCGAATAATCTTGAAATTTTGTGTGTAACTATATTTCATTTTTCTTATCATTAAATCAAAATGCGGATGATTTAGAGATGGTTTGTAATTGATAACTCTCCTATAATAGTATATACATAAAGAGAGAAACTTTCTGGTGGGTGATTCCGGAGAGTGAGAGAGTGTTAATATTGAGGAATGGCTTTTTGCCGTTGGATCCAGTTCTATATTCTCTTCCCTCACATAATCCAACTCCATTTATTTATTAAATAAAGAAGCTCTCCATCTCCGTTTTTGATGATGTTTGAAATGATAATCTTAGGATGCTTTAAACACATGTATGGAGGAAGTAGAAATTTCATGCAATCATGAGGATATCATTGGTAATAATTGATAAATGAAACTCCTTTTTTATTCTGCAAATTGAAATGGTTTATATATAATGATTCATGTATGCAAATTCCCTCTTTAGTTTACTCGTGTAAGAAGATCTTAACGAAATCGAGCCCCAAATGTAATTAAGAAGACTGCCATTGGAGGTGGAATTTGTTGAAAAAGGGTTGTCATAACTAAATAAAATTCCCTATCCATTCGAAAATATGTTCCATTTTTACAACAAAATGTTGTTAATACAATTGGCTGATGACACTGAAATGCCAAAAATACATATTCAAAAAAGGGAGCCAATAAGATATTAAATCCCCAAGAAATTTCAGGTCCAGATTCAATCAAAACTATATGGATGATAGATCTTCATATATAGTCTTGATACCTGGCCTCTCAGAGACGGATCGTAGGCATCGTAAAGCTATTCCAAGGACCTCCTTCATTCCCTTCTCAGCTGCTGGATTCCCCACCTCAGCTGTCAATGCAGCATCAAAGCTATCCGAGGCATGACCTTCCGCCACCTTCAGCCGCATAAAATCTGTCAAATCAACCCCTCCCCCTTCACCGGAAATCACATCACCTGCACATTTACCAGTTAGAAGTTCCAACAGTACCACTCCAAAGGCATAAACATCTGACTTAAACGAGGGATGTGGTTTCTTCGAAGCAGCCAACTCCGGTGCACGATAACCCAACACTCCAGCATCAAGAATCTGTTCAATGGTACCCGCTTGGGTCATGAGTCGGTGTAGGCAGTAATCAGCAACACGGGCATTAAGATCAGGACCATCTAATAGAATGTTTGATGCCTTTAGGTTGCCGTGTGGAACAGCGCGATCAAAATGGAGATAGTTCAGGCCACGTGCAACATCAACTGCTATTTTGAGTCTCTGGACCCATGACAGCGGGGGCCCTTTTCTTCCTGGTCGATCTGAAAATTACAACTTATCAGTTATAAAAATTAAATTTAGCCAAATATACGAGTAGTGTATGCAAAAATAGTTAAACTAGAAGAGATTTTCATACTTAGACAAAGAGCTCAATGATGTGTTTCTCATATCTAAACACTAGATGATTTGGGCAATTGCATTAATAGATAGGTTAGCAGTGACATCAAGAATGACCAAGTACTGAGCTATATGTTCCACGTTACAATTAGAGATTTAGAGAGCGCTGCGGGTTGACTTATAATACCAAGTCACTACTTTCAGTCAATTGTCTTATTGCTCTAATCAATCACAGGAATAAATATATATATATATACAATTATCTGAATCCCCCATAAATCACAGTAACTTTAATATGATGCAAAAGAAAAGGGAAAAAAAGTTACCATAAAGAAAGGTTGCAAGACTTCCAGGTGAGATGTAATCTGAAAGAATGAGCTTCTCATGCTGTGTTGGCCCCCAATAATATCCTCTCAAACCAACAACATTTGGATGCCTGATATTTGCAAATTTTTTAGCCTCCTTAGCAAACTCTTTTCTCTGTTTTGCCACCCCTTCTCTCAACCATTTCACAGTAAAGCACGCCCCATTCTCCAATGTTGCCTTGTAAGAAGTTCCATGACTGCTCCTCCCTAATACTTCAGCCGGGGCCTTTGATAACTCCTCAGGCGTCAAACTGACTGTGTCATCAAGAAAATATAGTTCACCAACCAATCGGTCTGGTGATCTCACATCCAATCTTGCAAGATTTTCAACTGTAAATGAATCCCCAGACCCTGGTGACCAAGACAAATTACTGTTCTTTGACGGTGAGAAGCCAGTTATTGCTGTCATTTTCTCATCAGGACTTATAATCTCAGATGATGATCCTTTCCTTGAAGCCACAAGATCCTCTGCTGAAACAACCAAAGGCACACCACTGCCTGTTCCGGTTGAGCCAGAGGGATTTGTTTGAGCATATCTACGGATATTTTTCTCTGTAGCATGTTCTGCTGGTAATCTCCTTGATACACGAATGTAATGTACGAAGACAGCAAGCAGGATGAGAATGAGGATAGCCAGTACACATGAAACTATCACAATGACTTTAACAAGAATGCTAATAGGTTTCCTCTTGTGGTTTTCAGTTGGAAAATTGCCTGATCCAGGAGGACCACCAGGAAAGCTTAATCTGGTATTTCCAGGATAAAAAGAAGAGCTAGGAAACTTCCTCAGATTTTCAGGAACAACTCCAGAAAAATCATTGTATGAAACATTAAAGTTTTCAAGACTGTTAGGCAAGTTGTTAGGCAAAGGACCAGCAAAATGATTCTGAGATATATCTAATGACCTTAGGGAGCTCACATTAGCCATAGAAGTCGGAAGAGAACCAGATATATTATTCCCTGCAAGATCGAGCACTTGAAGTCCTGTTAATGATCCAATTCCAACAGGAAAATAGCCATTAAGCTGGTTATGAGAAAGATCAAGGACCTGAAGAGTAGACTCACTGGGAGGAGAGAATTCAATAGCACCGGTGAGTAAATTATCTGCAAGGTGGATTTCTTGCAATGTGGATGAGGTTAGCAGATCAGTTAGGAAAGATCCATCTAAGTGGTTGGAACTGATATCAAGGACTCTAAGCTTTGGATACTGGATAATAACTTTGGGCAAAGAGCTAGTAATTGAATTGTGGGAGAGATTGAGATAATTTAATCGCAAGAATTGTGGTGTTAGCTCAGGAATGGACCCTGTCAATCGGTTTTGGCTCAAATCAAGATATTCAATGTTACCCCACTTCCCCATTCTGGTCAGATTTCCTTCAAATTGGTTATTTGAAAGATCAAGCACAGCACAGCTTCCGGTCAGCAAAGGAAGTTCGCCCGTGAGTCCATTGGAGGAGAGATTTAGCAAATGAAGTGTCGTCGATAGAATCATACTTACTGTCCCTGAAATATGAACTAAAATGTCAGTTGCATAATAAACAACACTAATACAAATAAGCTACTGTTATCTTTCAAAACCAAACATAAAATGATAAAGGATCTAAAATAATGCAAGTTGTACCTGAGAGATTATTGGCACTTAAATCCAGTTCAGTTAAAAGCAAAGAATCTCCTTTCAACAGGTCATTAGGGATAAACCCTGAAAATCTGTTGTTGCTGAGTTTGAGGACTTGAAGGTCATAAACAAAAGTGAATCCAGGCAATTCTCCAGACAACAGATTGTAGCTCAAATCCAATACCTTCAAGTTTTCAAAGAGCTGCAATGCACCTCCATTCACCAATGATCCGGTAAGCTGATTGTGGCTAAGATTTAAATACTTAACACTGTCAGAAATATCCGGTAACAATTTCTCTAAACTAGAGCTCCCTAACAAATTCCCACTAAAATCAACATGACTGGCATTTGTGAGAAGGAAAAATTCCCCATCAAGATGACCATCAAACAAGTTACCATGCAAGTCAAGCACCTGGAGACCTGGAATGAGCTCAAACCCTCTTGGGATATTCTTGATAAACCCATTAGAAGATAGGTTTAGATACATCAAGTTATTTAGCCTAGTCAATGATTTTGGCAGTGACCCAGAAAAGGAATTGTGGCTTAAGTCCAATGACTGGATTGAAACAAGCCCGGACACTGAATCCGGAATTGACCCTGATAAGTTGTTCCCAGCCAACGAGAGGTTTCGTAAGCTCTCTAATTTACCAATTCCTGGTGGCAATGTCGAAGAAAGCTGATTATTGGAGACATCAAGAAACTCAAGGCTTTTAAAGTCACCTATATTGTCAGGTAATATGCCCGATATGGAGTTATTCGACATGGAGAGTTTCACAAGCATTGTGAGATTTGAAAACACTCTCAAATCTGCAACAGCAGAGAGACCTAAGTTGTCAAGAACAACACCAGCAACATTTCCACCGTTACAAACAATTCCATTCCAAGAAGAAGGGCAACCATTAAAGTCAATGGACTCTTCATTCCATGATTGAAGGACAAAACCAGTAGGGTCATTCTTGATTCCTTTCTTGAATTCAAGCAAAGCCAAAATGTCCTGAGAAGGAAGCTGCCCCATGGAAGAAAAGAAAAACAGAGATAACACCAAAAGCCTAAAGAGCTTCATATTAATCATCCAGACACTGCCTTGAATCCAGGAAATATACAATCTAAATGCCAACAACACAAGCCCTAATGTATTTAACACCAAATATCACAAAAACAACATACAACATAATAACCTCATCTCCAGTTTCGAGCTCTGATTCAACAAATTAAACTAAGTTGCGACCATTTTTACACATTTAATAAAAAGAAAAACTGGAAATTGTGTCTATGGACTCAACTGCATGTTACCTGGTCATGGACAAAACAATGATACAAGACTGAGCTTGAAAGGACTGGTTGAGCTTCCAAAAACAGCATTTTTCTTACCAAGATCTCATTTTTCATCAACAATGTGGGCTCATTGGTAACACTTTTTACAGAAGACTCCAATTTTGAAGCATTTGCAACAAAATACACATGGGTTGGTTATAGCTCACCTCCTATAGACTGTTTTGACATATAAAAAGAAACCCATGGAGGAAGAAGAAGAAGAAGAAATGGATCTTCAGTCTTCAGTCTCTCAACTAGAATGTAATAAATAACAGGGACCCAAGAATTTTCTGGCTATAAAACCCTAACAACAGTACATTTTATTTTTAGCTCCATTAAACATAACAGAACCCTAAAGTTTCTTTAATGGCGATAACAATAAAACCCATACAGAAAATGGGTTTTGTCTCTTTTTTCTGTCTCACAGAAAAGCACGTGAGTACTCAAAAACAAAGCATTTGGACGATTTTAAAATAAAAAAGAAAAAGTTGTAATTTTTGTTCATTCTTTCGAGGGCAAAGTGTCAGTAAAAGACAAAAGATAGCGGGAAAATGTTAGTTTATTTAATTTTTGGGTTATTTGCATAATTAGTGATTTACCCGCCAAAAAGAGAGAATCTCTCTTAACTTTGCATGGTGGACGTGAAAGGATTTTATCAAATCCAATTTTCAGATAGTTTTCAACTTTTTTTCTTTTTTTTAAGAAAAAACAAATAATAATGGCATAGGAGAGTGTGATGTAGAGCCACGTGGCAAAATGGGACCCGTAACTGCCCATTTGACTAGGGCTTCTTTTTACGAGTTCCAATAATAACCCACAAGAGGTGAAGTTGGTGGAGATATAATGAGTGGGCCACCGTTGCTAGAAAACATCCAGTTATATTGTGACACGTGTCAAAACGTGGTAGCCCAACAGTAGGCTGTATGTAGACTGTAGACTGTTGTCACCATCGTGTAGAATAATTCCAGGCTGTTGGTGTTTGTAGACTTACAGGTATGTAGATCAAGTGGACTACATAGCTCCATCACGAGAATAAGGAAATCAAAGGTGGTCCCTACCTTGATAAAGAATGGTGATTTGTTTGTCTTTGTCCACGTATACTATAGTACTGTGTTGTCGTCTGCGTAGTAAAACTTTCTCTTTTTGGGTTTTGAGTGTTCGACTGTTCGTGTGGTGATTTTTTTAACTAAAAATTCGCTGTGATAATTGTTCCTGGGGCTAGTTTCGTAAATATAATCCTAAGGGATACTAAGTTTTTTTCAAAAAAAATATGATTCAAATCAAACACTGTGGATGCGTCTGGTATGACTTATGACTTATGAGTTGGGTCTGAATCGAGACGAGACAGATTAAAACGATAGTTTGTTTTTGTTGTTGAGCAGTTGAAGACTGAACAGTCGTCTTAAACACCGAATAATGAACGAAACCTAAAACTAATGATTTTTTTGTTTTTTTGTTTTTATTATATCCGAATGTAAACTTTTTTTTTTTTTTTAATAAGTAATTTGACAATTATACATTTATTACTATTAATTATTATGTATTTTTATTTTATATGATACAAACAACTCATTAAAAATAATTTAATAAATCCTAAACCATTTTTATGTAATAATGATAAAATGTTATTCATGATTAAGCTATGATATATAGCGGTTTTATTTTTAAAATATAATAAATAATAATTTAGAAATGGTTTTAATGGTGTTGAAAATGACAATGTGGTTAATGATCCTTTTTTAAAGCGGTTTATTGTGATAGCCAGAAATGGTTTATAGGCCCAACATGCAAAGACCCAGAACGTAATGATGTTAGGATTAATCTAGGCCTGTAACGCTGGTTGACTCGATACTGCTATCAGTATTGTTGACTGACCAAGTCAAAGAAGTTATCAATATTGATAAACAAACCATTCAAACGTGAAGCGAATCTCTCCTTAAATCTCTCCACGTGATTCTAGCCTACTCTGACCGTTAAAGAGAAATTTGGCGCCTATGAAAAGGATCCTCACTGACCTTAGTGGAGAGGTGCAAAAAAGCTTAAGATTAGCATATTGAAACTATAAAAATTCTGTCAACCCAAATTGAAGTGGTTTTTCTGATCACGATCAGATTGCTCAGCCCAAGCATACCTAAGGCTAAGATCATATATCCCATTTTCATCATTGTTTCCTTTCTGATCTTTTTTGTTTATTTATTCATTTGCAGGTTAAACGAAGGAGACAATGAATTAGAGTCGAAAAACTCATCTCACCAGCAAAACCATCTTCGAACGACATCCTACAACTGACAAACCAGAATAGTTGTCTTGGGCCTAACTCAACCTGACCCAATCCTTTTCAATCGTCGATCGACCCCCTACAGTTTGGAGCCCACCGTGGGGCCCATCGCAACGTTTAAAAAAAAAAAAAAAAAAACCAGTCAAGCCTCCCAACATGTCTGAAGATGGAAACACCCTGACGGTCAATGAACAAATCATGACGTTGGCTGCCCAAATGACCACAAATGCAGCGAAATTACAGGCACTCGAGGCAGAAAACGCTGCAATTCGAGCAACTAATGAGAAACTACGAGCCCTAGTTAACGGCGTGATACCCGATAGTGAAACAACGAGACGCCCAATCCCAATTCTTAACGACGAGCAGGAAGTCGATCGAACAGCTCCAGACGACCTAACTGGACAAGTACAATGAGATGTAAATCCCAATCTCGGCTGTAATCAGAGAACGCCACCGACGGCCAGAGTCGAAATCGACCTCAAAGATTTTGCCGCTCCGGAACGAAAACGAACAGGATCTAAGTGCAGGCCAGTGACCGGAAAACGTCTTAAAAGTCCCTTTATCAATCCAGTCGACCTCAGGTTTGGTTAAATCCGGATTTGAATTACCTATGGCTATTAACAGTGAATTTTTTCGTAGATTCGTAGAGATGAAAGCTCTTATACAAAGGATCCCTAGAGTTCCTGCTCCGATAAAGAAAAGCACAGCCAACAGCTTCGCCGACTCACCATTTGTCGACGACATAGCCCTAACCGAAATGCCGAGGAAATTCAACTTTCCAAACATGAAGCAGTACGAGGGAATGACTGATCCAGACGATCATATAGCGCAGTACAAGCAGATAATGTTCACTGCAGCAATTCTGCGCGACCTGCGTGAAGCATGCATGTGCAAAGCATTCGGATCTAGTCTTAATGGTCCGACTTTACAATGGTATACTAATTTACCTAACAATTCAATCAATTCTCTTGCACAACTTACAGATACGTTCGTAGAGCAATTTGCAAGCAGTAGAAAACTTGAGAAGCAGTCGAACGACCTTTATACAATCACACAAAGACATGGCGAAAACTTAAGGACTTATGTTGGACGTTTCAATAGAGAAAAAATGCAAATTCTACACTATAATCAGGCGACCGCCATCTACGCCTTCAGAAAAGGTCTCAGGTTTGATTCTGAACTTTATAAATAACTCACAAAATATCCATGCAGAACAATGGAAGATGTGTTAGCAAAGGCATGGGCCCAAATTAAATGGGAAGAAGACGAAGCCAATTTTGTAGGCAAAGTAAACAATTATTCAAATCGCAGAAACGATCAAGTTGACAGAAATTCAAAAGATCGAAAGTCAGAACCTTACCCGACAGGTAATAGAAGAAACGTACTGCCCCGACAAGAAAATTCAAATGGAGACTGACCGTATGGGCAGAACTATCCAAAAACAAGTAAACCACGCATAGAAGTCCCAGAATACAACCTAAGTATCGAACCAGTCGACCTTGTATCAATAATGAAAGAAATGGGCAAGACCGTCAAGTGGCCACGAAAGATGAATGCACCTCCAGAATATCTGGACGTAAGACTAAGATGCGAATTCCACGAGGATCATGGCCATCGAACAGAGGATTGTGTCGCTCTCAGGCTAGAAGTCGCAGAGCTTCTCAAACAAGGACATCTACAGAAGTTCTTGACAGATAAAGGGAAGCAAACTATAGCTCGACGTGACGAAAAAATGCCAGTATGGGATCCATCCAACTCTTCCCATGGTCAACAGGTGCCAAAACTTCGCTTGCTTGTATAGTTGGCGACATGAGATGGACAACTTATTTTCTTTTTTTTTTAAATAAGTAATTTGACAGTTATACCTTTATTGATATTAATTGTTATGTATTTTTATTTTATATGACACAAACAACTCATTAAAAATAATTTAATAAATCCTAAACCATTTTTATGTAATAATGATAAAATGTTATTCATGATTAAGATATGATATATAACGGTCTTATTTTTAAAATATAATAAATAATAATTTAGAAATGGTTTTAATGGTGTTGAAAGTGACAATGTGGTTAATGATCCTTTTTTTAAAGCGGTTTATCATAAGTATTAAGTTAAAAGAAATAAATTAGTATAATATAAAATTGGAAATAGACTATCTTTGGGAGGATCATTTTTAATATATATATATATATATATATATATTAAGTACAATCTAGTGATTTGGAATTAAGTTAAAAGTCAAGATATATATTTTTTCTTTCAGGTTTTTTATTTTATTTTATTTTTTTATTATTTTTTTATATATTATTAAGTTGTTTGACTACTTGAAAAAAAATAAACAAAACAACTTAATAATTTCAATTCAGACTCATTAAGTTTAAAATGCAAAAAACAAACATCCCCTAGGACTTTAGACTTTATAGAAGTCTCAATAGACTTTAATAAAGTCTTGATTTGAGATTAATGTATAAGGCCCAGTTTGACATTGCTGTGTTGTTGAAAAAATTGATTTTGATTCTGCTGTGGGAAAAATTGCTTTTGATTTTGCTATGGGGAGAATCAGTTGAGTGTTTGGTAAACTGATTTTTAAAAGTGTTGTGAGAACTAAAAGCAATTTCAATGTTTTTGGTAAATTGTAAGTAAAAAGTGTTGAGGGGATGTAAAATTACTATACAGATATATATCGAAGATGTTTTGAAAATAAATGATTTGTTTTATTTTTGTATAACCATAAACATATTATAAAATAAATAATTTGTTTTATTTTTGTATGACTATAAACATATTATAAAATAAATAAATAACTAGTTTTATTTTTTTGTGACCATATCATATTATTACTTTTTTTTTTCTATTGCCACATATATTGTGAATATATTAAGAAAACTCTTTTGATTTCTTCAATAATTTTTTTTTTTTTCTATATCAATGGTTTGTAAAAAAATTCATTAATCTTAAAGAGTAACATGTTTTCAATATTACTTCCTTAAGAAGCTTCTCATTTTCTAATTATGGGGAAGCTAAAAGTGACCAAAAACGTTTCCTTGAAATTATACCAAACACTCTAGTCTATGTAAAGAATCACTTTTTGTCCCAAAAACAGGTCTAGAAGCAATGCAAAACTAGACCTAAGTTTTTTTTTTTTTTTTTTTTTTTTTTTTTTTTGAGTTGTCTAGTTGGACTTTTGAGATTGTCTATTTTAAATTCAGTTGAGGAGCTTTTCTAAATAGGACCTTTTAAAAAAAATTAAAAATTAAAAAAAAAAAATCTACCAAGCAAACAAATACAATTTTTTTTTAAAAAAAAAGCTCTATTTCTAATAAATATATTACAAATAGACATTTTACAAAGAGGGGTTTTTCAAAAACCCAACTAAACAAGCTCTAAATCTCATTGATATATATATATATATATATATATATATAAATTTTCAAGTCAGTGCATCATGATATAACTCTATCAGAGCGTTGGATGTAAACCATTAGATTTACATGTTTTGACTCAAAGTATATACACTTGTCAAAACTTCATCATAATCTATAGCACACATGCAATGCACTGATGGAGTTATATCAGGACGCACTGAGGAGAAAAGAACTGTATATATATATATATATATTTATATATGTCTCAAAACATCAGATAAGTCCCTACTTTTCGAAATGTATATTTTCTAGTTCAGACATGCTTTTTTTTTTTTTTTTTTTTTTTTAACTTTAGATTTGTGTAATATTTCTTCCTTTTATTTTGGTTTTCATCTAAATTTTATATCTCTTTTGGTTTTTCTTTCTTTTGGTTGTTTAAGACCTATACCAAATTAGCTTGAAATCCCTTTTAGATTATTTTTTTATTTTTATTTTTTGGCCTTTTCTATCGGTAAATCCTCTTTTCCGTGTTCTTGGATGCAAGAGGAAAGATTGTATTTTTATCTCAAAATCTTGGGAAACTATCAAAAAAACCCCTCTAGTTTGGATTATTGGCCAAAAACCATTCTCTAGTTCCGTTATTAGTCAAAAACCACCCTGCATGTTTTAAATTTTTATATTTTTACATATATTTTTTTTATTCAGTGGAGATATATATCTCCACTGGAATACAAAAACAAATAAAATATACATATCTCAACCGGAATACAAAAAATAAAAAATAAAAAATCAAAATATAAAAATTTAAAGCATGCAGGGTGGTTTTTGGCTAATAATGGAACTAGATAGTGGTTTTTGGCCAATAACACAAATTAGAGGTGGGTTTTTGATAGTTTCTCCAAAATCTTTTTAGGTACTATATAACTTCATCTCCAAATTAACAATGAATTTTCATCAATATTAAGTAGGCTTATCATTATTATGAATATATTATTTAATGATGACAATTCGTGCTACTTTGTCGTGCTTGTGAATTGTGTAATTCAAACCCAACCCATTTAATTAATCATGTTAGTTAAATTGCTTTATATTCAAATTGTTTACTTAAGTCGTGTTAAATTAAAATTAGTAGTCACTATATTTGTGTCAACTTGAACATGACCCAATGTCCCAATCAATTGTATCATCCATGCAGTATAAGGTGGGAGGCAATATGATGATTGACTACGAAGTTATTTTTATAAAAATATGATGAGGAAGTTGATCTTTAACGCCTTGTAAATTGTACCAATTACTCATGAGAAATGGAAGAATTGGGAGAATTGAAAACCAAGCCCAGCAAATGAGCCAGCCTCATATTCTTTAGAGAATTGGAGTCAATTAAAAAGTTAAGTTTAATGATGAGAGCAAATAGCAAAGTTTTTAAGTTATGAGAAAAGGCATTTGGGTGGAAGACTTGAAAAGGGATCATGAGTGTAAGTGTTGAAGATTTTAATTTGTATAATATTTAGTTTTGGATCTTTTATTGATATGATCTTTCTTATTGGTTTAATTTAAAGGTAATAAATATGAAATAAATAAAATAAATAAATTTAACCATTGATTATGTTACCGGATCTATTTAGGTCAGATAAAGATCGTCAGATCAACAGAGAATCTAAATTCATCATTTTTAATCTTTTCCGTAAAGACTAAAGAGGCACAAAAGATGACATTTTATTATTTTAAATGTTGCACTGTTAATCTGTCTTATGGTGTATTAGAGAGTGAAAAGAGTTTTTTACATACTTAAAAGGTGTTAAAGTTTATATATTTTATAATATTCGATTCCAGTCCATACCTTATAAAATGAAAAAGAAATGAGATAATGCTTGCAAGTTAAAACCTTTCGAGAAAAATACTTTATTGATACTTTAAAAAATAAAAATAAAAATAAAAAGTCCTAAAAGTAGTTAAACTGCTTTTTAGAAAGCATCTAACAAAGATATTTTAAAAAGAAATATATATATATATATATATATAATCATTTCAAAAAGTAAATTTAAAATTATCATTAAATAAATGGACAATTACTTAGTAACTATCTACTTATGCCACCACTATCAAAATGATCATCAAATGAGGAATTGATTTCAAAATCATTATTTTTGACAAACACTGTTACACTAATAGTCATTCCATTCATTTCCATCAAATTCCATCAAATGAGTAGTATTTTAGTAAATAAGTGGATGACATTAATTTATTTTAGATATTTTTTGGAAATCAATTTTTTCTTTTGTTTTTTGAAACAGATAATTATATATATATATATATACATATGTTTGAGATATATTATACGTATAGACACACACTAAATATAATTATTTGTTTCAAAAAACAAAAGAAAAAATTGATTTATAAAAAATATCTAAAATAAATTAAGTCATCCCTTATTTACCAAAATGCCACTTATTGGATGGAATTAGATAGAAATAAATGGAATTTGATGGAATGGCCATTAGTGTAACAATGTTTGCTAAGATCATTTTGAAACCAATTCCCCATCCGGTGGTCATTTTGATAGTAGTGACATAAGTTGATGACCACTAAGGTAATTACCCCAATAACAAATGGCAAATTACACAAATATCCCACGGCATTTTGTACAATTTCAAGCAAACATTGCATTTCACATCAAATATCCCAATTTGCCCTTCAACAAATAGTAATCCAAAGAATTAGCAATGAATATAGAATTTGTCTACGTACATACACATTCAAAGAAAAACATTTGGTTATGAACTTATGATAGTTTAGTCAGTTAGAAGAATCACATGTTGAAGACAAGTATTGAGGAGTTGAGTTGACAAAGAAAATAATTCTTTCACTTAAATCATATGAGCTCACTTGTAAATCAAATCACTATGGATCATGGATGCGATAAGCAGACAAAAAAAAAAAAGTAGGTATGATCTGAAAAGTGGTTCCCAAACATTAACAGTGGAAATTGATTGAGGGGCCCATGAATCCATCATGATAACCATGGTCAGTATACTACCCAAATCTATAAATATTATCATTGACTAATCAATTCTTAATTGGTGGATTACTGTAAAATAAAAAAAATAAAAAAATAAAAATTCTTAATGGGTGGTTCTATTGCAAAATAATAACAATAATAATAATAATAATAATAACAAAAATAACAAAAAACAAAAACTTCTCCATACACGACTACACCCATTATTTTATATAAAATTGTAATTATTAAAATAACCACATATAAAATTACTTAAAAGGATATAATGATTTAAACGAATAAAATAAAAAGGACAACATTTGGGTACTGACCGGTCAGTACCCAAGGTACTGAAACCAATGGTTTATTGCCACGTAATCTAAAACAAGGAGAAAAATAGAAAAAATGAAAGAGTTTTGACCACGTGGCAACACATCATTGAGTGGTCAGTATACTTGGGTACTGACCAGTCAATACCCAAGTATTTTCCAAATAAAAATACTTCCAATCCTCATTTATTATATAGTGAATAATTATAAACTTTAATTCTCAAAACCATTCCATTCAGTTCAATGTACAATAAATTATTATAAACCCTAATTCTCAAATCCATCGTATAACAATGAAATATTGCTTGAAAAATCTCAAAATTAAGTCAATAGGAAATCTGAGATTTGATATATCCAAAGACCAATTACTAAGAAGAAGAGTACACCCAACATAATAATCTTTCAATAACTATAAAAGCAAATAATAATTGTGCATATACATATATTGAAAAGATTAGGTAAAAACTCTTGAATACTATTGAAAAATAATAATTATCAAGAGAACAATGAAGAAGATGCAATTGAAAAAAATAAAAAAAAAAATAAAAAAAAAAATCGAGAGAACGATGATGGATATGAAATACTAAAAAAAAAGTAAAAGTTGATGGTGGGCATAAAGAATGGTTGTCAAGAGAGTTATATTTTACGTTTAGGTTTGTTTAGGGGGTTAGTTTTGAGATTTCAAAGGTCATATGAAGTAAAAATTAAAAAAAATAATACTCTTTTATTGGGTGTTATGAGTAAATAGGTGTATGGAGAAATTTTGTTGGATAGCAATAGAAACTCCTTGAACAACAATCCTTCTTTACCACTAATTAGTTACTAACTCATCATACACAAAACTCATGCCTCCTAAAACAATAGAACCAAAGAATTTTTACCCTACATGAAATTAGTTACTATATGGTCATAAATCATCAACCAAAGGTAATTAAAGATTTTAAGCTGCTACAAAAACAAATTAAATTATTGATAGCTCTCAACATTTGAAGAAACGACAAAACTAAACCGACAATAAAACTGCATTTATACCAATTAGTTTTAACTTTAAATACTAAATTGTACCCCTGAAACAATAATATTAAGCACTAAATTGAGAATTCGGTGCCATCTATAACATTTTCATAAAATGGTCAAAGCTTCGGTATTAATAGTTTGCTGTCTCGAGCCTGTAATCAGTTTCTAACATATATCAATAAACCACAAAACAGGATACAAATGATTGATTATGTCTCAACGTGTAGGCGATAAGGCGAGTGGATCAAAATTAATAGATTCACACAAAGGTAACTTCATGTTCTATCAAGGATGGAAAAGCCTCACTTTTTCCCACCCCCGGAAACATTGAACTTGAAAAATATTACGTCCCCATCTTGGACCACATATGTCTTTCCCTCCTGCCTGTACTTTCCACCGGCCTGTCGATAAAATCCCCACAGGTTAGTTAAACCAACTTACGATATGAAACAAAGCAAACAATTTTAAGTGCAATGGGGGCCAACCCGCCAAATCCCTCAAGGATCATTTTCCCCAGAAGACTAAATCATGATATGATTGATTTATGATTCCATCCATCATCATCTTACAAGCAAGCCTTTGTTATATTCCACCCCCTTAATAGTAATACCACTTATTATTCTCCATGTTCAAGTTAATTCTTTTAATCTGTACAGCTCTACTGGCAGGCTCCATGCCCTAAAAACTGCTGTGATTGATGGGCTGATAAGTTCATTGATATCCCTATTATGCTACTCTTGTTTATGAGCCTCAAGTCTGTAATTCTGCTCATGTAACAATTTCTTGTTGCAATTTTTTTCATATACTGTAATTTGTTTTTCCTTGCAAATAGTATTGCTTTCAATCAATTGAAAATTCACTTCAGATGCAATCTCAAGAAGGATAAAAAGTGAATTAACTATATATCTTTAGATTAAAATATGTACCTTAACAGCAGACTCATTACCCAGTTCCTTCAGATCTTCGAATTTCATGACCTAAACATCATCAAAAAGTCTCAAGTCAGGAATCAAGTAAAAAACAATTACCTTTGTAGGATAAAAATAACTTAGCACTCTAACTCTTGGTTAAAACTTTTTGGTAGTGCTCTAGAAGAAGGAAATTAATATATACTTTAGTTGAGAATAAACAGAAAATTCCATGCAACACCGGTATTTCTTGAAAAAAAAAATGTTATACAAGAATGAAAGGCAAAGAAACTATGGTGGGGAGAGGGTGAGGTATTGCCAATGTCAAGGCTCACATGAGACAGGAGGCTTAACAGAGGTGTAATGAAGATAAGATCATGGGAGTGGTGGTAACAGTTTATCTCAAATGTCCAAGCTCTGAAGCAATATGAGCAGATAGCAAGGCCAACAGTGTACCGCTGTACCAAAGTAGCATTGCTAATGACTCATAGTCAATAATGCAATATAAAAAATCAGAAATAATGAGGGAATAACCTCAGCACAAATGAACCCTCTCTCAAAGTCGGTGTGGATAGTCCCTGCAGCTTGAGGAGCTTTTGTCTGCCGTCTAATTTGCCAGCACTTTACCTGCAAAAAGAAAATTATTAATTTATCGGGGTTACAGTCAATTATTTTATCTGGGGTACACTTATCACAAAGGGAATAACAGTACAAGAAAAATGATCATCTTGCACAAAAAAATAAAATAAAAAATTGACCACATACGTAGAAGAAAAGCCTAGAGGTACAACAATGAACAATGAGAATTACTTTCAGAATTTTACACTATGAAAACCAACTGGTAGGACTTGACTTTAAGTTTAGTATGTGGCTAAAAGAGGATGATGGTAGGCAAGTAAGGAGAAGAATACTTTAAGTGCTCATGAACATTTTCAAGCTGCAACATTGGCAGTTTGGCACCCAAGGGAACCACCTTTTTTTATACCCATAAATCTCTCCGAACTTTCTTTACCGAATTGTAAACTATCCCCACTACTTGTATAACATTGGTAGTCAAGAAAATCGTGGGCATAAGAACCGGATCGAACCAAAAATACATGTTTAGTCGAGTTTTTAACTTTAATACCATTCATAAAAATGAAAACCAAACTAATGTGGTTCAGTGAAAACCGAACCGAGCCAAATAAACATGCACAAAAATATATTTTATTACTTTTAGTTAAACTAGTTTTAGAAAGAAAAAAAAACATACATTTTTTCAAAATATCACCTACACCACATAGACCCGAGCCAATGTTGCAGAAAGCACTAGGCACTAGGCGCTAGTCGAGTAGCAACTCGCCGCCTAGCCCGCCTAGCTGCTACCTAGTCACTGACTTTTGCAACAATGCCTAGGGCAAGCGCTGACTTTTTAGAAGCTAGGCGAAAATCTAAAATAGGCCCCTTGTTCATATTCATTAAATATAAAATGATATAAGATAAATACATTTGTTATATAAACAAACAAATTTTTCATAACTCAAAACAAAAGTTTGACTATAATTAATGAATAAGTGGTGACGAGCTTAAACGATCAGTGTCAACAAGCTTACACACCAATCAGGAGACAATGTTTGCGACCTACAAATCTGGAGACAAAAATCTCAATTGAATAAAGTTTTAACTCAAGTCAGGCCATTGAGTTATAACTTATACCCACACAAAAATTCTGTCCATAAATCTATGCATGTTAATTAAAAGAAAAAAAAAAAAAAAAAACATTTTGTTATGATATGCTATGGTTGCTAATTGGTATAATTAATTAAAATAATCAATTTCTATTTAAGTAAAAATTTGTTTAGAATAATTAATTTTTAGGATTTAACTGAAATCTAAAAAATTTATTACAAAAATAATAATGTGTTATGTGCCACAACTACTACATATAATGCCATATTAATATATTATAACAAATCAAATTCAAGAGTATTCTCATTCAAAATCAATTTCTGCAATCTTTTTTGTTACTAAATTTAATCTTTTAGAATGTAAGTGGTTATAGTAAAAAAAAATGTAAGAATTTTTTAGAATGTTGTCTGAAAACTAAAAGTAAGAATGTGCTTTTTATTTATTTATTTTTATTTTTTATTTTTTGTGTTTTTTAAGTAATTGAACCTATTTTTTAAAAAAGAATAACAAGAATGAATGTTGGGTCTATTGACCGCGAGATAAGTGAAGATAAAGAAAGCAATTTTCATCGGATCTTCTATTAAAAAAAATTATTCAGACTCTTTTATCTAATAACTAATAACAACTGATTTTGTGTCCCTTAAAAAAAGGGGCCCTAGGCGAGTGTCCCTTGTGCGATCGTTGGCCCTGGCAACTGCTATGAAAATTTTAAGGGGCCCAAAATAGAGGGGTCAGAATAATTGTTTTTAAAAAGAAAAGGCCCAATGAAAATTGCTTTCCACAAATAGAGCCTTTTTGCTTTGCCTTCACTCTCTCGGTCAATAGGTCCAACGTTTATTCTTATTATTCTTTTAAAAAAATAGGCTCAACCACTTCAAAAACACAAAATAATAAAAATAATAAAAATATGCCTATTCTTACTTTTTAGGTTCCAGACAACATTCTAGAATATTCTTACATTCTTTTTTTATTATTATTAGAGCCGCTTATATTCTAAAAGATTAAATTTGGTAACAAAAAAAGTTTGCAGAAATTGATTTTTTAATGGGTTTATCAAGTTGACATATTTATCGACATGCGAATTGCAATTCATTTGTTTTTGGTTTTTTATTTTTTGGATTATAAGTTATAACTATGGGAATATTGCTTGCAGAATTAAAAAAAAAAAACGTTTCATGGACCCAAAAGCCCAAATCAGTAGGCCTATATGGTCCATAAAGTTAAAAGGATATGTAAGAAATTCACTAAACCCATAAAGGCCCAAAAGACCCATAACCATATTAAACCGAACCAAATCAATCATGTTGGGTTCAGTATGTTAATACAGTTGAACCCGGTTTGAAAAAATGAAAACCAAATATTTTGCAGTTCAATTTGGTTTTGCCCAAAACCGATCCGAAATGAACCATGCCTACCCCTAAATCCTAGGTTGGTTATCTTAAAGAGATTTGAACTCATGACCTCTTGATTGAACCAAAGGTATTTTACCATTTAACTCTTCCTCTAGTGTAAAGGAAACTACCAAGCTTGAAACAAATAATTCAAACCTTTTGAGCAAGCCAACCCTTTTAAATGGGTCTGTTTTAATTATGTAATACAATTCCTCTAATGGCCCCCCTTCTAAAAAGAAGTTGAAGTAAAGGGTTTAGAATTAAGAAGAAGCAATATATGTAATGTCGATTTATATATAAATGTTACTGATAGTTACAGCTTAGAACTTACTAATTATATTTGATCATATTAGCTTGAAGAGGTCAGACTCAAGAACCACAAAAAAAATTTCCTACAAAATTGAATGCTTCAAGATATACTGGACATATACATGCACAAAAGATTATAATCTAATGATATGGTGATTCTATATAATCTTATGATGGCACACACAAGGATGTATCCACTCAGAGAATAAAATAAATCAATGTTATTTTCAGTCCAACTGAACAAATGAACTAAGCAAACCAAAACCATTTTGGCCATTAAAATCAAATGCAGAGCAATAAATAATTAAAGAATCAGATGCCCGTAATATCGCATTAAACATTAATTCCCTTAGGACCTATCACAACTACAATTGATCCACACTGGAAACGAGAGTATGTTGTGCAGCCAAGCTACATTGACCCAACCAGAATCTTATCGATCAAAAAGACAAATATTCCTGATCACACAAACAATCATGATTTGCAATTATATCTGCTTAAACTAATTGCCAACCTTAGCAGGCACTGCTGTTCCTCAAACAACTTTCGACACCCTCTCATGGACATTATGGATAACACAAGTCAATTAAATAGAAGTCAATTCTCCTAAAATTTACAAATAATTGGCAATATGAAAACATAGTAAGAAGCAGTAAACAGAAGATAACACTAGCATGCATAAATAAGCTCTCAAACAACTATAACTTCCAGGCAATGGTTCTACAACACTTGCTCCTAAATAACAATGAAAGTATTGACAACGGACAACCATAACATGTAATATTATATATTACCTCATCAGGTCCTGCAGTGAAAAAGTATATGAGATTAATTGCCGAGAAACCAGTCTTGATTATCTTTGGAAGGGCACTGTTGCAAAGATAATTCCAGTCAACTTGATTGTATATATTTACAATTGCATATGTCTAGATACTTTTCACCACTACATTTTTTCTCTAATGATCTTGAGAAGCTTAATTTGAAAAATTCACAAAGAAAACCCTTCTTGAAAGAAGTATAATGATAGTCTCTCAAGTCTGAACCAATAAAGTAAGTTCAGGAGAGACGGCAGTTTATGTAAAATTTAGAAAACGTATTAATTAATCAATTAATTAGCAGCAGGTTCACAACACTAAACACTGTCAATCTACTGTAATGCCTCTGAAATTCCTATTTCTTCTGTATTTCTAATTCCAATTCATTCAATGCTGTATGAAATTTTGGAAAATACTTTCATTTCATATAGCACTTTCATTTTACACAAACTATTGGAATACTTCCTTCTTCAAGAAAACATTCACATCAAATCAGCAGCTACCAAATATAATAGGTAAGAAATTATGGAGTTTGAATGAACTAACCTCTGTATCTTGTTCTCCTCACAATACTTTGCCACTTCATCTGGTGGCATATCAGCAAGATTTCTCTCAAACGAACAGCTAAAAGGAATAATTGGTTCGGCCCCATGTTCCTGAACCCTAAAAGAGGATAACCAGCTTTCATTCTTCTTGAGAAAAAACATATATACACAATGTACTGATGCATGTTAGTGAAAGATCATTTAAGGAAATATGGACATACCAAGCATGAATCTTCGGCAAGAACTTGTTCTTTTTTCTTTGGTAATCTTTCTCATTCATGTTAACCTGAGGATGGAAAAAAGATGTGATTATTATAAAAATCCTACATTACATAAGGGGAAATTTCACTAAAGTCCCTTTTTTTTTGTGCAAAAGGTCACCTTTTTAAACATCTGTCATATAATCATATTAGCAACTGTAGTCCCTAGTTTTTTTTTTTTTTTTTAAATAAACCAATTTAATCCCTTTGACCAAATTAATAACAGTCAACTGTGACTGTGTAAAAGTACAACTTTGCCCTTGCCAATATATAATACAAATGGAGCATTATGTCTTACTGGAGCTTCGAAATTGGAACATGGATAGACGAGTGAACATGCATGTGTGTGCACACACACATGTAAGAAACAGTGAGAAAGTGAACACACAACACTGAAAAGATAAGGCTGTATTTACCATTCCTAAGCTTCAAAAGACACAAGAACTCTATGGAAATTTTTCGTAACAAAGTACCCTTCTATTGTGATTAGATGGCAAACTCAACCATTAGCTCAGTTATTGGTCAGAAGGTATGACATGAAGGGTTTCTACTTATACATAAGCATATACATCCAGAACAGCTTGATAGATATGATATTATTGGGGAGTAAAATTGGCTAAACCAGCACAGCTTGCTTAATACATCCAGAAGAAACTTTATCATAGTATAAGGAGAATAAAAAGGGTTTACCAAGTAAACGACAGGCTTGGCAGTGAGCAGTTGAAACGTGTTCAGTATCTCAATATCAGCAGCTTTCCAGTCCCCTAGTCGGACGTCTTTTTCTTCCCCTAGCCATGCCTTGATCTGTGGATACCAAACACCGGTATATTTGGATGTTAAAACATGTTAAAATTCTTTGCTTATTAATTATACATGAACTAATTAACAGGATATAAAGGCACACAGCATGCTTGGTTACTGTATTTCAAAAACAAGAGTAGCCAGAAACAGTCAAGAGTAGCAAGGGTGGCACAATGAATGCAGGTGCACAGCGACAACAAATCCATGCTTTTAACTGCATGCTGAAAGCCACTGGGTAATAGCTTCCTCCATGTCTGCAATTCCATTCTTCAATAGGGTAGTTCATAGTCTAAAGATAACACATCCAGATATTATTCAAATTTCAAACTCTAACTAGGCCAATTAATTTCCTTTTCTTCTCCATCCAAGTACAAATTCTTCATGTATCATATGGAGTAAGCAAAATTTTGAAATGGTTATTGGCATGTATCATATCAGTAATGAAATGATCAGAATGTAATTTATTACATGGAAGTTGCAAATTTGCAACATAGCCAACAGAGTGATGCTGCCTCTTATCAGTATAAACTTAACTGATTACACTTTAAGCATTGATGTTAACAAGGTAGAAAAAGGATCGTGCTGTCTTAGAAACCCTATTCGTCCCCTCATTCTGTCATTACTTTTTTATTTTTTATTTTGTCTTCTTGATACCCAAAAATCTACCAACCTTTCTTTGTTCACCAAAATCTAAACTAGGAACAATTGCTGGACCCTACAACCTTAGTAGTTAGAAACTCATGGGTACTAGATATCACGGGTAGGTGGCCTGCTTAGAACCTGTGATCTCTTGGTTGAGAGGTCTTTTAGCACTCAACCCACCTCAAGCTCAAGTCAAGGAAGTTCCAATCAAAATGATTGTAAGCCTTCTAAAAATCAACTTTAATAGTTCTTTTTACACTCATTCACAATTTTATTAGCTACCAAAACTGTATAAAATTTCCCACCCTTAACAAAATCTAAGTGGAAAGGTGAAATAATGTCTTCACAATCTTCCAACCATATGAATTGCTCTTTAGCTATGGTTTTATAGAGACTATACACAAGGCCAATATAAGCCTACAATCTCCAATGTGGCAATGTTCAATAGTCTATTGTCTTTTGTATTGAGCAAATGAAAGCTGCATTTGAATCACACTTCTACCTAAGAATTACAACCCTGCACCCACCATATTGAAGTGGTTTATAACATAGTGTTGGCTTTGACCGGATCAAAATGTATAACCGATTTGAAAACATACTCAACACATAATGCATCTATGCTTCAGGTGCATTTCTAATGGAGATGTTGGCATAATGCATACTACTTAATAGAAGATCTCAAACACAATACTAAGCAGACTTCAACCAAACAAATCAAGAATTTAATAAGCATAACACCAGGCACCATCAGTAGAAAAAGACCATTTGTACATTTGCTGCATCAGTGAAAAGATCTTAAAAGGAAATTTTATTTCACGAGATATGATCAGATTATCAATGGTAAGGACTAAAAGAGAACACGGGAAAACTAGTCCTCTGTAGTATAGCGAATATACCAGTTACTCAGAGAGAATAAAACAGTAAAACAAATGCAAAAAACCTAGAACATTCAAGTCAATCAAAATTATTATCGCATGTGTGACACGCAAACCTTTTGACACAACTCAAGCTCTATTTTCAGCTGCTTGTCATTGCTCCTCTTCATGGATTTTTCAACATCTTCTATTCTCCTTTCCATGAATTCAATATCCTACAAGTCACATTAAATGTAACAAGTTTCTGAATTATCTATTCAATGGATAAATTGTAAGACCAGAACAAGACAAGGAAAAAAAAAAAGGCAAGTGAATAAATGTGAAATAAACAAAAGAAATTCTGGCAAAGCAACCTAGCATGCTTAAATTTTTTTTCATAAACAATCAAAAAGTGGGCATGCTGATCTTAGCAGTGGTATAAGTTGTAATGGACAAATGAACCAAAGTTAACAATTAATTAATTTATCCTTAATTGCAAAGCACAACACAAGAACTCAAAAGACAGGAGATAACAGTGATATAAATTGTAGTAGCACTCAAAAGGCAAAAAGCAACTATAATGAAAAAAGGAAAACAACCATGATTACACAAGCAAGGTGCATGCTGATCTTAGCAGTGGTATAAGTTGTAATGGACAAATGAACCAAAGTTAACAATTAATTAATTTATCCTTAATTGCAAAGCACAACACAAGAACTCAAAAGACAGGAGATAACAGTGATATAAATTGTAGTATCACTCAAAAGGCAAAAAGCAACTATAATGACAAAAGGAAAACAACCATGATTACACAAGCAAGGTGCATGTTAAACAACCTCATGTAAAAAAGTAACCTCATGTAAAAAAGTGGGCATGACAGACTTAAGACACTGGAAGACAGTCATGGCATTGAATGTTTCAGCATGCAATCACACAACCCGGTAGACACAATGATCCAAATTTTCAACCTTAAAAATTCTGACCCCTTAGTGGTTTTGACGATTTTGTCTATTATAAGCTTCTAACATATTATATTATGGCTTTGATAAAAGATTTCTTAAAACAATTGCCATTATGCCTTATAATATCTTTTATTTGAAAAAAATGATCTTTTGAGTACTAAAATATTAGCATGCAAAAATTGACATGAGAATCACTAGTATGCTTCATATCATACTCTTAACATTTAAAATGAAAAACAGAATTGGTGGTAAGAAAATAGAATTTGGATCTAGAACAATGAATCAATGAACTAATATACTACTATACTAGTGCAGCTAGTATAGTCATAAGGGTAGGTGATCTATTTCCAGCACTAATGTTGAACACCAGGATATAAATACATTTGCCCAAAGGTGAGGAGATACTCATCAGACAAATTTAACTAACTCAATCACAGAATTATAAGTATAATGTCCTAATCTTGCTGTAAAAAAAATAAAAAAATAAAAAAAAATAAAAAAAAAAGCTGATAAACACATTACTAGAATAATCACTACTGGCTTTTCTTCTACTGTAGTTTCTTTCTACCTTAAACCAGACAGATATTTATGATCATATTGCAACGCAATCAAGTATCCATTTTCGAAAAGAAAAAAAAAGTATCCACCAACTACACAATCCAAAGGAATAAAGATTTGTCAGCATGAATTTAGCCACACCCATACCTTTAGCCGTAATTCTGCACTAATAACCTCTAAATCCCTCACAGGATCAATAGAATCATCAACGTGGATAATATCAGGATCTTCAAATGCACCTAAAAATTGTAACTTAATGATTAAAAAGGTGAATTTCACCGTAATAACAATTATGAGAAAAAAGAAAAAATAGCAGATAATGCATCTTTACTTAACTACTACGACACATACAAGTTGTACAACAACAAACCTGGAAGATTTTTGTATGGGAATATTTATTGGCTCCTTAGGACAAAAAGTTGACAAACATTATCTAGATATACATAGTTTTCCTTCCTTTGAACCTCCCAATGGTTTATGAAAATATGAACAAATGCTACTATCGTCCCAATTAGTAATTAGATAACACTTGATGACACCAAAAACCGGTGATCATTCTGACTAATAGTTTGTAACTGCTTCAAAAATGCACGAATTGGTAGCAGAAAACAACGCTAATAGTGCACATACAAAAATAACATACTTTAAAAATATAACAGGATAGACTATTATATTTAGCAAGGCAGAAAAAACACCAGGAATTGAGTCATGACTTCTGAGATTAGTGTTATAGTCAGTCACACATATTGTGATTGATCACAAATGTACAACTAATTAAGTACAGTGAGTGGTGACATGAAGTATTGACATCTTACGTAAAACATGGAAAATGCCATCAACTGCACGGATGTGAGATAAGAAATTGTTGCCCAACCCTTGTCCTTCATGAGCACCTTTAACTAATCCAGCTATATCATGGATCTCCAAGAAAGCTGAGACCTGAAAATCGAAAAGGTGAAAATTAAATATGTTATACAAATAACAAGTATCTAACAGCAACAACGTTAGTTACACATAGTACAGGTTTACCCGAAACATCACAATTCGCTCTTATAACTTATAAATCGTAGGTTATTAATAAAATTTAAGTAAAACAAATAGAATCCAATTGAATTCAAAATTGGCGACTGATGTATATAGATTGTAGAATCATAAGGTTATGTGTATACCTCACTCTTGGGCTTGTAGAGTTGGAGGAGCCACTCAAATCGCTCATCGGGGATATTAACGCGGGCTTCATTAGGCTCGATAGTGCAAAAAGGGAAGTTCTCGGCAGGTATCGACAACTTGGTGAGCGTGTTGAAAAGTGTAGATTTTCCGACATTTGGCAATCCGACCTGAAAAACCACCATAGCAATCAGTCAAATTCCTTTAATTCGATAACATAAGTGATAAGTTCATGACCCGTACGACCATTTCAGTTTAACAAAGAAAAAAGTAGAGAATTGTAAGTGACAAGTAAAACGAAGAAATACAATGCCAATCTTGAGGTGAGAAGAGAATCGGCCAAGAATGGGCTTCTCGACTGGCGCTTCTTTGGATTTCGCAGCTTTTGGAGGCATTTTGTTTTTCTTCTACTTGAGAGAGTGTTCTTTCTAGGGTTTTGCAAGGAAGAGAAAGTAGACAAGGATATCAATAGATAGCTGCCTGCGCGCGTGTCAAAGCTCACAGTGACACAGTGTCCAAAACACCTTTGAAAATGCTCAGGCGTCGGATCTGATAACCCAGACCCAGACCCAGACCCAGACCCGAGGCCCAAATTGGATTGTACACTATCTTTGAATGGACCATCCGGCCGTCCAATGACTAGGGCTCATCTGGTACGCTCATCTGGTACCCTGTATTTTGTATTGTACTATGTATTATTCTTATACAATTATATTTGGTGATATTTAGTATTATATGGTATCAAGTTATTGTATTAGGTCGGATTATATTATATTGCATTAGATTGTATTATTCTTATACAATTATGTGTTTAGTGATATTTCGTATTAGACTGTATTAAGTTATACAATGCTTGGATGTGATTTTTGTTCCTCAATATTTTATTAACTAATAAAATTAATATATTTTTAGAATAAAAATATATATTATATTTTATTTAAAAAAATAATAATTAATTTATAATTAATATTTTTATTAAATAAATTATCATTCACGTAACAAATATTAATAATATTTGACAATTATTTTTAATATTTTATTTAACTTATATAATTTTTAGATATATAATATTAGAATAATATTTTATTTTTTATTTTTATTTAATTAAATTTACATTAAATTTATTTATTTTTATTTTTATTTTTATTTTTATTTTAATATTACAATAAAATTATATTATTTATGTATTATATTTAAAATTATTATTAAACATCAATATTATTATTGTATATTATTATTATTATTATTATTAAAATTTATTATTATTATTATTACTATTATAATCATTGTTATTATAATTATTAATTTTGTTATCATTATTGCTATTATTCTTTGGGTATATTTATTATTATTTCTCTCCCCTTTGTAGTAGCTAATACAACTTCCACCCTTTGTATTAGTTAATACAACATCCATCGTATTAGAGCGATTAAAATGTATTAGCTAATACAATACAATGCATATTACAAAACAAGCCAAACATTGTATTGTATTATTCTAATACATTTTAAACCCCTAATACAATACAATACAATACAACCTGCCAAACATTCCATAAGGGTTTGTTTGACACACTGTATTGGATTGTATTATATTTGATTGAATTGGATTGTACTGTATTGCTTTTATTAATACTATGTTTGGTGATATTTTGAATTAGGTTGTATTAATTAATAAAACATTTTTACTTTGTATTAACTAATATGACATCTACCGTATTAGACAAATTAAAATGTATTAGCTAATACAATACAGTAAACAGTGCAAAATAAACTAAACGTTGTATTGTATTATTTTAATACATTTTAAACTTCTAATACAATACAGTACATCGCACCAAACAATCCCTAAAAGTAGAGTGCGGACTTCAAAATAAAGTATCACATACTTTCAACGTATCCTAGATTGTTGTATTGGAGATATGGTTATAGAGTTTTTATCTTTGAAATTGTTACATCCCACATCACTGGTGAGTGAGGTCCATAACTTATATATTAAGAAACTTGAGAATAAACGATTGATAAACTAACTACAGAGTATAGAGAAAATGAGAGAAAAACTCTGTGATTTTTCATCATAAGAGAGTACACATTTATATATTAGCTATAACAGAATTCTAACCACCACATTGATAATCAAAAGAATACATCATAATGAATCATTATCATCGATTCCATCACAAAAAGCTTTGTTTGAGCTCATAAAAATATCTGACTTTTGGTAAAAGAATGTGCTAACCTATCAAGTCTTGAGTCATCACATTTAATCATAAGAAGGAACTAGAATGTCTTAATAAACACCTTCTATTGATGATGCTGACCATTGATTAAAAGGTTCTTTGATGATCAAGATTTACCATGATCCTTCACACTTCCCCTCAAACTGTGATGTTGGGTTTGCTGCCCCCTAAGGCTAGCCCTGAATCTGATACTGATTACCAAAAGACACTTCAAGTATTCAAAACCAACTTTATAACCATTCCATTTACCGATGAAAAGTTGGTCAACAATAATCAGATATAAAACCATTGTATAGTCCACATGATTAAGATAATAAGTCAAAAGCATTGATATTAAGAGGAAAACAAAACCTCGTCAAGCTATGAATGTTAAAGTTACGGCAAAAGTAATACGACGAAAAAAGTGATGAGCGGTTCCAGAATATGTCATTTTCCAGTTAATGGAGATAGGTGTCAGATATGTATATGGCGTGGGAAGGAATTCATATTGCAAGATGCATCTCACATGTCATATTATTTCCATATTCGATATATAACACTAAGATGATGGATTGATGGTAACCGATACTAGAAAATGGTTTTCCACTTAAATGGACAAAACCTCACAAATTCACAAAGATGAGAAGAAAAGAGGATAGAAGAGGAGAGGAGACGAGAGGAAAGAAGAGAAGATACTCACAAATTTACAGAGATAGGTGTCTGATGGAGAACTCATAAACCAATTCTCAAGTAGAGATTTGCGTAGAGAGTCAAGTAATCCTCCATCCTCTCTTAAGTGTGAACTTCCGATTCATAAGTTTTGATTGTTTTTTTTTTTTTTTCCATGGCGTAGGATGGAAAGAAATTTATTATGAAGATCATGCCTCACGTTCCGTTGAAAAGTTATTGATGAGTTATTGTGAGATAAGGGGTCTTGAATACAAAAGTACCCGATTTTTGTTCGTGGGAAACCATTTTCGTCACAACTCAACTTCTGCTCAAATAAGAGGATATTCTCCACTGATAGATCTCTACCGTTGGATCTCCATCAATGGTGGAGATCCAATGGTTCATCCCTTTTATCTTCCAATAGCTTCAGTTCCTCTTGCCAACCTTTAAGTTTTGACAATTTCTCCAACTGCTCTAGCGTCCTATCTTGATGTCCGGTTTTCTGCAGTTGAGTTTCTACAAGTCGAATATGCAGTATGAACCAATATTACAAGAGCTTCAGAATGGATCAACATTATAATGCTTCATTTTTTTTATGTGAAACCTTCACATTTGTTGATAAAACTGACATAATCAACATTTTCTTCATTTATCTTATAAAAATATTTTGTTAAAGATTACATTAGACAATAATTACAACATAAACAACATTGTTCTTTTGATGAATTAAACCAAGTCTAGTTTAACAATGCTTATGATACTATGAACTGGATTTGTATTTTTTTGTAAAGAATTTTAGTTTTGGTTCTTCTATATTCATTGGGATATATTGTCATAGTTTTGTAGGACTGATAGACTCTTAGACATTTATGTATACTGATATTTGGTTAACTTGTAATCAAGAAAGAGAGTATTGCATTGATAGCAGGGCTGTCTTCAGACATTTCGAGGCCCAATTAATGGTGGCAAGGTTCCGGTTCCCGGTTTGGGTGGAATTGGAACCGAAACCGAAACCGGAACCGGTTTTTTTTTTTTAAATTTAAATTTAAAAAAAATATACTTCTAAATTGTAAACTACTAAACTTGTAATAATGTAATTTTAAATAATAAAATAAAATAAAATATATAAATGACAAATTATAAAATAAACAAATGACAAAATACAAATTACAAAAGGAAATTAAAATAAAATAAACAAAATGTCAAATTACAAATTACATATTACATTTCATTGGATATTTGGGAATTAGGTCACCCGAAGTTCGAAAATAACATAAAATAAATAAATGATAAATTACAAAATTAAATTAAAATAAAACAAAAAAAAAATGTAAAATTATTAGACTTGCACTTAATTTTCACTACAATTAAGTTGCCTACGTATCCTCTTGGGGGGGTTTAGAGGAATCAAAGACCACGTAGTTCTCTTACCTTTTATTGTAGGTTTGTTGATAACATGGACTTATGATGACGTGAATACGTGATCCACATCTTATATTTCGGGCCCGTTGTACTTCTCTTTCCACTTTCATGCTCGTCATCTTTGAAGAAATCGTATGTTATCTCATGTTCGATTTCTTGTTGTCTATATTGAGCCTTTGTCCAATCATCCACACAAACCTGTATCTGGAGTGCTTTCAGAGTCAAGTATGAACGCCTTTCATCCAAGATATTCCCCCTGGCGCTGAACTCTTGTTCCACCGCCATTGTAGAAACTGGTGTTGAAAAAATATTTTTGGCTATGATCGACATGATTGGATAGTACTTTGCGTACTCTTTCCAATATTGTAATATATCAAATTGTTTGTCTGACGTATCTTCTATAAACTCATAAGAATCATTTAGATAAGATTCAAGCTCAGAATACTTGTCAATGCTTGATGAAGAAGAAGATCTAGGTTTTTTTGGTTTTTTTTTTTTTTATAATAGACTATATCCTAAATTCAAAAATCCGGAGGATGATGATGTGGACTGTGCAGTTTGTGTTCGTGTAACATCTAAGTTGAGTGAGAATCCATAAACTAAAAGATATTCATCATATAAAGAATACAATAATTTCTTAATTCTATCATAATACGTATTAACATTATATTCTATGTTTAAACATTGGATGCCATACTAACCATTGAGATAATAACAAAAATTTTGTAATTTACAACGTGGATCAAAAATCATGGCAATCAAATAAATAGCTGGTAACACATGATAATAACATAACAATTTTTCCTTTATAGTATTGATGGCTTCCCCTATTTCTATGTCGGATTCACAATAAGCAAATGCATCAGCAATATTTAGACTTTCAATAATAAATAAATGAGTTATAGGATAATAAACACCAAATAAATTTGTTGTAGCAGTATGAAAAACTTTTAACAAATTGAAAACGTTGTAACAAGCATCCCAATGAGATTTATAAAGTTGAATGTCAATAACATGAAATTGAATAAAAGAAACTAATAAATCTCTATACTCGTAACTTTGAGCAAGCAATTTATAAGTAGAATTCCAACGTGTTGGAACATCACGAGCAAATCTAACGGCACGTCTACCATTTTGTTTACAATATTTTACCCATGCATTCATTATAGAAGAATGTTTCCATAAAAACTGAAGGGCTTGTTTAATAGGTAGAATAAAATGATCAAGAGTTTCTAATCTTTTTTGAACACATAAATTTAAAACATGGTATGCACATCTTTGATGAAAAAATGCACCACCAACAAATGGTTTGCATAAATTAATTAAAGATGGAATAGCAGCAGTATTGCTAGAAGCATTATCAAAACCAATTGCAAAAATTTTGTTCTCAATTTTATACTCTGAAAAAATAATTCTAAGCATTCTAACAATATTTTGAGCAATGTGTGAATCATCAAAAACTCTAAATGCAAGAATTCTTTTTTGGATATTCCATGCATCATCCATAAAATGGCAAGTGACACCCAAATATGAATGTGATCGCCAATGGTCAGTTCATATGTCGGCACATACAGAAACACGACCGTTATATTTTTCAAAAAATCTTTCTAACTTTTTTTTTCTTTTACATAAATCTTTTCAAGTGTATATACAAGAGTGGATCTAGGAACACGGCATGCAGTATGGTTTAATGCTCGTCGACAATAATTAATAAAACCAACCATTTCACTAAAACCGAATGATAAGTGTTCTACTACTACCATTCTAGCTAATTCTTCCCTATTTTGTTCATCAGTATAACGAAATAATTGTTGGTTAGGAGTAGAGGATGTTTGGTTTGAATCTGCTTCCGATAAGTGTCATATCCTCTGGATTTGGACCACTTATATACTTTATTGCAATAATTGCAAGCCGCTACATAGCTTCCATCTTCTTGCCAAACTTTCTTCATATGTTTGACGAATAGATCAGATTTGCTCTGCTTCGGATCCGGTTCATCCTCATCTGCTTCCGGTGGATCAAAATCATAATCTGGAGGTGTATCAATATCAGGCATATTTTCTGAATGGCTTGTAAATTAGGCCCGGGGGGGGGGGGGGGGGGCATTATGATCGGGTTCTGAAATTATTAAAAGGGGAGTAGGAATGTTTAGGCCTAGGTCTTCAGCATAGGCCTAGCGTAGCAAATAATCGTGATAGGTGGTGTCATTATGACTGAGATTATCGACCATTTGACCCTTACCTTTCATCGAAATCGAACGCCTAAGATCGTCATGGCCGTGACCCCTTCCATTTCCACCACTTGCCATTGGATTGGACGGAATAAATTTGGGATTATAGAAATACTGAAAATCTAAAATAGATAATTGAAAACTTAGAACTTAGAAGAATAATACTATAAAGTATAAATCTATATTCTATAATAATATAATACTATAATAGTAGATCAGTAGTAACTAGTAAGTACTAAGTACTATTATAGTAAGTACTAAGTAGTAACTAGAAATAAGATAAATTGCAAATAAATGAAATTGGAAACTTAGTATTTAGTAAATACTAAATAGTAATTGGTTATTCGGAAATTAAATAAATTAGAAATAAGATAAATTGTAAATAAAATTAATTGCAAATAAAATTAATTGCAAATAAAATTAATTGGAATTTTGAAAATAAAAAAAATTGCAAAATTAAATAAATAATAAAAACCTTGGAAACTTGGAGTCTTCAGTCTTGGAGTCTTGGAGAGTTGGAGAGTGTTGGAGACTTGAGAGTTGAGTATTGAGACAATGAAACTTGAAATAAAAATTAGAAATTTAGAATTAGAGATTTAGAGAATTGAGAATAGAGAGAATTGAGATTTGAGAGAAATTGAGAATGAGAGGAAAATAAGAAATTAGTGTGAGATTGTGAGAAAAAATGAAAGGGGAGGATGGGTATTTATAGGAAAAAAAAAATTAAAGAGGTGGCCGTTGAGGCCCAACGGTATGCTGACGTCAGCATGACGTTAGGCCCAACGGCATGCTGACGTCAGCTGTCAGCATACTATTGGGCCCAACGTCAGTATGCTGTTGGGCCTCAACGGTCCAAAAAAAAAAAAAACTGGCCAGTTTGAACCGAATCGGAACCGTCGGTTCCAGCACGGTTCAAACCGGTCTGTTCGTTAAACATTAGAACCAGAACCGGAAAATCGGTTTCGGTTCCGATTTTTTCGGTTTCGGTTTCGATTTCGGTTCCAGTCCGGTTCCACGGTTGGAACCGGAACCGGAACCTTGCCAAGTGTAGGCCCAATCGATTTAATGATATTAACAAAATCGGGGCCCCTAAAAAAATTATCATCATTAACATAAAAATTGGCCCAAAAGATTGGGGGTAGTTTCACACTTTCAATTCAATCTAAAATGGTCCCAAAATATTGTGGGTAGTTTCACACTTTCACAAATCATAATGTAATTCAATCTGTGTCCAAAAGCAATAGAGAAAGATTAAACCCTGAGCAAAACAAAAAAAAAAAAAAAAAACAAATATCATTTTAAAAAAGGGATTAGGCAAGTTGGGGGCCCTAGCAAAATGTTGGGTTTGCTGTCCTCCTAAGGCCAGCCCTGAATCTGATACTGATTACAACAAGACACTTCAAGTGCTCAAAACGAACTTTATAACCAATTCATTTATAGATGAAAAGTTGGTCAACAATAATCAGATATAAAACCACCGTATAGTCCATATGATTAAGATAATAAGTCAAAAGCATTGATCTTAAGAGGAAAACAAAGTCTCATCGAGCTATGAATGTTGAAGTTGTGGCAAAATTAGTACGATGAACTAAATGAGGAGCAATTCCATAATATGTCATTTTCCAGTTGATGAAGATAAGTGTTAGATATGTATGTGATGTGGGAAGGAAATCATACTGCATGAAGTATCTCACATATCATATTCTTTCCATATCCAGTATATATTAACATGATGGATTAATGGTAACTAACACTTGAAAATGGTTTTCTACTTAAATTGACAAAACCTCACAAATTCATAGAGATTAGAAGAAAAGAGGATAGAAGAGGAGAGGAGACGAGAGGAAAAAATAGAAGATACTCATAAATTCATAGAGATAGGTGTCCGAACGAGAACTTAGAAACCAATTCCCGTGTAGAGATTTGCATAAAGAGTTAGGTAATCTTCCTTCCTCTTTTAAGTGTGAACTTCCGATTCATATGTTTTAATCGTTTTCTTTTATGGTGTAGGATGGAAATAAATTTATTATGATGATCATGCCTTACGTTCCGCTGAAGAGGTTATTGATGAGTTATTGTGAGACGAGGGATTTCGAATACAAAATCGATTTTTGTTCGAGGGAAACCATTTTCGTTACAACTCAACCTCTGCTCAAGTAAGAGGATATCCTCCACTGATATATCTCAACCGTTGGATCTCTATCAATGGTGGAGATCCAACGATTCATCCATTTTATCTTCCAATATCTTCAGTTCCTCTCGCCAACCTTCAAGTTTCGACAATTTCTCCAACTATTCTGACTTCATATCTTGCTTTCTGTTTTTCTATAGTTGAGCTTCTACAAGTCAAATCTGCAGTATGAACCAATATTACATTAGCTTCAACATGGATAAATATTACAATGCTCCAGTTGTTTACATGAAACCTTCAAATTTGCTGATAAAATTGATATAATAAATATTTTCTTCATTTATTTGATATGACTCTTTTGTTAAAGCTTAAATTTACAACATAAACAACATTGTTGTTTTGATGAATATCAATCAAGTCTAATTTAACAATGCTTCTGGTACTATGAACTGGACTTGTGTGTGTGTTTTTTTTTTTTTTTTAAAGGAATTTTAGTTTTTATTCTTCTATATTCATTGGGATATATTGCCATAGTTTTGTAGGACTGATAGAGAAAGATTGGACCCTGATCACAAAAAAAAAAAAAAAAACCAAAGATCATTTAAAAAAAAAAAAAGGGATTGGGCAAGTTGGGGGCCCTAGCAAAATGTTGGGTTTGCTGCCCTCCTAAGGCCAACCCTGAATCTGATACTGATTACAATAAGACACTTCAAGTGCTCAAAACCAACTTTATAACCAATCCATTTATCGATGAAAAGTTGGTCAACAATAATTAGATATAAAACCACTGTATAGTCCACATGATTAAGATAATAAGTCAAAAGCATTGATCTTAAGAGGAAAACAAAGCCTCACAGAGTTATGAATGTTGAAGTTGCGGTAAAATTAGTACGATGAACCAAGCGAGGTGCAATTCCATAATATATCATTTTCCAGTTGATGGAGATAGGTGTCAGATATGTATGTGGTGTGGGAAGGAAATCATACTGTATGATGCACCTCACATGTCATGTTCTTTCCATATCCGGTATATATTAACATGATGGATTAATGGAACCTGATACTAGAAAATGGTTTTCCACTTAAATTGACAGAACCTCACAAATTCACAAAGATGAGAAAAAAATTGGTTTCTGAGTTCTCTATCGGACATCTATCTTTGTGAATTTGTAAGTATCTTCTCTTCTTTCCTCTCACAAATCTCTACACGAGTAGTTTCACACTTTCACAAATCACAATTCAATTTAATTCAATATGGGCCTAAAAGTAGCAGAGAAATATTGGACCCTGAGCAAAACAACCAAAAAAACAAAAAAAAATTATTTAAAAAAAAATAAAAATTGGGCCAGTTGGTTGCCCTAGCAAAATGCTGGGTTTGCTACCCTCTAAGGTCGGCTCTTAATCTGATACTGATTATAACAAGACACTTCAAGTGCTCAAAATCAACTTTATAATCAATCCATTTACCGATGAAAGATTGGTCAACAATAATCAGATATAAAACCACTGTATAGTCCACATGATTAAGGTAATAAGTCAAAAACATTGATTTTAACAGGAAAACAAAGCCTGATCGAGCTATGAATGTTGAAATTGTGGCAAAATTAGTACGATGAACCAAGCGAGGAATAGTTCCATAATATGTCATTTTCCAATTGATGAAGATAGGTGTTAGATATGTATATGGCGTGGGAAGGAAATCATACTGCATGATGCATTCACATGTCATATTCTTTCCATATCCGGTATATAACATTAACATAATGGATTGATGGTAACCGATACTGGAAAATGGTTTTCCACTTAAATTGACAAAATCTCACAAATTCACAGAGATGAGAGGAGAAAAGGTTAGAAGAGGATAGGAGACACTACAAGAAAATGACCTTTTAATCATAGGACATCTGCTACTGGTATTTTGGGCTTGTGGTAAATAAGCAATACAACCACGAGCTTTTAAAGACCCATGATAGATATTCGCTTAAAAACGTTTCCATTACGAGCTTTTATATGCCCTTGATAAATAACTCTTAATTACTATGGGCAATTGTGCATCTGTAGTGAATACGTTGGTAATTATCACGGGCAAGTAAGTGCTCTGTGGTTACTAATAGATTTTGAAATTTAAAACCCTAATCTCACATTCCTCCTCAGCGCACTCTCTCAAACAAACTAACATCCTATGATTAATCTCTCTTCCTCGTCGCCTTCATCTGTGCCAAACAAATCAGAGCCAGTTAATGGAGATTTCGAATCTCTTTTCTTGGTACGTTTCTTAATTCTGAATCACTTTGATTATCTTTCTTTTTTTTGTTGACTTCTATGATTCTAATTTTGCATATATATATATATATATATATATGGAGTTCTGTTGTTAGTCTTTTTATTGAGGTTTGAAGGTTTGATTCTTTTTCTTTTTTGTTGACTTCTTTGATTCTAATTTTTTTTTTAAGCTTTCTTCGATTCTAATGATGTTAGTAAATGAAGTTTTGGTGTTGACTCTTTTTGTGGGTTTTAAAGGTTTGACTTTTTACTCATAATTAATTTAGTTATATTGTGATAATTTTTCTCAGAATACTAAATTTTGTTTGTAAAAATAGATGAGGTTTTTCTGTCAATTGAGTTATGGTGTTGGTCTTTTTATAGGTTTTAAAGGTATTGATCGATGTAATATTTCACTAATTGTTGGATTGGCATTTCTGTTATCATTTTTATTAGTTCTACCTGTTAATTGACTACTTGATAAGAGAATATAACTCATAAACATTTTGACAGAGAGCTGGATTGCAAGTAATTGATGAAATTGTTCCAACACTTCTACGTGCTTTGGAGGATGATAAAACCTTTGATACTGTCTTAATGGTCTCAAACAAATTTTAAGGTAAGTTAATTTCTATGTATATGTTTAGTCTACATGATTTCCTTTTTTGTTATTTTTCTTGCTTTTAGAATCTGGAGTACACCTGTTTTGCCCATCTTCCTCTTTTGTATATGTTTCTTTCCCTTATTTTATCTACTTTTTAAAAAGATTTACTTTTGAATAAAGACTCTTTTTACTAAATGCTTGGACATGTATCTGGTGTCTTTGAATAAAAGTGTAGTTCAAAAAAAAAAAGTATAGTGTTACATTTTGTCAATTTTTATGTATGCTTGATATGGGTATTTGTTTTCTTGAGACTTTGTAGTTGTTTCGATGTTTTTTTTTTCCAAATCATTTGGGATGGTGTGAATTCAATAGTTTTGCTTTTATTTTGCATTATGTAGGTTTTATGGAGTATTATAAGCAGAAAAGCAGAGTTATTTTGTTTTAGTATGCTTGATGTGGACAATGGATGTCAGTGATAGTTTGAATTCATCAATTTTGTTTTTATTATGCATAATGTGGGTTTTCTGGAGTGTTGTAAATAGAAAATCAAAGGTATTTGTTTTAGCTAGCTTGCTTGATGTGGATAATGGATATTAGGGGTAGTTTGAATTCAATAATTTTGATTTATTATGAATAATATAGGTTTTCTGGAGTGTTGTAAGTAGAAAATCAAAGTTATCTTGTTTTAGTGTGCTTGATGTAGAGTTTTGTGGGTTTTCATGGGTGGATCATAAGTAGAGTTTTTGAGTTTAAATACTTATTTTTAATGTGATCTATATATCATGGGAAAATAACATCAAATTCATTGAGTTGGTCTATGTTGACATGCAGATTTGTTAAGTTCCAAAATGATGGCTATGCAAAAATATGGGTGATGTCGTGTTATGGTGATATAGATTCAGTTCAATGGTTTAAGGTACAACCTCATTAGACATTTCACCCTCTCAACTACTTTGAGGATGATAATGAGGTCAGTTTAATACCTTCACAGTGCCCTTTTACGCAAACTATTTCCTATGGTTTTTGTTAGAAATTGATATTGATCAAAACTTGTTGTTCCCTATAGCAAGAGAACAGGTTGGAATGAGAGGATGCAGGTCACGTGAAGCCATCATACCAAGCCTAACTGCACATAACTTTAGGATGTTAAACACTTAACTATGATGTAATTAGTTAAATGTTTTTGTAACATTACTTTTATTATATATATATATATACATATATGAAGACTTTTATCAAAAGATCCATGTCTAGAAGGTTAACAATTTTAATGTGATAATAATTTCCAAAAAATTCAAATTACAATAATATATATATATATATATATACCAAAATCAATAGGTGGCTAATCAAATATTTTTTCATTTAAAAAAATCATCTACTACGGGCATATGATGTTGTAATTGAGCTTATTTATCACGGACATAATCTGTAGTCGAAAAGTGATGCACTACGGGCAATGCCCATTGCAGTTGAGCTTATTTATTATGGACAACGTCCGTAGTCGAAACGCGACCTTTTCCATCATGGCGTCGCATATAGCAGGCGTTGTAACGGGCGATGCCCGTAGTCAACACACGTCCACTACGGGCATCGCCTGTAGTAAATGACCGATTTTCTTGTAATGAGACGAGAGAAAAGAATAAAAGATACTCAAAAATTCATAGAGATAGGTGTCCGGTAGAGAACTCAGAAACCAATTCTTGAGTAGAGATTTGCATAAAGAGTCAGGTAATCCTTATTCCTCTCTTAAGTGTGAACTTCTGATTCATATGTTTTGATTGTTTTCTTTTAGGTGTAGGATGGAAATAAATTTATTATGAAGATCATGCCTCACATTCCACTGAAAAGGTTATTGATGAGTTATTGTGAGTTATTGTGAGATGAGGGGTTTTGAATACAAAAGTACCCGATTTTTGTTCGATGGAAACCATTTTTGTCACAACTAAACCTCTACTCAAATAAGAGGATATCATTTACTGATAGAACTCCACCGTTGGATCTCCATCAATGGTGGAGATCCAACGGTTCATCCATTTTATCTTTCAATAGCTTCAGTTCCTCTCGCCAACCTTCAAGTTTCGACAATTTCTCCAACTACTCTGAACTTCATATCTTGCTTTTTGTTTTTCTACAGTTGAGCTTCTATAAGTCAAATCTGCAGTATGAACCAATATTGCATGAGCTTCAACATGGTTCAATATTACAATGCTTTAGTTGTTTATGTGAAACCTTCACATTTGTTGATAAAACTGACATAATAAACATTTTCTTCATTTATTTGATATAATTCTTTTGATAAAACTTAAATAAGACAATAATTACAACATAAACAACATTGTTCTTTTGATGAATTAAACCAAGTCTAGTTTAAAAATGCTTTTGGTACTATTATATTGTGCATTTATTTGTTGTATTTTTAGGGCCAATCGCATCTTAATTTTTATGAATAATTTTAATATTAAAAATTTGAAAGTGTTTGAATTAAATTATGAAAAGTACAAATGTAATAACAAAAAATGTTTAAGGGTTAAATTGACATTTTTTTTTTACTTGTATTATGTACGTTTAAAGTTGGTTGGTTATGATGGATATAATTTGTAAACATATTATATGGCATTTGCAACTTGGATTGAAAGATGGAGATGAAATGGAGATGTTAAGAGGTGGCCGCTCATGCTACTTGATTATCTAAATCAATTATTATTATAATATAATGTTCTGTTACAATTAATTGTTGATCATGTTTATTTAAAGACACAAGTTTGGATTTTGTTCTATCATATTATATATAATGTGCTATATATGCAACTTAAATATCATGTATGTTTTAAGAGGTGTTTGATTTATGATTCAACTACATTCTCTATCTCAAGTGATGTGCAACCATCAAATTGAAATCATTTACATATGATGTTGTGGTAAGTGGTGTTGCAATGTTGTTGATTGTTATTGTTCAACAAATGGTTGTCAAATTATCTTGAAGGAACATATAGAAAAAAAACAGTAAATATATCGAATAGAGAAAGTGAAGAATGAATTAGAAATATAGAGAAGAAAGTAAAGGGTTGTTTACCTTTCTTCGGATCACGATACTGATTGTTTCACTGGTCTGGAACGAGTCACCAAACTTAATGGAACTTGATCTCTGATCACAGTATAAGAATCCTTCTTGTCTGTTTTCTCTCAAAGTTGTATTTCACGTAATTATGTATTACTTTTACCCCCATCACATTATGTATGACTAAATGCCTATTTACACTCCTACACTATAAAAGTGGTGTCTGTTGGAAAAACTGCATAGGCAGTTATTGTAAATAACTGCTACATCAGTTATTAACTTATGTTGGGTTGGGTTCCATGGGCCGAGGCCATGGAATTGGGTTTGGACCCATCTTGGGTGTACCCAATATTCTAACATCTCCCACTCGCATAAGTGGGTCAAACACAACTCCATGAGAGAGAACATAATTATGACATTATCATAAAATCGTATAATAGAATTCATACGGACAAATATATTGTGTGACCTATAAACAATCAATGAAAAATAAGGAGCTTTGAAATCTCAATTGTAAATTCTATATTTACAAGAGATATGACGTTGTTCATTACTGTGTCATAGATTTAATTTCATAATCCTTTTTATCAGTCCAAAACATACTTAACCCCTCATGAAGCTATTCTTGACTTTTTCACATTACATGTATTCACAATTGTATCTCCTAATACAATTGGCTAGCCGATGAACACATAAGTAAGATAAAAAGGTATTAAATCTTCCCATTCTATCTTAGTCTCTTAGTCTCCAAAATAACAGCTACCTTAGACATTCCCCATAGGTTTTATTATCATAGCTATAGAAATAACATGCTAAAGGTGCTAACACTATTCTGTCACTTTGAGACAAAGTGAATGGTCATAAGGACATCATTTGAAGTGTTATACAACTTCAATGGAACTTACACAATGAAGAAGCATGGATTCATTCTCTCATTTTCCATATCGGTCACAAATAACACACAAGGTATGAAACACGTGTTACATCGATTTTCATTCTAAACGAGAATGGCTATGTCTTTCTTTAATTCACTGTACAGATCTAAGTTCAGTCACATATCCTGTTACATCCTGTGACTAATCCGAGTTCTTAAAAGCTCGCTATTCTTTAGCGCCATATTAAGATCTCATATCTGGCTAAATCAGGTATCAATGATAGTGGGGTCTATCATGATCGGTTCTAAAATATATATATATATTTGTTAAGAACCTCATCTTGATACAATCAAGGCTACATTTTCATATATATCAGCTCCTTTTAGAATATTTCTTACATATTCTCCATAATATATGTGTCTCATCTCAACTTGTTCTCTTAAAACAACTGAGGCGATCGCACATGTAAGAATGCCAGTCTTAACCTGACGACATTTTATAAAAAACAATTCATGTGTGAAATATAACATGCTAATAAGATTTCAAACATAAACTAATTTTATTCATAACTATAATAACATCATTCAATACAATTATTCAATTTATCATTTACAATTTACGCAACCCTAATGACTCAGCATGTGATTCATAAACGTCTCTAGTCACAACTTTAGTGAGAGGATCGGCTAACATCTCATGGGTTGAAATATATTGAATCATTACTTCTTTCTTTGATACGATGTCTCTAACAAAATTGTATTTTGTCTCTATGTGTTTGGATTTATTGTGATACTTGGAGTCTTTAGTGTAAGCAATCGCTACTTGACTGTCACAGTAAACAGTTACTGGCTTTCCCATGCCCTTAGAGACATCTAGATCTTCCAAAAATCTCTTAAGCCAAACAGCTTCTTGTACTGCCGTCGAACATGCTACAAATTCGGCCTCCATTGTTGATAGTGCAATACATGTTTGTTTCTTGCTACTTCAAGAGATAGCACCTTTACTGAGTAGGAATGCATATTCTGATGTAAATTTTCACTCATCTAGATTGCCTCCTCAGTCGGTATCTATATATCCAGTGAGTTGCAAATTCCCACCTTGGTAACAAAAGGAGTAGTCGGCAGTACCTTTTAGATACGCCAAAATTCTCTTCACGACAATCCAATGTTTCCGTCCAAGATTAGATTGATATCTACTTACGAATCTTATCGCATAGCAGATATCTGGTCTTGTACATAACATTGCATACATGAGACTGCAGATAGCACTGGAATAAGGAATGTTTTTCATATTATCAAGTTCTTGTGGAGTTTTGGGACACATGTCAAGACTAAGATTCTGGCCTTTTGATATGGGTGTATCCATAGGCTTACAATCAACCATATTAAATCGTTCAAGAATCTTCCTTATATAAGTCTCTTATGACAAAGTAAGTAGTTTCTTCGAACGATCTCTTGTAATTTTGACTCCTAATATATAGGCAGCCTCACCCATGTCATCCATCTTAAAATTTGAAGACAACTATTTCTTAATGGCCAACACATACTCTTTACAATTTCTAGCCAATAAAATATCATCCACATATAAAGATAGCACCACATACTTATTTTTATCTCGTTTTATATATACACAATGGTCTTCTTCAACCATTTGGAAACCATAAGACACAACAGCCTGATGGAACCATAGGTACCATTGTCCGGATGATTGTTTCAAACCATATATTGACCTTTTGAGCTTGCACACTTTGCGCTCGTGGCCTTTTGAAACAAAATTTACTGGTTGTTCCATGTAAATTTCTTCATCCAGTTCTCAATTGAGAAATGTTGTTTTTACATCCATTTGATATAATTCTAGGTCCATATGTGCGACGATTGCCAGAATAAGGCGAATTGAAGCAAACCTAACCGCAGGGGAAAAAGTTTCTTCATAGTCAATACCCTCTTGTTGAGTATAACCTTTTGCAACTAAACGCGCCTTATGTCTCTCTACTGTGCCATCCACCTTTCGTTTGATTCGAAGGACCCATTTATTTCCAATGGCTTTCCTTCCAAGCGGTAAGTCAACCAAGTCCCAGACATGATTACTTTTCATTGAATCCATCTCCTCTTTCATGGCTTTTATCCATAGTTCCTTGTCGGGTGATTTGAGAGCCTCATTAACATTTTTAGGCTCATCAGCATCATGTGAAGCAACCATAAATGCTTCCCCTTCAATCTCAAAACGACGACGAGGAACATTTCCACGATTACTTCTACGATAAGGTAAATCTAAAAGAGTTGTTTCAACAACTTCATTGCTCCCACTAGGTACAAAAGGTCCGGGTAGATCTATATTTACTTGAAGTGGAGTTTTTCTCCCACCAGGGACAGAAGGCCCTAATAGATCCGCATCGACATCTAATAGAGCATTTAGATTTGAATCCTTGATTAGATTATCCAATTCATAGAATCGAATACCTCTATCAACTTCACCTCTTTTAGGAAATTCACTCTCTAAAAAATTCACATCTCGTGATTCTATCTCAGTCACACTTCCATCCAAGTTTTCACCTATTAGTACATATCCCTTGGAATGCTCAGAGTATCTAATAAAGATACATTTCTTTCCTCTTACACCCAATTTTCCATCTTGTATGGTGGATCATGTACGTAACCCGTGCACCCCCAAGGTCGTAGATAAGTTAAGTTAGGTTTTCTACCTATCCATAACTCATAAGGTGTGGAAGTAACTGACTTCGAGGGAACTCGGTTAAGTACATAAGTGGCAGTCAACAAGGCATCTCCCCAGTAGTGTACAGGAAGATTTGCTTGCACCATCATAGACTTAACCATTTCAAGTAATGTTCTATTCCTTCTTTCTACCGCACCATTTTGTTGCGGAGTTCTAGGAACAGTTAACTGTCTATGTATACCATTTTTATCACACAATTCCTTGAACTGATCTGAAAGGTATTCTCGTCCCCTATTAGTACGTAATGCTTTAACCCTTTTATTTAATTGATTCTTTAATAAGTTCAAGTATAATTTGAAACAATCCAATGCTTCAGACTTATGTGAAATCAAATAGATATGACCAAAACGGGTAAATTCATCTATGAATGTAATAAAATATGAGGCACCATGCCTTGCCTTTACACTATTGGACCACAAATATCAGAGTAAATTAATTGTAATGGATTTTCAGCCCTAATTCCTTTTCCAAATGGTTTTCTAGTTGTTTTTCCAGTTAGACAATTTTCATAGATAGGTAATTCTACCTTATTGAATGAACCTAAAAGGCCTTCTCTGGCCAATCTGTTCATCCTATCTTGGCCAATATGACCTAGTCTAGCATGCCAAGTATTTATATCAATATTGACATTATTAACAGAAGCAATTAACGAAAAACAACTATCACTGTAATTAAAACCGTCTAACTCGGTATCTAATACAATTAAACCATTTAATAAATATCCAGTACCAACACAAACCGAATATAAAACAATATCTATACAAATACCATAAAAGTTTAGTTCATAACCTAAACCTAGAAGGACAATAACTGAAACTAAATTTCGTCAGATTCCAAGAGCATATAAGACATCGTGGAGATAAAGTACTTGACCACTATACATCAACAATTTACAAGTGCCAATACCTTTCACTTCAACTCTAGAGTTGTTCCCCACGTAAATCCATCTAGTCCCCTCACTTATCTGATGATATTCTACGAACGTTGATCTGTCTCTAGCTACATGGTCTGTGGTTCCTGAGTCTACAGTCCACAAAGGACGAGATTCAGTGAGTAAAACAGAACTAGAAACCAAAACATAGTTATCAGTTATTGAATTGGGTCGTACCTTTTTCGGCTCAGTGCACTCACGAGCAAAATGACCTTGTTTGCCACAATTGTAACAATTCAATTTGGCTTTGTCCTTCTTGAACCCAGCACTCTTGCCCCTTTTCTGAAAGCTGGTCTCACTTTTCTTAAAGTTCTTTTTAGGACCCTTCCATTTTCCCTTATGGAAGTTCTCTTTCTTTCCCTTGCGCATAAAACTCTCAGTCTTACGCTTGCTGGATTCAACCATATAAAGCTGACCGGAAGCCTTAGCTATCTCTAGGCGCACATCTTCCAATTCAACATGACGTGATATATCATCAAAAGTCTTGATATTATCATTGTGGGTCATGTTGATCTTCATATTTTCCCAGCTGTTAGGAAGAGACCGGATCACTGCTTGGATTTGTTGCTCATCAGTTAAGGAATGACCTGCAGACTTCAACTCACATATCATGTTTGACATCTCTCTTAGGTGCTGCCTCATATAATGATTCTGGCGCTTTCTGTAGGTGTCAAACTTAATTGTAAGTCTCCTAAGCTTGGTAGTAGAAGTACCACCAAACTTGTCTTTTAACGCAATCCACATGTCTTGCGTAGTGTCAAACTCCTCATATTCACACATGAGAGCGTCAGTCATACTGCTCAGCATCGTTATACGAGCCATACTGTTCTTCCTCTTCCAGGTCTGATATGTTTCCATATCTCTCATATGTTGGGTAGTGTTACCATTTGGTGGTTCGTCCATGGTATTAGTAAGAGTTTCAAGAGCCTCCTACTCTTTAAAGATCAACTGAACTTTCCGAAGCCACATCTCATAGTTATCACCGTTCAACTTTTCTCCCTTATTCAACTCAGCAACAATTGATTTAGATGCAGAAGTCATTTCCTGAAAATTTATGTAACACAGTGTAATTAATAGTTATTCTAGTATGTCATAATTTCACACTTAGCACAATTCTATGCAGCAAACTTACACATAAAGAATATAACAAGAGGAATATTAGGATATGAATCGAAATAAGAGTCAAAGCTCTTGATCATCATCCAAGTCCTTAACATTCACTAGTTTATATTTATTAGTGTCTTAACGCAAAACAGTTCATCACAATTTAGAACACCCATATTAAATAAGCACAAGTATATATAACTTTGCATAATCATGTGCATAAAGCATCCCATTTTATTAATAAAAAGTTGTATTTACAAACTAGGAGTATTTACAATAATATATACATCCTTAGAATTACAATCTCAATCAACAATTCTAAAACTCTCTAGGATTTCATGCAAAATTCATTCAAAATGTGCATAGATACTTCGCTCATTATTCTTGGGTAGGTAGTAATTCTCTTATACCCTATACTTATTAAAAGCTGCATTTATATACCACCCTGCCTTAGGATTATAACGTTTTTGTGTTTTCAAACTAGAACCCATACTCAAAACAGCATGCTTTCTAAGATTTGTACACACTCGATGATCATCATAATCTAATATGACTTCTAGAGCTTCATTAAAAGTGGTGAGAACATCTTTTTCTAGTAGGGAAAGTATCACATAATTATGTTGTCGTAGCTCTTCTAATAGAACCTTAAGTAATACATGAATTATTTCTTTCCAAATATATTCTACCCCACCATCACACCAAGGCCATTCAGAAACGATGAGATCCCCAAACCTTAACAACTGTTCATAAAAATTAGTGCTAAAATCTATTTTATGACCTTCTAGTTTCTTAATGAACTCAGTTAATTGCTTTTCGTAATTCCTGAACCATTCAACAGTCGCTTTATCCATCTCCGACCTTGGAGATTGTTGGCTTTCATCGTCCTCAAGTGTCCTAGGTGTATACTTTTCAATAGTATTTTCCTCAGTGGACATTTCATTCGACAATGGTGAATAAATTTCTACCGATTGTGGTGAATAATCCTCCACAAACAGTGGTGAGTACTCCTCTTGAGGATTAGAGTCATACAACAATGGTGAATCATCCTCTACCAATTGTGGTGAATATTCCTCCACCGACATTTGTGAGTCCTCTTATTGAGGATCAAAGTCATCCGACGATGGCAAATGATTTTCTACTAATTGTGGTGAATATTCCTCCACTGACAGTGCTGAGTACTCTTCTTGAGGATCAGTATCGGATGAGCTATGGTTACACATTTCCTCTATCTACAGAGAAACAAAAATAGACACCCATTAATCAATTTGTTAGTAAGTGAGAGTTTTGAAAACTTAAAAAAAAATTTGGTCTTATATTAAACTCCCATTGGAGCAAAAACAATCAATGGAAAAAGGAAAAATAATAATAAAATAAAAGTTAAAAACAATTATTTACTTTTTTTTTTTTTGCTGTCGGAAAAATTTGCCGAAAAAATATCCGATGGTTGGAAAAGGAGTCAAACTGTCTGGTGGTAGTCGATGTCGGCACTGTTCCGATCGTCTGTAACCGTCACTGAAAACTGCTCCGGTTGCCGAAAATGGTCGACGGCTTTTGGTGTGACATGTTTCTGACATGTGGCACTAGGGGATTGGACCATGTGTCATTGCTGACATATATCGACACGTCTCGCTCTCTGGGTTGTCCACGTTTCAACATCATAATGTTGTTATGCACAAGACCACGCTTAGAGGAGGTGCGTGTAGTCCACACGCCGTCTTCCCCGAAATTATTTCATAACCTGAAAATTACCATCCGACTCCAAGAATTATCCTAATTCCATTTCTGCCCTTAGTTTTGCAAAAAAGGATCTGGGGTGAAGTGCACTTGCCGCCCTAATCGTGCGTGGCACTGTTCATCACATTCAACCTTTAGAAAAAATTTCTGGAAAATTTGTTTTCTCGACCCTGTTTTCAATCAACTCGTTCTCACTCGTTATTAAACCAAATTTTGCGATTGTGGTGTCTTTGGAAAGTTTGGGATCTCTACTTTGTAATTGTACCAGTTTGACAACAAATTATGAAAATAATGACCCATTACGACTCTCTTAAAGTGTCGGTTTTAGGGCTCTATTTCTTAGTGTTCATATGCGAAATTTTAAGTTTCATGGCATATAACACAAATAAAACAATTTATACTTAATCATAAGCATATATTATTTGATATTAACGAATTCGAAAATGTAACAACATGATCTACATATATTAAAACATACAATTGCAGTAAAACATGTGTATATGAATTCATTAATGGAGAAAAAATATCAAGGCATTTTTTATCACAAATGCACAGATCATATGGTAATAATATAAGCATATATATTTGTTCATATGAAGAATTCGAACGATGATGTACAAGTTCCACATGTTGTCTACTCATCAATAGTAAAACATAATTATTCAAAAATATATATATATATATATATATACTACCATACGAAAAAAAATAATCCATCTTTCTTAAACAAAATAGATTTTTTAAACAAAGAAAATCTGTAACATTTTGTTTGCGTTTGAAATCATTTAGACCAGAAAACAATTAACATGGCTCTGATACCAATGAAGAATGCGTTAGAAATATAGAGAAGAAAGTAAATGGTTGTTTACCTTTCTTCGGATCACGATACTGATTGTTTTACTGGTCTGGAATAAGTCACCAAACTCAATGGAACTTGATCACTGATCACAGTATAATAATCTGTCTTGTCTGTTTTCTCTCAAAGTTGTATTTCACGTAATTATGTATTACTTTTACCCCCATCACATTATGTATGACTAAGTGCCTATTTACACTCCTACACTACAAAAGTGGTGTCTGTTGGAAAAATTGTACAGGCTACAATAACTGCTACATCAGTTATTAACTTATGTTGGGTTGGACTCCATAGGCCAAGGCCATGGAATTAAGTTTGGACCCATCTTGGGTGTACCCAATATTCTAACAGAAAGGAAAAAGAAACAGAAGACAAATGCAAAATCAATAGGATATATCGCTTTCATTAAAAAAAATATAATGATCATTATTTAGTAGGTGTACGTACGGCTCCACAACGTTACGTTATTAAGAACTCACATATGCTCTCTTTGTCTTCCACTCTTCCTCCTCGGTCATCATCAAATAAGGATAAAAAATCAAACCCTCTATGTTATATGAACTGTAAAGTCGAGAGAAGCAACCAACCAACCATGGTGACTATGAACTTGTGACTATCTCTGCTTGCCATCATGAATGATATGACATGAGATTGAGAATGTACAGTGTCGTGTAAGTCATCGTCTTCTTCTTCTCCTCCCAACCAGTCCGAAACTTTCAACCTCTTTTTCTATGTACAACAAGCTCGACATTAGGAAGTTTGTGCTTTACCTTTCTCCATAAAATATTGGTAGCATCTTCCTTCTTTGAGGGATACTGGAATTCATAGTGAGGCGAAATGTTCTTCAGATGCCTCCATATTCCAACGCATCTCTCTTTTGGAATTTTCCAGAGCTGATCAACCATGTAACCGGGTTGAATTACCTCTTTCACAGAAAAGAAAACTGAGAACTGGCTATAGTCGATTTCAACCTCAAAGGGGAGTTCAATCCAGTCACTCACAATGACAGGAACACAATGTCTCACTATAGCGTCAAACAGGAAAATTCTGGTTTTAAAAACTTGCTGATCATAGCCGTCTTCAGACGTTTCAGAGCCCAATCGATTTAATGACATTAGCCCATAAAAAATTATTATCATTAACATAAAATTGGACCAAAAGATTGTTGGTGGTTTCACACTTTCAATTCAATCTAAAATGGGCCCAAAAGATTGTGAGTAGTTTCACATTTTCACAAATCACAATTCAATTCAATTCAATTTGAGCCCAAAAGCAATAGAGAAAGATTGGACCCTGAGCAAAACAATCAAAAAACAAAAACAAAGATTATTTTTTTTAAAAAAGAGGGATTGGGCCAGTTGGAGGTCCTAGCAAAATGCTGGGTTTGATGCCCCTAAGGCCGGCCCTGATTAATAGATAGGTTGTAGTAATCTTAATAAATAATATTCTCTTACTTATTTTACACGAGTTTTCAAATGAGTCAACTACTATGCTAGAGATTTTATATTACCTGTGTTCTTTTACACTCCAAAATGGGGATGAAAATAGAGTACTAAACTACTAAAGCTATTACATATTCATGCATGCAAGAGAAGCTCTATTTGGCCTTACGTCTTGGTCTCTTAGTTGATCTTTTGGAAAGTAATTCGTTGGTGGCAGTAACAAGCATCAACAATAATTATCCTCTGGTTGTTGGTGGTCCCTTGGTCGATGAAATTCATGTTCTTTTCAATGCTTTGGGATGAAAAATGAGTCTTAAGATAGGGTAACCTGAAGCATTTTTTTTCATGGTTTCGAAGCTGTGAAAAAAAGTCTCGGGAAAGGGTGACATGATGCCCAGTCATCCTGTCCCAAAGCTTTTTTTCATGGTGATTCAATCTCGATTGGAACTAAAACATAAAATATTAAAAAAAAAAAATTCAAGGATATATGTGAATTTTATAAGAATAAAAATTATGAGGTTGAAAAAATAAATTTAAAAATTATGAGGTTGAAAAAATAAATTTAAAATGTAATACTTACCTTCAAACCGTGTAAAACCTAAAATTGAAGTGGGGAGTAAGAAAAGAGTTTTTTTTTTTTTTTGAAAACAATAAGAAAAGAGTTAAATAGTGTTTAGTTTATTTGTTTGAAAAGTTAGCCGGTAAAAGTAATAAATAATGTAAATAAATATGGGTGTAGTGCAGTGATGAGTGAGGGTATTTTGTGAAAAATAGGGATGTTTTGCAGTAGATTTTGATATTAGGGCACATTTGCAAGTGCCCCCCAAAATAGGTTTTGGGGGCTTGGAGCATATTTGCTAACAACCCTTCACTCACTCAGTTTTATTTTTTGTTAAAAAGGAAAAAAAAGAGGGGAAGGCAACGAAGAGAAACAGCCGTCACCACCACAAAAGAGAAGAAGCTGTCCAGAACCCGTCGCCGTTGGCGATTCCGCTGGTAGATTCCGTCAAAGATGCAGCGACCGAGGTTGATGACCGTTGAAGCTTCCCCAGAGCCGTTACGTTGAAGGTTGCACAGCTGCTGTACTGTACCTGATTAAAGACCCAATTTTTGAAGCTGTTTCAGGTGTGTTTTAGATTATTAGTTGATGCTGTATGTGTTTCTGCTTTCGAATCTCCATGTTTATGAGTTGTTAATTCATTCTGTGTTTTATTTTGCTTATCTTAGTCTTAATTAAGAAGATCACTAACAGTTTTCAACCAAGTTACTCTTTAAATACACATAAACAGGGTAATAAGACAAGATTATCATGAAAATTGGTTTGTTTGAAATCACGCAGTGGGTGATGTGTCTATTAGTGCAATGATGAAAGCTTAATGTGTTCTTTCCAAATTCAAAAGATACGATAATTTCTATTTAATGTGGCACTTAGAATTGCTAATGTAAGTTTCATGCCACTGCTTTTGTGTTATGGTGATCTTTTCATAAAATTACAAAGTTCAATTTCCCAAAACTGCAAGTAATGGATTCATAGGTTTAGACTGCAATGTTATTCTTGTGGGTTTGATGCAAGTTATTTATGTTGCCATTTTCTTGGCCTCTAGGCTATAACCCTAATGAAATTAGACTATTGTTAGAACAATTTTCTAAATGGAATGATCAAATTGAATTCGATGGACTTGCAACTGAGTTTTAAGATGCTTGTTTAATTTGAAGAGTTTTAGTTTTGTGGAAGAAATGTCATATGGAATTAGAGATTATCTGGCTGGGTAAAAAAGGGGCAGTCAGCAGTGTGGGTCAGGTATTTCTGCCCAGTTTATCTGGCCGGGTCAAAAATTTGATCTGGTCATGCTTTTAAACCAGTATTCACAAGTTCAAATGGAGCATATGGAATGGGTTTGGATTTTGTTCATTCCTACATGGTAGCTGGGTGTACCCTGAATGGGCAATAGCAATAGCAATTTAAGAGAATAGCCATAGCAATAGTAGCAACAGCAATAGCAATTTAAGAGAACAGCAATAGCAATTTAGGAGAACAGCAATAACATTAGCAATAGCAATTTAAGAAAATAGCATATGGAACGGTTTGGATTTTTTGTCATCCCTACAGGGTAGCTTGGTGGCAAATAGCAATAGCAATTTAAGAGAATACAAATGAATCTATTAAAAAATCATGCTTAACTTTTACGATCCAAACCCCTGTAAAATGGCTTGAACTATAAAGGAAAATTGTTAGCTCTATTTTCCTGTTTAAATGTGATTATGTGAATAGATCTTCAATTCACCCCTAAAAATTAAGGAAAAAAGAAGAATAATAATAAACAGATGAAATATAGTGAACCCATTTCCTTTGATGAAATGTTGACGTTTTCTGGACATAACCCGAGTTTCATGACCAATCTTTTCACATTCGTTTTGTTGATGACAATGCTAGAATGGAAGTTGAATTATGAAGTTTGGATGAATGTCAGAAGGGTAGCTGCAGCGGCAGTGGTATTCCACTGGAAACTTTGGTCGGTAGTGAACTTCCTCAAGTCTATGACTTATCAAAATAAGTTTAACTTTCATCCCAACACATGGCCTGTTGATAAGAAAAACAGCTTAAGTTCACTACCAGCCTAAGTTCTGGTGCATTACTTTTACTGCTGCTACAACTACCTCCGAACTTCATAATTCAATTCCATTCTGGCATTGCCATCAATAAAACGGATGTGATATGTCTGCATTTCATCAAAGAACCTGGGTTCGCTATATTTCTGGCTGTGGGTGGATACTTAAGGGGATGGTGAGTTTGTGAGATGCTTTGAACTTTGAAGGACCTGGGTTCACATTGTTTCGGGTAGTGAGAAGGAACATGAGACTTGAACTGATATTGGTGCCTATATTTTACAAATTGAAGTTGTTAATAAAGAAAATGTTTTTCTTTTTTTAAAGAAGAAAAAAGACTTGCTGCCTCGCAAGGTTCTAAAAAACGCATTGAGGCGCGCCTTAAGAGGCGAAATCCTGAAAATCACACTGAGGCTTAAGCCTCAATGCCTGTTAGTGAGGCTTGCACCTCATAATACGCCTCTATACGCCTCGCAACTACACCTCAGAGGCTTATGAGGTTGTCAGCCTCAAATACAGTCTATTTTCAATTGGGTTTTAATAGTTTTGAGGCCCATCAGTCAAAAAAAAAAAAAGAAAAAAAAAAAAAAACTCATTTTGTTAGGGTTTGTTAAGTAACTATTGTTCTTCACTAAGACACTAACTCATCTTTTTCTCGTGCTCTACTGCTCTGCTGCTGCTGCTCTTCTTCTCCACGACCAGGTATGTTATTCTTTCTTCTTTCTTCCTTCTTTTTTCTTCTTTCTTCTTTCTTCTTCCTCTCTTCCTCTTCCTCATTTTTTTCTTCTTCCTCTCTTCCTCATTTTTTTGCCTATTTTTTTCTGATTTGTTTTTGTCCTTCTGATTTGCCTATGTTTTGTTCTTTCTTCTTTCTTCTTTTTTTTTTTTTGCCTATTTTTTCTGATTTGTTTTTCCTCTTTCTTTAAGCAAATGTTTTTTTTTTTGGTATTTAGTATATATGGACTGCTATGGACTGTTAATATACATGGTAATATACTAATATGGACTGTTAATATATTATATATGGACTGCTATGGACTTTTTTTACATTTGTATGCAGTACGTATGTTAAATTGTTAAGCTTATGCTCTGATGAATGATGATATTTGGTCAATTTGACTCTTGCTTTGGACTTTGGTGCAGAACTTGAATAATTTACATATTGAATATGATTTATATATATCATATATGGACTGTTTTTGAATATTGTATGTTATTATTTATAATTTTTATCATGTTATGAATTTTGAACTTATTGGTTGTTTTATGAATTATGAATTATGAACTTATGGGTTGTTTTATGAATTATGAATTTTATATGCTTTGTTGCTTTATATATATATATTTATGTATTTTTACTCTCCCTAGTGAGGCTTACACCTCGTTATGCCTTGAGGCTTACGCCTCGCCTCAGTAGTGGAAAATGCCTCGATGCTAAAAACGCCTTTTAGAACATTGGCTGGCTGTTCTCATTAAGCTGGTGACATTAGTCAAACTGCTTGATTTGATTAGTTGGATATGAATCCATGTCAATGATCATTAGTAAGAGATTTACCTCTTCAAAGTATGATGACTGCTTCCTACCCCTCCATTTCTTTCAGCCCTGTTCTCAACTAATTTCTTCTCATTATATTGAAGGAAGTCTTATCCTCCCCTTTGCTGTGCATGTTCTAGCTGCTAAATAATATTTAATTTCCTCCTGGATAAAATTTGTACTGATTGAGAATGGGATATTACAATGGCTGGCTGATATTGTGGAAGCTCACTTGTTGAAAGTTTTTTGGTATCATATTGTAATTATGAGTCTGAGTATATATTTTTATGAACTTGTGCATGAATCCTCACACTTAATATTTTGCAATGTAATGTGCTTAAAATTATAATGCAAGTCTCTGTATGCTTACTGTTACCCAAGTCATGACAGCAAAGATTTGTTATCCTTTGATACGTTTCTTGTCTTATTGAATTTGGACCAGATAGCTGCTAGGGTTCCAATAACTAGTTAAGATTCCTCTTGCATTCACAATTTCTTCCCACAATTTAATTTTTTAAATTTTATATGTATTGTTCACTCACAATGCCAGTTAGTAACCACTATCAGAGTTAGACATCCATATCTGGTGATATGTACAAAAGAAATAGAGGAATGACAGACAAATTGGTAATCTTTATGCACAAAAATATTGGTCAGAGACTCAGAATCCAGCTTGTGATATACATGTAAACCTCATCATGAAAATACCATTTGAATTTCTTCATTGTTAAGGAAAAGAGAGTACTGTAATCATGAATATCTTAAACATTCCCTTTTTTGCTGTCATCAACTGTATGATAAAAACCTTACCTACAGCTGTGTAGAATAGAACTATCATAGTTCTTTCTCGGTTTTTCTTAGAAATGTTTGTTATGTATCTGTGAAAACATAGAAAATTCTTGCTGTACTGGGTCTTAAGTTCTGCTATCAGATACACCATTAAAACTTTTTTTATAAATGGAACCTTGAGTCCTTGGAAATATGGGGTCCATGGTGGAAACCAAGCCTCCATCATGAAAACATTGTGAGAAAAATTTAGATATGTTGCTTTAAAGAAGCAACGCTGCTTCTGAATTATTTGGAGTTGCAAAATCATATGGGATGGTTTTGGGTTCATATTATTTAAGAGTTTGGATTGAGATGAGAGCTGAAATAAATCAAGCATCTTGTCTGTGTTGTGCCATTTACAACTTAAAAGGGTGATAGTCATGCTAGCATACATACACAGATCCATACACACAAAAATTCATTGTTTTTAATTCTCTTTTATGAATGTAGACCCACAACTAGAAGCTGTAAAAGTTATAATCTGATCATGTGTTATGCATTGTGTATTTCAGGACCATCAGAGGATGACAGTTTTAAAGAGGTATGTGCTACGGTTGTTCATATCATTAAAGTACATCACAGCAAATGTGGTGGACAGAAATAATGGGCGGATAGTTGTGACAGCATCAACAGTTGAACATTCCATAAAAAACTCACTCGAATGTGGTCGGTCTTGCAATGCGAAGGCAGCAGCTATTGTTGGAGAGGTGTTGGCTATGCGACTCAAGGTGGAGGGACTTGAACAAGGACAAGGAAGAGGAATACATGTTGATGTAAACAAAGAAGTTGAGAAGAAAGGTTTCAAGAATCGCACCAAAATATGGGCAATCGTAAACTCCCTTAAGAACAATGGAGTCAAGCTCTTGCTCGAAGATAACGATGATAATACTTCAAGGCCGAGTTACTGATAAGTTTGACCTCTTTCCGCCTCTTATTTTGTAGATTTGTATGTGGAATGTAGCTTATACATGTTTTGCTAGTGGAAGAGTTTTTGTTGGTCAATTGAATTGATAAGCCATCTAAAATTGATAAGCCATCTAATCGCTTGTGTGCCGAAAATGCCGTAGATGTCCTAAATGTTGGAGATAATAAGCAGAGGCTAAAGCTTCCAAAATGGCTTCCAACAAAGTCTGCTCAAATTCACTGTGTGCAAATGAGTTCCAGGGGATTTTGTTATTTTAATGCCCTCATTCTCGGTGAAAGGAAGATGATATCTGATCATGATCAGATAGGATCATCAACATCTAAAGATCGGAAGGATTTGGCAGGAAACATCTTCTGACATGTGAAGTATGTTAGAAGAATCTTCTGCTCACTGCAATTCAAGGGAAGATTTTATAGCATGCTTTGTAATAATCAGCTATATAAGCTGCATCTTCTCTTTAAATCAATCATTGAAGATTATAATTAAAGTTCTTCTTGTTCTAGAGTTCTCTGTAAAGCTTCAATTGATGAGTTTTCGGTCTTAGCGTTTCTACAAACCATTTCTTCATTTGTTTTTTTTAATATTATCAAAGACTTGTTATTTTTCATGAAGTCTAAGAGTCGTGTCTCATGTAAGAGAAACAATTGATGGGTGTGTGTTGTTAGAACCTCGGTGTCACAACTGCTCTTCAAGTTCGGCGCGCAATACAAAGGTGACAAGAAGTAATAATAGAATGTGTGAAGGTCCAGTGTATCAAGCTGGTATTGCTTCGGTGATCAGCCCTAATCAAGCTGATAAGTCACTACAGACTCATCACTCATGGAAGCTGAAAACTATCATTCGTTTGGCTCTTCAACAACTAACTTTAAGGATTCTTCATCAAATCACCCTGTCATGGATTTTTCTTCCTTTGAAAAAACATTGAACTCGAACTTGCCTTTCAAACTCGACAAGAATAATTTCAGTTGAGTTGATTAAAGCAGGAAATAATAAAACATACTTTGAGTTACTAATGCAAAGCTCTTATGTTATCGTATTATTAAAACTTGAGTTACAACCATTGCTGGTCTTGAGTTTTTGGAGGCCCATGGTAAATATTTTAAAATGGGTTCCTGTTTAAATTCCGAAATATTTAAAATGGGCCAAAAAACACAATTATGCCTCTAAAACAACAATAAACTCCATTAAAATTCAAACACATACAAACCAACTATGGGTCTTTCTTCAGAATTCATATCCAGACAAAATCAAAGAGAAAAAAAAGCACAAAACTCAAGTCTGATATAGTTATACAAAAAGAACAACAAAATCAGAAAAAAAAAAAAATTGTATAATTGTATAATACAAAAAGACATTACCTGGGCGGTTGGGCCTGAACGTGTGAACGTTGAGACTCAAGAGAGAATATTTAATGAAGATTGAAGTGGAATGAGGAAGTAGAGAGATTAGTAGAATAGATTAGAGCGTTGAGAGCTTGAGACTTAAGAGATATCGAAAGAAATCAAATTTGGGAGTTGGTGGCTGGAGAGAAAAATAAGAAACCCTAAATCATTTAGCCATTTAGGTGACATACTGTTCGGACAAAAAAATAAAATAAAATAAAAAATAAAATAAAATTTGGACTTTAATAAACATTTCTCTAGGCCATTGTTTGTCCAAGTTGGGCCATATTTTATTTTATTTTTTCGTTTTATTTTGACTTTTAGAATTTCTTTTTATGGTCCTTTTTGATCTGAAACATTTAGACTAATACATAAAACAAATATTTGAGCTTTTTATGATCCGAAACAAAACAAAAAATGGGCAATTGAACTAATACTCAATACATATAAACATGTTCCTTTAAAACAGGGGCCTAGGGCGGTCGCCCCTCTAGCCAAACAGCAGGGTCGACTCTAGTTACAACTCAATATAAGGACTTAAAGATGACTCTAGTAGAGGCGGACTTGTGTTGTGTGATGGCTGACTTAGGCTATACATAAGATATCCACCGGATTTTGTTCAGGACCAAAAATATGCAAATTGAATATCAAATAGTACATAAACTAAGTCTACAAGTGAATATGTGTTCACTCTAGGAAGAGCAACAATATCATGGAAATCCTTTGAACAAACGTGTATAGCAATATCCATTATGGAGTTTGAATTTATAGCACTAGACAAAGCTACTAAAGAAGCAGAATGGCTTCGTGATTTTTTGGAGGATATTCTAATATGACATAAGCTTGTGATAGCTACATACATTGTGATAATATAGCTGCTCAAATGCTAGCTACGAGCAACATTTACAATGGTAAATCACGTCATATTAGGCGTAGGCATAGTACTCTTAAACTATTGCTCTCTAATGGAGTTATCTCCATTGATTATGTAATGTCGAAAGATAATTTAGCAATTCCATTGACAAAAGGTCTACCAAGAGAGCAAATAAAGTATACTTCAAAGGGAATGGGTCTTAAGCCAATTTTAAAATGAGTCGAACTAGTCGGAAACCTAACTTAGCTAATTTGAGATCCCATGGTCTAAGTTCAATAGGGAAACTAGTTTGGTTTAACTCAAGATTGAACACACCATAACCTATTCCAATGATAAGGTATGTTATCCGTAGAAGTGTATAAGGTATGTTAATACATTTAATGACATTAACATCTTGTTATCAAGAGGAATATGGCAGAATATTCTAAGGCCTTGTTGGATTTTTCCACTTAATATTTAATGACACTTAATGTGCTCCATTAAGTTATTTTGTTTGATTTTTTAAGTGATAAAATCACTTAAAGAACCTCTAAATTTCACTTTTCACTTAACAAAAATCCACCAGCATTTAATAAAAATTTTTATTTCCAAAATTATACTCACCAATCTAACTTATTTCCAATTTTGACTTCTGTCAAAATGCTATTCATATTGATATATTTTTTTCTTTTCACCGTAAACAACTACAGCATCACAAAACCTAGTTGCCTCAAAACTCAAACAACTGGAGACCGGTTTTCCTAGCATATTCTGGCAAGGACTCTTTTTTTTTTCCCCTCACTAGTCTAACTTATTTACAATTTTGTCTTCTATAAAAACCCCTACTCGTATTACCTTTTTTTTTCATCTCATCGTAAACAACTACAACATCACAAAACCTAGTTGCTTCAAAACTCAAACAATCGGAGATTGGTTTTCCTAGCATATTCCGGTAAGGAATCGTTTTTTTTTTTTTTTTTCATAATTTGATAATTAGTTTTATTAATTTTATTTTAGAGTTTGATTGCATCTCTTTTATTAGTTCTGAAAATTATATGGTTTTATTTTAGACCAAGGCAAATGAGTGACTAGAGAATGGTTTTCATGTTCATTAAAACAAAAACAAAAATTCATATAATTTTTTTAATTATTTATATAAATTTAAAATATTATTAATAACTAAATAATTTTGTTTTACAATTATTAAATTACTTGTTATAGTTTTCCTTAATATATTAAAATGTAAATATATAACAAATAATAGTTAGAAGGGTATATATTTAAAAGTATTAATTTCTAGATATTTGTAATTAAAAAAAAACAAACAGCTTATCGCTTATATTTAGTTTTCAGTGAAAAAAAAGCAAACATATTTTTTAGTTTTCAGTTTTCAGTTACTATTCAGTCTTCAGTAACATTTAGTAATATTCAACACTGTTCAGTTTTCAGACAAAAATTCAAACGGGGCCTACGTTAATGTTACTTATACAGGGGTAAATGTGGGATAGCATTTATGAGAACATGGCTGAATTTTGTAAAGCTCCTATGAATCTGAGATTTTGTTCTAGACCGAAATGAACACAACCATATGAATTGAAGCGTGTAAGATTTTTATATTGTGATATATTGTCTGGTTCTTCGACATAGTGAATAGTTCAAAATCATAAATCCATCGTGTCACTTAGGAGTTTCGATATATCTACACTAAGGGAAGTTCAAGTCCAAAAGACACTTACTCTAATGCATATCACTTTCATATTTCTCTCGATCAGTTAGTCATTTAGCATCTGCATTGAATTAGTGTGTGTTTGGTATAACTTTTGTAAAGGTCAAAAACGCTTTTTTAATGTTAGAAGCTATTTTGAAGTTTTTTTTTTTTTGTTGTTTGGCAAAAATCAAAACAGTTTTTTTAATATATGAGTTGTCTTAATTACCCTTTATAAAAGCTATTTTATGTCTACTAAGAGAAGCCCGGCTTTTAAAAAAAGCTTTTTTAAGCTTTTTTTTAAACTTATGAATTGTCTCAACTACCTTTTATAAATTTTAGATATTCCACCATACAACTTTTTCATTATAAATACATTGTCAACATTTTTTTGTGATTTGCACAACCAAAATCTATTTTTAATAATACATTATCAACACTTTTTTTGTAATTTATACAACCAAAAGTTTTTTTTTGTTGAAAACTCTACTCAATAAAAGCTTCATTAGTAAAAGATCTACCCTAGAAGCTCTATTTGAAAAGTCATACCAAATACACTCTTACGAATGTATGATAAACAACTTTCGATTCAAATGTGGGGTATTATTGGAAAAAATAGTTTGAGTAAAGTTGTTTGAAATAAATTCAATTTTTAAATTTTTTTTGGATATAAAACATGAAGAGTTGTGTCTAGTCAAACACCTATTCCGTACGGTTAAACTGTTTATTATAACTGTTCATCTTCTTCAAATACAGTAACATTTATAACTTTTTAAGTTTTCTTGCATTCATTTTGAGAGAGAAAAACACGCATAAAATTCACCAGAATTCATAGTTCTTTGTGCTTAGTTCTGAATTACAAACAGAGTATCCTAGAAGGTAGTCGATCAAGGTTCTACAGGCACGGAAGTACAGACCGAATTACTTTCTTAAGGCCATTGCAATTGCAAGCCTCTGTCTGCTGCTTTTCCCGACAATACTAATTTGATATTTTCATTAGGGTACGGATATTGACACTTATAAAACTTATTAGTATACCGGTTTTTATAAGTACACCCATGTCTAAAATTTAAAAATTAAATATTACTATAAACACTCATGCTAATGCCAACACTACCCTCATTGAAATAAATATATGAGAAAATAGCACTAAATACTATTAATTGGTGGGTGGAGTCCCAAAAAGGCCATTGACTATTTAAATTGTTCCAAAATCATCATTTTGACAAAACATTGTTTCAAAATCACCATTTTGACAAAATATTGGTCATTGGCAGCTGTTCTGTTAAAATCTAATAGAAAGTTACCGTTATCTGTGACATGACACCCATAAAGAATTTTATTGGCAATATTTTATGTATTTTGATTATTTGATTATTTGATTATATATTAAAATTAATGATTTGACTAATTTATCATTTTTATGGGTAATATTTCCTGTTTATGAGTGACATCAAACTTATTATTATTCTCTGATTAATTTCCTGATTAATTTGGGGGTGACATCAAACTTATTTCATGATTAATTTATTATTTAATTATATATATATATATATATATATATAAAGCAATGATTTGATTATAAGAATTTTATGGGCAATATATCCTGTTTTATAAAGTAATCATGATAAAAAAAAAAAAATAGTCAAAATACAGGTAAAAAACCAGTTTAAAACCTATTAAAAACTAGTTCAAAAACCGGTGTAAAATATGTTTTAATAATTTTTGACTCATATTCTAACAAGTTATAACATAAGTAAACGGACTTCAAATATTAATGGGCAAAATGACAACAATTGATACTTTCTTTCTATGGAATGACTAATTTCAGCTATTTTCAAAAATTAATGGTCATTTAGGGACTGCCTCACCAAATCAGTGACTCTAGATATCACTGACCCTAAATATATTCATTTTAATACATATTATTTATAAACACTCTTAAATTATTACCACACCCAATTTATAAAAAAATATTATATTTCTTTTGGAATCAAATCATTTTTTTTAATGATGGTCTAATTTACTTTTGAAAATGTCTAGAATGTAGGAGCCTTAAAAAGGGAATTTGTATATGGGGTCAAAAGATTTTCAATTTCGAATTCTTTTTTTTTTTATTTTTTTTATATAGCTATCTTAATTTTTTTATTTTTTATTTTATTGATATCTATGGCTATCTTACAAAAAAAAAAAAAATTGTTGATATTTACGGCTATAGTTAAAAAAAATAATATTATTTTTTAATAGAGTTTATAACTATATATAAAATAAAGATAAAAATAATATGATAATCATGTGATGATGATAAATTTTGATATTTGAAATAAAATTAGAGTTTAATTAGGGTTTATTATAAAAATTAGGGTTTAATACAGGTTTTTTTTTTTTTTTTTTTTTTAAGTTAAGTTTTATTTAATAAAGAAATATATTAAAAGATATGGATGTAATTAATAAGTGTATATAATATTTATTTTATTTTTAATTAAAGTAATTTGTTCATATTGATAAATTTCTATAAGTATATTTTTGTAATTAAATTTTTAAATAAAATATGAATATACTAATAAATTTTATGAGTGTCAATATCGGTCCCTTTTTCATTATTATTTTTTTAATTATTTGATTATTATTTTGTTTCTTCCTTTTCCGATTGTTCCTGTATCTAATTGTTATTTCACTAACAATGACTATATTACCAAAAACTTAAATTAGAGTGGGCCGATCTTAATTTTGTTGACTAAAACGCTTATTATTTGACATTTGTCAAAAACTGTAAGACTCTTCTTTTTTACATAAATTCATCCCTAGCAAGATTTTTAGTCAGTGGACATAAGAATTTCATAATACAGAAATGCGTTAAGTTAGATATCACAACTATTTCAACACAACACATGTGGCATATTAGGTGTCAATTGATGAGTGGATATACATTAATAATGATTTATCTCACCAATCTATGTATCCACTCATCAATTGACATCTCATAAATTCGGGGTTTTTGAAGAAGGGAATGACTCGAAACCGTAACCCCGTTATATAGGTGTGAGAGATTTCCCACATGACTACCTCATCTCATCATAATTTGATTAATAATTAATAATATTAAATATTGGATCGGGATGCATTAAAATTGAAATGTACAACTAGAAAGTTCTATATACCGGAAATAGTGTTGAACGATATGGCCGGGGGGGCCTGCTGTTTGGAACTCGAAACTGACATCTCTAAACTCTTTGTTTTTTATTTGGACTTGTTGGGACCGATTCTTGATGAAGAAAAACAACTCTCCAATTTGTTATTTGTCCGGTCGGAGCATATTCATCTATAATATACCTCTTTTTCCGACGAGAACTTTGTTCATTTTTCCCAGAGTAGGCCGCTAGCTGGTGGTCCTGTTGAGATCGGTCCCAAGGGTTCGATTGTAAGGCACTTGTGAAAAATAAATAAATAAATAAATTGTTATTGAAGTTACCAATTTGGAAATTTCAGTCAATATAATCTCATTTTTAAACAAATTAATAAAATGATATTAATAAACAAAAGGGAAAAGAAGAATGGGGTGAGAGAGGCTCGAACTCTCGACCTCAGGATCACTCAAATAGCTATGAGACCTACGCGCTAGCCAACTGCGCCACCACCCCTTCTGTTTCTCAGTTTCCGCTTGTTCTATTTAAAGCATAATCACAAATAAATATTTAGCTTTATTTATTTATTTTTTTTACAACCATAAATATATAAATATAAATTTTGTCATCCATATTTACAGTAATTATAAAAAACGAGTCCATTCATGTCCTAATCAACACTAAATAATAATAAAAAATTAACATATAAAATACTAACACTATTATTGAGTTTAAGCATTTTTCATGATGTTTTTTTATATTTTTGTTTTTTTTGTTTCTTTTTAGTATGGCATGTGTGCCACTTTTTGTTTGTAGCTGTTTCCCTTTGGTTTTTGTGCTTATTTGGTTGTTGTTATTTTTTATTTTTTCTTTATTCATTTATATATATAGATACCATATAAAGGTTTTTCAACATATAATGTTTTTTCCCCTTAAACCAGTCTAATTTTATCAACAACAAAATAATGATAAGCTTTTGATTGATATAAAAATACAAGATGGGGTTGACTCAATAGTAAACCCACCACACCTACATCTAGCAGATTGTAGATTCGAGTCATGCTCTTTCTCTTTCTCAATTCCGAAATATTGTAATAATTAAAAAAAAAACATACACTAGCATACGCATGTCAATTTTCATTCTTGTAATGGTTTTAATTTTAAAAGAAAATGCACCGGTAGTAACTAATAATCGGTAACAACTAAGAAAAAGTTTATATATCTCATATGAACATTCACCGGTAGCAACTAATATTCACTGATTCACATGAACATGAAGCTACGTCATATATTATAAACTTTTGTTCAATTATACAGTTCAGATTGTTTCGATATTGTCAAAACTCAACCAAACTCAAATATTTTATTTGTTTTACAAATTTTCAATTATGCTAAATTCGATTTTGATTAAAATCTGATTCTAATAAATTAAACTGACTTCATGTTGGGTAAATGTAGATTCACTTACTCAATTATTACTTGGAGATATATTATTGGCCTAACTCCGTTTTTTTTTTTTTTTTTAAAAGGTACTTCATGTAAAAATCACATAACTAATAAGAATTATTGTTGTAACATAATGTTTTATAGAGTGTTTATAAAATTGTTGTGTTATTATAAATAAAATTATGAAATAAATTATATTTTTTGTATATAAAAATATAATTATATTCAAACAACCATTTGAATAAATTTGATTCTTCAAAAACAACAATCCCACATCGAGAAATAAAAGGAATACCACTGTCAATAAAAAGAACACAGACCACTTCCGTATTAAACATTTCATAAGACGAAGTGGATGGGCTTTGGTCCTGGATCCGATCAGGCCCAGGAAAGTCCCCGGCCCAGTAACTGCAGAGATGCAGCCTTGGTTACATGAATCCCTTTATCGTGTAATTCACTCGCACACGTGCGGGTCGGCTGAGATACGTGTGGAGCCGTTTTAGCTTTTAATTACACGGTTAGTTGGCCGATATCATCACAGTTATTCACTCCATTTATAACTGAACGGGGCTTACGATCTTGTGATTTTATTTTTATTTATTTTATTTTTTTATTTTTTTTTGGTCTTTGATTTTCAAATACATAATAAAATATATTCGTTGGGTTGCTTAAAAATAACCTGATTCGTTTGGATTGGTTTATGGGTTATGTATTATCAAACCGAATAATCCAAACCGTTACATAATTTTTCATTTTCTTTTACCATTTCATTTTTGTTTTGTCTTTAGCAAATTTTAGATTACATAAATTTGTTTCATTTGAAAGCTTAAACGAAATTGTTTTATTTTATAAGTGCCTGCAGTCTGCACATGAGTTAACTGTAGTATTATTATTTAACATGTTGATTTATAGGTTTAGCTACTTATATATACCGGTTTGCGGCCTGCATGATGTGCATGCATTGTAATATTTAATGCAATTGTCATAGGATTTATGATTTAATTAATTAATTAATTTTTTTTGTATTCTTCTATTTTTGCTTTCAATCTCTAATTTCTCAAGTGACTATTATCAACCTTTTCAATCCAAATTGTAACCCTCTGTTAATAATTTAATCTCTAATTTATGATGTAAATTACTTGATTTTTTGAAAGCGGAAGTAAAAAAAGGAAAAGAAAAGAGAACATAATTACTAATGCAATATGATAGATATAATCTTACAATTGGATTAAATATTAGAATGAAAAAGGCACTAAAAAAATTGATTATAAATTTCTATGGATAGTCTTTTTTTTTTTTTTTTTTTTTTAAAGAGAAAACAATCAACGAAACAGACAAAACTAGACAAGCATCTCAGCCAGGATTAAGCTCTCCACGCAGGGTGGAAACGACTCAACCCAGGACCTTTCATCCAAGAAGGACAAGGCCAACTTAGCTAAACCATAGGCGACATAGTTTGCCGTTCTAGGAATAAAGGAAATAGAAATGGCCTTCCCATCAATGAACCCAGTTGTAGCAAGCTTTCCAAATGAAGATCCTCACTTTAGCTGGAATCTGAAACCTCCATAAGGTTTTCCACCAAGATTCCACATCATTAAGACTTGAAGGGCTGGCAGAAGGGAGTAAATCACAGCCAACTTTATAACCACTGCGGACAGAATACACACCTGAGTTTTTGAAATGCTAAAGGATGGAATCGGAAACTTGACTGGACCCAATGAGGATGCTTAAAATAGCTTTCATATATTCCTTAAGGAAATAATCAAGAACAAGTGGAACATTCCAACCTCCAGATGGAGAGAATAGAGCACTAATAGAGGTGGCTACATCCAGCTTTGGAGGGGAGAAGATCCTGAAAGTGGAGGGTCTAGGCACCCAACGATCTTTGTAAATAGAGACAGACGAACCATCCCTAATTCTCCACCACGAGCCAACCACTAAAATTTCTCAACCCCACATCAAACCATTCCAAATCATAGAACCAGAGGAGCACTTGTCAGCCTGAAAAAAAGAGCAATCTAGGAAATAACAAGCTTTAAGAATTCTGGTAGTAAGAGACTGGGGATGCACAATCAACTGCCATCCCTGCTTAGTTAGGAGAGCCTGATCAAAGGTAGCCATATCTCGGAAACCCATACCTCCCTTATTTTTACCTGAACACAATCTAGGCCAAGCACACCAGTAGATGTTCTGGGAGTTCGTGGAGCCACCCCACCAGAAGCGAGCACAGAGCCAATGGATCTTTGAAATGTGACCCTTAGGTAATCGGAAAAGACTCATAGTATACGTGAGAATAGCTTGGACCACGGCTTTAAGGAGCACCTCTTTATCGCCAGCTGACAGAAGCCTATTATTCCATCCCCTCACTTTCTCCCAAACACGGTTATTGATATCAGAGAATAACTGATTTTTTTTCCTACTAGCAAAGCTTGGTAAACCTAGATAGCGTTCGTGACAATCCACCAACCTAACACCAACAATAGCCGCAAGCCTAGATCCATCCACCTTACCAATTGACTTACTCACACAATAGGTTGATTTGCCAAAATTAACCACTTGGCCCGATGCTAATGCATAGTCATCTAGGATATGTTTTATAGCCACACAATCTCTACTCGAAGCTCTAGAGAAGAGTAAATTATCATCGGTGAAAAATAGGTGTGAAATAACCGGCGCATTCCTAATACATTTAAAACCTGACATAACCTTACTTTCAATAGCCGTGTTGAGCATGCTGGAGAAACCTTCAGTACAAATGAGGAACAATTAGGGGAAGATAGGGTCACCCTAACGGAGCCCCTTAGAAGGCCGAAGTTGCCCACAAATCTTACTATTTAGGAGGAAGGAAAAAGAGACAGAGGAGATACACCGTATAATCTTACCAATCCAACTATCTGAAAAACCCATCTTTATCATCATTTTGGCTAGGAATTCCCACTCTACCCTATCCTAAGCCTTGAATATGTCCAGTTTCAATGCCATAGAAACTTTTTTCTGCTTCCGTCTTTTCAGAGCATGAATACACTTAAAATCAATTATGACATTGTCCATATTGAGACGCCCTGGGATAAAGGCACTTCGGGACTCCGAGATCACCTCACCAAGAACTAATCTAAGTCTGTTCGCCAGAGCTTTAGCCAAAATTTTGTAAGTCACATTGCAGAGAGTAGAGACTAATGGGGCAGTAATCCATAATATTAATCAGCTGATGAACTTTAGTGATCAAGGTAATCAATGTATTATTTACCATCGAAACAGAATCTCCCTCATTAAGGCTACAAATATAGGTTGCAGTAACACTCATGCCCATAGTGTCCCAAAACTTATGGTAGAAAAGAGCTGGAAGACCATCTGGGCCCGGGGCTTTTGTTGGGTGTATGTCGAAAATGGCTTTACCAATATCCTCGGCAGTGAAGAATCTATCAAGCAGAGACCGACTTCTGTTCGACAAACGGTTCCTTACTGTTGTAGTTATTGTCTCAAAATTCTCAAGACAAGGCTCCGTAGAACAAAACAAATTACTAAAACACTGAGTCACGACATTTTCCATATCAGCACTGTCAGTTTTCCACACACCATTATCATCCATTAACCTATGAATTTTATTCCTAGCACATCTCACAGTAGCCTTCTGGTGAAAAAAAACTTGTGTTTCGGTCATCATTTTTATACCAATCTTTCCTTGCCCTTAGCTTCCAATATCTTTCCTCTCCCTTAAGGAGCTTGTCAAGCTTGCATTCTATATTCCTGATAACAGTCCAAGACCCCGGCCCAATATGAAAATAATACAACGTAGCTAAATTTCTTAAAGCGTACCTAGATTTTTATGCCTTTTTCAATCCCTTGAAACAAACATTCATTTGTCCCTCAAGGTAGCTTTACATATAACACATAATCCAAAATCATCAATACATAGACAATATAATAATGTGATCATTTAAGCAATGTCTACATATATAAGGAGTTGGATGAGGTATAGAACACACAAATCTTAACAAAAAAGAATACTTGTATTATGATATTGTTCAAGGAATTACAAGTGATAACAAATATAGCTATATATCAAAGTAACAATATACAAAAGAATAAAGAATATAAGAATGATCGAATATGTTTTGCTTTACAAATCACACTTAACAAATCTTGTTTCCAAAACTTCACAAGTGATGAATGTACAACAAGATTAAGAGCAAACATATATATACAAGTAATAAAGAGAGATAGGAAGAATTAACACATGAGATTTTTTAACGTGGTAAAACTTTAAATGAGGAAACATCCACGGGTTGAACTACAATCATTGGGTACTATATATATTGGATGACAAATTAGAAATTCCACAAAGTGACCAATCCTAGATCACCAACCTATGTAGAGTCTATGTTTACCCAACTCTATTGGAAAGTATGAAATCTCTCAATGATGCGGAGCCACCATATATTGGACAACATACCAAACCAACATCGATGGAAGATTATAAATTCCTTAAGAGTGCATACACATCCCGTGTACCCCGCTTTATTGGAGTCTATGTCTATCCATACACCTAGGCCTACAAATAATATAGTCAACCCTCTATCTAAGGCATTCATGCCTCTAGAGAGCCTCCCTTGCATAGCTATCTAGACCTTCCCGATCCTAGCCATGACTTCTTGCTTGCCTATCCGAGTAATCCCAACTCTAAACAAGACTTCTTGCTTGGCTATTCGGACTCCCGTCCTAACCAAGACTTCATGCCTTTCACAAGGACTTCCTAGTGTGATCATGTGAATGCAAAATGATAAAATCAAGCAATTCAACATAGAACATGTGATCAATACATTCCATGACACAAATAGACCTAAATATGTGAAACATAAGTCTAATAGTCTAGATACAAAAACATGAATTAAACCTAGAGCAAGTGAAAAACACATAACATAAAAACTCCTAGTTTCATTCAAACAAATAACACTTGAATAAATTATATTCATGAAGCACATATTCAAGATGTCATACACATACACAATAAAATGCTAGAATCATAAAATGATTTCAATGAATATTCTAGTCAAAGATTTAGAGAAAGGATAAAATTATTACTCAATTAAATCCTAGATTTCTCTAAAAACACATACACATACAATAATCCTAGATTACATCAATCATAGGATAAAAAAGAAATACAAGGTCATTTATCATCAAAATGATTCAATCAAGTCTCAAACAACCTTAGATATCAAACTAATCACAATACAACTCTCAAACATGTGAAAATCATAGAATCAAAGAAACTAGTTCACATATGTCTCTAATTAGACTCTTGATTAGGTTCGATTATAAAGCTATCTTTCTCAATAGCATTCAACATACATATAGAAGAAGAAACCCCAAGGAAATTGAAGGTTATAAATAAGAAATCTCAAAGATAAGACAACTACCTCAAGATCACCAGCTGGTTCAGTTTTCTATGTAGAACCACTAGAAAAATCAATCAAACAGCTACAAGACCACTTGGAAAAGGTAGAAAACTCGATTACGAACAATCTCCAACTTGAATCACTCAATTCCGACTTCGTATGAGAAAGTTATGGTGTTTGGAAGGTGAGAAAAAGTTGAGAGAAAATTCTGCACTTAGGAAATTATAATTTTTCTTATTGAATAAAATGGTAGGGAATGTGAGGAATTTAAAATGAAGAGAGAGAGGCCTGAGGCAGCCAACCAACATGTGCCACGTCAGAACCACGTGTGGCACACATGGGCAGAGGTCCATGCTGGCCGTGTGGCACACGTGGCCCACACGTGGCCACCAAGCTTGGCCGTTGGCCTTACTTGGTTCTCTGTATCTACATCGTTTGGACTCGAAACCTAATGATTGAGTAACCGAAATGACCGGGAATCAATAAGGAATCATAAGAGATCATGTTCAAGTCCCAAAAAAATAAAACAAAAACAAAAAAGACACCAAGTCACACACATATGCCGTTTCCTAAACTTAGTCCTAGAACATGCATTTTTCAATAAGTATAAATTTAAATCTAATGCATGAACATATATTGCCAAATGTGTCAAAGTGTTAAATAAATGTTGTTCAACTATGCAGGGACACAAATGAATGCTATGTGTGTGTGTGTGCCTAGCCTTCTAAGAGAAATGAGGTCTATTTTACATTTATTTTGCAACGAAGCACATTCCTCCTTGAACAACACCAACTTGCATGAAATATGGCCAAGTCTTTCTTTAAAGCTTCAAATCAACAATCCTAAGACCACTAATCAATATAAGAAAAACATCGATTTGATATGGAATATATGCCACCAAGACAAACCAAAAACCTAACAATCTCCCCCTTTGGCAAATTCCATGTAAAAACACCTATACATATACTAAAACAATTACAAAGAAAATTTGGTCACAATGAGTACAATGAGTTACACATTTCTAGATTAAATTTCCAACAACTTCATCTTGAACTTCATCTTGGTCTTCTCTTGATATCAGCTAAAAATAACTTGAAAGCACAAAAATATCCAAGAGACAACACATATGGCAATATTCAATCTTAGGCAAGAAATATAAAACATTTAAGTTCAAATGGATCATATATGCCTCCCCTTAATACATGTTATCCAACAAAATATAGTCAAGATCACCAAAAAATATTACATGCCATAAAGTTCAAATTTGATACCAAAATACACCAAATACAAAGAAACTACAAATGAGACTAAGCAAGCTAGAAACTATAATATACCATATCTCCCCATATTTCTCCCCATTTTTGACATGATATGAAGCCAAAAAGAAAGAGTAAGAAAACATACCTCACGACCATTTCTAGCCACTTTTTTCACCAAGGAAAGTTGTCCGATTGGTTGACCTCACATAATGCTTTGAAGTAGATACTTTGCTTTCCAACTCTTTGATCTTCACATCTTATAGCACTACCTTAGCATTGAGCTCTTTAATCTTCCTTTGTGACGCTTCAATCATCCTACGTGACTCTTCAACCTCATTTTTCAATTGTGTAGCCCAATTTGGAAGAATATGAGTTCTAGATACATGGCTTGAATCATAAGATTCACCAAAGAACCTAAATGTATCACTAGACTTTCTTTTTTCCTTATATGACATGGTAGTAACACGTCTATCACTAAACTTCTCTAAGGGAGGTAGTAGCACATCATCATCTTGTTTCTTCAACCCTTTAGCTAAACACAAATGAGAGATAAACCCCGGAAATACCAACTTCTTTTCCAAACGAGTTGAACAAGCCACAATCTCAATATGTTCTACAAGCACTTCACCAAGATTTATGGGTTTGTTAGTCACTAAGGCATACACAATCTTGATTTTCTCTCTATTAAGTTCAATAACATTAGTAGATACAACAAGATTGGTACAAACAAATAAATGTCAAAAATCACTTATCTTAGTCAACTCACTTTGCTTAATAAAAGCACACTTTCCCCACTCAAAATCAACATTGTCACATAGAGTTTTTCCCATCAAATCAAGGTTCTCCAAGACACCAACATCAAGAAAATCTGACTTAATATCATTTGATAATCCTAGAAACTCATTCAATTTCCAAGCATTAACTCTAAAGACAACACTTCTCATATGCAAAAGAGCATTTTGAAAAGTAGTACTATTCTTAAACTTACAATAAAATTCTCTAACCATGGTTTCATTAACCACTCCAAGCATTTCGATCCAAGTACTCCATTTCCTTTCAATGATTACCTTATGGACATATGAATCAACACAATAATCTAAGTCAATACCTTTCTCTAGAATAAGCTTTTTGTCTCCAAAACTTCCCAATTGCTTTAACTTGTCGGCTTTGGACTTCTTGGAAGAGAATGAAGGTTTTGACTTGTCAACGAGCTTTGTAGGATTGCTAATCCCAACTTTCTTTGCCTTTCCCATGACCTTGTATTACACAAACACTAAAAAAAATATAAGTGGAAACATCAAGCATGTTAGTGACCAATAAACATATATCAAAGACAAAACATCATAATCATTATTTTTTGAATAAATCAATATGCATATCAAGAATTAGCATAACATCTTAAAGATTTATCAAAAACAAGAATAATGCCAACAAACAACAATCTTGAAGAATCATGTGAACAAATCATAAAAGAAAACACAAATTTAGCATATTATGCTCCCCCTTGATAAATACCCCATCTAAGATTTAGATAGACAATTGTTCACAAAAATAGTCACACATTCACATCACCAAGCAATTTAAATATATTTTTCAAATAAGCTCCATATATCAAAGAGAGTTACAACAAGATTTTCAATCACTCTCATATGTTTTCAAAAATTGCTAAGGTATCAAAATACCAAATAAGCAAAAGTGAGTGTGAATATTTTGCTTCAAGTTTATGAAAAGAAGTAATTTGATAATCAAACATGCAAACAATTTCAACAACTATTCATCTTAAGCCATTTCATAAAAATGTCAAACCGATTATCATTCGGAATTTTGCTTTAGAAGAGAATAGATTTCAACATGTGAGCGCTGTGTGTGCATGTGGCTCGTTATTTCATTTCTATTTGACAACCCGAGCTAACTTGATTATTCAACTATACTCTATAAAGCCTTTTGTTTTGTTTTAGGCTTGAATCAAAGATTTTTTTTTAATCGATTCTTTTCAACACTTTTTTGATTTTTTTTAACATAAATATATACGTTTCATGACGGCTTTCACTCATCACAATGGTGTAGCCCTTTCCTACATTGGACGGCTTCACAACCAATGTGTGTAGTCCTTTCCATGAAGGTGCTCGTTGAGTTCTATATTACCGAAGCAAATGGATACCAACCAGAGGACATCTTAAAATGTACTAGTCATAGGATTTCAAGGTGTATCCACAACTTACATATATCAAGCTCAACTTACTCAACCAAGCATACATGAGAAGCAAAGTGCATTTTTGAAACCAAGTTTTTCAGCTTAAAAGCACATGATCAAAAAGTAAGTAAAGAGACTTACTTAAAATCTTTACTTCTCAAGAGAGTAGCTTTCAAAGAATATGAATCTCATATTTTTCAAAACATGCTACTCAACAATCATACAAACAATAACACACAACATGATTAAAATCAATGTGAACAATTATTACCAAAAGATCTTAAATAAGCAAATGTCAAGAAGGACCATATAAACACTATATTAGTTCTCTAATATGACATGCTTCATGAAGTGGTATAAAAAATGATTTGAGAGATGAAAATTAAGAAAGCAAGCAATATGATATAGAGATACCTTCGCAAGCTATTTTCATCAAATGCAAGGCCTTCACCTGTTTTATGTGTCCTCTTGGCTTATTTGTCCTCATGACAATAAGTTATAGGTGTGTCGATTCCAAGATACTAAAGACTATGCATTTCAACTTAACAACAAAAAAAATGACTTTCTCTAAAAGTCATAACATGATTGTCACCATATAGATTTCATAAAAACAACTTTTCAAAAGTTAATCAACGGATTTCGACCATCATAACACAAATGTGAGATAGTTAAGTTCATGTCATGTTATAGAGACACAAAGCAAACAAGCTTAGTGTCTTAACTACATAACACTAATCTTAAAGCTAACTCACATGTGCAATTTATACTAATGGTAAGAGCATTAACCCTTGACAAACTTTGTCTTGGGTGAAACTACACAAACATTATCAAGATTCTTATTGACAACAATGTTGTATCTAGAATGAAGACTTTCTATGACCTGCTCAACAAAAACATCATTGATACTCTTAGCTTTAACATTGTTAACAACACAAGCTTTGCCAAAATTAGCATGGTTTGCTTTCTTCTTAAACCGGACATTGTTAACATGCTTTTTGACATTTTCATGCTTTCCACATTCAAAAGCTTTAGCATGCTTAAAATGAGGCATAATCTCTTTATTCCTAGATGCATTTTCTATTTCGCAATATTCAATGAATTTATAGCACTTTGACAAGTTTTAGGTAAGGGAATAATATATATCCTCGGATTGCCTAAACTTCGAAACACTTTGTATATTGATGGGTTACAAGCTAACTTGATAAGCATTACTCACTTGTGTGAAATCTTTAAGGAAGTTAGCTTTAACAAAGAAGTGTGCACCATAATTGATAAAAAGGGCAATGTTGTCCTAAAAGTCAAAAGGTCTATAGACAATTGCTGTTGTCTTGAGATAGATCCCCTAACTTGCAACATGGCACATGAGTGCAACAAGCTTGATTTGTGGTATCAACGTTTAGGCCACGTAAACTTTAAAGACTTAAAGAAGCTTGAAAAATGTGGTATTGTTAGAGGTCTACCTAGTCTTGGTAGGAAGGTAGATGGTTTTTGTGAACCTTGTCAATTAGGTAAACAAACAAAAGTGTCTCACAAAAAGAGCACTTCCATAGCTACCAAGAAACCTTTAAAACTTATGTATATTTCCAATAATCTTATAAAGGAACATATTAGGAAAGCTTGGATTAAAAAGTATGATGTGAAAAATGTACATGTTTCAAATGATAACTCTTTGAATGTTGTGCATAATAATGATAATCTTGTGAAGAAGAATGTCAAGAAATTTTGGGTGAAAAAAAGTGTTTCACATGATCATATGCATAGTCTTGATAATATCTTTGTTAATGGCAATAATGATGTGTTTAACAAGAGAAATATCTTTATAGAGATGATTGTTGATAATTTATCTTCTAGCTATAATGTTGCCATGAGAAGTGATCATGATGGTTTATGTGTTTGTTCTCCTAAGACCAAATGGGTCAAGGGTGAGTACTCATATCATTAGTGTAAGATTGCACATGTGAGTTAGCTTGAAGATTAGTGTCAAATTGTTAAGAAACTTAGCTAGCTAGCTTTGTATCTCTATAACTTGGTATGAACTAAGCTATCTCACATATTTGCTATGATAGTCAGAATTTGTTGATTAACTTTTAAGAAGTTGAAATTTGAAATCTATTTGGTGAAAATCATGTTAAGACTTTTGGAGAAAGTCATTTTTTTTTGTTGTTTTGAGTTGAAAATGCTAAGTTTTTAGTCTCTTGGATCGACACACCAACAACTTGTTGTCATGAGGACAAACAAGCCAAAAGGACTCATAAAACGGGTGAAGGCTTTACATTTGATGAAAATAGCTTGCGAATGTATTTATATATCTTGTTGCTTGCTCACTTGAATTTTCATCTCTTAACTCATTGTTTGCACTACTTCATGAATCATGTCATATTAGAGAACTAGTTTAGTGTTCTTATGGTTCTCATTGACATTTGCTCTTTTAAGATCTTTTGGTGATAATTGTTCACATTGATCTTAATCATGATGTGTGTTGTTATTAGCATGACATGTACAAAGCACATTGATATTATGCATCATTTAATTAGAGATCTCGTTGAACAATCTATTGTTACTTTAGAGCATATGTCTACTAAAATCAACTTGCAGACTTGTTCACAAAGCCCTTGGACAAAGAGAGGTTTAAAACTCTTAGAATGTCCATTGACATGATTTGTGTTGATTGATGTCTTTGTGTGATTATGAGTGGCTTGATAAGCAAAGCTTTATTTGAATATAATTATCTTTGAGAGCTACTCATTTGAGAAGTACTGGTCTTAAACAAGTATCTTTTATTGTTTTTAGATCATGCACTTGAGCTTGAAAATCTTATTTTGAAAAGTGCACCAATGCTTCTCTTATATGTTTTTCGTTTTGAGTATTTGTGGTTGAAAATGTGTAGATTATGGATGCATCTAGAGGCCTATTTCTTAGTACATGATAGATGACCTATGGTATGTATCTATTTTTCTTCGGCAACTATATAGAACTCAACGAGCACCTTCATGGAAAGGACTACACACCTTAGTTATGTAATCGCCCAATGTAGGAAAGGGCTGCGCCATTGTGATGAGTGAAAGCCGCAATGAAGTGTATATGTTTATGTTAGAAAAATCAAAGAAGTGTTGAAAAGAATCATTAAAAAAAAAAACTCTGATTCCAAGCCTAAAAGAAATGCAAAATAAAAGGTTTAATGGTGTATAGTTGAGAATTGTGAAATGCTCGGATTGTCAAATAGAAATGAGTAAACGAGCCACATGCACATACACGCTCACATGTTGAAATCTATTCTTTTTAAAGCAAAAACCTCGGATAAATATCGGTTTGACTTAGATTGGAAATGCTTTATTTGGATAGGTGTGGAAATTGTTTACATGTTGATATCACAATTACTCCTATTATATATGTGAGAAGCATTCACACACACACACACACACACACACACACATACACACATTTTTGCTTATGTGCTTGATTCATTAGCAATGTGAGAATATTTTTGAGAGATTAATAAAAATGTATGATTCTCTTTTGGACTTTCAAAAGTAATGAAATATTTTCTCTTATTGTTTGATTGTGTGAATGTGTGAATGTGTGAGTCCCTTGTGAACATATCTACTTGGTGATCATAATGTGGAGCATATGTTTAGGGGGGGCTTAGTTTATTCAACTTCGCTTTCTATACGATTTGTTTGCTTAATATCTCGTTCTTTATCTCTTGTGTTCTTTGTCTATTCCTTGACAAAAAAAGGGAGAAATATACACCTCACCATGTGTGGAGAAATGTTCCAAATGTGTGAGAAGTGATCATCTTTGTTCTTTAAATGGAGACTTTGTCTTAAGGGGGAGAATTCTTGTGCTTAGGGGGAGATAAGAATTCTTGGCTTAAAAATATTGAGAGACTTAGAGATTTGCTTGAGATAATGCATTTGTGTGAGAGATAAGGGAATTTTTCTTATTTGTTTATGTGATAATATCTCATCATTCTTCTCTGGAATAAGATCTCTTGTTTGGATTACTATGTTTCTCATAGGTACCTTGAAGTTCAAAGAGTGATTCGTGAAGACTTATGAAGATTTGAAGACCTTTTAGTTTAGGGATTTCTTTGTATTGTGAGGTTGAGAGCATGCTATCAACATTGAGTTTATTGGAGTGAACAATGTATAGTGAGGATGAGGTTTTGCCAATGGAATAGCCAAATGGGGAGATTGTAAGATCTTAGATTTGTGTTGGCTTGATTCCATTGCAAAACTCTCTTTATTTGTAATGGTTAGTTGATTAGGTGGTTCTTGATGAAAAGAAGCTTCAAAGTAGAAAATCAACTTCTCATGCAAATATCATCTTCAAGAGGAAAAACGCTTATATGGATGCTAAGGTATCAATATACTTCTTCTTCTTGGAAGGCGTAAGCGCACACACACACAATTCATTCATGAGTGTCCCTGCATCATTGTGCAAACATTTGGTATAACATATTTACACACTTGATAAAGTATGCATATGCATTGATATCATATTGTCAAGCATTGTAGAATTGCGTGTTCTAGGACTATCTCTAGGGAATAGCATACTTGTGTGACTTTATGTTTATTTGTTTGTATTTTTTTTTGGACTTGAATATGATCTCATATGATTCCTTATTGAGTCCCCGTCATTTCGGTTACTCACTCATTAGGTTTCGAGTCCAAACTAGGAAGCTACGCCACTTTGCGTTCTCATTCTTTGTGCTGTCTTCGTCATTGTATTTCGAGTCGAATTCTCAACATTTTGTCAAAGTTTCATAGTCTTTCTTATGTGTGAGGGAGTTATGGTTTGTAATCCAAAAACGGATTCAAATTTTGAGTCTGGATGCCCAGATACGGACGAAAAACGCGAGATGAGCGTGAGGGAAGCAAGCATTGGCCAAAGGCCAAGCTTGGTTGGGCGCGTGAGAAGGACGTAAGCCTCACGACCCAAACATCTCTTTGCCCCATGAGGCTCACATGCCTCTCACAGGGTTGAGTTATATGTCCTCCTCTGATTCGTCCTTAATCTCCCTCCTTCTTTCTTTTAAATATTTTCCTCTTTCCCTCCATTTCATGAGTGAAGAAAATTTTGAAAAACCAAGAGCAGAAAATGTCTTCAATTTTTGATTTTTTGTTTTGATCATAACTCTCTCATTTCAAATCCGAATCAAGTGATTCAAAACCCAACAATGTTGGTCTTGAAGAGAGGAACAAACCCCAAGAATTTTTAGAGTCAAATGATTTCATGATTTTTCGCAGCAAGCAGATTTCAGTCCAAGATTCATTATTTGTAGGTGAAACCTATTCTTCTCACTTTCTCTTTTGATCATCACGTTTAATCTTCTTATTTGATAGATGAAATGTGTTGAGAATGATTTTAGTTCACACTCTAGGTTTGTTTGGTCGATTGATTATTGAATTTTAGCTTTGTGATCTCATTTGAACATATTTTAGCTAAACTTGATTTACTTGAAATTGATTCTAGAAATATCTTATATGATGTGCTTCATGATGATTTCTAGGTTTAATTTTATGATCTAAGAACTAAGATTTTTAAGTGATATATTGAATATTCTTATCTTGTTCTTATTGATTCACATGTCTTGATTTCTAGATACATTTGTGATTGTTTGTGGAAAGCATATTCTAGATTATCATTGAACATGTTCATATAGCTTGATTGATCATCTTGCTTTTATTTGATTGTGTTTGCATCATTTGCATCATTTGCATCACTTAGATCATTGCCTTGTGAAAATGTTTAAGTCTCTTGTTAAGGTGAGTGAAACCTTAATTTAAGCAAGAAGACTTGGCTAGGAAAGTGTTCCGGATAGCCAAGTATAAAGTCTTAGTTAGGATCAAGGGGATCCGGATAACTATGAAAAAGTCTTAGATATGAGTGTGATACCCCAGATGGTTAAGCTAGGGAAGCTTGACTAGGATCTCTGTGATCCAGATAGCTAAGCAAGGAAATCTTCCTAGAGACGTGAGCGTCTTGGATAGGAAGTTGCTTCCTGGAGGTGTAAGACACATCTTGGATAGGGAGTAGGCTAGATGATTCACTAGGCCCGAGGGTAGATTAGAAGTTGATAGCTTAGGGTGAATATCATGTGTTGATAGCCTAGGGTGGATATCATGTGTTGATAGCCTTGAGTTTGTAAGTCATTTTCATCATAGTGAATTGCTTTGCCGGTGGTTGTGGTTATCAATCTATGGATGTTTCCTCTTTGAGGTTTTACCATGTAAAAACAATTGTGTCAATTTTCGTTTTTATGTTTTCTTATCTTCCATATCATGTATTAATTGTATCACTTGTATATTGATTTCCACATGTGTTGATTCAAACAATACAATTGTTAAGACACATCAAGTGTGCATTTCATTCTTGTATTTGAGAAATTCGAATTTGGAAGAAATTGGGTCTATATCTATTCACCCCCTCTAGATATATTATATACTATATTGCTTAAGGGAAATTCAGCGTGCTTGTTTATTCACAAGTGCACGGATCATTACAATCACGTAGTAGTAAGTACGGTTCATTCCAACAAGGAGTTATGGTACCTTAAATCGGTTCTAGGTCTTAGATGGTATATACTATATATATACTAATTACATACATGAAAAGTAAATCGCATTCGTCATAAGGGATTAACTAACTAATTCACTAGGATTACACTAAGATGGCATTAATCGAATTACAACTAAGTTACACTAAATCCAACTACAACTAAGGGTTATCGTTCCCTTAGGCAATTAACTAATCTAATCACTGAGCTTACCAACAACAATTAACTAAATTACACTAACTAGCTTAACTAATTACCGACTAATGCAATGGTTTATGCAAGAGTGATAATGAGAGTGAGTTGGTATGGGAATGGACTGGATATGTTAAGGAAATGATGAATCATGCAAAATACCCAATTACTAGTTGATAACAACTACGCACATCAATTATATGTTAAACCAAATTACGCAAGGTTTGCATTAATCAATTAAATCCTATCTTGCAAGTTAACAATTGGATAATCAATTAACAAACATACATCTATTAAAGCTCAAATCAAATAATAGATCTAACTAGTCTCATATATAATAATACATGAATACACCAAATCCTTAACATAAATGTTTAGTTACACATCAACAACAAACTAAAGGAAATAAGAGAGACAAAATAGACAAATCAATGATATTGGTGAAGTTTTCAAGCTAGCTCAACTTCTATTGCTTTCTCAAGCTGATAATCAATGAGAACCATGATGAAGGTTGACGAAATGATGAGGTTTCGGTTTGGTGATGATGTGGGGATGATATGGGTTGACATGGGAGTGATTAATGGCTGGAAATCCACCCACAAAGTCTAATTACGAGCTAAGTAAAGTTTGGGTGTTCTTGGTGAGATTCTAGGTTATTCTAGGCTATTCTAAGTTATTGTGGATATTGGGATTGTGTTTAAAATGAAAAAAGAGGTATACTTATAGAGGAAAAGGTTAGGTCAATGTTTGGATGTGAAAGGACAAGTTTCTCCCTCTGAAATTGGTGATTCGTGGGTTCTATTCCCCTGCTTCGTGGGTTTATTCCCGCCGTTGGAAGTCATGGTGGATTCTAGAAGTTTGGCAGTGAGGTCACTCCCTCTGCTTCGCGGGTTTATTTCAGCAGAAGAAAGTCATGAGGAAATTCTAGCGGCTTTGAACATTCTGGTTCGCGAGAATGAGGCCGTTGGTGTTGAGCTTGAAGCTTGGACTTTTATGGCTTTTGGAGAAATTGTTGGAGAGAGAAAGCCTTTGCATGAAGACTTGTAAATGGTTGCATTAGGACCGCCAAAATGTGGGCTGCTGATCTTAGTAGGAATTTGCTAGAAACCACCAAGAAATGTTTGGAATCGATTCGGTCAATCACGGGTCTGAACGTGGGTTGAATATGGGTTGTCGGGTTATCGAGTCACCTGTCTTAAGGTTAAAGACGATGATGTGGCAATGATGTCATGCTGATGTGTGCAACAACAGCCAAAAAACTCACCGTTTTAGTAATTGACGTGGCAGGTTATTGCTTGCTTTGGCTAGCAAATATCACTTTGTGCCCCTGTACTCTTCTTTAATCACAGATTCTTCAATATATTCTTGAATATATCATTTTAGCCCATGATTTCGACAGAATTACCACAATGCCCTTTAATTCCTCTATTTACCTGAAACACTTATTTAAACCATTAAATACCTGGTTTTATTTGAGAAACAAGCACAAAGTAATAGGAAATTGGGGTATAAATTAGGTACTTTTATAGCGCGATTAGTTGTTTAGTCTAACCTTGTAGGTATTTTCACTTTTCATGAAGGTGCTTGTTGAATTCTATGTAGTTGCTGAAGCAAAATGGATGCAAACCATAGGTCATCTTTAATGTACTAGTCATAGAAATTCAAGGTGTATCCACAACTTACATATATTTAAACTCAACTTACTGAACAAGACATATAAGAGAAGAAAAATGCATTTTTGAAAACCAAGTTTTATGCTTACAAACATATGATCGAAAAGCAATACAAAGAGACTTACTTAAGATCATTACTTCTCAAAAGAGTAACTTTCAAAGAATATGAAGCCCATATTTAAAAAACATATACCACTCATCATACAAACTAACAATTCACACATCATGATTAAGACCAATGTGAATAAGATCACTATAAGATCTTAAAAGAGCAGATGTCAACGAGAACCATATGAACACTATCTAGTTCTAATATGACATGCTTCATGATGTAGTGCAATTAATGATTTGAGAGACAAAAAACCAAGAAAGCAAGCATTAGGATATAAAAATACCTTAGCAAGCTTTTTCATCAAATGCAAAGTCTTAGCCCTTTTTATGAGCTCTCTTGGCTTGTTTGTCCTTATGACAACAAGTTGTTGATGTGTCATTCCAAGAGAATAAAGGTAAGCATATCAACTCAAGTAAAAAAAATGACTTTCTTTAAAAGTCTTAACAAAATCATCACCAAATAGATTTCAAAAAATTTCAACTTTTAAAAAGTTAATCAATGAATTTTGACTATCATAATAATTTGTGAGATAGCTAAGTTCATCTCAAGTTGTAGAGAGACAAAGCTAGCTAGCTAAGTTCTTCAACAACTTGACATTAATCTTAAAGCTAATTCACATGTGTAACTTACACTAATAGTAAGAGCACTTATCCTTGACCCACTTGGTCTTGGGTGGACGTACACAAACACTATCAAGATTTTTCTTGACAACAATGTTGAATCTAGAATAAAGACCTTCTACAAATTGATCCACAAGAATATCATTGATACTCTTCATTTCAATATTATTAGCAATACATGCATTGTTAAGATTAACAAGGTTTGCTTTCTTTTTCATTTGAAATTTCTTAACATGCTTTGTAACAACATCATGTTCTTCAACTTCTAATGCCTTAGATGCATTTTCTATTTTGCAATATTCAATATATTTATCGCACTTGGGGTTAATGTGGCTTACGATATTGCAAAAATGACGAATAGGTATAAAAGATGAGATTGTACCTTCGGATTTGAAGAAGTACTAGTGGAGTTTGGAAAGATACATTGTCCTTCATTTTACCTTTGGCTATGGAACGTTTCTTCTTAGGTTATTTCTTGTCATCAATGACCTTTGCTTTGTTTGTAGGAAGTGATGCTTTTATGAGCTTCTCTTCAACTACCATGCTATTTGAAACTCCTTGAGGATAAGCATACTCCACTGTCTTGTCTATCTTGTTCTTGCTGCTAGCTATGTTTTTTATAGCATCCTTTGTCATTTTGATCATTTCAAGATAGTTTTGCTCTCTATCCTTTAAAGTTGAAACAATCTTCTCTTTCTCAATGACAATCTTTTCCACCTCTCTAAGCTTCTTAACAAGTTCATTCTTCTCACATAAGAGCCTATGAGTGTGTTAGATTTTTGGTTTGTCTAGGCATGTATTCCATATCAAAGCGATATTTTTTCTTGTATTGATTAGTGGTCTTAGGATTGATGATTTGAAGCTTCAAAGAAAGACTCAACCACATTTCATGCAAGTTGGTGTTGTTCAAGGAGGAATGTGCTTCATTGCACAATAAAGGTAAAATAGACCTCATTCCTCTTACAAGGCTAGGCACATACACACATGGCATTCATTTGTGTCCCTGCATAGTTGAACAATATTTATTTAACACTTTCACACACTTTGCAATATATGCTCATGTATTAGATTTAAATTTATATTTATTGGAAAATGCATGTTCTAGGACTAAGTCTAGGAAATGTCATATGTGTGTGACTTGGTGTCTATTTGTTTTCATTTTATTGTTTTTGGACTTGAACATGATCTCTTATCATTCCTTATAGAGTCCTACTTATTTCGGTTACTCATTCATTAAGTTTCGAGTCCAAACGATGTAGTTACGCTACTTTGCCTTCTCATTAGTTTAGTTGTCTTCGTCGTCGTTTTCCGAGATGAATTCTCAACTTTTTTACAAAGTTTTGTAGTCGGCGTTGTGTGTGAGGGAGTCATGATTTGTAATTCGAAGACGGATTCATAATCGAAAATCTGAGGCCTGAATACGGCCGAAGAACGCAAGAGGTGCACGAGAGGAGGAAGATTGGTCAACAACCAACCTTGGTGAGCCATGTCTAGGCCACGTGTGCCACATGGCTAAGGCAGCCCTCTGCCCACGTGTGGCACACGCGCCCCACATTTGGAGGCTGACGTGGCACTCTTCAATTGGGTGCTTCTTTTCCTTCTCTCTCTTCTTTTTAAATATTCTCATTCCCTCCCAAGAAAAATTAGAATTTCTTAAGTGCTGAATTTTCTCTCAACTTTTTCTCATCTTCTAAACACCATAACTTTCTCATACGAAGTTAGAATTGAGTGATTCAAGTTGGAGATTGTTTGTATTTGAGTTTTTTTTTTATCTTTTCCAAGTGGTCTTGCATAAGTTTGATTGAGTTTTCAAGTGATTCTACCAAGAAACCGTGATAGCTCGTGATTCCTAAGTATTGGTCTTATTTTTGAGATTTCTTCTTTCAGAACCTTCAATTTGTAGGGAAAATGGTTTTATACGCGCAGAGGAATGCGAAAATAGGTTTGATATATTACAAAAATTTCCCTTTTAAAAGATGAACTTTAACCCTTAATTAAATTAATGTATAAACAAAAGTAAAATACCTTTTATTGCGTGATCCGATTGACTTTTCGTCGATGGTAATCCGCAAGATCTTCCAATCCAATCACGAACGTGGATCACTTAGGAGCGTGGTCTACCTTTCTTTGAATTGAGTACCTGATGATGGATAACAAAAACTTTTTCTTTTTCGTTAGTCACAAAAACTTTAAGATATAACAAAGAACGTTCCGGTCACTTTTGAATTGTCAATCTTTTGATTGAAACTCGCGTGAACCTAATTCGAAATTGTATACAAATCCTTTTGATGTAAAAGCTACTAGTGCACTATCGAAATAAAACGTTCTCCTCAATTTCTCTCTTTGGCCGAATTTTCTCATACTAGCCTAAGAGTTGGATTCTATTTTTCAAGCTTTAGAAAAATAATTCTCTATCAAGCAATTTAGAGTTCACCAAATTCCATATAAAGAATATATATATATATATATATATATATAAGCCCGAATTTACTACTCCGAATTCGCTACTCCATATAAATAATATATATATATATATAATTACTGCACCAATTCTTCTTTTTAAGAATAATGTATATATCGTTGACTTCTTCTTGACATATAAAATATATATATATTTCGGCCAAGTGCCGTATAAAAAAAATATCTATTTATATTGATTCTTCTAATTAGACTTTTTAATTCCAAAGGCTAATTCAACTCTTTAGTGTATTTATGACTGTATTAAAGACTTCTTAATTTGACTACCAACAATAGTATACTACTAAGAAACATATTTTCTAGTCAGAAATTTTTTTTGATTCTTAATTAAATAATAAAATAAAATAATATTTTAGACTAATATTTTAGTCTTGCCGCCCATATACTCTATATGGGCCATATATTATTTTTTTCATTTTATTTAACGGTGAAATGGAAACTAGTCAAAAATTAAGGAGGTTTATTGTTTTTAGTCGGAATTAGTATTTTGATTGTTTTTGTCAAACAATCCACTTTTGGGACAAAAGTGCCCTTCATTCAGAAATGATTAAACAAATCAAATGAAATTAATATTTTTCTTCTTTACCTCTTCTCTTTCTTATTTTCTTCAGAAAATTTTATTTTCTTCTTTCTCCCTCTTTCTTCTTTCTCTCTTCAATCCCTTCTTTCTCTCTCAACCTGATCTCACGTCTCTCTCCACTATAATTATTTTTTTTGCAACCCAAATCTCCTCTCTAGAACTCCTCTCTCAAGCTTATCTCCTCTTTAATCCAAATACCAGATTTTTTAAAAAAAATTCAATTTTTCTTTTTTAATTTGAAAATTTTTCAGATTTTAAAACGTTTGGATTTGTGTGTTAATTGTTGATTTTAAGGGTAGTTGTGCTTAAGTTTAGGTATTTTTTGTTTAAAAAAAAATCAGATTTTGATTTGTTTAAAAATTTTCCAAATTTGTTTTTAAAAAAATTAGGTTTTTTTATGTTGAAAAATTTCAAGATTTTTAAAATTTTTCAAATATTTCCAGATTAAAAACATCAGTGGAAAACAAATTAAACACACCAGCCAAACGAATTAAACACATCAAGGCAAAATGAATTAAACACACCAGAGCAAATACAATTAAACACACCAGGATAAAACTCATTAAACACACCAGACAAAATGATTAAACACACCAAGGTAAAACGAATTAAACACACCAGACATCCTAATTAAACACACCTGGTGTGTTTAGTCCTTTTTGTCGGGTGTGTTTAAGTTCTTTTTGCCTGGTGTGTTTAGTTTTTTTTGCCTAGTGTGTTTAATTCCTTTTTGCCTGGTGTGTTTAGTCGTTTTTGCCTGGTGTGTTTAGTCTTTTTTGTCTGGTGTGTTTAATTCTTTTTTTGCCCAGTGTGTTTAGTCGTTTTTGCCCGGTGTGTTTAATTCCTTTTTACCTGGTGTGTTTAATCGTTTTTGCCTAGTGTGTTTAGTCGATTTCCAGATCTTGTTTTGTTTAAAAATTCTAGATTTTTTAAAAAACTTCAGAGGCATTTTTTCATATTTCGTTTTTTTTTTTCTTCGAAATTTGTAAGTGTGGTGGTTGTTTTTATGAATGAAATTTTTTAGATCATGTTTGAATTTATTTATTTTCCAGATTTTGTTCAATTAAACACACCAGGCCACCGACTAAACACATCAGACAAAAAAGACTAAACACACCAGGTAAAAATGACTTAAACACACCAGGAAAAATTAATTAAACACACCAAGCAAAAACGACTAAACACGCCAGGCAAAAAAGACTAAACACACCAGGCAAAAATGAATTAAACACACCAGACAAAAAAGACTAAACACACCAGACAAAAAAGATTTAAACACACCAGGTAAAAACGACTAAACACACCAGACAAAACCGACTAAACATACAGGTGTGTTTAATCAGGTTGTCTGGTGTGTTTAATTCGTTTTGTCTTGGTGTGTTTAATCGTTTTGTCTTGTGTGTTTAATAAGTTTTATCCTGGTGTGTTTAATTTGTTTGTCTGGTGTGTTTAGTCATTTTTGCCTGGTGTGTTTAATTTGTTTGTCTGGTGTGTTTAGTCATTTTTGTCTGGTGTGTTTAGTCGTTTTTACCTTGGTGTGTTTAGTTCGTTTGCCTGGTGTGTTTAATTCGTTTGTCTTGTGTGTTTAATTCGTTTGTCTGGTGTGTTTAGTTATTTTTGCCTGGTGTGTTTAGTCGTTTTTGCCTTGGTGTATTTAATTCATTTGTCTGGTGTGTTTAATTCGTTTACCTGGTGTGTTTAATCTGGAAAAATCTAGAAATTTTTTAAAATCTTGAAATTTTTCAACATAAAAAAAAAAAAACCTAATTTTTTAAAAAAAAAATCTAGAGATTTTTTTAAACAAACCAAAATCTGAATTTTTTTAAAACAAACAATACCTAAACTTATGCACATCCACTCTTAAAATCAACAACTAACACACAAATCTACCAAATCTGAAATTTTTTGTTTTTATAAAATCTGAAAATTTTAAAAAAATCTGGAAAAAAAGAGAAAGAGAAGAAGAAGAAGAAGAGAAAGTGAGAAAGACGGAGGAGAGAAGAGAAGAGAAAGATAGAAGAATGAGAGAAAGAAGAAGAAGAAGGCGTGAGATAAGAGAGAGAGGAAAAAAACATTATGCACAAATGAGAGAGAAGAGGTATTAAAAAAAAAGGAGGGGTCATTATGTCTCTACAGTGGATTTTTTGACAAAAACAATTAATTTACTAATTCAGGCTAAAAACAATAAAGACCCTTAATTTTTGGTTTAAAAGGGGTATTTCCTCTTTATTTAATCCATTAGACTTTAAATAAAAAGTCCACATGTGAACTAGACCCATTCTTACTAAAAGAAACAAGCCCACATGTTTTACATTAATATATTCATATAATTTAATAGTCCATTAAATAAATAATGTACAAATTATATTCTTAGTATATTAAATACAATTCTTGATGGACCCATTTACCCATAAATTGGTCTGGTAGAATATATCAAGTAATCTATGCAAGTCCATGTGGATTGGGGATCTTGGCGGGTTATCTAAATTTAAACTTCAATAGACATAACCCAATCATAATCAACAAATGATTCACTTAGGTTCGATCTATTAATTTTAGCTTATTCTATTAAAGAGTTAAAACTGTACTCTTAAATAAAGATAGAACAAGTAAATGCTTCCATTCAAACCCTAGACAATCTTATAAGAGTGGTGTATCCTCGTGAATAATATCAGTAATTGTCAAGAGCTCATAGACCGCATATAGCTCTCTTAGTTACCATATTTACTCATATTACCACATTTTGAACTTGGATATTTTGACTTGTCCAGAAGCCATGTTTCAATAGTCACTATCGAAAACTTAACGTTAAGATTTAATATCCAATACCTCAAAACAGCAATATGATAATATTGTACTCTTATTTAAATAAATGGAGCCACGATGTCCATATCTATAAATGAAGTCCTCTATCGATTAACAAATGAATACCACCAAACTATCGAGGATAGACTATACTATATAATCGTACTCATTGATAGCTCAAATGATAACACTTGCAACCATAAGTCCATCATTTATCTCAGGATTAAGATAGACACTCCGATTCTTCTCATAATGAAAAAACTTTTATCTATTGATAGTTCTAGATAAAGTATTTCATTGTGATCCAGTTCAATGCACCTAGTGCACTATATTCTTTTACTCAAAGCCACTTAATGATTTTAGACTCATCATACCACATTTGATCCCACTCAAATGCTAGCAAAAGAATCTACAACTTTAACAAGATAAAGGTGCCCAACCTTTACCTTAAGTTGTGAATATTATTCAAGACTACTAAAGAATCGTGTTTACCTCATACATATCAAAATGTACAAACAATTCTTCTTTTCTCATAGTCTTTTAACCTTATGATTATTTACTTTTGACAATTATAATAATTAAACAATAAATGCTATAAGACTTGTTAAACCAGAAATCACTTTATTAATATGTATTGAGCATATCCTAACACAATTTGTTGGGGTTTCTTCTTCTATATGTATGTATATGTATAATGAATACTATTGAGAAAGATAGTTTCATAATCAAACCTAATCAAAAGTCTAATTAGAGATATATGTAAACTAGTTTCTTTGATTCTATGATTTTCACATGTTTGAGAGTTGTACTGTGATTAGTTTGATATCTAAGATTGTTTGAGACTTGATTGAATCATTTTGATGATAAATGACCTTGAATTTTGTTTTGATCCTATGATTGATGTAATCTAGGATTATTGTATGTGTATGTGTTTTTAAGGAAATCTAGGATTTAATTAAGTAATCATTTTTTTCCTTTCTCTAATTCTTTGGCTAGAATATTCATTGAAATCATTTTATGATTCTAGCATTTTAATGTATGTGTATGACATCTTGAATATGTGCTTCATGAATATGATCTATTCAAGTGTTGTTTGTTTGAATGAATCTAAGAGTTTTTGTGTTAGGTGTTTTCACTTGCTCTAGGTTTAATTCATGTTTTTGCATCTAGACTATTAGACTTATGTTTCACATGTTTAGGTCTATTTGTGCTATGGAATGTATTGATCACATGTTTTGTGTTGAATTTCTTGATTGCATCATTTTACACTCACATGATCACACTAGGAAGTCCTTGTGAAAGACATGAAGTCTTGGCTAGGACGAGACGTCCAGATAGCCAAGTAAGGAGTCTTGTTTAGAGTTGGGATGACTCGAATAGGCAAGCGAGAAGTCATGGCTAAAATTAGGAAAACCGGATAGCTATGCAAGAGAGGCTCTCTAGAGGCATAAGTACCTTGGATAGAGAGTTGACTACATTATTGGTAGGCCTAGGTGTATGGATAGACATAGACTCCAATAGAGCGGGGTACACGGGAAGTGTATGCACTCTTGAGGAATTTATAATCTTCCATCGATGTTGGTTTGGTATGTTGTCCAATATATGGTGGCTCCACATCATTGAGGGATTTCATACTTTCCAATAGGGTTGGATAGACATAGACTCTACATGAGTTGGTGATCTAGGATTGGTCACTTTGTGGAATTTCTAATTTGCCATCCAATATATATAGTACCCAATGGTTGTAGTTCAACCCGTGGATGTTTCCTCATTTGAGGTTTTACCACGTTAAAAAATCCCATGTGTTAATTCTTCCTATCTCTCTTTATTACTTGTATATATATGTTTGCTCTTAATCTTATAGTACATTCATCACTTGTGAAGTTTTGGAATCAAGATTTGTTAAGTGTGATTTGTAAAGCAATACATATTTGATCATTCTTATATTATTTATTCTTTTGTATATTGTTACTTTGATGTATAGCTATATTTGTTAACACTTGTAATTCCTTGAACAATATCATAATATAAGTATTCTTTGTTGTTGAGATTTTTGTGTTTTACACCTCATGCAACTCCTTATATTGTCTATGTATAAATGTTTTTGGATTATGTGTTGTATGTAAAGCTACCTTGAGGGACACACGAATGTTTGTTTCAAGGGATTGAAAAAGGTGTAAAAACCTATTCACCCCCCTCTAGGTATGCTTTAAGCAATTTAACTACGTTTGTATTATTTCAAAGTGGTAGCAACAAACTCATCCACTTGAGTCTTGATCAAATCATCCTTCTCACTAGGGCACTCCGAGGCATAATGACCGAGCTTTCTACACTTGAAGGATTGAACCTTATGATTGCTCTTAGCTTGACCACTCTTCTCATTACTTGGAGTAAATTACTTCTTGACTTCTCTTTCATTAAAGAATTTGCCACTTGGCTTGGCACCTCTTCTCATGAACTTCTTAAACTTTCTAACCAAGAGTGCCATCTCCTTATCATCGTTTTCACTTTCTTCATTGATGGCCTTTAGAGCTATTCCCTTGCTCTTGACTGAAGAAGATTTTTTGTGTTGTTACCAAATTGCAATTCAAAAGATATTTATAAGAAATTCCTATGCAATGTGCTCTAAAGTTTGAAAACAAGTAAAATGGCAAGCTAGAGTATCGTCCACAGGGATTAGGTTAGATTAATTGATTAGCAATCTATTCTAGGTTAGTCTAATTTAGGTACATAAATATAAATCATAGATTTTGGATAGTGTATGGTTTGAGAAACCATCAAACATGACATGTAGACTAAATGTAACAAAAATGATAGGAAAAATAGAATACCTAACTAGTATAGATAAGATAAATGGAATAAACAATTAATTAGAAGTCTAAGGGATTGATAGAGTAGCTAATGGACTTTGGGCAATTCATATATAACTTCATTAACGTATGGTCCACACAATCAAGGACCGATCTCATTCAAAAGTGTGCTTGGCCGTGGGTACTAAACCAAACAACTTCCCACCAAAATGTCTAACCAATTAAGGAGAGGGCGTCAAGGTGGGATCGATTAGTGACAATCAAAAGCCTAGGAAATTGGGGTTCATATACCCACCGACAACCTATCATATTCACTATGTGCTACAATCAATTAAGTGTGTCAATAACTCAACCAATTTTATCTCAAGTAAATCTTACAACATATTACAATTAACAAGTGTGTCAATAACTTAATCAATCACATAAGAGCAAGATTTAATTAAAAAGTGAATAGAGCTATAATTGTGTAAACATAATATTCAAAGCTTTAACAAATACCCATTTTCTAAGAGTGTATCAAATCATTCCAAGAGTGTCAAATGAGATATGTGGAGAAGATGGGAAAAGAGGAGTAATTTTGGTGAAGTAATCTAAACTTGTTGTTGATGAGATTGGACAAGAAAAATGGAGAGATTATGAATAGTTGAAGAAGGGATGTTTTTTCGTAGAAGGAAAGAAATGATGTATTTATATGGTATTAAAAATTAGCGCAAAGAGGTGCGCTTAGTATCGAGCCGAAGTATAGTACTAAAATCCAAAACAATTTTCTTTTAAAATAAGCCCAATATTTCTCTTCTAAATAGATCCAATATATTCTCTTTAAAGGCCCAATATTTTTCCCAAAGTGAAACACACCATTTCACTAATTGAAGTGGCATGGATTGTTGCTTAACTTGGTTTAGGCCCCTTCAGTCTTCCGAAATCACATAATCTTCAATCTTTCCTCCATTTTTACACCTTTACCCCTGATTTCACCAAAATTACTCCAATGCCCCTAAGCTTTAAAAATACCTGGAACACTTATTTTAACATATTAAATACCCGGTTTTACCCGAGAAACAAGCACAAAACATTAGGAATTAGGACCTAAAAATAGGTACAAAAATAGTACGATTATTGACTTTCGATTTCAAGCTTACCTCATAGGTTTGAAGTCATCCAAGCAATTCATCGATGCTTATGCTATCAACATCCTTGCTTTCTTCAATAGTCGTCACCTTAGCCTTGAACCGTTTGGGCAAAGATCTTAAGATCTTTCGATCAAGGAGCTCTTAAGAGATTGGCACACCAAGTGCTTGACATTGATTGGCTATGCTTAGAAGCTTGAATTGGAAGTCTTCAAACTTATCCTCTTCACTCATTTGTAAATTTTTGAATTGTGATGTGAGCATTTGAAGTCTTGACTTCCTAACCGCCTTAGTTCCCTCATTGGTAAGTTGGAGAGCTTCTCATAATTCCTTAGCGGTCTCTAGATTTTGGATGTAAGAAAATTAATGACTATTTACTCCTCCAAAGATGGCATTCACTGCCCGATGATGCCACTTTGCCAATTCAAACTCATTTGTGGTCCATTCACTTCTAGGCTTGGAAACAATAGATCCATCTTCGAGCATCTTGTTTGGAGAGTTGTATCCCTCTTCCACCATCATCCATGCTCTCTCGTCAATGGAACTGATGTAGGCTTTCATCCGAAGTTTCCAAAAGCCGTAGTTATGGCCTATAAGTAGCGGAGGTTTAGAGTTATGAAATTATATAAACGTAGTTAAATTGCATAAAACATACCTAGGAGGAGGGGGGATGAATAGTTTTATACACCTTTTTCAATCCCTTAAAAACAAACTCACGTTTTTCCCTCAAAATAGCTTTACACACAACACATAAATCAAACAATCATATATAGACAAGATAAACATGTGACCATTTTAGTCATTGTCTATATAAGGCCAAGTATCAAGAAGATGAATACCACAACATATAACTACATGCAATACTTGTATTAATATTAATGTTCAATTTATTTACAAGTATCAATCTAAATACAACTCTACAAAAGAATCAATGAACAAAAGAATCAATGAATAAAAGAATTGTATTTACACAGACGAATTATATTTACAAATCACATTTTAGAAATCTTGTTTCCAAATACATCACAAGTGAAGATTGTACTACAATATTAAAACATACGCATATACAAATATAAAAGAGAGAGAGAAAGAATTGACACATGAGATTTTTTAACGTGGTAAAACTTCTAAGGAGGAAACATCCACGGGTTAAACTACAACCATTGGGTACTATATATATTGGATGATAGATTAGAAATTCATCAAAAGTGATTAATCCTATGATCTACTTCCTATTGGAGTCTATGTCTACCCAACCCTATTGGAAAGTACGAAATCCTTCAATGATGCGGAGCCACCATATATTGGACAACATATCAAACAAACATCGATGGAAGATTAGAAATTCCTTAAGAGTGCATACACATCCCATGTACCCCGCTCTATTGGAGTATATGTCTATCCACTTGCCTAGGCCCACCAATATTGTAGCCAACTCTCTATCCAAGATACTTATGCCTCTAGAAAGCCTCCATTGTATAGCTATCCAGACCTTCCTGATCCTAGCCATGACTTCTTGCTTAACTATCCAAGTCCTTATGACTCTAGTTAAGACTCCTTGCTCGGTTATCAGGACGCATTGTCCTAACCAAGTCTTCTTTGCTTGATTATCAGGACGCATTGTACTAGTCAAGACTTCATGCCTTTTATAAGGACTTCCTAGTGTGATCATGTGAATGCAAATGATGCAAACAATCCATTCAACATAGAACATGTGATCAATACATTTTATGGAACAACTAGACCTAAACATGTGAGAATACAAGTAACATAGTCTAGATGAAAAACATGAATTAAACTTAGAGCATGTAAAAACACCTTACACAAATAGCTCCTAGTTTCATTTACACAAATAACATTTGAATAAATCATATACATGAAACACATATTCAAGATGTTACAAACATACACAAAAATGTTAGAATCACAAAATGTATTCAATGAATATTCTAGCCAAAGATTTAGAGCAATGATATAATGATAAATCAATTAAATCCTAGATGTCTCTAAAAACACATACACAAGCATTAATCCTAGATTTTATCAATCAAAGGATCAAAGCACATTTCAAGAATTATTAATCATAAAATGATTCAATCAAGTAACAAATAATCCTTAAATATTAGACTAATCACAATACAACTCTCAATCATGTGAAAAACCTAGAATCAAAGAAACTAGTTCACATGTCTTTAATTAGACTTTTGATTAGGTTTGATTATGAAGCTATCTTTCTCAATAGAATTCATCATACATACACGTACATATAGAAGAAGAAACCCCAAGGTAATTAAAGGTTATAAAAGAAGAAATCACAAAGTTATGACAACTACCTCAAGTTCACGAGCTGGTTCGGTTTTCTGGGTAGAACCAATGGAAAAATCAATCAAACAGTTGCACAATCACTTCGAAAAGGTAGATGACTTAATTATGAACAATCTTCAACTTGAATCACTCAATTCCAACATCGTATGAGAAAGTTATGGTGTTTGGAAGGTGAGAAAAAGTTGAGAGAAAATTCTGCTCTAAGGATTTTCTAATTTTTCTTCTTTTAATGAATGAGAGGGAAATGATGATATTTTAAAAAATTCTAGAGAGGGAAAACGAACCAATCACAACCTGCCATATCACCGTCCATGTGTGGACCGCATGTGGCACACGTGGGCAGAGGGCTATGCTGGCCGTGTGGCACATGTTGCCCACACGTGGACACCTTGCTTGGCTTTTGGCCGAGCAAGCTCCTCTGGCGTTCTTTGGCCGTATTCGGGCCTCCGAACTTCGATTTTGAATCCATTTTTGGATTACGAATCGTGACTCCCTCAGGTATAACGAAGACTACAAACTTTGATAAAATGTTAAGAATTCATCTCGGAAAACGACGACGAAGACAACTCAACAAATGAGAATACAAAGTAGCATAGCTACATCGTTTGGACTCGAAACCTAATGAATGAGTAACCGAAAGACTCAGGACTCAATAAGGAATCATAAGAGATCTTGTTCAAGTTCAAAAAACAATAAAATGGAAACAAATAAACACAAAGTCACACATGTATGTCATTTCCTAGATATAGTCCTAGTACATACATTACCAAGTGTGTGAAAGTGTTATACCAATGGTGTACAACTATGCAGGGACTCATATGAATGCCATGTGTGTATCTGCCTAAGCCTTGTAAGAGGAATGAGGTCTAATTTACCTTTAATGTGCAATTAAGCACATTCCTATTTGAAGACTCCATCTTGCATGAGTTGTTGCCAAGTCTATCTTTGAAGCTTTGAATCATCAATTCATAAGACAACTAATCAATACAAGAAAACATCATTTTGATATGGAATACTTGCTAACACAAACCAAAAACCTAACAAGTTAGAAGCTCATTCGGGCATTGTCTCTTCTTGAAGGACCATTACTCTAAAAACCTTACAATTAACCATGAGTGTATCCCGGATCTCGCTAACTGTCTTCTAACGACCCGCTCTGATACCAACTGTAATATAAAAACACACTTAATTTGCCTAAAGCTAACCTAGAGGGTTGTGAATATGTTTTTATACCTTTTTCGATCCCTTGAAAAACAAACAAAAGTTTGTCCATCTAGATAACTTGTATCACAATACTTTGATTATATAAAACAAATGTAGACAATTGAAAAGCATATTCAATTACCATTGTCAATCTATGTCTACAAGTTGCATGTGAATAAATTATATTAAAACTAAAATTAAAGAATACTTGTATTCACATTAATGTCCAATATGTGTAAGTACTAATCATGACATGATTATATACAAATAAGTCAATATACAAATAAAATGATATTTACAACTTTGATCAAATAGAGTGCTTGCATCCTACACTTTACAAAATCTTGTTTACAAATATATCTAGAAGTGAAGTGTATCAACAAGATTCAACCATATAAATATACAAATATAAAAAAGGTAGGGATAAGAAGAATTAACACAAGAGATTTTTTAACGTGGTAAAACCTCCGAAGAGGAAACATCTATTGGTTGAATCCACAACCATTGGCCAACTATCTTTTATTGGATGATAGACTAGAAATTCCTTAAAAGTGACCAACACATGATACACTCTCTAATGGACTTTATTTCTACCTAACACCATTGATAGATTAGAAATTCCTCAAAAGTGATCAACACATGAACACTCCCTATTGGACTCTATGTCTACTCAACACCCGGGTCTACCAACAAAAGAGACATAACCAACTTTCTTTCGAAGGCAACCCATGCCTCTAGAAAAGTTTCCTTGCATAACTATCCAGATCATCCTGATCCTAGCCATAACTTCTTGCTTAACTATTTGAATCTCCCCGATCCTAGTCAAGACTTCTTGTTTGGCTACTAGATCACCAAGATCCTAACCAAGACTTCATGTCTTTTACAAGGACTTCTTAAGTGTGATCAACGAATACAAAACACACACAAGCACTCAATATAGAATATGAGATCAATACATTCTATGGGAACTAGACATATGCATGAAAATTCACAAATCAAAGTTGTCTAGTTACTATAAGTGAATAAAATTCTAGAACATACGAAACACAAAAACACATTAAATTCCTAGATTTATTCATGCAACTAAAAATTGAATCAAGTATATACATTAAGCACATATTCAAGATTTTAGTAACAAACAAAAACATGCTAGATTCACAAGATAAGGTCAATCAAAATTCTAGCAAATATTTAGAGTATTTATTCACACAATAATCAATTAAATCCTAATTAACTCTAAATATAAAATCAAATGTGATAATCCTAGATTTGTTCAACTAATGAGTCCTAGCACATGATAAGGCTATTTATCATGAAAATAAATTCAATCAAAGCACAAATAACCCTAGATAATAAGCTAGTCACAATACAACCCACAAACATGTGAAAACCTAGATTTAACAAAACCTAGTCCACATTCAAGTCTCTAATTAGACGAGACTAGCCTATAATTGAAGCTCTACTTCTCAATAGCATTTGTTCAAGTAACATACATATATAGAAGAAGGAAAATCATGGTAATTGGAGATCATAAAGCACAAAACTCAAGAGATAAGACAATCACCTTGTAAAAGAGTGCAGCCACAAACTTGGTGTTGGATCAACACAAAACTTGAACAAAAGGCTTCAAACTTGCTTGGAGAAGAAAGAAAACTCCAATACGAAGATTGTCCAACTTGAATAACTCAAATCGGATGAGAAATGAGTGAGTTATGGTGTTTGAAAGTTGAGAAAATGTTAAGAGAAAATTCTGCACCTATTTTCTTTCTTTTCTTCTTTTAAATGGAAAATGGGAGGGAAAAAGATATTTAAATAGAAGGAAACAAGAGGCAATTATGTCCACCAATGAAGGGCTGCCACCTTGGCTTCCCGTGGAGGCGTGTGGCCTCCACTGGGGTAGAGGGCATCCCTTCCCGTGGAGGCCACGCGCCTCCACGGGGAAAGGGTGCAAGTGGCAATTTGCCACTTCCTCTTCCCTCTTGCACCTTTCGCGTTCTTCAACCGTATTTTGACCTCTGAACTTCGATTTCGAATCCGTTTTCAGATTATGAACTGGGACTCCATCATGCACATGGACGTCAACAAAACTTCATGAAAAATATGGAAATTGACTTGATACACATGGACGAAAACCATATACGTTAAATGTATAGAAAGTTTTGTAGCTTCCAATCAAAACTCGAAAACTAATGAATGGGTAATCAAAATGACCGAAAATCAATAAGGAATAATATGAGAACATATTCAAGTCTAATATCATAAAAACACAAACAAACAAACACATGAACGCACAAGTATGTCATTTCCTAGATATAGTCATAGAACATGCATTTTACAAAATTTGTCAATTTAAATCAAATGCATGTGTATACAATGATTTATGTGTATGTGTTATATCAATTGGGTACAACGATGCAGGGACACATATGGATGCAATGTGTGTGTGTGCTTAAGTCTTGTAAGAGGAATAAGGTATAAATATACCTTTGATGTGCAATGAAGCTTGTTCCTCTTAAAGGCTCCATCTTGCTTGATAAGTTTCCAATTCTTCCTTGAAGCTTGAATCATCATAAATCTTAGACAACTAATTAATACAAGTGAAACGTTATTTTGATATGAAATTATACCAACACGACTCAAAAACCTAACATTGGAACCCACAATTTGGGCACTTTCGCCATTTGGAGACTCAGCCGCGCTAGTGATATGCTAGTCTGGACCAGTGATGTTTGGAAGTGTGTGGATATTGTCACCCGTGCAATACCCGTGCATTGAGGCTTGTTTTTCTACTGAGCAATGTGCGCTGGTCTGCTGCTTCCTTGCACTGGTCTGGACTCGGGCAAGGACCAGCCAACTAGGCTCCATTCCTTGAATTCTGACTTGTTTTGCACCTGAAAATTCAGTTTTCCATCTTTGGTACCTGAAATACATCGAAAATCTACAATCACTAGAAAAGAGCCTATTAAACATGCAAATATACTCGAAAACGAGACATGGAGATGAGGGCCAAAATATAGCACAATTTTGGCACGATCAGTCATTACCTTCGTAGTCACCAATGAAGTAACCACTGGTGTTTTTCCAGGTCCCAGTACGTGGATGGTGCGCGAGTCCAAACCCGCGCAATGCTCTCGGAGTCTCGGGTTTCTTTTCATGCTCCCAGTGCACAGGTGGTGCACATGTCTTTACCTGTGCATCAAACCCGCGCAGTGTCCAATTTCAGCCTTATTTTTTCAAAACATCATAGATTCACTACAAGAAAATCTGTTTTTGTTGACAGTTTTTTGTTGACAGTTCTTAAAAACTGTCAAGATTTGCAAGTTCTTAACAGTTTTTGAGAACCGTCAAGAATGACAGTTTTTCTTGACAGTTCTCAAAAACTGTAAAGAACTTGCAATTCTTGACAGTTTTTGTCAAATTTTTTATTTATCTTTAATAAATTTTTTTATTTTTTTAATTTTTTTAATTTATTATTTTCTTACTTTTACTTCCTATTTTCAACACTAAATAAAATCCCAATATAGATTTATTTTACAATAAGATATCGGTTTTTGGGTAAACCAATATTGGATAAGCTTTTAAAAAATTCAAAAAAATAATTTTAAAAAAAATGTTTATTTATTTTGCACCCTCTTGTTTCTTACTAATTAAAAGACACATTAACAATTCAATTACCCATATAAATTAGTAATCCGAGTCTTACATTTATTCATTAAATTGCAAAATACATGTTGAGAAATATCTCTCCTGTAGTGAAAGTTGTATTACAAATCGTGCTTATTACAATTGATGTCACGAGTCTCATATATGCCATGTTTTGTTAGATGAAATGGAAAGAAAACCATTCCATTCGTTTGGTTTGTTAAAATGCATTGGAATGGTGATTCCATTGGAATAGGGATTCCACTATTTTGGTGGAATGAGCATTCCATCCAAAAACCAATAGAATGCCTATTCCATTCCAAACTAAAATTTATATTTCATAAATACACTCATATGTCACAACTCCATTCCAAAAATATCTCCTTTTCAAAAGTAATATATTATTATTATATATTATATTAATGATATATAAATATCAATGTTTGAAAAAACAGTCTGTGCAGCCGCCCAGATGCTGTGCGGTGGCCGGTCAGTTGTCCCGAGTTGGCCAAAATCGACAGAAAAAATCGGTCAACGGAAAAGTCAACGGTCAACGTAAAAAATAAGCCGTTGACTCCGCCTAAACTGATTTTAAAAAAAAATCTGGGTTTAAATCGTAAATATAAACAGACGAACAAACAAAGTAAAAAAAATTATTTTGATTAATTTTGTGTTGTTTAATTAGGTTTGAGAGGACAAAGAGAAGAAGTTATTGGCGCATACAAGTGCTGTGTTGAGAAAAGAGAGTCAAATAGTGGAGCATTCGAGGAAGATTCTAGAAATCAAGGCTAAATTGCGAGAGGAGACCCATAAATTGAAGCAACTGATGCAAAACTTTTGTTGAAATAATTGGGTCGTTTGTAGAGAGAAGGGAGAGCAAAAGTAGAGAGAGAAAAAGAGTTGTTTGTGTTTGAAATGAAAAAAATGAAAGCTGCGTCCAAACTAAAAAAATGAGAAGAGATGAATTTATAAAAAGTGACTCTGAACAGTGAACCCTAACTTAGCTAAAAATGGGTTTGGTGGGTTTGTTGGCAATTGGGTGAGATGCCAAACACAAAGTTAACTAAATTAATTGGGCCTGTCTTTTGTTGGCAATTGGACCAAATATCAAACTTAACTAAGTTGGGCCAAATAGAAATTATCAAATTATCAAATAGTCAATTGGGCATACAATATATATATATATATATATATATATATTAGTTGTTGTATAAGTAAAATACAACTTTATTTAGTCTTGAGGCATTAATGACAAGGTTTTGGTTTGTGTGGATTTGGACTAGATATTGATTATTTTGATTGAATTTGGTCATAATTTGAGTTTTAATATTGGTTTTATAGGTGGGAAACGGTCATAATATGAATTTCGTCATAATCGGTCAACGAAAAAAGTCAACCACCGAGAAATCTGCCTAGGCGCCGACTAGGCCACCTAGGCACTAGGCGCTGGTCCACTGCCCGACTAGCGCCTAGCGTTTACTAGAACGCTGATAAATATATATTATATATATGTGCAATATATATATACTATATATTATTATATATTATATTATTATATATTATGTTTGTTGTATAAATTAGAATTTTGATTAGTTGAATAAATTTTAATTTATCTAACAAGTTTTTATTTGTATTTTTATTATTTCTAACAACTTATAGAGGTTACACATCGGATCTTGTAGTCAAGTGGTAAAGGTTTATAACTTTTGACTTGTGGTCTCAAGTATGATTCCTAATAATTGTCATTATTATCATAAGTGGGCCGCCACCGGTCGGATGACCCGGCGATCGGGCGGCGGTGGCGGTGGCTGGATGGTGGTAACTGGATGGTGGTGACTGGACTGGCGACGGCGGCAATAGGGACGACAACGGTGGTGGCCAGACGGCTACAGTAGGGGGGCGGGGCGGTGGACGGAATGGAGGCGGGCGACGACGATTGTGTATAAATATAAAAAATTTTAATAATAAAAATAATGCATTTCTTGACATTTAAAAACTGTCAAGAATTAATTGTTAAGAATTCTTGACAATAACAACCTTGACAGTTAGAAAAACTATCAAGAATACCTTTTTTGACAGTTTTTAACTGTCAAGAAATGCATTATTTTCTTGTAGTGATTCACTTAGGTATTATATATTTATATATAATACCTAAGTGAATCATTACAAGTTATATTTATATCCCATCTTCTCTCCACTTCATTTTCAAGAGTTCAAAATCCTCTATTTAAGAGATAGAGTGTTCTTCAAGAGAAAGAGACTTCCAAGAACTCACATTTATTTAACCAACCACATTCTCATGACATTCTCATGAGCATCTAGCATCATTTAAGCATCATCTAATCATGGGTTTTCTTGCTTTCTTTGACTAGGTAATTTGAACATGCCCAAGAACTTCTTATTTCATCTTATGTTCATGTTTACCTAGGATTAGCATTTATTTTGTGATTAAATGCATGACTATTTGCTTTATGTTGTTTCTAACATTTTTGAGTCTTTGTTTGTTAGTTCAGATATGTTGTTTATTGATAACTTGCATTTAAGACAATATTGCCCTTTAGCTAAATCTTCATGCCTTGCATTTAGATGATATATATGATTGTTTTACTTGCCATCATTGATTCTCTAGATAAGCATTTAATGTAGCCTAGCATTATTTGCATTTTGGATATTGTCATATATTCACATAGGTTGTATATCTTTTCATTGAGTGTTACGCCTTGTGCTAAGTGGATTAGTGCACAAGAAATTGGTCTAGAATCACTATAAAAGGCTTGCGGGTAGTAGTGATGGATTAGTGACCGAGAATGATGTGACTATAAGTCAACATAAATTGTAAACATCATTACATATAGTAGATTTAAGGACCATGTATGTCTAGATTGATAGCTCGTGGGTTTTTCCCAATTGGAAGGTTTCTCACGTAAATCAATCCTTGTATTTTTATTGTTTTCTGCACATTAATATTGATTATTTGATTGCTAGTATAAAGCAAAGTTGTTGAAATTGATTAAGTCGAAAAGTTGGTAATTAATTAAAATAGAGTGTTCTTCAAGAGAAAGAGACTTCCAAGAACTCATCCTTACTTAACCAAACACATTCCCATGAGCATCTAGCATCATTCAAGCATCATCTAATCATGAGTCTTCTTGCTTTCTTTGACTAGGTAATTTAAACATGCCCAAGAACTTCTTATTTCATCTTATGTTCATGTTTGCCTAGGATTAACATTTATTTTGTGATTAAATGCATGACTCTTTGCTTTATGTTGTTTCTAACATGTTTGGGTCTTGGTTTGTTGGTTGAGATATGTTGTTTGTTGATAGCTTGCATTTAGGACAATATTGCTCTTTAGCTAAATCTTCTTGCCTTGCATTTAGATATTGATATCTACGATTGTTTTACTTGCCATCATTGAATCTCTAGATAAGCATTTAGTGTAGCATAACATTATTTGTATTTTGGATATTGTCATATATTCACATAGGTTGTATTTCTCTTCATTGAGTGTTAAGCCTTGTGACTAAGTGGATTAGTGCACAAACAATTGGTCTAGAATCACTATGAAAGGCTTGCGGGTAGTGGTGTAGTGCTGGGTTAGTGATCGAGAATGGTGTGACTAGAGGTCAACCTATGTTGTAAACATCATTATATATAATGGATTTGAGGACCGTGTATAACTAGATGAATATCTCATGAGTTTTTCCCAGTTGGAGGGTTTCTTATATAAATCAATCCCTGTGTTTTTATTTATTTATTGTTTTCTGCACATTTATTAAGCTGTTGAAATTGATTAAGTTTAAAAGCCATATTTTCAAATTGCATATAAATAAATAAATGCTAATAAATAAAAACTATAATAAATAAATCCAAGACTGCAATTCTGGTAGATTGGTCTCGCCAATCTCATAAATTACATATAAATAAATAAAAACGTAATAATAAATAAATCCAAAAACTTCATGTTGAAATTCAGAACGTTCTGACTGGAATATTTAGAGTTTTTAGCTCTTTTATTTTAATTTTGCAATCTTCAGATTGCAATTAATACAATATTGAGTTGTAAGTAAACCACTCTTCTGAAGATCTTCTTTACTTACATACAATTGTGAGTTATAAGTAAATCACTCTACTGAAGATCTTCTTTACTTACATACAATTATACTGATAATGTATTGTAAAAGTAATGGAAGAGAAATATAACTTGAGAAGAATTGAACCAGAGAAACTTTCATTTTATACTCTTAGAATTCATTTAGTCGATTGCTTTTTATCATACAAATTACATCACGAAACCACTACTATATAAGAAACTGCCACCAACTAGTTAGAAGCAAATGCTTGCTTCTTCCTCCACGTGTGTGATGATGACACACATCATGGGTTTTCATTTTTGGAATCACGGTATTGGCCCTTGAAGATTTTGTTTAAAGAAAATTTAGTTAAAAATTAAAATATATCATAAAAATTAAAAGAAAAATGATAAATAAAAAAAATAAAAATAAAAAAACTGATTTTTTTTTAAATGAAATGGAAAAAAAAAAAAAAAAAGATTTGGTGGAGATCCTTGGATTCCCAAGACCCAAGCTGGATCACCAAGGCCGTTAGCCCCCACAACCAAAATCCCCAGTCACCATGAAACCGAACCCAGAAACCCCCAGCCATTCCCACCACCAAAACCCAACCCAACAGCCTCTCCCACCACCAAAATCCAACCAAAAACCCTTCCCACCGCTAACGATCTTGGATCTCCATCGCAAGGTAGATTGATCGATCTCCATTGCAAGGGAGATTGATCGATCTCTATCTTGATCGTCTGGAGAACGATCGAGATCGATCGATCTCTATCGCATGATAGAGAAGATCATCTCCAATGATGGAGATATACTCCATCATGCGATGGAGTGCGCAGGGTCTCCATCGGTGATGGAGATCCATCTCAAGATCCAAATGGAATTTTTTTTCTTTCAATTTTTTATTTTATCTACTCAAGAAGCTCAAAAAGTTACAAAGGAAACCAACTCATGACTTGGGGAATCCAACACCTAAAAGTATTTTGCTTAATTTTAGAAGCTGCATTCCACCATAAATATAACTCAAAACTAAATAAAATTTTAATATTATCAACTCAAGAAGCTCAAAATAATAATCCATTTCCACATTTGCATCCATATAGAATTTTGCCTTTTATCGAATTGTTCATATGATTCATTTTGTCTTAGTTTTTGATGGTTGAATTCTTTCATTGGTCATGAAAAAAAAAACATTTTAAATTAAATTATTTGATTTTGTTAATAGTTTATATAAATTTGAAATACTATTAATAACTAAATAATTTTGTTTTAAAATTATTAAATTACTTAACAAATAATAGTTAGAAGGACATATATTTAAAAGTATTTATTTTCATATATTTGTAACTTATTAAAAAACAAACAACTTATTACTTATATTATGTTTTCAATTACTATAGTAACATTTATCATTGTTCAGTCTTCAAATAAAAAATCAAATGGGGTCTAAATCTAGAATTTACATCAATAAGTTTCGAATTTGCCCAGAGAAGTCTCGAATATTTCCAATACGAATGTATGCAATACAAAATATTATAAAGGAAAAAACAAAGTGAGGGCATTTTTATCTCAAACTATACTTTAGTGCTATTTAAACTAGAGTTATTAAAACGGTGCTAGTCTAAAAATCATAAGAGTAAATAGTGCTATTTACACCCATTTTTTCATCAAACTAATATAATAATATAAGAACATTCTATGTTTAAAGATTTTTTTTTTAATTCACTTTTCTTTTGTCTACACAAAACCCATTATTTAAAAAATTCATCTCTAATGCGAATCAAAAAATCAAAGATTTGATTTTTAAAAAAATTCACTTTTATTTTGTATTTTATGTTTCTTTTATAATTTGTTTTCACATTTTTATTTTATAACATATTTATTTTGACTGTAAAATAGGTAAAGCTCACTGTGTCACCCTTACTAAATATATCTTTACTTTTAATTAATAAAAAATTCTCATATGATTGAAGTTCGGTTAAAATATATATATATATATATTTATAAATTCTAACCATTGTATCTATTCTGTTTGTCCTTTTCTTTCGTTTTATGATTGATTGTCATCAAACGTCCTTTAGGATCAAGCGCTGTCAAATTTTCTTTTATTTATTTATTTATTTTTTTCATTTTTCGTTGAATATAATCGAGCCGTCGTTTACTACGAGCGAATTAATTAGAAATATGACCATCACAATTCACAAAGTCGGTGAAATATATTCTAAACATTGACTCAAAAGTTACCAATAAGATTGATATCTAACAAAAGAAAAATTCTTTGTTGGTACTTGCCACTTGGTAAGTTGGTAGTGATAATACACCTCCGATTTTCAGACAATGAAAGTTATTTTTAGTAAATTAGTAAAAACAATATAATTATATATTTATTGTTTAAATAAAGAAATAATTTTTTTAATGGGTGGTGCTATCTTAATTTAAATTTGTTGACCCATATGTTAGATTGTGAATGGACTAAATACTAAATACCGTTGCCATTTTGCTTTAAAATTAAGCAGAAGATTCAAGAAAAATATATCCCTTCCACTTTCAAACCCTAAATTTTGGCTAATCACATGATGTCCATATGTTTCATTGATTCACAGAAACGTACTCAGTGAAATTCAAAAAAGGTATCGTGTTTCTTTAGATATTTTTTGATTAATCTAGTCAGCCACTTTGATTGTCTTAAATAATTGATATGTGAAAGTGAAAGAACTAGTATATAAAATTCATAATTAATGTTTGTCCTTTTCAGCTTTATAGCTTGATCTCATGCACGTCCAATTTTGGACGTCCCATTATCATTTTGTAAATGTAGATCCAGTCCCTTAAAGTCGAGGGTTTATTATTATTATTATTATTATTATCATTATTGGAAATATTACAGTAGTTGGGTTTAAAAGGGATAAGGTTCGAATCCATAATTTCATAATGTAGATATGAGAAGTATAACATTATGCGTCTTGTTTTAAGGGATTGTAATTATTAAGCATAAATTTCTTCATTATTTCCATTATAAAATTCGAGAATCAGGCCCCGTCCATTGACAAAACTTTTACTTACAACATACAGATTTTGTCCTCACAGGACACATTAATTGAATAGAGCTTAATTACAAATAACAAATCCCCGCCCTCTTATATATATATATAGAGAGAGAGAGGAGCCTTTACGTATCACCCAAACATAACAATATACATAACTTCTGATTGTATAACATTGTGCAACTTCGATCCTCATTTAATTATGTTAAGGGTTTGCACTTAATAATTTTCATATTTATATAGAGGCCGGATCCATGATTTTTATCAAATCTATGGTCATTGTATTAAGAGGATTTTGATGGTTACTATTTAAGGATTATAATGGTCTATTATCTTCATTAATTCTCAATTTAATTATATACATTTCCTCTATTCTCTCTCCTATCTTTTTTAATTTAATATAAAATATTTTATCTTTTCAATTTAAGAATTTTGTTTTTTGAAATATTATAATAATTCGGGTTTGAAAAGGGGATTGACTTGAACCCGCAACCTTATAACGTAGATGTGAAAGGTAAATCACTGGATCAACAACATTTTGTCGAGTGTCATCTAGGACTTGTAAATCTCTGAATCAATGAATAATACTATTCTTATTACATTTTTTTTTTTTGTTAGTAAGGTATCTTGCATGTGTAAGAAAAGAAAAATAAGATTATTCAATTCTTAACGCATATAAAAAGCACGTGCTGCTTTAAATAGAAATATTTAGAGAGAGAGAATTTGGAGAAGACGAGATGAGGCTCAATGCTCAGATTACTACAATACTACGTATGATTCTGCCGGTGCGTATAGACTACGACCCTACCATTCCAACCAACTATACAACCATAAACTACCAATCTACCATATTCAACGGCCCTCTTTCTCTTATCAATTTTTTTTGGTAATCATCTAAAATCATCTTCCACAAAAGAGAAAAAAAAAAAATAGTTAATAGATATTTTGAAGATTCTTTATGTGGACGTTCTTTATACCCTAATTAAAATTTTCTTTGCACACAATATCTCATCTTAGTTATTAATCACTCTCTCTTAACTACTTCTATTTCTTTTATGTATTTATTTATTTATTTATATTTTGTTTCCCAACAACATTTTCTATTATACTCTAATGGGTCCTACCTTTGCCTACCTATGATTTTGGTATCTCCTCACCCTTAATTAGTTTATAATAAATCTATCACCACCCAAAGAAAATTTAGACCTTACATGATTATGATTTTTTTTTTCTCTTTAATCAAAAGGACACCAAGATATTAATACTTGTGTGGTGATCTCCTAATTGTGAACCTATCAAGCTTAAAAAAAACAACCAAAAATTATTTATCTTTTTTGAATAACAACTTTGGACTTGTGTGTCCATATCTAGTTGAGAATTCAAAATTTACATTATTGCATTCTCACCATCATATATATATATATATATATGAAAATTTTCAAGCCAGTGCGTCATGATATAACTCCATCAGTACGTTGGATGTGGACCATTAGATTTACATGCTTTGACTCAAAGTGTATGCACTTGTCAAAACTTCTCCACAATCTATAGCCCACATACAACGAACTAATGGAAATATATCATGACACACTGAGGAGAAAAGAACAGTATATACATTATATATCAATTATATATCATAAATATTAAGTCTTCCAAAAATGAAGGGGAAGAAGACTTCTTCAAGAACCCATATCATATATAATAATTAGCAAGTCAATGACTTTATTAATCCTTTAAAACCATAATTTTCAAACCTTAATATTGTTTTTAAAGCATAAAGAAGGAACATGAAAGATGAAACCTCCAACATATCATATGATTTAGATATAATATTATTGCATGTGTTCCATAAACCCACAACAAAAGATGATCTATAAAGACATTTATGCAGAATAAGAAATAAGAGAAAAAAAAAATAGTTTTTATTTTATTTGATGAAACAGCATATTATTAAGCAAAAGACCCCAAAAGCAGGGCAAAACAAACAGGGACACGAAGCAAGAGGGGTGGGCGGGGGCGCGCAACACAGAGAAACCCCAAAGTCATCACAAGCAAACAAAGAGATCAACCCTGATATCTCACCAAAAGCGCCCAAAGAGATCAGCCTTGATATCACGGCTGTAGCGACCAAAAGAGAGCCAAAACCCCCAAACCAACCAACGAAACACAACCAGAGGACAGAAAACTCAACCTCTACAGCCAAAGACTCCCCCAAAAACAAAACTCAAAACTAGAAAACACTCCGCACCACATTCTCCCCATCAAACACAGAGCCTATTTTAGCCAAACCATCCGCCATGACGTTCACATCTCTAGAAATGTAACGCACAGACAAATTCTTGAAGGCTCTAAGCTTCGCCCGAACCTCGTAAATCACGTCCACCATAACCAAATTACCGAAATCCTCTTCATTGACCCACAAAACAACCACTCTCGAATCACATTCGATAATAATCTTTCTCCCCTCCAAACATGTTCTGAGATTCACAAAGAAGACAAGCTTTTTGGATTGCCATAATCTCTTGCTGCAGCTGCATCAAAGACATCGACACAAGCTGAAAACAAATACAAAACCTCACATTTAGCATTCCGTAAAACACCACCGATCCCCGCCCTCCCCTATTCTATAAAAAACGAGCCAACGACATTAAATTTCAGCACCTCATTAGGAGGGGGAATCCAAGTTTCTAGATTTCTCTTTCTATCCTTTTGTGTTCAACACAGCAAATTTCCAGATTTTCTACCATAACCATAATTGGATCCGCCAACCCCTTCCCATGCTATTTAAACCACCACGAACCCCTTCCCATGCTATTTAAACCACCACGTCACCTTAAACCTCACCAAATCGGAAAAAGCAGTAAAATCCGCAGGTTTACCTTTAAAAAAAATCCCTAAATTCGAAGTTTCAGAAATCTTAAAACCCTAATTTCAGTACATCTCTCTTCATCGGTTCTGAACAAATGAAGGATCTCAACATGAGTTTGACTCTCTCGTCGCTGGAGTTTGCTTCTTCGGTGCTGAACAAACCGGGAAACCGTCAACTATAGTTTGCTCTTCATCGTTCAGGTTTGTGTTGTTGATAAAATCGACTCTCTTCTCTCTGAAAATAACCTGATCTTGCTGGTTTGGTTAAATCGGTGCTACTTCTAGGAGATTTTAGCTTAGTATTACTTACTTTGCTTCAGTTATATTCAATTTCTATGGTGGATGTTTTTCTTGTCTTGATTATTTTGCCTCTTAGCATTCTTCTTCCATTTCCTGCCGGAATTAATTACAGAATAATCATCGGAGCAATCAGCCAACCGATAAGTCCATACTCCATGACTCATTTGATTACAGAAAAAAAAAAAAAAAACTCTGTTTTTCTGAGCAATAATGGCGATTGTGATGCAGAAAATCAATGACATCGAAGATGAGGTAACTTTAATTTTAATTTTAATTGTAGTTTTAATTTTCCTAATGTTGCATTCATGGAAAAAAATTGTTAAAATAATCATATTTTTTCTATTCTGTTGTATTTGGTGAGTCAAAACGACAGCAAAACACTCTATTCTTTGAAAGTTTTTATTTTGCTTAGTTTCTATAATTTCAGTAGTGAAGAAAATATATGTACTTTTTTTTGTTGAACTAGAAAAATATATATTTTAAAGAAGCTTGTTTGGGTTTGGGTTGGGTTTGTTGCAGATGGCAAAGACACAAAAGAACAAGGCCACGGTGCATCATCTTGGTTTGCTCAAGGTACCTACATTATTTTATGATTTTTCTTGTTATTTAATCTAAACATATTGTAATATTTAGGTTGGTTGATGGAAATGGTGGTTTTTAATTATACAATTTTTTGTTTTTTTTGTTTTTTTGTTTTTTGTTTTGTTTTTTTTTTTTATGTTTAATTGTACCTGATATACCTTAGCTAATCGATAGTCCAAATAGGTATTATACGGGGTAAGAATTTCTAGATGATATGATATGTAATATGTTCAGCCTGGATATAAATGGGTGCGTGTGTCCATTGATTATTTGATTTGAAAATATGATGAATGGATGAGGAAAATGTATTGGTGGGGTTGATGGTGATGACAACACATAAATTTTTTTGGGGTTTTATTGTTGTGTGAGAGATGTTGTTTGATTGTATTTCATATTATATCCTGTGTTGATAAGAGTATTTGAGGATATCATACATGTACCAGGATATCACCCTACCTTTTTACAACCTGTCAATTGGAGTAAAAAAAATATATTTGTTGCATGACTTTTCCTCTTCTTTTGGTTTCTCAGAAATTTCTTTCTAAGAGATGGTAGGCTATCTTCTTGTTCATTAACGTTTGATACTTTGATCCCTAATTAACTGCTTCGGGTCCATTACTAGGTAGGGGCCCTTTTTACATTGTTTTGCTTGGAATATGGTTTGTATCCGATCAGAAGTAGCTGTCAGATCAAGCAGTAGAATTGCTTTCTCTTATAAACCCATTAGTTTATGTTTAGCTAATACAATCCTCTTGCAACCGTAGCTGGGAAAAGTTTCATTCTTACAAGTTGGTATTGGCTGCTCGATCTCCTAATTTTTGTTCTAAATTCTTTGAGAGCTTAGAGGAAGATAGGCAAGAGATTGTCTTTAGAATCTTTCATCTTCTTACTGATAGTATATATCATGTTTAATTAGAGCTTAAACATATATGATGTATGCTCTTTCGGTCCTTTGCATATATATCGCTGCTTGACATTGTGTAGATCTTTTACAAATTTGAGGAAATCATGATAGGTGAGTACAAGTTAATCCACTTTTCTGGCGTGGAATTGGGTCAGGTATGTACAATAGTATTGAGAGGTACAAGGTATGTTATCTTAACATTCTTTTTTGTAATTTTTCTCATGTGTGATATTTTCTGGTATTCTGCTGCATCAGTGGGTGTTTTTTTTTTTCCTTGGTATGTATGTTTGTCTTGGGCATGCAATTATATACAAGTACAGTTGGTTTGTTGTTTGTCTACCGTTTCTTTTGGATGATTTACTTTGGACATCCTTGTTGTGGATATTCTAGATCTTTTCTGCCTCTCAGCAATAACGTATTACTTATTATTATTATTATTGCTTGAATTCAAAGCAGAGATTCCCCTTGGACATGTTACATTCTGTTATGTTGATATGTTTTGGCAGCCACCATGTGCTTGACAAGGCTGAGAGGCCCCTCCATGATACCTTGTGTGTGATGACAGCAGAGTTTTGCTTGGAGGTGGATGGCCTAAGATGGTGAAGGCAAAGGAAGTAGATGAGATGGCACGAAAGACTCCTAGGAAAAGGTCTCATGCTATTGCACTTATATTGTTTGGCTATCAAATACATCATTAATTATTAAGATTTATGTGAATATATGTATGGGAGAACTTATTGTTAAGATTAGTAGACTTTTTAATTAAGTGAATGTAATGTTAATACTTGAAGATTTTTAATTGAATGTTTACGGATTTACAAATTTTAACATATATCTTGAATGCTTGTGGATTTTTATATTGAATGCTTTTGAGTTTAATCTTCCAATTATTTGCACTAAATAGGCTATATATAAAATCAATAAATTAATTTTGTCTATTTTTTTTTTATAAAAAAAATTGTGTAGTGCGCTGGTCCCTTTACCCGCGCACAACAACATATTGCACTACTCGTCTAGTGTCATACCAGTGTAGCAACCGGCACATCCTTCACAGAGGTTTGCCGCTAGTCATGCACTGGTCATCATATGCAGCTCACACCAGTGCAACTTCCATAGAGGTTTTGCATTGGTCGTGCGCTACTCGACCAGTGCACAAGGTGAGAAGCTGGAACATTTTTCCAATAACTTTGTCTAGGTCTTATATATATATGTCTTGTTGGCCTTGGGTCGTTTTTAAGAGAAAAAATTACAACTTTGGAGAGCCAAAAAGTGTCTTCAAAGCAAAGTCACCAAGACTTGATTTTTATGATCCAAAACACAAACACCTATCATCCTTTCATGATTCATACATCATCTAGTATGTTCAACGTATGATTTTTCATGGGTTTTCTTTATTACTCATATGACATGTAGTTAGAACATCATCTTCATCTTTTTACATGTTCTTACTTTACAAGATAACATCTTTATTACTTGACTAGTTTCCAGATTGCTATTTTATTGTGTTTTGTGAGTTGTTTATGATAGCTATTGCATTTAAGGTTTTATTTGCACATATAGCTATGTTGTATGCATGTCATATAACAACATGATATCTTGGAATGTTTAAGATGTTCATTCATGCCTAGATAAACTTAAATGTTTGACCTTACATTTATGCACTTTGGATATTGCTTATATTCACATCAAGTTGTTTATCTCTTTTCTTTGAGAGTTAAGTTTTATATTTACCATTTGGTAGTTTGCAAGCAAGAGCCTACAGTCATTATTAAAGGCCCGCGAATAGTAAAGACGGATTATTAATCATAGATATGATACGGTCAGTAATCGTATTTGTAAATGGTGGATTTGAGGGTTCGATTGGCAATTATACTCGTGAGTTTTTTACTCTTTTAGAGTTTTCTCACGTAAAACAAATCATTGTGTCATTTAGATTAATTATGTACTTATTTTTTATAATGATTTGTGTTAGAGGTTAAGGGCGTTTGCATTAAAATTAACTAAATGAAATAGTTGGCGATAATTTTGGTTAAAACATATTCACCCCCTCTAGATTTATTTAGACACTTGGTATATATTTTCAATAATAAATAAATAAATGTTCATGAAAGTGATCTGAAAATGTAAAAAAGAGGAAGGTGTAGTAGTGCATAGGTTTTATTGTCCATTGTCTCCTCCAATTTATCTCAATTCTCAACAAGCTGACAGAGTACGGTGCACATGCAAAGAAAAGCAAATTAAAGGGAAAAAGGTAATGTTATTTCTGTTGATATGTCACTTCAGCCTGAATATCATAGCTATTGCTGGCAATATCGGCCGGGTTTTGGTGGGCCGTCCGGTTTGGCCCGTTTTGTAACCGAGCCAGGGCTGACACGGCCCGTTAGTTTAATGGGTCAAACCCAGGTCCGTTAAGCTAGTGGGTTAAGCCGGGCCTCCAATGGAGAATAACCGGGCCTGGCACGGTTAGGCCCGCGGCCCATGAAAAATATTTGTGTACAACTATACCTAAAAAATCTATCTTATTTATATAACTATACCTAAAAAATATTTTTGTAAAATTTTTATTGTTAATTATATGTACCCATTTTATTCTTAAACGAATTGTATTATATATATATATCTATATATATATATATATATATTTTTTTTTTGAGTTATCCTCAATTGTATTATCTTGTTATCCTGTTATGTGAGTAATATTTTTAAAACACGCATAAAAATAACAAAATAAGGTGTTTTAGTTTCAAAAATATATCTGATTGAAGGAAAAAAGATTAAAAAAACAAAGCAACAAGCATAATCTCTAAAAGTCATTCGCTTTGGAATAGCTTTTCTTCTTATATATGTATGATAATTTAATTAATATTGTAATGAATGAAATAATGATAATTTTGCTTTTATGTTCTATAATATATATAGTTTAGTCTTTGAAATCTTAGAGTGCACTTTGAGGTAAAAATTCATTTTCCCCTAGAATTTGTCTTTTCTTATTAATAAAAATTATCTACAACATTGAGATTGACCATTTAATATATATATATATTGTACGGAATATTAGGTTTAAATTATTTCTTTTAATGAGAATAGTAGGTTTAAATTGAAGAAAACAAAAACTAGCTATTTACTGTTATAAAAATAAATAAATAGCTATATAATGTATATAAAAAGCAAGTGGGAATAAAATAGAAAAAAAATTAACAGTATAAATGGAAAGCTTTAGGGTTTCCAAGATGCTTACACTTCTTACTCTTCTCCATGCAAACACTGAAACACTAAAGAAGGTTATTATTATCATTTGTCAAATAAAAATAGAAAGATAAAAGAGGAAAAAGAAGAATGGGGTGAGAGAGGCTCGAACTCTCGACCTCAGGATCACTCAGAAGCTATGAGACCTACGCGCTAGCCAACTGCGCCACCACCCCGTCATGTCATTTATTTTCATTATAATATATATATACATATATATGATATCAATTTTTTTTTTTTTTTTTTCCAGTATTACATATCAAAAATAAATTTTGACCATAAACTTCTTGTTTTTATTTTGCATTATTATAATTAATTCGAGATTTAGAAAAAGGGTCTCAAATCGAACCCACAATCTCTAGATGCGATTGTGTGAGGAGTATATCTTGGACATTTGGACTAACTTCATCTAAATCTACTCGGCCAATATTACACAATTATCCACTCAACTTAACTAAACAGAGTTCACATGTCTGTTCAATTTTTTATTTTCCAATAATGTTTTGATTGAATATCTTTAAAGATTCATACATATTAACATATAAATAAATAAATTATTTTTAATATTTTTTATATAATTGATGACATAATGAATTTATAAATCAAATTAATTTTACAATAACTGTGGTGTCAGTTTGATGTAATTCAGTACAATCGATCTCTCCAACCATATATATATATATATATATAGGAAATTAGGAACATTATATATATATATAGTTGGTATCCGTACGGACCATACCTGCACAACACATGTATATATTTTTTTAAAGTAACAGACTTGTATTATAAGTATGGAAGATTAATTTTTTTAATAGAACAATTACAAAAATTCGTCCTGGATTTAAAAAAAAAAAAAAAAAAAAGAAAAGTAATTTTCAATTTTTATAAAACAAAACAAAATTAATACTTTGCTTTTTAATTGTAATAATTATGTCCCTCGATTGAACTTCCACCATTCAAACCAAAGGAGACGAAGATCAATAGAGATCTCCTAAAATCAATAGAAATACATCATTCGATGCTTTAAGGACTTGTTTGGTATGCAGAGGATTGAAATATTTCATAGGATTGGATTGGACTATTTTATGAGATTAGAAATCTCCTAAAATCAATAGAAATACATCATTCAATGCGGGCAAGATCTTGGCAATGACGTAATTTTGCTTGAATCAAGTTTTCTTATGCGGAAAAAAAAAAGACTCATTTAGGGTTTGGCTTACCCTAGTGCTCCCATATAAATACTATTGTTTCCATACATTATTGTGTGACACTAGTGTAACCTAAGCTGTGAGAAATTGCTAGGAAGAGATAGCAACATGTAGAGAGAGAGAGAGAGAGAGAGAGAGAGAGAGAGAGATTGTAGTCAAACTATGATAATGGATTTGAGTGATGGTGCGCTCTATGGACGTAAACTTTTACTGAACCACGTAAAATCTCTTGTGTCATTTCTTTTTCTTCTTGCTTTCTTATATTATCTATGTGGTTTAGATTTGCGTGTGTGTGAGATTTATTACAACAACCGATATCAGTGCCTAGGTCTAGAGGATCTAGGGTTTTATGCAAATCTAGGGTTTCTTGAGGCCATAGATTTTTTTTCTCGTTGAATAAAGATGGGATCAAAGAAGGATTCTTACAGGATTGAGAAATTTGATGGCACAAATTTCATTTTCTAGAGGATGCAGATGGATGATTATTTTTACCAAAAGGACTTGCATTAACCGATGGTAGAGAAGCTAAATAGTGTATCCGACACAGATTGGATGGTCAAGCGGATGCCTAAAGGTATGATCGAGGAGGAGTGGTTACTCCTAGACCGTAGAGCACCGTGAGCGATTCGTCTTAGTTTAACAAAATTAGTTGCCTTCAAAGTCAAAGATCGGAGACAATAACACATCTTATGAAGACCTTATCGAACCTATACGAGCAACCTTCTGCAGCGAGGAAGATCCATCTAATTAAAAAGCTGGTAAATCTAAAGATGTTAGAAAATCAAAGTTTCAAGGATCAACAAAACCAGTTCAATAGATGGGTTATTCTCAGTGTCTATGGTATTTGATGAGGAGTTTTTAGGCAATTTATTACTAACCCAGATGCTAGAAAATTTGGCGACGACATGCCAATCGATTGCCAATTCTATCAAAAAAGAAAAGATAAACTTCCAGCATATTGTGAACATGATCATGACCAAAGAAATAAGGATGCGTGAAACAAGATCATGGGCATTGTCTTCAGTATTGAATATGGAAGGTAGAGAAAGCAAAGGGCAGAAATCGGAACATGAATCAATGAGGTAGATCAAAGTCCATGGGTAAATCCAAGTCCAAGGACCATCAAGGCAACAATTCAGATAATCAGCAGCGAAGCAAGAAAGATATCAAGTGTTGAAATTATGGCAAGATAAGTCACTATTCGAGTGAGTGTAGGTCTGGCAAGAAGGACGATGGCAAGTGCGGTGCAAACTGTGTATTAGAGGAGTTAGATGATTGACTCATATGCTCATGGGAAAGCAAGATGAAATCTTAGGTGTTAGACTCAAATGCGTCATTCCATGCCACCTCACACGTGGAGTTGTTCGAGAACTACTTCTCTGAAAATCTAAGTAATGTGTATCTTGGTGACGATTAAGCATGCGACATTATCGGGAATGGAGATGTGAAGATTCAGTTGAATGTGTCAGTTTGGAAGCTCGACAATATAAGACACGTACTGGATTTGAGGAAGAATTTGATCTCCATTAGGCAACTTGCCTCAGATGGGTATGTGACTACTTCCATAAGTGATAAGTGGAAGATCTCTAAAGAAGCTATGACAATTGCCCGTGGGACTAAGAACGGGTCACTTTACACAACTACTGATGGGTATGAATCGACCGCAGTGGTGGAGGGTAAGGAGGACCCGAATCTATGGCATAAAAGGTTTGGGCACATGAGTAATCAACGACTGAAGTGTCTGCATTTGAGAGGTAAACTGTCAGGGTTGAAGTCCGTTGAGGTAGATTTCGTACAACAATTCAAATCCATTGGCGTCGAAAAAGGCGAGGGCTTGCGGGTCGGTTTTGGACTGAACCAACGAGTCACGCACTTATGCGGTGATCACCAGACGATTCTGTTACACCCTAGAATTGTCGGTGGACTCCTCAATGGACGGCATCAAGAATGCTACTTTGATTCCTAGTTTGAGAAGCAGAGGTGTATGGAGAAAGCATCTCCTCTCAATTGAGAGGAGGCCAGCCAACCTCCTCTTGTCGGAGGCAAGGAGGAGGCCTCCGGTCAAATTCTAGGGCTGTGGCACTGCCGCTGCCTCCTCCTCTTAATTGAATTTAGGGTTATGGTTTAATAAAATTTGGATTTTTTTTAGGTTTAGGGTTTGAGTTGTTTAGGAAATTGAAGATTTTTTATTTTTATTTTAAATAAAATATTTAAATTAATAAATAATTGAATGTGAAAACAAATATTATTTTTATATAAAAATACATATTTGTTAAAAAATAAAAATAAAAAATCTTAAAAATTAAATGGTTAGTTAAAATGGGATAGAATAGTAAAATCAAAGCCACTTAATATTTAAGTGGGATAATCTCAAATAAAAAACAAACAAATTGAAGTGTCATTGAAATAAGATCTTTTTAATATTTTAAGAAAGAAAAAAAAGATGCACCACATTAATTGTCTTAAATTGCATAAACCTGATAAAAGAGGTAATACTATAAAATCCCTGCAGGCTATATCCATCACAATTTAATACTTGAAGCTTCTCTAAACATGTTACAGAGGATGGTATTTGACTTACGGCGGATCCACTTACTGTCAGCTATAAAAACATCCTTAGACAGGTGCCTTTGAAGAAAGACATTATTCACGTCTAGTTGACGAAGTGACCACCCACGAGAAACTGCAATACTCAGTACCATTCGGATTATGGTGGATTTAACCACTGAACTGAAGGTTTCAGTGTAGTCAAGACCCGACCATTGATGAAATTCCTTATATACTAAACGAGCTTTGTATCTAGAGATAGGGCCATCCAGTGACCTTTTAATACGAAACACCCATTTGCATCCGACAATGTTGTGAGTTGAGTTTGAGGGAACCAGGTCCCATGTGCCATTTTGAACGAGTGCATCAAATTCTTCTGACATCGCATTTCTCCATTTAGGAACCTTTATTGCTTGAGATGCACAAGTTGGCTCAATTTGTACGGATGATGTCAGTACACTGGTGAGAGATAGTTTGGTAATTGGCTTATGAATATTATTCTTCGACCGTGTGATCATGGGGTGGCTGGTATGTGTGGCTGGTTCAGTTGGAGTTGTGTTTGGAGTTGGTTCGATGATGGTAGGTAGGTTGTTTGGGGCGTCGGGCGGGCTGGTTTATGGGATGGGTGATGGGGCGAGTTCAAGAAGGAGTTGGACAGACCTGTTTTAGTTTGCGGACGTACCTGGTGGTGCTGCATACAGGGTTGGTATGGCTACGGACAGAACATGGACAAGTGGCTATCTAATCTTCTACGCGAGCTACTCATTCAACCAAAGTCTCCACCAATAATCTACTGTGACAATGTTGGTGCTACTTACCTCTGTTCCAATCCAGTTTTCCATTCCCGAATGAAGCATATTGCTATTGACTTTCATTTTGTGAGTGAAAGAGTTCAACGAGGACAAATTCGGGTATCACATGTAGCATCCACGGACCAGCTAGCTGACTCACTCACTCACCAAGCCACTGTCCAGGACACAATTTACACTATTACGGTCTAAGATTGGTGTCTCTGACGTGCCCACTATCTTGCAGGGGCGTATTAAGGACATTCAATCCAACTTCAACTCAGACTTGAAGTCCAACTCCAACTCATACTTGAAGTCTCACACAAATCCAACTCCAACTTAGACTTGAAGTCTTTGGCATTATCCTACTGCTATGTTGTAATTCTATCACTTGTTGTAATTATCTTTTAACTGATAGTCATTAGTTTAGTAGTTTAAGAGGAGTAGTTTTCATATACTGATATACACGACCTATGTAATGTATATATACTTGTAAATCAAGTTCATTAATAATAATAAGAAGAATTATTCTCTACATTGGACTTATGGCGGATCCACTTACCGGCAGCCACATCAATTCTCTGGCAATTTGTCTGGTTTTGAACAATTCAAAAGATTTGAGTTAATTTGAGATCTGAAATTACCGATGCCTCAAGATTTTGGCAATGACACAATGGTAATTCTTTAAGCCTATTCAGATGTTCAATTGAAGATTTCTGGAAAACTCTCGAGTTTAAAGCAAGTTTCTGTTAAAAAGTACAGTACAGAGACAGTGTCTCTGTTACTACAGAAGAAAAACAAAATAAGCCCAATAAAACAACTCAAATTAGAGTAGAGAGTAGAAATACATTATTCTTGAACACGTTTTCCCTTTAGCTCAACCAGAGGATCAATGGATTCTCTCATTTCAGCATTATCATCACAAGAGCCACTTCCACTGGTTCCTGCTTCATCATTGCAATGGTGACGTTCATGGCTTTTCGGGGTCTTGAGATCTTGAACTGCTGATCGTAAAATTGCCATAATTTGGGTAATCAAGGGTACCAACTGAGAAGGGTCAAGGCCTTGAAACATTGATTCACCTAAGGTTACATCTTGCATGTACATTGGTCGAATCCCGCATTTTATAAACTCGAATCCTGAACCTTCAAGTTCAAAGTAGGCCTTAACATATCGCCAATTCTTCTTTTGCAAGTATTGATCGAATGGTAAAAGGAGAAGCCATAGATGATTTGACACAGCCAATGTGGCTTTGCTGAAGGTAAATTCTTTGCTATATATTATATAATTCCCCTCGTCCGAAATCAAATAAAACTTGAATTTAAAATCATACTTGAAATCATATTTGATGCGGATAATAGCTGGAACTGGGAGGTTCTGGACTTCTTTTCTTTGTTTCTGGCCTTGATTTCCTTGGAATTCAAAAGAAGCACAAAAAGCTAATCCTAAGAATCCATAATCTTGACACCAATTTTGATGCAGTTCAATTGTAAATGAAGAGCTCGTCGTCTGATGTGTGAACCAATCTGGAATTCCAGTTCCAGACAGGTTAACTACTAGTCTCGGACTGTAAGAAGCTGGATTAGGTAGATCCTGTAACATTAGTCCTGAAATGTTAGCTTGTGATCGAAGGGGATACGTTTTGAAAAAAACTGTTGTCAGTAAGAATTTGTGAAAGAAATATAGTAATTTAATTTACTTTGACTGAATTAGTCTGCATCTTATATCTGAAATCAATGAAAATATTTTTGAGAGAGAGAGAGAGAGAGAGACCTTAAACAGGATATTCATCAATGTACGGATAAAACTGTTAGCTGCATTGATGTTGCTCTGGTTCTCTGTGAGTTGGCAGTACATCGAAAAAATCAAAAGAAACCGGATTTTCCCCAACAAGCAAAGATGATCTTTTACCAATGAAAGTACTACATTGTTGTCACCTTGACTCTCAATTAATCTGAAACAATTATAATGAGAGAATTCGAGGTAACTTGCCGTACCTAATCCCAATAGACTTGGTAATGTTGCCAATGATGAGCAGTTATCAGTGCTTAGACTTTGTATATTTGAAGGAAGCTCAGGCAAAGCTTGAAGGTTCTGGCAATATTCCACCCTCAGATCTTGTAGATTAGAAAGTCGATTAATGCTTTCAGGTAAGCTAACAAAATCATTCTTGCTAAGATTTAACCATCTCAATGCTGATAAGAGGCCAAGATCTACCGGGATTGCTCCATCTGAGAGATTACAATCGCTTAAATCAAGTCGTGTTAAAGACCATAAACCTGCCAGCTGGGAAGGTAATGAAAAACTTAAGGAATTCGGTACTTCTACAGGCAACAAGCACTTGAGCCAATTCCAAGGTTTCGACTTTTGTCCCTTGCATCCTCGAAACGATAGCTTTTTAAGGTTCTTCAAACGTACAATGGACAAAGGTGCCTCGGTTATAGCAGTTTTACCTACATCAAGCTCTTCCAAACATTCCAAATCTCCCAAGTTTTCTGGCAACTTGTCAAGTTTTGAGCAACCAAGCAGCAAAAGAACTTCAAGAGATTTCCATCCAGAGATTGTGCTTGGAAGACTTCGTAGGTTTCTGCAGTCTTTGAGATTCAAGAAAACAAGCCTTTTAAGGTCACCGATTGAAGAATGAACCTCGTATAAATTTGTACAACCTTCAAGAATAAGTTTCTCCAGGTTTGGGACCCCAACAAAATCTGGGGTTCTGATCAGGTTTCTTGAATGACTGAGTTTGATGATTTTCAACTTGTCTAAATGCTGTTAGAAAAGTTCAAGAGAGAAAATTTAGCGGTGATGAATTTAACAAAACCTACTCAAAGAAATAAACATTTCTGAGAAACAATCATACCGCTTTTCCCTTCCACAGTTGTTCAATGTGACTATGAGACAAATTTAGTTTAAGAAGTTTCTCTGCTTTGAAACTTGGCGGTAAAGATTTCAGTGGGTATCCGTGCCATTTCAGAATCCGTAACTTGTTGGGAAGAACATCAAGCCCTTTGGAAGGATGAACATCATGGATTTTAAGCAGTCTCAGATTATTCATCCTCGAAAATGCATCAGCATCCACGTATATCTCTTTCGATCCAGAGGAGTTTTGGTATATGACTTCAACTGCTTCCGTTCCCTAGCAACAAAGAACAAGGATATGAGAAATGAATTGTCAAATCTTACTAGATGATAGAACATTAAAGATCACTAAATGTCACTTACCGTCTTGTTTGTAAGTACACAGCATATATCATTATAAATCCATAACCTGCTACGATTTCCAGGCTCTTTTGGTGACTCTTGATGAACGATTCCCCGAGCCATTTCTCGCAGTAAACTGTGGACACACAGCAGCATACTGCTGTCGACCGATATGAGAGACTTATCAATCAAAACTCTAAGTCCAATTTCCGGGTAAAAATCACAACATTCTAGTATTTCAGTTACTCGATTTACCTTCTTCCAATTAAAGAAACACGAAACGTCCAGGAAAATTTTCTTCTCAATTTCCTCCAGCCCATCATAACTTATTTTGAGTACATCAAAAATCTCCTTGTTAGGAATTTCCTCTAGTCTTTTGAGTGCACTTCTCCACTCATTTACGCTTCTACCACATAGAAAGGAACCCAAAACCACAAGAGCTAAAGGAAGACCAGAAGCGTACTTTACAATTTTCTTGGACAACTCCACATATTCTTCTACAGGATATCGGTTTCGCTTAAAGGCTTTTAAACTAAACAGCTTAAGAGCTTCCTCTTCATTTAGATCCTTAGCTTTGTATGTTATGTTGACACCATGAGCAATCAATAGATGTTCATCTCTAGTCGTTACGATGATTCTACTCCCTGGACCAAACCACTCATGCTCTCCGGCTAAAGCTTCTAATTGTTCTAATTTATCTAAATCGTCAAGAATTACAAAAACCCTTTTGTTTCTCAGCCTATGCCTTATAAAACTGATTCCTCTGTGAACATCCCATATGTTTACATTTTTCTCCAGTAAGATTTCGGAAATAATTTGCTCTTGCAAAGTAGCAAGCCCGAATCTTTCTGAAACTTCTCTAACATTTGCAACAAAGCAACTACCTTCAAATTGAAAGGAAAACCTGTCGTAAACTATCCTAGCAATAGTTGTTTTACCTATACCACCCATCCCGCAAATCCCTATGATACGAACATCATCCGTCCCCATACCTAAACACGAATCCAATTCTTGCAAACGAGAATCTATTCCAACTAGGTCCTTATCAACACTTGAGAACGAATAGATCAATTTACTTGATATTTCTTCAACAATCTCTTGAATAAATGTTGATTCATGCCTACAAAGAATAAAGACATGATGAAATTTTTTTATCGCCACATATTGATAGTGTCTGCAGCAGAAAATAACTTTACATGCAAGAACATAGAAATACATAAATCCTATATATGTAAAGAAAGAAAATTCAATCATTTAATGGATCTTTAATGGATTGAATAAATGTTGATTCATGCCTACAAATAATGAAGAAATAATGGACAAATTTCAACAATCCACAAATGAAAATCACTTTGTTAATAACTTATAAGCAATAACATTCAATTAAGTAAAAGAAAATCTAATTTAACTTTGGTTATTATGCGGATCTTGTCTTGTAGTTATTATTTAGTACTGATAATTGCAATTATAGATGTATGTAAAGAAGCTACAAATACATAAAATCGAATCAATGTAAATGGATTGAAAAAGAAACCAACCTGTCCTGTAAATCCCAACCAGACAAATTAGCCACTTGTGTCAAAGCTGTCCTCCATTGCATCAATCTCTCTGTTTTATCACAAGCCTTCTCATGTTCCTCAAATGCCTTGTGAAAACTCCCACTCTGTTTTCTCACCTCAGTTGGAGTCACATCATAGAAAATCGGAAGCACCGTTTGACCCACCATTTTCATGCACTCAACAATCTTCACGAGCTCGTCCAAGCACCAGGAAGAAGAAGCGTAGTTTCTGGAGAAGACAACGACGGAGAATCTGGAGTCTTCGATGGCTCTGAGGAGCTCTGGCGAGATGGGTTTTCCTCTCTCGAGCCTCTTGTCGTCCCTGAAAGTGACGATCCCCTTTTGGTCCAGAGCTGCGCAGAGATGGTCGGTGAAGTTCTTGCGAGTGTCTTCTCCTCTGAAACTGACAAAAACGTCGTAATTCCACCATGGAAGCAGAGAGTTTGAAGAAGAGGAACCTCCTCTGTTATTCAAAGCCATTGAAATTCACTAAGAGTAGCTTGCAAATCTGTTTCAAAAGCTTTGAATGTGATGTCATAATTTATACACAAGATTTCCTGGAAACCGTGTGGTTTTTAACTTTTGTAAAAGATGAAAGAAGAAAGCAAATTTTATTGTAACAACATGTGCTGCATGTTTTGACTATTTACTTCATCAAATACTCGTAATAGAGGTTAAAATCAAAAGTCAACCCTATACTTTTAAATATTATTGAATGGGTAAACAAAAATTTGTTTATTCAAAACAAATCCCCTGAATTTAAAAGATAGGGTGGTAGGGGTAAATTTGTATATTCCATAATAAAAAGGTAAAAAGTAAAAAAAAAAATAAGAGAGTTGCTATTGGAAATCCACCATTTGTTTTCTGCACTCCATTATTTTTTTTTTATTAATAACAATTTTAATATGATTTAAAATTACTAAAAAAGATAAAAAAAAAATTCTAAAGACACTACAGATAAAATCCAATCTTATTTTTCTTTCTCTTTAGCAGTTTACAAACCCTAAAACTTTTTTTCCCCAATTTTATTTGTTTGACTGAGATTTGATGGAGAATGTTATAGAACTTGATCGAATTCTAATTACTAGTTAGTTAGTTCTTGATTCATCTTGATCGGCCATTGATTTGAAAGCACCTATGGGCTTGATTACATCAACCAAGCTTTTTGAGTAAATGGAAAAGCTGCATGAAATAATCATGGATTCTAATCCAAAATTGCAGAATGATGAGGCTACAGAGTCATCAACATCGGATAGATATGCTGATAACATTGAGACAGAAGCAAATTCTTCAAAAATGTTTATCCAATTGCAAACAAAGGTATGGTTTTATCTAAACCCACCGATTTATACACTTTCAAAATTTAAACCCATAATTTAAATCATTTAAAAATGATTCAATTAAATGAAAAGTTACAAAATCCACAGTATCACCTGAAAGAATTAATGTCCATAAAAACAAAAAAAATGCAAAACAAAAATCACCAATACAATAAGAGACATAAAACACCTAGCAATACACAATAATCGAAACTTAATTAATGACAACAAATGTAATGTCTTTAAAAATTTAATTAAATTTTTTTTATTTTATATAAATAGAGTGTTTTTAGAATAGGAGTGTAGGAGTGTCAAAAGATAAAAATGATGATAAAAATGATGATTTTGGAATAAAATAGAATGTTTTTAGAATTTTTTTAAATTTAAATTTTTAGAATAAAGTGTATTTAGAAAATGAGTATCTAAAGAAAAACTTGGATTGCAAAGAGAAAATCTCAATATATATATATATATATATAAATATATATATATATAAATGTTTAAGTCAATACGCACTGATATAACTTATGTTGGATATGGACCATTAGATTTATATACTTTGATTTAAAGTATATGCACTTGTCAAAACTTCTCTATAATCAGTGGTCCACATACATTAGTATATATATATATACTTTCTTTCTCTCTCTGCCCCTCTCTCCCTTCTCTATCATTTTTCTTTCCTCCACCATTCTTTCTGTTGGATTTAAAGTGGTGTTTTGTTGAATTTTATGTTTAGTTGGATTTGCAATTTATTCATGCCAAACACTCTGATCTTACAAAGTAGAGTTCTCAGATATATATATACAGACACACACAGTGGTTCTCTAGTTAGAACGTTCTTAACTTATAATTTCAAGACGTCTAACCACAACTACATATTCACATTGGACCCACAACCTAACATTAACAACTACCCACACCTAATGTGAATGTGTGGATGTGGTTGGACGTCCTTAACTTATAATTTCAGGACGTCCTTACTAGAGAACCACTATATATATATAGTTTTTCTATTGTGCAGTTCCTTGTATGTGGGTCATTGGATTTAAATACTTTGATTTGGTTGCATACACTTATCAAAGCATCTTTTAAATCCAACAACCCACATGTAAAGAACTGATATATTTTTATATCAGTTCGAACTGACAATATATATATTAAGGAAGCCGATATTAACACTCATAAAACTTATTAGTACACCCATATTTTATTAAAAAATTTAATTATAAAAATATAGAAATTTACCAATAATGACAAGTTACTTTAATTAAAAATAAACCAAATACTATATACACTTATTAATTACACTCATATCTTCAACTATATTTATTTATTAAAAAAAAAAAAAAAACTTACCTTTCAAAAAAAAAAATGATAAACCCTACTTAAATTCTAATTTATTTGAAGTATCAAATTTTCTCATCATCACATGATTATCATATTGTTTTTGTCTTTCTTTTATGTATAGTTATAAACTTTATCAAAAAACAACATTTTTTTTTAAACTATAGTTGTAAATATAAACAATTTTTTCTATAGATAGCTATAGATGTTGATATGAATTTTTTTTAAGATAGCTGTATAAATAAGAGAATTCCAAATTGAAAATCTTTTGACTCCATATACATATTCCCTTTTATTAGACTCCTACATTCGAGATATTTCCAAAAGTAAATTTGACCATCATTAAAAAAAGATTTGATTCCAAAAATAATATGATTTTTTTTTATAAATTGAGTGTGGTAATAATTTAAGAGTATTTATAAATAATATGTATTAAAATGAATATATTTATTTCAATGAGGGTATTGTTGGCATTATGATAAGCGTTTACAGTAATATTTAATTTTTAAATTTTAAACATAGTTGTACTTATAAAAAAAATGGGTGAACTAATAAGTTTTATGTGTTACATATATTAAAGCCTAAAACATACCTCTATTTATAAGACTTGTTAACCAATCACAAAAGGCCAGCAAAACTGTGACCAATCGTTAAATTAGAAGCCCTTTTCCTCCGCGTGTAATGACACCCACACAAACAAACGGTGGAGTGGTGGTAAATCCACGTACTTCCGAATATATTTAAGTTGTGCCACTGATTTTTTCTCTTGAACAAATGGTTGCTCTGTTAACTGGTTTCTAGTAGTTCAAACTTATCGGCTCAAAAGATGAGTAGATAGCCATTGACTTGCCGTTTGAGTTCATACTTTTTGCTTGTTTCAAAATTCATGCTTTTGATATAAATGGGTTTTGCATTGACTTAATTGCACGTTCAAACAAATTTGCGCATAAAAAATAAATGGGGGTGGTCCATTAAGCGTGATGCCCATCCATGGAGTCCCAAATTGGCAATGAATTGACTCATCCCTTGGATTCCAGATCCAGCGTGTCTCCATTCAATTCTGATCAAGTACAATGTGTTGTAACTTGTAACTTGTAACTTGTAACTTGTAACTGAAGTCTCCACAGAACTTTCCAGGTAACAGGATACGTGACCACTTTTTTTTTAAAAAAAAAAACAGGATACGTGACCGACACAAATAAGTAGGTATTAGTTTATTACGGTATCGATTCCTGGCCTATCTTCAGGTTCCAAGCAAATATGTCCTTGTATACTTACAGAAGCATGGTTAGACCATCCTTAATTGGAGTTGCTAGAAGTGCGGCAAAATTACAAGTGGATCGATTCCTGGCTTCATGTCTCCAAACGAATATGGCCTTGCATTCTCGCAGAAGCACGGTTAGACTATCCTTAATTGGAGTCACTACAACAAAAACTGTCTTTGTTGACAGTTTTCAAAAACTGTCAAGAACTACTGTCAAGAATTGTAAGTTCTTGACAGTCTTTCAAAACAGACAAATTGCACAAATATCCCCTAAGTTTAGGCATAATTGCATACATATGGAACTTTTACCCATAATTGGACAAACATCCCCTGTCGTTAGTTAACTTCCGTTAACTCTAACCGTTGACCACAATTTTTATCCACAATGACTAAAGGGCCCCTATTTACCTATTTTATTATTTAAATTAATAATTAAAAATGAAACAGAAAACACAAAGAAAAAAAAAATCAATCATTTTTTTTTTCTCTTTCATTTTCTCAACCCACAAACACAATCCAAAAATAAACTTAACAAACAAAAACAAAAACTTAAATCCTCAAACAAAAACCAAAAATCAAACCCACGAATAAAAACTCAAATCCACAACTATAATAATATATGTACTATATATTTTATTATTATATATATTATTATATATATATATATATATTTATATATTATTATATGTATTATATATAATGTATATATGTATTATGTATTATATATTATATTATTACATATATTTATATATATATATATTATATGTATCATATAATATATATATATATATGTATTATATATTATTATATATATTATAAATTATATATATTATTACACGTATTATATATTATATATTATATATATTATACTATTATATATATCATATTATTATATATACTATATATTATTACATATATTTATATATATTATTATATGTATTATATGTATCATATAATATATATATATATATATGTATTATATATATTATATTATTATATATATATTGTATATTAATGTATTAAATAATATATATTATATATTTATATTATATAAATATATTATTATATATATATTGTATAATATAATATATATTATAAATTATATATTATATATATATATATTTATATATTTATATATTATATTATATAGTATATATATATATTATTATATGTATTATATATTATTTTATATATAATATACTTTTATATTTTATTATTATTATCCATAATATATCATGTTATTATGAATGTTTTATAATTAGGGGTATTTTGGTTAAAATACAGTTAACTTCATTCCATTCCATTCCATTCCGTTCCGTTGTTAACCAAACAAAATAAAACTGATTCAGAGACTTATTTTAAAGTTCCAACCAAACAAAAAAAGTTTTCCTTTCCTTTCCTTTCCTTTATTTTCCATTCTCATTCTCATTCTCATTCTGATTACCATTCCGATTACTATTCCATGTAACCAAACGTGACTATAGAATATTGACCAATAACTCGACTATATATGTTTTAAAAATATAATTTTATTAAAATTTTTAATTAATAATTTTTATTATATACCTATTATAGAAATTAGAATTTTGATTAGTTGAATAAATTTAAATTTATCTTTTTTTTTTTTTTTTTTTTTTTTTTTAATTTCTAACAACTCATATATGTTATATATTATATATAAATATTGTTCAATTGTTAACATAACAAATGTTGTAGTCAAGTGGTAAAAGCTTACAACTCTTAATTTGAAGTCTCAAATTCAATTCTCTATAATGACAATTTAATTGTCACTATTATCAGGCGGCGGTGGCCAGTCTATAATACATCAGGTAGAGTTCATATAGAACTGAAATTCCTTGGGAGAACGACATTAAAACTAAATACAACATAAGAAATCCTAAACTGAAATATGTACAATAATTATCAGATATTTACGGTAGTATAATCCAACTGAAGTACTTGACTTCCAATATGCCCCCTCAAGATGGGCCACGGTTAGAGAGGTCAATCTTGTATTTTATCGTCTGAAAGTTGGACCGTGGAAGCGGCTTGGTAAGAGCATCCGCAAGTTGATCCTTGGATGACACATGAGCGACCCGTAGGGAACCTGATTGAACTTGGTCTCTGATGAAATGAAAATCTATTGCGACATGTTTCATTCGAGAGTGGAAGATCGGATTGGAACATAGCTGAGTGGCACCTACATTGTCACAATAAATGATTGGAACTTTGGGCAGTGTAAGACCTAGGTTAGTTAAGAGAAAACATACCCAGTTGAGTTCAGCAGCAGTGGATGCAACTGTGCGATACTCCGCCTCTGTAGAGGACTATGCAATAGTGTGTTGCTTCTTTGAGCTCCAAGAGATCAGATTACGCCCAAGGTAAATAATGTAGACACTGGTGGATAAGTAATCATCTTTGTTTCTAGCCTAGTCAACATCTGAGAATGCATGAAGTGAGACCGGGGAATCACGATAGATAAGAATACCTTCATCTAGGGTGCCGTATAAGTACCTTAGTACACGTTTGACTAGTTCCCAATGATCAGTTGACGATTGGTGCATGAACTGAGACAGCTTGTTGACTACATAGGAGATGTCTGGACGAGTGAGTGATAGGTACTGAAGACTACCAACCACCATTCGATAAGTAGAGGGATCCTCTAGAGGCGTGCTTAAGTGTAGACTAATCGGAGGGCTTGTAGGCAAAGGAGTTTGGACTGGTTTGGCAACTGACATATTAGTACGAGCAAGAAGGTCCATAATATAACGCCGTTGTGACAGTAAAATTCCATTTTTTTACGGAATTGCTTCAACTCAAAGAAAGTAAGACAGAGTACCAAGATCTTTTAGTGAAAATCTTGTAGCGAGGGTACTAACAAATTGCTTAACCTGAGCTGTACTGTTACCTGTAAGAATGATGTCATCAACATATATAAGAAGGTATAGAAGAGTACCACCGGTTTTGAGAACAAAAAGTGAGGTGTCTGCGTATGAATTCTTGAACCCAAATGTAATTAGAAATTGGCACAACTCATGGTACCACGCTCGCGGTGCTTGCTTGAGTCCGTAAATTGCTTTACGAAGCTTACAGACATGGGTTGGGTGGTCGAAATTAATGAAGCCAGGAGGCTGAGTCATGTAGACCTCTTCAGTAAGTCAGCCCTATAAGAAGACATTGTTGATATCCAGTTGACGGAGAGACCATCCTTGACTAATTACAATGCTGAGGACGAATCGAACTATTGTGGGTTTTATAACTGGATTGAATGTCTCGAAGTAGTCAACTCCAGGCCTTTGGTTGAAACCTTTCGCAACTAAACGAGCCTTAAACCTGTCAATCGTTCCATCTGATTTTCGTTTGATTCGAAAAATCCACTTGCAACCAATAATATTAATGGTTTTGTCCGGCTGGACCAGCTCCCATGTGCCATTGGTGATCAGTGCATCACACTCTTCGGACATAGCTTTACGCCAATTTAGGTCCTTTAATGCTTGTTTGACAGTTGTAGGTTCACAATCACTCGAGTGATGTAGTTGTGTGTGAAGGTTGAGCCGCTGCACAGGTTTGTGAACGCTGTTCTTGGCTCGAGTAATCATGGGATGTTTGTTTGGCTGTGGAAGAGCTGTGGTTGACGGAGGTTACTGCTGTGAGTTGGTTGTCGTTGACGGAAGGACTGATTCCGGCTCAATATTGGCAGTAGCTAATGTACCAGCTGGGATGATAACAATGGGAGAGTTGCTTCGTGTAACGGCTGCAGCATGCTGGGGATTTAATGCGACAGAAGTTGGTGCAGCTAAAACCTGACACAAATCAGCTTGTTGTTGCGGAAGGAGGTCAGCGGACGGTGGCATTTCTGGTGCGGGCACAACTGAGGATGGAGCTGGCTGATATGGACTTGGAAACCCGACTATCAGTGGTGGAGGAACCCATGACTCGATGGAGGTGGAGGTTGGACGGTGTGACTCAGTTGTTAGCGTTTTGAAGAGAAAGATAGACTCGACAAACTGAACATGACGGGAGACATATACTCTGGTGCTAGATGGATCAAGACACAGGTAGGCACTTTGGGACAATGAGTACCAAATAAAGACACAAGACTTAGAGTAAGGATTAAGTTTGTGAGACGAGTATGGATGGAGCCACGGGTAACACAAATAGCCAAAAATCTTGAGCTTAGAGTAGTTGGCCGTGTTGACAAATATTTTTTAGTAAGGTGACACAAGGGAAAGAGTTTTGGTTGGCATCCTATTGATTAGATAGACAGCTGTGGTAAAGGCATTGGTCCAAAATTCTAGGGGAATAGAGGCATGGGTCAGTAATGTGAGACCGGTCTCAACAATGTGTCTGTGACGTCTCTCAGAGTACCCATTATGCTCAGGAGTGTATGGTGGAGTTGTGAGATGTGAAATACCATTTTCAGAAAGATAATCTTTGAGAGACATGTATTCCCCTCCATTGTCAGAGTAAAAGATGGTGATTTTGGTTTTAAAATAGTTTTCCACAATGGCTTTGAAACGAATAAAAGTTTGTTTGACTTCAGATTTCTTTCGTAGGGGATAAAACCATATACATTTAGTGAAGTGATCCACAAAAATTACATAGTACTTAAAGCCATCATGGGAAATAACTGGAGAGGTCCATACATCAGAAAATATAATTTCAAGAGGTAAAGATGAGACAAGAGTTGATTTAGAAAAAGAAAGCTTGTGACTTTTATTGCATTGATAAGCATGACATAAAACCTCTTTTGACATAGATGATGACAAATTTAAACTAAAATTAGAAATAATATGTTGTAAAATTGGATAAGCCAGATGACCTAATCTATGGTGCCAATTTGAAGAAGTTGTTTTGATGCCGGAGAAGGCTAGAATTGGGGAAGACTCGGGTTTAAAAGTCGGTCATTTATAGACGCCATCCTTGGTTATGCCCTTCAAAAGAATTGCCCCCGTACCAAGATCCTTCAAAAGAAAACAAGAAGATAAGAACACTGATGCATCATTAGTGGTGCCAAATTGAGATATAGAGATTAAGTTCTTTTTCATGTCAGGAACACAAAGAACATCATTTAAAGTAAAAGTTTTTTTTTTTAAGTGTATAAAGATGTGGAACTAGTGTGCGCGATGGAAAGACCCGTGCCATCACCAATCATGACATCGTCTGAGCCGTTGTAGGGTGCATGCAGAGAGAGATTACCTAAGTTGGCAGTGACATGGTGGGAAGCACCACTGTCAAGAAGCCATACCTGATTGTTGGAGGAGGTATTTGTAGCAAAGTTAGCTCTTGGTTGCCAGGGTGATGGTGAGGAGAATTGTGGTGGTGTTGGGCCAGATCCATGAGACTGAATTGGTACCATCTAAAAGGAAGTGCACTTATTAGCCGAGTGTCCCTGAATACCACACATCTAACAGCGACCCAAATATGGACGTGGGGAGAATTGATTGCCACCGTTCTGTCCATTGGAATTGGAAGAAGATGGTGGACGGCCAATATTGTTGGGCGACGGGTGCCAGCCCGAGTTTAAGGAGGATTGCGGATGCCAATCAGTGTTGGCGGAGGACTGTTGACGCTCGTTGTTATGAGGAGTTCTATTGGTTGAGTTGGCTGTGATAGGAAAAGTGGTCGACTCCTTTTTGTTGTTCTGAAGAGAAGCCTCAAACGACAGTAGTTTTTCGTGGAGTTCATCAAAAGTGATGGGATTATCCTGAGCTTGAACCGCACGAACTAATTCCTTATAGTTATCATCAAGCTCATCTAAGATTGGTTCAGTGAGATCCTCATCGTCCATCGGAGCACCAAGTAATGCGAGCTCATCTGCACGAGCTTTAACAGAGTGAAGAAAATCAGTGATATTTTGTGTACCTTTTGTTGAGTGCTTGAGAAGTGCTTTTATTTGTTGTATGCGTCCACGCGATGGCTTGGCGTATGTGTTGGCAAGTATGGTCCATGCTTCCATTGATGTTTTGGCTCTAGCAAATGAGATAATAGTTGGAGATAAGGAGCTAATGATCGCATTTAGGATGAGCTGATCTTGACGAATCCAGATGTTGTATGCCAGATTTGGAGATGCTACGCCATTGACAGTTAAAGTAGCCAGTGGACATGTTTTCGAGCCATCAATATAATCAAGAAGGTCGTATCTAATAAAAAGAGTTTGAAATTGAATTTTCCAGGACATATAGTTGCTGGCAGTAAGTTTGAGTGGAGCCTGAGCAGAGATATTGATGGTGATGAGGTGAAATTCATTTGAGCGAAGGGCTATAGAGGTTGCTGGCGTGATGTTGACAATCGTGGGAGGAGGTGTTGTGGAGGAGCTGCTGTCAGGTGTAGGTGTGGTGTTTGGATTGTTCATTGTCATTGGACTGAATGGGAGAGGAAGAGAAAAATTGTTTCTAGAGTAGGGATCAATTCTGCTCTGATACCATATAATAATTGGATCAGTTTTGGTGTTGAATTCGCGTACACCTTTTCATTGAATATTGACAATATATATAATGCATCAGGTAGAGTTCATGTAGAACTAAAATTCCTAGGGAGAACGACATTAAAACTAAATACAACATAAGGAATCCTAAACTGAAATATGTACAATAGTTATCAGATATTTACGGTAGTATAATCCAACTGAAGTACTTGACTTCCAATAGAAGGTTCATCCACCTCCTACTAGTGCCGATTGTTGATGTTGATTTCTAGGAAATCTAGTCAACAACGACATGTATGTAGATCAACGCTTAAGGTAGTCTTACAAAATACAATTAGGTCGCCTCTCTGATAATTGTGTAGTTAAATAAATGGTGGATAGGTGCATAAATAGTAATGACACGAGTGTTTTTACGTGAACACCCTTAATGCAGGGAAAAACCACAATCGTTGTAAATGACAGAGGAAAGATTCTTCATCGCGTAAAAAATGATTACAATTACAAGTGATGAATTGTTTGAATAATTGGGTCGTTTGTTTTGTTGTCTGAAGATTGAATAGTTTTGAATTTTTCTGAAGACAGAGTGGGGATTGAAATCTCAACCTCGATGACATGTATTTTTTTTTTTTTTCTCACATCTGAATATACTGTTACCATGTTTGCTTTTGAAATAAAAAGTATGAAAATAAGTAATTTTACATTTATATCTATACCTATTAAAAGAAGTAATTTAACATGCACCATTATTTATAAGATTTTGTATGTTCTTTTGTAAACAAAGTTCAATTTAATAAAACAAAAAAATTATCAAAGCATATAATTTTGCATGTTTTGCAAATAAAGTTCAAGTTCAATTTATTGTTAAAAAGAAGTTCAAGTTCTATATGCACCAGATGCCAAATAAAAAAAAATTCTTGAATTATATGCATATATATATATATATATATATAATTATTCTATAACATCTTCAAGTCACATAATCTACTCAATACGATAGACAAATTTATTGAATACTAGATGAATAGTTAGATAAAATATATATATATTTCTTACTAGGATTTGGTAGGAGCTAGAGAAATTGAGAAGTAATTAGGGGTTTTTTTTCTTTCTAAAACCCGTTTAAAATAAGAAATATATTAAAAGAATAAATTGTAATTCTACACCATATCAAATTAGAATAAATTTGGAAATATATCTTCTTTGAGAGGATAGACTTGGAAGAGAATATTTTATTATAATCTAGTGATTTGGAATTAAGTTAGAGAGTTTCTTTTAACAATCCAATCTTTTCTTTTTACACTTCTTTTCTTAAGACACTCAATTCTCAAAATTTAAATTTTAAAAAATTCTAAAGACATTCTTTTTTGTTCAAAGATTATTATTTTTTTATTTATCTTTTAACACTCCTATTCTAAAGGCATTCTATTTTAAAAAATAAATTTATAAAGACAATCCATTTTATTTTAATAAAAGTTAAGGCGAATCATCGCAGCTTTTGGATTCATCAAATGAGTAATCTTTTTTGAATTAAGGGCCAGTTTGGTATTGCTTTTGAAAAGTTAAAATCAGATTATTTTATAATTTTAACATAAAATGATGTTTGGTAAAACTTCCAAAAGTGATTAATTGATAATCTGATAAGTTTTGATAGTGATTTTGAGAAGAAGGTGATGGGTTACTTTTTTGAAAGTGATTATGGAATAATCTATTTTCAGTATTTAATGCATATTTTAAAATATCATTATTATCCTTATAAAATCAAATTAAAATCATGTATATACTTTATTTCATCCCAAAATTAAATATTCTATTTAAATATTGATTTGATTTATAAAATATTTATAAAATATTGTTATTATTCTTATGGAATTTTTTTTCCAATTTAAATATTATACTTAAATATTGATTTAATATATATAATTAATGAAAAAAAAATGAAATAGGGTCCTAAACTCATTTATATTTTAGTCATTGTAACTAATCTCAGAACTTTTGAAATAAAATTACCAAACATATGTATACTACATTTGAGCTGTATAGTAGTTTTAAAAATACAATTAATCAAACAACTTTTGATTAACTTTACAGCTGATTATTCCTTCAGTACAATTAACAATGATTATTATAAAAGTTAGCAGTACCAAACTGGCCATAAATTATTAAAAAAAAAAATTATCTCTCATAAATCATTTGATTAAATATTACATATTAAACACTCTCTTCTAAATTTTTAATTACCATATTAAATTCTCTCTCCTCTAATATATATCTCTAATTTCTGACGGATGGTGCAGCTTTCGGTTCACCAGGTGTGGAGGGTTGTGGGGATGTTTTTCGGACTTGCAGATCTTTTTTTAACGCGGTCCCCCTTAGTCAGGTTTTTGCTATTGAGGTTGAACTCTTTGCGTTTTCTTTAGCCATCAATTATGCTTGGAAGTTGGGTTGGCATAGGATCTGGCTCGTAAGTGATTCTTCTTATATTGTTCAGCTTCTCTCGGATAGGTCTGATCAGGTTACCTGTTGTGTTCGTTAATCTTGGTAGAGTTGCATTTATCAGATCTCACACATGGATTTCCAGGTTTCTCATATTTTCAGGGAAGACAATCAGGTGGCAGATGCTCTCTCTAAGCACGCTTTGGGTATTCCTTTTGATTTCTAGTGGTCTTCCACTATTTCATTATGTTCTTTACTAGTTGGTAATGACTGTATGGGTAGAGAATTTTTTTTGGTTTTCCTAGCTTTGTTTTTCTTGCGTGGCTTGTGTGACTCTAGGTTTTTTTGGGGTTGCGTCCTCTGTTTTGTGTTGTTTTGCTTTAACTTTTGCTACTTTTTACTTTATTAATATATTTCTGGATACTATCTAGAGGTTTTTCAGCATATGATCACTTTTGATACTTTTTCCCCTTAGGTCGGTCTAATTTCATCAAAAATAAAAATAAAATGAATTAATAATTTGTTTTATTTTTGTGTGACCATAAAAAAAAAAATCTCTAATTTTCTATCTCCATTCTTTCTCAAGCAAGGTTAATAGTTAAGGGAAAAAAAAACGATACAAATAAGCTTGATTTTTAAGAATCGTAAATATGTATATATTAAAAAAAAAAAAAATTAATAAACAAGTACTCTGTTTTTCACAAAAAAAAAAAAAAAAAATCGATATATGAAAATATTTTTTGTTACTTTTATAAGTATGTGATTGCTTATAAAACTTTAATTCTTTCATTAGTCTTAGAAATTTTGAGTTTAATCGAATATAGTTACAATAAATCAAGTTTTCATATATCTATTTTTTTTTTTTTAACAACAAAGTATTTGTATTGACTTTTAATATATATATATATATATATATATATACATGTTAGTATGTTACTATTAGTAAAAAACCAAAATGTTCATAAGTTTTTTTTTTTCATTAACTATTAATCAGACATTGATTGAGAAAGTATGGAGAAACCATTTTTTTTTTTTGTTTTGAAAAACAGAGAGAGAGAGAGAGAGAGTATTTAATATAGTAATAACAGATTTAGGAGAGAGATTTTAATATGTAATATTTAATCTAAGAATTTAAGAGAGAGAATTTCTTTTTAAAATAATTTAATTAGTTTGGAGTATCTTTATAATTTTTTTTTGTCTTGTTTAGTATTTTTAATTCAATTTAAAATTGTCATTAATAAAAAAAAATTAAAGAGAGCTTCTTTTTACAATTCACAAGTTATATATTTACACTCCAATTTAATTTTTTTTTTTAATTAATGAAAATTTTAATCTGAATTAAAATACTAAACAAGACAAAAAAAAAAAAAAATTCTAAAGACATTCCAAACAAATTAAATTATTATATTAAAAAAAAATTCTCACTCCTAAAACGTTAGATTAAATATTACGTATTAAACCATCTCTCATAAATCTGTTATTACCATATTAAACACTTTCTCCTAATTACTCTCTCTCTCTCTCCATTTTTCAAAAAAAAAATATATCTCCATACTTTCTTGATCAATCTCTGATTAATAGTTAAAGAAAAAAAATAACTTATGATTAAACTCAAAATTTCATTAATCTTAGAAATTTTGAGTTTAATCGAATATAGTTACAATAAATCAAGTTTTCATATATCTATTTTTTTTTTTTTTAACAATAAAGTATTTGTATCGACTTTTAATATATATATATATACATACATGTTAGTATGTTACTATTAGTAAAAAACCAAAATGTTCATAAGTTTTTTTTTTTTTTTTCCTTTAACTATTAATCAGATATTGATTGAGAAAGTATGGAGAAACCATTTTGTTTTTGTTTTGAATAATGGAGAGAGAGAGAGAGAGAGAGAGAGAGAGAGAGAGAGAGAGAGTATTTAATATAGTAATAACAGATTTAGGAGAGATATAATATAGTAATAACAGATTTAGGAGAGATATTTTAATATGTAATATTTAATCTAAGAATTTAAGAGAGAGAATTTCTTTTAAAAATAATTTAATTAGTTTGGAGTATCTTTATAATTTTTTTTCTGTCTTGTTTAGTATTTTTAATTCAATTTAAAATTGTCATTAATAAAAAAAAAAAATTAAAGAGAGCTTCTTTTTACAATCCACAAGTTTTCTATTTACACTTCAATTTAATTTTTTTTTAATTAATGAAAATTTTAATCTGAATTAAAATACTAAACAAGACAAAAAAAAAAAAAAATTCTAAAGACATTCCAAACTAATTAAATTATTATATATATAAAAAATTCTCACTCATAAACCATTAGATTAAATATTACGTATTAAACCCTCTCTCATAAATTTGTTATTACCATATTAAACATTTTCTCCTAATTACTCTCTCTCTCTCTCTCTCTCTCTCTCTCTCTCTCTCCATTTTTCATAAATATATATATATATATATATATCTCCATACTTTCTTGATCAATCTCTGATTAATAGTTAAAGAAAAAAAACAACTTATGAATATTTTGGTTTTTTACTAACTTGATTCGATTATATTCAAAATTTCTAACACTAATGAAAGAATTAAAGTTCTCTAATCAATCACATACCTACAAAAGTAACAAAAAAACATTTTCATATTTCGATTAAAAAAAGTATTTGTTTTTTGAATTTTTTTTTTAAAAAAAATATATATATATATGGTTCCTTAAAAATCAAGCTTATTCGTAAATTATTTTTTTTTCCTTAATTGTTAGGGGTCGTTTGTTTTTTCACTTAAAATTTAATGGGTACTAATTGAACTTATTAAGTTTTTATTTATTTATTTATTTTTATTTTTTAAATGGTCAAAAAACTTAAAAATATCAAAAAACAACTTAAAATAAAAAGTAAGAAATTCTGACTTTTAACTTAATTCCAAATCACTTGATTACAATTAAAATATTCTCTTCCAAATCTGTCCTCCCAAAGAAGATATATTTCCAAATTTATCTTAATTTCATATGGTGTATAATTTTTTCTTTTAACATACTTATTATTTTAAACAGGTTTTAGGAAAAAAAAAACCCTAATTACTCCTCATACTGAAATTTTTCAGGTATTGAACAATTGAATTTCTCTCCTACCAAATTCGGGTAAGAACTCCTTATTTATTTATTTATCTATCCAACTATTCGTATAGTGCACAATAAATGTGTTTATCATATTGAGTAGATTTTGTTGCTTGAAGATGTTATAGAATAATTGTATAAAAAAAAAAAAAAAAATTCAAGAACCTTGTTTTTATTTAGTTTTCGGTGCATATAAGCCAGAAAACCAAAAAAACAAAAAAAGTTTCATGAATTATATACACCGGAAACATGGACAACATATAAAATTGAACTTGAACTTTTTTTTAATAATAAATTGAACTTAAGTTTTGTGTGGTAGAATATGCAAAATTATATTTTTTGATGAAATTTTTATTTTGTTAAATTTAACTTTGTTTGCAAAAAAAAAAAAAAAAAAAAAAATACAAATTGTTATAAATAATTGTGCGTGTTAAATTACTTCTTTTAATTAGTATGAGTATAAATGTAAAATCACTTATTTTCAGACAATTTTATTTTTAAAAAACAAACATATTGACAATATATTCAGATGTGAGAAAAAAACAAACAAACATTTCATTCAGGTCTGGATTTTAGTCTCTATTCAGTCTTCAGAAAAATACAAAACTGTTTAGTCTTCAGACAAAAAAAAAAAAAAAAAAAACAAATGACCTCTCAGTCTTGCTTGAGAAAAAGTGAAGATAGAAAATTAGAGATACATATTGGAGGAGAGAGAGTTTAATATGGTAAGTAAAAATTTAGGAAAGATCGTTTAATATGTAATATTTAATCTAATGAATTAAGAGAGATAATTTTTTTTTTTTAGAATCTGAGTGTGTCAAAAGATAAAAAGGATAATATTGGAACAAAAGGAAATGTTTTTAGAATTTTTTTAAATTTAAATTTTACGAATGAAGTATCTTTAAAAAGGAAAGTATAAAAAGAAAATCTTGACTTACCAAAAGAAACTCTCAAAATTAAATTGGAGTGTAAATAGATAATTTATGGTTGTAAGGAAGAGCAATCATTAAGTTAAAAGTTATAATTTCTTACTTTTTATTTTAAGCTGATTTTTTTTTTTATTTTATATATTTTTAAGTTGTTTGACCTTACTATTCTATGTCTTATTTTGCTATGATACATGTGTTTATATGGGGGCTAACGTGTAGACGTGTGGCCTTTGCTATTAGGGATGACATTTAGACCCAGACCCGTGAGACCCGACTAGTGTGGATCAAGTCTGGATCCTTATATTCGGGACGGGTCATGTCTGGGTCCAGAATATTAGATCTGATTCAGGTTCAGATCCGTAGACCGGACTTAGACCCGTAGACCCAAATAGTGAATGAGTTAAAAAAAAAAAATTAAATGAAGAATTTAAAATTGAAATTGAATGCAAATAAGAATATTTCCCTTTTATGTCCTCTATTTGTTTATTTTTTTATTTAGTTATTTATATATTTAAGTTTATATATATTTTTAGTATTTTATTATTTCTTTGGATTATGGTCCACCCACGAATTTTCATTAGTCCTCAAGTCGGGTCCGGGTCTATTTAAAACCTACAGGTTCAGACTTGAACCCAAAAATTTTCAAGGATTTAGGTTTGGTTCGGGTCCGGGTCGGGTCCACCCGACCCATTGCCATCCCTGCTTGCTGTATGAGCAAGAAATCTTATTGGAAGAGATCCCACGGGATTGTATCTCGGTGAGATCCTTGGCGAGTTGAATCCTTTGGCATGTTCTGTGTTCAGTGTCCCGTTTGTGGCGTGTTCTGTGTCTCGTTTTACGTTGAAAGGTCTCTCCTTTCGAAACTCCAAAAAATTATACCCAAGAAATGGAGACCAAGTGTTTAAATTGAAAAGTTGGATGCAGAAGAAAATCATGAATCTATGATATCTAACCTTTTAATTTCTCTTAAGGAATTTGCCAGCCAAAGCCATTTAGCGAAAGCATTCGGGGCTTTTTCGCTGATTTGGCGCAATGTCTCTTGTGTTGAATCTCGTGATGTTGTTTTACATTCAACGTCTTCTGTTTTGTTGTGTTGTAAAAATGTTAAATCAATCAAACATGGTCAACAGCTTCATGGGTTTATAATCATTTCGGGTATGGAACAACACCCTCTTCTGGTGCGCAGGCTTGTTGATTTTTATTCAAGTTTTGATCTCTTTGTTGATGCTCGGATTGTAGTTGAAACTTCAAGTGTTTCGATCGCTTTGCCTTGGAATCTGCTCATTTCTTCGTATATTAGAAATGGACTTTTTGGGGAGGCTCTGTCTGCTTATAAGCGAATGGTGGGTAGAGGGATTGTAGCAGATAAATTCACATATCCGTCTGTTCTCAAGGCCTGTGGTGAGATGTTGGATGTAGGATTTGGACGGGAGGTTCATCAGGCCATTGATGCTGGTTGTGATGAGTGGAACTTGTTCGTGCACAATGCGTTGGTCGCCATGTACGGGAGGTTTGGGAAGGTGGGTGTAGCGCATCGCTTGTTCGATAAAATGCCAATGAGAGATGCTGTTTCTTGGAATACGATAATCTCTATTTATGCGTCAAAGGGTATGTGGGATGAGGCTATGGAATTGTTTGAGAAAATGCTAGAGCAAGATGTTGAAGTTAATTTCATAACTTGGAACACCATAGCTGGTGGTTGTTTGCGGAAAGGCAATTTCAATTCGGTTCTCAGGTTGATTTCCCAGATGATACTTCGTGGTGCTTACTTGGATCCGGTTGCAATTATAATCGGTTTAGGAGCATGTTCACATATTGGAGCTATAAAATTGGGTAAACAGATTCATGGTTATGCGATTTGTAGTTCTTATGATAAGTTTGATAATGTTAGAAATGCTCTTATCACTATGTATGCAAGGTGCCAGGACCTTGAGCGTGCTTATATGATGTTTCAGTTGGTCGAAGAAAAAAGTATAATTACTTGGAACTCTATGCTTTCTGGTTACTCTCACATGGATCGGTCTGAGGAAGCTTCTTTCCTTTTCAAGGAGCTGTTGCTCTCCGGGATTGAACCAAATTATGTTACAATTGCGAGCATTCTGCCTCTTTGTGCTCGGGTTGCAAATCTACAGCACGGTAAAGAGTTTCATTGCTACATTACAAGGCGTCAAATATTCAAGGACTATTTGTTATTATGGAATGCTCTTGTAGACATGTATGCAAGATCGGGAAAGGTTGTGGAAGCTAAGAGAGTGTTTGACTCGATGAGCACACGTGATGAAGTTACTTATACTTCCTTGATTGCTGGATATGGGGTGCAGGGAGACGGAAAAACTGCATTAAAATTATTCGATGAGATGATCAAGTTTCGGATCAAACCAGACCATGTCACCATGGTTGCAGTTCTATCGGCTTGTAGTCATTCAGGTCTTGTAATTGAGGGTCAAATGTTGTTCGAAAAGATGTCAAGAGTTTATGGTATATTTCCTCGTTTGGAGCACTTTGCTTGCATGGTCGATCTCTATGGAAGAGCTGGTTTGTTGAATAAAGCAAAGGGTATCATCACTAAAATGCCTTACAAGCCAACCCCTGCCATGTGGGCTACACTCTTAGGAGCCTGTCGAATACATGGAAACACCGACACCGGGGAATGGGCAGCTGGGAAATTGCTCGAAATGAAACACGAAAATTCTGGTTACTATGTGTTGATTGCTAACATGTATGCAGCTTCTGGTTGTCAGGACAAGCTAGCAGAGGTGAGGACTTCCATGAGAGACTTGGGAGTGAAGAAGGCTCCTGGCTGTTCTTGGATTGATGTGGGCACTGGATTTTCTTCCTTTTTGGCAGGGGATACATCAAACCTCCGGTCATGGGAGATTTACCCCTTGTTGGGTGGACTGACCGAGCTAATGAAAGCTGCCGGTTATGTTCATATAGAGGACTCAGAAGATGAAGTAATTGAAGGAATGGGATGAAAAAAGAGAGGGTTCTTTTTCTCGCTGGATTCTCTGTAGAAGCAGTTAAATTACAACGTTTGAGTGCTGCATTGGAGCAGAAATGGCCAACACTGGGAGAGCTTAGTGCTAGATGGAACTACTATTGAAAAGTCTGTCGGTGTACAATATTTTGGTTGTTTCAAGCTTTAAGCAAATCTGAGCTGATTGCATCAGATTCCCAGATTCTTTTGGCATCCGCATACCCGCATTGCCACATTGGGAAAGAAATTATAATTGTGCTCTTATAGAAACAGAGACATTCCTAACAACCAAATCAAAATTTGCTTTCCATGATATATAATAGCACATTACTTGACAGATTAATGGGAGGATTATTTGTACATTGTAATTTTATTACATATACTGCAATACAAATTCTGATTTCTTTCTCCTTAGATATGTAAACACTGAATCAAAAAATCTGGACAGGTATCAAAACTCCTATTTACTACATGGGTAGCCAGTCTTTTGGGAGATTTCAAGAATTCCAGAGGAAGAACAAAGTTTATTAGATTTTAGATGCTCTTCTTCTTGCTCAGGTATAGATCAAATATGAATTTTATTTCTTATTGAAGATGATTCTGAAATTAAGGTAGTTTAATGCATCACTATAATCGTTTTTGTTTTTGTTTTGAATTGTAAATGTCATACTACCGTACCTAATGACGCCATCTTTATTATTATAAATGTAAGGTTGAGTATGGTGATTGTTTCGGTTTCTAATGTCATGGATGGAATATATTACCAATACTGCGAAATATCTTGGCATATCGTACGGACTTTGGTTATTATTAATCTTGATTGAATGTTTGCAACTATATGTAAATTAATTCCTTTCTTTTTTTCCGATTATTTTCTAACTAAAATAGACATGATAGTTTAGAAGGTATTTTATTAAAGACCTATTTGCCCAGTGGGTTGCCTTTTGGTTATTCCACCGAGTCTTTATAGCTTGAAAGGAAGATTGCTATCTATTATTTACATACTTTAACTTAAAATGTATATATTTTTTAAAACTTTTTCATAATCTATGATCCACATTCTTCGTCATGATATATTTTATATCAGGATGGACCGATAGTAGAAAGACTGTTTATATATATATATATATATATATATATAAAATATTCTATTGATTGATTTTGTTGTATTTCCCTTGTTCTAAAGGTGTGATCTATAACAAGTACCATGAGTTCCAATGAATATGATTGCTTGAAAAAATTGAAATGTTTTAAGATATACACTTGATATACATGATGTTTCTGTAGTTGTTATACGGTTGTTGATATTATAACTGATAGAGGAGAAGAAAGATTTTAGATATCATTCAAGGAATAAATTTTAAAAATTAAGTAACACGATTTTAAGCTTTTAAAAATGATTTGGATAAATTTTCATTAAAAAACAACAACAACAACAACAACTTTTATAAAAAATAAAACTTTTATAAAAAATAAAGGGATATTATTTATTTAGTCTCTATATATATATTTTTAAATATCTATATTTTAATAAAGGGATATTATTTATTTAGTCTCTATATATATTTTTTTAAATATCTATATTTTACTCACTTATACAGTTTCGGAGAATTGGACCTTATATTTTCAAAAACCACTCAATTTGGTCCTTCTGTTGGTCAAACATTAGTCTAACTTAACAGAGATAGGGTCATTTTTGTCATTGCATAGGTGCATTACAGCTGTGTTCCACATGTAACAATAACAAATAAATGAAATAATAAAATAAAATAAAAAATATTTAAAATGAAATAAATGGCATTTGTTCTGAAAGGGAAAATACATCCCTACCCTTAGAATCCCTATATCAAAATAAAGCCATTGACTTTGGTCTCCACTCAATCAATAGTTTACAGGAAACAACGAAGCTTCGGTCTTTTGCGAATACTGTCTAAAAACCTTCGAACAAACGGTCTTTGAAGCTTTAAAGAGATATGAAAGAGGACAACGGTCTCTCATCACCGGCGAAAGAGTAGCAAAAAGATACTGGTAAGTTAAAAGTGTCCGTTGATCATATTTTGTCATGAAGGTGGTTGTAAAAAGGTTTTTTTTTTTTTTTTGGTTGTGTGTGTGTGTGCAAGTGTTAATTTTGTTCGATTTTGGTCTTAAATGCACTCCATTTTAGGGTTTTTTTTTTTTTTGGGCTTTTGCTTGAACTTGGTAAAACAACAAACAAATTTCCTTTTTATTGAAAAATATTAATTTTGTATTTATGATGTGGTATTATGTATTCTGATTTTTGAGTTTGTTCTATTTAATTGTTATAGTTGGTTGGTTGTTTTGCATTCTTGTTTATGTGGTGTGTTGGTGTTTATGAAAGAGTGGTTAAATTTATAGGACAAGTTGATGACGTGTGTTGCATGGGTATGGTATTTGCATGGACTTGTGGTTATTACGGTTTCTGATTTGTATATATATTTCTTGTGTGTGAATATATATTGCATGTGTATATTTTCTGGTTTGTATTGCTTGAATAATTTGTTTAAGTGATTATAGTTTGAGTTTCTGGTTTATAATTTTTTTTTGTACAGTTCTTGCAAATGTCTGAGTTCGAGTTCATGTGAAGTATATGGACAAAATTGTTGACATGGATCTTATAGAAATAGTGGATTGCAGTGTGATTAGCCTCATCAAGAATACTAAAAGGAACTCAGTGGGTGTCATATTAAGGCATGGGAAACTTGGCAATTACGTGTTACATTTCCATGGAATGACCAACAACATGGGCCAACAACAGATAAAGAATTGATGTTGTGCTTTGAAATGTTTAATAGTAAACACCTCAGGTTCATTGAGTTCGAACTCCTTCTGGTTCCTATTGATATCCAATTCCCTGAAGATGCTCATGCTGGCTTGCTTGGTTTCAATCAACAAAACATTGGTGATCCAATTGAAGAAAATTATGAAGAAGATAATTTTATTCCAATTGAAGAAAACTTTGAAGAAGACAATGCAGTTGGAGATGCAGAAAAATGGTGGAAGTGTTGTTGACAATGACCACCAGGTTGATGAAGAGTCAGATGATGACTCAGATGTTAGTTTAATGAATGAAAATGGTGAAAATGACAAGGACCACTGTGAAGTTGATGGCGATGATAGAATTGTTGTAGTTTCCTCCAATAAAGAAACTGCCTTGACATGAGTTGCTACTTATTGTCAGAATCATCAATGGGCCCCAAATCCAAATGAGACCATTTCATTTGAAACCGGTCAAATTCTTAGGTCTGCGAAGATTAACTCGGGAGGTGATTAAGAAGTATGTCATCCAAGAAGGATCCACCTTGAAGAAAATCAAGAATGACAGGTATAGATATAAAGTGACTTATAAGAATGATGCATGTGATTGGAGACTACATGCATCATGTATTATAGATGGTGTTACATTCATCATTAGGAGTGTTAAGGGAAGCCACTCAATGTGCCTAAGGCTGACTGAAAACAAAGAGTCTATATCACGATGGGTCGCATCAGTTCTTGAGAACTTCATTCGTTCAAACCGTAATGGCAAGGCAAAACTATTTAAGGATGAATTGTAAGAAAAATTCATAGTGAATGTGGACAACTAGAAAATTTATAGGGCAAAGAGGATTGTACTAGAGACATTGAAGATTAATCATATTGAGGCTTATGCAAAACTGAAGAGGTATGGAAATGCAATATTTACAATGAACCCGATAAGTGATGTGAAGGTAGCAATGGATCCCAATGTGTCAGATAGTCCAACTTTCTTTAGATTCTACTTGAGTTTTGATGCGAGCAAAACAGGTTTGTGAATGGTTGTCACCCTTTGACAGGTGTCGACGAGTGTCATCTATCTGGAAAGTTTGGTGAGGTTTTGTTATCTGCTATTGCTTTTGACGGGGATAACAATATACTTCCTATAGCCATATGTATCTATGAGTCTGAAAACTCTAACAGTTGGTCATGGTTTTTGAAGGAGTTACGGGATTTATTGGGATAGGATGATAGAAAAAAGATATGCTTCATAAGTGACAGGTATAAAGGGTGTGTAAAAGCCTTGGCGAAAGAGTGGCTAGAAGCATATACTAGGTACTGTTTTTGACATATCGTTGCCAACTTCATGGCAACCTTTAAGAATCATAATATCAATTGGAAGTTGTGGCATTTGGCTAGAGTTGCTAACTGAGTTGGGTTCAATCAAGCTTTGGATTCAATTAAGGAATATAGCGTGATTGGATGATGAAAGAGCCAGTTGAAAAATGGGCAAAGCATGCATTTCAGCTATCCATCAAAGCTGACCACGTCTCTAATAACATATCTTTATGTTTCAATAGTTGGATAAGAGAGGATAGGGACAAACCTATACTTCAATTGTTAGAGAATTTGAGAAGAAAAATAATGGTATGGTTATCTGAGAAGTGGGCTGAAGTAGATAAGTTGAATGATACAATTACTCAATATGCAAGGGAATATTTGACAATGAATGAAAAAGAAGCAAGGAAGCTGCAAGTCATCCGTGGGAGAGAAAATTGGTATAAGACAGTTGATAATGAAGGTGTGAAAATTCTGATGAACCTTGATGATGCCACATGTGATTGTGGGATGTGGCAAATGAATGGGTTGCCTTGCACGCATGCTATTGCTGTGTTTATCATGTACAACAAAGAGTTTCCACATAATCATGTACATTGGTTTTACTTCAAGCAAGCATGGCAACTGACTTACGAAGGCGTTATCAACCCAATACTAGATGAATCAAGGTGGTATGAATTCCAATCCGAAACTATTAAACCACCTGTGAAAAGAACAAAGGTGGGCATGCCTAAGAAAAAGAGAACTAGGGCACCTGATGAGCCACGTGCACCAAATGTGACATTCTCCAAAAGATGTTTCGTATTTGGAGAACTTGGACACATTCGGGCTACCTGCAAATCTAAGGTAAACACAACCTCTTTTTCATTCAACCTCTCATTCTTTCAATTTAAATTTTCATTTAATAAGTTAACTGCATAAAATATTGAAATTGTAGGGAAAAGGTCAAGGTTCCACATCAACAACGAAAAAGGCTCATAAAATGTCCAATGCATCAGCTTGTACAACTGAAAGGTATTATAATTTACGTTGTTGTTTTTTACAATGGTTACATATCAATAGTTGATATAATTTACGATTTCATTCTATTGTTGCAGGGCTCAACCTAATGAATGCAGTACAAGCAATCCTCAAACAACACATTTGGGCGATGTTTGCTCCCAAATAGGTTCGAATCTCAAACCATTAAAGGGTTTTAATTAATATTTTGAAAACACTATTGTTTTAATGTTTTAATTAGGATGATATTGAAGTTATTTGACAGTGGCCATATATTCTTTTATTGGATTATATTAGAGTTATTTGGCAGTGACCATGATTTCTTTTGTTGGATGATATTGGAGTTTACTGGCAGTAGCTAGAGCTTCTCCTGGTTGTTATTTAGGTTTCAGTGACAGTAAGGGATGAACCCTAATATGTTCATGGTTTGATTTTTGGGAAACCCTATTATGCTTATGAAATATCTATGTTCTTATCATGTGTGGAATGTTATTTAGTCTGCTTGATTTCCATTAATTCCCAATAATTTAGTATTTCCCACTAATAAATGATAGATACTGCTATTATATTAATTCAAGCATCATAGTCATTATATTATATTATTTTATGCATGAAACTTATTCAATACATGTAAGAGTCATACATATACACAAGCAAACAACGCATTATGAAATAGAACAGTTACTTTCAACCAAGCCAAGCTCTTTTGCATTTTCTTGTAATTGGCAGTTACCTCACGAAACTGAGTATTTTCAAGACTTGTAATTGTTGAACTTGCACATATTTTGTCACATACAAATTCTTCCATACTTTCCCATTCTTCATTATCAGGAGACCCCCACTTGAAACAGTTGCATGCATGACAAGAGAAAAATAGTCTATTAGGATTCTTTCTAGTCTCGGAGACCTGTAATGATGCTTTCTTCCCGTTCCCATAGTTGCATAGTCTATTTTTAACATTGATCAATCCAGGTTTTTCCCTTGTGCTACTTGAGGAGGCCATTTGCATATATTTATTGCACCAGAGGAAAATGATGTATGAACAATGACAAAAAATTAAGGAGAATGAGAGTTTAAGGCTTGCAAAAGGAAAAACAACGATTTAAAAAAAAAAATGGTTGAGGAATGGAAGACAATATGAATGAAAAATGGTGAGGAATGGAGGCTTTTATAAGCCATTTTAGGACCGTTGTTCAATGGTAACAAATGCAAAGAATATTCAATTTTTATTCATTTTTTAATTTTGACAAATAAGGGTAAAATAGTCATTTCATAAATCAATTACAAAGTCAAATAAAAAACAATAGTGTTGCCCAAAAAATGTTAGTTGACTAGTAATTTTTTAAAATTTCATGTTAATAATGGCATTTCTATCTTAATAGTGTTGGTAAATTTGTAATTGTTGGATTTTTTAGAGGGTAAAATGGTATTTTTATATATTGATATTGTAGTCATGGGCAAAATAGTAATTCAACATTTTCTATAACCATTGACCGTTAAAAATCTGGTTAGAAGGACCAAATTAAGTGGTTTTTTAAAATATAGGGCATAATCCTCTGAAACTGTATAAGTGAGTAAAAGATAGATATTTCAAAAAAACATAAGGACCAAAGTGAAAATATCCCAAAATTAAATAAATAGATTATAAAGTAAATGCCGAAAGCACCTAAGAGTTGTTTTCGACTATGCGCTTGGACTTGGAGAGTATAGACCGGTGATGGCTCTTTCTCTTTCTCTTTCTCTTATCTCTTTCTGGTTTAAAATTTAAAATAGTTTTTGGATGATAAAAAAAATTGTAGTACTGAGATTTAAATTTTAATTAGTTTTAATTTCTAATTTTTAAACACTATTATCAAATCATGAATTAAGGTTTTTATATTATTTTTAGAGTAATTTTAGACATTCTGACCCTATATTTCAACTTGTATTCCAAATACGTACTAATGTCTTCATAGAAATCGATACACATTAACGGTAATTTTTTATTAACATACCATCTATACATGTTAATATAACTCATTATTTTATGATGCACTTGCCAGAAACAATTCTTGGCTCTATCCCTGGTGTCAGTACTTAAATTTTTTTCTTAAATTTTTTTAAAATCAATTGTTTTATAATTTAAAATCTGTTTTTTGTAATTTTTTATTTTGTTAAAATATGTTATTTTCGTTTTTTTTTTTTTTTTTGAATTAAGGTTATTTGGTAAACTTTATTATTTATCTAGGGGCAATTTTTTCTTTCCAACATTTAAAGTTTGTCAGTAAAAAGGCAAACATCAATGAGTTTTTATGGTATTTACTCTTTCGCATAACATAATAATTTGTATCAAAATTGTCGAAGATGGTCTTAAACTGGAATCCTAATCATGCCAAAAAAGTGTTATATTTTGGCCCTCATCTCTATGTCTTTTGTCTCTGTTTAGTGTGTTTTTGTGTGTCTAATAGGCTATTTTCTAGTGATTGCGGGCAATTGATAAAATTTAGGTGTTGGAGATGGAAAGAGGGATGTTTGTGCATGAAGCAATTGAAAAATCAGAAGAAAGAGGCCTAGTGCATGGGTAAGCATACCTGCACATTGCCAAAAGTTTCTAGATGTGCGCTGGTTCATACCAACACAATGCAACTGCGATCTAGGAATCGAAACTTCTCCAAAATCACCAAAATGCCAAAAACGCGGGTACTGCGTGGGTCCCTACCAGTGCAGTGCACCTGCGAACCGAAGATGAAGAATTGCAAGCTCTCAGTGCGTGGGTCACTGCATGGGTATCTACCTGCACAATTCACTCGTCATATTCACTAGTCATATTCGTGCATGTCAGCATTTCAGACCCATTTTTGGGAAGAATATAAATATATTCTTATCTGATATCAGCCACATGCCCATACACATATTTTCATTAACTTTTCTCAATTTAGATCTAGAAACACACTCTCCCACCATATCCAAAACACCCATACCCATATCTTGATTTCTACTCACTAAAGGCAATTAGGAGCTTGGACTGAAGCTTGAAGAAGGAGGATTCTCTCATGGGTGTTCTCTCACTCTTTTCTCCTAGTTTTTATCTTGTAATGGACATGAGTAACTAAATACCCACTAAGGGGTTGATGTGATTCATTGGTGGATGTTGGGCATTTATATTTGAACTCTATCTTTTTATATAAATCTATCAATTATGTTTCGTTCTTTGGTTTAATTGTTTTCAAATATTAACTTGTCTTGGATACACCCTCTTTGCTTGTTGATTTGGAAATTATTTGAGTTGATAACTTGGTATACACCCTACTTGGTTTTCTAAAGACTTAATTGAATGGAAGGATTGAACAAGAATACACCCTTCAAGTGAAATCCAGTCTTAATAATCTCAATCTTTATTTAATCTCAAGTGAGTGGCCAATTCTATACACCATGGGTTGGTCATTGTGAGAGGTTAAGAGTCAACACTAAACACCCTAGGTTGATGTTAGGATTTTGAGTTATGTTTGCATCATTCTATATCAAAACGACATTTCTTTATATTGTTTAGTTGTCTAGGATTCATGGTTTATCAATCTTTAAAGGAAGTTGGACAATTTCTCATGCAAAGATTGTCTTTAAGAGGAAAGATGCTTACTCAGATGCTAAGGTAACGATATTTCTTACATGGCGTAAGTGCACACACACGTTGCATACATTTGTGTTCCTGCATCCTAGTGCTAAATTGGTATAACACATTCACACACGTGTTATAGTATGCTCCTGCATTAGTTTTAAATTGACAAACATTGTAGAAATACATGTACTAGGACTATCTTTAGGAAATTGCATACTTGTGTGATATTGTATTTATTTGTTTGTGTTTTATTTTTTTTGAACTTAAATATGTTCTCATATTACTCCGCATTGAGTTCCAGTTATTTCAGATACTCATTCATTAGTTTTCGAGTTCAAAGTAGGAAGTTACGAAACTTTATGTTTTCTTACAATGCATTGTCTTTGTCTTCGTGTATCGAGTCGAATTCATAACCATTGGTCAAAGTTTCATAGTCGTCCTTGTGTGTTAGTGAGTTACAGTTCATAATCCGAAAATTTCGAATTCAGAGTTCGAAGGCTTAAGAACGGTCAAAGAACGTGAGGTATGCGTGAGCAGGAAAACAATGTGGAAAGGAGCCACAAGGGCTCCTTCCCGTGGAGGTGCATGGCCACCATGGGAAGTGCAGCCCTCTCCCCAGGTGGTGGCCACGCGACTCCACGAGGAGCCTTTGTGGCAGCCCTTTGTGGTCCCCACCCTTCCACCTCACTTTCTCTCTCATTCTCTTTAAATAATCTCTCTCTCTCACTTGTTTATTTTTAAGAGAAAAGAGTGCAGAATTTTCTTAGTGATTCTCTCAACTTCCAAACACCATATCTCTCTCATCTCTTATCTGACTTGAGTGATTCAAGTTGGATAATCTTCATATTGGAGTCCTCTACAAATCTCAAGCAACCGTGAGGTCATTTGATCAAGTTTGCTTTTTGTTCTACACCAAATTAATGGCTGCACTTTTTGTTCTATGTAATTGTTTAATCCTTTGTGTTTTGAGCTTGATGATCTATAATTACCTTGGGCTTTCTTCATCTATATGTGTATGTTACTTGATCAAATGTTTTTGGGTTTGAGAGCTTCAATTAAAAGCTAATTTTACTTAATTAGAATATGGAATGTGAGTTAGGTTTTTTCTAAAACCTATGTTTTCACATGCTTGTGAGTTGTATTGTGATTAGCTTACTATCTAGGACTACTTGAGACTTGATTATGAATATTCTTATGGTTAATAGTTCCTAGTTGTGCTATGTGTCTTTGATTGAACATACTTTGGAATAGCACAAGTTGTTGTATGTTTAGAGCATTGATTAGATTCAATTGATTGATTTAAGAATATATGCTCTAATTGATTTATAGAGAAGTTTGTAGATATAATCTCATTTCTCTAGCATTTTAGTTTTTTTTTTTTTTTTTTTCTAAAGTCTTGAATATGTGCTTCATGAACATGTTTAATCTCAAGCTTTAGTAGCATGAATCAATTTAGGATTAAAGTATGTTTGATAATTTGACATACTGTAGATTTCGGTTTTCATGTTTTAAGACCTAGACTATTTTTGCTTTGAACTTTGTCGCCTATGTCTAGTTTTTCATGAACTGTACATAATCCATGCATTTCATATGTTCATGCATAATTTTGTGTGATTGCATATTTTGGATTATAAATTAGAAAATCATACATTGTGTGCTCATTATCTATTTCTAGTTTCCATTGTTCATGTTGATCATACGTTTTATGTTGCTTGTGCTTACATCAGTTGCATCACTTAGATCACTTGCCTTGTAAAAGGTGGAAGTCTCATATTGGAGTGGATTCTTCAATTTGAGCAAGGAAGTCTTAGCTAGGAGTACGAGGCTTCGGATAGCTAAACAAGAAGTCTTGGCTAGGAGTAAGAGGCTCCAGATAGCCAAGCAAGGAAGTCTTGACTTAGAGCATGAGGCTCTAAATAGTTAAGCAAAAAAGTCTTAGCTAGGAGCAAGAGACTCTGGATAGTTAAGCAAAGAAGTCTTGTCTAAAAGCACGAGGTTCCGAATAGATAAGCAAAGAAGTCTTGGCTAGAAACACAAGGCTTCGGATAGTCAAGCAAGGATACATTCAGAGGCATGTGATGTGTCTCGGTTTAAAAAGTAGGCAAGTCCCTCTCTAGTAGGATTAGATCGGAGGGATATCCAATAGAGCGTGGGTCATGAGATTTGGTCACTTTTGAGGGTGTACTTTTGTCTAACTAGTGAAAGATAGTTTGCCGATGGTTGTGGATTCAACCCGTGGATGTTTCCTCTTCTGAGGTTTACCACGTAAAAACTCATGTGTCAAATGTCTCTATCTCTAACTCCTTATATTTGTATATGTGATCAATTATATCTTGTTTAAGATTTTCATTTCTTCATATCCATCTAAACAAGATTTTTTTTAGAGAAAGAGTTGCACACATTATTTGTTGAATCAACAATTTGTCGAATCAACAATTTGTCTTTTGTATCTTTGTAAGTGTTTGAACATTGTATCTTGTGATATTCTATACCAAGTTGTAAAGTTCTATTTAGTGAATTTACATTGTAATATTCAAAGTACAACTTGTGGAATTTGCTTTGTATTGAACATACTTATATATATATATATATATATATAAGATACATTGTCCCTTATTATATGTTATGTAGTCTAGGGGTGGTGAATTGAGCATACATATGATAATTGTTTTCTCATAACAGTCAAATTAAAGGTTAATTTGTATACTCACCAAGATTTTGACAAAAGTCTTGAAAGAGTTTTAAAAATAAAGTGTCAACCTATTCACCCCCTCTAGGTTGTTTAGTATAACCTTGTAGGTATTTCAGTTGACTACATTATAAAGAGATTAGACCCTTAATTGATAGATGTGCATTCATGGACAAAAGTCCCAAGTGAGTGGTCAATGTAAGGACCTCTATTTTGTGATTGGCTTATTTCATGACATATCACATTGGGGATGATTGTGTAATGGGTAGCTTAGGTCATCGTGATGATTATCAAGGCAAGCTTCCAAGCATCTCCATGACTTCAAGATTAAGAGCTTTGAAAGTTATATCACTTGACTTTGATTCTTGAAGAGATTAGGTGAACACATGCATCTCATACATGTTTTGTTCATCTTGCTTTTGTGTTGTAATTGTTTATATGTGTGCATCCATTTCTCACTTCACACTTGCACAACATTCATATAAGTTATGTGTGGTTTAGTAAGTTGAAAAGAGAGTTTTTCTCTTTACCATGGCTTGAACTGTCGGGTATGCCGCAGCATGTACTCATGCCTACACCGTGGTCAGTTCTAGAGAGGTTCCCGCTGTTGGTTACGCGGTGCATACCTTCTGTCTTCACAACGGCCTTAACTGCGGTGCATTTTAGGGGCTCAGATAATATTTTTTTTTCATAAACAAATGTATCTTCTATTCTTATTTTATTTCAAAAAAGTGTAGGCTGGCTGACACGCATCTTAAAAAAAGTAAATATAAATTTATGGTTAGATTTAATAAGTCTATATAAAATTATAATTAGAAATATGCAGAGGACAAGTCTTTATCCAGAACTGGAATCTTTTCATATTTTTTGTTGTTGTCAGAAATGGGATAATTCTGATGATCCATTTCCTGTTGATCCAAACGTATCCATTTGTTTTTCTCCTTCACCTTCTCTTGTCTTGCAAACTCTTCTACTTCTGCCTTTGCAAACTCTCTAGATCTCTTCATTTCTTCACATCTTTTAACAGTGAAACCAGAAGACCATCGATGATCGACCTCCTTCGTTAAGTTTGACGCTACTTCCACATCAAGGAGGCCGCCAACCCCCTCCAACATCAAGGTAGTCTAGAAAAAAACTATGAATATGTACATGGGGCCTATTTTTTACATTGTCGCCCCGGGCCTCGACAAAGTCAGGACCGACTCTACCATAGGTTGGTCATTTGTGAGAGATAAATAATCAATATTACACACCCTAGGTTGATTACATAAGATTAATGTACAATCATGAGAGTTCTAGATTTGCCCATTATTCACTTGTCGGATCCATCAACTCCTTAGTCTCCATTATCATACATTCAACCATTTGCCTTTTTAACTAACTTAGTAGCATTTTAGATTTAGATTAATTGTAGTGGCATTCTTAGTTTTTAATCTCAAAACTCAAATCATCATCATTTTACTTTTACGCATAACTAGTATTGTAGTTTTAGTTTAGTCATTGCTATCCGACATTTCTGTGGACGATACCCGACTTGCCACTTTATTTGTTTTGTGAACATTTGAGGCGTTGTTGTGGTTTATAAATTTTGTTTGACAAGCACTTTTTCATATACAAAACAACACTTGTCAAATCCGGAAGATCGTAAACAACAAGACTAATGATTTTGTTCTCTTTTCCTTAACAAAAATATTTAGTGTTGCTTATTTAATAATCTCACTTAATAATTATAAATAAATAAAAATAAATAACTTTAACACTATGTTTGTTATGTTCAAAGGAAAGCAAGTGTTTTTTTTTTTGTAATATTATAATAATTCGGAATTTAGGGGAAGGGACATGACTCGAAAGTCGAATCCACTACTTCATAGTGTAGGTGTGAAAGATATACCATTGAGTCAATCTCATCTTGTCAGGAAAGCAAATGTTTAGAATGAGGAAATGAAATAAGAGGAAAGGAAATGATAGTATTTTGAATAATTATTATTTGGATGATTATGAATAGAAAGAAAAGAAAATGAAACAAATCTTATTAGGAGAAGAGAAATAAAAAAAAAAAATGCATTTTATGTTATTTATGAAAATACCTTTCATTCAACAAATTGAATATCACCGGCAGCAATATTAATAGAGTTAGTGATATTAAAAAGATTCATTGACTTTTTATTCTTTTCCCTCATTGTTCGGTCCATTTTTATGGGAAATCAAATTGAGAGAAACAAGAATAGACTATTCTCTCCTTTTCCCTCATTATCATTTCTTTTCCTTTCCTTTATTTCTCATTTACCAATAGAAACAAGAGATAAGAAATCTAAAGCAATATGATCAAAATGCACGTGGCCACATGGCATATGGTTGATGGATATGTCCATCCAAGAGAAGGGGTGCATATGTCGTGGGGGTTGCATATGATTGGGAAGCTTATTTATTTGTTGTACACTCGTCCGAAGATAGCATACGTCGTGGGGAGGGGGGTTAATAAGTTAGTTTATGCATAGCCCACGACAAGGGCATCTTCAAGCAGTTTATAGGGTTTTACGGTACCTTAAAAGGTACTAAAAGAAAAGGGATTTTGTTTAATATGTATGAAGAATTGAGTCTTGAAGCATATACGGATGCGGATTGGGCAAGTTCAGTAATTGATAGAAGATCAACCTCGAGTATTGTATATTGATTAGAGGAAATTTGGTGACACAGAAGAACAAGAAACAAATGGTAGCCGCAAGATCAACTATCGAAACAGAGTTTTGAGCCATGGCTCATGGCATTTGTGAGATATTGTGTATTAAGATTATTTTGGAAGGCCTCAAGATAAAATGGGAAGGACCAATGTGTTTATATTATGACAACAAATTTGCCATCAATATTGCACATAATCTAGTTTAACACGTGTTAAGGTGGATAGGCATTTCATAAAGGTAAAACTAGAAAGTGGGTTAGTCTACACACCATATGTCTCTACACAAGGACAGTTAGTAAACATTCTAACCAAAGGATTGAAAGTTTCAGCATTTTAAGAAATTACAAGCAAGCTGAGAATGATTGATATCTATCCACCAACTTGAGAAGGAGTGTTTGAAAACTCCTAAATATTTCAGGAAGTTTCTTCTCTATACAACTTTAGTGTAATTAGGCTATAGTTGGGCTGCTAGTTAATTCTTGATTTGTAGGATTGGTAGAATAGTCAATGATTCTCTCGTATATTTATTCCTCTTGTATCTACTATTGAGAATAGACTGAATACATAAATTTAACAAGGACAGTCTCTACACAAGGACAGTTAGTAGACATTCTAACCAAAGGATTGAAAGTTTCAGCATTTTAAGAAATTACAAGCAAGCTGAGAATGACTGATATCTATCCACCAACTTGAGAAGGAGTGTTTGAAAACCTCCTGAACATTTCATGAAGTTTCTTCTCTATACAATTTTAGTGTAATTAGGCTATATTTGGGCTGCTAGTTAATTCTTGATTTGTAGGATAGATAGAATAGTCAATGATTCTCTCATATATTTATTCCTCTTGTATCAACTATTGAGAATAGACCGAATACATAAATTTAACAAGTACGAAAAACGTCATCAAGGGCTTAGGCCGAACACCACCAAACAACAACTTAAATATATATAGTGAGTCTCTCATTAGGAATTTCGATCTTATTATAATTTTGGTAAAGACATTGATAAAATCACATCGATTTTTGTATGAATTTTTTTTTTTATTTTATTTTTTTATATTTTTTTATTATTATTATTTTTTTTTTGTAGATTATAAGTTCATTGAAATGTAACTATGAATAAAATTTGAAAATCTTTCAAGCACTAAAACTATTTATCTCGATTTTGTTAAATTTGAAGGCATTAGAAAAATGGGCAAAATATAAGAAAATTCAAGAAAAATATTTCTAATGCTTAGAAAATTCTCAAAATTTATTCATACAAAGATTTTAATGAACTTATCATCTATAAAAAAGTTCATGAGGCCTTTTGGGTAGAGTCTCAAGAGCAAATCTATGCGGGTTTAGGCCCAAAACGGATGATATCATACCAATGTGGAGAATGTGGGTTCCGTACTTATAACAAAATTGTGTTATAAAGCAGCCAGAGGTGGCTACCAAGCCACCCAACACATCCAACCTCAAAAACACACCATTTCCATCTAAAATAATTATCTTTTCCATAATTTTTCCCACTCTTCTTCAAATCCCACCATTGTTGCACATCAAGAGCTTATTAGAGAGAAGAGTTGGACCAAACTTGAAGACAAGGATACTCTCGTGCACATCACTTGGTTTCTTCTCACCTTTTCTCTTTATTTTTTTTAGAGATGTGTAACTAATTTTCCACACTAGGAGAATGATGTGAGTTGTACATGAATGATTGGTGTTGATTTATGATGAGGTAGTTTTGTGCTCAACAAAATGCTATTTATATGTTCACTTTAAAAACCAATTTTACCTCTTGAAAATCCACTTAGGATTTAAAGATTAGTAAAACAGTAAGCAAAGATTTGTTCCATAGGGAATTAGAGTAATTAGTTGAATTAATTAACAAGTCTTAAATGCAATAAAGCAAATCATAGTAGTTGGATAGTGTATGGTTTGATAAACTATCAAACGAGCAAGTAAAGTAAATGTAACCAAAAGGTGATAGCAAAAATGAAATGCTCAACAGTCTTAGATAAGAATATGGAATGTATCAATTAAGAGAATTGCTAGGGAAATAATAGAGTTGCAAGTGGATTATAGGCAATGCTTTTCAAGCTACTTTAATGAACTAATCTCATATATGTTAACCATTTGTATTTTTAGATGTGTTTAGACCATCACTACGAACCCTAAACAACTTCCCACCAAAATGCCTAACCGATTAAGGAGAGGGGTCAAGGTGGGATCGTTTAATTACAAATCAAGGTTTAGATGGTTGCAGTTGATATACTCTCCAACCACCTATCCTATTCACTATGTTCTTAATCCATCAAGGGTGTCAATACAAGAGTGATTGCATAACAAATTATTCTAAAAAAGAGTATAATCAACTAGTCGGTATACAATGCCAATTATATAATGAATAAGATCTAGTTATCAAATGAATAGAACACAAACAGAAATTCAAATACAATATAGCTTAAGCAAAACCCAAATCCAAATGTTTCTCACATCAATCCCCTCGAATGGGGATTTAGTTACATATAATTACAATCAAAGGGAAGGCAAGTAAGAGAATAGGAAATCACCCTTGAGCCACCTTTTTTAGTTCTTTATCCTTCCTTGCCTTTGTTGCTCATTGTGCAAAGAGTGGTAAATGAGGATGCATCTAGATGGATGGATGTCTAATGGGTAGTGACAAAGGAAATAGTGTAGAGGATGGGTAGAGAGGAATGATTGGGTGAAAGAAATCTAGATTTTGTGTTGAGTTTGGGATGAAGGAAATGACTTCATGTAAAGAAATGGAGGAATTTGATAGGGGAATTATGGATGATCCAAGGTTGAAGAAGAGGATACTAGTCTAAGCTTTGTAAATTTCGTGCTTGGAATCTGGTTACATCTTGGAAGAGAAGAATATTAATAATGGCTCTCGGATTTGTACTCTTAACTGCCAGAAATGCTGATGTGTCAGGGTGTCGCGATTTTGGAGACAACGACACCACCATGGCAAATGGTTATAGATTCTTCGATATGATTGTTGTGGTTGTTTTGATCTTTTTTGGTGCAGTGACAACAACGACATTGGAAAGGCGACAATTAGACCTGAGATCCTGAGAGTGGTTGCTTGTTTGGTCACATGACGACACACAACAGTGACACCAGACCTGATTGTTTTCTTGGGTTTCAACTTCTCTGTCGCGATGTGGCTCAAGAGCGACAATCCACCACGGCACCATACCTGATTGATTTTTAGGATTTCATGTTCTCTGTAGCGTTTGGGTCGCCATAGCGACAGTACCGTGACAATACTTTGGCTGCAGTCCTCATTGCTTCAAGCCTTCTGTTACCTTGTGCCAAAGACCAAACCATCAAGGGCGACAATGCCCTGTTTTCCCACTTTATGCACATTTTTGCATCAAATTAATCTTCTTCTTCACAATTGTCCTTGTGGCACAAATAAACCTGAAACACTTGATTAACGTCGTTAAAACACATGGAAATGCCCGAGAATCAAGCATAAAGATAAGGAAATGAGGGCCAAAATCTTACCAATTTTGGTTTAATCAATTTATAAACTTATCTTGATATTATCTATCCATTTCTTGTTTAATTCAATTTATAAAAGTTCTTTAAAAAAAAGCCTCCCATAAAAAAATTTAGATCAAAATTCATAAAAGTTTGTCATTTCATCAAAGTCCTTACTGAAATTAAAATAAAAGATCCCTTATAAGTGACTCATCATATATATAGTGAGTTTCTCATAAGTGATCCCTTAGTTTAATTTTGGTAAGGACAACTATGAAATTACATTGATTTGAATGGATTTTGATTTGAATTTTTTTGTGAATGATAAGTTCATCGAAATCTATCTATAAAGAAAATTTGAGAAATTTTCATGCACTAGAACTATTTTTCTTGAATTTTCCTATATTTCACCCATTTTTTCGATGCCTTCATATTTAAAAGAAAATCGGGATAAATAGTTCTAATATTTGAAATTTTTTAAAATCTATTAATATGTAGATTTTAATGAATTTATCATCCAAGAAAAAATTCATATTAAAATTCATTCAAAACAATGTGATTTCATAGTGGTCCTTAATGAAATTAAAATAAGGAATTTTTTATGAGAGACTCACTCTATGTATATATATACATATATATATATATATGACGAGACTTGTGAGTCACTGATTAAGTTTAACAAGACTTTGGCTAAGCTGAAGTGTATGAATCTAATGATTGATAATTGTGGAACTGATATAAATAAAATCAGTTCGTCATGAGAAGAGAAAAACTGTATATATATAGGGTCCTTTAGACTTGAAATTTTTTGTGTGGCCTCAAAGATTTTCACTTGTGATAATTAGTTAAACATCAATTCATACGGATTACCATTGAGACGGTACAAAAAAATTCAAGTCTAATCCTAACTAGAGAATTATTATTATTATTATTATTATTATTATTATTATTATTATTATATAGTCATTTTCTCCTCAGTGCGCACTGATATAAGATACATTAGTGCATTGCATCTAGGCTATAGATTATGGATAAGCACTGACAAGTGCATGCAAACCAAGTCAAAGCATGTGAATCTAATGATCCACATGCAAAACACTGATATATATTTATTAGTGCGCGCTGAAGAGATTAGTTCTGTATATATATAATTATTATCAAATGCGGGATCCCACATGAATTTTTCGTGCGGGATCAAGGTTACACGATTTATCACATGTGATAAACTTTGATTCTGCATGGAAAATTCATGTGGAATCCAGTTCTAGAAAGTGTATATATATATATATTTGTGTGTGTGGCCAATCAAAGTCAATATGAGCTCACATGTGAGGGGGAGTGTTAGAGAACCCACATGTGAAGTTGTAGAGATGTGAATGAATCTCATAATGAAAACATAAAAAATAGTATAAGGGTATATATATGGTTAGAATATATATTTCAGGACGTCTACAAATTCACATTGGGCCCACAGCCCCGCATTAACAAATATTCACATCAAATGTGAATGTATTTAAAATCTTAGATGGACTATATTTTAAAATCTTAAAAAAAAAAAAATACAATTTGGGGGCTCTTTACAACCGAGGGCCCTAGGCGGTTGCCTAATTGGGCTGCCCCTAGGGCCGGGCCTGTATATATATATATATATAGTGATTTTCTAGTAAGAACGTCCTAAAATAATAAGTTAAGGACGTCCAACCACAGTCATACATTCACACTGGGTGTAAGTATTTGTTAATGTGGGGCTGTGGACCCAATGTGAATGTGTGGCTGTGATTGAATGTCCTTAACTTATAATTTTAGAACGTCCTTACTAGAGAATCACAATATATATATATATATATATATATATATATACAGACCCAGTCCTAAGGGGAGCCCAGTGAGGCAACCGCCTTGTGCCCTCGGTTGTAAAGAGCCCCTAAATTGTATTTTAAAAAAATGATTTTAAAATATAGTCCTTCTAAGATTTTAAATAAAGCATGCTTATAAATGACTTTAAAAAAGGTTCACCATACACATAATTTTTTTTTTGAGTGGCAATATTGGCACCCTTTAAAAATTGTATGTACACACTCCTTTCGTAATCACACTAATTAATTTTTTTTATAATTTATAATTTATAAATAAACTCCACTTAATACCAAAAATATCATTTTCTAAATTATAATATATTATGTTTTTGTAAGTGCACACCACTTACACCTACTATTATGTTATTTAATCAATTTTATTGTTATTTAAAATTTTATTATTATCTTCAATTCAATCACAGTTCTTTCACTTCATTTTTTTCTTTTATGTTTTCATTCTATAAAATCAGACTCAATTTTTTTTTTCTCGTCATGTCAAACATCTCTCTCAATTTCTTATCGATTGTTTTATGTCCACAAAATCACTACAATTTGAAATTTTTTGGTTGGAGATTCATTTTCTGTTTGTGAAAATGGTTGAGATGCAAGGTTTATGTCATGTCCTAATTGATTTAAAAGTAGAAATTTTTTTGATGAAATTGAAAAATAAATGATATTGATAACAAAACAATAAAAGTCTAAATAGATTTTGATTTTGAAACTAATAATAATTAATTCAAAACTTTCACAACCAATTTTGGATGATTTTGATTCATTCTCCATACTTAGCAATCAATTTGTATCTCCTTAAAAGAAATTGAAAATATATTTGAAATTAATATTTAAAAGAGAATCTAGGGTTTAAGAAAATAGAAAGAGTTATTAATGATATATGTTAATATCTAATTATTAATAAGAAACTTTTTTTTCACAAAAAATTTAAAATAGGAAACTAATTAATAATTATTTGTGGGATACTTACAAATTATTTAGTCTTTTTAGTAATTTTACTCAATGGTATTATTGAATTTTAAAAAATATAATAATCTAGGGTGTACATATAGTTTTTTAGAGGTGCTATTAACGCCACTCATTGTTTTTATTTATTTAAAAGACCCACTAATGGAAACCTAACCTATAAATAAATTTAAAAATTGACGACTATAAATATATAAATTTTTTTTAAAAGGCCCGCTAATGGAAACTCATTTATCATTCTTACAACAACAACATTGGATCAAATGTGGCGGCGGGTTAAATCCTAGCAACCCTCGTGTTTGTCATAAATAATCATCTTTTATATCTCTAAAAAAAACTCAATACTCTCTGGATACGAAAATTTAGAAGTTGTTGTTTCGAAGGTAATTAAATCAATACACGTCATATTTTTTTCTTTTTGGAAAACATGTATGCTTAATTAATACTTTTGTTGCTCAAAATGTGAAACAAGTAAGGTTTAAATGCTATATTCTTTTATGCAATTATAAAAATTTTATTTTACAAACTTTTTTTTTTGGTTGCTATTTTGTTGTGTTATAGTCTTGAGTTTGAGTTATTATATTGATTTTTACAAGTATATACTAGAGAAAAAAAAAATCAAGTAAACATACATAGCGCATCGAAGGCCTCATATTCTATAGTTCACATCGGGCCTCGAAAATCTCAGAGCCGACTATATATATGTATATATATATATACAGTCATTCTCCTATCAGTTTGTCATGATATAAAATATATCAGTTCCTTGAATGTGGATCATAGATTATGGATAAGCACTGACAAGTGCATATACACTGGGTTAAAACAATTAAATTTAATGACCCACATTCAAGGAATTGATGTATTTTATATTAGGTCGAACTGGTAGGAGAAAGATTATATATATATATATCTTTCTAGTACTGGATCAAGGTTTCTCACCGTACTATAAATCGTACTGGAATTATATATATACGGTCCCGTTCACACCAGTGCACACTGATATAACTACATCAGTACCAATGCATGTGGACCACTAATTATAGAGAAGCTTTGACAAGTGCGTACACTTTGAGTCAAAGTATGTATATCTAATGGTCCACATCCAACACATTGATGAAGTTATATCAGTGCGCACTGACTTGAACATTTCTGTATATATATATATTATAAATAGTTTTATAAAACATGATTTTTAATAGTTTTACTTGATGTGTATTGCCATCTACACCGTTTTTTTTTTTGTACCATATATAACATCTCTGTTTTATTTGCATAAGGGAGAATCGTAAGTAACTCCCAACTTTTTATTAGTAAAAAAATCTCCTATTATTAGTGTTGCAAATAAATGAGATAATAAAAGAAAGAGAGATTAGAGAGATATTAGTAACACTGAAGTAAGAGAGATGTGAGAGAGATATTAACTTTGTATGTGTATTGAACTTCAGCTAAAACTGTTACAAATGAAAAGTGAGTCTTATTTATAGACTTTGAAAAGTAGAACTGATCACAAGCAAGTGGTAGATGAGGAGAGACAAGGTCACAAGAAGTTGATAGGCGGTGGAACAAGTTGCAGATGTGAGGTGCTGGAAAGCCATCCATCCAATTACAACACTTCCCCTTGAATTTCCACAACTTATATTGTAATTTTATAGAAAAAACCCAATGGGAAAAAACCTTAGCGAAATATATATAATGATCTTCTAGACCTTGTGCTGTTGGATATTTTCAAAACTATTTCATTAAAAACATTATTAGGAAAATCCAGTGGGACAAAACCTGGTCGAAGGAAAAAAGAGTATAGTGCACACATGTACATTCAAAACTTTTCTCCCCCTAATTGAACGCTCCCCCTCATAAAAACTTCAGCATTTAATCTTGTAATTTACAAATTCGACGCATGCCTAGTCCATATACCAGCTTCTCAAAAGTTGATGTAGGCAATGTTTTGGTAAACAGATTTATAAGATTATCTATAGACTGTATTTGTTAACATCAATTTGTCGGCTCTGTTGAATCTCATAAGTATAGAAGTATTTAGGAGAAATATGTTTGGTTCTATCTCCTTTGATGCATCCCCCTCTAATTTGAGCAATGCAAGCCGCATTATCTTTAAATATCGGTGTTGACATTTCTCTAGATAATGAAAATCCACAATTATTTTGAATATGATGAATAACTGACCTTAGCCAAACACATTCTCGACTTGCTTCATGAAGTACGATGATCTCATAATGATTAGAGGATGTAGCAATCAAAGTCTATTTTGTGGATTGCCATGATATTGTTGTGCCATTATGGGTAAAAATATATCCCGTTTGTGAACAAGCTTTATGGGGATCAAACAGATACCCGGCATTAACATAACCAAGTAAACCTGAAAAATTGTTAGATTTTGTATAAAATAATCATGAATCTTTCATTCCATTACGGTAATGAAAAAGATGTTTGATCTCATTCCAATGTCTTTGAGTTTGTGTTGAACTGAATCTATCAAGTACATTCATAGAAAGTGCAATATCTGGACTAGTACACTGAGCCAGATATAACAAAGCACCAATTGTATTAAAATATGATACCTTAGGACTAAGTATCTTTTCACTATTTTCTTTTGGACGGAATGGATCCTTTTTATGATCAAGAGTTCTAACAACCATAAGAGTGCTTAATGGATGAGTATTATCCATATGGAATCTTTTAAAAATCTTTTCAATGTATGATGATTGATGGACAAATATTCCATTTGATTTATGCTCGATCTTGAGGTCGAGACAATATTTTGTTTTTCCTAGATCTTTCATTTCTTTTCAGGAGCTTTCCATGATTTTCAATTAAATTCATATCATCAATATAAACTGCTATAATAGCAAATATATAGTCTGTTTTCTTAATGAAAACAAATGGGCATATAGGATTATGAATATACCCTTCTTTTATTAGATATTTAATGAGACGATTATACCACATCCCTCCATATTGTTTTAATCCATACAAGGACCTTTGTAATTTTATCGAATACAAATTATGATATCATGAGTTACATGCTTTTGGCATTTTAAATCCTTCAAGGATTTTCATATAAATATCTGAATCCAATGAACCATATAGATAAGCAATCACTACGTCCATCAGGTGCATTTCAAGTCTTTCTAAGACAACCATGCTTATTAGAAATCAAAACGTAAATGTATCCATCATTGGTGAATATGTTTCATCAAAATGGATGATAGGTCTTGATCGTGCCAAATATGTTGTATATTTTGGCCCTCAAACCCGTATCCTTTGTTCCGTTTTTGTGCATTTTAGTGTTTCTGAATAGGCTTATTGTGCGTAATTGCAGGCATTTATACATTTATGGTGTTAGGAGCATATTGCGGGAGTTTCGACTGAAAAAGAGGCAAAACGAGACAGAAAGCATTGGAAAGTAGCCTCAGTGTGCGGGTACTGTGCAGGTAAGCTCACCCGCGCACTACCAGTAAACCAGCAAGCAAGGATCAGCACAAAGTGCAGGTCCTCACCCGCACTCAACTGCACTACACCCGAGCTTTATGGAAACCCGGGAGCTGTTCAGATGAAGATCAATAAAGTGCGAGTCCCAACCGCACTCACCCGCACTTTAAAGGTGAAAAATCCTAGAAATGGTCAAGTGCGCGGGTATTGTGCTGGTAAGCACACCCGCATAGTTCGACCCAGATACTGCCACATCAACATTTTTTGACCTATTTTCGAGAATAGTATAAATATACTTCTTCTATTTTTCAGAGAGGCTCTCCACGATTTTAGGCTTAGATTTTCTACACCACTTAACCACCTAGATCTAGGAATACATTCTCTCTCTCTCTCTCATTCACTTTTGCTACTCAACCTAAGGAAGCTAGGGATTTAAAGGAAGGTGATGATTTCCAAAGGTTATTTCTTATTCATTTCTCTTGTTTTATTTGTTGTAATGAGTAGCTAAAAATCCCACTAAGGGGTTGATGGATTAGTTTGTGAATGATTGGGCCTTTGTATATAAACTTTATTTCATCTATATGTCTATCTTTTATTGTTCTATTCAAGATTATGAATGGCTTTTCTTTGGATTTACTTGTCTTAGATACACTCTCTTTGTAAGTTCTCTTTGGATGCTATTTAGGTAGGCAATTATGTATACATGATATGCAGTTGTTTACCGCTTATGTGAATAGATGGATTTCTGGAATCCTGGGTGGATACCCGCGTTCTTCACTTAACCTCGAACGAGTGTCTGTCACTATACACCCTAGGACGGTTCTCGTGAGAGGATTAGAAGCCTTCACTATACACCCTAGCTTGGATAATTTAGTAATTTCAGAATTTCAAGCTTGATAACCGCGTTCTTCAACTAACCTCAAACCTGTGTCCGTCTCTATACACTCTAGGACGGCCCTTGTGAGAGGATTAGAAGCCCTCTCTATACACTCTAAGTTGGCTATACTAGTAACAGTTAAGTTCTAGATAGACATACGTGCATTCATTTTTAGGGTCCTAATCGAGTAACTAACACTATACATCCTAGGTTAGTTGCTTGAGAGGGATTAATCCTAGTTGGAGGCCTTCTTTATACACCTTAGGTTGGCCCCTTACTATTGATAGATAGCCAACTCTATACACCCTAGATTGGCTACTTTCGTTAAAACGTGTATATTTTCGAGTTTATTACATTTGCCCAAATGTTCGCTTATAAGTCCGTTAACTCCTTAGTCTCCATCATACATATCTTCCATTCCATTTTGCTTTCCATTTCTAGGTTGCATTGCTAGTTTAGTTTTAGTTGTTTGTTATTTCACATTTCACTACATCAACAATTTACTTTTTCGTTTATAACATGAATATTGCTAAAGTATCAACTAGTCTTAGCTAGTCCCGATCCTTGTGGACGACACCCCACTTATCGCCATACTTGTGGTTTCCAAGCCATTTAGGGCTTCGTGAGGTTTTTATAAATTTTTTTTGACAAAGTCAATTTACATACACACAAACGACCTTTGTCAGGTCTCTATGAGAAATCCTTTGCTACGAGTCGAGTCTTATATCTCACGACCTCATTTTTCTCATTACGTTTCCGTATAAAAACTCATTTGTATCCAATAGGTTTAATGTCTACAGGCGTCTAGATTATTAGTCCAAATACTTTACATTTGGCTAATGAAGTCAATTCTGTTTGAATTGCTTCTTTTTATTTAGGCCAATCAGACATCTGTCTACAATCATCGAGATTATAGGGTCATAATCATCATTTATAATTTCAGTTGTCACTGTGTATGAAAATATATCATCGATGATTGTTTCTTCATGATTCCACAATTCTCTTATATAATATATAGAAATGTTCTCATTTCTATATTCTTGTCTCTCTTTAGAAATTCCTTCCCCTATAGGGGTTTTAGCCACTCTGGTAACTTGTGTCTTCTCAGGGACATTTAACTCTTTAGAGAAATTGGATCTATTTGTTTTCCTTTTTGGGGAACAATATTTTTTGAACCAAATGGTTTACCATGCTTCTGATAGGTGCAATAGATTATTCTGTTGCTATCATTTGTTTAGATTGTTTTTCTGGAACAATCACCCGTGCTGGTACATTAACAGCTGGGATGTATGGTTTTGTTACCTAGTAGCATATGTAACTGCATCTGGTAACTGATTCGCTATTGCTTGAAGATGTACTATCTTACATACTTCATTCTCACATTGAGATATGTATGGGTCTGAATGAATTACACTATAAACTTTCTAGGAAAGTTCACGCTTCTCTTCAGAGAAGGTCTTTCTTTCCCCTAATGACGGGAAATTAGTCTCATTAAAATGACAATCTACAAAAAAAGATCACCAGTCAAAGGTTCCAGATATTTAATAATTGATGGTGAACCAAGACCAATATATATTTCCAAACGCCTTTGGGGTCCCATTTTAGTTCTTTTTGTTGGTACAATTAGGACATATATCGCACACCCAAATGTACGTAAATGAGATATATCTGGTTGATGGCCAAGTACAAGTTATACTGGTGAATAATGATGATAAGTAGTGGACCGAAGTCAGATTAATGTAGTAGCATGTAAAATAGCATACCCCCATACAGAAATCAATAATTGTGTTTGTAATAATAAAGTCTTTGCAATTATCCGTGAAACAAATTATGGTGTGTTCAATATTAATCTAGAGGGGGGGTGAATATATTTTAATCAATTTTACCCAATTTTCGTGATTAGTCAAGTTTACGAAAATGCCTCTAACTAGTCAATTTATATAGCAAGTGTAATATATGCAGAAATATAAAAGACATTTGATATTTACGTGGAAACCTTCAACAAGTAAAAACCACGGGCTGTTATGTGCGCCACACACGAACCTCGAATCCACTAATTGCAATGACGTTTACAACCTAGGTTGACCTCAACCTCTCACGGTCTATAACCCGCCACTATTACCCGCAGGCCTGTAAAAGTGGACCTAGTCCAATTTGCTTACACCACTCACCGGTAGTCACAAGACTCACTTCTCAATGAAGAGAATAAACAACCTAATGTGAATAATATGATATTCAAAGAGCAAGTAATGCTAGGTTACACTAAATGCTATCTAGGATGAAAGATGACAATAATCACAATCCTATATATCAATATTTGCTATATGACATGTCATAAAGCTTAACTATCAAAGATTAAGCAATCCTAATAATAACTATCAAAATACAACTCTCAAACAATCAACACAATTATCTCAATCTTGTCAATAGAATATTTTCTATAAGCATACAAGTAATAAATGAGATTGCTTGTTAAGAAAGACACACAATATGTAAGATATTAGTGACCAACTTACCAAGCTAAAAGTGTTGAATAAAAACCAAGCATAGCTGACATCTAGATGATCATGGATGATGCTAAATGATGATTTGATGCACTTGGATATGTGTTTGAGTAAACAAAGGAGAGTTATTTAATGATTTTTTCTCTTTGGAAAAATACTAAGTCAAAATATGATTTGGACTCTCTTCAAACTGACCTAAAGGCAAAATAGCATATATATAGGGTGACAAAATGATGCTACGACGTTTAGATAAGTTTTCAAAAATTTTGCCTTGACCGCCTTACACCCGCTCTACGTAGGGCAGTTGTAAGGTGGTTCACCTAGGAAATGAAGAACATGTTCTTCATGACCGCTCTACGCGTAGGGTGGTTTTCAGGTGAAATGGGGGCGGTTGCTCTCGGGATTTTGAGAGCCGCCCTGCACCCGCTCTACGTAGGGCGATTGTAGGGTGGTTTACAAACGATTAAAAAATAGACCAGTGGCACTGCTCTACGTAAGGGTGGTCGTAGAGCGGTCAAGAGCAATTTTGCTCTAACCGCCTTACAACCTCCGTTTGTAGGGCGGTTGAAGGGTGGTTTGCTAGCACCCCTAAACAAACATGATGCATCAAAAACATGGCATTTAACACAAGATGCAATCAAATTAAACATGCCAGAAGAGAGATTAATGAACATTAAAGCACACATTATTAAGACATACAAAATACAAAAATAAGAATTATGCATGTGTTGTGAGTGTGTGCAACTACATCTTTTCAAGGCAAGTAAGCACTTAGAAATTTACCTTTGAAGTGCTTGATCTCTTGAGGCCTTGAGAGGGCCTTGGTTATGCAAAACATCAACCATCAAAAGCCTAAGCTACCCTTACAATAAACCCCACTTGTGGTTTGTCACCGAAATAAGTCAATCAACCTTGAAGAACTTACAATCCGGACACGTTTAATAAGCGATTCTACTAATCCATTCCGATTATGAACATGTGAAACTGGATGTTCAACATCAATCCTAGCCATTTTGCAATATTCATCAAATGTCTTAGAAGTAAATTCACCAGCATTATCAAGACGTATGGACTTAATTGAATAATCGGGAAAATGTGCTTGAAGCTTGATAAGTTGTGCAAGAAATCTTGCAAAAGCAACATTACGTGTTGATAATAAGCAAACATGTGACCATTTGACAGATATGTCAACTAGAACCATAAAATAACGAAATGGTCCACTTGGTAGATGAATAGATCTATATATATTCCCCTGAATTCTTTGTAAGAATGATGAGATTCAAAACCAACTTTAGAAAGAGACGGTTTTATTGTTAATTTCCCTTGGGAACATCCAGTACATAAATTATCATGGGATAAATGAATATTCTGGTTCTTTAATGGATGTCTAGGAGAATTTTCAATGATTCTACGCATCATTGTAGATCCTGGGTGACCGAGACGATCATGCAAAAATATAAACATTTTTGGATCTGAGAACTTTTGATTCATAATTGCATAAACTTCTACATTTTTGATAATAGTGTAATATAATCCAAAAGATAAAGCACACAACTTTTCTTTAATGAGTTTCTGGCCTGAATCATGGGAAGTAATGTACAGATATTCAATATTCTCTTTATTCATAATTTCAATATGATATCCATTCCTCCATATATCTTTAAAACTAAGCAGATCTCTTTTGAATCTGCTTGAATATAATACATCATTGATACATAATTTAGTATCGTTTGGTAGTAATATCGTGGCTCTTCCAGAGCCTTTTATCAGTTCGCTGGATCTAATACTGTACTAACATTTGCTTTGAGCAAAGTTAAATTCATAAAATATGTATAACTCCGCAAAATTGTATGAGTTGCTATCAACTGAACATATATCTCCTGCTTCTAGTTTTTCAATAACTCCAGATTTATCGTTTAGATTTATTTTGTACGCTTTATAAAGACAAAGTGATCAAAAAGTATATATTGCATTGGGATATATTTTACATGAACATAATAATAAAGCAATACTACTGTAAGTAGTATTTAGACATATTTTACATACTAACAAAATAATACTACTGCAAGTAGTATTTAATTGGTATGGACATATCCATCACCAATTGAAGCAGTTGTCTTTCGAGTCATCAAAAAAATCTGCAACATTGAGATTTGTGATATCCCTGGGATATGAATCCTCAATGAAATGAGTTTCAGGATTCTTTCCTTTTCCTTTAATTGATGCTTGATATAGATCCACCGGATGTTTAGGTGTATTACATTCATTTGACCAATGATTATAACAGCCATACCTAAAACAAACACTATCATTTGCATTAGGCATATTTTGAATATCTTTTCCTTTATATTGTTTGGCCTCATAAATATTCCACTTATGTTGAGTGTTTTGATTATAACCACCTGATCCAGAATAACAACGTCCTCTTTTGAAGCTACGACCACGATCCCAAACAGGATTATGACCATAACCACGATCGTAATCAGGATTACGACCATTACCATGCCCACGATCAGAATTAAGATCATACCCACGATCACGACCACGACCACGATCACAACCACGACCACGACCACGACCATGGTATCCGACAGTATTAGCATTCACTTATTTTACATACTAACAAAATAATACTATTGCAAGTAGTATTTAATTGGTATGGACATATCCATCACCAATTGAAGCAGTTGTCTTTCTAGTCATCAAAGAAATCTGCAACATTGAGATTTGTGATATCCCTAGGATATGAATCCTCAATGAAATGAGTTTCAGGATTCTTTCCTTTTCCTTTAATTGATGCTTGATATAGATCCACCGGATGTTTAGGTGTATTACATTCATTTGACCAATAATTATAACAGCCACACCTAAAACAAACACTATCATTTGCATTAGGCATATTTTGAATATCTTTTCCTTTATATTGTTTGGCCTCATAAACATTCCACTTATGTTGAGTATTTTGATTATAACCACCTGATCCAGAATAACAACGTCCTCTTTTGAAGCTACGACCACGATCCCAAACAGGATTATGACCATAACCACGACACGCCCACGATCAGAATTAAGATCATACCCACGATCACGACCACGACCACGACCACGACCACGACCACGACCACGACCATGGTATCCGACAGTATTAGCATTCACTTATTTTACATACTAACAAAATAATACTATTGCAAGTAGTATTTAATTGGTATGGACATATCCATCACCAATTGAAGCAGTTGTCTTTCTAGTCATTAAAGAAATCTACAACATTGAGATTTGTGATATCCCTAGGATATGAATCCTCAATGAAATGAGTTTCAGGATTCTTTCCTTTTCCTTTAATTGATGCTTGATATAGATCTACCGGATGTTTAGGTGTATTACATTCATTTGACCAATAATTATAACAGCCACACCTAAAACAAACACTATCATTTGCATTAGGCATATTTTTAATATCTTTTCCTTTATATTGTTTGGCCTCATAAACATTCCACTTATGTTGAGTGTTTTGATTATAACCACCTGATCCAGAATAACAACGTCCTCTTTTGAAGCTACGACCACGATCCCAAACAGGATTATGACTATAACCACGACCGTAATCAGGATTACGACCATTACCACGCCCACGATCAGAATTAAAATCATACCCACGATCACGACCACGACCACGACCACGACCACGACTACGACCATGGTATCCGACAGTATTAGCATTCACTTATCGGAGTGCTATAGAACTAGTCGGGTGTGATCCATGATTTTTTATTAGTAGCTCATTATTTTTTTCTGCTACTAAAATGCATGAGATCGGTTCTGAATATTTTGAGAATATAAATGAAAATCGAATCATAATATATATGCTTTATCTTATTTAATATTATTTTCTCATTCAAATAATTTTGTTTTCTATTCCAATCTTACTTATTTTCACCATAATACCATGTTATTTCTTTTTTAATAATCAATTTGTTAATTTCTACAATTTAAATACCACTGTCCAATTTTGTTTAGTGGTAAAGAATACTTATTTAGTTTAACAATTTCTTATGTTAGAGTCTCCATACCCATAGACGATATATATAAAAAAATTGTATGATTAAGATATGTCAACCAAACATAGGCATATATCTATGTTTAACTATTAAGATATTTTATCAAACAAACATTTATCATTTTTAAAAATTAAAGTAGTCTTTGTATATTAGAAAAATACTGTGACTACAATTAAAATTTTAATTAGTTTTCTAACTCTTAAACATTATTATCAAATCATGAATTAAGGTTTCTATATTATTTTTAGAGTAATTTTGGACGTTCTAACTCTATATCTCAACTTGTATTTCAACTACTAATGTTTTCATAGACAAATAGATATACATTAATAGTATTTTTTATTAATTCTTTTTTTGACATACCCTTTATACATGTTGATATAACTCATTGTTTTACGACGCACCCCCCGTTAAAAACAATTTCTGGCTCCGTCACTGCTCATCACGACAAAGCAAGCTTTGATAAATTATGAGCGACAAAATTTGTCCTCCTTAAAACACATTTTACGGTACAACAAGACATTTGTTGCAAAAACACTCTAAGGGCGCGTTTACTAATCGGGAATGAGAAGAATCGGAAACAAGTTCCACTGGAAATGGAATGGAAAGGAATTGGAATTAAGTTACTAAATTCCATTACCGTGTTTACTAACTTTCTTAAAATTAGAGATGGAATCAAATTTATATAAAATTGATTATAAAAAAACCCTTGTGTACAATATATATATATATATTTATATTTATATGAGATATGGCTATAACTTACAAAAAAAGTTTATTTAAAGAAAAAACAATAGAAATCCAAAGCAAAAACAATATGAATTCATGTCAATTCAAAATTTTTTTTTCCGTAGTATTGTGTTTTGGCTTTCATCAAACAAAATTTTTTTTTTTTTATTAACAATTCACACACATATAAAGTAAAAATCAATTGCGAAATATATAAATATAAATATATATATATATATAGTTATTTATATAGATATTGTTATTTAAAAAAAAAATAATAAGTGGGGGATATTTTAGTAAAAATATATGAATTCCCTTTTTAATCAGGAAAGGGAACTTGATTCTAGGGTGAGTGAGGGGAATCAAGTTCCCTTTCAATCAAGAACTTAATTCATGATATGTGTGTGGGGTCCACGGAACTTAATTTCCAAAAAAATTAGTAAACACATGATTCGAAAATTAGGAACTTAATTCCCTTTCCATGGTAGGATTCCTGATTAGTAAACACGTCATAATTGCTTGAAATACCGATTCCTTGTTATTAGCTGGCCGTTAGTTAGTGGTTACTTGACCTTAATATATATATTTTTGAGAACTTTATTTAAATCTAAAGAAATATAATTATTTAAGAGATTTTTTTTCTATAATTGGACTAAAAATATAATGAAAAAAAAAAAAAAACAAAAATATGTTAGAAAATAAAAAATAAAAAATAAAAAATATTTAAAAATATAATATAATAAAGGAAGTTGATATTGACACTCATAAAATGATAAGCATACCTATATTTTAATAAAAATTTTAATTACAAAAATATCCCAGTATGAATTTACTAATAAGGACAAATTAATTTAATTAAAAATAAACAAAATACAATTTACACCCATTAATTACACCCATATCTTTAACTATATCACTTTATTAAAAAAATAATAATAATAAAAAAAAAAACTCTAATTCAAACTTAATTATATATATTTTTTATGTGTATAGAATGACTTCCTCTCTTATATTCTGCAATCTCATAACCGCATGGTAACCTAGTATGGCACATACTCTTAATTGTTGTATATGTGCGAGTTGTACCCCCTTCAACTATGTATGTAGCAATAGTCCAAGGTGCTCCAAAAAAACCCAGAACTGCAGCTTGATCCCCGACCTAAATTAAGAGAATAACTTCAGGAAACAAATGAGCATAAAATCATACGATATCTATGTCTCATTTTCCAGCACACGTTCGCTGCATTATTTTCCAAGGCATTAACATACAATTTTCCGGGGCATTATCTATGTCTCATACAATATTGAATTTCAATGAATAACACGTTCGCTGCTTGTTTGGTCAATATCACAACACACGCTCGCTACATTATTAAGTATGTCAAAAAAAATGATAATCCCACCAGGACGAAAAGCTTCCCAAGGCTGCAAAGAAATTTTCAAAATGAGATCAGTTGTCTATGAACTCTCTCTAAAGGATGGACGTGTTAATAACTTATGAGAGTTTATAAATAAATATTATTAAAATGAAAATATTCATTTAAATAAGGGTACTATTGGTATTAAGATGGACGTTTATAGTAATGTTTTAATTTTAAATTTTAGATATGAGTGTACTTATAAATATGGGTGCACTTATCATATTTATGAGTGTCAATATCTGTACCATATAACAATCAATAAAATCATTACAAAATTAAAACAAAAATAAAATTATTTTAAAATATCATAAATATAATATATCATGATTTTTTGCATAACGTGCTCAAAAGCACGTATCTATGGGTGCGTTTGGCACAGAGATGAGATATGATAGGGTGAGACGGGACAAGACAAAACTGTTAAATGTACTGTTATACGTTTGATATGGATGAGACCTGACGGAACAAGAGGTTCAAATGACCAGAGTACCCCTCATTTGTATATATATAATAATAAAATATAATATATATTATCGTATATTATATATATAATTGTATATGTAATAATTTTTAATAAATTATATATAATTATACATAATAATAAAATATAATATATATAATATATAATATATATTGCTTTATAATATATATTATCTTATATATATTATTATATATATGTCAGATATATATAATATATTATATAATACATATACACATAAATTATATAATATATAATTTAATTTTTATATATATTATTATAATATATATAATAATAACATATATTATATATTATATATTATCATATATATTATTATATATAATATTATATATATATATACACACATAATATTGCACAAATTTATGATTTCTTAAAGATTTTAAGATAAAAATGTCTTTTTGAGACTTGTATGGGACAAGTCTGGCCTTAAGTCTTAGATGGAACCAAATTTGGTGATTTTTATCCTACCTTGTCCCGCTCTATTCCATACTAATGTTACGCTAAACATAGAACAAGAAGAAGCTGTCTCACGTTGTCCTGTCTCCGTTTCGTCTACCAAATGCACCCTATTGGTATTGTGCATCTCTTAGCCGTAGTTTTTGGTTTTATATCGCATATTATTTGGTTTTTATTTTTTTAATTTATAGATTCTAATTTTTATTTTTTATTTATGATATAAAAATTATTATTTTAAGATATTGATTTTTTATTATTAGTATATTAGTATATATATTTTTATTCTTGTTTGTTTCCACTTTCCAGAGAAAATCGAAAATGTTGGTGAGGTGATGCATTCATCTATTTCCATTATGTAGTTTATGCCGTTTCCGTTGAAAGGTCTCTCACTCTCTCCTAGTCGAAACTCCAGAAAATCATACCCCAGAAATGGAAACGAAGTGTTGGAATTGAAGAGAATCATGATTCTATGATTTCAAACCTTTTAATTTCTCTTGAAGAATTTGCCAGCCATGGCCATTTATCGAAAGCATTCGAGGTTTTTTCACTTATTTGGCGCAATGTCTCCTGTTTTGAATCTCGTGATGTTGTTTTACATTCAATATCTTCTGTTTTGTTGTGTTGTAAAAATGTTAAATCGATCAAACAAGGTCAACAGATTCATGGGTTTATAATCTTTTCGGGTATGGAACAAAACCCTCTTTTAGTGCGCAGGCTTGTTGATTTTTATTCAAGTTTTGATCTTGTTGTTGATACTCGGATTGTTGTTGAAACTTCAAGGGTTTCGAACACTTTGCCTTGGAATCTGCTCATTTCTTTGTATAATAGAAATGGACTTTTTGGGGAGACTCTGTCTGCTTATAAGCGGATGGTGGATAGAGGGATTGTAGCTGATAAATTCACGTATCCGTCTGTTCTAAAGGCATGTGGTGAGATATTGGATTTGGGATTTGGACGGGAGGTTCATCGGGCCATTGATGCTGGTAGTGATGAGTGGGACTTGTTCGTGCAAAATGCGTTGGTCGCCATGTATGGGAGGTTTGGGGAGGCGGGTGTAGCGCATTGCTTGTTCGATAAAATGCCAGTGAGAAATACCGTTTCTTGGAATACGATGATCTCTATTTATGCCTCAAAGGGAATGTGGGAACAGGCTATGGAATTGTTTGAGAAAATGCTAGAGCAAGATGTTGAAATTAATATCATAACTTGGAACACCATAGCTGGTGGGTGTTTACGGAAAGGCAATTTCAATTCGGCTCTCAGGTTGATTTCCCAGATGGTACTTTGTGGTGCTTACTTGGATCCGGTTGCAATTATAATCGGTTTAGGAGCATGTTCACATATTGGGGCCATAAAATTGGGTAAACAGATTCATAGTTATGTGATTTGTAGTTCTTATGATAAGTATGATAATGTTAGAAATGCTCTGATCACTATGTATGCAAGGTGCCAAGACCTTGAGCGTGCTTATATGATGTTCCTGTTGGTAGAAGAAAAAAGTATAATTACTTGGAACTCTATGCTTTCTGGTTTCTCTCACATGGATCGGTCTGAGGAAGCTTCCTTCCTTTTTAGGGAGATGTTGCTCTCTGGGATTGAACCAAATTATGTAACAATTGCAAGCATTCTGCCTCTTTGTGCTCGGGTTGCAAATCTACAACATGGTAAAGAGTTTCATTGCTACATTACAAGGCGTCAAATATTTAAAGACTGTTTGTTATTATGCAATGCTCTTGTAGACATGTATGCAAGATCGGGAAAAGTTGTGGAAGCTAAGAGAGTGTTCGACTCGATGAGCACACGTGATGAAGTCACTTATACTTCCTTGATTGCTGTATATGGGGTGCAGGGAGATGGAGAAACCGCATTAAAATTATTCGATGAGATGATCAAGTTTCAGATCAACCCAGACCATGTCACCATGGTTGCAGTTCTATCAGCTTGTAGTCATTCAGGTCTTGTAATTGAGGGTCAAATGTTATTCGAAAAGATGTCAACAGTTTATGGTATAATTCCCCGTCTGGAGCACTTTTCTTGCATGGTCGATCTCTATGGAAGGGCTGGTTTGTTGAATAAAGCAAAGGGTATCATCACTAAAATGCCTTACAAGCCAACTGTTGCCATGTGGGCTACACTCTTAGGAGCCTGTCGAATATATGGAAAGACAGACACCGGGGAATGGGCAGCTGGGAAATTGCTCGAAATGAAGCATGAAAATTCTGGTTACTCTGAGTTGATTGCTAACATGTATGCAGCTTCTGGTCGTCAGGACAAGCTAGCCGAGGTGAAGACTTCCATGAGAGACTTGGGAGTGAAGAAGGCTCCTGGCTGTTCTTGGGTTGATGTGGGCACTGGATTTTCTTCCTTTTTGGTGGGGGATACATCAAACCTCCAGTCAGGGGAGATTTACCCCGTGTTGGGTGGACTGACCGAGCTAATGAATGCTGCCAGTTATGTTTGTTCAGAGGACTCAGAAGATGAAGTAATTTTAGGAATGAGATGAAAATTGAGATGGTTCTTGTTCTTGCTGGATTCTCTGTAGAATTAGTTAAAATACAAGTATACAACGTTTTGAGTGTCCACTGAAGTGGAGCAGAAAAGGCCCCCATCAGAGCTCAACACTGGGAGAGCTCAGTGCTAGATGGAACTACTATTGAAAAGTCTGTCAGTGTACAATATTTTGGTTATTTCAAGCTTTAAGCAAATCCGAGCTGATTGCTTCAGATTCCCAGATTCTTTTGGCATCTGCATAGCCGCATTGCCACATTTGGAAAGAAATTATAAATTTGCTTTTATAGAAACAGGTACATTCCTAACAACCACATCAAAATTTGATATATAATGAAACAGTTATTGTAGCACATTACTTAACAGATTAATGGGAGGATTATTTGTACATTGTAATTGTATTACATACACTGCAATACAAATTCTGATTTCTTTCTCCTTAGATATGTAAACACTGAATCAAAAAATCTAAACAGGTATCAAAACTCCTATTTACTACATGGGTAGCTAGTCTTTCATTGACAATACTGCTGTTTGGGGGATTTCAAGAATTCCAGAGGAAGAACAAAGTTTATTAGATGCTCTTCTTCTTGCTCAGGTATAGATAAAATATGATTCTTATTTCTTATTGAAAACAATCACTATTTCTAAATGGATTCTTGTTACTTACAGAGGGAGAGCAGATGTGGAAAGGCCATTTCAGATATGATTTGACAACCTCTGAAATTGAGGTAGTTAGCTTAACGCATAACTAGAATTGTTTTTGTTGTGAAATATCGGTCTTTTTCTTGAATATATTTTAGGTACATCACGGCTGAATGTCTTATATTTTAGGTACTTCCTGCAGGTTATTAGTGGCAGGGTAAAGTTTCTTACTCAACTGAAAGAAGGATGGAACATGGATTATTTATCAAAAGCTGAGGACAATAAAGCCTGTCAGCAAATTGATCCATTTATATTTTACTGCAAGAACCACGATGAGGAATTACTCTTTTGTGTTGCAAGCAGCGAGAAGGCAAAATCAGAGATTATAACTGCAGCTACTGTGCCTAATTGCGCCATCTTGATTATTATAAATGTAAGGCGGAGTGGGGTCATTGTTTCAGTTTCTAGTGCCATGGAGGGAATATGTTACAAATATTGCGAAATATCTTGGCCAGTGGTACAGACTGTGGTCATTATTAATCCTGATTGAATGTTTGCAACCATATGAAATTAAGTCCTTATTTTTTATTTTTTTCTTTTTCCGATTATTTTCTAAGCAAAATAGACATGGTAGTTTAGATGGTATTATATTAAAGACCTGTTAACCCAATGGGTTGCCATTTGGCTATTCCACTGAGCCTTCATAGCTTGAAGGGAAGATTACTTTTGATTATGTAGAAAGCTTTATGACACATTCTTGTAATCTGATTGCTCCTTTTGTTTTTTAAGGCAACCCCACCTGAATATGGCCATGTGTTCCTGGTACCATGGGGATCTAACAGACTTTACCAGTTTGATGCAGTATCCTTGGAAATGATGTTCAGGGTCTCTATTGAAACAAATAACCTTCTTTCCACTTGTTCTATGATTCCTCTAGCCCGGTGCTTCTCATATATACTTTCAGGCATTGAATTGCTTTTTTTTACTTGCTTCTACCAGTGTGTTGTTAATTGCAAATATTATTGGCATCATTATTCTTCAACTTTGTTCCATAAGATAGTATGTGAGGGCTGGAGAATCATTGATGATCAGGACGTCATTTCTTAATAAATGTTCAGAGCTCTTAATAGACAGGACATTGGTCTATGGTAAAGGTTTTCTAATTTTTAATTCTATTATTAAGTTGAATATGTTGAATTTTGCTTACATGAAATGAGTTTTATTTTCACAGGTAAAACAAGATAATTTTTTTTTATCTTAATAAAGGGTGTTTGTGTATTGTCTTAATTTGTTGTTCTAAATCTTGAACATTAGCATCATATTTAGAAGATTGTATCTATAAAAAGCATTGTCATCTTATATAATCAATAGATTATATTGTATTACATTCTGCGTTTGTGAGGGTAGGATTGGAACCGAAGAAGTATTAATGTTAAAGATGTGTTGAAATCAAGGTTTGCTATTTGAATTATTTATTGGGCTAGCACCCTTACGCATTCTAATGTGTTTTTTTTCTTCTAGATGTGTGCATCAAACTAAAATTTATTTATTTTCTTCTGTTGGTGTAGGCCTGCTATTTTTCCAGATCATTTGCCTGTGGATCTCATGCTTGTTGATACTTTCTTTACTGATGGGCGAACAGAAACTTGCTCCAGTAATGTGATGGATTACCCTGTTAAGGCCTCCTCCTTGAGTGCACCTATAACATTAAGATGATGGTGGAAGTTATGTCTGAGACTAGTTCTTAGTCACAGGAAAAAATCATTCCATACAATATTCTAATATCTGATTGTGGCAAAAAGATGTTTTTCTTTCTTCAAGTATAATGGCCGTTAATCCATTATGTCTAATTACTAGTAAGAGCTTCTTTCTTGGCTTTATATTACACTCTGGAAGAGATTTGTAGGCAATTAATTAATTTAAACCTTCAATTTTGATTTTTTTTTTTTTTTTTTTTGGCAGGCAAGGAAATCTGAGCATATGGATGTGTCTACTTTCACTTGATTTGAGCTGAAAGGGAACTAAACAGATTTTATGTTCAAGTTCCTTGGCACTTCCCTTTTATTATTTGAAATTTGAAGTGTGATTCGCGAAAGAGAAGGGATGAGGGGTGAAGGGGGGATGGGTTGCATGTGTTTGATATTGATTGTGTCATTAGTGTAATGAACAACAGTTAATATAATTATGTTGAGCAACGACTGTTGGAGAGTAGTTGCTGCATGAAGTGATCTACACTAATCATTTAGTGTTTAGAGGAAGAGAAAGAGGGGACAGAAGAAAAGAAACAGTAGTTTTGTGGGGAACTGCAAAATGTATCTTCTTGACTTCTTCATATGTGACCCATACTATTATAGGCTAGCACAAGATTCCTTATTTTTGATTACTTTTTCGTGTTCAGATATTGAGCTCTAAAACATGACTTGTTTTTTATTCTGATTGCATGTATATTTAATATTCTATTGATTGATTTTGTTGTATTTCTCTTGTACTATATGTGTGATCTATAACTAGTAAGCTTTGAGTTCCCATGGTGCAGTAGGTTCAGCAGGATATTGTTGCATGTTTTTTTGGTTAATGCTTATACTTTCTTATAAATCATCCAAAGTGCCATAATTTTATTTTATTTTATTTTATTTTATTTTTTTTTTCATTTTGGTGATTGATTTTTATATCCTGGTACAGATTTTGGTAACCTCATGCAACCTTTCAGCATGGGAGTGCAGTGGATACTTCTTGTTCAGATCAAGGTGTGAATTTGATCAAGTCACTGAGGAGTGAGGACACTATGCGTAAACATCTGAGTGCTGTTTTACTCGACGATGAAGGCTTCAGACAGTGCAGCAGCTCTGTTGCAGCATTGCAAGTAAGCTTGCTGATTGAACTCAAAACCTTCTCTGATCTATGACATACCAAACTTGCTGCAAATAATCAAATTTTATTGGTGCTCACACTTGTTGGTTCATTTACTTCAGATTGGTTCTTTCACTAGACAACTAGCAACTGACATCTTGTTTGTAATAAGATTTCTTTTTTTCTTTTTGTCCTTGTAATATGAGTGTTGTGCTCTGTTAGGTCGATAATGTTCATTTTTGAGACCTTTAATCCCTATAATTTATTTTATGTTTTCGTGTGAAATTGGACGTTTTGATGTGTTTGTTAAGTATTTGCAGGAATTAACTATTAAGATGAGATTGGAGATAAAATGGTGATTTTAGAAGATATTGAAGAAATCAGGAATTCAAGAGAAGAATTGAAGCTGGAATGAAGAAACAAAGTATCAGGTCCCTCGGGCTAGACATTGCGGTTAGACAAAATATAATTCTAGTAGCTTTCGCAAGCTGATACCATGTTTTAGGATTTTTGTGATATTTATATTCTAGAGTCAAACAATCACTATGGAGTCAATTTCACTATTCATTGAAAAAAGATAATTTTGAAGCTAAAATGAAGTATCTTAAGCATTTTTTATTTTTTTTTTAAGTTTCAATTTTTCTTCTCTTTAGCTTCAATTCAATAGCACCCAAATTAACCCAGTTCGAAAATCATCATTAATTGCTATTTAACTTTTTATTGTACAGTAAAGCCCCAATATTTTCTCCAAAATTTTCTCTCTCCGCCGTTGAACTTGTGAGAAGAAGCTCGAAGGGTAAAAATTTGCAGAAATGTCTGATATTCCACCAGCCTTTATCGCGGACATATTCTTGAGGTTGCCGTGAAGTCTCTTTGTCGATTTAGTTGTATATCCAAACCATGGTTGGCTTTAGTCAAGGACCTCAAGGTCTACTCTGAAAAGATTTGTGGATAAGTATTCCAAGCGATTTTGATTTTGGCTTTTGTGATTATAAGTTATAACCGTGGAGCTATCCATTTTGTGATTTTTTACCATGAACGCCCAACCATGATTGCTGCCTTTGAATTGGTGTAAGAAAAGTTCAAAACCTTACCACCTCCTGATTTCATGTTAAATGAGGTTGATGGCGTTTTTAAATATAGTACTAATTTTGGTCATTTGAGTGGCTGTCTTTGCTTATCAATTGAGGCCGATTCTACGAGCAAGGGGGTTACGAAGGAATACGGTGTGGCAGGAACTTGGACCAAGATTTTAAGAACCGAATCAGTCCATTTTTGTCAGTTGCACCCATTATGTTATTTGAATAACAATGAAACAATTTTGGTGAGACTTCCGAAGAACAACCTGACGTTTTGGGATTCAGGAGATGAAGAATTCAAGAATGTGAACATTGGTAGAGTAGAGAATGTGTACGTGAAGAATCTTGTCTCACTAAATCGTATAAAATGGTTTCACAACCGAAGGTATTGATAACTCTTTCCTTTTCTATATTTGATCTTTTATCATCATTAGTATCTATATATTATAAGAACAATACCAGTTTTAGTTGTGTATGATTTTGTTTTTGGTCACGGTGTTGGTGTATAAGTATCGATGAACCTTACAGAGACGAAGCCAGAATTTTATCTATGAGGGAGCCGAATGAAAATAATTATTAAGTTTCATCGGTTGTTTTACGGTTGAGCTTAAGTTTTATTCACCCTGTATATGGATCTTTTGGTTGTTATAATATATGTGGATGAAGCAATATCAAGAAGTTGAAATTATCGGCTACAATTATCAGTTTTGTATTTTTATTCCAAGTAAAAAATTTTATTTTATTCTAGTTTTGTATATTATTAAGTTAAAAAAAATAGATATTAAATATTCAAAATTATTTTTCACTAATAAAACCAAATGCAATATATACTCTTTAATCAAAAATAATACATGCAATAACTACAATTAATAATAATAAACAAAAACAAATATGATTAATAATAATACTCAAAATCCCAGATAAAGTCAAATAACAATTAACATATTTTTCTTATAATTTAAATTTGTCAAAACAATTATCAAGTAAAATTAACTTATAATAACAACCAACAAATTTAAAAAAATTAATTGAAATAAATAAATAAATATATATATATATATATATATATAATTTTATTAGGGATAGAAGAAATATATAAAATTGGTTGGGTTGGGGTATGATAAAAAATAAAATTAACAAAAATATATTTTTAAGGAACAAATAAAATAATTGTATATATATATATATATATAATTGTATGTATTATAAAAATTATATACTCTAAATCTTAAGAAATCTCATTGGTTGGGGCCTGGGGGTCCATACCATTGTGAAGCTTTACAACAAAAAAAAAAAAAAAACAAAAAAAAAAAAAGGGTAATATGAAAAAAATGTTGTCTTCTATGCTCAACTATGGATCACGCCATTACTACATTCTTGCAACTTGGGCTAGTAATTATCATGGTTGGTTTGCTACATGTAATCGATTGTGTTGAATACTTTTTTTATTTTTTTATTTTATTTTTAAGGGAACATTAACATTCAACTGTAGAAAAAGATACGATCAGAATTAGTGTTGGTATAAATCTATTAAATACTTAATTATAAAAATTATATACATACTATATTTATGTTATAATTTTATAATAAACTCATAATTATATTAATTTATTATTAAAATATGATTCATTCGATATATACAAATGGTATATAGCTACTCTCATAAATGGAAAGAGAGATGCTCCCCTAATTACAACTACTCTCATAATTATTATTTATTCGATATATAATTATTTATTTAAGATTATCCTAAAATTACCAACATTTTTCTAATGTGGTTGGACTTTCCCTAGTGAGCATTCACCACTACGTTTCAACGTCTAGGTATGTATATATATTATTTGTCTCTCCTTAGCTATTAATTCCTAAGTGTGGGTGCCCTCTCTCCGATTGTGGGAGTTGCATTCCGGACTGAACTAATAGAGTCTTATCTCATCTGGTCCTGTAATTGTTGCTGTAATTGAAAAAAAAAAAAAAAAGATTATCCTAAAATTTTATAAAATTTTTCTAATTTAAGATATAAATATCTATTTTTTTTAAAAAATTCTTTACGAATATCCGCTGTATTAATATTATTCTTGAAATATCCATAAACCTATAAATTTGATTTGTAAGGCCATACCGATATTGATATTTTCTTCCGTGGACAATTGGACTTGACAGATAAAATTAGACCCGTAATTTTATTTTTTGGGTCAAATTAATAGGTGGGTGAAATTTTAATGTACGGTACAAGCAAACAAGTACGCACTTGTACGTTCGGCGATCCGCCATCTCAATTTTTTGTCTTTTGTTTACCTACCACGTGTCAAATTCTGATTTGCAGGAACAAGTGTAGATATGAGACCAGTCAGAAAAATCGAATCGCATAGGTATCATGAATTCATGATCGTCAAACACTAGAATTTCAATTATATAACGCAAATCTTCGATTATCTTCAATCCTCTGAAAATCGCAATTCCTCCAAGAATTACTAGTTTACTTCTCTGTAGATCACGACTTTCAAGGTATACCTTGTCGAATTGTTAAAAATTAACTGATTTTCTTTTCTCTCTTTCAAATTTATTGTTCATTTAAAGAAAATAATTTCATGTGAAATCTATTCGGTTAATGAATTTGTAGTGTTATTGCAGAAGTTAATTTTTTGTTGAACAAAAGCTTGGTGGAGCTCCTGATTGTTTTGTCAATCTCGCTGAGGTCTTAAATTATTCTGTATTTGATTTTTGTACTTTGAATTTTGCATGTTTTTGTCTTCACTCTTCAGCTTTATAATCGATCATTAATCAATTCAAGATTAAATTGAACTCTGCGAAGTGCCTACCTTTTGTTATCAAATTTTACAAGTGCAAAATTGAACTTCTTGTTTTCAGTTTTATTAGGCCCTTAGTTTTTAAGCAGATATTTAGTTAATTTTTTGTAATTATAACAGCTGAAATCCGAAAAAGGGTCTTCATCGAGTTTCAGGTTTATATAAAATTTCAAAACTGAAAATGAGTTTTCAAGTGTGATGGACTGATGGCAGTCAGTTGTTTGATTTAGTAATGGTGGGAGTTGGTAGTAGGGTTAATGGTGTTGGTGGTGATGGTGGTGATGGCTGTATCAATGATATTGATAGCATGTGGTGGTCATCGTGATTTTAGTGTCGTTCATAGTTGTAATACCGGTTGCAATGGTGAGCTCTGATTATGTAGTGATGTTTTTGATTGCTTTGGTAATCACAGTGGAGTCCCCCCATTATAGTTGGGGTGTCAAGAAATTAATTACATCAAATTTAGAATTCATTATCTTCAGCATTCGTCTATCAACATGGTATACAACGGAATTTACTTTACGAATCAAGTATTTTTTCGAAACTAAGACTGAATTGTAATTCCATTATTTAACAGCTTAAGATATGGAGCTAAAGACAATTTTGATATTAGACCTGCGGGAATTTCATTTTTCAGCACGCATGTGATTATTAAACCTGCCCAAGGCAATAACTTAGTTATACTCAAGTACAAATTCTTTTCCCTTTTGGTTCAATTAATTAGAAGACTCACATCATGGTTTGTGTACTTTTTCTACATTTTTTTGAAACCTGAAGAAGCATAAGTTGATTCATACTCATCATTTTTTGCTAAACAAGGAACAAGGAAAGTAATAGGTTTCAGTTACTATTTCATTTTTCTATTTGTTTTGTTGTCTTTTGGTGTTGGAAACAGATTCTGCTTCTCCTGTGTGAGTTTTTGTTTGAAATATTACTGGCTGATTGCCTGCTGGCTGACTGTTTGCTGATTTTATTTTTCACAGTTGTCTTCCAAGATTTGTAAAGAAGCAAGGTGATCTGCTGGCCAATTAGGGCTGGCTTGCCCTTCAACCACGGCTCTAAGAAGAGAGACTATTAGTAAGTTTAGAAGGGGCAAAGAATATGTGAAAGCAATCCCTAAATTCTTGATTGCTTCCCCTTCATTTCACGGAGGTCGCGGGGCCCTACCTTCAGCTGGTGGGCATCCAGCTGATCTTACCTTCCTCGCTGGTGGTGGGTTCTGATATGGACATCCAATAGATCTAGTCCTCATTCTTGTGGTGGATGCTGGAACAACGGCTATCATAGATTTCTTTCAGTTTTGTAATCAGTTACAAAGACACACTCTTAGAGCATGGTTACCATCAGGAAGTTTGAACGTAACAAATTTTTGTCAAAGTTTGAATCGTCTGAACAGCTAAAATGTTCTCTGTTCTCTTTTCAAGGTTAGTTCCAACTTGTCTTTATTCATTTATTAGACATGTTGGTAATTCTTTGCTACCTGTTCTTATGATCATTCTTCTAAGACATTCTTTCAAAATTTTGTGGTATTATCCCAACATAATAGGATTAAATTCATAAAGTTTGCATTTGATTCCCCAAGCACTAACAAATAAATAGTTCATATTGTTGATTTTCCTTGTTTTTGTTTTCAAGCAATGCATAGGATTTGTAGGAGTCGTTGTGTGAGCAGCCACTCAGAACAATATTGATGCCCAGTTTTCATTGAAATTATAAACAAAATCATTTAACATTTGACATTCAGTTCCTTAAATGAAATGGAAAGTTGGAAACTTACTGTTGTAGTGTGGTGACAGTATATAGTGCACTCTTCCTAGCTTACTGGTGGCATTCAGTCCCTACAATGCTATAGTGCACTTTGGCAATAAATCAATTTCATCTTATGTTCTAGTTATAAATAAGAACATTCATAGCAGGCGGACAAACAGTTCCGACCAAAAGAAATTCATCATTGATGACGTGCATTGAAATACTTCTTTGGTATAAATGGCTTGTCAGACACGTATCCACGCGTGTCCAACACGTATCTGTGTCCGACACGCGTTACCAGCCAAAATCAACGTGTCCGTGCTTCCTTGCCTGTCAATAAGCATTGTCTGACATTTTTAGCAGAATTCTTAACATTAATGTGTGAAGTGTCAGAAAGGAATTGATTTAATCGCTATCTCAAGAAGCTGTGCTCAAACCACCTTGTCAGGTATGGTTTGACATAGTAGAATCATGTTGATTTTACTTATCAGTTCTCAAGTCTTTTGGAGAAGAAAATAACTGAAAGAAATAGTTTTGGACAATGCAGAAGTATGATTGTAAATGACTTTGTTCTCATATTCCTTTGTCTCGGGAATAGTAAACTCAGAAGAAGTTGAGAGAGAGAAAGAGAGAGGTTTGCGTGCAGGAGGGAATGTATTTGAAATATCTGTATACAGATATTTCAAATATAATCCCTCCAGCATGCAATCAAATATGGGGTCACTTCCAACATATTGTTAGAAACATGAGTGTCTACTCTCTAGCTTCCAAGGTGAATATGGTGGTTTCTCGTGTGTCCATGGTAAGAAAGTCTATCGCCCGAGTCACTGATTAATGATTACACAGTTGTCTAATGAGAATAAATATCAGACAGTAACACACACACAATATATATAGGTATTGACATCTACACCATGTTTTGTACAGTGTATAGCATCTGTTTTATTTGCATAAATTAATTGATAATGAGATATGCATATGTTTTTCTTTTTCTGCATATGAACTTTTTTTATGGTGTATTAACATGGTAGTTAAGGCTTTGAACTATTAAAGCAATTTAAATGTATCTAATATCTGAATTATCTGGACAGGTATCAAAACTCCTATTTACTACATGGGTAGTCAGTCTCTTGTTGACAATACTGCCGTTTGGGGGCTTTCTAAAATTCCAGAGGAAGAACAAAGTTTATTAGATGCTCTTCTTCTTTCTCAGGTATAGATCAAATTTGAATCTTATTTCTTATTGAAAATAATCACTATTTATAAATGGATTCTTGTTACTTACAGTGGGAAGAGCGGATGTGGAAAGGCCGTTTCAGATATGATGTGACAACCTCTGAAATTAAGGTAGTTTAAAGTATCACTAGAATTGTTTTTGCTGTGAAATGCCGGTCTTTTTCTTGAATATAGATTTACATCATGGCTAAATGTCTAACATTTTAGGTACTTCCTTCAGGTCATTAGTGGCAGGGGAAAGTTTCTTGCTCAACTGAATGAAGGATGGAACATGGATTATTTACCAAAAGCTGAGGACAATAAAATTTGTCAGCAAATTGATCCATTTATATTTCACTGCATGAACCACGATGAGGAATTACTCTTTTGTGTTGCAAGCAGTGAGAAGGCAAACTCAGAGATTATACCTGAAGCTACTGTGCCTAATGGCGCCATCTTGATTATTATAAATGTAAGGCCGAGTAAAGTGATTGTTTCAGTTTCTAGTGTCATGGATGGAATATATTACCAATATTGTGTAATATCTTGGTAAATGGTATAGACTGTGGTCATTATTAATCTTGTTTGAATGTTTGCAACCATATGAAAATAATTCCTTTCTGTTTTTCCGATTATTTTCTAAGCAAGATAGACATGGTAGTTTTGAGGGTATATTAAAGAACTGTTGTCCCAGTGGGTTGCCATTTGGCTATTCCACTGTGCCTTCACAGCTTGTAGGGAAGATTGCTATCTATTATGTATAGAACTTCATGATACATTCTTGTAATCTGATTGTTCCTTTTGTTTTTTAAGGCAAGCCCAGCTGAATATGGCCATGTGTTCCTGGTACCTTGGGGATCTAACAGAATTTACCAGTTTGATGTGGTATCCTTGGAAATGATGTTGAGGGTCTCTGTTGAAACAAATAACCCTTCCTTCCACCTGTTCTATGATTCCTCTAGCCCCGCTGCTTCTCATTTATATTTTCAGGTATTGAATTGCTTTTTAGCTTGCTTTTTTAGGGAGGGATTGTAACTGAAGAAGTATTAACGTTAAAGGGATTGCTTGCTTTTATTTTTTCATTTGTAGTGAATTATCTTTCTTCTAGATGTGTGCATCAAACCTTTTTTTTTTTTTCCTGCTGTTGGTATAGGCCTGCTACTTTCCAGATCATTTGCCTGTGGAGCTCATGCCTGTTGATACTTTCTTTGCTGATGGGCGAACAGGAACTCACATCAGTACTGTGATGGATTACCCCATTAATGCCCTCCTCTTTGAGTGTACCTATAACATTAAGATGATGGTGGAAGTTATGTCCGAAACATGTTCTTATTTACAGGAAAAAAACATTCCGTACAGTATTCTAATATCTGATTGTGGCAAAAAGATATTTTTGTTTCTTCAGGTATAATGATTGTTATGTCTATTACTACTAGTAAGAGCTTCTTTCTTGGCTTTATATTACACTCTAGCAGAGATTTGCAGGCAATAATTTAATTTAAACCTTCAAATGTGATTATTTTTTTTCCTATTTAAACCCTGGTACAGACTTTGGGAACCTCATGCAAGCTTTCAGCTTGGGAGTGCAGTGGATACTTCTTGTTCAGGTCAAGGAGTGAATTTGATCAAGTCACTGAACGTGCTATGCGTAAACATCTGAGTGCTGTTTCACTCGATGATGAAGGCTTCCAGACAGTGAAGCAGCTCTGTTTCAGCATCGCAAGTAAGCTTGCCGATTGAACTCAAAACCTTCTCTGATGTATGGCATACAAAACTTGCAGCAAATAATAAATTTTATTGGCGTGAACACTTATCGGTTCATTTACTTCATATTGGTTCTTTCTCTTTTTACAACTCGAAAATGACTTCTTGTTTGTAATAAGATTTCGTATTTTCATTTTGTCCTTGTAATATGAGTGCTGTGCTCGTATATTGTGTATCAACAGTGGTAAAACATGTATCATTTTCATATTAAAATAAATGCCGAAAGCACCTCAGCCTCAGAGTTATCCATGTGAGTGCTGTTTCTGGTTCTTTCTCAAGTTGTGTCAAGCTTTCCAATCTTAACTCAACTTTATATATTACAGGAAGAATTCAAAGTTCACATTGAATTCACTGAAACAAATATAAAAGAATTAAGAAACTTATAAAGATTAAAAATGAATAAAATCATTAATTCTCAATCTGCAGGATATCTCCTGATGAACTATTATTCTCTTCATCTATAGTTGGAACTTCTTGGGCATCTTTTACTTCTCTTTCTTCTACCTCCCCCAAGGCTTGACTACTTGAAAATGAATATTGTTCATCGTTGCCGCGCATCCAAGCTTCATGGAGTTGCAACACATATTCCAAATGCCACAAAACTTCACCCATCGTAGGACGGTTCTTTCCCTCGTCATCAATACATTTTTCTGCTATCTCCCCGTACTTTTCCAATGACTCTGGACAATAACCCCCTTGAAGATGTTGATCGATAATGCTTTCGAGTGATCTTTGTCTCTGCCACTTCATTGCCCAGTCTGCAAGATTGATCTGATCTTTTGGTAAAGTTGGATTTATAACAGCTCGAGCACAAATAACTTCAAACAATACCACCCCAAAAGAATAGACATCGGATTTCTCAGTCAACTGCTGTCTCATGAAATATTCAGGGTCAAGATACCCAAAACTTCCTTTGACTGCAGTACTAACATGGGTGTGATCCATGGCTGGACCAGTTTTCGACAACCCAAAATCAGACATCTTCGCTACAAACTTCTCATCTAATAGAATATTGGTTGTCTTAACGTCCCTGTGGATTATCCCTCGCTCTGCTCCTGTATGGAGGTAATGTAGTCCCCTTGCAGCACCGATACATACATCTAATCTCTGCTTCCAACTCAATGGAGGGAGATCGCTCCCAAAGAGATGACTTCTAAGAGTCCCATTTGCCATATATTCATAAACCAAGATCATCTCGTTCTGTTCTTCACAGAATCCAATCAAGGTGACCAGATGCCTATGCCTCAGCTTCGAAAGCATCTCAATTTCTGTTTCGAATTCAGCCAGGCCTTGCTCTGATTGTGGGTTTGCCCGCTTGATTGCTGCAAGGGAGCCGTGTTCAATCTCTCCTTTGTACACCTTCCCAAACCCTCCCACTCCAATCACTAAACTGTCATCAAAATTATTTGTTGCTGCACGAATCTCTGCTAACATAAACCGCTTGCCAACTCTAGTAGGGGCCATAGGTCCATCTGGATTTTGGATCCCTGTTCCCTTGGCTCTGTGAAGGAAAAGAGGACACCACCCTGGAGAGTTGTTCTTGGCATCACTAGATTTTTCTCTCCGATTTTTGCAGATGTAGAAGATGATTGTAATTATAACAGCAAGAATAGCAACAGATGCTATACCTGCTGCCATTCCCACCCAAAGAATCCAGTTCTTTGAACGGCCACCTGATCTCCCAGCGGAATCATACCATTCCACATAGGCAAGGTTACCATTCCGGCTCAGCTTGAAAATCTCGAGTCCATTTAAGAGAGCATCAGTTCCTGAAGCACCAGCTGCAGTGTCAGGACCCAATTGAATCCAGAGTGTGTCAACCTTTGAAGACAGGGCATCAAAATAGTCCTGATGATATGCCCTGTTCATCCCCCCAGACTGCGCAAAAATATCAAAATTATTTGCTGCAGTCCTGTTGTTTATGTAGATTCTGAAAATCCTTTGATTTGCCTTATCATAGACCAGCTCACAAAAATGCAATCGGATTAAGTAATCGAAATCAGGATCCACTTCAAATTTCCATGACATGTTGAACCTCTTTTCCAATACTTCATTGTTAGACATGATTCTTGCTGTTTCATAGACAAAAACTGGAGCCACCAAGGAATCATTAATGGAAGAGTAGGTAATATTAGAGGTATTACTGATTTCAGACCCGGCATTTGCTGTGATCATGTAACTGGAATCCACCTCCCAAGTTCTCCAAAAATCTGAATCTTGATTGGGTTTGATCTCAGGACCCCCAACATTTAACCTGTACATGGTTTCAATCCCTCGACCGCTCAAATTAAAGTTCATATCATTTCCACCAACTTTACGAATTGCATCTGCGAAAAGCTCATTGGCCACAGGAACGATCTCTATGGCGTTTATGAACCCAAATGATCCTTTATTTGGGATCAACTCAATCAGTAGCATATCCAAATGAATCCCTAACATGTACTCCTTAACTAAAGAGAACGAGGCATTACCATCCGAATTTTGCAAGAACATGTTCTTGTGCGAAATCTCACCAGGAACACTCAATTGTGATAATAATTTGAGGCCATTTGCCACAACACTAAAGGAAGATTCATTGACATTGTAATTCTCAAAGGGGAATGGACAAAAGTGGAGCCTAACAATATAATTGCCCGGAACCATTTCAAACGTGTAGTTCAATCCATCAGCGAAAATCCGGGCAGATTTATATAGTGACTTGAAGATTGAATCACCACTTAATGTAGTAGAAGTGTTAACAGCAACACCAGCAACAGAACTTAGGGTGACATTTTTATTAGTGACCAAATCACCAACCCATTTCCTGCCATCTACAGTAGTGACACTTGAGTCTGTACCACAATTTATCAAAATAGATTTTGATTGACCTTCCCCAATTCTAATACATGAAAAGATCATCAACACAAACAACAAATCCAAGACTTCTCTGCTCTGGATCTTCTCCGTTACCATATTTTCTCAAGACAGACCCAAATTGATTAATAATAACAGCACTCAAGAACACACAAATCACAATACATTCAAAAATAAATGTTCATCCAAATCTCCTAAAACAAATTCATATAATAAACAGTAAACACAGACAACTTAGCAACAACAACAACATGCCTTCATGTATGTTCTAGCTGAAACATCACTCAAACCCAAACAGTACCCAGAAAGCTATTGACATCAGCAAACCATTAAAAATAAAAAATAAAAATAAAAAAAACCCACCTGAGACTTTATCCAGAATCAACCAATCTCCAATCCCAAAACCAAAGCCAAGTTGCAGATCTGAAGAAAACCAAGAAAACTGATGATAAGGGTACCTATCTTATAAACGAGGTTGGCAGAACATGGGGTGTTGTTTGTTGGAAACAGATTTGAAAAGTGAAATCCATGTTCCTTTAAAGTAAATCAACCAAAGTATCTGACACAATTAATTAAAAGTTTCACACTTTATTACAAAACCTGTTCTGTAGACTGTAACTGTTCACTGTTGTTTGTCTGTTTCAACTTTGAAGATACAACAAAATCCCATTAAAATATTCATTTTTATTCATCTTTTTAATTCATATTTTTGAGTAGTACTACTACTAGCTAATGTACAAGTGAAGAGTTGATGGATGCCAGAGGTGGGTCGCCATTATTTGTGAATTGTGAGGTGGGGGGTCACATGCATTTGTTTAATTGTCTGGAAGGTGATGAGCATTGCAATTATTCTGTGATTATTCCCAAAACTACCCTTGCCTTCTTTTTATTTTATACTATTATTAGAAAGCTGTACTTTGTCCTTTTGTTAAATCCGTACCTGTTACGGTACCCTTGATGGGTCCTTTTTGCACTGTGGATTCCTGCCTCCATGTTTTTCTCTTTAATTTCATTATTCACCTTCTGCTTCCTGTTCAAGTGTTCACGCTGCATTTTTCTTTTTTTATTTCTAATTTGTTTTTCATTTTAGTTATTTAAATTTATTTAGCTTGTAAAATAATCCAAGTTGTCTAAAATAATAAGTTCTTGTTGTGATGGACTTTGTTTAGAGATTCTTTAAGTTTTCCGAGTTATGGGTTTGAGTTTATCCCCTTCATTAGAGCAACTTCAACCAATATTTCAAAATTATCAAATGGATGTAAAAATCAACCCCAACCCCCCCCCCCCCCCAAAAAAAAGTGTGCATTACACTAAATCCTTATCTTTTTATTTTTATTTTCTTATTCTAAATGTCACATCAATCTATTTTTATTTTTTAAAATTACTAATCTAACACTCTCATACTTAATTGTAATAATATGTATTTTCAAAATAATATAACATTGAAACGATCTCGTTGATATATTTAAAATAACACCAATATTAATATATATTTAATTAAATTAATTTACTTATTAATTATATATTTAACCATTTAAAAATTTTATAATAATTCAAAGATTTATTGGAAGAACATTCTTTAAAGATGCTATTTTAATCTTATTCTCCCAAAATGTTATTTTAACACCAAATTGGCATAAAATTTGGTGTTATATATCGGAGATGCTCTTAGAGAAACTTCAACATATTACACCAATTTGGTGTTAAAAGACCTTCTTGGGAAAATATATTTGCACCAAATTTTTTTTCCATTCCAATGTTTCACACCAAATTTTACGCCAAAAGAGTATCTCTAAAGAATACTCTTCCAATAAAATTTTAAATTATTATAAAATTTTAAAATGGTTAAATGTATAATTAATAAGTATATTAATTAAATTAAATATGCATATCAATATTGATGTTATTTTAAAGATCTCAACAAGATCTTTCTAACTATATTTTTTTTGAAATACATATTGTTATAATTAAGTATGAGAGGATTAAATTAATAATATTAAAAAATAAAAACTTATCGATGTGACATTTCTATACTATATATAAAAAGTGTGAGTTTACCGAGTGGAATTATAACGCCCCCTTAATTTGTTTGAGCTTATTTATTTATTTTTTAAATTTCTTTAAAAGTACAAGTACAACCCTTAGAGACATGTTTAGATCCACGTGGAATCCCCCCACCCACAAAAAAAAAAAAAAAATTGTTTGATCCTTTTTTTATTTTTTAAATTTCTTTAAAAGAACAATTACAAATACAACCTTTTAACTTTATATAATTACTTAATAGATAGCTTTTAGTAAGATTTTAGTTATATCATCTTTTTTTTTTTAGGAAAGTCAAATGACAAATACTAGCCTTCGAGTTTGTAGAATTACTTAATAGACATGTCTTAGTAATAATAACACAACATGAATCAAGCGTAGAAGAGTTTCTTGTCAAACCCATGAATTTAAGACTTCCTCAAGGTGTTATATCAATGTAATAACATTTACATAAATTAAAACTATACCGTGTTATATTATAATCTCTTATTTTTCAAGGATATGTATATTTGTAAATACGAAACTCAGATACTAGTAAAGAGAGAGTTGCCAAGTGGAATTATAGACCCCACCCTCAACCAATTTGTTTGATCTTTTCTTTTTATATATATTTATTTTAAAAAATTTATTTAAAAGTACAATTACAAATACAACCCTTAAACTTTAAATAATTACTTAATAGATAGCTTTTAGTTAGATTTTAGTAATAGCATCCCTTATTTTTTTAGGAAAGTCAAATGATAAATACAAACGTTCGAGTTTGTAGAATTACTTAATAGACATGTTTTAGTAATAGTAACAACACATGGATCAAGTGTAGAATAACTTTTTGTCAAACTCATGAATTTATGATTTCCTCAGAGTGTTATATCAATGTAAAAACATCTACATAAATTACAACTATACCGTATTATATTAACATCTCTTATTTTTTAAGGATATGAATATTTATAAATACGAAACTCAGATACTAATTTAAGCACATGCTTTGCATGTGCCCTAAAAACTAGTAATAATAATAATAATAATAATAATAATAATATTTGGTGTAGCTATGGTGCACAACAATGTAGCTACACCAAATAATTTGTGTTTTTGGTGTGTTAGTTGAAAAGGATTTTTACACCAAATTGGTGTGTTTAGTGTGTTGGCAACCAACACACTAAAAACACCAAATTGGTGTAAAAATCAACTTCAACCAATACACAAAAAAAAAAAAAAAAAAAAAAAATTGGTGTACCTACAATGCACACTAAATTTGATTTTTTTTTTAAATTACTAATTTAACCCTCATATACTTAATTATAATAATATATATTCATAAAAAATATACCGTTGGAAAGATCTCGTTGAGATCTTTAAAATGATACCAATATTGATATATATATATATTTATTTAATTTATTAAATTTAATTATTAATTAACACATTTAGCTCAGTAGTTGATACCCCCCCCCCCCCCCCCCCCCCCCCCCCCCAAATTTATTGAAATATAAAAAAAAAAAAAATTAAAACTTAATTTAGTGCAATCAAATATATAACATAAATAAACTCTAAAATAAAGCAAATTATAACATAGCTTAACAATAAAAAGACTTGATAACGATAATTCCAAAGAAAAAAAAAAAAACTTGACTTAATCTAGTGCAATTAAATACATTACATAAATAAACTCTAAAATAAATCAAATTACAACACAACTTAATAATAATAATAAAAACTCGATAAACTTTGGTGGAGGGTTGAATGATGAAATAGAACAAGGTGCTTTGTCTTTTATAATAGAAAATGAAGAGAAAATTAGATAGAAAAAAAAATTAATGTGAAAAAATTAGTTGAAAAAATTAAGTGAAAATTAGTTGGATAAATAAGTTCAATAATATTCGGTAAAGTAATTATTTTATTTTATTGACATTATATGAGTACTTATTTAAGAATAATATTGTTATGCCAAAAAAAATTAATTGTTATTGTATAAGTTAACTAATAAAAATTAATTAGTATTATATAAATATGTATTGGGAGAATATTCTTTAAAGATGCTCTTTTGGTGTAAAATTTGGTTTAAGAAAGATACTCTTTTCACACTAAATTTGTGCAACATTTGGTGTAATACATTAGAGATGCTCCTAGATCCCGAATTATTAAAATATTTCAAAAAAATTGTTTGTTTCTCATTATAAATTATTCTCATCACTTTGAGATAAAATCATAAAATATAATTTTTTTTTTCTACAATATAACTTTATTGATATTGAAAAAATATATTTTAGGGTTTGTAAAGCACAAAAAAGAAAAAACAAAAGTGATATGTTGGAGTTTAGCAAAATTGTTTGGTAGTGTGTTATATATAAAATTTGTCCGAGTGACATGTAACCTAAGGAGAACTGAAATAACGGGAGAATAACCATGCCACGTCGACGAAAGTCAACTTGACCATTACGGCCTGGGACATGTCATCCAAACTAGCCACATCATGGTAAATCATTAAACACTTACATGCCAAGCGAATCAAACCTGGCAAGAGGTCCAAATGGGCGAGGAATCTACCTGCCGAAGATTTTTTGTCGACGATATCTTCTTACCTAAATTAGAAGATTTCCAGTTCTGCTAAACCACAATAAAAGATTAAGAGATCTACACAAATGCGGAAGATAGGGATTACACTTTAATAAGGAAACAAACATATCTTCCCAAAGATACTGGAGTCTCAATGAGGCAACAAATTAGAGGCAATCGAAGCTAATTAAGAAAGAGTCCAAATCGGTGCATACTATCAGAGTCTCAGTATGATTCTAATTAATGAATCTATTAATTGTACACTAAGGATAAGGGAAACCCTTGAAAAATCATATAAAAACAACAATATATTCATTGTATCACCGACAAGCAATTAATGTTTACAAAGAGAGAGAAAGTAGAGTGTTTAACCAGTTTTATATAGTGAAATTCTTTCTTGCCGTTACCAGCAAACCGTGGATGTTTCCCCGATATTGAGGTTTTACCACGTAAAAATCATCTTGTCACCTCTTTTATATTTATTCAATTTCTCTACATTTGTTCATAAAATCACACACATTAGCTTGTTGACTGGCTAACTTTCCCCAAGCCAGAAATAACCGTCAACAATTTGCGGTAAAAGGAGGGGGATGTATATTAAAACTCTTTGAACTTTTGTAAGCAATGGCCAACAATATAGATGAAGATGGTTCCAAGAACAATCAAAACCCACCAGATGACACAACTGGGGGAGCTAACATCACTCCCATAGGCAGAAGACAATCAAACACAGCCTAGATTGCCGGAGACCAGTCGACAGCCATCACTTACAACTAGTAACTTCCCCTATCCATCGGTGAGGTCACCCAATGGTTCCGCGATTCTTTACAACAACTTATGGTGGATGCATCTAAGCATGGATTCACCCTCACAACCACTACAGGGATGGCATCACCTTATAACTTGTACACGCCCGAGGATTAGCCGGAAAGGTTGCGCTCTATCATTGTCTGTCCAACATTGGATGCATCACTAAAGATGGGTAGGAATCCAACATATCACTGGGAAACCTTATCAAAAAGACAGACCCGGAGCAGCAAGAGATAAGAGGAGGATGAGTATCTCGATACTTATGATAGGCATGATCGTTATCAGGTAGAGTAGGACTAGGACATGCCTAATATGAATACTTTCCAAAGGAGCCTCTTAACCTCCTCCGAAGATGGTGATCGACATCCTCGAAGAAGGCGTCAAAGAGGACAAATCCTATTTGGTAGTTAGGACCAAGAAACCCGAATGGATAAGGATGCTGACCGACGACATCAAGGCTTAACCATCCGCTAGCGATTCGATCGCAATAGAGAACCAAAGGGTGAGCGTGACGTGATCATTCGAAAATTAACCCATAAGGTTCAAAGCAGCAAACGTTAGATGGATGCCTTAATAAGACGGTATAGGTATAATGAGCTGTCAGATAACAAATTACATAGCCCTTTCGTCAATAGTATCGTCTGGACACCATTTTCTATGAGGTTTAAGATGCCCCATGTAGAGTAGTTCAAGAAGGATACCGACCTAAAGAAGCATGGAGGCGATACAAAAGTGCAGTGGTTTAGTATGTCTAGAATGATACCCTGCTGTGCCTCAACTTTCTATAGACACTTGAAAACCTCAGCTTTAGATGGTTCGAGAGACTCCCCGTAGCAAGCATAGAGAGCTTCAATAAACTTAGCAAGGCATTTTCACGGAAATTCCTAGGGAACATGTTGGAAAGAAATTAATGGCTTATCTTGAGAAACACATAAAAATCTTGAGATCTGATCGTGGTGGAGAATATCTATCTGGTGAGTTTCAGCAATATCTTATTGATAATGGGATAGTTTCTCAGTTTTCTGCACCAGGTACACCTCAACAGAATGGGGTAGCAGAAAGGAGAAATAGAACTCTTTTGGATATGGTTAGGTCTATGTTGAGTTATTCAACGCTTCCTATTTCTTTTTGGGGATATGCTTTACAAACTGCTATATACATTCTAAACGATGTACCATCTAAGTCTGTTCCTAAAACACCGCATGAGTTGTGGACTGGGCGCAAGCCTAGTTTACAACACTTAAGGATATTTGGTTGTCCTGCGCATGTGTTAAAAGGAAAGACAGAAAAGATGGAGTCCCGTTCAGAAACATGTATATTTGTAGGGTATCCAAAAGAAACTAAAGGATATTATTTCTATAGTCCTTCAGATCTTAAAGTATTTGTTTCGACAAATGCTAAATTTCTGGAAAAGGACTATATGAATGATTTTGTGCCTAGAAGTAGAATTGTCCTGAATGAGATGTCAGGAGATACAATTCCACGAGAGGTTGCACAACCTAACCCAATTGTAAGTTCCGATCCAACACAAGATCAACAACCTACCATTCCTCGTCGTAGTGGGAGGGTTAGAACACAACCCGAAAGATACATCGGTCTGGGAGAATCAGTGGAGAATCTCCCGGACGACGATGATCCCTATACGTACAAGGAAGCTATGGAGGATGTTGATAGTCGCCATTGGCAAAAGGCAATGCAATCCGAGATTGAATCTATGTTCGATAACAAAGTCTGGTCCCTTGTAGACTTGCCTAAAGGGATAAAACCCATTGGGTGCAAGTGGGTATACAAGAGGAAAAGAGGTATGGATGGAAAGGTGGAAACCTTTAAAGCTAGATTGGTAGCTAAAGGGTATACACAGAAAGAAGGTATCGATTACGAGGAAACCTTCTCTCCTGTGGCCATGCTTAAATCCATTAGGATACTCTTATCCATTGCAGCATCTTTAGATTTAGAGATTTGGCAAATGGACGTCAAGACAGCTTTCCTAAATGGAAATCTTGACGAAAGCATCTACATGATGCAACCAGAGGGATTCATTGAAAAGGGCCAAGTGGATAAGGTATGCAAGTTGCAGAAATCCATATATGGATTAAAGCAAGCATCCAGATCCTGGAACATAAGGTTTGATCAAGCTGTCAAAGGTTTTGGATTTATTCAGAATCCTGACGAACCTTGTGTATACAAAAGGATTAAAGGCGACAAGTTGGTTTTCCTGATTCTTTATGTTGATGATATACTACTCATTGGAAACGATGTAGGTGTATTAACATCAGTAAAAGAATGGTTAGCAAAACAATTTGATATGAAGGACTTAGGAGAAGCAAGTTTTATTCTAGGTATCCAAGTAATAAGGGATAGAAAGAATAGAACGATTGCATTATCCCAAGCTTCATACATAGACAAAATCTTGTCTAGGTTTTCCATGCAGGATTCCAAGAAAGGTATGTTACCTTTCAGACATGGAATCAAGCTTTCTAAGGAACAAGTTCCTAAGAATGAGCATGAAGAGCAATTCATGAGTAGAGTTCCATATGCCTCGGCAGTTGGAAGTCTCATGTATGCAATGCTCTGTACTAGACCAGATATTTGTTTTGCTGTTGGCATAGTTAGCAGGTTTCAATCGAAACCTGGACCTGATCACTGGACGGCAGTCAAGCATATTTTCAAGTATCTTAAGAGAACGAGAGATAATATGCTTGTATACTCTGGAGGGGATTTGGTTCCCGTTGGGTATACAGATTCTGATTTCCAATCAGATTCTGACTCCAGAAAATCCACATCAGGGGCTGTGTTTACTATTGGAGGAGGAGCAGTTATATGGAGGAGTATCAAGCAATCTTGTATTGCTGATTCCACCATGGAAGCTGAGTATGTTGCTGCATGCGAAGCTGCCAAAGAGGCTGTTTGGCTCCGCCAATTCTTGATTGACTTAGAAGTGGTTCCTAGTGCGAATAAGCAGATCACTATCTACTGTGACAACAGTGGAGCAGTGGCTAATTCGAAAGAACCAAGAAGTCACAAGAGAGGTAAACACATTGAAAGAAAGTATCATCTTTTAATGGAGATTGTTCAAAGAGGTGACGTGACGATTACCAAAATCGCGTCAGCAGAAAATCTAGCGGATCCCTTCACAAAGGCTCTACCTCAGAAGAGTTTCGATGGGCATCTAGAGAATATGGGCTTGAGAGATATGACACATTTGCTATAGCGCAAGTGGGAGATTGTTAGGATTATGCTCAATAGCAAGAGTGTAATGTTGTAATTAACAATCTTTTTCATATTAATAAAGTGATTTCTGGTTTAACAAATCGTATAGCATTTATAGTTTGTATTATAATTGTCAAAGTAAATAATCATAAGGTCTAAAGACTATGGGAAAAGAAGAATTGTTCGTACATCTGGATATTATTTTGTTTCATTTGTTTTAATTAAATAATAATTAATTGATTTATTGATTAATTGTTTAATTAAAGAAACAAATCTTTCCTAAAAGTAAAAGACTTGTTTGATAAGTAAATAAATAAATTAGTATTATTTATTTAATCAAATAAGGAGTCTTTTTTTTATTTAGTCAAATAAAAGAATAAAAATAAAAGAGTTGGATTAGGGTTTGAAGTCTATAAAGTTAAAAAGAATTAGGGTTGAATTTCAGTCACCCTATATAAGTGACATGATGAAATTCGGCCAACCCTAATTAGATACTACATAGAATTCGGCAACCCTAAAGGAAAAAGAAGAAAAATTCGGCCAACCTATATATATGTTCTTATAGGGTTCGGCCACATCAATTAATTGGTGCTTGAGTTTTTATTTTCTTTCTTCTTCTTCTTAATTCTAAGAGAGTTTTTATTCTAGAGAGACAAAAAGGAGTGAAAAATTATTCTTTGATAGTATACAATTGCTTAAACATCAATAAGCTTGTGTATACGATATCGATCTAGGTTCACGCGAGTTTCGATCATAAGATTGTGAACTCAAAAGTGACCGGAATAATTTTGACATTCTTTTGATTGTTTTGTGACTAACAAAAAAAAAAAAAAGTATTTGTTTTGTCCATTCACAGGTTTGCAATTCAAAGGAAAGGGAGACCACGCTCCTAGGTGATCCACGTTCGTGCTCGGATTGAAGGTCTTGCGGATTACCATCGACGTAAGTCAATCGGATCACGCGACAAGAGGTAATTTACTTTTGTTGATATATATGCATGTTTATTGATTAAAAGGGTTTAAGGTTCATAAAGGAAAAATTTTAAAAGTCACTAAATCGTCTTTAGTATCGCTTCCGCTGCGTGTAACACTTTTATTTGTTTATTTTTTCCCTACAGGAATGAGGTCTATTATACCTTTATCGTGCAATGTTGCACATTCCTCTTTGAAGACACCTTCTTGCATGAATTGTAGCCAAGTCTTTCTTTAAAGCATTGAATCAAAATTTCTAAGACCACTAAGCAATACAAGAAAAACAACGTTTTGATATGGAATACATGCCAAGACAAACCAAAAACCTAACAGGGACTTTAATGAAATTACTGGCAGTGATGAAAAAAGGTGTGGTATAATTTGCTTCTCACTGGTTTTGTGGATTGGATCAATGATAACAAGCTGGTGGATTTGGGTTTTATTGGACAAAAATATACTTGGATGACCAAGAGTGGCGTTAATGAGAGTATCTAGGAGAGACTGGATATAACACTCTATTAGAAGGATTGGAGGATCAATTTTGCGGAAGGTTTTCTTAGACATCTTCCTAGAGTTTCTTCTAATCATCGCCCTATTTTGCTAAACCTTCATAGCCAGCATATTCCAAGAAGTGGCCTCAAAACCTTTATATTTGAAGCTATATGGTTGAAACATAGGGACTTTAACAGTATGGTTAAACAATTCTAGGGAACCGATAATGAATGTTTGGTTGACAAATTGCAGGCCTTCTCAAGCGTGTTAAGGGATTGGAATGAGAACACTTTCGGTTGTATTTTCCAAAAGACAAGATGCCTGCTTGCTAGAATACAAGGGATACAGAGATGCATGGGTGTTAGTTTCAAGAATAGTCTTGTTAAGTTTGAGTCCAAACTCTAAGAGGAGTACAACCAAATCATTGAGCAAGAAAAGATCTTTTGGCTTTAAAAATCTAGAATTTCATTGCTAAAAGAAGGGGACAAAAACACCAAAATTTTGAGGCACAACAAGTTGGAAGGGTTAAAAGATAATCAGGGTGTTTGGCAGACTGATAGAGATACCATGTAGAATATTGCTATTAGGTATTTTTCGAAGCTTCTTTCTACACAACATACTCTGGTTTCTTATGATAACTTATCAGAGGGGGGTTTCCTAGTCTAGATGATGAATATCTTATGAATATCTCTAGGGAAGTCAAAGAGGTGGAAATAAATGCTGTTTTGTTTAGTATTGGTGGACTCAAAGCACCGGGTCTAGATGGTTTTCCTGCTTCTTTTTTCAGAGTCATTGGGAAGTCTACAAAATGGATTTGATTAAGCTTGTATGGGGCAATTTCATGACTGGTAATTTTCCGAAATCACACTAATATTGCTCTAATCCCCAAAGTGCCTAGCCCTCTTGATATGACCCAAATTAGACCAATCAATTTATGTAACACCACATATAAGATTATCAGTAAAGTTATTGTCCATAGACTTAGAGCTTTGTTGCCTGATCTTATCAACCCAAATAAAGTCGCCTTTATTCTTGGAAGGAAAATTCAGGATAATATTGTGGTTGCTCAAGAAATCCTCCATAAGTATAAAATTATGAAAGGTAAAAAAAGGGTATGTTGCCTAGAAAATTGATCTTGCCAAAGCCTATGACAAGCTTTAATGGAGTTTCATTAGAAATGTGTGTATAGAGATTGGTATAAAAGGTAAACTTCTGGATTTAATTATATGGTGTATCACTAATGTAAGGTACAAGGTTTTGTTGAATGGAGAATCTACTGAGTCATTCACTCCTAGCTCGGGCATCAGGCAAAGAGACTCGCTCTCACCTTACATTTTTGTTCTTTGCATGGATAAGCTTTCCCACCTGATTAATCAAAGACTATCCTCAGGATGTTGGAAGTGTATCAAGATTTCAAGAGGGGGGCAGAGGGGGGCATGAGGTCTCTCATCTTTTCTTTGCCGACGATTTGATCATTTCTAGACAAGCTACTACCAATCAAGCGGATATCATGAGAGAGTGTCTCGACAACTTTTGTGATCTATCGGGGCAGCAAATTAGTTTCCCTAAGTCTAGAGTTTTTTGTTCTAGCAACATGAAAGATGTCAATGCTCTTGCCATTGCTAGGGCATGCGGGTCCCTTATCACTAAAGATTTTGGCATTTATCTGGGAGTCCCTTTCTGTAGAATTAGCAACCGAACATAACGGAATCTTGTAGAGAAGATGAAATAATACAAACGTTGTTAAATTGTTTAAAGCATACCTAGAAGGGGGATGAATTGGTTTTTACACCTTTTTCAATTTCTTGAAACAAACATTCATTTGTCCCTCAAGATAGCCTTACATACAACACATATACCAAACATCCAAACATATACAATATAAGCATGTGATCATTTTAGGATTATCTATATATCAATAAGTTGTATGAGGAGCAATAACATTAAAAACTCAATAACAAAGAATACTTATATTTCAATATTTGTTCAATGTGATACAAGTATACACAAATATAACTATACACAAAAGTATCAACATACAAAAGAATAATATATACAAGTATGATCAATATATTTTTCTTTACAATTCACACTTAACAAATCTTGATTCCAAATAAATCACAAGTGAAGAATGTACTATAAGATTGAAACATACACACATACAAATAAGAAAGAGAGAGATAGAAAGAATTGACACATGAGATTTTTTAACGTGGTAAAACCTCTAAGGAGGAAACATCCATGAGTTGAACTACAACCATTGGGTACTATATATATTGGATGATAGATTAGAAATTCCTCAAAAGTGACCAACCTAGATCTACTTCCTATTGGAGTCTATATCTACCCAACCTTGTTAGAAAGTATTAAATCCCTCAATGATGCGGAGCCACCATATATTGGACAACATACCAAACCAACATCGATGGAAGATTATAAATTCCTCAAAAGTGCATACACATCCCATGTACCCCGCTCTATTGCAGTCTTTGTCTACCATATACCTAGGCCTACCAATAATGTAGCCAACTCTCTATCCAAGGCACTCATGTCTCTAGAGAGCCTCCCTTATATAGCTATCTGGACCTTCCCGATCCTAGCCACCCCTTCTTGCTTATCCAAGTCCTTACGACTCTAGTTAAGTCTCCGTGCTAAGTTATCAGGACGCATTGTCCTAACCAAGTCTTCCTTGCTTGACTATCCGGATGCATTGTCCTAGTCAAGACATCATGCCTTTTACAAGGACTTCCTAGTGTGATTATGTGAATGCAAATGATACAAATAAGCAATAAATCATAGAACATATGATCAATACATTCCATGGAACAACTAGACCTAAACATGTGAAAACACAAGTAACATAGTCTAGATTCAAATTATGAATTCAACCTAGCTAGAGCATGTGAAAACACCTAAAACAATTAGCTCCTAGTTTCATTCACACACATAACACTTGACTAAATCATATTCATGAAGCACATATTCAAGATGTTACAAACAAACATAAAAATGCTAGAATCATAAAATGTATTCAAAGAATATTCTAGCCAAAGATTTAGAGCAAGGATATAATGATAAATCAATTAAATCCTAGATATTTCTAAAAACACATACACAAGCATTAATCCTAGATTTTATCAATCAAAGGATCAAAGCACGTTTCAAGGATTATTAATCATAAAATGATTCAATCGAGTCACAAATAACCCTAGATATCAAACTAATCACAATACAACTCTCAATCATGTGAAAAACCTAGAATCAAATAAACTAGTTCACATGTCTCTAATTAGACTTTTGATTAGGTTTGATTATGAAGCTATCTTTCTTCACCATACATATGCATACATATAGAAGAAAAAATCTCATGCAAATTGAAGGTTATAAAAAAAAGAAATCTCAAAGATATGACAACTACCTCAAGATCACGAGCTGGTTCGGTTTTCTATGTAGAACTACTAGAAACATCGATAAAACAGCTCCAAGACCACTTGGAAGGTAGTGAACTCGATTACAAACAATCTCCAACTTGAATCACTCAATTCTGACTTCGTATGAGAAAGTTATGGTGTTTGGAAGGTGAGAAAAAGTTGAGAGAAAATTTTGCACATATGAAATTCTAATTTTTCTTCTTAAATGGAATGGGAGGAAATGAAAAACTTTTAAAAGAATTCAAGAGAGGGAAAACAAGGACCAATCAGAGGAAGCCATGTTAGCCCCATGTTTGGGGCGCATGTGACACACATGGACTCTAAGCTTGGTCGTTGGCTTCGCTTGCTCCTATCGCACTCTGTTAGCATTCTTCGGCCGTATCCGGGCCTCCAAACTCCATTTCGAATCCGTCTTAGGATTGTGAATCGTGACTCCCTCACGTACAACAACTACTACAAAACTTTAACAAAAGGTTGATAATTCATCTTGGAAAATGACGATAATGACAACTCAACGAATGAGAACGCAAAGTAACTTAGCTACATCGTTTGGACTCGAAACCTAATGGATGAGTAACCAAAATGACCGAGACTCAATAAGGAATCATAAGAGATCATGTTCAAGTCCAAAAATAATAAAAATAAATAAACATAAAGTTACACATGTATGTCATTTCCTAGACATAGTCCTACAACATGCAATTTACAATGTTTATCAAATTAAATTTAATGCATGTACATACATTACCAAGTGTGTGAGAGTGTTATACCAATGGTGTAAAACCATTCAAGGACACATATGAATGTCATGTGTGCGTGTGCCTAAGCCTTGTAAGACGAATGAAGTCTAAATTACCTTTATTGTGCAACTAAGCACATTTTTCTTTGAAGACTCCATCTTGCATGAGTTGTGGCCAAGTCTTTCTTTGAAGCTTTGAATCATCAAATCTAAGACCACTAAACAATAAAAGAAAACATCGTTTTAATATGGAATATATGCCAAGACAAACTAAAAACCTAACAGAAGACTCAAAATAGATTGGAGGCTTGGACAAGTGATTCCCTGTCTCTTGCTAGGCGAGTCACACTAATAAAAGTTGTCACTTATGCTCTTCCCATTTATATCATGCAATCTGTTAAGCTTCCAATTGAAACCTGTCATGAGCTGGATAGAATTAACAAAAATTTTCTTTAGGGCAGCACAACCACTAGGAATTCGGTCCACCTTATCAAGTAGGATATTGTTTGTCTTCCCAAAAGCAAGGGTGGTTTTGGGTTAAAAAAAAAACTAAAGATATGAACCAAACCTTACTTGCTAAAATGGGTTGGAGATTGATGCAAGGTGAATATGGTATATGGCGTACCTTCAACATAAGCATCTCAAAAATGGAACCATTACTGTCTCAGAGTTTAAGAAAGGTGCCATTTGTTCGAGCACCTGGAAAGGTATTGTCTTTGGGTCCAAGCATTTAGTTCAAGGGATCCAATGGAGAATGAGAATAGGTGACTGCATCAGCTTCTGGAATGATATCTAAGTGCTAGGCTTTGGTAGACTCAAAGACCACGTTGTTTTTGATCTTACTGATTAAGATTTGACTCAGAATGTGGATAGATTTTTGACCGATGGCCGGTGGCAAATGGAACAACTCACTGTTATTCTTCCTAAGAATGTTGTCCAAAGAATTACTAGCATCCATGTTTGTAGAATCCATAGTGGACATGATGAATTATACAATCGTAGTTAAATTGCCTAAAGCATACCTAGAGAGGGAGGGGGTGAATAGGTTTTTACACCTTTTTCAATCCCTTGAAACAAACGCAAGTTTATCCCTCAAGATAGCTTACATTACAACACATAAACCATACATATATGTATAGACTCATGTGATCATTAAAGCATTGTCTATATATCAACATATAACAAGAGGAAGAATAACATTAAAATACAATAACAAAGAATACTTGTATTTCCAATAATGTTCAATGTGTTATAAGTATCAATCAAAATATAACTATACAAAAGAATCAATGAACAAAAGAATTATATATACAACTATGATCAAAATGAATTGCTTACAAATCACATTTAACAAAATCTTGTCTCAAAATATATCACAAGTGAATATTATACAACAAGATAGAAACATATACATATACAAATATAAAAGAGAGAGATAGAAAGAATTGACTTAAGAGATTTTTTAACGTGGTAAAATCTGAAACTAATAATGCACGGTGTGTATAAAACTATCTAATAGATTTTATCCGATTTTACCCAATTTTCATTATAAGTCAATATTCCGAAAAGATCTCTATCTAGTCGATATAAAATATCAAGTGTAATAAGTGCGGAATTAAAATGACACAAGATATTTATTTACGTGGAAACCCTCACAGGAAAAACCACAAGCTGTTATGTGCGTTACACATGAACCTCGAATCCACTAATGGTGAATTGACTACAACATAATCCCGATATGTAACTCACAACCATTACCTAATCCCGGTACGAGTGAACCTAGTCCAATTGCTTGTAATTTAAACTACCTAATCCCGAAAGCTACACAAGTCTTACTTCTCAATGAAGAGATAAATGTCCTATGTAAATATATGATGATATTCAAATAGCAAACAAAGCTAGGGAAACTTAGATGTTTATCTAGAATGATAATATGACAATTAATTCACTCATAGATATCAATAGCTAAATGACATGTCATAAAGCTTAGCTAAACATGGATTATGAAAACCTATAAAGCTATCACAGTACAATACTCAATCAATACACCACATACAATCTCTATCTTGTAACTAGAATAATATTCTAAGAGCATACAAGTAATGAAGGAGATGACTTGCTAAGAAAGACACTGAAATTAGATGAAGTTAGTGAAAAACTTACAAAGCAAGATGTGATGATACAAAACCATGAATGGATGCATCCTATATGGTCATAGATGATGCTATATGAACTTTGATGCATAAAGGAATGACTTTGATTATATAAAGGTGAGTTCTTGTGAATTTTTTTTTTTTGAAATATGTTTTAAAGGAAAAATATGTTTTTTGAACTCTTAATAACGACCTAAGAACAAAGAGGCATATATATATAGGGTGTCAAAATGAAGTGACATCGTTTTGAAAAAACGACCCTTATTTTCTTCTCTGTCACTACTTTGTCACTATGGCGACACAAGTGGCTACGCCTAACGACACCATATTTTCTTCTTCGTCGCCACTTTGTCTCTACTTTGTCACTATGGCGACACAAAGTGGCGACGCCTGACGACACCAAATTTTCTTCTATGTCACCACGTTGTCACTACCTTGTCACTATGGCGACACAAAGTGGGGACGCGTGACGACTCCAAATTTTCTTCTATGTCGCCACTTTGTTGCTATGGCGACACTTCATGGCGACACCATACCTGATTGATTTTTAGGAATAAATTTCTCTGTCGCTCATGGTCTCCACAATGACAATGTCAAAGGGCGACAATGCCCTGTTTTCCACTATGAGTGGTGAAACCAATGGAGAAGCTAAAGGCATTCTCTGAAGGTGATCTTCACGCAAGACAAACATACCAATGTGCATGTGCAGATGTTTCTAAATAATCTTCAGGAAACGAATTACATGACACATAAACACACAATAATATACAACAACAAAGTGCAAGTGTGAAATATGACATGTGTAGAGATGCACATTTTTCCCCGGGGTCCCAATTCCCCATGTCCCCATCCCCATTTGGAGATTTTTTTTTTTTGGGAAAAAATGGGGGAATGGGGGGGGGGGGGATAGGGATGAAAATCATCCTCAAATTGAAATGGGGATGGAGAGGGGTCAAATTGAGATGGGGATGGTGATGGTGATGGGGATGGGGGGACCCATCCCCATTTCCCCATTTTCCCCACAATTATGTTGAAATGGGGATGGGGATGGGGATTGGGGGGAGGTCCCCCATCCCCATTTCCCCATTTCCCTTAAACATATATAAATATAATTATAATATATATTTTTAATTTTTTTGTTTATTCTTTAAAAACCATAACTCCATAAGTATATATACACATTTTATATAAAATACACTAATGAATTTTATTTTTTATATGTAATGGAATGTTTGTTTTTTTTTAATTTAATTTGTAAATTTTAGTCAAATGGGGAAATGGGGAAACGGGGGAAACTGGGAAAAAACGGAGAAAAACGGGGAAATGGGGAATTGGGGACGAGGATGGATATAGGTCCCCCCAAAATTCTCCATCCTCATTTTCCCCAAATGGGGGGGGGATGGGGATGAGGGGACCTATATCCATCCCCATTCCCCAAACGTGCATCTCTAGACATGTGACATGTGAAGAGAATGCACATATATGCAAATATGCTAAGTGTGTGTGAAACTAAATCTCTTCAAAGAAAACTAAGCACTAGAGATATACCTTTAGAGTGCTTGTCACCTTGAGGTCTTGAAAGGGCTTTTGAGCTTGATCCTCAAACACCTAAATTACCCTTACAATCTAAACCCCAAAATATGGTTTGTTTATGAAATAAGCTAATCAATAAATGAGGACCTTACAATCTTTCCCTTTGGCTATTTCATGACAAAACCACCACTCGCATTGATCCTCACAACAGAATTGAAGCTACGGGGATAACAAAGTTATTCTACATTACAAAGAGATATTAAAAGATAAACACTTTAAGTCTTCAATCTCTTGTAGAACTATCAACCCTTCAAAAAAAAAAAAAAAAAAAAAAAACACTTTCCAAAACAAGTGTATGTGAGATGATCAAGTGAAAATAAAACAAGCATTTGCATTTTGAGAATTTAAGCACAACATCATGCAATGTATGTAAATGCAATGTTCTCCCTCAAAGGGTATTCTCCCTAACATGTAATTTTGCTACTACAATTAGAACAATAAGCATTCTCCCCTTACCAACATACCACTCTCCCTTTTTGTCATGAGATTGGCAAATGAGTATTCCCCAAATAGGTCACTTGAAACAAAGAGAGATAGAAGTATACATGTCATTTGCGCAATCATATAAGGCACTTTATGCAACTCAATTAAAAGGAGAGATACAAGAAGATTTATTTTCATAGAAAATGTGTGAATAAAAATGCTTTGCATGCAAGACATATTGCATTCAAGTTCGAAAAATCAACGGTAATTGGCAAAGCAAATGACAAAGGTTTCCTATAGGAATTCAAAACAATTTCACCATTTGTCATGAATTAAAGCAAGGATATAAAGAATATATTGATTTCAATTTTAGAGCACTATATCCAACTTTATAAGCGAAACATGTCATGAGCAACTTTGCACCCTATTTGATTTTTCTAGATAAGATATCTGTATGATAGTAGACATGTTCAACAAATAAAGAAAGAGAGACATTTGGATGTTAGAATCCTTAGAAAGGATACAAGATCCTTTATTCATTTTAAGTCTCGTAAGCTTTTCACACATTGTTTTGTATTTAAGAATTACAATCATCAATTCATGCTTTTTTATTTGAGCATGTCATTTGAATTTCATGCTTTTCATAATTTAAGCATGTAATTAAGAATCATCATGTCATGAAGATCATTAGGTCATTCAATAAGTACTTCCTAAGGGAATCTCCTAGTCCAAAAATGCATATTTGAACATAAATATGACATGGATTGCATCCAAAGCATGGTTCACATTTATTGAGATAAAAACATATATACAAATGTGCAACGAAGATACTCAAGCAATTAATAAATGAGCATAAACATTTTCAAATTTGCATGCACCAAGTATGCAATTGCTCTCTATGCTTGAGTTCCCTAAATGGGGTCAATCACCAAAACACATCACTCCATGAGACATATCCTAATAGATCTACTAAGTCTTTTAAACCTAGTTGCATCTAAGGGTTTTGTGAATAAGTCCGCTAGTTGATCATTAGTACCTACATGTTCAAGTACTATGCATTTATTTTCAACTAATTCTATTATGAAATGATGGTGGATGTCAATATGCTTAATCCTAGAGTGTTGTACCGGATTCTTGGAAATATTAATAGCACTCATATTATCACAAAAAAGAGTTAGAGTAACTTGATTAAATCCGTAGTCGATTAGCATTCGCTTCATCCAAAAGAGTTGTGAGCATCCACTCCTCACGGCTATATACTCAGCCTTAGTCGTGGACAAGGAAATTGAGTTTTCCTTCTTACAAAACCAAAACACCAAGTTATTGCCTAGAAAGAAGCAACCGCTTAATGTGCTCTTCCTATCATTGCAATTTCCTGCCCAATCTGCATCACTAAAGCCATCTAAACTAGCATTAGTGTTAAAAGAGTGCCAAATCCCATAGTTGGATGTCCCATTCACATAACGAATGATTCTCTTAACCGAAGAGAGATGAGACTCCTTAGGATCTGATTGGTATCTAGCACACACACCCACACTAAATGATATATCGGGCCTACTTGCGATCAAATAAAGCAAGCTACCAATCATGCCCCGATATAGAGTTTGTTCCACAATTTTTCCACTAGCATCCTTGCTTAGCTTCAAAGTGGTACTCAAATTGGTTTTGAGTGTATAAAGGTGAGTTTTTGATTTGATTTGCTCTCAAATTCTCTCTTTTAAACTTTAGAGTTCTTAGTATCAAAAGAACTAAATTCAGAGAATGAGAAAGTGGTATATTTATAGATATTAAGAACTGGGCATGTGAAAATATGAGTTTGCACTTAAAATCACCTTTCGGCAGTTTCATTTGGCTGTTTTGAAACCGCCGATCAAACCACCGAATTGAATCCAGTGAAACATGGGATTATCGACGGTCGCATTCCGTGGTTTTAAAATCGCTGATTATGACTGCCATTTTACCGATCAAACCGCTGTTTCACCATTACCACTGATGGTGAAACCAAAGGAGAAGCCAAGGGCATTCTCTGAAGGTGATCTTCATGCTAAACCAAGCACACATTCGTGCAAGCGCGGACGTTTCCGAACAAAATCGAGAAACGAATTACTAGACACATAAACACACAACAAGATATAACAACCATGTGCAAGTGTGAAAATGTGACATGTGAAGAGAATGCACACAAATGCAAGAATGCTAAGTGTGTGTGTGCAATTAGATCTCTTCAATGAAAAATAAGCACTAGAGATATACCTTTAGAGTGCTTGACACCATGAGATCTTGAAAAGGGCCTTTGATCTTTATCTTCAATCACCTAAACTACTTTTACACATCAAACCCCAATTGTGGTTTGTCCATGAAATTAGCCAATCAATAAATGGGAACCCTACACCTTTCATCATCAATGACAACATTGGATGATTCTATGACGCTTCGAGTTTTCAAATTGAAAACTCTATAGGCTATACTATTTAAGGCATAGCTAACAAAGAAACCTTTATCACTCTTACCATCAAACTTGCCAAGGTGATCACGGTCATTTAATATGTAGCATGTGCTTCCAAAAGTGTGGAAGTAGCTCACATTTGGCTTTCTACCTCTCTATACTCATAGGAGGTTTACCTAGTGCCAGGCTTTTGGAAAACTCTATTCCCTATATAGTAAGCCGTATTGACGGCTTCGGCCCAAAGGTTCCTAGGGACATTGTTGCTAAACAACATGACACAGGCCATTTCTTGAAGGACCCTATTCTTCCTCTCAACAACTCCATTTTGTTAAAGTGTCCTAGAAGCAGAAAATTCATGGGAGATGCCTATACTATCACAATAAGTTTCAAATGAAACATTCTCAAATTCCCTCCCATGGTCACTTCTATTTTGTTTTATGCTTTTAATATTTGAGTTCATTTCATTTTGAAGTTTATTACAAAGCATTTTAAAAGTTTCAGATTTTTCTCTATGGAAATATGTCAATGTGAACCTAAAGAAATCATCTACAAAAACAAAAATGTATCTCTTTCCACCTAAACTGTCAGTTTGCATAGGACTCATAAGATCCATATGGAGAAACTTTAGGGGCTCCTTGGTGGAGAGATACTTACCCTTTTTTGTGCATACTTTTGGTTTATTTCTCTTGTTGGTAAGGTCCATAAACACCAATTGCTTTCTTCCTAAGCTTAGGAAGGCCATGCACAACATTGAACTTTTCTAAAATTCGTAAATCCTGAAAGTTCATGTGGCCAACTCTTTCATGCCACAACTCAACTTGCTCATCCTTGGACACATTGTTTGAGACTATTCTAGCTTCAAGACAATCGCAATTGTCGCTAGATCTCATACATTTCAACAAGGTTTGTCCATTGGCCAATAAGATGGAGCAATCATTTTTGCTAAATAAAACAGAAATTCCTTCATCACTTAAATGTGAAATGCTTATCAAATTTGCTTTCAAGCCATCAACAAATAAAACATTGGATAAGGAGGGTAATCCAGGAATGGAAATGGTTCCTTTCCCTCTAACTCTCTTCTTGGATCCATTACCAAAGGTGACACATCCTTCTTCCTCCATGACAAGAGTCTCAAAGAAACTCTTTATTTCCCATCATGTGCCTAAAGCACCCACTATCTAGATACCAAAAGTTAGAAGAATTTTCCTTCAAGGCAATTTGTGCAACATGGCAAAAGTGTTCATCTCTTATAATCTCTCTAGGTGAAATATTTTCTTTTCCAGTTGTCTTTGGTATTTAGGCTCTAGAAGTCTTTGGATCATGTAAATATGTTTCATTTTTCCTAGAGACATGCATCTTGGCTTTGGCCTTTTTCTTTTCTATCATGCTTTAAATTCTACGCAATTTTATATAACGAAAGCAATTCGGTCTAATGTGACCATCAACACTACAAAAATGACATGTAGGGATAAAGTTAGGAATCATACCATAACTTTGAGGATGCATTTGAGCCTTCCCATGTCTTGGAGGTAATCTTAGTTGATAAAGATCTCTCCTTCTTTGTTGTTGACCAAGACTTGATTGCTTCCTTGATTGAGCTTGCATGATAGGTCTTTTCCCTTGATGGACTTTCGGTTAAGGGAAGTTAGCTTGAGGAGCTCTTGTCGAATGAGCTTGAGGTAGACTTTTTGGTGCCACCTTCACTTGAGCACTTTTTGAACACTCTCCTGGGTCAAGTTTCTTCCTAGTAATTGATAAGGAGGAGACTCCTTAAAGTTCATGCTCTTGACAAATATGGTCTTGCTTAAAGTGGAGGACATCTTGTCACTTTAAAACTTAAGACCCCTCTTGTCACTCGGCCTCTTTCCAACGTCTAACAAGTGGTTAAGTTTTTTAATGCAAGAGTCCATCTTGGCCATTAACTCTCTAGCATCTTTAAGCTCCCTTTTCAACCCTTTTTCACTCTTCTTAGATAAGTCTAACTTCTTTCTTAGCTTATCTTCACTCTCCATGGTTCTCGCCACTTCTTCACTTAAGTGGTCAACTTGTGTTGAGATTTCTATGTTTTCGTCCTTTAATCTCCTAATTTCTCTCTTGTTCTTTATCCTTGAACTCTCAAACTTCACCATGTAGTCTTAGAGATCCATCTTATCCACATTTCCATTTATGGATTGTGATGAAGAGCAATCATCACTTGAGTCAATTTCGACTTGACTCTCATTCTCTTTTTTACTAGCACTTTTGCTTTTGTAAGAAGAAGTAAATGCTATGAAGTTAGCCATGAGTTATTCATTATCTGAAGACTCTTCTCCTTCATTGGAGTCATCACTCCCACTCCATGTGGCAGCCATTACTTTCCATTTCTTCTTGATATTATGATTAACACAATCGGGGGCAAAGTGTCCTATGCCACCACACTCAAAACATCGGACCCCTTTCCTTTCAGTCTTTTCTTGCCTAGGCTGAAACTTATTGAAATGAGTTTTTTTCTTGAAGTCTTAGCCTTTGGATCCAAATCCCTTCTTCTCGGACTTGTAGAATTTCTTAAACCTTTTCATCAACAAGGCCATTTCTTCGTCCAAGTCATCATTCTCCTCATTCTCATCTTTAGAGGCTTTCAAAGCAATTCCCTTTTGCTTTTTAGGAGGTGTGGAGGTAGGACCCTTCCTAGACTCATAAGCTAGAAGCCTCCCAATCACTTCACTCGGCTTCATATCCTTATAGGTGTTATTCTTCTCTAAAGCCGTCACCTTGGACTCAAACATCTTGAGAAGCGATCTCATAACCTTTTACTTGATCCTTCTATCCGAGTAAAGGTCACCAAGTTGATGACTTTGGTTGACTATGTCCATCAACTTAATCTTGAAGTTGTTGAAGCATTTGTTCTCATCCATCCTAAGCAACTTAAATTTTGTTTGGATAACTTGAAGCTTCGAGTCTTTAACGACCCCAGTTCCATCAAGTGCAACCTCTAGGATGTCCCACCCCTCTTTAGTGATCCTAGTGCTTTGAATCAATTTATATTGATTTTCGTCCATTGCACATAGGATGACATGCATCGCCTTCCTATTCCATTTCGATGCCTCAAACTCTTGCGCGTTCCATTGCACCTTAGGCTTGAGTACATCCTATCCTCCACCCATAGGAATCATCATGGGAGATGTGTAGCCATCTTCAATCGCCATCCAAGTCCGGTCATGGATTTGACATATGTACGACTCCATCTTGCCTTTCCAAGAGGTATAATTCAACCCAGTAAGAAGTGGAGGCGTTATGCTAAAAGCACCCTCGTTGCTACTGCCATTTCCACCGTTTCCACTCATAGTGTATATAAATGAATGAAATGAATGCAAATGTATGAATGACCAAACAACACACAAAATGCAAAACACACCAAATTGAGCAAAGGATCACCTATGTATATCTAGGAACCCGTTCTGATACCAATTGAAACTAATAATGCACGGTGTGTCTAAAACTATCTAGAGGGGGGTGAATAGATTTTAACCTATTTTACTCAATTTTCATTGTAAGTCAATATTCAGAAAATATCCTTATCTAGTCAATATAAAATATCAAGTGTAATAAGTGCGGAGTTATAAATGACACAAGATATTTACGTTGAAAGCCTCACGAGAAAAACCACGTGTTATTATGTGCACCACACACGAACCTCGAATCCACTAATGGTAAAGTGATTACAACCTAATCCCAGTATGTAACTCACAACCACTACCTAATCTCGGTATGAGTGAATCTAGTCCAGTTGCTTGTGATTTAAGCTACCTAATCTAGGAAGCTACCCAAGTCTTACTTCTCAATGTAGAGATAAATGTCATATGTGAATATATGATGATATTTAAAGAGAAAATAAAGCTAAGGAAACTTATAAGCTTATCTAGAATGATAATATTTAATTTACTCCTAGATATTAATAGCTAAATAACACGTCATAAAGCTTAGCTAAACATAGATTATGAAAACCTAGAAAGTTATCACAATACAATACTCAATCAATACACCACATAGAATCTCTATCTTGTAACTAGAATAATATTTTAAGAGCATACAAGTAATGAAAAAGATGGACACTAAAATTAGATGAAGTTAGTGAAAAACTTACCAAGCAAGATGTGATGATGCAAAACCATGCATGGATGCATCATATATGGTCATAGATGATACTATATGAACTTTGATGCACAAATGAATGACTTTGAGTGTACAAAGGTGACAAAAGTGGCTACGCCTGACGACCCCATATTTTCTTCTTTGTCGCCACTTTGCCACTACTTTGTCACTATGGTGACACCTGACGACACCAAATTTTCTTTTATGTCGCCACTTTGTCAGTATGGCGACACAAATTGGGGATGCCTGACGACATCAAATTTTCTTTTATGTCACCACTATGTTGCTATGGCGACACTTCATGGCGACACCATACCTGATTGATTTTCAGGAATAAATTTCTCTGTTGCTACATGATCTCCACAATGACAATGTCAAAGGGCGACAATGCCCTGTTTTCCACTATGAGTGGTGAAACCAAAGGAAAAGCCAAAGGCATTCTCCGAAGGTGATCTTTGCACAAGACAAGCACACCAACATGCAAGCGCAGACATTTCCGAACAATCTTCGGAAAACAAATTACTCGACACATAAACACACAATAATATGCAACAACAAAGTGCAAGTGTGAAATGTGACATGTGAAAAGAATGCACACATATGCAAATATGCTAAATGTGTGTATGTGCAACTAAATCTCTTTAAAGAAAACTAAGCACTAGAGATATACCTTTGAAGTGCTTGTCACCTTGAGGTCTTGAAATGGCCTTTGAGCTTAATCCTCAATCACCTAAACTACCCTTATAATTTAAACCCTAAAATGTGGTTTGTTCACGAAATAAGCCAATCAAAAAATAAGGACCTTACAAAAGCTCCAATGAGGAGACATCCATGTGTTGAACTACAACCATTGGGTACTATATATATTGGATGATAGATTAGAAATTCCTCAAAAGTGACCAACCTATGATTTATTTCCTATTGGAGTTATGTCTACCCAATCTCTATTTGTAGATACGAAATCCCACAATGATATGAAGCCACCATATATATGAGTCCATCTCTAACCAACATCATTGGAAGATTAGAAATTCATTAAGAGTCAATGCACATCCCATGCAACACTCTCTATTGGAGTCTATGTCTAACCAAATGCTCGGGCCTACCAATATTGTAGCCAACTCCCTATCCAAGGCACTCATGCCTCTAGAGAGTCTCGTTATGCATATCTATCCAGACTTTCCCGATCCTAGCCATGATTTCTTGCTTGGTTATCCGAACCTCTTGTCCTAGCCAAGGCTTTCTTGCTTGACTATCCGGACCTCTTGTCCTAGTCAAGGCTTCTTTCTTGGTTATCCGAACATGTCCTAACCAAGACTTCATGTCTTTTACAAATACTTCTTAAGTGTGATCAATGAATGCAAATGATGCAAACAAACAATTCAACATAGAACATGTGATCAATACATTCCATGGAAACTAGACTTAGTCATGTGAGAACACAAGTCAAAATAGTCTAGTCATACAAATTGAATTAAAACGTAGAGCATGTGAAAACACCTAACACATGTGGCTCCTAGTTTCATTCACAAATATAATACTTGAATAAATCATATTCATGCAGCACATATTCAAGATATTAAAACATACACTAAAAATGCTAGAAACACAAAATGTATTCAATAAATATTTCTAGCCAAACTTTTAGAGCAAGGATATAATGAATAATCAATTAAATCCTTTAGGCTCTAAACACAAAATAATATATGCTCATCCTAGATTTGTTCAATTAAGGATCCAAGCACATGTCAAAGGTTATTGATCATAAAATCAATAAATCAAATCACAAATAACCCTAAATATCAAATTAATCACAATACAACACTCAAACATGTGAGAAACTAGAATCATAGAAAACTAATTCACATTTGTTTCTAATTAGACTTGATTAGATTTGATTATGAAGCTATCTTTCTCAATAGCATTCATCATACATACATATACATATAGAAAAAGAAACCTCAAGGTAATCGAAGGTTTAAAAAGAAGAAAACACAAAGTTAAGTCAAATACCTATGATTCATGAGCTAGTTCGGTTTTGTAGGTAGAACCACTGGAAAACTCGATCAAACAGTTGCAAACTCACTTGGAAAAGGTAGAGGACTTGATTACAAAGATTCTCCAACTTGAATCACTCAATTCGGAGTCCGAATGAGAAATTTATGGTGTTTGGAAGGTGAGAAAATTGGAGAAGAAACTTTTGCACTTGTGTTTTTCAAACTTTTCTTCTTGAAATGAATGGGAGGGAAAAGGAAAACATTTAAATGAAATGAAGAGAGAGAGAGAGAGAGAGAGAGAGAGAAGTGACCAATGGGGGGTGGCCACCTCACATCCACATGAGAGGCGCGTGAGCCTCATGGGCCAGCCTCACGCACCTCTCATTACCACCCCTAAAAATGGCCTTTGGCCATTTCACACTCCTCTCACATTCTTCGGTCGTATTCGGGCCTTCAAACTCTAAATTCGAATCTATCTTCAGATTATAAACCGTGACTCCCTTATGCATGAGAACAACTATAAAATTTTGACAAAAGGTTGAGAATTCGACTCGGTACATGACGACGAACATAGCACAACGTTTGAAAACGTAAAGTAGCGTAGCTTCCTACTTTGGACTCGAAACCTAATGAGAGAGTAATCAAAATGAGTAGGACTCAATAAGGAATCAAATGAGATCCTGTTCAAGTCCAAAAACAATCAAAACTAAAACAAATAATCATAATGTCACACACGTATGCCATTTTCTAGACATAGTCCTAGAACATACAAATCATAAAGTTTATAAAATTAAATCAAATCCATGTGCATACATTACCAAATGTGTGAAAGTGTTATACCAATGATGTACAACAATGCAGCGACATAAATGAATGCCGTGTGTGTGTGTGTGTGCATATGCTTTGTAAGAGGAAAGTGGTCTAATATACCTTTAATGAATAATGTAGCTCATTCCTCCATGAAGACACCATCTTCCATGAAGAGTTGCCAACTACTCCTTGAAGCTTTAATCATCATCAATCTAAGATAACTAAACATTACAAGAGAAACAACGTTTTGATATAGAATTTATGCCAACACAACCAAAATCCTAACACATGATAGACCTATTTGGGGGTGGAAAAAATGTGGAGATTTCTCTGTTAAATCTGTTTACATTGGTCTCATTGATACTGATCAGACTCAATTGTGGAAATGGAGGGTCATTTGGAGCCTTAAACTCCCGCCTAGAGTCTAACATTTCCTCTGGTCCTTACTTCACGATAAACTCCTTACAAACCAGCAGAGAGCCATTCGAGGTGTGACTAATGATGTTTCTTGCCCCAGGTGTGATGCAGGTATTGAAGATTCTAACCATTTGTTGTGTGGGTGTAGAGTTTCGATCTTAGTTTATGAGAAGATTTTTAAAGGTATGAGCTTATCTACTTCTTTCTTGGGAAGCCATGAAGATTGGATGGATGGTAACTTTAAGGATAAGAAGATGGACAATGGTAATGCTCCCCACTATTTGATTTTTGCTGTGACACTTTGGTTTCTGTGGAAACGAAGGTGCTGCTGTAGGGAAAAATAATAAATAAAAGTGGTAAACGCAGCGGAAGCGATACTAAAAACGATTTAGTGACTTTTAAAATTTTTCCTTTATGAACCTTAAACCCTTTTAATCAATAAACATGCATATATGTTAACAAAAGTGAATTACCTTTTGTTGCGTGATCCGATTGACTTACGTCGATGGTAATCCGCAAGACCTTCAATCCGAGCACGAACGTGGATCACCTAGGAGCGTGGTCTCCCTTTTCTTTGAATTGCAAACCTGTGAATGGACCAAACAAAAAACTTTCTTTTCTTTGTTAGTCACAAAACAATCAAAAGAATGTCAAAAATTATTCCGGTCACTTTTGAGTTCTCAATCTAATGATCGAAACTCGCGTGAACCTAGATCGATATCGTATACACAAGCTTATTGATGATTAAGCAATAGTATACTATCAAAAAATAATTTCACACTCTCTTTTTGTCTTTTTAGAATAAAATCTCTCTCTTGGAATTAAGAAGAAGAAGAAAGAAATAAAAAACTCAAGCACAATGGATTGTGGTGGCCGAACCCTATAAGAACACATATATAGGTTGGCCGAATTTTTTCTTCTTTTTCCTTTAGGGTTGCCGAATTCTATGTAGTCTAAGATTAGGGTTGGCCGAATTCTATAATGTCACTTATATAGGGTGACTTAAATTCAACCCTAATTCTTTTCAACTTAATAGACTTCAAACCCTAATCGAACTCCTTAATTTTTATTCTTTTATTTTTTTTGACTAAATAAAAAGACTCCTTATTTGATTAAATAAATAAAACTAATTTATTTATTTCCTTGTCAAACAAGTCTTTTACTTTTAGGAAAGATTTGTTTCTTTAATTAAACAATTAATCAATAAATTAATTAATTATTATTTAATTAAAACAAATGAAACAAAATAATATTTTAGGTTAAAATTTTAACCTTGCCACCCCACTTGATTAAGATTGGGCCTAACATTATTTTCTTATTTCATTTAATCCATTGGACTTTAAATAAAAAGCCCACATGTGAACCAGACCCATTCTTACTAAAAGAAACAAACCCACATGTCTTTCATTAATATATTAATATAATTGAGTAGCCCATTACTTAAATAATGTGCAAATTATATTCTTAATATATTAAATGCAATTCTAGATGGACCCTTAAATTGGTCCGGTAGAATATATCAAGTGATCCATGCAAGTTCGTATGGATTAGGGATCTTGGCGGGCCATCTAAATTTAAGCTTCAATAGACATAACCTAATCACAATCAACAAATGATTCACTTAGGTCCGATCCATTAATTTTAACTCATTCCACTAAAGAGCTAAAACTGAACTCTTAAATAAAGATAGAAAAGGAAGATGCTCCTCATTCATACCTTAGACAATCATATTGGAGATAGTGTATCCTCGTGATTAATATCAGTAATCGCCAAGAGTTCATAGACCGCCTATAACTCTCCAAGTTACCATATTTACTCATATGACCACGTTTTGAACTTGGATATTTTGACTTGTCCAGAAGCCATGTTTTCAATAGACACTATCGAAAACTCAACGTTGAGATTTAATATCCAATTACCTCAAAACATCCATATGATGATATTATACTCTCATTTAATTAAATGGAGCCACGATGTCCATATCTATAAATGAAGTCCTCTATCGATTAACAAATGAATATCACCAAACTATCGAGGATAGACTATGCGATATAATCGTACTCATTGATAACTCAAATGATATCACTTGCAACCATAAGTCCATCATTTATCTCAGGATTAAGATAGACCCTCCGATTGTCCTGATAATGAAAAGACTATTATCTATTGACGGTTCTAGATAAAGCTTTTCATTGTGATCCAGTTCAATGCACCCAGTGCACTAGATCCTTTTGCTCGAAGACACTCCGATGATTTTAGACTCATCATATCTCATTTGATCCCACTCAAATGCTAGCAAAAGAATTCTATAACTTTAACAAGATAAAGGTGCCCAACCTTTAACTTAAGTTGTGAACATTATTCAAGACTAACTAAAGAATTGTGTCTACCACATACATATCCAGATGTACGAACAATTCTTCTTTTCCCATAGTCTTTAGACCTTATGATTATTTACTTTGACAATTATAATATAAACTATAAATGCTATACGATTTGTTAAACCAGAAATCTCTTTATTAATATGAAAAAGATTGTTAATTACAACATTACACTCTTGCTATTGAGCATAATCCTAACAACTGCAAGGTGTTTGACACAAACTTCTCATTTCCCCCTTCTCTCCATTTGATTATTGAACATTTTTCTAGAGATTGGTGGAGTTCTAACAATACTGATCTCAATAGAAAAGTTGCTCTCATTTCGGTTTCTTGGACACCTCCCAATGATGGCTGGGTAAAATTAAGCATTGATGACAGTTGTATCATTGATTCAGTTGCCATAACGGCTGGTGGTGTGCTACGTAACTCTCAGAAGAGCTGGATCAAAGGCTTTGTGTTGAATAAAGGTCTGGGGGAGTGCTCTTGAAGTTGAGCTTTGAGGAATGTTTGAAGGCCTAACTATAGCATGGAAGTCTGGTTACAAAAAAAGTTGTCGCTGAAACTGATTCCATTTCTACTGTGCAACTTCTGAATTATGGTTCCCTCTTTAGCCTGATCCAAAGCTACAGAGATATTATGAATGCTGAATGGAGTTGCACTGTGCAATACGTCTATAGAGAAGGTAATGCGCTCGCGGATGGATTAGCTCACTTAGGACACAAGATAGATACTAGTCTATGGGTTTTTGAAGACCCCCATGCGGAGATTATTAATATTGTTGATGCTGATGCGAGAAGCACTACCTGTCTAAGACAGTGTTTTGTGCCGATCACCCTCTTTTTCTAGTTTTTTTTTTTCTTTCTTTCTATTGGGTCTTGCACTCATATGTTAAAAAAATAAAAATAAATAAATAAATAAAAATAAATAAATAAAATTTAGGTGTTCATAATATTTAATTATTTTTTAATTATAATAATTTGTCTTTATTTGACAATTTGTGTTGAGTAATTTTGTAATTAAATTTGTTAACAGAATATGGGTGTGTATACCCTATATATTTATGATTAATCCTCCTCCTTATGTCTGGATTTCAATTTAATATCGATGAGATTTCGAAAGAAAATCCTAACCAAGACCAAGGCCATTTTGTTTCTCTGTGAGGAATTTAGCTCAATATATAGTTAATATTATAAAAATAACCTTACCTGTACTGCACGCTATAAGAGTCTCCACATTGATAACATATCATCAAAAATCACAAAGTGATTCCCTCAGTATTGGTTAAAATAACCTTTTATGCACGTAAGTGCGGAACTATGAGCAGACTAGCTTGGTCGGCTTAGCCCAACCTAGTTTTGAAAAAAAATAAATATAATTTTTTAAAAATAATTTTCAAGAAATTGTAAAATTTTCTTTGTTATAGTACAAAATATTTGCTTAAACTTTAATTAATATGAATTATATAATTGAAAATTACTAAATTTAAATGTAAAATATCATGACTCATATCTCATCAAATTCATTAATTAAAACCGGATTTTCTTACCATCTTAATTATGTATGATTATAACACTATATGCTTTTTTGTGATGTTTAACCCTTTAGATTGGTCCAATTTTTTATAAGAAAAGGTATAGTTATAATTTAGTGAAACCGTTCTTACGATCCATAAAACTAATTAATACATCCATTTTTTTAATAAAAAAATTATATTACAAAAATATTCCTAAATAAAATTACTTAAAGGTACAAAATCATTAAATTAAATTAATTTTTATGAAGAATTAATTAAAATATGATAACTCATGATGATCCTATTTTTTTTTTTTTTTAAATTATACAATTTTTTTTGGCAATACAATACCTATACAATTGTATCAATGTCAAACTTAAATACTTTTTCATAATAAAGAATCCTTTTTAAAACTTTATAAAATGTGAAAAAAAAAAAAAAAAACAACTAGTATATTGAAATAATAAAACAAGAAATGAAACACTTGAAGTGAACTAGTATGCTAAAAATGCTCAATTTTCTTACCATCTTAATTATGTATGGTTATAATTTGGTTTTTCAGTATATCATCTTTTGTGATGCTTTTTCCTTTAGATCAGTCCAATTTTATTTTTAAAAAATGTATGGTTATAATTTAGTGAAATTTAAAGCGATTAATTTTTTGTTGTCGTTATTGCTACTCATAAAACTAATTAGTACACTTATTTTTTTTATAAAAAAATATATTATAAAAATATTCTTAAATAAAATTACTTAAAGGAACAAAATAAAATAAAATTAATTTTTATGAAGAATTAATTTAAATAAGATAATATATTATTTATACAATTTCTTTTTGACAAAAAAATATCTATACGATTGTATCAATTTCAAACTCAAATACTTTTTCATATAAAAAATCTGTGAAAAACAAAAATCCTTCACATTAAAACTCTATAAAGTGTGAAAATAATAATAATAATAATAAATAATAAATAAAAAAAATAAAAAAACTCTAGTAGATTGAAGTAACAAAATATGAAATGAAACACTTAAAGTGAACTATTACGCTAAAAAAGCATAGGAGTTTATACTTTCTTAATATGATTATTTGTGAGAAAGTTTTAGAGTCTGTTCCACTCACAATTAAATGTAAGGGTTACGGTTTCAAATTTGGGGGAATTATATAAATATATCTATATTTATTTATTTATTTAAGTGAAAAATAATAATATTTATATAAGGGTATTTTCGATGTTTTTATGGGTGCTTAAAGTCTAATTAATTTTTAAAAAAATTGTAGCCATGGATACACTAGTTAATTGGGTGTACTAATTAATTTTATGAAAAACAATAGCAATACCATTAATTTGCTTTACTTTTTATTTATTTTTGTAAAAGACTTTTTATTTCCCTTTCTTTTTGCCACCGACAATAATTAATATATCATGACAAGAAAAAATGATTTAATCCGGTCTAATAAAAATACATGGTTGATCACTACCAAAAAAATGTCTATCAGTGATGAACTATTTCCAACGGTGCTAATTGCTGTCGGTAATGGTATCGTTTCCGATGGCCATATCAGTGTCGTCGGAAATGAGTAAAAATCTGATACCACATTTCCAACGGCCAAATGACCGTCAGAAATAGTCTTTGTGACATTAGTGTTGTTCCCATTTCCAACGGCACAAAAAGTGCCATCGAAATTGAGTAAAAATGTAATACAACATTTCTGATTGCCCAATGGCCATCAGAAATAGTCTTCGTTCCAATGGAAATGAGGAAAAGGAAATTTAACATTTCTAACGGCCTAATTGTTGTTGGAAATAGTCCAAATTTTTGAAGGGAAATTGTCTTTTCCGACGTTTACCTGTCGGAAAATACCATTTTTTTATTGTAGTGTCAAAAACGTATTTTTATATAAAGTTTCTTCAAAAAATTTGTATAAATAAAAATTTCATGATTTTATTTTTTCTTGAAAAATAAAAAGTTAGATAAAATAATTGATTTTGTAGTAAGCATTTAATACACCTGATTTTTTCTAAATTGCTATACGGACAATGACATATATGTACGAAAATCAAGAGTGAACACTTTGATGCAGCAGAAATTTAGAAAACATTTGTCAAAATTATGATGAAGGGATTTGTGAGATATTGATGCCATTTTTTAGGAACTCCCTCTTATTATAAACATTTTTATCATGAGAAATTGCTCGATGGCAAAATATCACCAGTCAACTGCAGGGAAAGTCACGCAGGGATGTGAAGGAACATTATGACACCCTCGTACATGACATTTGCAAAATTGATTCGGGTTGTGTCAAGATATGCCGATGACTTGTGTGACTTTTTGTGCCGTCGGAAATAATAAAAAAAACAGTACTGCATTTTCGATGGCTTTTGGGTCGTCGAAAATAGTAGAATAAGTCGTCAATATTATCCACTTTTCTGGCGACATAAAAAGTGTCATCGGAAATGCTAAAATTTAATTCGAATCACTTTATGGACACATCTTACTAAATTAACTAAATATAAAATATAGCAAAATTATTAGTAATTACAAGAACATTTAGTTGTTTTTAATTATGTTTAGTGACACTGCTATATCATATTTTGTTTTAAAAAAAACAAACTCTAATAATTTTAATAAAACATTTATAAAAAAAAAATATCTCAATAGTTATATTTAAATAGTATAAAAAATATATTTAATTAGATATTATACAAACATATCAATAGGTTATATATAAATAGTATGCAAAACATATTAAATATAAAGTTATATCAAAATGGTAAGAGTAACCTTTACTGTCATCCATGTCGAGTGACATGGTGCCTACTGGGTGAGGTGGCGCCTATCAAGTCGAGTCGCGCCATTTTTTTTAATTTTTTATAATTCGACTATTTCCAACGACAATTAAGCTGTTGCACTGTCGGAAATACAACTAATTTTGATCACCTTGAGTTACTATTACTGACGACATTTTCATCTTTTCTGATCGCCATGGCCGTCAAAAAATGGTAGTATTTATGATATCTTGTCGGTGAATGGTTATTTCTGATAAACGTATTTGTGACGGTCTTCGACGGCTTTTTCCCGTTAGAATTAAAAGCGTATTTATGATGGGAAACGGTCTTTTCCGACGGTATTTAGCCATCGGAAAAGACCCTTTTTTTGTAGTGGATGTAGTTTTTAAATTTTATTTATTTATTTTATATAATTTTCAAGTGTGAGAGAAACCTATCAACCTTAGGCAAATATTAAATTTCTTATAGACGAGATGAGGTTGGTTCGGTAGTAAACCCTTTACACCTGCACTACAAGGTTATGAGTTCAAGTCCTCTCTCTCCCTCTCTCTCATAAAACCTTGAATTTATATAATAGTGTAATACTTTATAAATGTATATATATATATATATATATATAAAGTTTCTTATGAGTTATGATACTGAAATATGGTAAATTTTAAATTTACGTATATTATTAGATATTGCTTCTTTTGTTTCTTCTTGGTCTTCAAGGGTAGAATTAGGGTCGTTGGTTATGTCGTTTTCAATCACAAAAAGAAATATTTAAAGCTTTTTTATTTTTTATTTTTTATTCCGAAATGGATTAATATAAAAAATAAAAAAAAAATTCTCAGTGATGGCAAATAATTTGCAACTAAAAAAACCTAAGTTGTCTTGATTTGCTTGATCTCTATTTGAATAATCCATGACATTTGTAAAAACATGAGACAGTTGTTGAGTATTTGAATGAAGTTTGTTTATTACAAAAAAGGTGAATGAGTTTGAGGAATTCATCCAAACTAATAATTGGTAATATTTTTAAGACACTCCAGTTTTAAATTTTAAATATAATTTTTAAAATTTGGAGTGTCCAAATATAAAATTGGTTTGCAAGAAAACAGTCTCAAATAATGGGTGCCAGGAGTATTTTTTTGGTGGTAACAGTGCTACCTTTAGAAAAACAAAATCAATTTTAAATATATATATATATATATATATATATTAAAAACTTTAATGCTCTATTTTTCCCAAATACAGATAACCCTATTCTGAATACTAAATACTAATTACATACATTTTCAATGTTTTTCTTCTCATAAAAATACTTTCAAATGTATTACTAAAGTATTTATCAATTTATAAATTCTGACAAGATGAGGTTGGTCCGGTAATAAACTCCACACCTATAGTACGAGATTGTTGGTTTGAGTCCTCCACCCTCCTAAAACTAAAAAACCCGAATTTATATAATAATATAATACTTCTATTTTTTTTTTAAATAATAATTTTGCAATTTGGCACTCTTTAATTAATTAAGTCGTTGTTTTTATATGTTTGGAATACCGATTCAATGTAATTAAAAGCCACGTTGTTTCAAAAAAATTAAAAATAATAATAATAACCACCTCATATATGCCTACGATTTAAGAGTGGGCACCCAATCTGGTAAACCGATCAATCATCTCAAACCAAATCTGTTTAAGCAAGGACTCAAATCAACTATTAAATTTTGGTGTCCCAATTTATGTTCAACCAATCAAATTGGGATATATGTATACATTTATGGATTTTTTTTCAACTTCTTCCATAAAAAAAAAAATCCATAAATGTGCTATAAATGTGCATACATGTTCCAATTTGGTTGGTTGGACACAAATTGAAACACTAAAATTTGACAGCTGATTTGAGTCCTTTAAGCAGGTTGATTTGGTTTTGGTAAAGAAAAAAAAAGAAAAAAAAAAAAACCCGATTGGGTTATTTTTTAGTAACCTGATTGGTTTTGGTTGGTTTGTGGGTTGTGTTTTATCAACCCCGTATAACCCAACCCAAACCATTACCTCCTTATATATATACATATATATAGTTTTTCTATTGTCAGTTCGAACTGATATATCTTATATCCGTTCCTTGCATATGAGCCATTGGATTTAAAAGATACTTTGACAAGTGCATGCAGCCAAGTCAAAACATTTAAATCTAATGATCCATATGCAAGGAACTGATATATCTTATATCAGTTCGAACTGACAATAGAAAGACTATATATATATATATATATTAATTAAATTATCATATAAAAAAATTTAAGTTAACCTACTTTTATATTATATTTATTTCCAAGGTTATCGGTCACTATTTATTCTTAAAGTTATTTTATCTTATCCGAAGATATCGGCACTAAACAAATTTATTAAAGATAAGTAACTATATATATATATTTTTTATTGTTTCTTATTAAAACGCATTAAGCAATACAGTTTAGTTTTTTTATTTTTATTTTTATTTTTATTTTTTTAAATAAGTTTTGTGTGTTCTACACTTGAGGGTTTTTTTTTATTTTTTTTATTTTTTATTTTTTTATTTTATTGTTACGCCCTTGGGTTAAATTTAGTATTATTGTTTATCTTATTGATACTAAGTGTAACTACTTGTATTGATATTATTATATTTGTTCAAATAAAAAGAAAAAATTTAATTATTTTCTTAAACTGCTTAACCAAACCGAATTTAATTGGTTTGGTTTTGTTTGGTTTAACATTATAATTGGTTTAGTTTGAGTTGTAAAATAATAACCTGATTAAATGCTTTTTTGGTTTGGATATTGTCAAACCCAACCCAAACCAACCCATGCCCACCCCTAGCATACATCATGAAATTGACATAAGAAGCCTATAAATACCCATCAAAATCTGAAGTACTATGCATAACCAAAACAACAACATAATATTCTCTGTTAGCTACTATACAATTATCAACAATGGCGTCCAAATATTTCTCTCTCTTCTCCATGGCCTTCCTTGTGCTCCTCTCTCTCCTCTTTGCTCACTCAATCTTAGCAGTAGACACAGAAAAGAAATCCCCAGTTGAGTTCATGAAGCATCTTCAAGGATGTCACAAGGGAGAAAAGGTTAGAGACCTCCTCCAGCTAAAGAAATACCTCGAAAAGTTTGGTTACTTGGATTACAAGAATGCGAAGAACCTAACCCACGAAAACGATGACTACTTTGATGAATTGTTGGAGTCTGCTATCAAAACTTATCAGCTCAATTTCCATGTGCAATCCAGTGGAGTTTTGGACAGCAAAACGTTGTCGGAAATGGCAAAGCCTCGGTGTGGAGTTGCAGATATTGTTAATGGCATCAACTGGATGAAATCGAGAGAGAAAAGCCACCATAACCATGGCTCTGGTAGACCTTTTCACACAGTTTCTCACTACACTTTTTTCCCAGGAAGTCCCAGATGGCCAGCTGGCCAAACATTTTTAACTTACGCATTTCTTCCAGGTAATATTGCTTAAATACGGTTACATTAACAGAGGCATATGTTAGTGATCTCGGTGGTAATGATTCCCACTGATGATAATCATTGTAATAAAAAAATTTACACTAATTCCCTCCGGAGGGAGTAGGTGATCCTGCACTAAAGAATCATATGGAATCCCAGATTTGATAATTCCTATATATATACATATATATCTATATATATATATGGGTGAAAATGGAAACTAGCCAAAAATTAAAGAGGTTTATTGTTTTTATCCGAAATTAGTATTTTGATTGTTTTTGTCAAACAATCCACTTTTCGGATTTAAATGCCCTTTTTTTTAAAAACCTCTTCTCTCTCTCTCTCTCTCTCTCTCTCTCTCTTTCTACATAATCTTTCTCTCTCTCCTTTTCTCTCAAGTGTTCTTCTTCTTCTTCATTCTCTCCTTCTTCTCTTTCTCTTTCTCCTTTTTTTTTCTAGATTTAAAAAAAAAAAAAATTCAGATTTTTTTTAAAAAAAAAAATTCAAATTTTTTTAAAAACAAAAATTTTCAGATTTGCTTGTGTTTAACGTTGGGTTTTCAGATTGTCGGTCGTTCGATCTAGGAATTAAACACACCAGAAAAAAACGACTAAACACACCAGGTAAAAAAAACTAAACACATCAGGCAAAAACGGCTAAACACAACAAGCAAAATGAATTAAACACACCAGGCAACCCAATTAAACACACCTGGTGTGTTTAGTTATTTTTGCCTGGTATGTTTAGTCGTTTTTACCTGGTGCGTTTAAGTTCTTTTTGTCTTGTGTGTTTAGTCTTTTTTGCCTGGTGTGTTTAATTCATTTTCGTCTGGTGTGTTTAATTCCTTTTTGCCTGGTATATTTAGTCGTTTTTGCCTGATGTGTTTAGTCCTTTTCTTGGTGTGTTTAATCTTTTTGCTTGATGTGTTTAATTCCTTTTTGCCTAGTGTGTTTAATTCATTTTTATTTGGTGTGTTTAATTCCTTTTGACCTGGTGTGTTTAGTTGTTTTTGCCTGGTGTGTTTAATTCATTTTTGGCTGATGTGTTTAATTCATTTTCCCTGGTGTGTTTAAGTCCTTTTTACCTGGTATATTTAGTTTTTTTTGTCTAGTGTGTTTAGTCATTTTTGTCTGGTGTGTTTAGTCGTTTTTTTTCTGGTGTGTTTAGTCAGTGACATGGTGTGTTTAATTGAATAAAATCTTGAAAAAAAAAAAAAACTCCAACTATTCATAAAAACAATCACCACACTTACAAATTTTGAAAAAAAAAAATATGGAAAAATGTCTCTGAAGTTTTTTAAAAAAATCTAGAATTTTCAAACAAAACAAGATCTGGAATTTTTTCCATATCACGCTCTAAAAGAGCAAATGTAGTTTTTTTTTAACAAATCTTAAAATTTTTTTAAACATTTAAATCCAACTAACACTTAAATGTCAAATCCAAACATTTACATCCACAACCATAACCACCCTTAAAATCAATAACTAACACTGAAATCCAAACCTTTTTTAGATCTGAAAATTTTTGTTTTTATAAAATCTGAATTTTTTTAAAAAATCTAGAAAAAAAAAAGGAAAGAGAAAGAGAAGAAGAAGAAGAAGGAGAGAAAGTGAGAAGACGGAAGAGAGAAGAGGAGAGAAAAAGAGAAGAAGGAGAGAAAAAAGAAGAAGGCGTGAGATGAGAGAGAGGAAGAGGAAAAAAATGTTCTGCACAAATGAGAGAGAAAAGGAGAGAGAAGATGTATTTTTTTTTTAAAAGGAGGGGCAATAATGTCTCTACAGTCGATTTTTTGACAAAAACAATCGGTTTACTAATTTCGGACAAAAACAATAAAGACCCTTAATTTTTGGTTTAAAGGGGGTATTTCCTCTATATATATAACACATTATGTATTAAATAACGTAGGCGTTTTTCTTATAGGGACTAGAAGTGATGCATTGGAACCTGTGGCAAGAGCTTTCCAGACATGGCAAGCAAACACACACTTTAGATTCACAAGAGTTCAAGATTTTAGAAATGCTAACATCAATATCGGTTTTGCAAGTGGTGATCATGGAGATGGATACCCATTCGACGGGCCAGGTCGAACCCTAGCTCATGCATTTTCACCCACCGATGGGAGGTTCCATTATGATGCAGCTGAGCCATGGGCTGTGGGTGCAGTTCGTGGTTCGTTTGACTTGGAAACTGTTGCATTGCATGAAATTGGTCACCTTCTTGGACTAGGGCATAGCCAAGTTCAAGGTGCTATCATGTGGCCAAATATCCCTGCTGGAACTACTAAGGGTTTGCATAGAGATGATATTGAAGGAATTAGGGCTTTATATAAAGTTTGAGAGGAATGTTAATTATCAAGTGATTGGAGAATAAATTAAATACTTAAATAAATGGATCTGAAAGAGAAGATTTACCAAGAGCAAATGTATTTTCCAGTTATATGGTTTATGCATTTGCTATTATGGAAACGTATTTTAATTTGCAAGTTATAATATATACAAAATTATCAACAAGAAACTTCATGATGTCAATTAATATGTTCTTTATATATATATATATATATATATATAGATAATCTATAGAATATCAGTGTATAATACATCTTTAAAAAAACATCCAATCCATCTAATCTTGACCATTGATTCATCCAACACTCATATCCAATGATTATGTTTTAAACTTGTTGTGCTTCCCTAGACATCCTAAACTTACCTTCTTAGTAGATCACTCCCAATATTACTATTTGTTCTTCACATGATCTAATAGTTACCATTTTAAACTTTTCCTTCCCAAGACTCAACACACTACTTCAAAAAACACAAAAGAAATCGATTTTTTTTTTTACATGGAAGACATTAGTTTTTCAAAATTTAAAAACCGATGTCTATTTGAGTGATTTAGAAAAACAAGTGCTAAAGACATCGGTTTTTAACCAATGTAAAAACAAACAAAAACACATCGGTTATATAAAATTAAACCGATTTAAAAACCGCGACGTAAAACTGATGTATTACGAAAATTAATCCCACCATCTGACCACTCCAACCTCTGATAATAATAACAATTATTGTTATTATAAGGTTTTGAACTTGCAACCTCAAAGTCAAAGTGGTAAGCCTTTACCGCATGACTACAAGATTGGATGTGTTACCAATTGCACAATATTTATATATAACTTATATGAATTGTTAGAAATAAAAAAAAAAACTTGTTAGATAAATTTAAATTCAATTTACTAATCAAATTTTAATTTCTACTACAAACATATATATTAAAAAATATTTATTAGAACATTTAATAAAATTATATTTTTTAAAACATATATAGTCGAGTTATAGGTCTATACTTTCTAGGAGATTAGTGACATCAATTGTAGTAAGTATGATTTGAAATACAACTCTCACTACATGGGGGATATTTTTCTACATGCATCTTATAATTTAACGAACAAATGTAAGATTAGGTTTGGGGGTGTGGGTTTATTTTTCATTTCATTTTATGTGTGGTTTTGTATTCTAGTGGAGATATTATTGTACAAAGGTTTTCCTTAAAACTGTATCTTTTGGAAAGGAAATAAATTTTTTTGTCCATGCAGGGTTCTTCAATTTTTTGATACGAATCCATTGGTATAAAGAACATAAAATTCTGGTTGGTATTTTGAAAGTTATGATCAATTATTCAGTCAAAGGTCAGAAGCAATGCTTTGTTTCGCGAATTCGCGAGTGATCTACTTTCATCGCTCATTTTCGCACTTTTCCAATTCGATTTTTAGAATATTTTATGAATGAAAATTGTTTTTTTGCATGTCTACTTTCTTGTATCAAAATTTGAGCAAATAATGTTGAGTATTTTTAGAGATGTGTACTTAAATGTGGACATAGGTCATATTTGAATTTCAGCAGAATTTTCTTTAAAACTGTATCTTTTGGCAAGGAAATAAATTTTTTCCTCCGCATTGGGTTCTTTTATTTTTTTTTATATGAATCCAACGGTATAAAGAACGTACAATTTTGGGCGGTATCATGAAAGTTATGATCAATTATTCAGTCAAAGGTCATAAGCAATGCTCTGTTTCGCGAATCTGCGAGTAATCTGTTTTCATTGCTCATTTTCACACTTTTCTGAATCGATTTTTGGAATATTTGCTGAACGAAAAGTGTTTTTTTTTTTTTGCATGTCTACTTCCTTGTGTCAAAATTTGAGTAAATAACTTCGAGTATTTTTAGAGATGCGCACTTGAATGGGACATAGGTCAGATTTGAATTTCAGCAGAATTTTGCTTTTGAATCCATATCGGTTTTTCTAAAAACCGTTATCTTTTCAAACTGTAATATTTAAGACATCAGTTTTAATGGAAACCAATTTCTTATTGGAAAATAAATCTATATCAGTTTTCTCAAAAACCGTTATCTTTTCAAACTGCAATATTTAAGACATTGGTTTTAAGGAAAATCGATTTCTTATTGAAAAATAAATCCATATCGGTTTTCCCTAAAACCATTGTCTTTTTAAACCACAATATTTAAGACATCGTTTTTTTAAAAAACCGATGTCTAAAAGTTTTTTTAAATCGATTTCCTAAAAACCGATTTAAAGAACCGATGTCTTTTAACAATTTTGTAGTAGTGACATTATCTTCTTTTCCTTCCCAAATTCGAATTCATTTTTTTTTTTTTTTAATGTAAATGTCTTCCAAAATCTTGTCTCTCCCAAACACTTTTATCGAAATTCTTCTGAACTTTTCTTTTCTTTTCTTGGTGACCAAATTCATGTCTCTCCTTGTTCTCTCCCTTCGTCTGACTGAAGATTGGTGTTTCAATTGGTTTGGTGACTTGAATAGTCTATCTCTGTTCATATTGAAATCTTGTCTCCTCCCTATTCTTCTTTGCTTCATCAAGTTTAAACTCACAAGTCTGTCTCCTATGTGGTTGTTTTGATTAGTTTCAAAATCAATATGAAATTAGTTAGGGTACAAATTGTTTTATACCTCATCTCTATAATTACTGTATAATTTCTATATTGAATGAGGCATGCTCAAAATCTTGGTTATTCCTAGTATTAACAATTGTTGTGAAATCAGGTCTATTCAAGACCAATACAACACCTATTCTCACTTGATAAAACTGTAAGAAATTCTTAACAACAACTATAATTGAAAATTTGAAAAATTGAAAAATCTGTAGTAATCAATTATAACCTACAATCTAACAATATTGCTTTATGCTAAGAATAGAGGAACATGCATATATATATATATATATATATAACGAACTGCAATAACAAAATATATATGCAACAATTAACAGTATCAAATATACTTTCTATAAATTGTTATGATCCAAATAATATGCAAGAAACTACTACACGGCAATATTAGATAGAACTTGTAGCAAGTAAAAGCTATAAGCGATATGTCAATGTTGTCTTGCAACAAGAACAGACAAGTAAAATGTACCAACTAAATACCAACAATACTTAAGCTGGTGATATCAGATTCTAACATAAACAAGACCTAAACATACCAAACAAATTAGTACCAGTAACCTAGGCCTATCACATGCAATTAGAAGATTTAAATCATAGATCAACAGAAAATAGAAGAAGCAAATAGAGACCAGAAAATTAACCTAAATAGATCAGATATGGAGTATAAACTATGGAATTGAAATCAACAAGAATCAACACAAACTAAAAAGCAAAGTAGAGAAGAGAAAAGAAACACCAAGACTTATTGTGGTTCAGCCAAATTGGCTTACAGCCACGTTAAGTCTTCACAAAGAAGACCCTCTCTACTACATATGAATCCGGTACAAGAAAAAACTCCAACTGATAACCTAATACAAACCAGAAGTCTACCACAACCATAAATCTTCAACACAGCAAATGCCAAACCCAAAACCTCACTAGGATCTTCGAATGCAAACCCTAACCTCTCAACTCTCTTCTCACAATGTATACAAACACTTTAATCACTCTAAAAATACAATAATCACTCAAAGATTACAAAGAGAATAACTTGGATTCACCAAGAAACACAAAGAACTCATGAGAGAGCAAGAGAGAACTTTCGAGAGAAACAAATGAGAGAAAAACTGCTTTCAGATGAGATAATGAGATTGTGATCTACTTTCTCTCACATGCTTGCTTTTATATGCTTATCTGTTGAGTCATGGACAAAATCTGGACTAGCCAATAAATTCTTGCCACATTGGATTTCATCACATGGCCACCACAACTAATCTGATTTTATCTGAGCTGTATACGTATCATTTTGCATTTGGTTCACAGCTGAAGCATATTTGACGTCAGACTTAGGCTTGGTTGGTTATTAGTTTAGGCTTCTTGTTTGGGCCAAGATAAATGTAAGATGGGCTAACCCAAACTTCATAAATTTCACGTTAGGCCATTTTCAATGTATAGCAAAGAGAACTTCCATGTGAACAAAACTCAAAAAACAAAACACTTAACCATAATCACCAATATCCAACAAATTCAAGCAATGCTTGAACTTGCTATAGGGAACCACTTTAGTTCCCATATCAGCTGTGAAAATAAATATTAAAACGTGTTCTAATAATCGAGAAAGGGGGAGGGGGGTGAATAAATTTTATCGGATTTTACCCAATTTTCGTGATTAATAAATATTCCGAAAATGCACCTATCCGGTCAATGACATATCAAGTGTAAAAAGTGCGAAAATATAAAAGACACAAGATATTTACATGGAAACCCTCACGGGAAAAACCAAGGACTGTTATATATACCACACGTAAACCTCAATCCACTAATTGTAATGCGATTACAACCTAGGTTAACCACGTCAAACCCTACATGGTTACTAATGCACACTACTACCTGCAGGCCTTCAAAAGTGAACCTAGTCCTTTGCTTGCAAACTACCAAATGGTAAATACAATACTTGACTCTCTAAGAGAAGAGATTAACAACCTAAAGTGAACATGTTCAATATTCAAGATGCATAAATGCAAGGTCAAACATTTAAGCTTATCTAGGCATGGATGAACATGTTAAGCATTCCTAGATATCATGAAGCTATATGGCATGCATACAACTTATCCATATGAGCAAATCAAACCCTATATGCTATGGCTATCACAAACAACTCACAAACATAATAAAGATGCAATCTTGAAACTAGTTAAGTAATAATTGACCTATCTTGAAACTAGTCAAGTCATAAAAGATCTATCTTGTAAAGCAAGAACATATAAAGGATGAAAAAGATGTTTTAACAACAAGTCATGTGAGCAAAGAAGATAAACCAAGAGAAATCAAACCTAACCTAAGCTAGATGATGCATGAATCATTAAAGATGAAGGGGTATTAGTGTTTTGGATGATTAAAAATCTAGTATAGGTGGTTTTTGTTTAAAAACACTCTTTTGTTCTTGAAAGATGTAAATTTTGCTCACACAAAACAACCAAAGGTCATCAAGACACACACACACCCACACATATATATATATATATAAGGCCAAAATGAAGTGACATCATTTTGGAGAAGTGGCCAGAAAAAAGGCAAATATATGCCCTTGATTCTGCGGCCGGTGACAACAGAACAAGGGCGTAGAATCCTAATAGTCGCGCTGACTGGGATTTTGAGGCCTTGATTTATGCCCTAGGTCACCGAATGAGGGTGTAGGACGAGTCCTCCGGTCCTTTTTCTGTGCCTTGAATCTGCAGCCCCTAACCGCATAATGAAGGCGTAAAAAAAAAGAAGTGATCTTCTGATCCCTTTTCTGCACCTTTAGTTCAGCGGCCCTAAACAAGACATGATATTACAATGAGAAATATGCAATAAAATAAACATGCATAAAGGGAAAACAAGAACAAGAATTCATGCATGAAAAACATACAACAAGATGCAACAACAAAAGGCAAGTGAAGTGCACAAAAAAGCAATGCATACAAGCAAGTATGACAAGTGTGTGAGTGTGTGCAACTAAATCTCTTCAACTAAGAGTCAAGACAAGTAATCTACCTTCCTTGAAGCTCTTGATGTCCACAATGAGTTCTTTTGACATTTGATGACGATTTCTTCAATCCTAAGCTACCCTTACATGTTTGAACCCCATTGTGGTTTTGTCAACAAAATTAAACAATCAAAAAGTAAGGGACTTACAAGCTAGATTTTCTTCAGTGGATATCTTTTCCACCTCAACAATAACTACAAAGATTTCATCTCTAAAAAGATGGTATTTGACCTTATATCTACTCTCCTCTAAGGATCTAGGAGACAGGGCAGCAGGTAACAAAAAATTTGCACATAAAGGGATATTAGTAGGTTTACAATTTCTCATTGAAAACTTATCAACTAGCTTATTCAAATAACTGGGCTACTTCAAACACAGCCCATTACCATCCCTAAATCTAATAATTTTCATGCTTAAAAATAGTTTTGCATTACTCAAGTCTTTCATATCAAATTCAGAAATTGGCTTCTTCTTTAACTCTATAATAATAGACATTTCTTGACTAGCAATTAACATATCATAAACATGTAAAAGCAAGAAGATAGTAATATTGATATTTTCACTGCTAAAATAAAAACATGCATCAGACTTGGTTTTAAAGAAACATAGGCCAGTAATAAAGCTATAAAAAATTTTATTCCATTTACAAAGAATAATTTTCTGTTTTTCTGGTTTAACAACAACAAACCAAATGCTGTTTTTCAGAAGAGAATCCTCATCTCTCATAGCACTAACACTATTCCTAACCAACTCATAATCAGCTAGAGGATCATCGATCTCTGGCTGATTCTGACTCTCTCTCACCTGATGTAAACCATCATAATGGGCAGCCCTATCATCCTCATTAGGACTAGGCTGAACCGAGACTTGACCAAGTGGCGGACTGCCAAATTCCACCTGAATTATGTCACCGTCATCCTTTAAAGGATCTGGATCTGGATCAAATTCAGAAGATTGGTCATTGCCTTTATAAGGTATTTTAGTTTCATTAAAAAACACATCTCTACTAATAATGACTTTAAAACATATTTGATCCCTTAACCAAATTCTGAATCCTTTAACACCTAAAGAGTACCCTAAGAACACACCTCTTAGAGACCTAGGCTCTAATTTCCCTTCCGATTGGTGAGCATAGACAGCACACCCAAACACCCTTAAATGATTCAAACTAGGACGTCTCCCAGTCCATTTTTCCTCGGGTGTTATTAGGCCTATAGCGGTAGAATCAGTGGTTGTCTAACCTTTCAAGACATAGAGACAATTTCTCTTTTCACCTTTAAGTATAACTAGAGAACAACTAGACACTTTTAGGATTCCTCTTTCGGCTTCATAACAGTAGCCTTCTTCATCTAAAACACCAACAGAAATCAAGTTTCTTTTCAAGTTAGGCACCAACCTAACATTCTTAAGAACCCTTACAAACCCATCATATATCCTAATAGCAACTGACCTTATTCCTTCCAATAAACACATTTGATTATTCCCTATCAGCACACTATCTCCACTAAGTTCTTTGAACTCAGTGAACCACTCTCTTCTAGGGCACATATGGAAGGAACATCCCGAATCTAAGATCCACTCAGATTTTACATCCTCAGTGCTAAAATTAAGGACTTCACTATGTTCAAAAGATTTAAAAGCCACTGATGCATCACCATCTGATACTCCACTTTTTCCGTCGTCAAGGTATTGCGAGAATCAAAAGATTGTTTCTATTTAAAAGAGGGTTTCCTATGCAATATGCTCTAAACTAGTAAAAGACTAGTAAAGCGGTAAGCGAGGGTATCGTTTCGCAGGGAGGTGAGATTTATCAACCGTTTCAAGTTCTAGTGATTATTGTAAGCATGTAAATAGAAGACGGAAAGGTAAGAATGGTGTATGTGAAATGTAAGTAAAAAGCAGTGTGTGTGTGTGTGTGTGTGTGTGTGTGTGTGTAGAGAATGAAAATGAAAATAAATAAAACAAAGAGAATATGGAAGGGTAAGAATGGTGTTTAAAGTGATAAACAAAATGGTGGATATGAGAGATGCATGAAAATGGTCACACAAGGTTCAACAAGTTCACCATACATAAGTGCACAAATAGTTGGTTCCTAGGCATTAAGCACATCCAATTTTAGTTAAGGGTTCATTTTTGCCTCAATCCGATTTATATTCATTCATAGAGCTAACAGCTGAAAAGTGTGTTGAGAGCCTTTCAAACACGAAACCGCAACCAACATTTGTGAACACATTTTACAAACCGATACTAAATTGAGTCCCAATATTAACACGGTAAAGTAAAATGGCAACGTTAGGTACAATGAATGTGGAAAGAGTGATTATATCTCCAACCATAACTCACATAGAGTCCCTAGCGTGAGAAATAGTCTAAGACCAATAGTTGTAACTCCAACTATGACTCACCTAGAGTCCCTAGTGTGAGAAATAGCTAAAGTCCAATTGTTAACAAAAACATAGAACCAAACCTCATCTAATATGGCAGTTAATAAGTTCATCTGCTCTTCCTAGCTAATTAGCCAAGACTATGCCCAGAGAGTCCCTCCAAAGGCACAATCCTAATTCTAAGTTACTCAAACCCATCCATACAAGTTAATTTCGACCTTCCATCAACATACAAACACAAAATGGGATATTTTATTACAACTACTCCTAAATTACATTAATCTACTCCTAATCCCATCCATGAATACATATTAATTTCCAATCATCCATAAACATGCATTTCTATATAAGAGATATATTCAATAACAATCAAGAATGAATCAAAACACAAATTCGATATAAAAACAACCATCACATATATTAAGCACAAAATAAGCTTATAAATATTCCTAAGTGAGGATTACACATTTAAGAAAAACCTCCTCTAAGTCCTCCATGAAACCCTAGCTCGAAATTGGTCTAAAGACCCTCATTTCTCCTTGCAATCTACTCCTAAATGGGTGGATGATAGGTAGAAGATGAAATGGAAGGCATCCATGGAGGAAAAACCTCCATGGATGCCTTTGAAATCTTCTCTCTCTCTCTTATTAGGTGAAGAAGATGAAGAAGGAAATGTTTAGGGTGTGGATTCTATGGAGAGACGAGGCAAAATGGTGTTTATATAGTGTTGAGAGGTTAGGGCTGAAAGCTGAGTGAAAGGACAAGATTGCCCTTTAGTTTTCGGGCAAAAAATGACTCTTTGGAGGCAATCAGTGGTTTCAATTGGTGGCTAGACCGCCGATTGAAGTAGCTGTTTTGACCTGACAGCATTTCAGCATTTCAGCATCGCGCACCGTTACAAAAATGGGCATAACTTCCTGTAGAAAGCTCGGAATCGCAATCCGTTAAATGTTCTGGAAACTAGACTTCCGGGACTTTCTGAATATATGAAGATATCATTGTGGTTTGATTTGAGAAGGAAAATATGACCTTCCAAAGTGGAGTGTTCTGCACGAGCATGTACAATTTCAGCCATTTTTGGCTCATTTTGCCTCCCAAACTAATCTTTAAGCTCAAAACCTTATTATAAGAAATATGTACCTACACATGGCTCAAAAAAACATTATATACAAAAATAGGCTCGAAAACGAGACAAACGATTAGAATTGGGGGACCTCAAATAGATATAAAATAGTTCGATCATCATCATTGTTAGACTTTTCTTGATTTTTTCTTTTAAGTTCATGATAGTATTTTCTAATATGTCCCTCTTTCCGATTGAAACAAATAACGGTGTGTACAATATTAATCTAGAAGGGGTGAATAGATTTTATATGTATTTTTACCCAATTTTCGCAAGAATGACAATTTCACGAAAATGCCCCTAAACTAGTTAATATAAAATATAAAGTGTACGAAATACGGAATAATAAATGATACAAGCTATTTACATGGAAACCCTCACGGGAAAAACCATGGGCTGTTATGTGCGCTACACACGAACCTCAAATCCACTAATGGTAAAGTGATTACAACTTAATCTCGGTATGTAACTCACAACCACTACATAATCCTAGTATGAGTGAACCTAGTCCAATTGCTTGTGATTTAAGCTACCTAATCCTGGTAGCAACACAAGACTTACTTCTCAATGAAGAGATAAATGTCCTATATGAATATATGATGATATTCAAAGTGCAAATAAAGCTAGGTAACCTTAGATGCTTATCTAGGATGATAAGATAATAATTAATGCAATCCTAGATATCAATAGTTAGATGACATGGCAAAAAGCTTAGCTAATCAAGATTAAGCAAGTCCTAAATAGCTATCACAAAACAACACTCAATCATTTCATCACAAACAATCTCTATCTTGTATCCAGCATATGATAAAAAACATATAAGTGAATAAAGAGATGACTTGTTAAGAAAGACACTAAAATTAGATGAAGTCAGTGAAAATCTTACCAAGCAAGATGTGATAATGCAAACCTATGCATGGATGTACTCTATGTGAGCATAGATGATGCAGTATGAAGATTGATGCAATAAGGATTAGCTTTGAGTGATTAAAGGTGAGTTCTTGAGGATTTTTTGCTCTTAAAAAGTGTTCTAAAAGAAAAATATACTTTTGCAACTCTTAGAGATGACCTAAAATGAAAGTGGGATATATAGGCTCCCAACAAAACTGCATCGTTTTGGTCGTTCTCGCATGATAGATTGTCGTGGTTTGTGACTGCCGCGGTTGGACAACTACAACACTTCAATCGTGGCACAACAGAAAAGTTATTGTCGCTAAAGGTGCCGCGGTTGGTCAACCGCGGCACTACAACCGTAGCACCGAGAAAAGATCTTTGTCGCCAGCATGCCGCGGTTAGTCAACCGCGACACTTCAACCGCGGCAGTGAGAAGTAAAGCTTTCTCACGCGGTTTCTCAGACAATGACAATGCAACAAGTGCAAGTGTGTGAGTGAAAAGAATGCATCCTAATGTCTAACATGATATGACATTTAACATGCTAGATGCAGTCAATTACATATGCAAGAAGAGAGATTAATGAACATTAATGCACACAATTTAAACAAACATAACAAACACGAATAAGACTTATGCATGGGTATTGGGTGTGTGCAAATATCTTTTTAAAGCAAGTAAGCACTTAGAAATTTACCTTTGAAATGATTGATCTTGAATCTTAATAACCTAAACTACCCTTACATTCAAACCCTAACATGTGGTTTATCCACGAAATAAGCCAATCGAATAAATGATACCTTACAATCTCCCCTTTTGGCTATTTTGTAACAAAACCACCACTAACATTGATACCTTACAACAAAATAGAAACTACGGGACAACAAGATATTCTACATTACAAAGAGATAAGTAAAAAAAAAAAAAAAAACTTCAAGTCTTCAATTTCTTGTACAATTATCAACTCTTCAAAACAAAGTTTCTACACATTCTAGCTCAATAAAATGTAAGATTAATCAAGTGAGAATATAAACAAGCATTTGCATTCTAAGAGATTATAGCACAACATCATGCAATGTATGTGAATGCAATGCTCCCCTTAGGGTTACTCCCCCTTAATGTGTATTCTCCCTAACATGTAACCCCTTACCATGTAACCCCTTACCACATACTACTCCCCCTTTTTGTCATGAGATGAGCAAAGGAGTATTCCTCAAACGGGTCACTTATAGCAAAGATAGACAGTAGTATACATGTCATTTGCATAATCATATAAGGCACTTTATGCAACTCAATCAAAAGGAGAGATACAAGGAGATTTATTTTCATTGAAAATGTGTGATTAAAATGTTTTGCATGCAAGACATATTGCAATCAAGTCCAAAGATCAATGGAATTTGGTAAAGCAAAATGACAAAGGTTTCCTATAAGAATTCAAACCAATTTCACCTTTTGTCATGAATAAGAAAGAATATAGAGAATTTATTGATTTCAATTTTAGAGAACTATATCCAACTTTATATGCGAAAAATGTCATGGCCAGTTAGCACCCTATTTTATTTTTCAGGATAAGATATCCGTATGATAGTAGACATGTTTAATCAAATAAAGAAAGAGAGACATTTTTGATTTTAAAATCCTTAGAATGGATACAAGATCCTATATTCATTTTAAGTCTCATAAGCTTTTCAAATATTGTTTTGCATTTAGTAATTGCAATCATCAACTAATGCTTTTTCATATGAGCATGTTATATAAAGAATCATCATGTCATGGAGATCATTGTAGGTCATTCAGCAAGTATTTCCGAAGTATATCTCCTAGTCCAAAAGTGCATGTTTGAACATAAATATGACATGGATTGCATTCAAAGCAATGTTCACACTTATAGATAAAAACATATATACATATGTGCAACCAAGATACTCAAGCAATTAAAAAAGAAGCATAAATTTTTTAAAAAATTTTGCATTCAACAAATATGCAATTGCTCTCTTTGCTTGAGTTCCCTAAATGGGGTCAATCACCGAATCAAATCACTTCACAAGACATATCCCAATATATCTACTAAGGGTTTTAAACCTTGTTACATCTAAGGGTTTTGTAAATAAGTTCGCTAGTTGATCATTAGTGCCTACATGCTCAAGTACTATGCATTTATTTTCAACAAGCTCTCTAATGAAGTGATGACGGATGTCAATATACTTAGTCCTAGAGTGTTGTACTAGATTCTTAGAAATATTAATAGCACTCATATTATCACAAAAGAGAGTGAGTGTACCTTTGTTGAATCCGTAGTCGACTAGCATTTGCTTCATCCATAGGAGTTGTGTGCATCCACTCCCCTCGGCTATGTACTCAGCCTCGGTCGTGGACAAGGAAATCGAGTTTTGCTTCTTGCAAAACCATGACACCAAGTTGTTGCCTAGAAAGAAGCAACCACCTGATTTGCACTTCTTATCATCACAATTTCCTACCCAATCTGCATCACTAAAGCCAACTAAATTAGTATTAGTGTCAAAAGAGTACCAAATCCCATAGTTGGATGTCCTATTCATATATCGAATGTTTCTTTTAAAGGAAGAAAGATGGGACTCCTAGGGATTCGCTAGGTACCTAGCACACACACACACCCACACTAAAAGATATATCGGGCCTACTTATGGTCAAATAAAGTAAGCTACCAATCATGCCCCGATATAGAGTTAGTTCAACACTTTTTCCACTAGCCTCCTTGCTTAGCTTTAAAGTTGTACTAATGAGTGTATCACAATGTTTGGTATTTTCTAGGCCAAACTTCTTCATTGAGGTTTTAGCATATTTGGCTTGGGTTATAAAAATCTCATCATTTAATTGCCTAATTTGCAAACCTAGGAAGTAACTTAGCTCACCAACAAGACTCATCTCAAATTCATGAGACATAATTTCAACAAATTGTTGGACCTTGGTGTTGTTGGTGGAGCTAAATACAATGTTATCAACATAGATTTGAGTTATAAATAACTCATATTTGTTTCTCTTGATGAACAAGGTCTTGTCAACACTACCTCTTATATAGTCATTGTCCACAAGAAATTGAGTGTAGCGCTCATACCAAGCCCTCAGTGCTTGTTTCAACCCATATACAACCTTCTTAAGGCGATAGATATGGTTGGGGTGGTAAGCATCCACAAACCCCTTGGGTTGTTCAACAAACACTTCCTCTTGCAATAAGCCATTGAGGAAGGCACTCTTGACGTCTATTTAGTGCAATTTGAATTTATGCACACAAGAAATGGACAAAAGAAGCCTAATAGACTCTAAACAGGCAACAAGAGAAAATGTCTCTTCAAAGTCAATACTCTCAATTTGAAAGTACCCTTATACAACAAGTCTAACTTTGTTACACACTATGTTGCCATCCTCATCAGATTTGTTCCTACAGATCCACTTGGTGCCTATCACATTTGTGTTTTTAGGCCTAGGAACTAGAGTCCAAACCTCAATCTTTTCGAATTGGTTTAGCTCTTCTTACATGGCAAGAACCCAAAATTCATCATTCAAGGCCTTATCAATCTTTTTATGTTCTATTTGAGAGGTGTAGCAAGTATAGCTAATAAGATTAGCTAATTGACGCCTAGTCCTAACACCCTCATTAACTTTTCCAATGATGTCATCTTTATCATGGAGTTTCCTAACCCATGGAGTGGGTTCATTAGAGTTCAAGAGAGGAACTCTATCAATAGTTTGTGTGACCTCAACATCTAGGTTAGAAGTCCCAACATTAGGAGTCTCCATAACCTTTTCCAAAGGAGAGTCAACATTCATAACAATCTCCTCCTCATGGTCAATAAACTTGAGCCTTGTATTATCAATAACAACATTGGATAATTCCATGACAGTTCGAGTCTTCTAATTGAAAACTCTATAGGCTCTACTATTTAAGGCATAGCCAATAAAGATACATTTATCACTCTTAGCATCAAACTTGCCAAGGTGATCACGGTCATTAAATATGTAGCATGTGCTTCCAAAGGTTTGCCTAGTGATGGGCCTTATGAAAACTCTATTCCCTATATAGTAAGCCGTATTGACAGCTTCGGCTTATAGGTTCCTAGGAACATTATTACTAAGCAACATGACATGAGCCATCTCTTGAAGGGCCCTATTCGTTCTCTCAACAACTTTATTTTGTTGAGGTGTCCTAGGAGCCGAAAACTCATGGGAGATGCCTACACTATCACAATAGGTTTCAAAGGAAACATTCTCAAATTCCCTTCCATGGTCACTTCTAATCTGTTTTATGCTTTTAATGTTTGAGTTTATTTCATTATAAAGTTTATTACAAAACATTTTAAACTTATCAAAAGTTTCGGATTTTTCTCTAAGAAAATATGTCCATGTGAACCTAGAGAAATCATCTATACATACAAAAATGTATCTCTTTCCACCTAAACTCTCGGTTTGCATGGGACCCATTAGATCCATAGGGAAAAGCTCTAGGGCTTCCAAGGTGTAGAGTTACTTGCCCTTTTATGCATGCTTTTGGTTTGTTTCCCTTGTTGGCAAGGTCTACAAACACCATTGGCTTTCTTCCCAAGCTTGGGAAGGCCACGCACAACATTGAACTTGTCAAGGATTCGTAGATCCTGAAAGTTCATGTGGCCAAGTCTTTCATGCCACAACTCAACTTGCTCTTCCTTGGACACATTTATTGAGACTATTCTAGCTTCAAGACAATAGCAATTGTCGTTAGATCTCATACCTTTTAACAAGGTTTGTCCATTAGGCAATAGGATAGAGTAATCATTTTTGCCAAATAAGACGAAAAGTCCTTCATCACTTAGATGAGAAATGCTAATCAAGTTGGCTTTCAAGCCATCAACAAATAAAACATTGGACAAAGAGGGTAATCCGGGAATGGAAATGGTTCCTTTCCCTCTAACTTTTTTCTTGGATCCATCACCAAATGTGACACATCCTTCTTCCTCCATGACAAGAGTCTCAAAGAAACTCTTGTTTCTCATCATGTGCCTGAACACCCACTATCAAAATACCAAAAATTAGAAGAATTTGCCTTCAAGGCAATTTGTGCAACATGGCAAACTTGTTCATCTCTTCTAAGCCACCTAGGTAAAACATTTTCTTTCCTAGTGGTTTTTGGTATTTGGGCTCTAGAAGTTTTAGGATCATGCAAATATATTTCATTTTTTCTAGAGACATGCATTTTGACTTTAGCCTTTTTCTTCTCTATCATGCTTTCAATTCTACACAATTTTGTATAACGGAAGCAATTTGGTCTAATGTGACCATCAATACCATAAAAGTGACATGTAGGAATAAAGTTAGGAATCATACCATAACTTTGAGGATGTATTGTGTAAGGATTCCCATTTATTGATTGACTTATTTTGTTGACAAACCACATATTGGGGCTTGATGTAAGGGTAGCTTAGGAATTTAATGGTTGGTGTTTTGCACAACCAAGGCCCGCTCAAGACCTCAAGAGAAGAAGCACCAAAGGTATATTCTAGTGCTTTCTTGCTTTGAAGAGATCTAGTTGCACACACATACAACTCATGCATATATCTTATTCTTGTATGTTGTGTGTTTTATATGTGTGCATGCATGTTCTTGAAGTCTCTTTATTCATGTTTATATGATTGCATCTTGTTCATTGAAATGCCATGACATGTTTAGGCATTAGGATGCAAAGCCATGAATTTTATTCATGCATGTTTTTAATTGAGTGCACCTTGTTCAATGACAATGCCATGACAAGTTAGGCATTAGGACGCATTTACTTCCCACACTTGCATTTCATGTTTGTTAGTTTTAAGTGGTGTAATTCGTTTCCCGAAGATGATCGGAAACGTCCACGCTTGCACGATGGTGTGCATGTCTTAGTGCGATGGTTGACAACCTTGAGAAGGTCTCATTCTTCTCTTGGATAGGTGTTAGATTTTGTTTAGTTATTTGGAGTAAAGTGTCTAGTTTCAAAAGATTGGATTTCAATGATTTAAATATTTTTTAAAACTGACCTTTGTATGGTCTTGTGACCATAACCTTTTATAGAAAGATTTAAATTGAGTTTTGTAAAATTTTGGATAAACTAGACACCCATACCTTTCCAACAGTATATTATTCGTAATATTTCATGACCGTTTGGATTGGTTTTGAAATCTCCAAAGTAACCACCAAAACAGGACAACTCTATTGTTATCTGTTTCTGACCTTTGGTCACTCTATTGACCATAACTTTTTCTACAGACATTGAAATGTCATTTCATAAATTGGAGTAGAAATTAGACTTCCATACATTTCCAACGATATATTATATGAAAGGTTTCGATGTCGTTTGTTCATGTTTTGAGTTGCTTGAAAATCAAGATCTGTGCTGTGACGCTTCACCGTGGTTTGAGTGCCGTGCCTTAAGTGAGAGCGGCATACTAATGATAGCAATTCGCCGCAGTTCAAGTGCTGCTTCTTGGGTGACAGCGGCAGTTCCGACCCTGTTTCGTAATTTATCCATATCTCACTCATTTGGAGTCCGATTTGGCTCATTTTTGAAGGGTAAGTCACATAATTTATAGGGCTATCATCTTAGCACTATAAATACATCTTTTTCTCTCATTCGTATTCAAGGAACAAAATATACAAAACCCTAGAGAGAGATTAAAAGTTTCCTAGTGAGAGAAAGTTCCAAGATTGCTTCTTTAACTCTCTAAACCCATTTCCATATGCATCAAATATCATCTAAGCATTTTCTAGCATAGTTAGGATGCTTACTTGCATGGGTCTTGCTCAACACATATCCATTGGTATGTTCTTCACTATTATCATACATAATTAGTGTTTTATTTATCAAGGCATCTCTTAGATTACTTGCTTGCTCTTAGATTAAATTCTAAAATTCAAGATAGAGATTGTTGTGTTGATAAGATTGAGTATTGTATTGTGATAGCTATCTAGGTTTGCTTAATCTATGATTAGCTAAGCTTTTATAACATGTCATCTAGCCTTTGATATCTAGGATTGCCTAAATTGATATTTTATCATCCTAGATAAGCATATAGGGTTAACCTAGCTTTCATTGCATTTTGAGTATTTCATATATTAACATATGTTTTATATCTCTTCATTGATTAGTAAGACTTAGGGCTAAGGTTGCTTAGGCCTCAAGCAAATTGGAATAAGATCACTTTTAAAGGCCCGCGTGGTAGAAGTTGGGGGTTATTGACCGGAGTGTTAGATGAGGTCTACATAGGTTGTAAACTTCATTTCAATTAGTGATTTTGAGTTCCGAGTGTGGCGCACTATACAGCCTGTGGTTTTTCCCAGTGGTTGGGTTTCCACGTATACATCAAGTGTTATTTAATTTCCGTACCTTATTACACTTGCTTGTATTATTGACTTGCTAGGGGTATTTTCGTAATCTTGACATTGCACAAAAATTGGTTAAAATTAATAAAATCTATTCACCTCCTTCTACATTAATATTATACACACCGTGCATTATTTGTTTCATATTGGTGCATCCCCATGTCTTTGAGGTAGTCTTGGTTGTTGATAAGGATCTCTCCTTTTTTGTTGTTGACCAAGACTTGATTGCTTTCTTGGTTGAGATAGCATGATAAGTTTCTTCCTTTGATGGACTTTCGGTTGAGGGAAGTTAGCTAGAGGAGCTCTTGTAAGATGAGCTTGAGGTAGACTTTTTGGTGTCACCTTTACTTAATCACTTGTTGAACACTTTCCTAGGTCAAGTTTCTTCCTAGGTAATTGATGAGGAGGAGACTCCTTGAGGTTCATGCTCTTGACAAATATGGTCTTGTTTGTAGTGGAGGACATCTTGTTCTCTTCAAACTAAGACCCCTCTTGTCACTTGGCCTCTTTTCAACATCTAACATGTGGTCAAGTTTTCTAGTGCTAGAGTCCATCTTGACCATCAGTTCTCTAGCATCTTCAAGCTTCCTTTTCAACACCTCTTCACTCTTCTTAGATAAGTCTAACTCCTTTCTTAGCTTATCTTCACTCTCCATGGTTCTCACCCCTTTTTCACTTAAATGGTTAATTTGTGTTGAGAGTTCTAGATTTTCTTCCTTTAATCTCCTAATTTCTCTTTTGTTCTTTAACCTTGAACTCTCAAACTTCATCATGTAGTCTTGGAGATCCATTCTATCCACATTTCCATTTTTGGATTGTGATGAAGAGCAATCATCACTTGAGTCAATTTCCACTTGACTCATTTTCTTCTTCACTAGTATTTTTGCTCTTGTGAGAAGAGGTAAATGCTATAAAGTTAGCCATGAGTTCTTCATCATCCGAAGACTCATCTCCTTCATTGGAGTTATCACTTCCACTCCATGTGACAGCCATTACTTTCTCTTTCTTTTTGATATTGTGATTAGCACAATCGGGAGCAAAGTGTCCTATGCCACCACACTCAAAACATCGGACCTTTTTCCTTTCTGTCTTTTCTTGCCTAGGCTCAAACTTCTTGAAAAGAGTATTTTTCTTGAAGTCTTGGCCTTTGGATCCAAATCCTTTCTTCTTGGACTTGTAGAATTTCTTGAACCTTCAAATCAACAAGGCCATTTCTTTGTCCGAGTCATCATTCTCTTCCTTCTCATATTTGGAGTCTTTCAAAGCAATTCCCTTTTGTTTTTTAGGAGGCGTGGAGGTAGAACCCTTCTTAGACTCATAAGCTAGAAGCCTCTCAATCATCTTACTTGGCTTCATATCCTTATAGCTATTATTCTACTCTAAACCCGTCACCTTGGACTCTGTAAGAATTCCTATATTTTGATTGGCTCATTTCATGAACAAACAACATATTGGGGTTTGTTGTAAGGGTAGTTTAGGTGATTGAGGATCAAGCTCAAAGACTCCTTCAAGACCCAAGGAATAAGCACGCCAAATGTATATCACTTGTGCTTAGTTTTTCATTTAAGAGATTTAGTTGCACACACAAATTAGCAATGTTTGCATATGTATGTTTACTTTTGTGTGCAATCTCTTCAAATGTCACATTCCACACTTGCACTTTATTGTTGTATATTATTGTGTGCTTATGTGTCTTGTAATTCATTTTCCGATATTGTTCGGAAATGTCAGCACATGCATGAATTTGCGCTTTGATCAGCGCGAAGATCGCCATCGGAAAAATGCCTTTGGTTTGTCCTTTGGTTTCACTATTAGTGGTGAAGCGGCGGTTTGATCGACGATTTTGAAACCGCCGAATGAAACCGCCATTTGATTCTAGAATGATCTGGAATGGTTCTGCGGTTACGATCGGCAACCTGACTGTCATTTGAAACCGCCGTTTGAGACTTGATTGAAATATATATCTCTGTCTCAATTCGGCAGTTTAATCGGCGGTTTTGAAACTACCGAATGAAACCGCCGTTCTACACCTGATTGATTTTTGTGTTGGTTTTAAAAAGGCGGTCATAATCGGCAGTTTTGAAACCACCGAATGCGACCGCCGAAGATCCCCTGTTTCGCTGGATTTAATTTGGCGGTTTTATCTGCGGTTTCGAAACCGCCGAATGGTGTTTTCAAGGGCAAACTTGTCTTTTCTTATGCCATGTTCTTTATGTCTATAAATATACCATTTTCTCATTCTCTGAATCAAGTTCTTTAATTTTAAGAACTCTAAACTTCAAAGAGAGACACTTGAGGGAAAATCAAATCAAGAACTCATTTTTAATCGCTCAAAACCATTCTCATATGCATCAAAATATCATCTAGCATTTTCTAGCATAGTTAGGATGCTTGCATGTATGGGTTTTGGTCAGCACACATCCTTTGGTATGTTCTTCACTATTATCTCACATAATTAATGTTTTGCTTATTAAAGAAATCTCTTATATTATTTGTATGCTCTTAGAATATATTCTAGATACAAAATAGGAATTGTTGTGTTGACATGATTGAGCGTTGTATTTTGATAGCTTCATAGGATTTCATTGTCTATGTTTAGCTAAGCTTTATGATATGTCATTTAGCTATTGATATCTAAGATTGTATTAATTGTTATATTCCTCATCCTAGATAAACATCTAAGGTTACCTAGCTTTATTTGCTCTTTGAATATCATCATATATTCACATAGACTTTTTATCTCTTCATTAAGAATTAAGACTTGTGTTGTGACCGGGATTAGGTTGCGTAAATCACTAGCAATTGGACTAGATTCACTCATACCAGGATTAGGTAGTTGTGATTATTATTGATCGGGATTAGATCATTAAACCGGGATAAGGTTGTAATCATTTCATAATTAGTGGATTCGAGGTTCGTGTGTGGCGCACATAATAGTCCGTGGTTTTTCCCGTAAGGGTTTCCACGTAAATATCGTGTGTCATTTATATTTCCACACTTAGTACACTTGATATGTAATTGACTAGTTAGGGGCTTTTTCGTAAACTTGACTAATTGCAAAAATTGGGTAAAATACAAATAAAATCTATTCAACCCCCCTCTAGATTAACATTGTACACACCGTTATTTGTTTCAATTAGTATCAGAGCGGGTTCCTAGATATACTTAGGTGATCCTTGATCTTTTTGGTGTGTTTTGCATTTTGTGTGATTTTTTGCTTTATTCATACATTTTGCATTCATCCAAACACTATGAGTGATTTTGGGATGAGCAAAGAGGGAGCGTCAAGCGTGAGGCCACAGTTGCTCACCGGCGATAATTACTCCTCAAGGAAGGGGAAGATGGAGGCGTACTTGTGCCAAATCCATTATAAGGCATGGATGGCGGTTAAAGATAGTTATGTGCCATCGAAGATGACTCCTACTGATGGAGGAAAGGAGGTTCTCAAGCCTAAGGCAAAGTGGAGTCCTCAAGAGTTTGTTGATTCCATATGGAACAATAAAGCCATACATGCCATCCGATGTGCGGTGGACGAAAATCAGTATAAACTGATTAAAATTAATAGGATTGCCAACGAGGCATGGGACATCCTAGAGACCGCACATGAAGGAACCGAGGTGGTCAAAGAATGCAAGCTCCAAGTCCTCCAAACTCCGTTTGAGACCATTAGGATGGAGGAAGGTGAGCGGTTCAATGACTTCCAAGTGAGGCTAATGGACATTGTGAACTAAAGTCACCAACTCGGTGATCCTTACTCGGATAGAAAGATCAAGCAAAAGATCATGCGATCACTTCCCGAGAGGTTCGAGTCCAAAGCGACGGCTTTAGAAGAAAATAGCAAGTACAAAGATATGAAGCTGAGCGAAGTCATTGAAAGAATTCTTGCCTTTGAGTCAAGAAAAGAGACTACCACATCACCTCACAAGAAGAAAAAAGAATCTAGCCTTGAAGACCTTTAAGGTGGAGAAGGAAGATAAAGATGACTCGGACAAAGACATGGCTTTGGTGCTAAGAAAATTCAAGAAGTTTGTCAGTTTGAGAAGAAGGGCTTTGGATCAAAAGGCCAAGACTTGAAGAAAAATGGTCATTTTAACAAGTTTAAGCCTAGGCAAGAAGAGTCCGAAAGGAAAGATGTCCAATGTTATAAATGTGGTGGCATAAGTCGTTTCACCCCCGAATGTGCTAATTGCATGGACAAGAAAAAGGGAAAGGCGATGGCCGCCACTTGGAGTGGTAGTAGTGATGACTCCGGTGAGGGAGATAAGTCTTCAAGTGATGAAGACATTGCCATAAACTACACGGCATTTGGTGCCACTCATGTAGAAGTTGAAGTTGATAGTAAGAATGACTTGACTAGTGATCCCATAAAAGAAATAGATGAAGAAGTAGCTCTAGAAGTGATTGGTGTAGCTACTCATTGGGATATGTCTCACACATCGTTAAGAGATCAATTTGATGATCTTGATGAAGGAGATGACTCCATTGGTGAGATGGAGAATTTAAGAGATGACTTAATAGTTGAGAATTTATCATCTAACTCCATAAATGGAAATGTGAAGAGTATTGATCGTGAAGACTACTTCAAAGGGTTTGAAAGCTATAGGGTAAAGAATGAAAATGAGATTCAAAAATTGAAGGAAGAAAACCTTGAGCTTTCAACACTAGTTGACCACTTAAGTGAAGAAGTCATGAGATCCATGAAGGATAAAGATAAGCTAAAGGATGAGTTAACTATATCTAAAAGGAATGAAGAAGGGTTAAAGAGGGAGATTGAAGATGTTAGAAGGTTGATGGCTAAGATGGCCTCTAGCATGGAAAAACTCAACCATATGTTGAGTGTTGGAAAAAGCCCTTGTGACAAGAGTGGTATTGGCTTTAAAAATGACATGGAAAGTCCCACTCCTAGCAAGACCATGTTTGTCAAGCGCTTAGGTAAGATAGAAGCTTCACCGGTGCGCACTCTTAGGAAGAAGATTGATCTAGGACAATGTTAAAGAAGTACACAAGTGAAGGTAGCTCCAAGGAGAACACCTCAAGCTCAACCTATAAGAGTTCCTCACACTAACTTCCCTAAATCTCAAATCCATCAAGGGAAGAGACCAATCATGCAAACTCAACCGAGGAAGCAACCTAGTCTTGGCCAATAACAAAGAATGAGAGATCCTATACAACAACCAAGAAAACTAGAAAGACATGAGAAGGCTCATATGCATATACAAGGACATGGTATGAGTCCTAATTTCATCCTTACATGTCATTATTGTGGTTTTGATGGTCACAGTAGACCAAATTGCTTTCATTACATCAAAATGTGTAGAGCTAAAAGCATGATTGAAAAGAAAAAGGCTAGAGCTATAATGCATGTTCATAGGAAGGATGAAATTCATTTAAATAATCCTATGATATCTAGAACTCTTGAACCTTTAACCACTAGGATTGAAATTGTGTCACCCAAGTGGAAAAGAATTAATGAACCCGCTTGTTATGAGACTAACAAGTCTGACATAGGTTCAACTAAGTCCAATCGACTTGGGAGGTCTTTAGGACGTCATACCCTTCATTGAAGTGGTATGGTATTTTGACCCCATATGAGAAACTCAAACAAAGAGAGCTAGCTATTTTGCATACTTGTCACATGCAAAAATTTAAAAAATTTAATGCTTCTTTTTAATTGCTTGAGTATTATGGTTGCACATATGTTCATATGTTTTTACTTCAACAAGTGTGAACCACACTTTGAATGCAATCCATGTCATATTTATGTTCAATCATGCATTTTTGGACTAGGAGATTTACGTAGGAAGTACGATTTGAATGACTTACAGTTATCTCAATGACATGATGATTCTTAATTGACATGCTAAAAATGAATAGCATGAATTTCTTTTGACATGCTAATGCAATATGAAAAAGCATGAATTGATGATTGTAATTCTTAAATGCAAAACAATGTGTGAAAAGCTTATGAGACTCAAGATGAACATAGGATCTTGTATCCATTCTAAGGATTCTAAAATCCAAATGTCTCTCTTTCTTTATTTGCTGAACATGTCTCCTATCATATGGATTTCTTATCCGGAAAAATAAAATAGGGTGCCAAGTTGCTCATGATATGTTTCGCTTATAAAGTTGGATATAGTTCTCTAAAATTGAACTCAATGAAATCACTATATTCTTGCTTCTCTCATGACAATTGGTGAAATTGGTTTGACTTTTATTGGAAACCTTTGTCATTTACTTTGTCAAATACCATTGTATTTTGAGCTTGAATGATACATGTTTTGTATGCAGAGTATTACATTTCACAAAATAAATCTCTTTGTTTCTCTCCAATTGATTGAGTTGCATAAAGTGGCTTATATGATTATGCAAATATCCTGTATGCTACTATCTCTCTTTACCTTAAGTGACCCGATTGGGGACTACTCATTTGCCTATATCATGACAAAAAGGGGGAGTAGAATGGTGTTAAGGGGAGTTGCTAATTGTAGTAGCAATTGTGCATTTTGGGGAGACCATATATTGAGGGGGAGTAACCCTTTGAGGGGGTGCATTGCATTACACACATACATTGTGAAACAAATAACGGTGTGTATAATATTAATTTAAAGGGGGGGTGAATAGATTATTTCCGATTTTACCCAAATTTTCGTTAATAGTCAATGTTCCGAAAATACTCCTAACTAGTCACAATAAAATCACAAGTGTAATATGTGCGGAATTTAAAAAACACGTGATATTTATGTGGAAACCCTTTTGGGAAAAACCACGGGCTGTTATATGAGCCACACACGAACCTCAAAACCACTAAATGCGTTAAAGATTACAACCTAATCCTGAAAGTAATCACACACCTACCTAATCCCTGTATAAGTGGACCTAGTCCAACTGCTTACGATCTAAGCAACCTACTCTCAAAAGCTACACACAAGACTTACTTCTCAATGAAGAGATAAAATTGCATAAGTGAATATATGATGATATTCAATGAACAAACAAGGCTAAGGAACCTTAGATGCTTATCTAGGATGATGAATATGCAATAAAAAGCAATCCTAAATATCAATAGCTAAATGACATGTCAAATAGCTTAGCAATCAAGATTAAACACAACCTAGAAGACTATCACAATACAACACTTAATCATTTCATCACAAACAATCTCTATCTTGTATCTAGCATGTGTTCTAAAAACATACAAGTGAAAAAAGAGAAGACTTGTTAAGAAAGACACTAAAATTAGATGAAGTTAGTGAGAATCTTACCAAGCAAGATATGGTGATGCAAAACCATGCATGGATATACTCTATGTGAGCATAGATGATGCAATATGAAGTTTGATGAAAAAAGGAAATGCTTTGAGTGATTAAAGGTGAGTTATTGAGGATTTTTAGTTCTTAAAAAGTGTTCTAAGAGAAAAATATGATTTTGGAACTCTTGGGGATGACCTAATATGATAGTGGGATATTTATAGGCCCCTAACAAAACTGTAGCGTTTTGGGCGTTCTTGCATAGACGGACTGCTGCAATTGGCGACTACCACGGTTGGTCAACCGCGACACTTCAACCGCGGCAGAGAGAGTGTATCTCTATCGCCTGCATGCAGCGGTTATATCTAACTGTAGCACTTCAACCACGGCAGAGAAGGTCAATGCCTTCTCATGTAGCTTCTCACACATTGATCATCCAATAGGTGCAAGTATGAGTGTGGAGTGAATGCATCCTAATGCCTAACATGTTATGTCATTTAACTAGCAAGATACAAACAATTAAACATGCAAGAAGAGATATTAATGAACATTAATGCACACAATATAAACACACACAACATACAAGAAAAGACTTATGCATAGGTTGTGGGTGTGTGCAACTATCTCTTCAAAGCAAGTAAGTACTTAAAAATTTACCTTTGAAGTGCTTGATCGCTTGAGGTCTTGAAAGGGACTTTGAGCTTGAATCTCAATCACCTAAACTACCCTTACATTCAAACCCCAACATTTGGTTTGTCCATGAAATAAGCCAATCGAAAAAATGAGACCTTACAATCTCCCCCTTTGGCTATTTCGTGACAAAACCCCCACTCACATTGATTCCTCACAACAAAATAGAAACTATGGGACAACAAAATATTCTACATTACAAAGAGATAAGAAAGTAAAAAAAATTCAAGTCTTCAATCTCTTGTAGAATTATCAATCCTTCAAAACAAAATTTCTACGAATTCTAGCTCAATGAAATGTGAGATTAATCAAGTCAGAATATAAGCAAGCATTTGCATTCTAAGGAATTATAACACAACATCATGCAATGTATGTGAATGCAATGCTCCCCCTCAAAGGGTTACTCCCCCTTAATGTGTATTCTCCCCAACATGTTACCCATTACCATGTAACCCCTTACCACATACTACTCCCCCTTTTTTTCATGAGATGGGCAAAGGAGTATTCCCCAAATGGGTCACTTATAGCAAAGAAAGACAAAAGTATACATGTCATTTGCATAATCATATAAAGCACTTTATGCAACTCAATCAAATGGAGAGATACTAGGAGATTTATTTTATTGAAAATGTGTGATTAAAATGCTTTGCATGTAAGACGCGTTGCATTCAAGTCCAAAAGTCAATGGAATTGGCAAAGCAAAATGACAAATGTTTCCTCAAGAATTCAAACCAATTTCACCATTTATCATGAATAAAAGCAAGGATATAGAGAAATTATTGATTTCAATTTTAGATAACTATATCCAACTTTATAAGCGAAACATGTCATAAGCAACTTGTACCCTATTTGATTTTTCCAGATTAGATATCCGTATGATAGTAGACATGTTCAACAAATAAAGAAAGAGAGAGACATTTTGATTTTCATTTGAGTGTCATTTGCTTTTTCACAAGTTGTTTTGCATTTAAGAATTGCAATCATCAATTCATGCTTTTTCATATTGAGCATGTTAATAAAAAGAATCATTATGTCATGGAGATCATTGTAGGTCATTCAAAAGTATTTCCTAAGTATATCTCCTAATCCAAAAGTGCATGTTTGAACATAAATATGTCATGGATTGCATTCAAAGCAAGGTTCACACTTATAGATAAAAACATATCAACATATGTGCAACCAAGATACTCAAGCAATTAAAAAAAGGAGCATAAAACTTTTCAAATATTGCATGCAATAAGTATGCAATTGCTCTCTTTGCTTGAGTTCCCCATATGGGGTCAATCATCAAAATACACACTCCACAAGACAAATCCCAATTGATCTACCAAGTGTTTAAATCGAGTTTCATCTAAGGGTTTAGTAAATAAGTCTGCTACTTGATCATTGGTGCCTACATGTTCAAGCACTATGCATTTATTTTCAACAAGCTCTCTAATGAAGTGATGACGGATGTCAATATGCTTAGTCCTAGAGTGTTGTACCGAATTCTCAGAAATATTAATAACACTCATATTATCACAGAAGAGAGTGAGTATACCTTGGTTGAATCCATAGTCGGCTAACACTTGCTTCATTCATAGGAGTTGTATGCATCCACTCCCTGCGGCTATGTACTCGACCTCGGCAGTAGAAAAGGAAATGAAGTTCTGCTTTTTGCAAAACTAAGACACCAAGTTGTTGCCTAAAAAGAAGAAACTGCTCGATGTGCTGTCTCTATCATCGCAATTTCCTGCTAAATCTGCATCACTAAAGCCAACTAAACTAGCATTACTATCAAAGGAGTACCAAATCCCATAGTTGGATATCCCAGTCACATATCAAATGATTCTCTTTACGGAAGAGAGATGGGACTCCTTAGGATCCGCTTGGTACCTAGTACACACACCCACACTAAAAGATATATCAGGTCTGTTTGCGATCAAATAAAGCAAGCTACTAATCATGCCCCGATATAGATTTTGTTCAACACTTTTTCTACTAGCATCCTTGTTTAGCTTTAAAGTGGTACTAGTGGGTGAATCACAATGTTTGACATTTTCTAGAACAAACTTCTTCACTAGGTTTTTGGCATATTTGGCTTGGGTTATAAAAATCCCAACATTTAATTGCCCAATTTACAAACCTATGAAGTAACTTAGCTTACCAACAAGACTCATCTCAAATTCATCAGACATAATTTCAACAAATTGTTGGACCTTGGTGTTGTTGGTGGAGCCAAATACAATGTCATCAACATAGATTTGAGCTATAAATAACTCATCTATGTTTCTCTTAATGAACAAGGTCTTGTCAACACTACCCCTTGTGTAGTTATTGTCAACAAGAAATTGAGTGAGCGCTCATACCAAGCCCTCAGTACTTGTTTCAACCCATATAGAGCCTTTTTGAGGTGATAGACATGGTTAGGGTGGTGAGTATCCACAAACCCCTTGGGTTGTTCAACAAACAATTGCTCTTACAAGAAGCCATTGAGGAAGGCACTCTTGATGTCCATTTGGTGCAATTTAAACTTGTGCACACAAGAAACTGACAAAAAAAGCCTAATAGACTCTAAACGGGCAACGGGAGCAAATGTATCCTCAAAGTCAATACCCTCAATTTGAAAGTACCCTTGTGTAACAAGTCTAGCCTTGTTACACACTATGTTGCTATCCTCATCGGATTTGTTCCTATAGATCCACTTGGTGCCTATCACATTTGTGCTTTTAGGCCTAGGAACTAGAGTCCAAACTTCATTCCTTTCGAATTGGTTTAGCTCTTCTTGCATGGCAAGAACCCAAAACTCATCATTCAATGCCTTATCAACCTTTTTGGGTTCTATTTGAGAGGTGTAACAAGTGTAGCTAATAAGATTAGCCATTTGACGTCTAGTCCTGACACCCTCATTCACATCTCCAATGATATCATCTTTATCATGGAACTTTCTAACCTATAGAGCGGGTTCATTAGAGTCCAAGAGAGGGACTCTATCTAGCGGTTGAGTGACCTCTTCACGTAGGTTAGACGTCCCAACATTGGGAGTCTCCATAACTTTCTCCAAAGGAGAATCATCTACAACAACAACCTTTTCGCGTGGTTACTAGACTTTAGTCTTTCATCATCATTGACAAAATTGGATGATTCCATGACGCTTCGAGTTTTCAAATTGAAAACTCTATAAGCTCTACTATTCAAGGCATAGCCAATGAATATAACCTTATCACTCTTAGCATCAAACTTGCCAAGTTGATCACGGTCATTCAAAATGTAGCTTTTGCTTCAAAAAGTGTGGAAGTAGCTAACATTTGGTCTCTTACCCTCCATAACTCATAGGAGGTGTTTCTAGTTCCTGGCCATATAGCAAGTCGTATTGACGGCTTCAGCCTATAAGTTCTTAGGGATATTGTTACTAAGCAACATCACAGGAGCCATTTCTTGAAGGACCCTATTTTTCCTCTCAACAACTCTATTTTGTTGAGGTGTCCTAGGAGCCGAAAACTCATGGGAGATGCCAACATTATCACAATAGGTTTCAAAAGAGGCATTCTTAAATTCCCTCCCATGGTCACTTCTAATCTGTTTTATACTTTTAATCTTTGAGTTCATTTCATTTTGAATTTTAGTGCAAAGCATTTTAAACTTATCAAAAGTTTCAGATTTTTCTCTAAGAAAATATGTCCACGTGAATCTAGAGAAATCATTAACATAAACAAAAATGTATCTCTTTCCACCTAAACTCTCGGTTTGCATAGGACCCATGAAATCCATGTGGAGAAGCTCTAGGGGCTCCTTGGTGAAGAGATACTTGCCCTTTTTGTGCTTGCTTTTGGTTTGTTTTCCTTGTTGGCAAGGTCCACAAACTCCATTTGCTTTCTTACCAAGCTTAGAGAGGCTACGCACACAATTGAACTTTCCAAGGGTTTGTAAATCCTGAAAGTTCATGTGGCCATGTCTTTCATGCCACAACTCAATTTGCTCATCCATGGACACATTGTTTGAGACTATTCTAGCTTCAAGACAATAGTAATTGTCGCTAGATCTCATACCTTTTAACAAGGTTATTCCATTGGGCAATTGGATAGAGCAATCATCTTTACTAAATAAGACGGAAAGTCCTTCATCACTTAGATGTGAAATGCTTATCAAATTGGCTTTTAAGCCATCAACAAATAAAGCATTTGACAAGGAGGGTAGACAGGGAATGGAAATGGTTCTTTTCCCTACAACTCTCTTTTTGGATCCATCACCAAAGGTGATACACCCTCCTTCCTCCATGACAAGAGTCTCGAATAAACTCTTGTTTCCCGTCATGTGCCTAGAGTACCCACTATCAAGATACCAAAAATTAGAAGAATTTGCTCTTAAAGCAATTTGTGCAACATGGCAAACATTTTCATTCTTTCTAATCCACTTAGATACTATCTTTTTTTTTTTCTAGTGGTTTTTGGTACATGTGCTCTAGATGTTCTAGGATCATGCAATTCAATTTTCTCATTCCTAGGAACATGCATCATGGCTCTATTCTTTCTTTTTTCAATCATGCTTCTAGTTCTACACATTTAAATGTATTGAAAGCAATTTGGTCTAATATGACCATCAAATCCAAAAAAATGACATGTAGGAATGAAATAAGGAATCATACCATGTCCTTGTGCACGCATGGGAGCTTGTCCATGTCTTTGTGGTTAAGTGGGTTCAATCGATCTTCGTTGTTGAACCGGTCTAGCTTGCTTCCTAGCTTGAGGTTGCATGATTGGTCTCTTTCCCTTGTGAGCCATTTGTTGAGGAATGTTGACTTGAGGGACCCTTGTGGGTTGAGCTTGAGGTTGCCTCCTTAGCACCACCTTCACTTGTGCACTATGAGAACATTGTTCTAGTTCTAACTGTTGGGGTTTTTGCCCTAAAGCTTGTAATTTGTAAATGTAAATTGAACATAAATAAACGAAGTAGTTTATTCATTCTATATACATGTCTCATACATTTATATCATGTGTACTTAACATCCTAGATTGTCAGATGTAATTTCGAACTGAGTATATGAGTGTCATATACAGATGGATTTAGTTTGAAACGAGCAATCTAAAGAGTCCGTAGATTGCAAATAAAGCTGGGTACTTTATTTGTGGTTAATCTACAGTTGCAGTCCATTCCGTGATGTACGGTGATCTTATCTTGGATCATTGATATGGTGATATGAGAATGGAGGCACCTTGTATGATGTGATCATATAGGACTAGGCCACCATTTATATGAATATCTCACTAAGATCCGTTTATGCTGAGATTCATATATATATATATATATATATACAAATGATGACTATATATGAGTGATCTTAATCCTAAGTGTCTTATCGACTCCTTCAGGTTAGATCGTGGTTTTTGATATACCATGGGTGAGATCGGAGTTGCATTCCCAGCCAATAACTTTGTATGTTGGAATCGCGATTTGGCTTGTGGCTAGCAAGGTTTGTACACAATAGTGGAATCCAATCCTTCTTGCGAGAAGTAGATAGTAGTTCCTTTAAGGGTTGATTCTGGGCTTGAACAATTTGAACGCTGATGGGAAGATTTTCGCCGTTAGAAAACCGTCCATCAAAACAATTTATAAAACCTATGTGATGCATTCACAAGTATAAAATACGAGTAAAGCAGTAAGCACGGGTGTCGTCCACTGAGATCGGGGTAACGATGATAAGATTAGGATTAATAGAACTAGTGAGCATAAAAATAAAGTATATGGCAGGTGAAAATATAATATAAAAACTATGAATGCAATTAAATGGGATGTGAATGGAGTGATGAATATATGAAGATGGAACTACGGAGTTGATGGACTCGTAAGTGAATATTGGGGCAATTGCAACAAACTCTCAACTAAGCATATTATGACTAATGTAACCAACCTAGGGTGTATAGTGTTGGCTATGTACCACTAGCAAGGGGTCAACCTAGGGTGTATAGCGAAAACCCCCTGTTAGCGATTAATCCCTTCTAAACAACCAACAGTGGCTAGTTGCTCAATTAGGATTCTAACCATAAAGCTTATTTATCTAAATATGGCTCGATCTATTTCTAACGTAGCCATCCTAGGGTGTATAGCGATGACTTCCAATTCCCTAGGGTGTATAGCGGAGACCACCTATTTGAGATTGAATGAAGCTCGAGGTTATTCAACCTGATTTTACGCGAACGTTAATTCTTGCAAAATCACTAAAGTAGCCAACCTATAGTGTATAGAGAAGGCTTCTAATCCTCTCACAAGTGCCGACCTAGGGTATATAGTGTCGGTCACCCGTTCGAGGTTAGATTAAGAATGATGTTGTTAAGGATTCTGGAAATCCCATCCATTCAATAAGCAATAAAGATTCCAAATTAACATGCTAAGAGGGTGTATCCCAGCAAATCAATAATGAAATCATTCGAAGCAAAGAACATAACAGAGAGATAGATATGTATATAAAACATAGAGTTTATTTACAAAGCCCAATATCCATCAAACAAATAACATCAACCCCATAGTGGGGTATTTTAGCTACTCATGTTCTTTACAACAAATAAAAACTAAGAGAAGAGATTGAGAGAAAACCCTTGAAGAGTGTCTCCTTCCTTGAAGCTTGATTCCAATCCTTCAAGTTGCCTTTAGTTGAGTAGAGATGGTTTGGATGAGAGGGAGAAGTGTTTCTAGAGCTAAGTCACAAGAAAATATAAAAATATATGTGTGGGAGGATTTGGAGTTCGTTCCTATGCTTTTCTATTTATAGGGGATGCAAAAATAGGTCACTTAAGCTTGAGAACAGAAGTTGTCGCAAGCAGAGTACGGGTGGAGTGCGGTTGGTTGACCCTCACTCACCTGTGCGTTATTACTCAAATGGTCATAACTTTCTCTAGGAGATTTGGAATTGCAATCCGTAAAAACCACAGGAAAGTAAACTTCTGGGGCTTTCCGAATATAGGTAATCTGACATGTGGTTCAATCTAAGGAGAGAGATATGATCCTTCGAAGTTGGATGCCTTATACAAGATTATACATTTTCAGCCCATTAGTGAGTGCAGGTGGAGTGCGGTTGGATGACCCGCACTTTAACTATCAGGTGCACTTCCACTTCTCTGTTCTTGTTAATAGTGTTGGTGGAGTGCGGTTGGATGACCCGCACTTTATCAACTCTACAGATATCAGGTCTCGGATTTTGGCAAGAGTGCGGGTGGAGTGCGGGTGGAGTGCGGTTGGTACCCGCACTTAACCCGCACTTTGTGCTGACTCTAGCTATTTCGCATTTGAATTTACTGCTTTTCATCTCCAACACCTGAATTACGTCTATTGCTGCAATTAGCACAAACGAGCCTCTTAGACAGAAAATATACAAAAAAACATAATAGAACTAGACAAAGGATACAGAATTGAGAGCCTAAATATACAACATATTTGGCACGATCAAGCGCTCTCCTAATTCCGTAAGGAATGTAGGACTTATTGTTCATTAGAGAATCAATGGTACTTAAAGGAAAGATATAATTAGAGGGGTATAACAGACATTATGACCCAGCTCTAATTATGAACTACTTGTGGAGGATTATACCATATGTAATAGCTATATCGATTAACACCAAGAGTTATTGGTTTGTGTAAAAACGTCTATAGTTGAGAGAGTGCAGCTTCGGGTTTTTAGTGGAATAACACCGAAGTTAATAATCATGAAATATTAATTAAAGATTTTAATTAATTATTTCTAAGGATTATTGGAGCTCAAAAAACTGTAGGTCCATTAGGTCCCCTTGCTAACCCGATCGATTTAGGTAACAAGGGTCACAGTTAATTAACTAGATTGTCCAATTAATTATGTTACAAAAGTGACACATGTCTATATAGGAATTAATTGAATAATGAGATTATTTAATTAATGAATATTAATGATTATGTTAATTAAATTATTAGATTATTTAATTGTGTAATTAATCATTAGATGGAGGGTGTTAATTGATATTTAATTTTGAATGAAGATAAGATAATTTGATTATTTTATTTTTATTAAATTAAATATATAAATTTGAATTTAAAAGAGTTTGAATTCAAAATCAAATCAAATAAATTAATATTAATTAATATCTTTAAAGATATCAGATATTTTAAAAGATTTAATTAATTAAGTTTATTTTAAATATATATATATATATATATATATGATATATATTTTTAAGTGAAGGGGTGTGTAATTAAAAACACACAATTCAATCAACACAACAAAAAAAGAAAAGGAAACACATTAGGTGTGCAGCCGACTTGAAGACAAAAGAAAAAAAAAGGTTTTTTTTTTTTTCACAAGGCTAGCCGTATTCTATACACAAGGCAAGGGGTTGCTTTCGTGTGTCCATTCATGCTCCTTGCTCCTAAGTACTGTGACGCGCCCACACGCTGTTATCAATCCCGGGTCTTAGCGAGAAAGATTTTGTGGTTCAAATCAAGGAGCAGATCGTATTAAAGAGAAAGAGCCTCCAAACGTTGGTATGAATTAATTTCAATTCCTTCTTATTGTATTTGATTATTACTGTACATTAGTCTATGATTGCATAAAAATTTTAAAACTCTTCCGCTGCGCAATCTGTAACCCTAGGTTCCTACACTAACTTCTTCCTAGGAGTTTGCACCGATGAAGCTTCTTAGTTCCCTAAACTCTTGACAAATATTGTCTTCTTAGAAGTGGAGGTCTCTTTACCATCTTCAAACCCAATACCTCTTTTGTCACATGGACTCTTTCCAACCCCAAGTATATGATCAAGCTTCTTGGTGCTAGAATCCATCTTAGCTAAAGACTCTTTCATTTCTTAAAGTTCCCTCTTCAAATCTTCTTCATTCCTCTTATATAAGACTAAGTCCTTTCTAATCTTATCTTCAATTTTCTTCAATCTTTCCACTTGTTCACTTAAGTGGTCATTATGAGATGAGAGCTCAAGATTTTCTTCTCTCAACATTTTTATCTTTTTATAGGTCTTCTTCTCTAAGCTTTTGAATTCGGCATAGTGTTTAACAAGAACCTCTCTCTCCATATATCAACTTGTGGAGTGAGTTAAAGAGCCATCTTCACTTGAGTCATTTTCCTCTTAACTCTCTTCCTTTTCTTCACTTCTACTTTTGCTCTTATGAGAGGAGGCAAAAGCTATGAAGTTAGCCACTTCATCATCCGAAGTTTCTTCTTCTTCAATATAGTCATCACTACTACCACTCCATGTGGCGGCCATCACTTAACCCTTCTTCTTGATCAAGTGATTTGCACATTCGAGAGCAAAATGACCTCTACCACCACACTCAAAACATTGGAGCCATTTTCTTTCGGTCTTCTCTTGCTTAGGCTCAAACTTGTTGTAGGAACCCTTTTTCTTGTAGTTTTGACCTTTGGATCCAAAATCCTTTTTCTTGAACTTCATAACCTTCTTGAACCTCTTCACAAATAGGGCAAGGTCTTCGTCCGAGTCATTCTTTTCCTCCTTTTCATCCTTGGAGGCTTTCAAAGCAATTCACTATTTCTTTTTATAAGGAGTAGATTTAGGAGCCTTACTAGACTCGTAGGCGAGGAGTCTTCCAATTACCTCACTCGATGTCATGTCCTTATATCCACTATTTTCTTCTAACGCCGTCACTTTTGATTCAAACCTATCGGAGAGAGACCTTATGATTTTCTGCTTGACGCTCCTATCCTAATACAGGTCTCTGAGTTGGTGACTTTGATTGATGATATCCATCAACTTGATTTCGAAATCATTAAAGCATTCGTCCTCCTCCATCCTAAGCAACTCGAATTGAGTTTGAAGGACTTGAAGGTTGGATTCCTTCACCACATCGGTTCCTTCATATGCAATTTCCAAGATGTCCCAAGCCACTTTCTCCACTTAAGTATTCTGAACTAGCTTGTATTAATTTTCGTCCAATGCACAAAGGATGGCGTGCATAACCTTCATATTCCACCTTAAAGCCTTAAATTCATGTGGACTCCATTGAGCTTTGGCTTTAATGTTCCGAAAATACCCCTAACTAGTCACAATAAAATCACAAGTGTAATATGTGCAGAATTTAAACAACACGCGATATTTATGTGGAAACCCTTTCAAGGAAAACCATGGGCTGTTATGTGAGCCACACACGAACATCAAATTCACTAAATGTGTTAAAGATTACAACCTAATCCCGGAAGTAATCACACACTTACCTAATCTCGGTATAAGTGGACCTAGTCCAATTGCTTACGATCTAAGCAACCTACTCCCAGAAGCAACACACAAGACTTACTTCTCAATGAAGAGATAAAATGACATAAGTGAATATATGATGATATTCAATGAACAAACAAGGCTAGGGAACCTTAGATGCTTATCTAGGATGATGAATATGCAATAAAAAGAAATCATAAATATCAATAGCTAAATGACATGTCAAATAGCTTAGCAATCAAGATTAAACACAACCTAGAAGGCTATCACAATACAACACTCAATCATTTCATCACAAACAATCTCTATCTTATATCTAGCATGTGTTCTAAAAACATACAAGTGAATAAAGAGAATACTTGTTAAGAAAGGCACTAAAATTAGATGAAATTAGTGAGAATCTTACCAAGCAAGATGTGATGATGCAACACCATGCATGGATGCACTCTATGTGAGCATATATGTTGCAATATGAAGTTTGATGCAAAAAGGAAATGTTTTGAGTGATTAAAGGTGAGTTCTTGAGGATTTTTAGCTTTTAAAAAGTGTTCTAAGAGAAAAATATTCTCTTGGAACTTTTGGGGATGACCTAAAATGATAGTGGGATATTTATAGGCCCCCAACAAAATTGCAGCGTTTTGGGTGTTCTCACTCAGACAGACTACTGCGGTTGGTCAACCGCGGCACTTCAACCGTGGCAAAAAGGTCTATCTCTATCGCCTGCATGCCGCTGTTATATCCAGCTGCAACACTTCAACCGTGGAAGAGAAGGTCAATGCCTTCTCATGTAGCTTCTCACACATAAATCATGCAATAGGTGCAAGTGTGTAAGTGAAGTGAATGCATCCTAATGCCTAACATGTTATTCCATTTAACTAGCAAGATGCAAACAATTAAACATGCAAGAAGAGAGATTAATGAACATTAATGCACACAATATAAACACACACGGCATACAAGAAAAGACTTATGCATAGGTTGTGGGTGTGTGCAACTATCTCTTCAAAGCAAGTAAGCACTTAGAAATTTACCTTTGAGGTGCTAGATCTCTTGAGGTCTTGAAAGGGACTTTGAGCTTGAATCTCAATCACCTAAACTACCCTTACTTTCAAACCCCAACATGTGGTTTGTCCACAAAATAAGCCAATCGAATAAATGAGACCTTACACATTGCATGATGTTGTGCTTAATCTCTTAATTGCAAATGCTTGTTTTACTTTCACTTGATCATCTCACATACACTTGCTTTGGAAAGTGTAACTTTCTGTTTTGAAGGGTTGAACGTTCTACAAGAGATTGAAGATTTGAAGTTTTTTTTTTTCTTTTTATATCTCTTTGTAATGTAGAATATCTCATAGCTTCAATTATATTGTGAGAATCAATGTGAGTGGTGGTTTTGTCATGAAATAGCCAAAGGGGGAGATTGTAAGAATTCCTATATTTTGATTGGCTCATTTCGTGGACAAACCACATATTGAGGTTTGTTGTAAGGGTAGTTTAGGTGATTGAGGATTAAGCTGAAAGACTCCTTCAAGACCTCAAGGAATAAGCATGCTAAAGGTATATCACTTGTGCTTAGTTTTTCGTTGAAAAGATTTTGTTGCACACACACACTAGCAATTTTTGCATATGTATGCTTTACTTTTGTGTGCAATCTTTTCAAATGTCACATTTCACACTTGCACTTTATTGTTGTATATTATTGTGTGCTTATTTGTCTTGTAATTCGTTTCCCGATATTGTTCGGAAAAGTCCGCGCATGAATGAATTTGTGCTTGGATCAGCGAGAAGATCGCCTTCAGAGAATGCCTTCGATTTCTGCTTTGGTTTCACCATTAGTGATGAAACGACAATTTGATTGGCGATTTCGAAACCGTCGTTTGATTCCATAATGATATGGAATGGTTCTGCGGTTATGATCGGCGGCCTGATCGCTGTTCGAAACCGCTGTTTGTGACCAGATTAAAATAAATATTTCTGTCTCAATTCGACGGTTTTGAAACCGCCAAATGAAACTGCCGTTCTACACCTGATTGATTTTTGTGTCGGTTTTAAAACGGTGGTTTTGAAACCATCGAATGCGACCGCCAAAGATCCCCTGTTTCGCAGCATTCAATTTGGCGATTTGATCGGTGGTTTCGAAACAGCCGAACAGTTTTTCAAGGGCAAACTTGTCTTTTCTCATGCCCTGTTCTTGATGTCCATAAATATACCAATTTCTCATTCTCTGAATCATGTTCTTTAACTCTAAGAACCCCTAAACTTCAAAGAGAGACACTTGAGAGAAAATCAAATCAAGAATTCATTTTTAAACACTCAAAACCATTCTCATATGAATCAAAATATCATCTAGCATTTTCTAGCATAGTTATGATGCTTGCATGCATGGGTTTTGGTCAACACACATCATTTGATCTGTTCTTCACTATTATCTCACATAATTAGTGTTTTGCTTATTAAAGAAATCTCTTATATTATTTGTATGCTCTTAGAATATATTCTAGATACAAAATAAAGATTGTTGTGTTGACATGAATGAGTGTTGTATTTTGATAGCTTCATAGGATTTCATTGTCTATGTTTAGCTAAGCTTTATGACATGTCATTTAGATATTGATATATATGATTATATTAATTGTTATATTCATCATCCTAGATAAGCATCTAAGGTACCTAGCTTTATTTGCTCTTTGAATATCATCATATATTCACATAGGCTTTTTATCTCTTCATTGAGAACTAAAACTTGTGTTGTGATCGGGATTAGGTTGCGTAAATCACAAGTAATTGGACTAGGTTCACTCATACCGAGATTAGATAGTTGTGATGATTATTGATCGGGATTAGATCATTAAACTAGGATTAGGTTGTAATCATTTCACAATTAGTGGATTCGAGGTTCGTGTGTAGCGCACATAACAGCCCGTAGTTTTTCCCTGAGGTATTCCACGTAAATATCTTGTGTCATTTATATTTCCGCACTTAGTACACTTGATATGTAATTGACTAGTAAGGGGCTTTTTTGCAAACTTGACCAACTACGAAAATCGGGTAAAATACATATAAAATCTATTCACCCACCTCTAGATTAACATTGTACACACCGTTATTTTTTTCAGACTCAAACCTCTCGGGAAGTGATCTCATAATCTTTTGCTTGATCCTTCTATCCAAGTAAGGGTCACCAAGTTGATGACTTTGGTTGACTATGTCCATCAACTTAATCTCGAAGTCGTTGAAGCATTCGTTCTCATCCATCCTAAGCAACTCAAATTGTGTTTGGAGAACTTGAAGCTTCGAGTCCTTAACAACTTCGGTTCCCTTATGTGCATCCTCTAGGATGTCCCACGCCTCTTTAGCGATCCTAGTGTTTTGAATCAATTTGTATTGATTCTTGTCCATTGCTCATAAGATGGCGTGCATCGCCTTCCTAATCCATTTCGATGCCTCAAACTTTTGCGCATTACATTGCGCCTTAGGCTTGAGTACATCCTCTCCTCCACCTGTAGGAGTCATCATGGGAGATGTGTAGCCATCTTCAACCGCCATCCAAGCCCTATCATGGATTTAACAAATATACGACTCCATCTTGCCTTTCCAAATTCAACCCGGTAAGAAGTAGAGGCCTTGTGCTAGAAGCACCCTCGTTGCCACCACCATTTCCACCATTTCCACTCATAGTGTTTATGAATGAATGAAATGAATGCAAATGTATGAAAGATCAAAAATCACACAAAATGCAAAACACACCAAAATGAGCTAGGATCACCTAAGTATATCTAGGAACTCGCTCTGATACCAATTGAAACAAATAACGATGTGTACAATATTAATCTAGAGGGGGTGAATAGATTTTATATGTATTTTTACCCAATTTTCACAAGAATGTCAATTTTACAAAAATGCCCCTAAAGTAGTTAATATAAAATATCAAGTGTATGAAATGCGGAATAATAAATGACATAAGATATTTATGTGGAAACCCTCACGGGAAAAACCACGGGCTGTTATGTGCACCACACACGAACCTCGAACCACTAATGGTAAAGTGATTACAATCTAATCCCGATATGTAACTCATAACCACTACCTAATCCAGGTATGAGTGAACCTAGTCCAATTGCTTGTGATTTAAGCTACCTAATTCCGGTATCAACACAAGACTTACTTCTTAATGAAGAGATAAATGTCCTATGTGAATATATGATGATATTCAAAGTGCAAATAAAGCTAGGTAACCTTAGATGCTTATCTAGGATGATAAGATAATAATTAATGCAATCCTAGATATCAATAGCTAGATGACATGGCAAAAAGCTTAGCTAATCAAGATTAAGCAAATCCTAAATAGCTATCATAAAACAACACTCAATCATTTCATCACAAACAATCTCTATCTTGTATCTAGCATATGATCAAAAACATACAAGTGAATAAAGAGATGACTTGTTAAGAAGGATACTAAAATTAGATAAAGTTAGTGAAAATCTTACCAAGTAGGATGTGATGTTGCAAACCTATGCATGGTTGCACTCTATGTGAGCATAGATGATGCAATATAAAGACTGATGCATCAAGAATTAGATTTGAGTGATTAAAGGTGAGTTCTTGAGGATTTTTGGCTCTTAAAAAAATGTTCTAAGTGAAAAATATGCTTTTGGAACTTTTGGGGATGACCTAAAATGAAAGTGGGATATATATAGGCTCCCAACAAAACTGCAGCGTTTTGGTCGTTCACGCATGAGAACTGCCGCGGTTAGACAATCGTAGCACTTCAACCACGGCATGATAGAAAATTTACTGTCGCTAGGGGTGTTATGGTTGGTCAACCGCGACACAACAATCGCGGCATAGAGAAGAGATCTCTATCGGTAGCATGCCGTGGTTAGCCAACCGCAGCACTTCAACAGCGGCAGTGAGAGGCAAGGCCTTCTCACGCGGTTTCTCACACAATGACAATGCAACAAGTGCAATTATGTGAGTGAAAAGAATGCATCCTATTGCCTAACAAGATATGGCATTTAACAAGCTAGATGTAGTTAATTACAAATGCAAGACGAGAGATTAATGAACATTAATGCACACAATTTAAACAAACACAACATACACGAATAAGACATATGCATGGGTTGTGGTTGTGTACAACTATCTCTTCAAAGCAAGTAAGCACTTAGAAATTTACCTTTAAAATGCTTGATCTCTTAAGGTCTTGAAAGGGACATTGATCTTGAATCTCAATCACCTAAACTACCCTTACATTCAAACCCCAATAAGTGGTTTGTCCAAAAAATAAACCAATCAAATAAATGAGACCTTACACCCATAATAATAACACTTTCTAGTGCCCTTTGTATTCCTAGACTAGGACCTATTATGGTTAGGTGTCTCACTCCTATAAGGCTGTCTTCCCCTGTTATTGACCATTATAAGAGTTATTATTACTGTTATTATTCTCATTCCCAATAGGCTGTCTTCCCCTGACAAATAAATTATCACCACTGTCCTTTTTCCATTTTCAGCTCTAGGTCCTTGGACTTAAGAGCTGAAATACAATCTTCAAGTGACAAGGAAGTCCTACCTATTTAATAGCAACCTTGACATCCTTGAAAGAGTCAGAAAGAGAATTGAAGAGAATTATAGCCTCATTCTTGTCACTTAACTTCTCATCTACCCCAGCATTAGCCAATTCTATTGTCATTTTCTTAAACTCATCCAAGTTTTGACCTAGGCCTTTACTAGCATCAATCTTTAAGCTAAACAATCTTTCTTCAAGATAAATTTTATTAGTTAAGGATTTAGTAAGATACAAGCTTTCAAGCTTCTTCCAAACATCACAGGCAGTTTTCTCATCATTAACCTCTCTAAAAACATTATCAGAAAGACTCAATATAATAGCGCCTAAGGCCATATCAAGCATGTCATTTTTCTAATCTTCAGTTAATGAAACAAGTAATTTTTCAGGCCCTTCAATGGATTTGAGGATTTTCTGTTGGGAGAGAAGGGATTTCACCTTTTTCTCCATATGCCAAAATCCATAGAGCCATCAAATTTATCAATATCAAATTTCATGTGAAAACAAGAATTAAACGAATTACTAAAATTATCAAAGTCAGTAGAAGTTACCTCCGTGCAACTGCTATTAGGTACCTTACTGTCGGTACCTACTTCTCCAGTTGAGACTTCAAGATTTGAAGCCATAGAAACTGGAGGAATTTGGTCCTCTTTTGCCACCGTTGGTACTGCTCCAACCAAAGCTCTGATACCACTATTGTAAATCAGGTCTATTTAAGACCAACACAGCACTTGTTTTCACTTGATAAAACTGTAAGAAATTCTTAACAGCAACTATAATTAAAAAATATGTACTAATCAATTATAACCTGCAATCTAACAATATTGCTTTATGCTAAGAATAGAGGAACATGCATATATATATATATATATAACGAACTGCAATAACACAATATATATGCAATAATTAACAGTACCAAATATACTTTCTATAAATTGTCATGATCCAAATAATATGCAAGAACTACTACACGACAATAGCAAATATAACTTGTAGCAAGTAAAGCTATAAACAATCTGTCAATGTTGTTTTGCAACAAGAATAACCAAGTAAAATGTGCCAACTAAATACCAACAATACTCAAGCCGGTGATATCAGATTCTTACATAAACAAGACCTAAACATACCTGAAACAAATAATGCATGATATGTATGAAACTATTTAGAGGGGGTGAATAGATTTTATCCGATATTACCCAATTTTCGTGATTAATCAATATTTCGAATATGCCCCTATCTAGTTAATAACATATCAAGTAAACTAAGTGTGGAATTATAAATGATACAAGATATTTATATGGAAACCCTTACGGGAAAAACTACGGGCTAGTAAATGCGCCACACTCGAAACTCGAATCTACTAATGGTGGAAGGTGATTACAACTTAATCCCGGTATAAGTAAACCTTGTCCAATTGCTTATGTGAACACCTAATCCGGGTAGTCACACAAGACTTGGTTCTCCGAAGAGATCAACACCCTAAGTGAATATGCAAGATATCCAAATATGCAAATAGAGCTAGTGTACGCTAAATGCTTATCTAGGATTATATGATGACAATAAAATCAATCCTAGATATGAAAATAGCTATATGACATGGCATACAACTTTACCTACGTAAAGGATAATCAATCCTAGATACAATAGCTATCAAAAAACAATCTCAATCATACAATGAGATAATTAGCTAGATGACATATAAGCAAGAAAACCTAGCTATCATAAATAACTCAATCAACACATAATCTCAATCTTATATGTAGAAATTAATCTAAACACATACAAGTTATAGAAGAGATAAAATTGATAAGTACAAACACTAATTATCTAAGATAATAGTGTTCAACATACCATACCATGTGTGTTGAAGAAGACTTATGCATTAGCACATACTAGATGATCCTAGATGATGCTTAGATGATGATTTATGCATATGGAAATGAGTTGGGAGAGTTAAATAAGCAATCTTGGTGCTTTCTCTTATTAGGGAACTCTTAATCTCTCTCTATGGTTTTGTATGTTTAGTTCATTAAATACAAATGAGAGAAAGAGATGTATTTATAGTGCTTAGATGATAGCCCTATAAATTTCGTGCATTGCCCTACAAAAATGAGCCAAATCAGACACCAAATGAGTGAGATATGGTAAAATTATGAAATAGGGGTAGAGCAGTGCGCTGATCCATTGTGCTGGTATACTACCCACGTAGTCACCCGCACACTGGCAAAACATCACATCATCTCGAGATTCGAGAACCCCAAAACATGATCAAATGATATCAAAACCTTTCAAATGATATACTGTTGGAAATGTATGGAAGTCTAATTTCTACTCCATTTTATGGAATGACATTCTAATGTCTGTAGAAAGAGTTATGGTCATTAGAGTGACCAAAGGTCAGATTTGGAAAACCGCAGAAATACCCTGTTTTAGTGGTCATTTTGGAGATATCAAAAAATCAAAATGGTCATGAAATATTACAAATAATATACCGCTGGAAAGATGTGGGTATCTAGTTTGTATAGAAATTTTCAAAACATATTTTGAAACTTTGTATAAAACACTATGGTCATAAGACCATGCAAAGGTCAGTTTTGAAAACATTTTAAACATTAAAATCCAATCTTTTAAAACTAGACACTTCACTTAAAAAAAAAAAAAAAAACCAAACCGAATCTAACACTTATCCAAGAGAAGAATGAGACATTCTCAAGTGGTCAACCATCGCGCTAAGACATGCACTTCATCGTGCAAGCGCTGACGTTTCCGATCACACAAACGGAAACGAATTACACCACACTTAAAACTAACATACATGAAGTGCACGTGTGGGAATTGAATGCATCATAATACCTAACATGTCATTGTTAGGATTATGCTCAATAGCAAGAGTGTAATAATGTAATTGACAACCTTTTCATATTAATAAAGTGATTTTTGATTTAACAAATATTATAGCATTTAAAGTTTAATTATTATAATTGTCAAAGTAAATAATCATAAGGTCAAAAGACTATGAGATATAAAGAATTGTTCGTACATCTGGATATGTATGAGGTAGACACAATTCTTTATTTGTCTTGAATATTATTCACAACTTAAGATAAAGGTTGGGCACCTTTACCTTGTTAAAGTTGTAGATTCTCTAGCATTTGAGTGGGATCAAATGAGATATGATGTGTCTAAAATCATCAAAGTGTCTTTAAGTAAAAGAATCTAGTGTACTAAGTATATTGAATAGAATCACAATAAAATACTTTATCTAGAACCGTCAGTAGATAAAAGATTTTATTATGAGGACAATCGAAGAGTCTATCTTAATCCTGAGATAAATGATGAACTTATGGTTGCAAGTGTTATCATTTGAGTTATCAATGAGTACGATTATATAGCTTAGTCTATCCTTGATAATTTGGTGGTATTCATTTGTTAATTGATAGAGGAATTCATTTATAGATATGGATATTATGGCTCTATTTATTAAAATGAGAGTATAATATTATCATATGGATGTTTTGAGGTATTGGATACTAAATCTTAACGTTAAATTTTCGATAGTGACTATTAAAACATGGCTTCTAGACAAGTCAAAATATCCAAGTTCAAAATGTGGTCATATGAGTAAATATGGTAACTAAGAGAGCTATAGGCGGTCTATGAGCTTTTGGCAATTACTAATATTATTCACAAGGATACACTATCTCCAATAATATTGTCTAGGGTTTGAATGAGAAACATTTACTTGTTCTATCTTTATTAAGAGTACAGTTTTAGCTCTTTAATGGAATGAGCTAAAATTAATAGATCGGACCTAGTGATTGGGTTATGTCTATTGAAGCTTAAATTTAGATAATCCGCCAAGATCCCCAATCCACACGGACTTGCATGGATCACTTGATATATTCTACCGGACTAATATATGGGTCCAACTAGAATTGTATTTAATACATTAAGAATATAATTTGCACATTTTATTTAATAAGCTGTTAAATTATATTAATGTATTAATGAAATGCATGTAGGCTTGTTTCTTTTAGTAAGAATGGGTCTAGTTCACATGTGGGTTTTTTATTTAAAGTCTAATGGATTTAATAAAATAGAAAAAATAATATATGGCCCATGTGTGGTATATGGGCGGCAAGGTTATTATATTAGTCTAATATATTATTTTATTTTATTATTTAATTAAATAGGAATTAATGAATTTATTAATTAATTATTTAATTAAGAATCAAAATCTTTTTCTAACTAAGAAATATGTTTCTTAGTATTATACTATTGTTGGTAGTATAATTAATATTAAAGACTATATTTGGTAAGTAGATAAATAAAAGGAATTTATTTATCTAGTCAAATTAAGAAGTCTTTCATATAGTCACAAATAAACTAAAGAGTTGGATTATGGTTTGAAATTCTAAAGATTGATATGAGTCTTTGGTAAAAACACAAATCCTCCTTGTGTGAGGATTTAGGCCAAATATAAGAAATCTACCTAAAATTAGGATTTAAGCTACACATAAATCCTACTTGAGAGAAGATTTAGGCTATCACCCTATATTTTAGGCAAGAGAATTCGACAACCCTAATATATTTTAAAGCAAGAGATTTCGGCCACATATTATATATATGGCAAGAAGAAGTCAAAAATATATACATTATCCTTCCAAGTTGAATTCGTGCACTATAATTATATAGGCAAGGGAATTTGGGAACAATATATATATATTTATATATATATATATATATTAATATGGGCAAGTTGAATATCATATATATTGAATTCGTCTCATATATTGAATTCATCCCATATATATATTATTATTGGGCAAGAAGAATTGGTTGATATATATATTAGGAATTCGGCAAACCCTAAGTTCTTTCTAGAGAGAAGTTTGTTCTTGCTTAAGAAAAATAAATCCAACTCTAGAGACTAGTGTGATTTTCGGCCAAGAGGAAAAAGAGAGAAGAGAACGTTTTATTTTGATAGTGCACTAGTAGCTTTCACATCAAAAGGCTTTGTGCACAACTTCGAATTAGGTTCACGCGAATTTCGATTAAAAGATTAAGAATTCAAAAGTGACCGGAACGTTCTTTGTTATCTCTTGGAATTTTTTGTGACTAACGAAAAAGAAAAAGTTTTTTGTTATCCATCCTCAGGTACTCAATTCAAAAAAAAGGGAGATCACACTCATAGGTGATCCACGTTCGTGATTGGATTGGAAGATCTTGCGGATTACCATCGATGCAACGTCAATCGGATCACACGACAAAGGTACGGTACTTTTGTTTTTATGTTAATTTAATCAAGGGTTAAGGTTCATCTTTTAAAAAGGAAAATTTTTGTTATATACCAAACCTATTTTTGCATTCCACTGCACGTATAAACCGTTTTTCCCTATAGTCATGGCATTGTCATTGAGCAAGATGCAATCAATTAAAACATGCATGAATAGAATTCATGGCTTTACATCCTAATGCCTAAATATGTTATGGCATTTCAATGAACAAGATGCAATCAATTAAACATGCATGAAGAGACTTCATGGCTTTGCATCATAATGCCTAAACATGTCATGGCATTTCAATAAACTAGATGCAATCAAATAAATATGCATGAAGAGATATTTAACAATCATGAATGCACACATATAAAAACACACAACATACAAGTATTAGAGACATGCATGAGTTGTGAGTGTGTGTGACTAGATCTCTTCAAAGCAAGTAAGCGCAAGAATATACCTTTGGTGCTTCTTCTCTTGAGGGCTTGAGAGGGCCTTAGTTATGCAAATCACCAACCATCAAAAGCCTAAGCTACCCTTACATCAAACCCCACATATGGTTTGTCCACGAAATAAGCCAATCAAAATATGAGACCTATCAATACCAAACAAATTAGTACCAGTAACCTAGGCCTATCACATGCAATTACAAGATTTAAATAATGGATCAATAGAACATAAAAGAAGCAAATATAGACCAGAAAAATAACCTAAATAGATCAAATATGGAGTATAAACTATGGAACCGAAAATCAACAAGAATCAACACAAACTAAAAAGCAAAGTAGAGAAGAGAAAAGAAACACCAAGACTTATGGTGGTTCAGCCAAATCGGCCTACATCCATATTGTGTCTTCACAAATAAGACCCTCTCCACTATATATGAATCTAATACAAGAAAGAACTCTAACAGATAACCTAATACAAACCAGAAGTCTACCACAACCGTAGATCTTCAACACAGCAAATACCAAACCCAAAACCTCACTAGGATCTGTGAATACAAACCTTAACCTCTCAACTCTCTTCTCACAGTGTATACAAACACTTTAATCACTCTCAAAATACAATAATCAATCAAAGATTACAAAGAGAACAACTAGGATTCACCAAGAAAAACAAAGAACTCATGAGAGAGCAAGAGAAAAAAAAAACGAGAGAAAAACTGCTTTCAGATGAGAAAATGAAATTGTGATCTACTTTCTCTCACATGCTTGCTTTTATATGCTTATCTGCTAAGTCATGGACAAAATCTGGACTAGCCAATGAATTCTTGCCACATTAGATTTCATCACATGGCCACCACAACTAATCTAATTTTATCTGAGCTCTATACGCATCGTTTTGCATTTGGTTCACTACTGAAGCATATTTGAGGTCAGATTGGGGCTTGATTGGTTATTAGTTTGGGTTTTTTGTTTGGGCCAAGATATTTGTAAGATAGGCTAACCCAAACTTCGCAATAATGTATTCCTGTTTGTATTGTATTCATCGTTCTATATCTTTAATATTTATACGTAATATCACATCAACAATGATTACATTCATGTTGTTCTGATTATTAGAATTATATTGCAATCACAATAGTAATGTACCAATTACAAAAACTGGCATGTGTCATTATTATTTTTGACCAGATATACATGTTCGCTATTACTATTATTATAATTGGATCAGCACATAAAGTTTAGGATTACACGTTTACTTATTGATGCCTATTTTGACGTTGTTTAGCAATGGACAGGAGTGGAGGGTGAAGTTCGTTTGACAATAATGATGAATTAACATAATTTTTTGATTCCCCAGATATGGATTATACTGGGGCTAATTTTGTGCCAATTTCAAAAGGGGATGGCAGTGATAAAGCTGCTAGTTGGACTTACAACCAGCTCATGGCAATGAAATTTGATTCGGTGGAAGATGCAAAGTCATTTTATCTTGGTTATGCTAGGACAACTGGGTTCAGCATAAGAGCGAAGAACTTGGACCATGACAAAGAAGGTAAAGTAAAGAGGAGAAAGTGGGTTTGTGATAAGTAAGGTGAAAGAAGGAAGGAGTATATGCATAATACAAATATGAAACACAAGACAAGGCTGCAGACATGGCAGAATTAGTAAGCTTTTTTTCTCTATTGGCTTAGCCCGTGATACATTATAGTATAGCCAAGAAGAACATTGCCACAAACTAGCAACGTCTTGTAAGGTTGTATCTCATTGATCTCACAAAAAGGTAGATGAAATTGCTTTTGCCCAAATTGATGCCATGTGCAAAAGCTCCATAAGAGGTTGTCCAACATTTGAATACATGGTTGACTAGAAAGGGGGCTACTCCCAAATTGGATTCACTCAAAAAGACATAAACAACAAGATTGCTCAGAAGAGACAATCGAAACATTTTGAAAGTGATTCACAAGCTATACTTTCGTATCTTGAGTCAAAGGCTTATTCTGAAAAAAAAAAAATATATCTATTACAGATTCAAAGCCAATGAAGATGATAAGCTTGCTAATATATTTTGGATGGACTCTCATTCCCTATTTGAATACCAATGCTTCAGAGATGTTCTTGTTTTCGACGAAAGTTACAAGATAAATGCCTATGGCAATTTTTCGGTGCAAACAACCATAGTGCTACTTTTGTGTGTGGCACTGCAATTTTTTTTTATGAGACGTTTACTTCATACAAATGGGCCCTTACTGCACTCATGGATTCCATAGGGAACAAGCATCCCCTTTGTATACTGATCAACATAGACGAAACAATGTGATAGGCCAACGACGATGTATTTCCAAACTACATAATAGGATATGCAAATAGCATATAGCTAAAAATTCATCTACTCACCTTCACAACCCAAAGAAGTCATCAACATTTAGATCTTTTATCATTGACCACCTAGTCGAGGATGAGTTCGATGAATGTTGGTAGGAAATGCTAAAAAAACATGGTCTCCAAAAATACGATTGGTTGAATATGATGTACGAAAAGAGGCATAGATGAGTAGAAACATATTTCAAGGGTTTTTTTTTTTTTTTTTAGGCATATGCATCACCCAAAAATCTAAGTCAATGAATAATTACATGAAGGAATATGTTTGTAGCCGTGAGAAATTGTTTAACTTGTCCTCAAATTGATAGGGAACTTATGAGGTTAAGAAATCATTTCTTTACTAATGAATGTTCTTCTAAGAGTAAAAGTTCAGTCATCTTAAGCCACCTCAACTCATTGGAGCAGCATGCATCTTTTGTCTACACTTATCGTATTTACTACGACAAAACTAAAGAGATCAACAATTCATTGAAATATACACACGTGGCACCTTGGAATGAGGTGAACGAATGCATATACAATATTACCAAATATGGTTCTCCAGAAACAAAGTGGACTAGGAAGGTTGTTAATTATCTGGACAAAGATGTCTTTCGGCAAGTCCATGAGCATGGAGTTTAGGATTCAACTCTATACAATCAGCTATTACTTTTGTGTGACTTCAAGTTATTAGAATTTAAAGGAATTCTGTGTCATCACATGTTTTATGTTATGAAAGTTAAGAACCTTGCAAGGATTCCCGAGTCCATGATATTTAAGAGGTGGACGAAGTCAGCTGCAAATGAAGTTCATATCCAGCTATTTCCTAATGATGACTATTCAAAGGATGTTGATAATGCCCGGTTCACTTCATTGAGTGAAAAGTGCAACTATCTCTGTCACCAACAGAATCAAATTGGAGAAGGATTCATGTTGATGACAAGGGAACTCAATATTTTGTGAAATACTATACAAGGGTTGAACAATGAGTTTCGAAATAAGTACAACAAAATAAGAATGATTTCGGTCCAAATAGCCAAATTATAAAAGATCCAAAGGTTGTGAAAACCAAAGGCAAGCCCACTAGTCCGACAACACCCACCGCACCAGTAACCAAACCCTAGAAGCTTAAAAGAAAAAATCAATGCCGTATTTGCCACATTTTTTAGCACAATTGGCGTAACTGTCCAAAAAAGGACCCCAAGAGTTAGTAGTACTTTCCGACCTATGACATTCTCTCTGCAACCTTCGCATTTCTTCCTCCAATAACATATCAGATGAGCTAATGTTATTAAGTACTTTTGGACACAACCATTGTAAGTGATTGCATCCACCGAAGTCCCTCTATAGTTTCATATTGACATGTAAACTGTATTCATAGATCAATATCTAGCAATACAACTTACAAACACCATCCTTTCCTTTGGAACACCCTTCGAATAATCACTTAGAGTTCCAAGGTGTTATGGCAAAATATTTTCTCAATGGTAGCCCACATTTGCATTTTACCTCCCATACTTATGTCCATTTGAAGAAGAAGAAAAATATGACATTGACAAAACCTTCAATTATACAACTATGAATACATCTAACCTTCAATTATACAACTATGAATACATCTTTCTCCAACAACCCAAAAAAAAAAAAAAATTTAGCATTTGGAACTACAACAACTTTTTTTTTAATAACACAACAAAATCTAAAGAACCAGATTTATCAAAATTAGAAAATTAACAATTCTAAAAGCCATAATAAGTTCATGCAAACACTTAAAACACATCCAAAATTGTAGAATATTATATATTAAATTTAAACAAATACAAACTTGAGCTGCATTTTTAAATTTTAAACAAAATTAAAAATCAAGTAATACCGATGAACTTTAAACAAAAAAAATAATAATAACATCGATGAACTTTAAATTTAAACAAATTCAAACGTAAGCTACTGTTATAAACTTTAAAAGAGAAAAAAAGAAAGCAACACTAATGAACTTTAAACAAATTAAAAAAAATCAAGCAACATTGATTTCACCATCTAGGTATGAACGTGATAAATTATCACACCATTTTCATACCAAGTAAAGTATAACAATTCATCTTTTCAACTTGTAACTAGATATCACAACCAATCATCATCGGAAAAAAAAAATAAAAAATGATTTTTGTATAACAATGAAAAAATTAGAAAAATATAAACCAAATGACAAAAACAGTAACCATAACTTATTAAATTAAAACAATATAAATAAATAAATAAATAAGTAAGAAACCTTGTATGGTGGCAATTGTTCCAATTTTGATAAATGTAGACAGTGGACCGTGAGAGAAAGAAAGAGAGCTAGGGTTTCTAAACGTGATGTATGACGTTAGAATGGGTTTTAAGGCTTTTTTTTTTTTTTTTGAATTTATAAGTCATGTGTAAATTACTTAAATGGCCTTAACATTTAACACTCCATAAAATATTAATAAAACTTTCATAAATAAAAAATTAATAATGGTGGTTCATCCGAAAGTGTTGATGGGAATACCGGATCATGATTATTTCTCTACATTGCAACTATTACAGCCAAACAATAATTATGAAAATAAACTTAACTTCAAACGATGCATGATACAACACTCAATCTATTTAAAAAAAAAATTCACTTCAAACAATTAATGATATAACATCCATTAATCTTTTCAGTTGAACCAACATAATTCATATATTTTTTTTAAATGAGTGATATACTTATATTTTATAATCATGATTATTTTGATATGCTTGTTGAATATATTTTAAATTCAAAAATATTTAATTTTGTTCACTGTAAACAAAAAAATATATCTTTTGATCTTCACTAGCCTCTAATGTGCACGTTTGACAATTGCACACTTTTAACCACTAATAACAATCATGACTTTCTTGGAAATTATAACAAAATAATTTGATTAAAAATGTGGATTCCAATAATAATTTTAAAATTTTTTTAAAAGGCTGTTAAGCATTTTATTTCACGATAGTTTTTAGATAATGTTTATCTAGTCAATTTTGAAAGTGTATCTTTGAAACGATGACTTTATTGTTCCATTAACGCTCTACTTAGTTGTCATTGTACACATCTAGGATTATTTATTTTTTTTTTTTTAAAGGAATTCAAAAAAAGAAAGAATCATTACAAAGAAAGAGGGCAATCGCCCAGCACAAAACTCTCCACCCTAATGGGGCAGTCTTACAACCAAACAAACTCACCCTCGAAACCAAGGGCAATTTTCGAGCACAATAAAAATATCATGCAAAACCACACCAATGTCGGCACCGAGCAAGACCTTTGAGTTAATCAAATTCACCACAGATAACGCATCTGACTCCAGTAAGGCCGGACATAAACTTGTTTCAATTGCCAATCTAAAGCCCCTTAAAATGGCCATGGCCTCGACAATTTAAGGTTGAAAAACCCCATTCACATATTGGCAAAGAGAAGCCATAACTTGACCCGAGCTATTCCTAATAACCACACCAATACCTCTTATCTTTTCTCGACTGTTCATAACCGCATCCTAATTAATCTTGAAAAAACCCCATTTCTAAGTCCCCTGCGCCTTTATTGTACCTTCTTTCCCCGCATCAAAAGCAACCCTATAATCCTGAATAAATCCTGCAGCCCACTCTAAAATATCAACATCCATCAAACCATTCTTACCATGCACCAGTTGGTTGCGCCTAAACCACACCCTCCACCACACAATGAAAAGGAATTCAAAATAATGGACATCGACTTTGGATCTACACAAACACACAAAATAAAAAAAAAAAGACAAAGATTCCATGTTCTTAACATGATCCACAATCAAACAGCCCATCCTAACATCTCTCAGACGCGAACAACACCAAAGCGCGTGGATAGAGGATTCAACTCTTTTCAAACAAATGCTGCACACCGGGTCGATCTTCATCCCATGTGAAACCAGATTACCAGACGTAGGGACCTAGTTGTGGATGGCTTTCTATATAAAAATTTTGACCTTCGGAGGAATAAGAAGACACCAAAGAAATTTCCACTAGGAGACAGAAGAACTCAGACCATAACCACTTGCCTTAGCTTTCGCCCCCTTAGCCACCCAGTAACCACTACGAACTGTGTAACTGCCCGACTGATCAAAGTGTCAAAGAAGACAATCATCCAAATCACATCTACTAACAGGGATCCCCAAAATAGCATCTGCCTCTTCTTCCGAAAAAGACAGTCTAATCAACCCAACATCCCAAGAGCCATCAACCAACTTCAAAGAGGCAACAAGCGGATTGCCTTGCAACACCATAGGGGAAAAAATTTTAAAAGTAGACTCACGAGGGATCCAACGATCCTCATAAATCCTTGTTGACTGCCCATTACTAATCCTCCACCTCAAACCAAGCACAACCAACTCCTTACCCCAAACTAAACTATTCCAAAGAAAAGAACCCGCCTTATTTTTCTTAGCTTTAAGGAACGACATCTCATAAAAGTAACACACCTTAAGCACTTGCGAGATCAAAGAATTTGGGTTATTTAGGATTCGCCAACATTGTTTAGCAAGCATCGCTTGATTGAAAACCCCCAAATCCTAGAAGCCTAGGCCTCCTTCCCATCTCGGCTTACAAATATTCTCCCAAGAACACCAAAGTAATTTCCTATTTGACTTGCTCCACCCCCCCCCCCCCCCCCCCAGAATCTCGCGCTAATTTTGTGAAGCTCAAAAATAAAAGCCTTATGGAGGCGAAAAAGATTCATCGAATAAGCCGGAATGGATTGGGTTACCGCTTTAATAAGAATTTCAAGCCCACCACCAGAGAAAAAACTATTACTCCAACTTTGGAGTTTTTTCCACACTCTTTCTTTTACCCTTTTGTTTCTACCAACAACACAAGGGAGACCAAGTACTTGTCATGCTAACCAATAGTCACCATACCCAAAGTTCCGCCAACACTTTCCTGACACCCTGGGAAATCTGTTTACTGAAACACACTGTGAACTTATCATAATTAACAATCTGACTAGAAGCCTTTGAATAACAACCCAACAAACTTTTAATGTTAATACACTCACTCAAAGTAGACTAAGAGAATAGAAGGCTATCATCCGCAAAAAAACAGGCGAGTGATTTTCGGACCCCCCCTACTGCAACAAAAACCCCGCGAATTCCCCAAGTTTCGTAGCCATGGAAATCAAACTAGATAACCCTTGCTCGCACAACAGGAAAAGATAAGAAGAGAGGGGGTTACCCTGTCTCAACCCTCGAGAAGGTTTAATACAACCTCTAACTTTCCCATTCAAGATAAAAGAATACATCACCGTAGACAACAATCCATGATTTTAGCAATCCATTTATCAGAAAAACCCAATCTCCTTATCATCCCCTCTAAAAAATCCCACTCCACCCTATCATAGGCCTTCGACATATCCAACTTCAAAGACATAAAACCTTTATTTTTTTCCATTAACCTTTCACCTGAAAGCATGAAGACACTCAAAACCAATCATAGCATTATCAATTATAAGTCTTCCCAAAATGAAGGCACTCTACGTATCGTCAATCACCACACCAAGTACCCTACGGAACCGATTAGCAAAAGACTTAGAAATAATTTTATACACCACATTGCAAAGACTTATCAACCTAATATCATTCATTTTTTCAACATTTTTCACCTTCTGAATTAGAAAAATTAGAGCATGATTAACTCCTTCCACGGATCGACCTTCATTGAGACACTCAAGACACAACCTAGATACATTGTCACTCACCACATCCCAAAACCACTGGAAAAACTTAGCCGGAAAGCCATCAATACCAGGAGACTTATCAGGATGCATTTGAAACAAAGCATATTTCACATCATCAACCATGAATGGCCTATCCAAATCCTCACTCATAGATATTGGAGAGAAGCCTCCACTGAATTCATCACCAAATCCATATGATTTCTAGTTGGACAAGAGCTGGTAAACAAAGAGGAAAAATACTTAGAAATAATTACCTCTTTCGCATGGAAGAACTTAGTATTACGATCTCCCTCATTCAACCAAGCAACTTTCGAACGTTGTTTCCAAAAGACCTCATCCACCTTCAGTAAATCATCTAATGCTCTTTCAACCCTTCTTACCCTCTCCCAGTCGATCGAATTTTGTTGCTCAAAACAGAAACACAGCTCCTCCTTCTTCCGAGCAATATCAGTCTACATCAAAGCTTTATTAGACTTGTTCCAACTTTGAATTTTTGCCTCACAAGTGGCCAATTTGCTAATTACTTTAGTTAAACTGTTGTGACCTACATTTACACCCTAAGAATTACGAATCAGCTCCCCGAAATCCACCTTCTCGGACCAACATCTATCATAGAAAAATCGACGACGACCACCCAATGAAAAATCTCTATTCATCACCTCAAGAATAATAGATCCGTGGTTTGATTTCCAATTGCCTAAATGCCTAACAGAATAAATTGAGAAAAAATTTTGCCAATCCTTGCCACCAACACACCGATCCAACCTTTCTTGGACAAGGTGCTCATAATCCCTCCGATTAGTCCACGTGAAACGAGAGCCCGAAAAACCCAAATCTTTTAAATCATTATCTTCCAAAGCCTCCCGAAAGTTCCTCATCAACACCTCCGTTCTCGACCGACCCCCCGATTTTTCAGAAAAACCTACAATCTCATTAAAATCTCCCCCTACCACCCACGGAAGAGAAGACATACTAGCAAGTCTCCTTAAAAGGTTCCATCTATGAATCCTTTGAGAAGAAATCGGATGAAGGTAAAACCCCGTTAACCTCCATTTTTAGAATTCTGAGTCGTAACCACTGTATCAATATGAAAACGCGAATACGATAACAGAGAAACATCATTATCAGATTTCTAAAACATACATAAACCACCACTATTACCTTCACAATCCATTACTAACTTAGCATCAAAACCCAACTTCACCTAAATAACCTCCATAGCTTTGTGATCACATATCGTCTCCATTAAAAGGACTATGTCAGGCTTATTGACCTGCATTAACGAATGCAGGACATGAAACGCTCGGTCACCTCCTAAACCCCGAGCGTTCCAAAACAATATTTTCATTGAGTCTGGCAAGCCGGGGCCTCTACCCGACTCACCGATATCTCAATTGATTCTGGATCAAAAGCCGTTTCATTCTTCTGTTTCTTAACACCTGTATGAGGGATCCGCTCAAGAACCTCCCCGTTTCTTTTCGACTGAGGCGAAATAGCCCCCATCGGTTCCTTAACCCTCAACCCTCAACCCCCCTTCTCTCGCCCACCGTTTCCATTGACCTTTCTTGAGCGTAGACACCGAATCCCCCGAAGAAGATTTACTACCCTGAAGTTCACCATTACCTGCCTTCTATTCCACCACAGGAAATCCTATATATCCACCATCTTGTTTCACCCCATCACAATACCCCAAACTCTTTTTCGCTCTACCAACCACATCACAATTCCTATGCACATCCACATAAACCTTATGCAAAACAACTGTAGCTTTGGGAGATAATCCACTTCCAATGGAATTATTAGATTTTAACCCACCTTCATTCATAGCCTCATAATGCCCCAAATGATATCCCATTACCTCAGTATCCACCACCACTGAAACCCTAAACCTATCACTCCTATCCTTACTTTCCACAACAAAACCTGAGCTAAGACCATTTTCCTTCATGTTCAAGTGTCCCACTGGTCGACCATCCCCACTTCTCAGATCTTCACTCATAACAGAGGAGCCAGAAGTAACACCACTACCCTTATAGGTCGCTCGAGCACCATCATTCGCAGCCCGAATCTGCTCTCCTCCAGATGAAAGGACCTTTCCTACCTTTCGCATTCTAGACCCAGAAAAATCTCCCTAGATTCGCTGCTGTGACTTCCCCTTATAAGGACCCGACGGGTTTGACGCTCTCATCCATGGTCCAAATTCAAACTCTCAATCCATCTCGCCTTTGTCCCCTTCCTCACGATTAAAACAATCCCTATGTGAGTGGCCAATAATCCCACAATGGAAGCAGTATTCAGGAAGCTTTTCATAACGAAGTAGTAAAATAGTTTCAGTTCCATTACCGATCAAGTCAACCTGAATACATCTCTAAAGCGATTTTGACACGTCTATTTCCACTTTAAGTCTCATGTATTTACCGAAACATTCACCTGTAACACCAACATCGATGTCTATTAGGTCCCTGATCAATTGACCTAAAAAAGTTCCAATCTCCTTCGTCATACATAAGATAGGAGCGTTGGGTATCTGAATCCAAAACTCCACCTTATTGAAAGCCAGGTTGTTTATATCCCTTGTCCCACCAATCTTCTCCAAAACAATGAGTGCGTTATCAAAACATCAAGGACCTCCAGCAAGGATTCTAAACCTAACACCTTGATTACGAAAATAGAAAAGAAAGGTACTTTCCTTCACTACTTCAACTTCCATGTCAGTTTTCCAAATCCTTGGCATCACAGTCCGGAAGCTTTCTCTATTAATTCTTTTGTTGGACAAAATCTTCCCGACAAGGCATAAGTCCATTTTCTTTTCAACCGAAACCTTCAAAGTCTCCCATACATTCCAAATCTTTTCCTCCCTAGATTTAATAGAAAGGGAAGCACAAAGTCTCTCAATCTTATCTTGATCCATGCTAGCCATCAAAATCTCACTCAGAAACCTAAAAAAACCACCCGCAAACCCTAATACCAAACCACCGACTATCTCTTAACACTAGGGTTTTTAGAGAAAAAACCCTAGGAGAAGAGTCCGAAAAAATTGAGCTTGAAAATTATAAAAAAAATTGTACACATCTAGTTGTGCTCACATAGCCCAAAATGCATTCACATCGATAAAACATTAATTTCGACTCTACAAATTCTTATCTATATGATAAGCAACGTTTTTGAAATAATAAAACATTGTTAAATGACTTGCTTTTGAATTTATCAATTATACGAATATGGTGTGTACATTGTGGACCAAATGGATTAGAAAGGATTTAATAATGTGAATTACATTAACTATTTTCACATCGGAAGTGTTTAATTAATTAATTTTTTAGTGCTATTAGTAAAAAGTGGTGCTATTGGCACACACCCTACTCATCTATTTATACCCCATTTGTTTAAATTTTGCATCTATTTATGCCCCATTTGTTTAAATTTTGATTTAATTAAATAAAGTTAAATGTTTTTACTAATTTAATATTATTTATTTTCAAAACTACTCTTCTACTTATTTTTTAAACTTAGGAGGGTGTGTTCAATTAGGATTCTTGTGGACGTTTAAAGACATTTTTTCAGTGACAGATTTTCATGGATTTCTACGGACTTTTATAAATTCACATAGACTTTCATTGATTTGTTACATATCTATCTCAGACTTTTATGGATTTGTTTAGACATCTACCTCAAATTTTTATAGATTTGTTTAAACATTCATGGACTTTCATGGATTTGTTTCTCTAACTTCTATTATATATGGAGAATAATACTACTATATGACCCAATAACACAATCTATACACTCAACCAATATGATCCATTAATACAATTTGCAATACTAACAAAAATCTCTGAATATAGATTTTCGTCAATCACACCGGTATCTACGGAGGGATAATCGTCTTAAAGAATAATCTAAAGAACCATAGTGTACCATCGAATGATATACAACCATCGTGTACCAATGTACCATTGAAGATACTTTTCAGATAGTCAAAATAAAAGTGAAATGAAAAGAGAATGAATATCAATTTGGCTGTTCCTTTTTTCACAGTGTTCATATTTTTTTTTTGCCTTCGGATACATAACTAATTTCCTTTTCTTTTTTCTTTTTGAAATATCTTGTATATCTTTTTTATATTTCTTTGATGTATATAATTTATTCCTAAAAATACATATTAATGGGGCATAGAAAATATATTATTAGTTGCAAAAACCGTCTTCAAGTCAAAAATAAATTATATAAATAATTACATTATTTGTTGACGAAATGATTTAGCATGTCCCACTACAAATGTTAAAAAAAAAAACACACACACACACACACAAAAAAAAAAAAAAAAAAAACCAATTGATGTTAGTTTTTTTTTTAATATGGAATTTTAAATTTCTATTTTTTTTTTCAGCTTAAAAAAAAGTAAAATAAGTCACGACAACGAACTATATATATATTTATGTTTTGAGAGAGGGAGAGCAAAGTCCACCAAAATCTTTGGAGAAAAGGTTGGACATGTTATGGCATTTAAACCATCAAGTCCACCAAAATCCATCAAAATCCATGACATAAGAAAATCCTTTAAAATATAGTCCTAATTGAATACATTTTGATTCTTGAAGACATTTTTAATGTCTCAATTCAATACACCCGGATTTGGAAAAATTCTTTAAAAGTCCATAAAAGTCTGAATTGAATACCACTAGATTAATATAGACTCTTTTAAAGTTTTAAATGTCCTAATTGAATACATGAGGATTTATAATGTCTTTAAATGTCCTCAACAATCCTAATTGAATACACCCCCTTAATAAACTCATCTCTAATATTTCTATCAATCTAAAACCAAAGAAAACAAAAGAAAGAGCCAATCTGTTTGAATTTCTTTTGGTTTTTGGATTCAAACAGCTCCAAAAAAAATTTACCAGTATTTCTTCCACCAAATCCCACGAAATCGAAATCCCACCTCTAAAATTCTTCTCTCTTCAGTACCAAGATCTTGTTTTCCCTCAATTTGATCCATTTTTGTTGTTGTTGTTGTCGTGTTTCCTCTCCGTTTCTCTACACAAGAATACATTTTTGTTATTACAACAACCTCATCCCCTATCAAAATTTCGGGTTCTCTTCATGTTTTTTCAAAGAATTCTAGTGTTATCTTTATTGTTTTCCATTTAATTTCTGTGTTTCTGATTCTATTCTGATCATTTACGTGGCTTTTGTATAACCAAAATTTTTGTTTTGATACATAGTATTATATATAACACAACCTTTTTTATTCTTTCCTTTTTTTGGACTTTGAAAAATATCAAAACAAAGCTCTATGATTGTCTCCCAACTTCCCAGGAAGCCATCACTCGATTACCTCTGCCCAAAAAATCCTCTGTTTTGTTCAATTTTTGAGTGTTTATTTTTTAGTCTCAAAAACCTCTTTTTTCTGATACCCAAAACAACTTGTTTTGTCTGTTCTTCATGTAAATTCGTCAAATTTTCTCAAAGTCAAGATTTTTCAATCAAGGGAATTCAAAAAGATCGAATCAAATTCAATGTAGGAGGTAAGGTTTTCGAAACAACATCCACAACTCTGGCAAATGCAGGCCGGAACTCGTTTTTTGGTGCATTGTTTGACGAAAAGTGAGACTTGAATTCGCAATTCAATACCAGTTCCAGCGAAGATCTCTTCTTTGATCAGAACCCGGATTGCTTCTCAATCCTCCTTGATCTTCTCCGGAATGGAGACCTCAAGAAAAGGATTAAAAGATTTTTTTTTTTTTCAAAGAATGTGGGGTTTTATTAGATTTACTTTATATAATTTTTTTTTTCTTAAATTGTATGTCTCTTTTAGAAATTTTGAAAAAGGAAAAAAAATAATACTAAATAATTTAGAAAGTAGGACATAAATAGATTGGTAAGGTGTGTCAATAGCACCACTCTTTAGTAAACCCAAGGTACTGACCCCACCAATGGGGTGTTGCCACGTAACTTTTTTCTTTTAACTTTTTACATTTATCTCCTTGTATTTTTTATAATAGGGCTACATGTCAAAACCTCACTGGTTGATCAGTACCCAAGTGTTATCCATTTTTGTAATCGCATCCTCCAATTCTGATAATATATGCAATTCATACGTAACTACACGCAATTATCAATTACTATGTACAATCACGAAAACCGGTTTTTCTGCATACGTAATTAAGAAAAAAATTTTAAAATGAAGGGTCGGGACTCAGTATTGAAACTGTATAACATGTAACTGGTCAACAAACATACAAATTTAAAGAGTTGAAATATTTAACAATCCCACCATACTTGGTGAGAACAAACACATTAAAGAAAAAAAAAAAAAAAAAAAAAAAAAAAAAAAAAACAACATAAATAATTTAAAATAAAAATGATGAAACAGTGATGAACATTAAGCTAATTTAAAAACATTAACGAGGAATTGAAAAAGTACAGAATAGAAATATATATATATATATATATATATAAGTAACCAACCTTGCGTGCATGGCCGGCCCTGAGATTTTCGGGGTCCGAGGCGAACTATAGAAAATGAATTTATGGGATCCTGAGATTTCATATTGAGATTTTGTAGCTGAATTATGAATTTTCATATCAAGATTTAAGAGAGTTTTAAAGAACCGTAATTTGATTTTTGATTTTTTTTATTTTTGTTTGATATCTGCTTCTAGTTGTTTGATAAATGATATGAGTAGTGTTGTAGTGTTGTTTTCCCGTTTTAGATATATAAAAGACAATTAGTGTTAGGAATAGGATTCAACCCACTTTTGACTTGATGTAAGAACTTGAGAATTATAGCTATGGAGACGATGATGATGAAATGAGTTTAATATATAATAGAAGCAAGTTGTCTTGACACATCGACCCACCGACATAGTGACATGACACAGATTATTGAGTTTGAGGAGAAAAACTTGGGTACACCCCAATGCACCATGCTAGTTTCTGATGTTAGTACATCGGTTCCATTCTATGGATGACACGTGTTACTCATAAGCTAAAAAATTATCATTTTTTGGATACTATCAAAAACTCCCCTCTCGTTTGGATTATTGGTAAAAAACCATCCTCTAATTTCATTAGATAAACAGCCTGTAATAGTCCTAGCATGCTCTGTGCTTGCCTCTAGTTGAGGATCTTGCACATCAGAAATGAGATTTTGATTCTTTGGCTTAAGGTCCTTAATCATCTTTGACAAGTTGCTTTGTGAGTACCCTGTCTAGACCATGAGAAGTTCGCTGATTGGGGAAAACACTAATACTAAAATAAGGACGGTTCAAGGCTCCCTGCCACCAAGTAAAGAATCACTTTTTCTTGATTTCTGATCCATGATTTGACTTAGTCAACTCTAAATTAATAATAAATAAGGAAACTATCAAAAAACCCCCTCTAATTTGGGTTATTGGTAAAAAACCACTGTTTAGTGGGCCTATTTTAAACTCATTTATGAATTTGTCAGTTTTAAAAAATTATATGCTTGATTGGTCTATTTTAAACTCATTTATGTGTTTGCTAGTTTAAAATCATACATGTGTTATATTTGAAATCAAATTTTTATTTTTACAATTTGGAGGCCCTTAAAGATCTGGGGCCCTAGACAGCTGTCTCACTGGGCTCCCCCTATGGCCGGGCCTGCTTGCATGGTGGCTATTCTTCAAGTTTGATGAATATAGACCATGAGAGAAACAAAGGTAGGGTTGCTTAATGTGATGAATGGTGTTAGAAGGAGATTAAGGTTCCTTTTATTTATAAGTGATGTGTAAATTATTCAAATATCCTTAACATTCAAATATCATTGGTAGTTATAATGTTAATACATAATACCTACAATTACACAATTCATATTCCCAACTATTTGAATAATTAAAATAAAAATGTTAAACTATTTTAATTTGTTTTTATGATAATTTTAATATCATTGTCTGTTATCATTTGCTTGGACAATTTGTAGTTACACTTTTGTAATGCATGTATACGTGATCTTTTTGTAATATTCTAACGTTAATATGAAATAATGTTCACATGTGTTTTGACACATTCCAATTACACTATTATAATTTTAATAGTCAATTCATGCTATAAAACCCATATACTCAAATGTTGAGATCCGTTAGGAAGTTAACCTTGGTATTAACTCTTATGGAGACCTTCCTTAGGGAGGACAAAAACAAAGACGTCTCTAGGCCCCACTTGAATCTCAATGTGTTTAAACTAATAGTGGATACTGCGGGATATAATGTTATATATCCCTCTCCCATTTACTATTTTTGGTTAGGGTTTTCTAATGCACCTAGATGAACCTAGATTAATTAGGTTATGTTACTATAATCTTATCCTATTAACATTAAATAATAAACCGGATTCTTAACTATTAAAAACTAATTTATTATTCGAATTTTAATCTAAGTAAACTAGTTTAAATAGACTAGAATTAAATGTGAGAATTGATCGAGCAAAAATAGATATGATTTTAGCCCCCATTTCCTTCTCTTTTCGCTTGTTTCTCGAGAAATCTCCTGTGTTTTAACATTGTTAATCAAGTGTTTCAGGATTATTAGTGCTACAAGGGCATTTGTGAAGATTGAGAAGAATTAGGTTTAAAGAGCACAAAAAGAAGAAGAAGGGGAAACATAGCAAGATTGTTGTTGTCAGATCGTGTGGAAGCAACAGCGAGTCAACACTAAGTCATGCTACGGTTTATGTGTAGCTATCTCAACACCGCGACATAGAGGAGAAAAGCCAATAACACAATCATATGTGATGTCACGGCTAAAGTATAACGGTTCTAACACTGCGACAGAGGGATGAAGACCACTTCTACTTCCCACCGCTGGCTTGAACCGACAGTATGATCCAGCACTTCAAACTCCAGTAGCCACCGCTACTTCCTACCGTTGGCTTGAACCGACAGTCTAATCCAGCGCTGCTCCCGTCAGGTCTGGAAACACACAAATTTCAACCCATTTCGGAGGGGTATTCTTGTCTGTTCACCCCCATTTCGTACCTTAGCTTTCCTAACCTATAAATACACCAACTTTTATAGAGAATGGTAACTCTTGATCATCCATAATTCCCATCTCAAATTCCTCAATCTCTATTCTTGAACTCATCTCCTCTATCCCAAACTCAACACCAAATCTAGATTACTTTCACCCAATCATTTCTCTCTTCCCATTCTCTACATTCCTTACCTTTGTCACTACCCATTAGACATTCATCATCTAGAAAAATCCTCATCTACCATTCTTTGCACTAGGAACGTCAAAGGAAAGGAGAATCAAACACTAAAGAAGGTGGTCCAAGGGTGATTTCATATTCTCTTACTTGCATTCCCTATGATTGTAACTATGTGTAACTAAATCCCTATTCTAAGGGATTGATGTGAGAAACATTTAGATCTGGGTTTTGTTTAACTATATTGTATTTGAATATGTATTTGTGTTCTATTTATTTGATAATTAGATCTTATTCATAATATAATTGGCATTATATACCCACTAGTTGATTATACTCTTGTCTAGACTAATTTGTTATAAAATCCATCTTGGAATGACACTCTTGATTGCTTAGGAACATAGTGAATATGATATATTGTTGGAAGGTATATCAATCGCAATAATCTAAGCCTTGATTTATAATTAACCGATCCCACCTTGACCCCCTCCCCTTAATCAGTTAGGCATTTTGGTGGGAAGTGTTTAGGTTTCGTAGTGATGGCCTAAACACATCTAAGACTACAAATGGTTAACAAGTATGAGATTGGTTCATTAAAGTAGCTTGAAAAGCATTGCCCAAAATCCACTTGCAACTCCATCATTTACCTAGTATTCTCTTAATTGATTACATTCCATATTCTTATCAAAGATTGTTGAGCATTTTATTTTCCCTATCACCTTTTTGTTACATTCACTTTACATGTATGTTTGATGGTTTCTCAAGCCATACACTATCCAAACTACTATGATTTACTTTATTGCATTGTAGAATAGTTAACAAATACAACACATTACTCTAATTTCCTGTGGAACGAACCCTTGCTTATCGTTTTACTAAGCTTTTATCCTAAGTGGATTCCTAAATGGTTAAAACACGGTTTTCAAGTTAACACATAAATACATTGTTTTGTTGAGCACAAATGACCTCATCAAATATGGCGCCACTACCGGGGAATTGGTAGCAATTGCTGAATCAATTAACTTTTCTTAGTGGTGGTTAGATTAGCTTTAATATTATTAGTTTTTTTTAGTTATCTTTTAGCTTCTTTTGTTCCTTTTTATGCTTTGGTAGTTTTTGTTCCTTTTTTGTTTCAGGATTCTAGGGATTTCTTCACGCAAAATCAGGGACCCATCTACGAGACTTATGAGAATATCTACAATACGAATTGGAGGACTAACCAAGGCTCCATCTCATCATACCAATCAAATTCCATTAAAGATAAGTTGATGATAAATTTCATGAAGAATCATCTTCGGGAAAATAAGAAATGCCAAGCTTCTTAAAAAAAAAAAAAAAAAAAAAAAAAAAAAAAACATGCAAGATTTCCAATCTGCAAAACAATCATATAAGGAGAAAATGAACAACTATGTGTTACCTAGTTGGCCAAACCAATCAATAAAGTCCGCGTTAAAAGAGAACCTTAACAACTCAACCAATGGGATTTGTGACCAATTCAAAGTGAACAAACTGGTGGAATCATCAAATAGCCCAAAGGAAAGACATTGTCGTGAGAATTATTTAGTAGGAGACAATCCCAAGCAAGGAGGGACAAGAAACCGTGTACATGCTCTTGTACAAGCATTTGAGAAGGATACGAAAACTGATGAAGAACAACAGAAGAATCAAGAGCGATGCAAGAATTGGAAGAAAAATTGTACTTACTTCAAGAGAAATTGGTGGAAACTTCCCAAGAGAAGGAAGAGATGAGTGAAGATTTCGAAAGAAAGTTACAACTCATAATGAAGGAGTTTGAAGACAATGAGGCCTTAAGAAAGGTGAAGTTGGAAGACCTTGAAATGCAAAACAAAAAGTTCACTCTTACTAATGCAAGCCGAAATTCAAACATAGGAAAAGGCTTTAGAGATAATGAAGGAGGAGGAAATTGACCACCTTGCGGAGCTTGCAAAGTCCAAGCAATAAATTGAAGGTGTGATCAAGGAAGTGTTTCCATTTTTAAAAGAAGAAATACTGGACTTGAGTCAAGCCTCTACAAGTGCCAAGGTCAAAAAGCCAAATCTTAGCAAAGCAAAGAGGAGGAAGGCAAAAAGGAAGAGTAAGAACCCTCAACCTTCACCTCTACTCCAATAAAGAACTACTAACAAGGTATCATTCCGAACCCTAACATCGTGTGCCACCATTGCCATAACATAGGTCACATTAGACCACTAGGGCATGAATATGAAAGGCAAAGCACATGAGAGAATTTTAGACATAGAGAGAAATATAGGCACGTTAGGAAGGTATGGGTTGAGAAGCCTAGGAATAAGAAGAGTCCACCTAGGATAAAGAAAATTTGGGTGAGGAAAGACCTAATGAACCAAATAAGAAAGAAGGGTAAGGAAACGATGAGGAAGTCATCTACATTTGTTTGGGTTGTAAAGAAGAGTGAATTTCCCAACTTGGTCAAACTACCCTTAGTTTATCCTAGCCCCACCCTAAATAGACAATGTTGAAAATATTTGTGCAGGTTATATTTATGCTTTATGTTGTTTGAAAATTGCACAATCTATTTTTCCTTCTTTAATCTAGTATTTCTCTCTATGTGTGAAATTGTACATGGTAATTGAGAGGATAGAAAGCATTAGGTTTGGAGGGAAAATCTATTGTGGGATTCATTTAGTTTGTTTCTTTTGAATAAATTGTGTTTCAAGCTCTTGTTCTCAATTGCATGTATTGAGCAGACTTTTATTTGCCGGAACTTTCTAATATGCTTTGTGAGCGTGTAAATTTTCTATTGCTTCTTGAGGAAGCGAGTTGTGTAGCTTGTGCGATATAGCAAGGTTTCTTTATCTCTTGGGAGGAAACAAAGACAACTTGCGAGTCTTTGAGGGATGAGCAAGTCAAGAGTGCTCATAAAAAGAGCAAGAGCCTTATCCTTATAAGAAAAGCAACAATTTGGAGTTTAAAGAGTCGAAACGCCATACCATGTCTTGCGTAGACATTAAATCGTGCGCTTAGTGGGAGGTAACCCACTTAGGTACATTTCTTTTATAGTTTATGTAAGGTTTTATATTTTTATTGGTTTGATTCCATTGTAAAACTCTCTTTATTTGTAATAGTTAGTTGCTTAGGTGTTTCTTGGTTAAAAGGAGCTTCAAGGAGAAAAGCAATTTCTCATGCAAATATCGTCTTCAAGAGGAAAAGTGCTTTCTTAGATGCTAAGGTATCAAGATACTTCTTCCTCTTGCAAGGCGTAAGCGCACACATACACAATTCATACATTTGTGTCCTTACATCGTTGCATTAACAACACACACATACATTGTTTACGTATGTATCCCTGCTTAGTTGAGAAAACCACACACACATACATTGCATTCATATATGTCCCTGCATCGTTGTGCTCATTTGGTAATAACACATTCACACACATGTCTTAGTATGCTTATGCATTGATCTCATATTGACAAACATTGTAGAATTGCATGTTCTAGAACTACCTTTAGAAAATTGCATACTTGTATGCTCTTGTATTTATTTGTTTGGGATTTTTATTATAACTTGAATATGATCTCATATGATTCCTATTTTAGTTTTGATCATTTTGGTTACTCACACATTTGATTTCAATTTCAAACAAGGAAGTTAAACTACTTTACTTTCTAATACAATGCATTGTCTTCATCATCGTGTATCGAGTCGATTTCATATCCAATTATCAAAGTTTCATAGTCTTCCTCGTGTGTCACTAAGTTACAGTTCGTAATCCAAAAGAGGATTCGAATTCAGAGTTTGAAGGCCAAAGAAAGGTCGAAGAACGGCTGAGGTGCATGAAAAGGAGTAAAAGAGAGGAGAGGAGAGGAGGAAAAGGCCATTACCCTTGATTCCCATAGAGGCGCATGGCCACAACGAGAAGAAGGCCTCTTAGTCTCCCTATGGTGGCCACATGCCTCCACGAAGGCTAAAATGTGGCCCAATTTACCATCTTGCCCTTCTCCTTCTCCATTTCCATTTGGTTTCCCTTCCTATTTAATTCAAATTTTGTGCCAAATACCTCACAATTTTTGCATTTTTGTTTTTGTCATATCTCTCTCATCTCAACTTCGAATTAAGTGATCCAAATGCCAAGATTGTTGGCCTTGAAGGGAGGAACAAGTCTAAAGCATTTCCAAGGTGAAAATATGTCCAAGTTTTTCACATCAATCTGATTTCAATTCATGATTCATCTTTTCTATTGGTAATCATCTTCTCTACATTTTTCTTATGATCAACTTGATGGATCTTATTACTTGATTGATGAAAAATGTTTATGATGATTTTGATTCCTATTTTAGACTTGTTTGAATGATTTTCGAGTTATAACTTTTTGTGATTTTGATTAAACATATTTGAAAGTTAAACTTAATTCACAAGAAATTGATTCTAGAAATGATTTTTATGATGAGCTTCATTGTTGATTTCTAGATTTAGTTTTATGATCTAAGAACTAGGATTTTTGGTTGTGATATTGAATATTCTAATCTAGTTCTTATTGATTCACATGCTTGGATTTCTAGATAACTTTGTGATTGAGTGTTGAAAGCATATTCTAGTTATCTCTTGCATGTTCATAGAGTTTGTGTGATTAACTTTCTCTATTTGATTGTGTTTGCATCATTTATTTCACTTAGATCATTTACCTTGCAAAAGGTGTGAAGTTTCTTGTTTTTTAGTGATTCTTCAATATAGAGTAAAGGAAGTCTTGACAAAGAGTGTGAGACTCTAAGTAAGTCCAAGCAAGAAGTCTTGGTAAGGAGTGTGGGGCTCTAGGTAAATCCGGGCAAGGGACTCGGAATAACTAAGCAAGGAAGATTTGGCAAGGAGTTAGGCTTCAAGTAAGTCTGAGCAAGGAAATCTGAAATTCCCTAGAGCAATATAGTGTAATATATACCTAGACATGGGGTGAATAGGTATAGGTCAAAATTCTTCCAAATTCTTTTTTGCGGAACAAAGATGTGCACACTTGATCTCTCTAACAAATAGATTGCTTCAAACAACATAATTTAGAATACAAATTACAAGTAATACAATCAATGAAAGATATGAAAGATAGTGAAAAGTAAAACAAAACTTGACACAAGGATTTTTACGTGGTAAAACCTCCTAAGAGGAAATGTCCAAGGGTTGATACCACAACCACCAACAAGCAATTCACTATGACGAAAAAGAGATACACACTCAAGGCAATCAACACATGATATCCACCCTAAGCCATCAACTCCTAGTTTACCCTCAGGTCTAATGAATCACCTAGCCTACTTCCTATCTGAGATGTGTCCTACACCTCTAGAAAGCAACTACCTATCCAAGATGCTCACGTCTCTAGGAAGATTTCGTGCTTGTCTCTCCGGATCCTCTTGATCCTAGACAAGACTTCTCGCTTAGTTATCCGAATCCCCTTAATCCTAACTAAGACTTCACGCTTGACTATCTGGACCACATGTCCTAGCCAAGTCTTCTTGCTCTAAACAAAGCTTCACTCACTTTGAAAAAGATTTCAACCTCTTGCAAGGAAAAATGATCTAAGTGATGCAAATGATGCAAACACAATCAAATAGAGAAAGTTGATCACACAAACTCTATGAACATGCAAGTGATACCTAGAATATACTATCAACACACAATCACAAAGTCATCTAGAAATCAAAGCTTGTGAATCAATAAGAACTAGATTAGGATATTCAATAATCACACTCAAAAATCCTAGTTTTTAGATCATGAAATTGAACATAAAAATCATCATGAAGCACATCATACAATTCATTTCTAGAATCAATTTCAAGTAAATCAAGTTTAGCTAAAAGATATTCAAAGATGATCATAAAGCTAAAACTCAACAATCAATCAATCAAACAAACCAAGAATGTGAACTAACATCATCCTTAATACATTTCATCTAGACCAACATTTTTGGCCTTTAAATCACTTATTTTGGAGTTCAAATGAGAGAGATATAATCAAAAAAAAAATCAAAAACTTGAAGAAATTACTGCACTCAATCTTTTTCAATTTTTTCTTCACACAAATTTAGAGGGAAGGATAAAGATATTTAAAAGAGAGAAGGAGGGAGATTCGGCGGCTAACCAAAAGAGGCCACATCACCCATCCCCATGAGAGGCGCATGAGCCTCATGACGCAAAGGGGTGTTGAGTCCGTGAGCCTCACAAGCCCCTCACGGGCTTGCCTTCCAATGGCTTTTGGTCATTGCTTGCCTCTCTCGCGCTTCTCTCGCATTCTTCAGTCGTATTCGGGCATCCAAACTCTGAATTCGAATCCGTTTTTAGATTACAAATCATGACTCTCTCACACACAAGGAAGACTAAGAAACTTTTAAAATGTTTGTGAATTCGACTCGATACACGATGATGAAGACAACACAACGTATGAGAACGTAAACTAGCGTAGCTTCCTAATTTAGACTCGAAACTTAATGAGTGAGTAACCGAAACAACCGAAACTCAATAAGGAATCATATGAGATCATGTTCAAGTCTCAAATCAATAAAAAACAAAAACAAATAAACAAGCACAAGAATGCTATTTCTTAGAGATAGTCCTAGAACATGCAATTTCACAATATTGGTCAATATGAGTTCAATGCATATGCATACTTCAATAAGTGTGTGAATGTGTTATACCAAATGTAGCACAATGATGCAGGGACACACATGTATGAATTTTGTGTATGTGCGCTTACACCTTTCAAGAGAAAGAAGTGTCTTGATACCTCAGTATCTAAGTATACGCATTTCCTCTCGAAGACAATATTTTCATGAGAAGTTGCTTTTCTCCTTTAAAGCTTCTTTTCACCAAGAACCACCTAAGAAACTAATCATTACAAATAAAGAGAGTTTTGCAATGGAATCAAGTCAACACAAATTTAAATCCTAACAATCTCCCCATTTGTCTATTTCATGGCAAAACCTCATCCTCTCCATTCAATATTCACTCCAATAAACTCTTTGTTGATTGCATTTTCTCATCCTCACATTACAAAGATATCACTAGACTAAAATTTCTACAGGACTTCATGAGTCTTCAAGAATCCCTCTTTGATCTTCAAAGTATCTATGAGAGAAATAGCAAACCAAACAGGAGATCTTCTCCAAAGAAGAATGGTGAGATATTTTCACATAAACAAATAACAATTTCCCTTATCTCAAACAAAAATGCATTATCTCAAGAAAATGAATGTTCACATTAAAGCTCTCCCTAAGAACCTTAGCATTATCAAGCAAGAATTCTTTTCTTCTCCCCCTTAAGACAAAGTCTCCATTAAAACACAAAAAGGTATACTTCTCACATATTTGGAACATTTCTCCACATATGGTGAGGTATATATTTCTCCCCCTTTTTTTCAAGGAATAGACAAAGGAAACAAGAGATAAAGAACGATATATTAAGCAAACAAGTCGTATAGAAAGCGAAGTCAAATAAACTAAGCTCCCCCTTAACATACACATTATGATCACCAAGTAGATTTGTTCACAAGGAAATACACACATTCACACATTTAAGAAATAAGATAAAATATTTCATCACTTTTCAAAGTCCATGAGAGAATCATGGATTTTCATTAATCTCTCAAAAATATTCTCACATTGCTAATGAATCAAGCACATAAGCAAAATATGTGTGTGTGTGTGTGTGTGAATGCTTCAAACATATGTACAAGGAGTAATTGTGATTTCAACATGCAAACCATATCCACACCTATCCATCTAAAGCGTTTCTAATCTAGGTCAAACTGATATTCATGGGTTTTTTGCTTTAAAGAGAATAGATTTCAACATGTGAGTGTGTATGTGCATGTGGCTCGTTTACTCATTTATATTTGACAATCCAAGCATATCACAATTTCTCAACTACACTCCATTAAGCCTTTTTATTTTGCATTTCTTTTAGGCTTAGAATCAAAGATTTTCTTTTAATGATTCTTTTCATAACTTCTTTAATTTTTCTAACAAAAACATATACACTTCATGGAGGCTTTCACTCATCACAATGGCATAGCCATTTCCTACATTTGGTGGTTGCACAACTAAGGTGTGTAGCGCTTTCCATAGGCTTCTAGATTCATTCATAATTTACATATTTTCAACCACAAATACTCAAAACTAAAACATATAAGAGAAGCATTTGTGCACTTTTCAAAAATTATATTTTCAAGCTCAAGTTCATGATCTAAAAACAATAAAAGATACTTGTTTAAATCACACAAAGGCACTAATCAACACAAATCATACCAATGGACATTCTAAGAGATTTAAATATCTCTTTGTTTAAGGGCTTGGTGAACAAGTCTGCAAGTTGATTTTTAGTAGGAATATGCTCTAGAGTAACAATAGATTGATCAACTAGATCTCTAATGAAATGATGCCTAATATCAATGTGCTTTGTGCGTGAGTGTTGAACTGGATTTTTAGAGATGTTAATGGCAATTATGTTATCACAATAAAATGTCATTTTTCCTTGTTCTATCTCATAATCCTTAAGGATTTGTTTCATCCAAAGTAATTGTGTGCAAGCACTTCCGACCGCAATGTACTCGGCTTTGGAAGAGGAAAGGGAAATGGAATATTGTTTCTTACTATACCAAGAAAGTAATTTATTCCCAATATAAAAGCAACCGCCGGATGTGTTTTTACGGTCATCTACGTTCCCCTCCCAATCGGCATCACAATAGCCTACTAGTATATCATTGAAATCAAATGAATAAAATAGACCAAGACTATGAGTTCCTTTGATGTACCTAATGATCCTCTTGACAGCTTTTAAGTGAGATTCCTTGGGGTTGGCTTGGAATCTAGCTCACAAATCTACACTAAAGCAAATGTTCGGTCTACTAACAGTTAGATAAAGTAGACTTCTTATCATGCTTCTATAAAGGCTTTGGTCAACACCCTTCCCCTTTTCATCTTTGTCAAGTTTAAGAGTAGTACTCATAGGAGTTTCAAATTATTTTCCACTTTCTAGGCCAAACCACTTAACTAGGTTTTTAGCATACTTAGATTGGTTCAACATAATATCCATGCTAGTTTACTTCACTTGCATCCATAGAAAGTAATTTAACTCACCCACCATACTTATTTCAAACTCACTTGACATAACACTTACAAATTCATCAACCTTGGTTTTATTAATAGACCCAAACATAATCTCATCAACATATATTTGTGCAACAAAAATATCATGATCATGATGTTTGATAAACAATATTCTATCAATGCCACCTCTCCTATATTGGTTGTCAATAAGATATTGAGTCAACCTATCATACCAAGCTCTTAGAGCTTGCTTAAGGCCATAGAGTGCCTTTTTCAATTTAAACACATGATTAGGAGAGTGTGGGTCTACAAAACCCTTTAGGTTTTTCAACATACACTTCTTCTTGAAGGTATCCATTGAGGAAAGCACTTTTGACATCTATTTGAAACAATTTGAACTTTTTAACACAAGCTATGGACAACAAAAGTCTAATAGACTCGAGACGTGCAACCGGTGAAAATGTCTCATCAAAGTCTACACCCTCAACTTGAGTGTAGCCTTGAGCCACTAGCCTAGCTTTATTCCTCACAATCTTGCCACTTTCATCGATCTTATTCCTAAACACCCATTTAGTGTCAATTACATTTGTGTCTTTTGGCCTAGGAACTAAGGACAACACTTCATTCCTCTCGAATTGGTTAAGTCCATCTTCCATAGCCCTAACCCAATACTCGTCAACAATTGTTTCATTTATATTCTTAGGTTTTATTTGAGAAGTGTAGCAAGCAAATGAAATTTGGTTAGCTAGTTGGTTCCTAGTTCTAACCCCTTCATTTAAGTCACCTATGATGTCTTCTTGATAGTGAGAGTTTCTAAGTCTAGAGTGAGAACGTTCAACAACTTGGTCATCTTGTTGATTATCATTTAATGCATTTTCATTCTCTTCACTTCCTACTTCATTAACGCTGTCATTTTCATCATTTTGACAAGACTCACTACTAACCATATCAATAGGTGCATTAGTGTCATTAACAAGATTTTCTTTATCACTAACACATAAATCAAGCATGCTAAGACCATTTATCTACACATTATAAACTCCATAATAGTCTATGTGGTTAAGTTAAAAACTCTATATGCACGACTATTAGTAGCATACCCAAGAAAGAAACTTACATCACTTTTCGCATCAAACTTTCCTAAGTGATCTCTATCATTTAAAATGAAACACTTACTCTCAAAATTGTGTAAGTAACTTATATTGGACTTCTTGCCCTTCCAAATCTCATAGGACGTTTGGTTTGTGTCGAGCCTCCTAAATACTAAATTAGACACATAACAAGCGGTATTGATCGCTTCGGCCCATAGGTTCCTAGGAACTTTCTTGCTATTGAGCATGACCCTAGCCATCTCTTTGAAGACATGGTTTTTCCTCTCAACAACACCATTTTGTTAAGGAGTTCTAGGTGCATAGAACTCTTGAGATATCCTTAAGTCATCACAAAACACACCAAACTTGGAATTTTCAAATTCTGTCCTATGATCACTCCTAATGGACATATTTTCTTAACAGCACGACCTTTTTCATTTTGAACTTGATTACAAAACATCTTGAAGTAATCAAAAGCCTCAATCTTGTTTCTATTAAACATATAGAAACCATCAACGCATACAAAAATGTACATTTTGCCATTGATGCTCTTGGTTTGAAATGGCTCCATTAGGTCTGCAAGGATTTAGATTTGTGTTGTCTTGATTCCATTGCAAAACTCTTTTTATTTTTATTGGTTAGTTGCTCAGGTGGTTCTTGGTGAAAATAAGCTTCAAAGGAGAAAAGAAACTTTTCATGTAAATATCGTCTTCAAGAGGAAAAGCGCATACTTGGATGCTAAGGTATCAAGGCACTTCTTTCTCTTGCAATGTGTAAGCGCACATATACAAAATTCATACATGTGTGTCCCTACATCGTTATGCTACATTTGGTATAACACATTCACACACTTATTGAAGTATGCACATGCACTAATCTCACATTGACAAATATTATAGAATTGCATATTCTAGGACTATCTATTGGAAATAGCATACTTGTATGGTGAGGATGAGGTTTTGCCATGATATAGCCAAAGCGGGAGACTGTTAGGATTTAGATTTGTGTTGGCTTTTTGACATGTCATTTAGCTATTGATATCTAGGAATGAATTGATTGTCATATTATCATTCTAGATAAGCATCTAAAGTTCCCTAGTTTTGTTTGCTCTTTGAATATCAACATATATTCACATAGGACATTTATCTCTTCATTGAGAAGTAAGAGTTGTGTTACTATCGGGATTAGGTTGTAATTACTTTGCCATTAGTGGATTCGAGATTCATGTGTGGCTCACATAACAGCCCATGGTTTTTCCCATAAGGGTATCCACGTAAATATCTTGTGTAATTTATAATTTCGCACTTATTACACTTGATATCTTATTTTGACTAGATAGGGATATTTTCGGAATATTGATTCATAACGAAAATTTGGTAAAATCGGATAAAATCTATTCACCTCTCATCCCCCCCTCCCACCTCTAGATTAACATTAGGCACACCGTTAATTTGTTTCAATTGGTATCAGAACGGGTTCTAGATATACTTAGGTGATCCTTGATCATTTTGGTGTGTTTTGCATTTTGTGTGTTTTTTATCACTCATACATTTGCATTCATTTCATTCATTCATAAACACTATAAGTGAAAACGGTGGAAATGATGGTGGCAACGAGGGTGCTTTTAGTACAAGGCATCCACTTCTTACCAGGTTGAATTATGCCTCTTAGAAAGACAAGATAGAGTCGTACATATGTCAAATCTATGACCGAGCTTGGATGGCGGTTGAAGATGGCTACACATCTCCCATGATGACTCCTACAGGTGGAGGAAGGATGTACTCAAGCCTAAGGCGCAATGGGATGCAAGAGTTTGAGGCATTGAAATGGAATAGGAAGGTGATGCATGCCATCTTATGTGCAATGGACGAAAATCAATATAAATTGATTCCAAACACTAGGATAGCTAAGTAGGCATGGGACATCCTAGAAGTTGCACATGAGGGAACCGAAGTGTTTAAGGACTCGAAGCTTCAAGTTCTCTAAACTCAATTTGAGATGCTCAAAAAGGAGGAGAATGAGTACTTCAATGACTTCGAGATCAAGTTGATGGACATAGTCAATCAAAGTCATCAACTTGGTAACCCTTACTCGGATAGAAGGATCAAGCAAAAGATTATGAGATCACTTCCCGAGAGGTTTAAGTCCAAGGTAACGGCTTTAGAGGAGAATAGCACCTATAAGGATATGAAGCCAAGTGAGGTGGTACGGAGGCTTCTAACTTATGAGTCTAGGAAGGGTCCTACCTCAACACCTCTTAAAAAGCAAAAGGGAATTGCTTTGAAAGCCTCCAAAAATGAGAAAGAGGATAATGATGACTTGGACGAAGAAATGGCTTTATTGATGAGAAGGTTTAAGAAATTCTACAAGTCTGAGAATAAGGGATTTGGATCCAAAGGCCAAGACTTTAAGAAAAAGACTTCATTCAAGAAGTTTGAGCCTAGGCAAGAAAAGACCGAAAGGAAAGAGGTCCGATGTTTTGAGTGTGGTGGCATAGGACACATTGCCCCTGATTGTGCTAATCACAATATCAAGAAGAAAGGGAAAGTAATGGCCGCCACATAGAGTGGAAGTGATAACTCCAATGAAGGAGATGAGTCTTCGGATGATGAAGAACTCATGGCTAACTTTATAGCATTTACCTCTTCTCTCAAGAGCAAAAATGCTAGTGAAGAAGAAAATGAGAGTCAAGTGGAAATTGACTCAAGTGATGATTGCTCTTCATCACAATCCATAAATAGAAATGTGGAAAGAATGGATCTCTAAGACTTCATGATGAAGTTTGAGAGTTCAAGGTTAAAGAACAAAAGAGAAATTAGGAGATTAAAGGAAGAAAACCTAGAACTCTCAACACAAGTTGACCACTTAAGTGAAGAAGTGGTGAGAACCATAGAGAGTGAAGATAAGCTAAGAAAGGTGTAAGGATTCCCATATTTTGATTGGCTTTTATCGTGGACTAGCCAAATATTGGGGTTTGAATGTAAGGGTAGTTTAGGTAATTGAGATTCAAGCTCAAAGTCCCTTTCAAGACCTCAAGACATCAATCACTTCAAAGGTAAATTTATAAGTGCTTACTTGCTTTGAAGAGATAGTTGCACACACCCACAACCTATGCATATGTCTCTTGTTATTTGTTGTGTGTGTTTATAATGTGTGCATTAATGTTCATTAATCTCTCTTCGTGCATGTTTAATTATTTGCATCTTGCTAGTTATATGCCATAACATGTTAGGCATTAGGATGTATTCACTTCACTCACACACTTGCACCCATTGCATGATCTTGTGTGAGAAGCTGCATGAGAAGGCATTGACCTTCTCTACCGCGGTTGCAGTGCCGCGGTTGGATAACCGCGGCATGCTAGTGACAGAGATGTCCGTTCTCTGCCACGGTTGAAGTGCTACGGTTGGATCAACCGCGGCAGTCCACCTTGTGTGAAAGTCCAAAACGCTGCAGTTTTGTTGGGAGCTTATATATATCCCACTTTCATTTTAGGTCGTCCCCAAGAGTTCCAAAAGCATATTTTTCTCTTATAACACTTTTTAAGAGCCAAAAATCCTCAAGAACTCACCTTTAATCACTCAAAGTTTTTCCTTTTTGCATCAAACTTCATATTGCATCATATATGCTCACATAGAGTACATTCATGCATGGTTTTGCATCATCACATCTTGCTTGGTAAGAATCTCACTAACTTCATCTAATTTTAGTGTATTTCTTAACAAGTCTTCTCATTATTCACTTATATGTTTCTAAAACAAATGCTAGATACAAGATAGAGATTGTTTGTGATGAAATGATTGAGTGTTGTATTGCGATAGCTTTCTAGGTTGTGTTTAATCTTGATTGCTAAGTTATTTGACATGTCATTTAGTTATTGATATTTAGGATTGCTTTTTGTAGTATATTCATCATCCTAGATAAGCATATAAGGTTCCCTAGCCTTATTTGTTCATTGAATATCATCATATATTCACTTAGGATATTTTATCTCTTCATTGAGAAGTAAGTCTTGTGTGTAGCTTCCGGGAGTAGGTTGCTTAGATCGCAAGCAATTGGACTAGGTCCACTTATACCGGGATTAGGTAGGTGTGTGATTACTTCTGGGATTAGGTTATAATCTTTAACACATTTAGTGGATTCAAGATTCTTGTGTGGCTCACATAACAGCCCGTGGTTTTTTTCCCGAAAGGGTTTCCACGTAAATATCATGTGTTATTTAAATTCTGCACATATTACACTTGTGATATTATTATGACTAGTTAGAGGTATTTTCGGAACATTGACTATTAACGAAAATTTGGGTAAAATCGAAAATAATCTATTCCCCCCCCCCCCCCCCAATCTAGATTAATATTAGTCACACCGTTATTCGTTTAAAAAGGAGTTCGACTTATCTAAGAAAAGTGAAAAATAGTTGAAGAGGAAGTTTGAAGATACTAGAGAGTTGAGGGCCAAGATGGACTCTAGCACTAAAAAGCTAGACCACATGTTAAATGTTGGAAAAAGACCAAGTGACAAGAAAGGTCTTGGGTTTGAAGAGAACAAGATGTCTTCCATTCCAAACAAGACCATATTTGTCAAGAGCATGAACCTCAAGGAGTCTCCTCCTCATCAATTACCTAGGAAGAAACTTGACCTAGAAGAGTGATCAAGAAGTGCTCAAGTGAATGTGGCATCAAAAAGTCTACCTCAAGCTTATCCTACAAGAGCTCTTCTAGCTAACTTCCCTCAGCCAAAAGTCCATCAAAGGAAGAATCCTATCATGCTATCTCAACCAAGGAAGCAATCAAGTCTTGGTCAACAACAAAGAATGAGGGATCCTTATCAACAACCAAGACTACCTCAAAGACATGGGAAGACACCAATACATCCTCAAAGTTATGGTATGATTCCTAACTTTATTCCTACATGACACTTTTGTGGTATTGATGGTCACATTAGACCAAATTTCTTTCGTTATATAAAATTGTGTAGAATTGAAAGCATGATAGAGAAGAAAAAGGCTAAAGCCAAGATGCATGTCTCTAGAGAAAATGAAATATATTTGCATGATCCTAGAACTTCTAGAGCCCAAATACCAAAGACCACTAGGAAAGAAAATGTTTCACCTAAGTGGATTAGAAGAGATGAACAAGTTTACCATATTGCACAAATTGCCTTGAAGGCAAATTCTTCTAATTTTTGGTAACTTGATAGTGGGTGCTCTAGGCACATGACGGGAAATAAGAGTTTCTTTGAGACTCTTGTCATATAGGAAAGAGGATGTGTCACCTTTGGTGATGGATCCAAGAAGAGAGTTAAAGGGAAAGGAACTATTTCCATTCCCGGATTACCCTCCTTATCCAATGCTTTATTTGTTGATGGCTTGAAAACCAATTTGATTAGCATTTCTCATTTAAGTGATGAAGGACTTTCCATCTTATTTAGCAAAAATGAGTGCTCTATCATATTGCCTAATGGACAAACCTTGTTGAAAGGTATGAGATCTAGAGACAATTGTTATTATCTTGAAGCTATAATTGTCTCAAACAATGTATCCAAGGAAGAGCAAGTTGAGTTGTGGCATGAAAGACTTGGCCACATGAACTTTCGGGATTTAAGAATCCTTGACAAGTTTAATGTTGTGTGTGGACTTCCCAAGCTTGGGAAGAAAACCAATGGTGTTTGTGGACCTTGCCAATAAGGGAAACAAACCAAAAGCATGCACAAAAAGGGTAAGTATCTCTCACCAAGGAGCCCCTAGAGCTTCTCCACATGGATCTAATGGATCATATACCAACCGAGAGTTTAGGTGGAAATAGATACATTTTTGTTTGTGTAGATGATTTCTCTAGGTTCACATGGACATATTTTCTTAGAGAAAAATCCGAAACTTTTGATAAGTTTAAAATGCTTTGTAATAAACTTCAAAATGAAATGGAGTCAAACATTAAAAGCATAAAACAGATTAGAAGTGACCATGGGAGGGAATTTGAGAATGTTTCCTTTGAAACCTATTGTGATAGTGTAGTCATCCCCCATGAGTTTTCGGCTCCTAGGACACCTCAATAAAATGGAGTTGTTGAGAGGAAGAATAGGGTCCTTTAAGAGATGGTCTGTGTCATGTTGCTTAGCAACAATGTTCTTAGGAACCTATGACTGAAACCGTCAATACGGCTTGCTATATAGGGAAAAGAGTTTTCCTAAGGCCCGGCACTAGGCAAACCTCCTATGAGTTATAGAAAGGTAGAAAGCGAAATGTGAGCTACTTCCATATTTTTGGAAGCACATGCTACATATTAAATGACCGTGATCACCTTGGCAAGTTTGATGCTAAGAGTGATAAAGGTATCTTTATTGGCAATGCCTTAAATAGTACAGCCTATAGAATTTTCAATTTAAAGACTCGGACCGTCATGGAATCATCCAATGTTGTCATTGATGATATAAGGCTCAAGTCTATTGACCATAAGGAGGAGATTGCTATAGATGATGACTTTCATTTGGAGAAGGTTGTGGAGACTCCTAATGTTGGGATGTCTAACCTAAATCTAGAGATCACACAACCTATTGATAAAGTTCCTCTCTTGAACTCTAATGAACCCATTCCATGGGTTAGGAAACAACATGATAAAGATGACATCATTGGAAAAGTTAATAACGGTGTAAGGACTAGGCGTCAATTAGCTAATCTTATTAGCTATACATGCTACACCTCTCAAATAGAACCCAAAAAGATTGATGAGGCCTTGAATGATGAATTTTAGGTTCTTACCATGCAAGAATGGCTAAACCAATTCGACAGGAATGAGATTTGAACTCTAGTTCCTAGGCCTAAAAGCACAAATGTGATAGGCACCAAGTGGATCTATAGGAACAAATCTGATGAGGATGGCAACATAGTGCGTAATAAGGCTAGACTTGTTGCACAAGGGTACTCTCAAATTGAGGGTATTGACTTTGAGGAGACATTTGCTCTTATTGCCCGTTTAGAGTCTATTAGGCTTATCTTATCCATTTCTTGGGTGCACAAGTTTAAATTACACCAAATGAACATTAAGAGTGCCTTCCTCAATGGCTTCTTGCAAGAGGAAGTGTTTGTTGAACAACCCAAGGGGTTTGTGGACGTTCACCACCCTAACCATGTCTATCGCCTCAAGAAGGCTCTATATGGGTTGAAACAAGCACCGAGAGCTTGGTATGATCACCTCACTTAATTTCTTGTTGACAATGACTACACAAGGGGTGTTGACAAGACCTTGTTCATCAAGAAAAACAAATATGAGTTATTCATAGCTCAAATCTATGTTGATAACATTGTATTTGGCTCCACTAACAACAACAAGGTCCAACAATTTGTTGAAGTTAAGTCTCATGAATTTGAGATGAGTCTTGTTGGTGAGTTAAGTTACTTCCTAGGTTTGCAAATTAGGCAATTAAATGATGGGATTTTTATAACCCAAGCCAAATATGCCAAAAACCTAGTGAAGAAGTTTGGTCTTGAAAATGCCAAACATTGTGATACATCCTTGAGTACCACTTTAAAGCTAAGCAAGGATGCTAGTGGAAAAAGTGTTGAACAAACTCTATATCGGGGCATGATTGGTAGCTTGTTTTATTTGACTGCAAGTAGGCCTGATATCTCTTTTAGTGTGGGTGTGTGTGCTAGGTATCAAGCTGATCCTAAGGAGTCCCATCTCTCTTCCGTTAAGAGAATCATTCACTATGTGAATGGGACATCCAACTATGGGATTTGGTACTCTTTTAACAATCATGCTAATTTAGTTGGCTTTAGTGATGCGGATTTTGGGCAAGAAATTGCGATAACAGGAAGAGCACATCGGGCGGTTGCGTCTTTCTAGGCAACAACTTGGTGTCTTGGTTTTACAAGAAGCAAAACTCAATTTACTTGTCCACGACCAAGGTCACGTACATAGCCGCGGGGAGTAGATGTACACAACTCTTATGGATGAAGCAAATGCTAGTCGATTACGGATTCAATCAAGGTACTCTAACCCTCTTTTGTGATAACATGAGTGCTATTAATATTTCCAAGAATCCGGTACAACACTCTAGGACTAAGCATATTAGCATCCATCATCACTTCATTAGAGAGCTTATTGAAAATAAATGCATAGTACTTGAACATGTAGGTAAAACTTATCAACTAGCGGACTTATTTACCCCTTAGATGCAACAAGGTTTAAAACCCTTAATAGATCTATTAGGATATATCTTGTGGAGTGATGTATTTTGGCGATTGACCCCATTTAGGGAACTCAAGCAAAGAGAGCAATTGTATATTTGTTGAATGGCAAAAAAAAAAAAAAAAAAAAAAAAAATTTGAAAAATTTTATGCTTCTTGTTTAATTGCTTGAGTATCTTGGTTGCACACATGTATATATGTTTTTATCTATAAGTGTGAACGATGCTTTGAATGCAATCCATATTATTTTTATGTTCAAACATGCATTTTTGGACTAGGAGATTCACTTAGGAAGTACATATTGAATGACCTATAATGATCTCCATAACATGATGATTCTTAATGACATGCTAAAAATGAAAAAGCATGATTTCATGATTGCAATTCTTAAATGCAAAACAATGTGTGAAAAGCTTATGAGACTCAAAATGAACAAAGGATCTTGTATCCATTCTAAGGATTCTAAAATCCAAATTTCTCTCTTTCTTTATTTGTTGAACATGTCTACTATCATACGGATATCTTATCCGGAAAAATCAAATAGGGTGCAAAGTTGCTCATGACATGTTTCGCTTATAAAGTTGGATATAGTGCTCTAAAATTAAAATCAATAAATTCTCTATATCCTTACTTTAATTCATGACAAATGGTGAAATTTGTTTGAATTCCTATAGGAAACCTTTGTCATTTGCTTTGTCAAATACCATTGATTTTTGGACTTGAATGCAATATGTCTTGCATGCAAAGCATTTCTAATCACACATTTTCTATGAAAATAAATCTCCTTGTATCTCTTCTTTTACTTGAGTTGCATAAAGTGTCTTATATGATTATGCAAATGGCATGTATGCTTCTATCTCTCTTTGCTTCAAGTGACCCAAATAGGGAATACTCATTTGCCCATCTCATGACAAAAGGGGGAGTAGTATGTTGGTAATGGGACAATGCTTATTGTGCTAATTGTAGTATCAAAATTACATATTGGGGAGAATACACATTGACAGGGAGTAACCTTTTGATAGGAAGCATTGCATTTCACATACATTGCATAATGCTTGTTTTTGCTCTCACTTGATTAATCTCACATTTACTTGTATTGGAAAGTGTAGAAACTTTGTTTTGAAGGTTTGGTTGTTCTACAAGAGATTGAAGACTTGAAGTTTATCTTTGTAATATCTCTTTGTAATGTAGAAAATCATTGTAGTCTCGTAGTTTCTATTTTGTTGTAAGGAATCAATATGAGAGGTGGTTTTGTCACAAAATAGCCAAATGGGGAGATTGTAAGGATTCCCATATTGTGATTGGCTTATTTCATGGACAAACCACAATTGGGGTTTAATTGTAAGGGTAGTTTAGGTGATTGAGGATCATGCTCAAAAGCCATTTTCAAGACCTCAAGTTGATAAGCACCAAAGGTAAAACTCTATGTGCTTACTTGCAATTGAAGAGATTAGTTGCACACACTCACAACACATGTATAATTCGTATTCTTGTATGATGTGTGTATTTTCTATATGTGCTCATTCATGATCATTTACATCTCTTCATGCATATTTTTGTTGATTGCATCTTAGGATTAGAATGCCATATCATTTTAGGCATTTAGGATGCAAAATTTAGTGTAGGCACTGTACGGTCACTCTACTGGGCGCTCTACGTACAGCACCCAACTGAGAGACCTGGTTAAAAATAGGATTGGCGCTGTACAGACCTAATCCATTTAAATGGGTCGCTGTACAATCGTCGTTGGGTCGTTGTACAAGCACTGTACAAAGCGATGTACGTATAGCGACCATCTGATTCCCGAGAAGAACAGAGCTTTGGCGCTGTACAGACGTTTTACAGAAGCGCTGTACGTACAGCACCTAAGGCAAATACAGGGTTATTTTTTCAAAACAACTACACTTCATTTAGTCACCCTATATATATGCCACTTTCATCTTAGGTCATTTTTAAGAGTTCCAAAAATCATATTTTTCCCTTAAAACACATTTCAAGAGAAAAATTCTCAAGAACTCATCTTTAATCACTCAAAGCTAAACCTTTTTGCATCAAACTTCATATTGCGTCACCTATGACCACATAGAATACATCCAAGCATGGTTTTGCATCATCACATCTTGCTTGGTAAGTTTTCACTAATTTCATCTAATTTTAGTGTCTTTCTTAACAAGTCATCTCTTTATTCACTTGTATGTTTTTAGATCATATGCTAGATACAAGATAGAGATTATTTGTGATGAATTGATTGAGTGTTGTATTGTGATAGCTTTTTAGGTTTTGTTTAATCTTGATTAGCTAAGCTTTTTGACATGTCATTTAGCTATTGATATCTAGGAATGAATTAATTGTCAGATTATCATTCTAGATAAGAATCTAAGGTTCCCTAGTTTTGTTTGCTCTTTGAATATCATCATATATTCACATAGGATATTTATCTCTTTATTGAGAAGTAAGAGTTGTGTTACTACCGGGATTAGGTAGCTTAAATCACAAGCAATTGGACTAGGTTCACTCATACCGAGATTAGGTAGTGGTTATGAGTTACACACCAGGATTAGGTTGTAATCACTTTGCCATTATTGGGTTCGAGATTCGTGTGTGGCTCACATAACAGTCCGTGGTTTTTCCCATTAGGGTTTCCACGTAAATATCTTGTGTAATTTATAATTCCGCACTTATTAACCTTGATATCTTATTTTGACTAGATAGGGATATTTTCGAAATATTGATTTATAACGAAAATTGGGTAAAATCGGATAAAATCTATTTACCCCCTCCCCCATCTAGATTAACATTAGGCACACCATTAATTTGTTTTAGATGCTAAGGTATCAAGACACTTCTTTCTCTTGCAAGGCGTAAGAGCACACACACACATTGCATTCATATATGTCCATGCATCGTTGTGCTACATTTTGTATAACACATTCACACACTTATTGAAGTATGCACATGCATTAATCTCACATTGACAAACATTGTAGAATTGCGTGTTCTATGACTATCTATAGGAAATAGCATACTTGTGTGACTTTGTATTTATTTGTTTGTGTTTATTTTGTTTTGGACTTGAACATGATCTCATATTATTCCTTATAGAGTTTCGGTCGTTTCAGTTACTCACTCATTAGGTTTTTAGTTCAAACTAGGAAGTTACGCTACTTTACGTTCTCATATGTTGTGTTGTCTTCGTCATCGTGTACCGAGTCGAATTCTCAACCTTTTATCAAAGTTTTATAGTCTTCCTTGTGCGTAAGGGATTCATGGTTTGTAATCTAAAAACAGATTTGAATTCAGAGTTTGAAGGCCAAAGAACGGTCAAAGAACGCTAGAGGCACGCGAAGGAGGCAATAGCTAAAGGCCATTTTAGGCCACCTTCCCGTGAGGGCACATGAGCCTCACAGGAAGGCCACCTCTCTGCCCCATGAGGCTCACACACCTCTCACCAGGAGCTGAGGTGGCAATACCTCATTTGGTGGCCAGCTATCTCTCTCTCTCTCTCCTCCATCTCATTTCCCTCTATTTAAATTGAAATCGCGAGCAGAAATTTTCATAACTTTTGATTTCTTGTTTTGATCATATCTCTCTCAAATCAACTCCAAATTGACTGATCCAAAAGATAAAATTGTTGCTCTTGAAGAGAGGAACAAGTTCCAATCACTTTTAGATTCAAAATATGTCCAGGTTTTACACATTCATCTGATTTCAGTTCGTGATTCATCTTTGTGTATGGTAATCATCTTCTCTATTTTTTTCTTATGATCAACTTCATGGATCTACTTTATTGATTGATAAAAAATAATTAGAATGTCTTTGATTCCATTTTTAGACTTGTTTATTGATTTTTGAGTTTATGCTTTGTGATCATATTTGAACATATTTTAGCTAAAATTGATTAACTCGAAATTGATTCTAGAAATGACATGTATGATGTGCTTCATGATGATTTCTAGGTTTAATTTCATGATCTAAGAACTAGGATATTTGAGTGTGATTTTGAATATTCTAATCTAGTTCTTATTGATTCACATGCTCGGATTTCTAGATAACTTTATGATTGAGTGTTGATAGCATATTCTAGTTATCTCTTGCATGTTCATAGAGTTTGTGTGATCAACTTTCTCTATTTGATTATGTTTGTATCATTTGCATCACTTAGATCATTTTTCCTTGCAAATGGTTGAAGTCTCTTTCAAAGTAAGTGAAGCTTTGTTTAGAGTAAGAAGACTTGGCTAGGACATGTGATCCGGATAGTCAAGCGTGAAGTCTTAGTTAGGATCAAGGGGATCCGGATAACTAAGCAAGAAGTCTTGTCTAGGATTAAAGGGATCCGGATAGACAAGCATGAAAGCTTCCTAGAGACGTGAGTGTCTTGGATAGGAAGTTGCTTCCTAGAGGTGTATCTCGGATAGCAAGTAAGCTAAGTGATTCACTGGGCCCGAGGGTAGACTAGGAGTTGATAGCTTAGAGTGGATATCATATGTTGATTTCCTTGAGTGTGTATCTCTTTTTCGTCATAGTGAATTGTTTGTCGGTGGTTGTGGTATCAACCTGTGGACGTTTCCTCTTAGGAGGTTTTACCACGTAAAAATCCTTGTGTCAAGTTTTGTTTTATGTTTCATTATCTTATATATCTTATATTGATTGCATCACTTTTATATTGATTTCCACATGTGTTGGTTAAAATAATTCATTTGTTAGACACATCAAGTATGCACATCATTGTTGTGTTTGAGAAAAAAGAATCTCGCCCTATAACTATTCACCCCCTTGGTATATTTTACACTATAAGTGGTTAAGGGAATTTCAAGGTCCATATGCACTAGTTCTAAAGGTCTCTTGGTAGCTATTTAAGTGCTCTTTTTATGAGGCATTTTGGTTTGTTTACCTAATTAGCAAGGTTCATAAACAACATCTAGCTTCTTACCAAGATTGGGAAGACCTCTAACAATGCTATGTTTTTCAAGCTTCTTTAAATCCTTAAAGTATGTGGCCCAAATGTTAATGCCACAAATTTAGCTTGTTACACTCTTGTGCCATGCTGCAAGTTAAAGAGTCTATCTCAAGGCAATAGCAATTGTTTATAGACCTTTTGACTTTTAGGACAACATTGCCCTATTTATCAATTATTGTGCTCACATCTTTGTTAAAGCTAACTTCCTTAAAGATTTCACACAAGTAAGTGATGCTTATTAAGTTAGCTTGTAACCCATCAACATACAAAGTGTTGTGAAGTTTAGGCAATCTGAGGATATATATTGTTCCCTTGCCTAGAACTTGCTTTTTGGTGTCATCAACAAAAGTTACCCAACCTCTATCCTTTAAAACAAGATTCCTAAAGAACTCTTTGTTCCCGATCTTGTTCTTAGAGCAACCACTATCAAGGTACCAAGAATAGGAGGAGTTGGCTCTTAAAGCATATTATGCAGCTAGACATTTAGGTGTGCCTTTTCTAATCCACACACTCTTCACAATACGCCTCTCACTTTTACCATTATCATGCTTCGACTAAATGTTAGATTTTTTAACATGCACCTTGACCTCATTGGTCACATTTTCATATATATCAAACAAAGCATTATCAATTTTCTTATGCATAATAGAGTGAGGCACAACACAAGATTTAGCAAGCAAGTCATCAACAAGTTTCTTCACAACATGCTTTTCCAAAGTCTTCGTAGGTTTAGTTCTATATCAATACATGGATGATTGCCTAGGACCATTCAAGACATATCATGTAAAGCATTTCAAATTTCCATTTCCGTAAGTATTTAAAGCACCTAGGTCGAATATGTCATACCATGTTACAATGGTGACAAATAGGTATGAATTTGAGAAATTTATCATTTGCATTTGCTTCCAAAGCATTTGGTCTTCTCACACTTTTACCTTTTTGAAGTGCGACCTTTGATGCTCCACCTCTTGCATTTGAGGTTGATGCTCTTTGAAATTGATCTTGTTGAGATTTTTCATTTGAGTTCCTTGTTAATGTAAAGGCACCTTCGGTAGCTTTCATAGCTTTACCTTGAGAAAGAGTACCTACATTTGTTTCACCACTTGTTTTGACAAAAGTAAATTTGTTAGTAGAAAGAGTTATACTATCATTAACATAACCTAAACCTCTTTTGTCACTAGGATGCTTTCCACTCTTAATGAGAGTTTCTATAGTGTTAGAACTAGATGACATCTTGTTAATCAGCATACTTGTCTCATCAAGTTTATCACTAAGCAACCTATTCTTAATGGCATATTTCTCAAAGATATCATCGCTTTTCCTAACATCTTCACGAGTTTTATTAAGCCATTCTTCATACTTCTTCTCTTGATTTTGGTGCTCACTAAGTTTGGCTTTAAGCATGTTTTCTAACCTCCTAGCACAATCAAGAGAACTATCCTTTTGCTCAATTTCTTGCTTCAAGATGCTAAGTCTATCATTGTTACCCTTTAGGTTCATTTCTAGACTTAGAATCTTGTCTTTAAGTTTATTGAATTCTTTTGAGCCTAGACCGTGATTCTCTAGCTTCTTATTAAAGGACACATTGACTTTGGATAAGCGTTCATTCTCAAGAATAAGATCATTGATCTTTTTCTCATCTAGGCCAGTGGGTTCCACAAAAGAAGCCACATAGGAATACACTTCCTTAATCATGACTATATCAAAAATAAAAAACAAACACTATAAAGAAAAGATCTATCTAATTGCTTCTAGACACCTGCTCTATTACCAAATGAAATTCTCTAGAGCAATTTAGTGTACTATATACCTAGAGAGGGGGTGAATAGGTATAGGTCCAAATTCTTCCAATTTCTTTTTCGTAGAACAAAGATGTGCACACTTGGTGTGTCTAACAAATAAATTGCTTCAAACAACACAATTTAGAATACAAATCACAAGTGATACAATCAATGAAAGATATGGAAGATAATGAAAAGTAAAACAAAACTTTACACAAGGATTTTTACGTGGTAAAACCTCCTAAAAGGAAACGTCCACGGGTTGATACCACAACCACTGGCAAGCAATTCACTATGACAAAAAAAGAGATACACACTCAAGGCAATCAACACATGATATCCACTATAAGCTATCAACTCCTAATACTTCAAGAAAATAAAGTCTTGACAGTTTTTGGGTCTTTTTTTTTTCTTGACAGTTTTTAACTATCAACAACGTTTATAAATTTTTTTTTAAAGTCTTCATTATTTAATATTTAATTATAATAATTAAATAATAAATAATTATTTGGACCACCAGCCACAGCCGGCAACCCCTGCCGGTTCGATCACCTCCGACGGTAGCCACCGCTGTCATCGGCAACCAACTGCCCTCCGCCGGCTACCACCCGCCGGTGTGACAACCGCCCACTGCCTACCACCCACCCGCCGCGCCGGACCACCCACTTCTGATAGATGACAATTAATATTGTCATTATAGGGAATCAAACTTGAGACCTCAATATCAAAGATTGTAAATCTTTACCATTTGACTACAACCTTAGATGTGTTAACTATTGAACAATATTTGTATATAAACCATATAAGTTGTTTAAAATTAAAAATAATAGCTTGTTAGATAAATTTAAATTTATTCAACTAAATCAAAATTCTAATTTCTACGACAACAAACAACATATACTTTAAAATATTTAATGAAAATTTTTATAAGATTATATTTTTTAAAACATATATAGTCGAGTTATTTGTTAATACTCTATGGTCATGTTTTGTTACATTGTGGATGGTAATCGGAATGTGAATGAGAATGAAAAGGAAAGGAAAACTAAGTTTTTTGTTTGGTTGGAACTTTAGAATTAGTCTCTAAATCAGTATTATTTTGTTTGGTTAACAACGGAATGGAATGGAGTTAACTATATTTTAACCAAAATACCCCTAATTATGAATGTATAATAACATAATATATTATGGATAATAATAAAATATAAAAGTATATTATATATATAATTATAAATTATTTAATATAATAATATATATAATATATAATATATAATACATATATATTATATATAATATATATAATAATATATATATTATATAATATAACATGTATATAATAGATATTATATTATACAAAATATATAATAATATATTTATATAATATATATAATAATATAATATATATATATAATACATATAATACATATAATATATAATAATAATATATTATTTTTGGAAATGAGCTGAGAGTATTTTTGTAATGGAGTTGGAGCATATGAGGGTATTTATGGAATATAAATTTTAATTTGGAATAGAATGACTTTCCATTGGTTGTTGGATGGAATGTTCATTCCACCAAAATGGTGGAATCACCATTCCATTGCATTTTAACAAATCAAACGAATGGAATGACTTTCTTTTCATTCCATCCAACCAAACATGACCTATTGGAGACTCGTGACATCAATTGTAATAAGAATGATTTGGAATACAACTCTCACTACGTGGGAGATATTTCTCAACATACATATTACAATTTAATGAACAAATGTAAAACTCGGATTACTAATTTATATTGGTACTCTTAGTATGAAACAAGAGAGTGCAAAATAAATAAACAATTTTTTTAAATTATTTTTTTGAATTTTTTAAAAGTCAGTGATTTAAAAGTAAATTTATTAAATTTAAAATTTTACTTATCCAATATCGGTTTGCCTAAAAACTGATATCTTACTATAAAATAAATTCATATCGGGATTTTGTTTGGTTATGAAAATAGAAAGTAAAAGTTTAAAAAAATTATTAAAGATAATACCCTAATTATAAAACATTCATAATATATAATATAAAATACATATAGATTATATATAATACATATAATAATATATATAATATAATTATAATATATATAAAATATATTTGTATTTTATATTATATAAATTATATTATACAATATATAATATAATATATTTATATAATATAAATATATAATATATATTATTTAATATAATAATATATAATATATAAATATATTATATTATATATTTATACTATTATTATACATATATTATATTATACAATATATATATAATAATACTAGTGGGGTGGGCACATGCAATGCAAGTGTTAAATCCACAATATTGAACCTTAAATAGTATAAACATACAAACATATTTACGATATATTTACAATTAAAAACTGTTAGCACTTCTAACATTGCAATTGAACTTGGAGTACGATATTACCACCTAGGCTCTAGAAGTATTTAGAAACAAAAATATGCAACATTAGATGTACTTGTTTCCAGCATGTCGAACCAAGTCAAACTATGCTTTAGAGATATTTACGATAAAATATGTAGAATTTAGTGTTTTATTATTTATTTAGTATTTAATTATTAATATAGAAATTAGTTGAAGAAATGTTTGTAATATTTTTGATATTCGTAAAAAGTGTTGTTACAGACTATATAATGGAAAATGTTAAAACAACAATAGTATTCTTGGGAAAGTTTTCTTTACAGCTGGTACATACTAACTAAGATATATAGGCCCACTAGGAAGGATTTCCTACAGCACATACACGTTGCTTATGTTATAGACTTAAGCTTTAAACGGTGCAGTTTAATTGAATCCAAAAATCCTAAATACTACTCTAAACGACATGCCGTTTAGAGATAACAAGACTATATAAAGTCGCTTCTTTTCACACACAAACCCTAACGCAGAATCTCCTCTTTCTTCAATCACCCACTTCAAACCCTTTGATATCTCTCTATTTTCTTACCAAAACAACACCTAAATACATGGCAAAATCCCTCTTAAATTGTAAGCTAACAAAATCTTAACCAAACAAATCTCTAAACTCTCCCTCATAAACTAATCCCTTCTTCTCTTCTTCGGATTCCATCTGTTGTTTGGAATTTTAGATTTCTCCTTCAGAGATTTTTATTTCAATTTTCTTCTGTTGTTCGGTTTTTGATTGTATGTTTTATTTCTTGTTTATAGGTTATTCTGTGGTGCTTGCATGTGGGTTTTTTCCTTTTATCCTCAACATCTGTTAACTGTTTTTTTTTTTTTTTTTTAGATTTCTATCTTAGTTTTCTTCTCTGTTTCAAAATTAGATTTTGATTTCAAGTTTAATTTTTTATTATTATTTTCGTTTGTTCTTTTCAATTTAGATCCATTTATTAGCAGCAATCTATTAGTTTATTTGCATTTTTTTTTTTTGTAGATCTCAGTTTTTATGTTATATCCTTCTACTTTAGATCGGAAGATTATATTTTGTTTGGTCTTCAATTTGATAATGACCTATTATTCAGATTTCTGTTTTATTTTTCTTTTCAAGTTTTGATTTTTGTTTCCAAGATATTTTTTTTTTCCTTTAATTATTTTTTATCAACCGAATTGACTTATATTTTGATATAATTTGGTTTGTTGTGTCACAAATCGATTAGTTTGTAACTGTTTTTTTTTATGTGATTGTTTTTAGGTTTCATATTGATGTGTTCTGTATTTTCTATCTTAGTAGAAAATTTTAATTACAATTTAATTTGAGTCACAAATGTTGAATTTGAAGTTTGAGCTTTAGGCTTTTATTTTCTCTTATTATAATTTATTTTTGTTTCTAAAGATTTCTCTCTATCATCCTATTATGATTTTAAACAATAAAAAAAAATCAATCATATTCAACCATCATCATCACAACTACAACCTTTATACAGCAATATCAATAATCTTTAAAGCAATAAAATCAAAAATCCACAAACCTAGATGTGATGAAGGAATAAAATATTAGAATCCGTATCGATATCAGATTTCTAAATTTATGGATATATCGAAGATATTATCGATATTGATGGATATTCGGTAAAAAACAAAATGATGAATATTTACATTTAAAGTTAGAATTTTTTTGTATAACTTTACAACAAGTTTAAACAAGTAATTATATATCACATGAATCATATTTCAATGATAAATTAATATATTTATGAGTTTAATATAAATTATAAAATAGATAGGGTTTTTATATAATTTTTAAATTTGAGTATTTAATAGAATAATATTTTATTTCACTTTTAGAATATTATATACAATATAAAAGATTAAATATTTAATAAACAAAATTATCATTAAAATATATATAAATATTTCTATACTTTCAAGATTATATTATAAATCATAATTCATGTATAATAATACATTGTATGTCTGAAATTTAAAATCAAAATGAATTCATTACTGGTTCAAATACATAAGATACATTTCTATCTTAATTTGAACAACAATTTTCCTAGGAAAACGTGCTAACTTAGTTTTCAAGGTGGTTATTAATATGTCACACGTATGTTGTTTAATCTTTTCCAACTGATCTATGAATTTGGTAGTTTGAATTTACTCAACTTAGTGGATATTGTTGATCTGTATGCATAGGTATTGCATATGGCATTTATGGAGAAGGATAATCAAATATACTGCACCACTATAACTACCATAATATGGTACATGAAAATCTGACCTCGTTTGTGAATCACCCAAAGAACTATTTTCTTTGTCCATATTCATTGAGGAGAGAGTCATATTCAAATAATCTTCATCAATTTGACTTGTTCCTCCATATTTTCTACCACAATTTTGATCAAAATTATTTGCATGAGCATCCTAACCTGCCGCACTAGCATTCCAACCCATTGCACCAGCATCCCAACCTCCGGCATGAACATCCCAACTTGTTGCACCAGCATTCTAACATTTTGCACCAGAATCCCAATCTCCTCCATCATCTCCATTATCTTTTCCTCCACTATTTCCATCAGAAGTATGTTGGTCATCGGAAGAGCTCATAACAGTAACTCCACGATCTACACCAACTTCTTCTCTAATCACTTGTTCAACATTTATTCTCATGTCCCGAGCATGAGAAGCAATTTGTAGATCAGGATTTCCCTTATCATCATCCAAATAGGCAAGTCTAACCCAATCAAAAAAAGGATTCTCATTATCGTCCCTTACTTCAGTAGCTACTTGAAGTAGATCCATAAAATCAGTTTTATCTACTTTATCTTTTTCAGCATCCCTAAGTTTCAACTTCATATTATAATAATAATAAACAAGTTGTTCAAGCTTAGAATAGGTAAGACGGTTTCTTTGTTTTGTATGAATTAAAGTAAATGTAGACTAATTTCTTTTGCATGCAGAATATGATACTGTTTGTGACAGTATGCGAACTGCTATTGTATGCAATGATGGAGCACAATTTTCATATATTACCCACCAATCAGCTGCAATAAAAATTATTAAGTATTATAAGTATGAATACCGTTTGAATGATATTATAATTTATTATTATTACATAGATTTTTGTAGTAAAACTTATATACCCGGTTGCATTTTGCTTCTAGCTACCATAACTGCTCGTTCACCAAAACTTTTATTTCCATCTTTAAAGTATGTAAGCTACATTCATGACTTATGAGATCAGTACGTAAATAATATATATATATATGAGTATATGACACAATACTCCCATGCAAAGAAGTTATAATATTGGAATTATAAAATTGATTGTAAGTTAACACTTTTTACCTCATTTCTAAAATTAGCAATCCCTACAGTTTTAGGGTCTAATTGCGTATAGACAATATGTACAGCTTTCAAAAGATCTGAATTATATTTAATATTGTCTCTATATTGGTACTTTGGGTTCAAATAATAAGCTAGAAGAATGAAAAGTACTAATTTTAGTATAAATAATAAAATAATTTTCAATATAGATTATTTGAACAATAATTTAAGTGTTTAAGATTAATTTTTTTAAAAAAATATTACAAAATATCCCTGGATTTCGGGATGAAATTCACAATATTTCAGAAATATTGGGATATTTTGAGAATATCGGGAGATTTTTATGGATATTTCGAAATCGACCGGATATTTGCTAGATAATGGATATTACCCCGGTTTCGATATCGGTCTCTAAAATATGGATATATTGGTAGATATGTCGATTTTAAGTTCCTTGGATGTGATGCCTTTAGTAGGGATGGCAATTAAACCCGAATCCGTGGGATCTGCCCAAACCCAACCCGCTTAAAGAGGGTTTGGATTGGGATAAGTGTACCTGTGGGCGGGTTTGGGTTTGAAAACTGTACCCGTCACTGGTTTGGGTTCGGGCATGGATTTGGAAAAAAAATCCAAACCCCAACCCGCGAACCCGTGTAACTATGAAAACCTCTTCAAAACGACATCGTAACCTATGGATTTTTCATTAAAAATACTTGATATTTGATAATGATGTTTGCAGATACTTTTCAACCACCAAAAATACTACCTTAGTTTTGTGTTGGGGCATCTATATAAATTCTCCAAGCTGTACAAAATCAGGATGTTTGATGGAAACCTGACAATTTTATATTGTGCTTCACAAATTGATATGAGAAGCCAAGGCAAATATCATTATTGTTTACAAACCTAACAAAACCATTCATGCAAATATATGGAAACATTACAAGTCACTCAAATGGGGAGGCCTTTCTAGTTTTAATCAGGCAGGAATTCTATCAATTATTTATGATTGCAAGGTAAATCAAAAGGTGAAACACATAATGAGAGTGGATTTTTGTATGGATTTTTTTTTTTTTGATGTTCTAGTTTTTTTAATCTATTTATACTTTTACTGATAAAATGATAAATGTTCACGGGTTCGTGGGTCCACGGTAACCCGTGGGTGCCACACCCATCTACAAGTCCTCTGAAGTTCGCGGGTTCGTGGGTGGGTATGGATGTTGCTTAAATCCACGGGTGGAACCCGAACCCGCTACATTTCATGAGTTCATGGGTGGGTTTGGATGTCATTTTCCTTCGCAGGTTTGGGTTTGGGTTTGGTTTTTCGCAAACCTGCCCGAACCCGCCCCATTGTTATTCCTAGCCTTTAGATCTAGTAGTAAGACGTTATTTTAATGGATAGCCAATGTGGTTATGGTGACCAAAACCAATGGAAAGTGGCGTATGTGTGTGGACTACACTGATCTCAACCGAGCTTGTCCAAAAGACAGTTTCCTTCTCCCTAAAATAGATCAGCTGATTGATTCCCAGGCAAGCAACAAGCTTCTGAGTTTCATGGACGCTTTCTCGGGGTATAACCAGATCATGATGCACCTCATAGATCAAGACAAAACTAGCTTCATCACCACATAAAGTCTTTACTGTTATAAGGTGATGCCTTTCGGACTCAAGAACGTTGGAGCAACATACTAGCGCTTAGTGAACAATCTATTCAAGCAACAGATAGGGAAGTCCATGGAGGTGTACATAGACGACATGATTACTAAGTCTTAGACAACAGATCAGCATCTAGAGGATTTGCGACAGACCTTCCAGATAATAAAGGAGAATCAGATGAGGTTGAATCCAGCTAAGTGCGCTTTTGGAGTAGTGGCAGACAAATTTCTTGGCTTTATGGTGCATGAAAGAGGAATCAAAGCTAACCCCAAAAAGATCAAGGCCATCGTGGATCTTGAATCTCCTACTACTGTTCCGCAAGCCCAAGAATTGAATGGCAGAATTGCGGCCTTAAGGCGTTTCATATCCCAATCTACTAACAAGTATTTACCTTTCTTCAAAATCATTAAGCATGGTAAGAAGATGAAGTGGGACCAGGAGAGGGAGCAAGCATTCCAGTCCTTGAAAATGTATTTGGCCAGCCCGCCTTTGCTGGTGAAGCCACTACCTGGGAAGAACTGCAACTCTATTTAGCAGTATCAGAAACTACTACCAGTGGGGCCATAGTAAAGGAATGTGGTGACGAGGTTCAAAGGCCAATTTACTATGTGAGCCGTGCTCTGACAAAATATGAGAAGAATTACACCCCTTTGGAAAAGCTCGCCTATGCATTAATAACTACAGCCAGAAAGCTCCGACCATACTTTCAAGCCCACACAATTGCGGTAGTAACAGACCAACCACTCAGGCAATTCCTCCAAAGACCAGTCGTATCAGATAGGTTTGTCTTGTGGGCTCTAGAGCTCACTCAATATGACATAAAGTATAAGGTAAGAACGACAATCAAGGCTCAGGCCTTAGCTGACTTTGTGGCAAAATTCAACACGATTCCAAATCCATAACCAACTGTGATACCAAGCCACGACTCAGAGTCCCAAGAATGGCCTATTGGTTACGGGATCTGGGTACTATACATTGATGGAGCATCAAATCAAACCGGATGTGGAGCCGAATCATCCTTACTAATCCAGACAGTGTTGAGTGCAGCCATTGTTTTAGGTTTGAATTTAAAGCCACTAACAACAAGGGAGGGTATGAGGCGCTATTAGCAGGAATGAAAGTAGCCGAAGAGTTGGGGGCTGACTTCCTCCTAATTAAAAGTGACTCCCAGCTTGTGGTCAATCAAGTATCCGGCGTTTACCAAGCAAAGGGAGACAACATGATAGTTTACCTCAAAAAGGTCCAAGAAGCAAGAGCAAGATTCAAATGTGTAAAGATGGAACAAATCCCTCGAGAGAAGAATCAGCGAGCGGATGTTTTAGCCAATATTGTCGTAACTAGAGGACATGTACCACCTAGAGGAGTACCTCTCTAACTGATACTCCAATCCAGCATAGCTAAAAGGTGGGAAGTGACTCCTATAAGCTGTTTGCCATGCTGGATGGATCCCATAGCAGAACACCTCCAGAATGAGATCCTGCCAGTAGTCCCGGATCAAGCACGCAAGCTTAAGAGAAATGTGACTAGATACTGCCTGGTGGAAGGATACCTCTATCGAAAAGGAAAATCCCTCCCTTTGTTGAGATGTCGACATCCCGATGATGCCCAGTGGGCTCTAAACGAAGTACACGTAGGGGACACGGCAACCATGTGTTGGGAGAAAGTTTAGCCTACCAAGTTCTTAAAATAGGGTATTATTGGACCACTCTCCATCAGGACGCCAAGAAATTTGCACAGCCATGTGAACCTTGTCAGAAGACTGCAAACCTCCACCATATGCCTCATAAGAGGCTTACTTCGATTAGTACTCCTTACCCTTTTGCCATTTGGGGACTAGACCTAATTGGTCCTCTTCCTACTGCCCTTGGTCAGGCCAAGCACGATGTAGTAGCTATAAATTATTTCACCCGATAGGTAGAGGCGAAATCTCTCACCAAAATTACTGAAGCAAACACCACTAGTTTTGTTAAGAAGAACATCGTATGCCGATTCGGCAGCCCGATGGTCATAATCACTGATTTGGGTAAACAATTTAACATAGTAAATTTTAGGAAATTCTGTGAAGGGCGAGGTATTGATCTTCGTTTTGCATCAGTGGCTCACCCACAAACAAACGGGCTTGTAGAGGCCACCAATAGGACAATCAAGAAGCTCTTGAAGAAAAAGCTCCAACAAAAAAAAGGTAAGTGGGTAGATGAATTCCCAAACGTGCTATGGCCATATCGAATCACCAAGAGGACTGTTACAGGTGAGACCCCTTATTCATTGGCTTTTGGGACATAAACAGTCTCACCTATCAAGCATAAGCTAACATCATTCAGAGTTCAACACTTCGAACCAAAAGATAATAATGTGAAACTAAGTGCTAGCCTAGACCTCCTCGAAGTGAAACGGGATAAAGTTACAGAACAAGTAGCTGCCTATCAGAGCAAGATAGCCAGATGTTTCAACAAAAAGGTAAAGACACGGAATTTCAAAGAAGAAGACTTGGTCCTAAGAAAAGTAACTCAGAATACATGGAAGAGGTCTGACAGGGTACTAGCCCCTAACTAGGAAAGTCCCTACCTGATAAAAATGGTGGTTCGGAAGGGGGCTTGCAAGTTAGAAGACATGGAAGGCTACCTGATAGATCACACTTGGAATGCCAATCATCTTAAGAGATTCTACCCTTAGGAATTCAAAAAAAAAAAAAAAAAAAAAGGTAAAGGTTTATATTGGATGGTACACATGCCTCGATCTGCTTTGTATTTTTTTACAAATCCAATAAAGACAGTTTTTTTTTTTTTTTTTTTTGCCTCCCCTGTATGATTCTCCAAAATTCGCCTTACCGGAATCCCCAAGTGTCGCCTTACTGACTTCTTGCCATGACTGATCACCTCAAGACCAGGAAGAGCTGCATGGCACTCCTGCTGCCTTGGTCGAGGAATACCCTCCACCAAGAAGTATCTGGTGCATAAGTGCTGAAATGGTGTAGCTACCTACCAAAATAAGGGTCGGGGTCTATAGAGCCTAATAGCTCGCCCCATCCTCCAAAACTAAGAGACTCCATATGGATCTTCTGAAGCCTTGGACTAGGAATACCCCTCCCCCCTTCCTGTCCAAGAAAAACCTGGTGTTAAAATGGCCTTAGTTTCCTACGAAGGCGGATCACCAGATGGATCGGGATACCTCATTAAAGTACATGGTACCTCACTTCACAATTATTTCTACATGGAAAACTTGGTGCTAAAATGGCCTTAGTTACCTACCAGGGCGGATCACCAAAGGGACCAAGATACCTCATTGGAATACATGGTACCTCACTTCACAGTTATTCCTATATAGAGAGTCTAGTGCTAGATTGGCCTTAATTGTCTACCAAGACTGATCATCAGACAAACCAGATTATCTTATCTAGACACCAGAAATTTCACCTACCTATCATACGGGATTGATTTCACACCATGATTTCTTACGAGGGGAATTAACGTGAGTTCAAACCAGCAGTGTTCCAATCAAGGCAGTAAATAAAAAAATAAAAAAAATAAAAAAAGCCTCATTCAAATGAGTGAACCTATCATGGCCTGACACGTGGCTCGCTCATTAATTATAAGCGTGCTGAAGAAGGGTTTCCTCCAAAACAATTGAAACCAGCTAGACGAGTTGAACAAAATCCTTCACGTGTTTTTTAATCCTGACTCCAACCCCAGATAGGTACCGATGTTCAAGTCAGGGGGAACTTCTGTTAACCGCTAAAAGTGGCAGGGGTCCAAAGAAGGATTTTTCATTTGAACCAAAAAATATTTGGAGTATAAAGACGTTATAGAAGAACCTCCCAGTACCCCGTCACTAATTTGACTGGATATATACCTTCTGGCAATCCAAATCAAGATCATGGGCCCTTAGGCCTCAAAGACATCAAGAGACACAGAAGTTAGGGTTCTAAAGACCCTGATACCACCTGATCCAAGTACCCCGCTTCTATACGAGATTGGTATCCCAATATCCTGCTTTACTGATAACAAAATCCAATAAGAGGCAGGATATCTAGGTATCCCGATTCCTCTTAGAGATAGCCCACTAAGCAGTAAAGGTATCAGAAACAACAGGTCATCAAAGTAAAACTAGGCATGCCAAGGTCAAGCTACAAAAAAAGACAGTAAGACGTCAATATTTAAATGAAAAAGGTAATTGAAAAGGTAATGGATTCACTCCTGCCAGTCAAGAGTTCTACTTGAAAGCAAAGTCAACTTTATCAAATTCCGCCAAAAAAGGGATCGCTTGATTCCCTGAATCAATCTCACAATCTTCTCGCCGATCGCCATGGAATATCCCATAAAATCGCTAAGCCACTAGACCGAATTTAGGGGAGTGCTCAGTAAGAAAAGGGACCTATATATAGAACATGATTCTAGAGAACAAAGGATGGAATGTTCTGTTTACTACTTATCAACACGCATGAGAGCACCACCACGGAGAGTTCCTCTCCCTTCTCCATAACCATTGAAGATTTTACATGTACTAGGGCTGAATATAATTTTGAATAAAAGAGGGGGAGAAGGAACTGTGTTTTTATCATATTATCTTTTCTTATTTGTCGTGCCCACCATTCTCATTTTATTTCACTAAACAAACCCCCCCTCCTATAGGTATCGAACCACTTAATACCTCTCCGGACGGGATCCGCAGAGATCTTGGTCCCTTTAAAGTTGTTAATTGGAGTTTCCATCCCGGAGACAATTTTCGGTTAACAATCTCTCATAATTAATTGATAAGTTTTGAGAAATTAAAACAAATACGAAAATGAATTAAACCCTAAATTGAAGAGAAAATAATGAAATGAAAACAAAAAGTAGAAAATCATAAACGTACCATTTTTGAAAGAATTGAAGAGGAAAAAGAACTTGGCTCTCTTCTAATTCTTTAGCGTTTGATTTGTTGAATGATGCGATCTTTTTTGGTGTTTAACAGACACCCAAATAATTAAATTTAACTGAAATTTTAGCATAATTAACAACAAAAATAAATAATCAACATTTTCCTAGATGAATCATGCAAAGAAATTCGTTAGGAAGAACAGGAGAGAAAAGGGAAAAAATGTTTCAATGTTTATCTCTTGTTTTGTTTAGAGATGGGAAGGACCCAGAAGGAAAATAATAGGATTTGTATAATAGAGAGATATCTAGTCCGCCGCTTGGACTCTAATAGTTTTTTTTAAATATATTTTTTCTTTCTTTCACTTGTATATTTTAAGTCAATTTTACTTTCAAAAAAATTATTAAAAAAAAAAAAATGAAACTAATTTTTTTTTTTTTAAAGGATGCTATAATCAACTGACATATCACTCTTTTAATAACTATTGATTTAGGTCAAGTCCATATCATTACCTCTAGCCTCTTATGACATGTTTACTAATCAGGAATCCTTTCTAGGAAAGGGAATTAAGTTACTGTTTTTTGAATTCATGTGTTTACTAAATTTGTTGGGAATTAAGTTCCATGGACCTCACACATATATCAGGAATTAAATTCCTGAATGAAAGGGAACTTGATTCCTCCCACCCAACCTAGGAATCAAATTCTCTTTCCTAATTAAAAAGGGAATTCATGTATTTTTACTAAAATATCCTCATCTAACAATAACAAATAAATAAATAAAACAACTATATTTCTATTTTGTCATTTTCTTTCGGAATTGTTCTCTATCTCTTTTGTTCATTTTTTTCTCCATATCTTTTTCTTCTCATATAAAATTATGTTTTAAAGAAAATTATATATAAATATATACGAACTGTGAATTATTAAAAAAAAATAAAAATAAAAATAAAAAATAAAAAAAATAAAAAAAAACTAAATTGCGACTTTGGTTTGGTACATATGAATCATAATAACAATAATAATAATAAAAATAATACAACTTTGATTTCACGCTGACTTGAATTTCATGATTTTGTTTTGAATTTATTTCTTTTTAATTCTTTTTTTTAAAACTAATATATACTATGAATCAAAGGTAATAGCATAAAATAATTATGTTTTCAAATGTACATAATTTCTCAATTTTTAATTAATATTAAACTAATAAGTTAAAATTTTATAATATAAAATGTTAATTATTTTTATTACAGTGTTGTGAGTAATATAAAATATATTTTTTGATATTAAAAAAAAAAAATTCAACCTACTATATATATAAGGATAATTTTTAATCAGTTTTGTATCATCCTCATTCCATTTTTTATCCTTAAAAGGTTGGTAAACGTTGGAATGAAATTTAGTAACTTAATTTTGATTCCCCTCCATTCCTTTTCCAATGGAACTTAATTCCGACACTTTTCATTCCCCGATTAATAAACACGCCCTTAGTAAATAACCATCTAAATTCATAATAATTTGAGTAAAATATTTAACAATGATTTAACCTATTTAGAATTTTAAATTAAGATAAATTTTGGAAATTACTATACAATACATGTTGTGTTACTATTATGAAGACATGTCTATTAAGTAATTTTATAAACTCGAAGGATTGTATTTGTCATTTGACTTTTAAAAAAAAAAAAATGCTATAACTAAAATCTTACTAAAAGTTATATATTAAGTAATTATATAAAGTTTAAGGTTATAATTTGTAATTTTACTTTTAAAGAATTTTTTTTTTTTTTTTAAAGTCCAAGAAATTTATAAAAAAAAAAAAAAAAAAAGGAAGCTATAATTCCACTTGACACTTCACTCTTTATATATACAGTATAGATATAGGATATTTATATAATATATAAATATATTATATTATATATATAATATATAATAATATAATATAAATATATAATATATACTATTTAATATATTATATTATATTATATTATATATATATTACTTGAAACTGTCAAGAAAAAACTGTCTTTCTTGACAGTTAAAAACCGTCAAGAAAAAACTGACAAGATAGACAATTTTTTTTTTTTGGCAATTTTTTCTTAAAAACTGTGAAAAACTAAAAACTGTCAAGAAAGACTATCTTTATTGACAGTTTTTTCTTGACAGTTTTTGAAAACTGTCAACAAAGGTGGTTTTTCTTGTAGTGTGTAGTCTACCCTCGGATCTAGTGAATCACCTAGCCTATTTCCTATCCGAGATGTAACTTACACCTCTAGAAAACAATTTCTTATCCAAGACGCTCATGTCTCTAGGAAGATTCCGTGCTTGTCCATCCGGATCCCCTTGATCCTAGACAAGACTTTTCGCTTAGTTATCTGGATCCCCTTAATCCTAACTAAGACTTCACGCTTGACTATTCGGACCACATGTCCTAGCCAAGTCTTCTTACTTTAAACAAAGCTTCACTCACTTTGAAAAAGACTTCAACATTTTGCAAAGCAAAATGATCTAAGTGATGTAAATGATGCAAACACATTCAAATAGAAAAAGTTGATCATACAAACTCTATGAACATGCAAGTGATACCTAGAATATACTATCAACACACAATCACAAAGTTATCTAGAAATCAAAGCATGTGAATCAATAAGAACTAGATTAGGCTATTCAATAATCACACTCAAAATCCTATTTTTTAGATCATGAAATTAAACCTAGAAATCATCATGAAGCACATCATACAAGTTATTTCTAGAATCAATTTCAAGTAAATCAAGTTTAGCTAAAAGATATTCAAAGATGATCACAAAGCTAAAACTCAACAATCAATTAATCAAACAAATCTAGAATATGAACTAACGTCATCCTTAATACATTTCATTTATCAAATATGAAGATTAAATGAGATGATCAAAAGAGAAAGTAAGAAGAAGATGTTTCACCAACAAATGATGAACCAAGAACTGAAATCTGTTCACTGCTAAAAATCACGATATCATCTGGTTCTCAAAATGCTTAAAGTTTGTTCCTCTCTTCAAGACCAACAGTTTTTGCTTTTGAATCACTTGATTCGGATTTCAAATGAGAGAGATATGATCAAAACAAAAAATCAAAAACTTGAAGAAATTTTTGCACTCTTTCTTTTTCAATTTTTTCTTCACACAAATTTAGAAGGAAGAAGGAAGATATTTAAAAGAGGGAAGAAGGGAGATTCAGTGGCCAACCAAAAGAGGCCATATCACCCATCCCCGTGAGAGGCGCATGACCCTCATGGGACAGAGGGGTGTTGAGGCCGTGAGCCTCACGGGCTTGCCTCTCTCACTCTCTTCTCGCATTCTTCGGTTGTATTCGGGCATCCAAACTCTGAATTCAAATCCGTTTTCAGATCACGAATTATGACTCCCTCACACACAAGGAAAACTATGAAACTTTGCAAAATGGTTGTGAATTCTAGTCGATACCTGACGAAGAAGACATCACAACATATGAGAACGTAAAGTAAAGTAGCGTAGCTTTCTAGTCTGGACTCGAAACTTAATGACTAAGTAACCGAAATGACCGGAACTCAATAATAAATCATATGAGATCATGTTAAAGTCCAAAATAAATAAAAACAAAAAAAAAAAAAAAACAAAGTCACACAAGTATGCTATTTCCTAGAGATAGTCCTAGAACATGGAATTTCACAATGTTTGTTAATATGAGTTCAATGCATGTACATACTTTAATAAATGTGTGAATGTGTTATAGCAAATATAGCACAACAATACAGGGACACACATGTATGAATTGTGTGTGTACACTTACGCCTTGCAAATGAAAGAAGTGTTTTGATACCTTAGCATCCAAGTATGCGATTTTCCTCTTAAAGACGATATTTGCATAAGAAATTATTTTTCTCATTTGAAGCTTCTTTTCACCAAGAACCACCTAAGCAATTAATCATTACAAATAAAGAGAGTTTTGCTATGGAATCAAGCCAACACAAATTTAAATCCTAACAAAACCTTTCTATAAACTTGAGGATAGTCTCAGTTAAGGAGTAACTTTCTAAAGGCAAGCGATTTGTCTCGGTTATAAAGTTGTGGCAAGGTATTTTCACTAGGCCCGATGGTAGACTAGGAGTTGATAGCTTAGGGAGTATATCATGTGTCAAGTTTCGTTTCACATTTCATTACTTCCATATCTTTTATTGATTGTATCACTGGTGAATTGTATTCAAAATTGTGTTTATTAAAGCAATTCATTTGTTAGACACACCAAGTGTCCACATTATTGTTCCGTGAAAAAAAAGTTTGGAAGGATTTAGGCCTATACCTAGTCACCCCCCCCCCCCCCCCCCCCCCCCCAACCCAACGTATATATTACACTATAATTGCTTTAGGAATTTCATTTTAAATATTGTTTTTATTTAGTCATATTATTTTTTAATATTCTTGTTTTAATTCATTTTTGCTTAGATTTAGAGAGTGAAGTGATTTTAGTAGTGGATTTATGATGGTTGAGATGTTGAATATGTACTTCATTTTATATCTCTTGTTGGATGATTTTGTGCATACATGGACAGGTAGAAGGAACGCAGTCCATGAGAAACCCGGCTCTTACCTAGCGTGCAGTATCAAGATGTGACCAAGCACAAGAGGTAACCCCATTGTCCAGGTTAAGACTGGTCGGTCATGCCTACTAGACTAGAACTGATCATCAAACCCAGTTAGGTTGAAACATCTATCGTCCCTAAAAGCATTCTGGAATGACCTATGAAGCTCCTAGCAAGTGGCAGCTTCTGCCAAAGGCTAACGATAGCCCTCATGTAGGGTCACATGGGAAGGGAGAAGGAACCGAGGTAACCTGCAAAACCCCAACACCAGACCATTAATGCAAGATAGCAAGCATAGAAGAGGAAGGATAAGCAATCAACGACTAGGATCACTTAGTGGTCGCGCTTCATCAACGGTCCCCTCCCCCTCCACCTAAGCCCTGGTCGAAGTCAACTACCTCATGCACGAAGGTGGAAGCTATGTTTCCCTAACAAAACACTCGTAGAAGCCTAGCAAGCACAAAGAAGGAAATGGTGGAGAAGGGCATCTGATAATGTGCAGTGGGAAGAGCGTTGATGTTGTCCCCTGCAAGGCCAAACCTTAACAGTGACGTCCCACAACAGCGAAAACCTCCTTTGACCAACCAAGCACCTCAAAACGCCATACAATCACCACATCAACCCTACTGAAGCATCCATAAGGACCTAAGGCGTATGTGGAGCAATCATGGCCCTTAAGAGCACGTGTTAACCACGGTCCCAGTTCAAAGCAACGGTTTGGATTGGTTCCGCCCATTTCGGCCTAGGGACTAGGGCTCTCACCTACCCAAGCTAGGATCTTAGCATGGGACACACCCCAGTGGCACCATCCCAGCCCTCTAGCTCCTACCACCTCAACAGTTGACTTAGAGGAACAGTGGGGATCGAGCCGAGAATTTCTACCTAAACGATCATCCTTCACCTACCCCTTCAGCATGTACACTATAAATACCCCAACTCTCAACCAGTAAAGGGGTTGTTGGCCTTGGAAATCTTAAGCAAGTCTTAAAGAGAACCCCGCCTAGTTCAATCTCTTTTGTGTTTACCTTACTTTGCTACTACCCCGCCTAGTTCAAGCTCCTATGTGTTTACCCTACTTATTAGTTTTGCCTAGCCGCAGGCTACTCTCGATACCCTTCATTGTACCGGTTGTAGCAATGTCAGCCTCGACATGAGCTGTCATATTTAATGTATCACTTCGGCGATTAATAAAAGAGCATTTTGTTACTATTATAGTGTTTTCTCCATCCTACCTCTAAAGGATCCACCTCAACCTCATACCTTATTAGGACCGGCCTAAGAGCCTTACGCTGGTCCCTGGTAACCGGTTCAAGGGCTTTCACAGATACCTACCCCGACGGGAAAGAGCCACGCCCTACCCAGTCAGGGCCAACCGCAGTGCACCAGTACATCGTGGGCAACCGTTATCCCGGAGACATCCGACAAATTTTTCAAGGTAACACCTACTTTTTCTTTCAAGAACTGAAACAACCTTCTTTGCCTTTTTTAAAAAAACAACAATGTCAACTGATAGCTTAGACAAGCTTCTCAACCAAAATGAGAATGATTCGGTTGATAGCTCTTCCCTAATTTCGAGGAAGAGGGGTAGAGAGGGATGCGGCGCCGTTGGGAGTTCTGCCCCGACCCAACGCTGTCATTCTAGCAAGAATATGACGCACCCGAACTAGTTCTACTAAAACTACTAATACCTGCCCTATTCTGCCTCGACTATTCTAAAGGGACACACAAGTGTTTCACCCTTTGCAAGTGCACAAGTCATTCAACTCGTATAGGGTGCACAAGTACAAGTTATCGTTCCCATGAGAACTAGGACATATAGAAAGTTAAATAACTAGTCAAATGCTTCGAAAAATAATAAAGTAACTTATTAATGCTTAAAAAGGCTAATCTAAAGAAAACTTAAATGAGATTGATGATTAATGAGATAATGATGCTAGGGGAGGTATGAAATTAACAATGATACACCACCAAGTAACCAATCTTATAAGTTTTAGACCAAAATCACGAAGGCTAGTTCCATTTATATTTTAAAGCACACTCAACAACTCATTCAAAGTATCCTCTAAAGTCTTAGATGGAACATTAAGTAAGTGTTTGGTCGTGGAACTGCGATCGAGAGAGTGGGTTTACAAAGATATTACCATTAATCAACACACTCTACTTAAGGAGTTATTAGATGACAATAAACAATTCAAAAGTTGTAAAGTAAGTATTTCATCAATTCCTAACACAAATTACAAATACATGTTCTTCAAAAGTCTATGAGAAACATGTCATGATTTAGTCATTTAAAACATTGATAAGCACAAGGTGATTATTTCTAAAGAAGAGTGATAAACAAGGTGGCTCACATCATTACTTTCATAGATCCCCCAACAAAAGTGATTTAGTTACACATGATATCTAAGAATAGCATAAGAAAGAAGAAAAGGAAGAAATACAACCGTGAATTCTTGTTAGATTCCAAAAAAGAACAACCCTTCTCTGTAGCAAATACAATCAAAGATTATCAAAAGTAGCTCTCAAGAGCTGATCTAACTAATTACTTAACTAAGATAAGTGTTTTAAGGCTTAAGTAATTGAAAATGATCAAGAGATTTCTTAGAGCTATTCTATGCTAAAGGGAGAGTCTAATTATCTTCTAATATCTCTCACTTCTTTTTATTACATCAGAAAAGTGTATATTTATATATTTAGGTTGAAGTTGGGCATGGAATTGGCATAAATGTCCTCGACGCGTCTTCCGCAGGTTATGTCCCGTAGTTACATCCCGGGGGTCTTCCTCCAGAGCCTCCATAGCTTTGGATCCCTTGTTTCGCGGCCTTTTTCTCGCGAACAAGAACCAACAAGCTTTATTAGAAATTCTCGGCGGGCTCACACCTTCTACATGGTAGGTAATGTCCCACAGATTGAACCTACGACATAATTCCCAGCAAGTTCAAGTCTTCTGGCTGGCGGGCAATTTCTCTCTAAATTCATCCCGCGGCTTCGTACCACGAGCTCTTTCCCATGAGGTTCTTCTTTCATTGGCTTTTACTCCTATTTTGACCTCTTTTCTCCAACTTCATGCCAACACCTTCATAAATAGGTATATTACATGTACTTAACTAAAACACACATTATATACACAAAAGTTCTCTAAAACGAACACATAAGGTAGGAAAAGGGAGCGCTAAATGTGAACATTTGGAGCACGATCAAACCCCCAAACCTATCTTTTGCTTGTCCTGGAGCAAAACAAAGAAAGGAAAAACAAAAATACTGAGTAAACTAAACTAATTAAGCTAATTAAGCTAATCCACTTTCATAGGAAATACCATGGCACTTGGCACGTGTCACACGCCTTTTAAACCTCTAGGTGCTCCTAGTAGAAGGAGTGTAGTCTCTTGAGGGTTTACCATATACGATACCCATAAACACAACTCTGCAATTCAACAATGAGATGCAACAATATATACAAACAAAAACTTCATGCAAGCTAAGCATTCTAAATCAAGACTAATAAAATTCAACTTCCCTCTAAAACAACACGTAATGCCAGTATGCCAACACTCAGGATGATTTTGGTCTACGAATTGATAAACTAATTGCATAGGGGTGAATTCGCCTTGACTTCTAGATCTCACGGATTCAACTCAATCTTCTATCAGAGTCTTAGGCTTTCTCTCTTCAACCACATGCGTTTGTGGAAGTTATGTAAATAAAATTCAAATTTCAACGCATGTGAATACTTAAAACAACGCACTTTATAAGTGAATGATCTCATGAATGAATTGATGAACCATGAACGTGGAGTGAACATGTTTTGACTCGTATTCTCAAGCTAGACTTTCTAAAAGATCAGCTAGGGCTTTCCTTAGGTTGTAATGGGGCCAAGGGTGATTTTTAGGGTGAATGGAATGAATTTGATGGAAATCTAAAGATGTTGATCAATTTAACAATACTATTCTACTAGCCCATTACTCATATGTCTACAAGTGTCTAGGCTAAGATTAACATTTTGATGATTGTACTGATTTGTACTCAATTTCGAGTTTGGTTCTGAAATTTTGCGTCAGGTTTGAATCATGGTAAAAAAAATTTACACTATTTTAATCGGTTAGAATTTTTAGGACCAGACGTAAAAATTCAATAATAGACATGACTAAAGAATTATTCACCAATTAATCATAGTTTGTTTCAAAAAAAATAATGCACTGTAGGTCTGTAGTTTATATCTGAATGAGCCAAAATATGGACTTTGTTGATGGGCCTAGAGAGAGATAAAAGTATAGTGAGGTGGCACGTGATGATTGGGATTTCAAACATTAATGACGTGATATTCTATCAAATTTATTTGTTTGTTTAATCATGAAATTAAATCCAGCGCAATAGCTCCCATCTCTCCTTCACTTTTGAGTGTTGAATTTCCCTCCCTTTTCTCGTCTCCAACCATGAGAAACAGCGACGTATGGGCTCTTGAGGACGGCTGTGAAATTCGTGGCGATGTCAACGGATCCGGCGTCGTTTTAGGAGTGGACGGAGGTGCAACCTCCACGGTGTGCGTGTGTATGCCTTTACTTGCACTCTTGTCCGCTCACAAACTTCCAGATTCTGGTTTTGCTTAATTATTATTGTTTTTTTATAATATTATAATCTTAGAATCTTCTTTTATTCTGGTTTGCAGTCGTCTAATTTGGATTTTTTATATAAAAGGATGTTATTTATACCCCATTATTTTATTTTAATTCACTGATTTAAGATGGAAGAAATCAAAGCTAACTTTAATGGGGGCCATCATCCTAATCAATGTGGTAAGGCATCAAATATAAATTCTGTTGCCCATCACCCAACAAAATTTGTAACTCTTTGCATAAGCAAAAATACAAAAAACAAAAACAAAATTTTTGAATCTCGTTCAAGGTGACGAGGAAGAAATAAATTAGGCAAGGAAGTAGGTTAAAACATCAGTGCATCACCCTTTTCATCCTTGAGTACAACTGTACAAAGATGGTTTTCTAGCTACTATACTTGAACTTGCTTTGTCATTTAATAGTGTTGGGGCTAATTATGTTCTTTCCTTCGTTTTTAGAAAAAATTTCCTCGAAGGGCTTTTGGCTAAAAAAATGTTTTGAGTTCAGATAACTGCATTATTTCCAAAATTTTATACAAGAAAAGCAGCCAAATTAATCTTGTTTTGAAGATCCCATAATCCTTGATGACAATTTATTCTTGTTTTTGAGTTTTTGATATTGTTTTTGTAATTCATTGGGACAGTGGCTGTCTCGAATTGGAGAATGGTTCTCTCGAATCAACCAAACACTATTATTGCAATATTATCCACATTCATATCTCAGATTCAATTTTGCATCACACTTCTTGATCATGTCCTTCAAAATAATGGATGTATTTAGGGTTTGACAACATCAGTTGTGCTTCCCTTCTTTGTCATCCAAGTTTACTCAGAATTGGAGGTTTGTGTTTTCCTGTTGTGCGGTCAAACGGGACCCCCAATGAATCATGCCGTTCTTTGTGTTGTTCTACGTATTGATTCAACTGAAAACAAAGATAATCATTTTGTGGAAAGCAAAGGGTAACCATGATTTTGTACTCATTGTTTGCAAAAATAAAAAAGGAACCTCATTTGTCTTTATTGTAGCATAGACCATATATTATATCAAACATATTCTATCTTTTGCCTTGCTTCTTTCTTTGATGAATTTCAAACGCACTTTAGTTTCACAAACCTTATATTGATTTGATCAACTAAATTTTTCATCTGTAATGATCATCCCTAAGATTTCTTCCTTTATGTGCCCATTCTTTTCATCCAAATCCAAATGTAAATGTTAAGCCTCTTGCAATTGATGGGTGTAATTAGCCTATTGAAACCAGTTCACCCGTCTTTGTTTTAGTTGATCTCATCTTCTTTACAGTTCAATTGTGTTATTTATTAGTTTTCTTAGTGGTAAATTTTTAATTCAGATGAATGTCTTGCAGCACTAATCCCTCAAACAGATGAAAAAAACAATACCAGCAAGAAGCATAACTTTATTATGCAATCAAAGAAATAATATCTTCCTTACAAAGAAATAGCCTAAGAGAATCTCAAAGATCGTTTCATCCTCTCTATTCCATCATTTAGTTTTGAAATCAAGATTTTTAACTTGAACAAGATATGCTTCTCTAGGTCAAGGGTTGTTCAAGATAGTCTATGTGGATGTTAAAATCTTTTCTAATCTTGTTTTTAAACAAATAATTCATAAGCATTGTGCAAAACAATCATTTCAAGTGAATTTTTCAACCGAGCACTTTTGTCCATGTTAATTTATCATCATGTTTCATTTCAAGTGCAGGTAAATCAACCTCACGATTAGTGGTGGCAAAACGGGCCGGCTCGGCCCGTTTGGCCCTGGCCCGTTAGACCCGTTTGGAAAATGGGTCGGGCCAGGCAAGGCCTGATAATGGAAACAGGTCAGGTCGGGCTTTGGGCTGGGTCTAGGTGGGCCCAGACAGGCCTTAACAGGCGGAGCCCAATGGGCTTCGTTTTTTTTTTTTTTATATATATACAATATTATTTTTTATACATTGTAATAATTTTATGTAATTATTAATGTAATAATTTTAATATGAAATATAACATTATTCATTTCATACAACACTTAATTAGTTTTTGATGAATAATATTTTTTTAATTTCGTATTAAATTTGTGGTGAAATCATAAATGTATAAATTACAAATTATGATTGTCTCGTTAAAAACCTTACAAAAAAAAAAAAAAAAAACTCAATGTGATAAAACCTTGGTAAGGGAAATGAAAGTTAATTAAAAAAATAATAATAAACAAGACAATATCTTAGAGTAAGAGCTTTAGAATATGTAGAGATTAGAGAGTGGGAGGTATGTAAATATATAATATATAATGTATAGTGTATATTATATTAGTATAATAGTATATAAATAATATATTAAATAAATAAAATAAATTACAAAATAATTGAAAGTGTGAGTGAGAGATGTTGGAGATTGTAGAGAATAGAGAGAATAAGAGAGTAGGGAAATAGAGAAAATGTAGAGAAAGAAATGAGGTGATGGGGGTATTTATAGGAACAAGTGAGGTAAGAGTATAATTGGAAAAAATTGTAAAATATTTAAAAAAATGTAATTTTTAAAAGTTTTGGATTTTTTTTTCTCCCCCAACGGTCACCTGGCTAATTACAAAAGATACCCCTCAATTCAAATTTTGAAAAAAAAATCAAAAGTTTGAAATTTGAAATTTTTTTTCTGAAGGGCCTGACAGGCGGCCCGTTAGAAAAAAATTTCAAACTTTTTTAATGGGCCGTGGGCCTTATCGGGCCTGGCCCAGTTTTTCTCTAGGGGGCCCGGCCTGGCCCACTAGCTTGAAGGGTTTGGGCCTGGCCCAAACCCGTGAAAAAAAACAGGCCGGGTCGGTCGGTCCGCCGAGGCCCGACCCATTTTGCCAGCACTACTCAGGATTCTTGTATTTTACCTTTATGTGTAACCACTTCATTGCCACATAATTAACTACAATGTCATAAAACATATCGTGTATCATATAGAGGTGGCCATGGTTTCGGTTTAACCGACAGTTTTTCCTGCGGTTTAACCGAAACCGGACTACCAAAAATAGCAACAAAACCGGAACCGAAATTGATGGTTTCAAAACCAGTCGAAAACCGATCGAACCGATTATGGTTTAGGTTTGAGGGGTCAAAAAACTGGTTCAAACCGGCAGTTTTAATCATGGTTAAACCGCCAGTTTTAAAAAAAAATAATAAAAATTAATTAATTAATTCTGGACGAATCAGAAGATAACACGTGGCAGCCCGTTTGAAAAAGTTACCCTTGAACTGAACCGAAATGGTTAAACCGGCGGTTAAATCGCCGGTTTTATGAAAAAAAAATAGACCAATGATTGCATGACACATGGCACAAATTTTGAAAAAAAAGAAGAAAATGGCCGTTGGCCAACGGCACCTGGCGACTGCAGATATCAGCTGACTGCTCCCTGCTGTGCGCCTCTGCCCAAGGCCAACGGCCACAATATTATTTTTTTTTAAACCCAAAACTTGTCCTACTTGCAAACATACCCCTCTCTATAATCCTATAAATACCCCCCACACTTCATTATTCTTCACACCACTCTCAATCTCTCTCAATCTCAAATTCTCAATTCTCTCTATAATCTACAATTTTATTTAATTTTCATTTCACATATAAATTCTTTCTTGTACTTTTTAGTTTTTACTATCATCTATTTTTTCAATCATCAAATTGATTAACAATATTTATTTCTTCTATTTTTTACTATCAAAATATTTTTTTCATCTCTATTATTTCAACAATATTTTTTTTTTCAAACATCTATATTTTTTTAAAGTGTTACATTGTTACCACTATTATTCCAACAATATATTTTTTTTACAATCTTCTATTTATTTTTTTTTTTACTTGCTTACCACTATTATTTCAACAATATTTTCTTTACATATATCCATATTTTTTGTATTATTAATTTTTCAATGGCTAGTGGGGGAGATAGTTCAAGAAATTTGAACAAAGAAAAGGGTCCAATGCAAAACTTGTTGGAACACGTTGGCGATGATGTTAATTACAACCGATCATACCACGAGTTCCTTCAAGACCGATTTGGATTCGATCACCCTTCTAGTCCTAATCCCCCTCTAATAATTCTCGAATTCGACGAACTCAACCACGATCCCAATACCCCAAATACTAATGAAAATCTATCTGACCCCCCACCCCCTTCAAATGATTTTTTTGCAGGTGAAGGTGAAGAAAAGTAGATGAAGTCCATCATCTTCAAAGTGCATATGAAGAAAACAGAGTTAGATGGTGGATTTTTCCATATACAGTGCAATTACTGTTCCAAATCATACAAGACAGCCAAATCCTTCGAATATGGCACGTACTGGGTTCATATCAAAAAAAGTCACCCGTCTGAATTTGAGAAATCCAATAACCAAGCCCAAATTGCCAGGTACGCAACCTCTGGTAATCAATTATTTCATTATACGTCTGAAAAAAATAGGGAAGAATTAGCATTAATGGTTGCAGTAGAACACTTAGCTTTTGGTTTTGGTGAGAAAGTAGGTTTTGTTAATTATTGTCAAAATGCATTAAATCCTGCAATGCAACGTCTTCCTGGATTCACTCCCACACGTACACTAAATGCCATTTTCAAAAAAGAAAAAAACATACTGAAATCTTTTTTTTTTTTATCAATTTCAAGGTCGCGTTTCCGTATGTGCCAACATATGGAGCGACAATTATGGTAGTCATTCATATTTGGGTGTCACATGTCATTATATGGACAATGACTGGGACATATAAAAAAGAATTCTTGCATTTCGTGTTTTCGATGACTCACATTCAGCTCAAAATATTTTTCAACGCCTTAAAATCATTTTTCAAGAGTATAATATCCTAAACAAAATTTTTGTTATTGGTTTTGATAATGCTGCAAGTAATACCGCATCTATTCCTATGTTACAAGATTTGTGCAAGACCTATTTCGGGGGTAAATTATTTCATCAAAGATGTGCATGTCATGTTTTAAATTTGTGTGTTCAAGCTGGATTAACAGGGCTTTCTGCTTTTATTAGACCAATTAGAGATAGTATTAATTATATTTGGAGGCATAACGAAATCCAAAAACAATGGTTCTCTCAGAATAATATACGTCCAAAAAAAATTTCTAGAGATATTACCACTCGTTGGAATTCTACTTATAAGCTGCTTAATGAAAGTGTTGAATACAAGGAATTATTAGTTTCTTTTATTACTTATAACGTTCCTTCAATTTCTCTTCAATTGAACCATTGGAATGCATGTATAAAAATTCTTGAATTACTACGTATTTTTAATGATGCTACCAATGCTTTATCTGGTGTTTACTATCCCACTACTCATTTATTTCTTATTCAAAGTGTTAATATTGCTGGTGCATTTAGTGACTATGAATTCGATATTCCATTGAGTCTATGTGTTGCAGCTATGAAAACAAAATGGTTAAATTTTTATGGGGAGATTCTAAATATTTATTTGCTTGCACCATGTTTTGATCCACGTTTTAAATTAGAAAGTTTGCAGGATTATTTAACTCATTATTACAAATGTTTAGGATTAGAAATTGATGTTCTTCATTATTGTGATTCCGTTAAGACTTTGCTTTATGAATTATACGATTAATATCTTAGAATGTATGGTCCGTCTTTGAACTTGCCGGTTTCACAACCCCCACTCACATCTGGTGGTATTAGTACTTCCGTAAAATTTCAATTAAAGGGTTTAAGGGATCGACTGTTTTCCCAAAGAGCCAAAAAATTAAGAACAGCTTCATCCTCATCTGTCTCTGAGCTTGACCGAGATTTAGAAGATACTCATGAATTTTTAGAAGAAAAATTTAGTCTCCAGGTTTGGTGGAAGACTCATCAACAGGATTATCCAATTTTGGCTATTATTGACAAACAAATTCTTGGAACACCGGTTTCTACCGTTGCTATGTAACAAGAATTTAGTGCAGGTGGAAATATTTTGGAACCAAGACGGTCGGTTATATCTCCACAATCACTTGAAATGCAGGCGTGTGTTGATGATTGGAAAAAGGCAAAATACAGACAACAAGAACTCCAGTCGGAGATAGTGAAACCACGGGTACGGAAGGAAGCGACTAGATTCCGTTCCAACTTCCAAACTCCAACACTGAGCAACTGATTAAAGGTAAAAGAACTATGTGGCCTTTGATTCCTCTACATTGGTGGAGGATACGTAGGCAGCTTAATCGTGGTAAAAATTAAGTACAAGACCGGTTTTTTTTTTTTTTTTTTTATTTAATTTTAACTTTGTTACTTTGTAACATTGTTTCTTTGAATTCAAGCCTTTTAGGCCAATCTCTTATTTATTTAGTGAAATTGTAAAGTTGTATTTATTAATAAATGTGAATTTCTTTTCTTTTAAACATCGTTAAATACTTAATAAATCAATGAAAATGTTTGTAATTATTTTTTTTATTTTAAACTTTGTTCAATTGTAATTATTATTTGGCAAGATTTTATATTTACAACCAATTTTTATGATTTATCTCACTTGGAAAAAAAGTTGAAAAATAAAAAAAATAAAAATAAAATAAAAACCAACCGAAACCGAAACCGTCCGAAACCGAAACCGTCCAAAACCGAAACTAAAACCGAAACCGGAAAACCGACGGTTACAAACCGCCTCCAAACCGTGAGCCACGGTTTCGGTTTCGGTTTTAGTGGACCTCAAAACCGTTACCGAGCCGAAACTGAATCGTGGCCACCACTAGTATCATATTTTCATCCTGTAATTTATCACTAAAATAAAAGGCCAAAGGAAGGGTATATGTTATTATCAAATAATGATGTTTTAGTCATCATGATATTCTACAGAATCCGCTCCCTGTAATACATTGGAACAGGTCATGGCTGAAGCTATTGACAATACTGTAACCATGATACAGACCCTCGAAAACGAAAAAGAATGGTTTAAGAATAAACTTAGATTATAATAAAGTATTTATAATGGAAAAATGGCATATTAATTAAGGGCTGCCCTTGGGTGCAACATTATATGATGCAACAAATTTTTTTTTACTGTAATAATGTCTTTTTTGGTACAACCACATCAGTTAATATGTGATTGCATGTTCTAACATGCAATCACAATAATTTAATTGTGTGATCACGTGTAATTCATATGTGATAATATTATATATATTTATGATCACATATAAATCCTATGTGATCACATATTATTTTTTAAATTTTTATATTGTCATGTTATACTCAAGAATGAGCCATTAATTAATGGGGTGGAAAGGATTGACTTATTGGGGTTCGTTTGGCACCGAGATGGGACAGAACAGGGTGGGACAAGACATGACAGGAAGGGACGGGACGGGACAGTTGTTCCATATTGTGTTTGGAATGGATGGGATAGAACTGGTAACTGTACTATTATACGTTTGGTATGAATGGGACAGGATGAGACAGGACGGGACAAGAGATTCAAATGACCAGAGTGCTCCTCATATGTATATAAAATATATTATATTATTGTATATGTAACAATTTTTAATAAATTATATATTATTATATATAATAATAAAATATAATATATATATATAATATATTATAATATTAAATATATTTATATATTATTAATATTTATTATAATAATATATAATATCTTATATATATATTATTATATATAATAATAAAATATAATATATATATATAATATATTATAATATTAAATATATTTATATATTATTAATATTTATTATAATAATATATAATATCTTATATATATATTATTATATATAATAATATACATATCAAATATATATTTATAATATGTACATATATGTTAAAAATTATAATATATATATATATAATATTGTACAAGTTTGTGATTTTTTGAAGATTTAAGGGTAAAAGGGTCTTTTTGAGACTTGTCCCATGCATGGGACAAGTCTGGCCTAGGGTTTTGGGTGGGACAGAATTTAGTGATTTTTATTCCATTTTATTCCGTTTTGTCCTATAGTGAAGTCGTACCAAACATTGAATAAGAGGAAACTATTTCACGTTGTCTTATCTCGTCTCGTCCCACGTGCCAAACGCACCCCTATGGAACACAAGTTTAGAAAAGCTTGAAAAAAAGTTTAGAAAAGCTTGAAAAAGAGTCGCTCTGCTTTGCATATTATGAGCTGACCTCGGACCCACCAAATTCCTTAACCCTTGCTAGATTAGAATATCTAACCTCGTAGATTACTGACACGTGGACTGGTATAGGGTTCCTCAACTAATTAAAGTCATCAATAATAAGGATTTGGCATCTATTTTCTTTAGTTACTTTCTCTTTATTCAGTTGCCTCATCGTAAATTCTCAAAGTAGACACTGAAATATCTAGGGTTACGCAGGATTCCGAATTTGTATCTGATCATTATTTACATTCATTTTCAATGCAAATACCACCTAATAAATTATGGCGCGTCCAGTAACATTTTTTAAAATCTGTTTTTATTTTATTTTTTAAAAATGAAAATAATATTTTTTGTTTCAGTTTTAAAATTTAAATACACATCTGATAGCATATCCTGAAAACTGGATTTAGAATATAAAAACGTAAAAAACGTGTCTGATATCATTTTATAAGCTAAAATTAATGAGCTGAATTATTTATTTTTATTTTTTTTGAAAATCCAAAATACTTCTGGTATCATTTTTTTTTATTTTTAAACCTTTCAATTTGATAACACTCCTGAAAATTGAACAAAGTACCAAAAAATATAAATTAAAATCATATTCAAAGAAAAAATTTATCTATCGATCGGTGTATATCTCTCAAAGAAGCTCCAAAACTAGTTGCTTCCCCTGAAGCTGATTTGTTAACCAAGAAACAAGATGCCGATGTCAAAGAAAAATCAGACCAATCTGTAGCAAAACCTTAGCTTGTTTCATGACAAATTGATTTTCACAAATTGAAAAAAAAAATCGAAGGAGCCATCGATCTGGTCTTGAAGGAGCAGATCTGCGCCTCCAACACCGGAGTCGACTACACACCAATAAGTTTGTCTGGAGAAGATTAGAAGAAAAAGATGATGATGATGAAAACGAAGAGAGAAGAAGAAGATGCAGAATAAGAACTGACCTAACGAATGAAAGGAAAAACAAATTGAGTTTTTTTTAAAAAATTTTTTTTTATTAATTTTATAATGAAAAACAAAATGAAAAACATGTTTTCGTTGTATTCCATATTTTTCAATTTTAACACCGGTTTTGTTTTCCACTTTGTTTTTGTTTTTTGAAAATAAAATGAAAAACAGTAACGAACGTGTATTCGAAATCATTTTTGAAAAATAAAACAAAAACACCCCTCAAAAAGTATACCGGACAGGCCCTTAGTTTTTTTTTAAAATAAGGTTGTTGGGGATCGGGATCAACATCACCCTTACATTATTAAAGAAAAAAGAAAGAAAACAAAAGAGAAAACAAAATAAAAGAAGAAAACAGATCAACAGAACCTAAAAGAATGTATGCTACAAAAATCATTGAAAACAAAGGAATTGCAAAAATTCAGAGCGGTCCACCACCATGTAGGATATACGATACGGGGGCTCCTGAAAACTAAAATATCTGCAATTTGATTACCTTCCCGATAAATATGAGTGACTGCAAAGTCCATGTGAGAGATTAAGTTCAAACACCTATCTCAAGGAAGGCGCCAACGCCAAGGAACCTAGAATGAAGGATATCCACTACAAGAGTCGAATCGTTCTTCAACCATAATAGACGCCAACCAAAAGTCCAAGTATAATCAATAGCATGAACGGCAGTGGCCAATTCAGCCTCAAAAGCAAAGCAGACACCAAGAGGAATAGCAAAGCAACTTTTAACAAAACCCCTATATGTGTGAAAAACCCCATGCACAACCAACAAGGCTAGGACTACCAAAAGTAGCCCCGTCCGTGTTAACCTTAAGACAGCCCAGCGGGGGAGGGCGCCAATTAACCTTTAAAATGCGAGGAGCTTTGGAAAGACGACTAGAGACATGAAGCCGTTGAAGAGTCTGAAGTTCATCCACTGAATTCTTCATAGTGCCAGACTGAAGAGAGTTTGCATCGCGAACAAAACGTCAAATCAAGGAAAGAGCATCAGTAAAGACAGGCTTGCCACCCTCAAAGGTAGCTTGATTTCGGAGGAACCACAGCACCCAGAAAACCGTGATGATAGAAGCCCGCCAGAGAGCTTTCAATTGAGTGCTAAAGACAACCCTTATCGCCTCCTACCAAACGTCCAAAAAAGTATCATCCAACTTAAGTTTATGACCAATTGTAAAGGAAACAGCATCCCACAACCCACAAACAAAAAGGATAGTCAAGAAACAGATGTCTTAAGTTTCCCTCTGCATCACAACAAAACCGACAACGAGATGGAGAAATATAACCTCTAGCATGCAACACAATGTCCGTAGGAATCTTACTATGAAACAAACGCCAAATGAGGACAGAGCGAGAAGGAGGAATAAAAGAGGTCTAAATATTGTTACCCAAAAAATAGAACTCCTATCCTCAGAAAGAGTATCATAAGCAGATTTACAAGAAACAGCACCATCCAGGGAACAAGTCCAAACTAACGAGTATGGGTCAGTGCTTACCACCACCTTTTCAATCTCAAAAGTAACACTCGGATAAGAAATGTGAAAAGAAGCAAGAATATCCCAACTTGTAGCATCTAAGTAAATATCACCCACAACAGAATCCAGATGAGGTTGTAACGAAGACCTATCATCAACCAGATCAAACAACGGATCTCCCAACTAGTTACCCGTCCAAAAACAAACCTTAGAGTGACGACCAACCAACCACCTAGACTCAATCATCAGGGGAGTGTAATGCAGTTTTAGACCTGGCCAAACAAAAGAAACAACATATCACGTTCTAGGTCTGTGATCCTAGGTGAAAAAATGAGCGAAAGACTCCTCAGTCAACATCCTCCAAGTGAACTTCCTAAGCATGGCTTTGTTAAGAATACCAAGGTCTTTAACACCAAGACCGCCACTATCCTTATGCCTACAACAAAATTTCCAAGCAACTTAGACAGATTTACGACCATCGATCGAACCAGTCCAAAAAAAAATTCGAATAGCAGCATTTAAATCTTTCAAAAGAGATGAAGACCAACGATAAACTTGAAATGGATGCAGTAAAGAACCCATAATCACTGAATTAATAAGACATAACCTGCCTGCCATTGAAAGAGAGAAATCATTCCACAATTCCAATTTACTTTTAATATTATCAACCCATGGGATCAGCCATCGATGTTTAGGCGCACCAATGAAAAGAGGGACCCCTAGATAAGTTATTGAATCACCACCCTTACACATCCTAAATATTAAGAGAATTAGTAATTCGAGACCTAGAGATGCCTCTACCAAAGAATATAGAGATTTTTCCCAAATAACTCGTTGACCTAAAAGAGTCATAAAGTGTAAAAGCATCTAAAATCACTTGCAAATTCTGAGGAGAAGCCTAGCAAAAGAGGATAACATCATCAACATAGAGAAAATGCCAAGGGGCACGTATGCCAACCTGAGATGAGATAGAAGTAATAGAGCCAAGTGCCCATTGCGACTACCATTACTCAACACATTAAAACATTCAGAAGCACTAGCAATACAATCTCCAATTTGATGACCCCTAATGAAACCAAATTGATATGGGGAGATAATGCAGGAGCAAATTTCAGCCAAGCGATCAGTAATAATATTAGTGATAACCTTAAACAGGAAATTACCAAAAACAATCAAGTGAAACTGATCGACCAGAAGAGCATTCGAAATCTTCGGAATAAGGACCAAGAAATTATAATTCAAACCCAAAAAAACTCGACCAGTTTGAAAAAAATCATGCACAACTAAAACAACATCATGTCCCACAATTTCCCAGCAATAAGAATAAAATTTGCCTAAGAAACCATCAGGATCAGGAGCACTCAGAGGGTTTATGACAAAAACCGTACTCCTCCCTTCATTAAAAGAGGGGACCCGGAGAATCGAAGCATTCTCATCAACAATAACCAATGAAGGCACATGCTCTCGAGAGAGAAGTCTGAACTATCATTGCCAGGATCGGAAAAGAGATGCTGATAAAATGAGCAAACATACTCACAAATTTCAGTTGGATCATAAGAAATATTCTTACCAATTTGAAGAGAGGAAAGAGACTTTTTTCCCTCTCGACACTTCAGCAGTGGATGAAAAAAGTTAGAGTTCCGATCACCCTCAGCAAGCCACCTAACTTTACTTTTCTCTTTTAGAAAAATTTCATGTTGTTTTAGAACACTATCCAAATCTGCAAGAGCGGCAGTCTCAAGACTAAAAAGATCGTCTGAAAAACCTTCAGAACCAATCTTGCCTTGAATAAGCCTCACCTTCTCATTAGTATTAGTGGCATTCAATGCAATATCTCCAAACATCTCCCAATTCCAACTCATAATTCCACCTCCTCAAGGCCTTTTTTAACAGCTTCAGCTTCTGAATAACAACCCCAACACCACTCTCTGTAATAGTGGATGACCAAACCGATCTAACCAAATTAAGAAAGGAGGGATGAGCAACCCACATAACTTGAAACCTGAAGGGTCGTGGACCTTGTTAGGATTATGCTTAATAGAAATAGTGTAATGATGTAATTGACAATCTTTTCATATTAACAAAGTGATTTCAGATTTAACAAATCTTATAGCATTTATAGTTTAATTATTATAATTGTCAAAGTAAATAATCATAAGGTCAAAAGACTATGAGATATAAAGAATTGTTCGTACATCTGGACATGTATGAGGTAGACACAATTTTTTAGTTAGTCTTGAATATTGTTCACAACTTAAAATAAAGGTTGGGCACCTTTACCTTGTAAAAGCTGTAAATTCTTTTGCTAGCATTTAAATGGGATCAAATGAGATATGATGAGTCTAAAATCATCAAAGTGTATTTGAATAAAAGAATCTAGTGCACTAGGTGCATTGAACAGGATCACAATAAAATACTTTATCTAAAACCGTCAGTTAATAAAAGTTTTTCATTATGAGGATAATCGGTGAGTCTATCTTAATCCTGAGATAAATGATGGACTTATGGCTACAAGTGTTATCATTTGAGCTATCAATGAGTACGATTATATCGCATAGTTTATCATCGATAGTTTGGTGGTATTCATTTGCTAATCGATAAAGGACCTCATTTATAAATATGGACATCATGGCTCCATTTATTAAATGAGAGTATAATATTATCATATGGATGTTTTGAGGTATTGGATATTAAATCTTAATGTTAAGTTTTTGACAGTGAGTATTGAAACATGGCTTTTGGACAAGTCAAAATATCTAAGTTCAAAATGTGGTCATATGAGTAAATATGGTAACTAGGAGAGCTATAGGCGGTCTATTAGCTCTTGGCAATTACTGATATTATTTATGAGAATACACTATCTCCAATAAGATTGTCTAGGGTTTGAATGAGAAACATTTAGTTGTTCTATCTTTATTTAAGAGTACAGTTTTAGCTTTTTAGTGGGATGAGCTAAAATTAATAGATCGGACCTAACTGAATCATTTGTTAATTGTGATTGGGTTATGTCTATCGAAACTTAAATTTAGATAGCATACTAAGATCCCCAATCCACACGGACTTGCATGGATCACTTGATATATTTTACCAGACCAATTATGGGTCCATCTAGAATTATATTTAATACATTAAGAATATAATTTGCACATTTTTTATTTAATGAACTGTTAAATTATATTAATGTATTAATGAAAGACATGTGAGCTTGTTTCTTTTAGTAAGAATGGGTCTAGTTCACATATGGGCTTTTTATTAAAGTCTAATGAATTTAATAAAATAGAAAAACAATATATAAACTCATATACATATGTTGGGCGGCAAGGCTATATATAAAGCCTATTATATTATTTTATTTTATTATTTAATTAAATGGGAATTAACTAATTATTTAATTAAGAATCAAAAAAAAAAATTCTGACTAGGAAATATGTTTTTTAGTATTATACTATTGTTAGTAGTATAATAAATATAAAAGACTTTATTTGGCAAGTAGATAAATAAAATGAATTTATTTATCTAGTCAAATTAGGAAGTCTTTTATATAGTCATAAATACACTAAAGAGTTGGATTAGGGTTTAGAATTCTAGAAAAATCTACCTAGAGTTAGGATTTAGGGATTTAGGTCAAAAGACATAAATCCTATATGGTAAAGGATTTCAGCCTCAACCTTGTACATACAAGGAAGATTTCGACCACCCTAATTAATTTAGGGCAAGGAATTCGGCCACCCTATTTTATTTTTGGCAAGAAAATACCCTAAGCTTTCACTTGAGAGATTATTTTCTTTTGCTTGAAAAATATAATCCATCTCTTAGACTAGTGTGTGAGAAAATTTGGCCAAAGTGAGAAAGTGAGTAGAACGTTTCTATTTCGATAGTGCACTTGTAGCTTTTACATCAAAAGGCTTTGTGCACAATTTTGAATTAGGTTCATACGAGTTTCGATCAAAAGATTGATAATTCAAAAGTGACCGGAACGTTCTTTATTATCTCTTGGAAGTTTTGTGACTAACGAAAAAGAAAAAGTTTTTGTTATTCATCCTCATGTACTCAAATCAAAGAAAGGGAGACCACGCTCCTAGGTGATCCACGTTCGTGATTGGATTGGAAGATCTTACAGATTACCATCGACGTAACGTCAATCGGATCATGCGATAAAGGTACGGTACTTTTGTTTATATGTTAATTAAATTAAGGGTTATGGTTCATCTTTTAAAAGGGAAAATATTTGTTATATACTAAATCTATTTTTCGCATTCTGCTGCGTGTATAAACCGTTTTTCCCTACAGACCAGGCGAAACATCTACGGAACAAGAAACCAATAAAAGGTGATGATCTGAATGAGATTTAGGTAAGGTAACACAAGCTATCTATGACCAGACATCCAGAAAAGAATGAGAACATACAACTCTGTCTAATCAAGAAAAAACCACACCACGCCTACCCCAGCCGATCTGGGTAAGGAAAACTCCTTTCGTTTCAATGTCAACAAGATCACAGACCGTCAAAGAAACACATAAATCAGCACAAGAGATAGTAGAAATGTTACTAGTGGTCTCATGCGCGCCTAAAACCGAGTTGAAATCCCCAAACACAAGTCACGGATCATTCGAACCAAAAATGTCCATAAGAGAGCTCCAAAGAGATCTACGAGTGATGTAGTTCACACTGTCATAAATAAAAGAGATCCGATGAACAATCCCACACAAATTAGCAGAGACAGTAACATGTTGAGAATGAGACAGAACAATAGTGGCATCTTGAAATGCAGTAGACCGAAAAATCCACATACTAGAAGTACCTTTAGCATTAGCACCAATGAAGTGTAACCCCATAGAGCGTCAAAAAGTAAAAGCAATTAAATCAAAAGCACACAACGGTTTAGCAATGCAAACAAAATTCGATCTATGATGAAAACAAAAGTCTTTCAAAGTACGTTGTGTATCACTGTTTGCAATACCTCTACAGTTCTAATAAAGGACAATCATTTATGTAACAATTTATTTATAGCAGCCCTAGTTTTTGGCGAAACAACACTGGTAACCTGTTTTTTTAATTTTCTTACCTTTTTTAGCGGTAACCTCCTTCCAACTTGAATCTTCCAATTGATCTGCCCAAAAGACTTCACCATGAATACTTGTGATATCTAAAGCTATGGGGTGGCTGAAGTCTGATTCGGTGCCTTCACTATCAGTGTCGGATCTAACTTCACCCTCAAGAGAATGCAAATGTGGCTATATCATGGGAGGATCTATCAAAGGCTCCATATGAGCAATAACAGGATATGTCATGGCATCGACGTCTGCATGCTCAGTGTGTAATAGGTCTATGGAATCATCCAAAAAAATAGCATTTTTCAAGGTCTCCCCTTGTCTAGTGGGAATGATTGGCCTGAGGAAACTAGAAGAGGTAGCCGGGTCTAAAGCTGTCTTGTTTGGAAGAGAGGTTGCAACTTCATCAGGCTTAGTCGCAAGGGCATTAATGCCTGATTTGATAGTCTCAAAGACGCGAGAGGTCAAAACATCTATTGACTTGTGAAAATATTTCTATAATGAGCCTAATTAATCTAGAGGGGGGGGGGGGGTGAATAGATTAAACACAAATTAATTACCAAATATTCGTGATTTTAACAATATAAAAAAACAACACCTAACTAGTTAAAACAACTATCAATAGAAAGATGCGGAAAATAAATAACACGAATTTTTACTTGGAAACCCACACGGGGAAAAAACCACGGACTGTTATGTGCGCCACACAAGAACCTCAAATCCACTATTTAAAAATATGATTACAATCTAGGTTGACCACATCACACCTAAGATTACTAATCCGTCTTTGCTACTCGCGGGCCTTTAATAGTGACTCTAGTCCCTTGCTTGCAAACTACCAAAAGGTAAATACAAGATTTGACTTTAAAGAGAAGAGATAAAACAACCTAAGGTGAATATATGCAATATTCAAGATGCTAAAATGCAAGGTTAGACATTTAAGCTTATCTAGGCATAGATGAACATATTAGACATTCCTAGATATCATTTTGCTAAATGTCATGCATAGAACATAGCTAAATAAGCAAACAAAGTCCTATATGCAATACCTACCACAATCAACACACAAACCACAATAAAGAATTTATCTTGAAACTATTCAAGTCACAAAGGTGTAATCTTGAACCTAGTCAAGTAATAAAAAGGCTATCATGTAAAGTAAGAACATAAAAGAAGGTGCAAACGATGTTCTAGCTACAAGTCATGTGAGTAAAGAAAAGAAACCAAAAGAAATCATACCTAACCCATATTAGATGATGTATGAATCATGAAAGATGAAGGGTATTGGTGTTTTGGATGATTAAAAATCAAGTTTTTTTGTGATTTGTGTTTGAAGACACTCTTTTGGTTCTTGAAAGGTGTAATTTTTGCTCTAAAAACGACCCAAGGCTGTCAAAGTATATATATATATAAGATCCAAGTAAAGTGAGATCGTTTTGAAAAAAACGGTTCAACTTCCCGTTAGTTGCGCTAGTCCTGCGCTGGTCGTCATGCGCACAACCTCTGGAAAGACTTGCGATGGTGAGCTGCGCATGACGTCCAGTGCACGACTAGCGCACAACCTCTGCTAAGATTGCACTGGTGTGTGCGCATGACGTCCAATGCACAACTAACGCATAACCTCTGCCAAGGTTGCGCTAGCATGTGCGCTAGTCTAGTGCATGACGACAGGCGCAAATCGCACACTGCACTTAAACACAATCAAGCATAGGAAAATTTGTGCAAATGTGAAATGTGACAACATACACTCAAAAATGCAATAATGACACAAGAATGCTAAAGAGTGTGTGTGTGCAACTAGATCTTTTCAATTATGAGTCAAGACAAGTAATCTACCTTCCTTGAAGCTCTTGATACCCACAATGAAGTCCTTTGACATTTGATGAGGATTTCTTTAATCGTAAGCTACCCTTACATATTTGAACCCCATTGTGGTTTTGTCAACGAAATTAAGCCAATCAAAAAAAGGCACTTACAACTTGTGTTTCGGTCTGTACTCTTGTCTAACTCTGGATCTTCCTCTTTCCAAATTCTTGTCTTTTGGCTCGGTGGTGACATTCCCTGTAAATTGGGCTGCATGGTGACATGAGACGGCCTAATGACCAATAGAGCAACAAATCGAGCAGAAACTAGGAACATTCTTAAAGTAAAGAGTTGGAAACAAACAATATTCCCTAACCTTTATCATGATGGAATCAGGCAAAGGTTTAGAAAGGTCAACATCAATCAACATGCAAGCAAAATGGCCATAATCACCCTCTAAGGCAGCTCTGTCAAACTTTAGAGGAAATTTGATCCCACGTGTCATGTCTGAAAAGATTTGAGTGTGCCAAAACTCCCAAGTCACATCGTAAAACCGCACCCATATTTAAGCATTCGTCGTGCGCTATGTGTTGGGATTAAAATTCTGAGTCCATGAATGAAGCCTTAGAATTCTAGGTTTCAAATGAGATGATCCGATGCTCTAAAATCGTGCTTTATCTTCCTCGAAATTCAAAAGAATTAGGAAAAATCCTTGTCCAAGAGAGATGAGACGCCATTGAAAGTTCAATTTCCAAATAGATTGAAGTTTTTCTTTAAGAGCTAATATCTTCCATGATTCTTCTCTCTTTGACAAGACAACTCGACCGTTAAGAGAGTAACTACAAAGTTTCAACCGTTCTTCGTAAGCTTTCAAGTTGACTTTGACTGCAACATAATCACTTTTTTTCTTTGGAGCTGAAGAAACTGGAGCAATGGCGGAGGAGATTGCTTGGGCATAAGATTTCATTACTGGTTTGGGATTCGAAAGTCCAACCATGTGAGAGTCAGTTTGGATTGAAGGGGCTCTAGCCTGCAGTTCAAGCTCTAGAAAGAGATCTGATAACTCCATAGAAGTCATAGTCTAAACAAACATGTAGAACGATTGCACAACAATGTTATATTCAAGTTATATATATATATATATATATATATTTTTAAAATTCGGATCTCCTTTCAGCATAAGAAAACTGCAGATGACAAGCAATGAGTTGGCTAAAACTGGACGAGATCTGGCTGGGCGTGTGACAGAATTGGTGCGATCGGTGCGACGGAACTGCGATCGAGGTCAAAGAGCAGCTGCGACTGACGTGCGATGGAACTGAAGAGAAGTGAGAGCAGTGCGATGGAACACTGGTGAAGTGCAATCGAGGTCGGCGACCGGGTTGAAGACGTTTGGGTGACGACGACGGGTCTTGGTCGGGCTGGTTCTTGGATGAGGAGGGACGGTGGCGACTGTTTTAGTTCAATAGGTCAAACTTATACCCTTCATATTCATAGTCAAGAGTCCACCCACCTAATAACTTACTTAGTAAGGTCTTTAATAGCCACATACAAGAAATCTTATAATCGAAAATATCGAGTTGAGTTATAAATGAACAGTTCACACATTATCACCATTATAATCATTCGAAGGAAATAGGTCTAAATGACACCAAAATCATATTGACTTTTGAGAATAGCACTAATTTATTATGGAAGAATGCTATTTACGATCCATTAATTATCTACCTATACTCCATTTTGATTTTTTTTTAATTAATAACAATTTTAATTCAAATTAAAATTACTAAACAAGACAAAGAAATTCTAAAGACACTCCAAACAAATTTTTTTTTTTTTTTTTTGAAAACAAGTTAAAACATGTTTTTTTTCCATCTTTAGTTTTTTCTTCCACTTTTGTATTTTTTTTTTTCATGTTTTACAAACCATAAAATATCTTCTTCTTTTATTAAATTTTTTTTTCTCACACCATCAAACTTCACAATTTTTTTTTTCTTTTTCATATTAAAAAAGAGTTTTCATGTTTTCTGGTTCAACAAAATTTGAAATTAGTATTTTTATTTTTTCTCAAATACGACCCACGTTCACTCATCACCAACACTACAATAAATATATATATATATATTTCTTTTTTTTTCCAGAAAAATATATTTAAAATTATTTTTTTACTCAACTTAAAATTCAAAAGAGAAAAAATATATATATTATTTTCCTATTTTCACAATTTAATCTCCAAAACAGTTTTTTTTTTTTTTTAAATTATTATTATTGTTTAGATCTCTTCTCTTTTGTTCATTTTTTTTCCAGTTTTTTTTTTTTTTTTATTTGATTACTTCATATCTCTTTTCCATTTTGCATTTCAAAATTTCTAAAAAGTTGTAATCAAAATGGGTAATATGAAAATAAAATGGAGTGTTTTTAAAATAAGAGTACCAAAAGATAAAAGGGATAATTTTGGAAAAAAAAAATGTCTTTAGAATTTTTTTTAAATTTAAAAATTTAGAACGGAGTGTCTTTAGAAATTAAGTGTAAAAAGAAAAACATTGGATTGTAAGAAAAAAATCTCTTTATTAAGTTAAGTTTGTATATCACCAAAGTAAGTGCCTTCTAAAAATACCCTTTATTTACTTATTTCTTTCTTTTTTTTTTTCTTTAACTTCTATATTTCTTTAATCTCTCTTCAATGACTTCTCTCTCTCAAAATCGAAATCCATTTCACTTTTTTGGACTTAAATATGTAACAATAAATAAATAACATAAATTTGTAAGGAAAAAAACCGAAAATAAATCCCAAAAAAACTGATCTGGAAACAAGTCTACTTTCGAGACTTATTTTGGTATTTCAAAACTTATTTTTGAAATTCAATACTTATTTTAATATTTCCGAGACTTATCTAGTATTTCTGCAAATCCAAGACTTGCTGCTAGACAAAATAAGAAATTAAAAAAAAAATCCATCATCTTAATCATCAACCTCCAATGGAGATCGAGTTCTGTTTGACCCCTATTGGAAGTAGATTAGACCTCCAATAGAGGTTTGTTCGACTTCGACCTCCATTAGAGGTCTATTGGAGGTCGTTTTAACCTCTAATGGGTGTCAAACCTCGACCTCTATTGGAGGTCTAATCCAATCGAGGTCGTTTTAACCTACATTTGGAGGTCTTTTTGACTTCCAATGAAGGTCAAAGATTGACTAACAGAATGACTAAAGTAATGCATTTTTTTAAAATGAGGGATTAAATTTGCTAATGTGAGAAAGACATTTAAAAATATGATATTTTATGAAAAAGCATGGGCTTTAGTGAAATTCCCTCAAAAAAATTCAATGAAAGAAGGATAAACAAAATAATAAAAGAAAAATGAAAGTATTTTTGTTCACCACCATACTTTGGTGCCATTTAAACTCAAATTATAAATATAGTACCAATTACAAATTAAAGATCCTTCTCAAGTTAGGTTTGGTTCCGAAATTTTGCATCAGGTTTAAATCACGGGAAAAAAAATTTACACTATTCCAACCGGTTAGAATTTTTAGGACCAGATGCAAAAATTCAAAAACAGACATGACTAAGAAATATTCACCGATTAATCATAGTTTGTTTAAAAAAAAATAATGCACTGTAGTTTAAATCTGAATGGGCCAAATAATGGACTGTTGATGGGCCTAGAGAGAGATCAAAGTATAATGAGGTGGCACGTGATGATTGGGATTTTGAAACATTAATGACGTGATATTTTATCAAATCTATTTATTTGTTTAATCATTAAATTAAATCCAGCGCAAAAGCTCCCGTCTCTCCTCCACTTTTGAGTGTTGAATTTCCCTCCCTTTTCTCGTCTCCAACTATGAGAAACGGCGACGTATGGGCTTTTGAGGACGGCGGTGAAATTCGTGGCGATGTCAACGGATCCGGCGTCGTTTTAGGAGTGGACGGAGGTGCCACCTCCACGGTGTGCGTGTGTATGCCTTTACTTGCACTCTTGTCCGCTCACAAACTTCCAGATCCTCTCCCAGTTCTCGCACGCGCCGTCTCTGGCTGCTCCAATCACAACAGCGTCGGAGGTGATTATTTTAATTCTAATTTTGCTTAATTATTATTATTTTTATAATGTTATAATCTTAGAATCTTCTTTTATTCTGGTTTGCAGTCGTCTAATTTGAATTTTTTATATATAAAAAAAAAATAATTTGAGCATGTTATTTATACCCCATTATTTTATTTTAATTAACTGATTGGAGCCTTAATTCAATGGATTTATGTGCCACCATGTATTAGCTCCTGGACACACTAGCACAGCTCTTTTTTTTTTTTTTTGCTGCAATCGTTTTGATGTAATTTAGGTGGTGTAAAAATTTGCCAAAAAAATGTGCTTTTCTATAGGTAATTTCATTAATTTTTCTATAGAATTTATAAATCTATATTCCACAATGATAAGATCACGAATTTAAGATACTAATTTTGGACAAAATAAAGAATACTTTGGATGGGTTGGTTTGAGAGAACTGAGAACCACTCTGTGATTGATTAATCTGGAGAGTATACTCTTTATATAACTTTTAATAAGGAAACCAATAACTCAAAAAGTCACCTATGATAAATATATATTCATACCTTTATAAATGTAAAATACTAACTACTACATAATAACCATAACCCACCTTTTACCATTATATATAATTAGCTCCTAATCAGATACAACTTTGCTACATAGATAAAGACTAATCAACCATTAAGTTGAAACTAAAGTCTAAAGCCATGCAACCATGGAAACGTGGTAGTTAAATTGACAAGATTTCAAGATTTGGTTGATTCAAGATTTCAAGAGAACCACTCTTCGAATAATTAATTTAAGTTAATCACCCTCCGAATGAAATTCTTTGATTTAATAAAGAAATTTTATAACATGTTAACATTAAAACTCTCATCGTTTTCAAGAATTCTTTCATCTTCTCTAATATTTGTTGCCAAGAGCGGTTCAAAGCTAACAATATCATTGGAGATGGAAGATATTGGCAATGGTAGTTGTTCAAGATACATCACTACAACAAATATATAAAAGACAAGAAGAAATCAAAGCTAACTTTGATGGGGGCCATCATCCTAATCAATGTGGTAACGCATCAAATATAAATTCCATTGCCCATCACCCAACAAAATTTGTACCTCTTTGCATAAGCAAAAAACAAAAAACAAAAACAAAATTTAGTCCCAAATTAATCCCATTTTGAAACTCGTTCAAGGTGATGAGGAAGAAATAAATTAGGCAAGGAAGTAGGTTAAAGCATCAGTGCATCACCCTTTTCATCCTTGAGTACAAGGTGGTTTTAGTGGGAGAAGAATATTACATGCATAAATTTTTAATTCACTTGGTTAGTTGCATGTATCCAGTTACATGTTCATGGGCTTGAGTTAGTTTAGTGGGGTGAGGTGTGATGCTGCATGTTGTTAGTTTGAGTTTATGGTAGTTATGGTGTGAATATTGGTATTAACCATTATCTTTAGAATTTGTATTTGAGCAAGTGAATGGAAAAAAGTCTTATATGGGAGTTTTTTTTGTTATTGATTGTCTTTTAGAAAGTCATTTGGACAGTGGTTCCATCAAATCAAATAAACACTATTGTGCTAACTGCTGAATTTATCCACAATTCTTATCTTAGATTCAAGTTTGCATCATTTAGTTAATAGAGCAACAAGCAAGTAAAATGTTGTTGCAATGAGTAGAGAAACTTGAGCAAGATGTGCACTCTATCTTGTTCAGTTATAAAAAAATACTAAAGATGATGACAACTTTTTGAGAAAAATGAGAGTGCCTATTAAAGGCTTCACGACTCTTAATTCATGGGGCATTGTCATCCAAAATACTTCTACAAGCATTGAGGAGCAATGCATAATTTAGAGGGATAAGGTTGGATCAGATGAAGCAAACAAAAAGCTTAAAACATTTGTGTTGATGACATGTCCATTGAGAGCCAATACGAAGTAAAGAATGACGAGAATTTTTCTAGCTACTATACTTGAACTTGCTTTGTCATTTAATAGTGTTGGGGCTAATTATGTTCTTTCCTTCATTCTTAGAAAAAATTTCCTCAAAGGGCTTTTGGCTACAAAAATGTTTGAGTTCAGATAACTACATTATTGCCAAAATTTTACACAAGAAAAGCAGCCAAATTAATCTTGTTTTGAAGATCCCAAAATCCTTGATGACAATTTACTCTTGTTTTTGAGTTTTTGATATTGTTTTGGTAATTCATTGGAACAGTGGCTGTCTCGAATTGGAGAATGGTTCTCTCAAATCAACCAAACACTATTGTTGCAATATTATCCAGACATTCATATCTCAGATTCAATTTTGCATCACACTTCTTAATATGTCCTTCAAAATAATGGATGTATTTAGGGTTTGACACCATCAGTTGTGCTTCCCTTCTTTGTCATCCAAGTTTACTCAGAATTGGAGGTTTGTGTTTTCCTGTTGTGCGGTCAAACGGTCCCCAATGAATCATGCCGTGCTTTTTTTGAGAAATGCTGGTGCTTTTAGATTCACTACATAGATTGTGGTAGTGGACACAGATAAGATTTTGTTATTATATCTTTGTGTTGTTCTACGTATTGATTCAACTGAAAACAAAGATAATCATTTTGTGGAAAGCAAAGGGTAACCATGATTTTGTACTCATTGTTTGCTAAAAGAAAGAGGAACCTCGTTTGTCTTTATTGTAGCATAGACCATATATTATATCAAACACATTCTATCTTTTGCCTTGCTTTTTTTTTTTTTTTTGGTGAATTTCAAACGCACTTTAGTTTCACAAACCTTATATTGATTTGGTCAACTGAATTTTTCATCTGTAATGATCATCCCTAAGATTTCTTTCTTTATGTGCCCATTCCTTTCATCCAAACCCAAATGTAAATGTTAAGCCTCTTGCAATTGATGGGTGTAACTAGCCTATTGAAACCAATTCACCCGTCTTTGTTTTAGTTGATCTCATCTTCATTACAGTTCAATTGTGCATGCTATGTTATTTATGAGTTTTCTTAGTGGTAACTTTTTAATTCAGATGAATGTCTTGCAGCACTAATCCCACAAACAGATGAAAAAAACAATACCAGCAAGAAGCATAACTTTATTATTCAATCAAAGAAATAATATCTTCCTTACTGCGAATAGCCTAAGAGAATCTCAAAGATTGTTTCATCCTCTCTGTCCATCATTTAGTTTTGCAATCAAGTGTTTTAACTTGAACAAGATATGCTTCTCTAGGTCAAGGGTTGTTCAAGATAGTCTATGTGGATGTTAAAATCTTTTCTAATTTTGTTTTTAAACAATTAATTCATGTGCATTGTGCAAGACAATCATTTCAAGTGATTCGAGTACTGTTGTCCATGTTAATTTATCATGATGTTTCATTTTTAGTTTTGTTTAATGTTTCTCACATTATATTGCTAAGATGAATGTTCAACAGGCTATTTCTTGAGTAGAATTTGAACCATTAGGAAAATTTCTAATTTGCACCTGTAGATAAATCAACCTCAGGATGCTTATATTTTACCTTTATGTGTCAGCACTTCATTGCCACATAGTTAACCACAGTGTCATAAAACATATCATGTATCATATCTTCATCCTTAATTTATCACTAAAAGAAAAGGCCAAAGGAAGGGTATCTGTTATTATCAAATAATGATGTTTTAGTCATCATGATATTCTACAGAATCCGCTGCCAGGAATACATTGGAACAGGTCATGGCTGAAGCTCTTTCAAAATCTGGTTCAAATCGTTCTGCTGTCCGTGCTGTATGTCTAGGTGTTTCGGGTGTAAATAGTTCAACAGATCAGGAAAGGATACTAAAATGGATAAGGTTTGATATCTGGAAATTATCTAGCAGTTTCTTTGGGTGCTGTAAGAATGTCTTATTTTTCCTGTATATTAAATAAATTCAGGGTAAGAACTATGGAAAATTATCTATTTTCTAAGTAAAAATAGTAATAAATAAAAAAAGTCACAAGGGGTTGCCTGTCAATTTTCATCCTGCCACATAGGTAAGAGATATGAATTTTTGTTATTCTCTTACGATGAAACTTCTTTGTAATTAATTATGACTTCAGTATCATGCTTCATAAATAGATGTAGAGCTGCTCAAAGAGGGAAGGAACAGTTATCCCAGTGCTTTTTGAATCATGCATGAAATTCTTGTGATTGGGAATTGTCTGAACTCTGAACCAGCAAGGATCATAATTTCTAGTTCCTTATTATTGTTGGTTGAGATCCTCTGTGACAACTTAAGTTCTTATACACCATCATTGTGGCTTTTGGTATTATTTTCATTTCTCAATTTGTACTTCTATGTCTTGCATATATTCATTAAGGTTTCAACTATTTTGTCTTTGTTGCTTTTCATCTGGATGTGTTCTTATTTGCTCCATCCAGTTCCAAAAAGAGAAAAGTGGAGCTGTTTTTTATTAAAAAAATTATTGTGTATTGTGACATATTTAACTGGCAAAACCTGAGGATTTCTTTTATCTGTATGTTATCCCTTCCTGTCTGGTTCTGAAATCTTCAGAATTTATATTTTCAGGGATATTTTCCCCAGTCACGTTAAGCTCTATGTCCACAATGATGCTGTAGCTGCTCTAGCAAGTGGGACCATGGGAAAGCTTCATGGTTGTGTTTTAATTGCTGGTACAGGATGCATTGCTTATGGGTTTGCTGAAGATGGTAGAGAAGCTAGGGCGGCAGGTGCTGGACCTGTCCTTGGTGATTGGGGAAGGTATGTGCTGGTTTAGATAACTAGAATATGTAAATTCTTATTCTAAATAATTATTATAATCAAGAAAAGTTTTTTCAACCGTGTTTCCCAAAAAAAAAAAAAAAAAAAAAAATACTAATTTGCTTTGGAAAAGAATTTGATTTTAGCGTCTTTATCGATTTAGGTTACGTAGGAATTTAGGGTTAATTTTTTTTTTATTTTTTTATCCATCTTAATTTGGAAGAGGTTTTAGGTTAGGTTTGTATACCCTTGGCGAGTTTTGACAGAAGTATTTTGATGCTCCCCTGTATAGTCTAGGAGCTCCTTTTTTGTGTTGTTTGGTCACCTTAGTGGACTGCTTATTCAACTTTGATTCTGATTAAAGTTTCATTTTCGATTTATAAAAAATAAAAAAAAATAAAAAAAAATAAAAAAACAGAAAAAAATTTAATGCATTGTACGAAGTGTTGATCACAAGTACATTTTAAATCAAAAATGCAAGATAGTTAATTACTGTGAAGACATCAATTGAACTGTGGGGCCTTGGAAAGATGAGATGCTGAGTGTGTCTAAAAGACATGTATTCTATTATATTTTGTATCTGCAAAAGGAAGAGCCGCTATGCATTTTGCAAGCTAAACAGTCTTCTTATGAATAAACATAAAGGAATGAATTTCGGTATTCAGTAGCAAATATTTACCGTGAATTTGATGAATGATATTTTATTATTTGCAGCGGTTATGGAATTGCTGCACAAGCATTAACAGCAGTAATTAAGGCTCACGATGGTCGTGGGATACAGACAATGCTCACAAATAGTATTTTAAAGGCACTTGGCCTTTCTTCTCCTGATGAACTCATTGGGTATCTTTCTCTTGAAATCATTGTTTTTTAAGTTATTGCTTATAATAGTGGTACTTGCTTGGTATGATTTTTTTTTACCTTCTTTATTTTGTTTTTGAAAGGTTTTTCCTCCTTTATTTTGAAACCTGGAACTGAGAAAACAAGTGGTTGGCTTTTAACCAAAAATGAAATGGAATGGCACAACTTTGGTCAAATAAAAAATTGGTAAACCTGTTTCGAGTAATTCTTGGTCTGCAAGTTTCAAAGCAAACTCTGTTATGGATTTTTATTGAATACTAAAACCCTTCAATTTGTTGCGATATAGTCATGAGCTTTTTTGTACTGATTGGTTAAGTTGATTAAGGAAAATTATGATACTATTTTAACCCAAAAAATGATAGCTTGAATTAAAGTAATCGTAAGTTCCTTTTTCTCAAAATAATTATTGTACTTGCAGGAGATTTACAGAATCAGCCTAGTTTAACAAATCTTATATGGGGAATAGGCATCTGATAAAGTGACCCTTTTTTTTTTTTTTGATTTACTACGATAAAGTGACCTAGTACTAAACATATGCTGTTTCTGACTTTGCTAGAAAAGAAAATAAAAACTAAGCCCAGGTTTGCTTTATGAGATTTACAGAATCAGCCTAGTTTAACAAATCTTATGTGGGGAATAGGCATCTGATAAAGTGACTTTTTTTTATTTACTACGATAAAGTGACCTTTGAAAGTACTAAACATATGCTGTTTTTGACTTTGCTAGAAAATAAAATAAAAACTAAGCCCAGGTTTACTTTATGAAATGGAAGCCAAGGTGAAAAGGAATTCATCTAGGAATGGAATCCTTGTAGGGAAGGAATTAATTTCTTATATGGATTTCATTGTATGCAACATTGAATCCTTGATGGAATCCATGATGTTTGACCAAAACGTCTTCTTTGAATTTAAAATGTTATAATCTTTAAAATAATTTTTATTTTTTTATTTTTACATTTAACAAAAATTAATATAAATTCCTATATAGAATAAAAAAATTAAACCTAATTTTTTTTAATTATTTTAAATAAATATAATTTAAAAGAAGATAATAATTATTTTAAAATTATAAATTAATTTATTTAGTTAAAGTAATTTAAAAAATGAAAAATATAATTATTATAAGAGAAATTTTAAAAATGTAATCGGTGGCCATGGCCACCGGAGGTCTCGTCGGAGGAGGCAATGGAGGTCTCCACCGGCAAGGAGATCTCTATCAACGAAGTCCAACTCTGTTAATGAAGGAGAACATATCCTATCGCAAATCGCGATGGAGGAGGCCTCGCCTCCTCCTTTCACTGCAAACAGAGGAAGCCTCCTCTGTTGCAATAGAGAAGGCCCTTGCCTCCTCCATGGAGAAGGTGAGGGCTTCCGATGCCGACGAGATCACCGTTGGTTGCCTTGCTGTCTCTGGTACCAGGGAGGCCACCGGCAATGGCTTCCAATGTTTTTTTGGTTTTTAATTTGTATTTCAGAAATAAAAAATCAAGGAAATAATAGTAAATTTTTATATTTTAGACACTCTGGAATTCGAATTCCAGCCTCAAGAGGTAAGAATCCGGATTCAATGATTTACATATTCCTTAGTTTAATTGCGGAAACAAAAAAGGGAATTAGGATCCCTTTACCAATATTGAAAAGCAATGAGAGTTGTAACTCTTGCATCAAATCCTTTGGTATTGGCGTTGTGCAAATTTTTGCAATTGAACTGGTAATATGTTAGACAGCACTTGTGAATCAAACGAACCAAAATATCAATTTCTTAAACATGAGCCTCATTTAACTTGAATGTGTGTAAGAAAACATTGCTATGCAGAAAACCTGGTGCCTGATTGAATATCATGGAAAGCAAGGCTGTTAGGCTTTAGAGTTGATCTTTATTTATATATACGTTTTGGTTTTTTACCTTTTTCTTATGTAGGTGGACTTATGCTGATCCATCTTGGGCACGCATTGCAGCACTTGTTCCGGAAGTGGTGAGTTGTGCAGAAGCTGGCGATAAAATTGCAAATGAAATCTTAGTTAATGCAGTCCAGGAATTAGCTCTATGTGTGAAGGCTGTAGTTCAAAGACTTTGTTTGTGTGGTGAAGGTGCTCAGTTTTCTACTTCAACATTATTATAGTGTCATAGTATTATAAAATACAATAACATCACCCACTGATCAAGTGTTATACCTAAAAGGATCTCCTTTTGAAAATTGGTGCACATATTCACATTCACAAATAATGATGGGTAAATGTCTATTAATTGAATATGAATTCTGACCTTTGATTGCAGATGGAAACAGTTCTTTTCCTGTTGTGATGGTAGGTGGTGTACTTGAAGCTAATAAGAGTTGGGATATAGGAACAGAAGTTATCAAATATATTCAAACAAGTTACCCTGCTGTTCATCCAATTAAACCCCAGGTTAGCATTTACTCATTTTCTAGACTTAATGCTACCAAACCCAAGTCAGCTTTCTTTGTTTCCTTTTACCACTGCACTTCATAATGATGATTTGAAATCAATTCTCTATACTTTGTATACTTCTTAATTGGTATGACGAATGCAACTCTTTATCGTTTTATGTAATTATTTGATTTAAATATTTCAAAGAAATTAAAAAGCATCCTGTTGATATTCAATATAGACTGAGTTGATAAATTATAATTAGAGAAGCAGATGATTTTCTGAATTATAGGTGAAGTTTAAAGTTTATGTAAGCATATGTTAAAGAATTTAGGTACTCTTGCTCTACTTGAGGAGGTCATGCCATTATGGAAGTCTAGTGTTTATTTTTATCTTGTAGTGTGTGATTCTGTCTAATAAATTTCTGTAATATTCAGGTGGAACCTGCCGTTGGGGCAGCGTTGTTAGCCCGGAATTACTTGATGAAAGAATCAGAAGAGAAGTGCCATAGGTGATGGGGGGCTTTCCTCCATTTGTTTAAATGTAAAGTAGAAAACCTATACTGAATAAATTTAATCGCCAGTGCATGGAGCTTCTTTGCCGAAAACAGTTTCAGCAACTTTTACCCAGTGTTACATTTCTCACTCTTTCATGTTGTATTTAACTACACTGTAATTATTCAATAGTAATTAAATAAAGAATTGTCATGAAGTCGTGTGATGTGAATTTTGTTATTCATTTTGAGCTGGTAGTTCTGAAAGGCAAACGGATTTTTTCTGATTTTCTCTCATCACTACAAGAAGTATGTCATTAACAATCTTATTGCTTGCCAAAAAAGGAACATGTTGCTATGCCTAGCACAAAGTTACAAGCCACTCATAAGATGGATTAAAAAGAGACATCTTTCAGAGAAGTAAAAAAATATTCATACCAAAAGAATTTTCTTGATAACAGGGATTTACATTACAAACTATAAGGCTAAAAACCATATAAAACAAAAACTGCCAAATACATGACCTAACTGTGGTTCACTATAAAGGATGATATCCCAACACTTTTAGACTATACACAGTGGGAAAACTGAAACTACAAAAAGAAAAACTAACAACTATGAAAGGAAAACTAAGTTCCTCCTTGCCTCTTAACACAAAAATAAAAGGATAACCCTATGCAGCAAACGCCAAGCTCTCCAACTTGCCCTGCTTATCCCGTTGCAACTTTTGGCTCCGTCCCTTTTTTCTTTGCAACATTGCATACAAAAGTGTATCATTTACGGTTCAATTCTGCAAAATATTTTTCAACTTGTTTTGACAAAACACGGATTTGCTTCAGGTAATCCTGCCAAATAATGCTCAAAGATGACGCCGCAGGACTGAAAGAAACCGTGCTGAACTCCATCTGTTTAATATAAAATGAAATGCAGAGGTATTAAGAATCCTTACCTAAGAAGTACAGCCAAATATCATAAAAGTTCAAATCTTCATTTATTTTTATTTTTTTCAGATTATTAATCTGTCAAAATGTACAACTTACAGTACTAGGCATGTAGCCTTTAGCCATTTTTTACCACTTTTATCTCTTAAAACCCATGTAAGGTTGTGGAGAAAACACCAATTTACATGCAAAATTTACCTTGTCAAATATCAAATCAAACTGCTTTAGTGGATTCCCCACTCAATTCTCTTCTAATCAGCTTTAGAATCTCCATAATCTGTGGCACAACAAAAGACCAAAATAATGAAACTGAATCTCTTATGAAAGTATTATTATGTATTTAGAATTTAACAGGGTAGTAGGAGAATTGCACAAGTTTTCTATTATTAATATCTTCTTCCTGGCCTTAACAGTCTCATAAGTCATAAGGAGATTTGCTGTGACCAAAGCGAAAGAACCAAATGACAAATTCCACCTAACATCAATCTCATAGGAGATTACTTGGTAGAAGACCCCAGGATAGTTGTTTTTGTCCCCATAATGTCTTTCCCGCATTGAAGAAAGACCAAATACAACTTGACTAACAAAGTCATCAGCATAAGAAATGTCCAATGAATAAAATTTCAACTTTTGAGCTTAGTAAAAGACTACATGCTTGTGTATGCACACCAGATCAATGCTCATGAGGTTCCGATTATTGAAAAACATGAAAGTCCAATGAAAAAGAAAAGAAACTTACCCCTGGATAATGTTGCAATACTGGAGAATAATGATCAAGTGCTATATATATTTTTTCATGAAGGCTTAAAAGAGCATCCACCTCATCCCCTAGGAGATCGACCTGAATTTGAAGGTAACAATCCAGTGAGAAAGAAAATACTGGAAACAAAAAACAAAACAAAAATAACAACCAAAAACAAAAAAGTGTATAAAAGAAAGAAGAGGGATGCAAATGCTTGTAAGCAATTCATAAACTAAAAAGTTTATTGGCTTTCGAATATTAATCGGGAAATACTTGATCAACCTCTTAAGTAGTTGAACAAGGTAGGAATATATAAAAAGATACATATTTTGCCAAATTTACTTCCACAAACAAAACATTTGTTTGCTTTCAAAATACCAGATGTCATTGGTCATATAAGTTTGAGATTGAACCAGAAAACAAGTATTTTCATAAAATCACACCCAAAAAAAAAAAAACAAAAAAAAAAAAAAAAACTGAAATTATGAGATCTTCCTTAAGAGTAAAGGACTTAGCTTTTCACCTTAATTATTTTCCCAATGGGTCAATTGAGGGGAATGATGAGAAGTCTCATGCAATTCTCCTTGGAGTCATTAGCATCTGAGTCGGTTTGTTATTTGATTATCTAAATAATTACTACTATAAAAATAGAGAATTAATTACAGAATTATCTATGATTTGAGGAATTTGACACAATCTTGGTGTTCCAATACTGAGATATTTATGAGGGATTGCACCGATTACAGAACCTAAATTCAACACTGCTAAAAACAGCAGTGCATGTCCCTTTTAAGTTATAAGAGAACAAACAGAGCCACTAACAATACTTTCAAGTTTTATCATCTTATACATCTTCATCCAATTGATACTTAGCAACAGATGCAGCCTTGTGCCTTCTAGAGCAAACATAAAACCATGAAACCAAATCAACTTCCGGTTTACCTCTGCTTCAGCCTTTTGAAGGTCAGAACAACTCCTTTCAAGCTTCTGCTTGTACATCAACCCTGTTCTTCGGACTATATTAGCTTTCTGAATAAGAGCAACCAATTCAGAGCTCAAACTGTCCAATCTGAAAAGCGAAAACAATGTCACATGCATACTATGGTTAGGTATTATTTTTCTTGATAAGAGTTAGGTACTCATAACTCATTCAAATTTCATCTCTACACTCAGTTGAGTTATGACGACATATGACAAAAACAGCTGATAATAGAATACTGAAGATTACAGAATATCAAGTCCAATTACAGCTACAATGCATCAATATAGTTCATTACTCTTAAAATCTGTAAGTAATGTAGCTTCCCATAATCAAAGCTAATTAGACTGAGGACAAACTCAAAGAAAGCTTCATACGATGCATATATAAGAAAATTTTCAAATCAGTGTCCTGATATAACTCCATAACTTTATCGGTGCGTTGGATGTGGACCATTAGATTTACATGCTTTGACTCAAAGTGTATGCACTTGTCAAAACTCCTTCATAATCTATAGCCCACATGCAACGCATTAATAAAGTTATATCATGACACACTGAGGAGAAAAGAACTGTGCATATAAAATATATAAGTTCCAATCAAATATGATACATGTATTACCACACAAAGTGAACATGCTCTGAGAAACAAAAGCAACATCCTTGGGCTGTGTGTTATTTTCCATTTTTGGTCAGGGCAGGGGAGATCAGGGAGGATGGGATAGAAGAGAGAATCAAGTGGCTACTTTCAAGACTTGAACCAGCGTAATTTGTACTTGGCTTGGCAGGCATGCCATTGATCCAGAAAATGAAAAAATGGCATGGCCTGCACATCACAGAGAGAGAAGAAATTACAAAAAGAAAAGGACAAGTTGGCAAGACCATGGGCAAACAGTGCAATCTACTACAAGAATCTCACATCAAATGAAAGCTCCCTTGATCAGTTAAGATTGATAAGCTAACAAATCAACAGTAGTAGTATAAAACATGCCTCAAGATACCTATAAGACGTGGAAATTTGGTACATATTTATCCAGATGTGGATATGCATATCCTATAAGACAAAATCAAGCATACAGAGGTTGAAGAACCATGCCAAACCAGAATCTAGTCATAATTCTTATTAATAGCGTAAGACAGATTTGTAAATAAAACAACTAAAGGAAATAATAACTAAGTACCTCAAATTGCTCTTTTTAATATCCTCCATAATTCTGTATTCATAATCAGCAAATGCTTTTGATAACTCATGGATAATAAAGAGCAGGGACTGCATTTGCATCTTTTGCTCCCTTTCTTGAGCTTCAGCCAATGATAACTCTTTCATTGCTATTTTAAGCTCCAGCTTTAGCTCATGCACCTCCTCCTTATATAGTTCAATTTGTTGTGTTGCCTCTATCAAGTTACCCTTTATAACATTGTATTCTTTGCTGCTTTCTGAAATTAATTTCTTCTGTCGACTTGTCTCATCTCTTAAATTTTCAATTTCCTGATAAAGTAACTCAGATCGTTCCTTTTCTTTCACCAAAGCAACTGCTGCTTCCTTTGCAATTTTTTCCTTTTCTTTTGTCAATGATTTCAATGAGATCATCTCTTGTTTTAATCTTTCCTTCTCTGCAACCTCAAATCCCAATGCTCTTTCTTTTTGCTGTACTTCCATTTCAGTAGAAGCTCGAATTTCCTTTTCATTAATATATTTCTCATTCAACTCAGTGAGTTTCTCCTCAGCTTCTTTGAAGGTTTCTCTGAATATAACTCCACACAGCCCTTGCGTGAGTTTCTCCTCAGCTTCTTTGATGGTTTCTCTGAATATAACTCCACACAGCCCTTGTGTGATAATAGACTCCAAATCCGAATCTTCAATATCACACTCATTGGCATGTTCAGCATTTAGAGCAGCTTCTCTGAAGATAATTTCATAAACTTCTTCCATAATTTTATACTCTGTGTTGGACTGTTCATTCAAGCTTTTGCTAAAATCCACCACGTCCTTAAGAAGGCACTTATGCACATCTACACTAATTGAAGCTTCAACTTGTGCATCTTCTAGAGCACATTGAAGATTTTCAATTCTCTTTAGCAAGTTTGCCTCAGTCAAAGAAACGTGCGAAGAGAGGCGTTTAACTTCTCTTTTCTTATCTGCAAGCAAGTCCCTCAGTTGGCTATTTTCTGAAAGAAGGGATTTAAATCTGTCCTTCAAACTGCAAAGACTATCAGCATTCTCACTCAATGCAGGTAACTTCTCATTTTTCAAAAGTATGCCGTCCAACTTCAAAATGACCTCTGGGATCTTTTTCCTCAATATATCAAACTCTTTATCCCTCTTAAATGGCAGCGAAGAACCCTTTTCTTTCAAGTAATCCCGCTTCAGGATGAAAATTTCTTCAGTCATCTCTTGCACTTCCTGTTCATGGTTTCTCTTCATTTTAGTCATCTCAGTCTTAAAATGAGACACCAATCCTTCCTTTGTCATGTGCTTCAGTTGGAGAAAGTCCAAATTCTCTGGCACAGCTGTTACTGACTCATCATGTTTCCCATTTCCCTCCCAATGAAAAGCTGATAATGAAACATGATTGCCCGAAACTTTACGGTGTAAATGATCTGTCCTTTTATTGTTATCCCCTTCTTCACTTATCTCTACCGATCCATGAGAAGTTATCTGTCCAATTTCAGGAACAGTGAATGATTTGGAAATGGCATCCAATTCCTGACGTAAACTTGAAATCTCTTTGAACTTCTCATGCCAGTTTATACTTTCATTACCATAAAACCGAGCATTTTGATCCCACAATCTTTCTTCAAACTCTTCCTTGAGACTCTGAATACATTTCATGATCACCATATCTTCAATTTCTCCTTGAAACTCCTTCTCCTGCTGCCACTGACAATGTGATGTCTTCGACAAGCAAACAAGGTTATCCACCCGCTTGAATGTTATATCCAATGTAGTTCTCAAGGTATCGAGTGCTCTATCTACATCCATCCATTTTTTGTCAGATACCTTGTCTTCTAGAATACCACCCAATCCCACCACCATCTCAGACCCCGAGCCCATCCTCCTAATAGAAGAGCTTCTTCTTATGTGGTCAATTTCTTTTCTAAGGTTCTTCAACTGCCCTTTAGCCATCTTGTTAAAGCTTTCCAGAGATTCTCCAATCCTATCAAAATCAATTAGAGCATCTGGAAAGCTTGAATATGGTCCATGTTCTGCACTTTGAGGCTGCACATGTTGCATCACTAGGGACCCGGACGATTCATTTTCATCCACTGCCATGTGATAGCAGTGCAATGCCTCCTTCAATCTAGCCAACTCCAATTCTTTCAGAGAAATCTTCTCAGCTGCCTCTTGTTCAACTGCATTTACCATACCTTTAATGATCGAGTCACTCACCATCCTTGAAATGATCAAACGGTCATTGATATCTTCCCAATACGAATCCAAATCTTCAAGGAGAACATTCTCCGGATCCTCACTCTCTTTGTCATTGTCAAGCATCACTGACCCATCACCATAGGAATTGACACTACCATTAACAGCACTGAAATCTTCCAAACTAATATGTTTCTCCATAGCCATTAGAAGATCCACCGCCTAGTTTTACAACACTGCAGAGTAAAATCCCACAATCAACTAACTCAATTTAACAATTAAACAAATCTCAGACTGATTTGAAATTTAACGCAAACAGTAATCACACACAACTAAATTAAAAAGCAAAAAAAAAATATATATATATATATATATATACAAAGAAAGAAACACTATAACATCGATGAAGTGAAATTATCATCAACTAATTCTTCTTACTCTTCTTAATTTATTAAAAAAAAAAAAACACACACACACACACACACACATATACACCCACAACCAGAATTAACAAAACTTAAACTCGATTATTATACTACTAAACTTCGACTAACACAATTTCTAAATGCAACAAATGCAAAATGAAGAGAAAAAAAAAAAAAGAACAAGGTAAGTAACAACTTACAACTTACAAGTAGGGAAGATTTAGTCACAGGTTGTGGTCCATAGAGACTAAACGGTCAAAAGGGTGTTTGAAAATCCGAATAAGAGAGTTGAAAGTTCAAACAGCTGCTCGTTTCATTCCACTTCAACTCTGTTTGGTTTCTGTTTTTGGTGTTTTTAGGGTTTTTTCCGAAGATAGAAAAAAATCAAAACAGAAGAGTGGTTTTGATGAGTGAGAGCGGGAGTCAATAAAATAAAATTAACCCTGGTCTTAGTTTTAATTACAGAAAAGTCGTGTGTTTCGGATTTTGATTTGTCTTTGTGTTAAAATTCAAGCGTGATTCAAGGTTTGTTTCCTCTTCCTCATCCTTTTTATATTACTTATTTGTCTGTTCTTCTATACTGTGTTAGTATTCGTACGGTGAGAATTTTTTTTTTTTTTTTTGTCTTACTTAACTTTATATTGTATAAATCAGATTCAACATTTTTATACCACATTTGTTATAATTGGATTAATCTCTCTGTCTCTTTTTTTAATATTTAAAAAATAATAATAATAAATTATCATTTTTTTTTAAATGTAATAAATACACTAAAATAATAAAAACGAGGTTGGTTTGGTAATAAAACCTCTCACCGTCTCACACTCTCACCCTTAGATTCATGAAGTTGTGAGTTCGAATCATACATTCGTATCCTACGATAACAAAATAATTAATTAAAATGTAATTATATATTTTTTTTTTTGTGAAGTGAAAAAAAATTAAAAATAAATTGGTGGTTGAACAACCATAAAATATATTATTCAAATATATCAACAATTTGGACCAATTCCTAAATTTGTGCCACGAAAAGATTCATTAATTCATTCTTTTTTTTTAAGTCATTAATTATAAGTTGAGTGATGTAATTGGCACTCGTTGAACTATTTATGCTCTATTTTTTAAAATTTTAATTTAATTATATATAATTAAATGGGTTTATTAATTATTTTGATTTATTTTCAGGATTAACCTTTTACATATTTTTCAAACTTAATACACTTCATATCTTTTTTAATAAATAAATAAATAAATAAAAATCAATTTCATCTCTAATTTTTATATATAGTTTTTCTCACATTCATTCACATGATTTTTTTTTTCTTTTTTCTTCTTATTTCATAGTGAAATCATTCTTATTAAATACGATTTTTTTTTTTCTGTAGTCAATTGAATTGTTGGTGGTAGATTGTAAGTGTGATATTGATCGTCTGATGATTTTTTTTTTTTTTTTTTGAGCAATTGAGTTAGGGTTTTGGTGTGATTTCGTTTCGTCGAAGATTAGGTTTTCTTGGTTGGGATTTTTGATGCAATTCCGTTGTTTTTGTTTGGTAAATAACATTAAACTAACTTTGGAAGATCTAGAATAAAATCTACAAAAGAATTGGTACAAATCATAGAATGCCTGGAAGATCTGAAAGAAAATAAACCGAATGAAAAATAAATAAATAACAAACATTGATCTGGAATTTGAAAAGAAAAACAAAACAATCATGTGAAACAATAAAATCAATAAATTATAACCATAGGAAACATGAGATCAAGATCCGAAAGAAAATATAAACAAAAAAAATAAACATTCAGCAATTTGAAATGATCTATGTCATTAGGGTTTTGAAATAAGGAATATGAGGTTTTCTTAATTTTACTAGGTACATGATTTTTTTAAATAAAATTTATGTCCCTTTAAGTAATTTGATTAAAGGAATAAAAAAAAATATTAAATAATTTAAAAAGTGTGACATAAATAGTTCAACGGAAAGTGCCAATAACACAACTCTTATAAACGGCTGATTAGCAACTTGTTTATTCTAGTCATCTTTATTTTTCAGGGACAAAAATACCCTTCCTTCCTTCCTCCTTCCTTCCTTCCTTCCTTCCTTCCTTACTCCTTTCTTTCTTTCTTAAAAATCACCAACTTTCTTCATAAAAGCTTACACACTCTCTCTCCCTCAAAACCTATTCTATCTTACCTTCACATCTCTTCTTGAAGGGTGATACTACGGTCCCAAAAGTTTATGACGCCACCATTTGATCCATTTAATCACCGGTCTTCTCAATTTCAACTACAAAATAAATAGATTTACTGGTCAGTAGTCACGAGGAAAAAAGATTCACAAGTTTTTCAACTACAAAACAAGATTCACTAGTTTTCACGTTGAAAACCAAAACAAAATCACAGAGAAAATCCAACAAGATATATTCAGTTTTGGAAGACCCGAGCTTTAATAATAAATAGTTTTGAATCTTCGTTTTGTTGTAAAACCACAGATAAATAAATAACAAAAACTTATAGATGAAGATAGATGAAGAGAAGCGGATGTTTTACTGGTAGCTTTTTATTCTTCTTATTTCTGAATTCAAGAGTTTTCTACGATTACAAATTTACAATAGAAATGACATATTTATAGACAAGTAAACATAGGGGTCCTTATTGTAATTTCCGTTGAATGCATTGCTTTGCCGCCTCACACCAAAGCCTTAGTCATTAAGTTAGAAGCAAATGCTTGCTTCTTCTCAACGTGTGATGACACACATTCTAGCTGTGGAAATTGTTGTGTTGGCCTATCAAGTGGTAAATGGAAAGCGGTGGAAATTCATCTAATTTCACAACACTCCCCATTGGATTTTCATCACTTGAATTTTAATTTGTTAGGAAAAATCCAGTGGGACGAAAACCTCAGTAAAAATATATACAATGATCTTTTGGATCTTGTGGTGTTGGACGTTCTCAAAATTGTCTCGTTAAAAACCTTGTCAGAAAAACCCAGTGGGACAAAACCCGATCGAAGGGAAAAGAATATAGTGCACATTTATCTAGGATTAATGTTTTCTTCAAAACTTTATTAACATTTATTCCCAGTGGGATACAACCTGATCAAAGATATCAATTGATCTATCGAATCAAAGTAATATTTGTGATGATCTTTTGGATCAATGTAACATATATATGATGATTTCCAAGATCAAAGTAATATTTGCAATGATTTTCAGGATCAAAGTAATAGTTATGATGATTTTCTTGATCAAGACAGCATACATAGATAAGATAATTTGCTGCATCAAAGTAATATTTATAGTGATATTTTGGATCAAAAGAATTATTGGGTGTGCTTAGAGAATTGTCTCATTAAAAACCTTATGAAGAAAACTAAATAGGACAAATCCTTATCAAAATTAAAGGAAAAGAGTACAATTCACATGTGCCCAAAATAACTAATACACTTTATTCGATATGCTCCCTCTAATAAAATGAATGGAGAATGCATAAGCAAAAGTCTTGCTATATGGAGCGTTATGAAATTGATGTGTCATTTATAGGAAAAAACATATCTCGTTTGCGAACAAGTTTTTTGTGGATTAAATAGATATCTGATATCAGTATAAACAAGTAAACCTGAAAAATTGTTAGGTTTTGTATAAAATACTCCTAAATCTTTCATTTCACTAAGGTAACGAAAAAGATGTTTAATCTCATTCAAATGTCTTCGAGTTGGTATTGAATTGAATCTAGCAAGTACATTCACTGAAAATGCAATATCTAGTCTAGTACATTGAGCTAGATATAACAAAGCATCAATTGCATTAACATATGATACTTCAGGACCAAGTATCTTTTTACCATTTTCTATTGGACGAGATGGATCTTTTTTAAAATCAAGAGTTCTAATAACCATAGGAGCACTTAATGGATTAGTATTATCCATATGTAATCTTTTTAAAATCTTTTCAATATATGTTGATTGATAGACAATTATTCCTTCTGATCTATGCTCGATCTCTAGGCTGAGACAATATTTTGTCTCTCCCAGATCTTTCATTTCGAACTTTTTTTTTTTTTTAATATTTAGCAATTTTCAGGAGCTCTCCAAGAGTTTCAATTAAATTAATATCATCAACATAAACTACTATGATAGCAAATCCAGATTATGATTTCTTTATGAAGACGCATGGGTATATGATATAATTATTATACCTTTATTTTATCATATATTTACTGAGACGGTTATACCACATCCATCCAGATTGTTTTTAATCCATATAAGGATTTTTGTAGGTTCATCAAATATAGATTACGAGATCTCGATTTATATGCTTTAAGTATTTTAAATCCTTCAAGGATTATAAATATATGTATTGAGTGAACCAAAGACCATATAGATAAGCAATCATTACGTCTATAAGACGCATTTCAAGCTTTTATAGGTGCCCAAATTTATCAAAATTCGAGACGTAATTGTATTCATTACTATTGAATACTAAGTTTCTATGAGAAACCTTGTATATGAGCCGTGCCTTATATCTCACGATCTTGTTTTTCTCATTATGTTTCTGTATAAAAACTCATTATTATCCAACTAGTTTGACATCTTCAGGTGTCTAGAGTACTATTAGTCAAAATACTTCATGTTTGGCTTATGAAATCAATTCTCCTTGAATTGCTTCTTTTCATTTAGGTCAATCATGCATTTATCTACAATCATTGATATTGTGAGTTTTATAATCATCATTTATAATTTCAGTAACGCTATTGTATATGAAAATATATCACTAATGATTGTTTCTTAGTTATTCAACATTTCTCTCATATGATTTATAGAAATTTCTTAATTTCTATATTCTTGTGTCTCTTTAATGATTTCATCCATTATAGGGGATTGTGTCATTTTAGTGATTTATGTCTCTCTAGGGACATTTAACTCTTCCAAAGTTAAGTTAAAGAAAGTGAATTTATTTATAATTAGATTTTTGTTTACATTAGTATCTTGGTAATTTACTTTCCTTTTCTAGGAACAATACCTTTCGAATTAAAAGGATTTACAAATATATGATATGCATCAGATGATTTATTTGTTGCATTTTGCTATGATTGTTCTTCAAGAATAATCATCCGACCGAGTTCATGAGATGGCAACTCATAAAATTTTGTTCCTTTTAATATATATGGTAACTGATTAATAATCATCTGATGATCAATTATCTGTCATATTTAAATGATACGAAGATTGAAACATATTTATTACATATATAGAGAACTTAATTGATATCTCTATTTTATACAATAGTAATTTTTTATTTACTCTTCTCTTATTACATATATATAGAGAGAGAGAACAGAACAAATATCTATATTTTGTAAAATAGTAACTTTTCATTTACTTTTATCTTCTTGGGAAACTTTCCTTTTTTTTTTCAATGATAAGAAAATTAATTAAAAAGATGAAATAAGGATATAGAAAATACAATCATATATCTTTAAGAATTGAGCAAGTCAATGTACCAAGTACACGTTGTACTATTGAATAATGATGATAAACAGTGAGTTAGAGATAAATGCAACAACATGTAAAATAGAATGTCTCCATATAGAAATTGGTAACTATATCGAAATTATAAAGTTCTCGTAATTATTTAAAGACATTTGATAATTGATTCCGTTGATCCATTCTGAGTATGAGTACATGTGAAAACTAGATATTCAACATCAATCCCAACTGCTTTGTAATATTCATCAAATATCTTGTAAGTAAATTCATCAATATTATCAGGGCGCATTGATTTGACTAGATAATTGAAAATTATGCCCCAAAAACTAATAATCTGTACTAGTAATATGAAGATGTTTTATAATAAACAAACATGTGACCATCTCATAGATGCATCAATTAGAACCATAATGAAAATGTTCATTTGGTGGATGAATGTGTCCATATATATCCTTGTGAGTGATAGAGATTCAAAACCAACTTTAGAATGATATGGTTGTATTACTAATCTTCATTTGTGAACATGTAGTGCATATATTATTATGGAATTAAAAAATCTTCTAGCTCTTTTAATTGATGTCCATAAGAATTTTCGATGATCCTACAAATCATCGTAGATCCTGGATGACCAAAACTATCATGTGAAATGATAAATATTTTTGGAACTGAGAACTTCTAATTCATAACTGTAGAAACCGTTACACTTTTTATAACTGTGTAATATAATCCAGATGATAAAGTACAACGCTTTTCTATAACGAGTTTCTGGCCTGAATAATGAGAAGTAATGCACGTATATTCAATATTTTCATTATTTATAATTTCAATATAATATCCACTACTCCGTATATCTTTGAAACTAAACAGATTTCTTCTGGATCTGCTTGAATATAATGCATCACTGATATACAATTTAATACCATTTGGTAATAAGATTGCGGCTCTTTTGGAGCCTTTAATAAGATCTGATGGATCTGATCTGGTATTAACTTTCAGCAAGATAAATTTTCTGATCTTCCACTATCAACAAGACATATATTTTTCATTCTGGAAATTTTATAGGCATTATATGTAGTGTCATTTTATATCTCATCTAAAATGATAATTTTTTTTTTTTTAATAGGTTTATTATGTAAACATTTTCTCTTGTCATTTATATGTAGGGAAAAACGGTTTATACGTGCAGCGGAATGCAAAAATATGTTTGGTATATAACAAAAAATTTCCCTTTTTAAAAGATGAACCTTAACCCTTAATTAAATTAATGTATAAACAAAAGTAACATACTTTTTGTCGCGTGATCCGATTGACTTTACGTCGATGGTAATCCGTAAGATCTTCCAATCCAATCATGAACGTGGATCACCTAGAAGCATGGTCTCCCTTTCTTTGAATTGAGTACCTGAGGATAGATAACAAACACTTTTTCTTTTTCATTAGTCACAAAAACTCACAAGAGATCATAAAAAACGTTCCGATTACTTTTGAAGTATCAATCTTTTGATCGAAACTCGCGTGAACTTAAATCGAAATTGTACATAAAACCTTTTGATGTAAAAGCTTCAAATGTACTATCGAAATAAAATGTCTTTTCTCACTATCTCTCCTTTGACCGAATTTTTCCACATAAGTCTAAGAGATGGATTCTATTTTTTAAGTTTTAAAAAAATAATTCTCTTTCAAGCAACTGAGAGGGTGACCGAATTCTATGATGGGGATTATATATGGTGACCGAAATTCTTCCGTAAAAAGAATAGGGTTGGCCGAAATTATTCCCTAAATAAATTAGGGTTGGCCGAAATCCTTACTTGAAAAGGATTTGTATTTCCTCCAATGACTCCTATCATTCTTTAGAATTTCAAACCCTAATTCAACTTTTTTTGTGTATTTGTGACTATATCAAAAACTTCCTCATTTGACTAGATAAATAAATTCATTTTATTTATCTACTTACCAAATAAAGTCTTTAATATTAATTATACTACCAACAATAGTATAATACTAAGAAACATATTTCTTAATCAGAAAAAATTTTTGATTCTTCATTTAATAATTAATTAATTAATTTTCATTTAATCAAATAATAAAATGAAACAATATATTAGGCAATATTATTGACCTTGCCGCCCAACATGTATATATATGAGCTTACATATTGTTTTTCTATTTTATTAAATTCATTAGGTTTGAATAAAAAGCCCACATGTGAACTAGACTCATTCTTACTAAAAGAACAAACCCACATGCCTTCCATTAATATATTAATATAATTTAATAGCTCATTAAATAAATAATGTACAAATTATATTCTTAATATATTAAATACAATTCTAGATGGACCCATAATTAGTCCGATATAATATATCAAGTGATCCATACAAGTCCGTATGGATTAGAGATCTTGGCGGGCTATCTAAATTTAAGCTTTAATAGACATAACTCAATCACAATCAACAAATGATTCACTTATGTCCAATCTATTAATTTTAGCTCATTCCACTAAAGAGCTAAAATTGTACTCTTAAATAAAGATAGAACAAGTAAATGTTTCTTATTCAAACCCTAGACAATCTTATAGGAGATAGTGTATCCTCGTTAATAATATCAGTAATCGCGAAGAGCTCATAGACTGCATATAGCTCTCCTAGTTACCATATTTACTCATATGACCACATTTTGAATTTAGATATTTTGACTTGTCCAAAAGCCACGTTTCAATAGTCACTATCAAAAAATTAACGTTAAGATTTAATATCCAATACTTCAAAACATCCATATGATAATATTATACTTTCATTTTAATAAATGGAGCCACGATGTCCATATTTATAAATGAAGTCCTCTATCGATTAACAAATGAATACCACCAAACTATCGAGGATAGACTATGCTCTATAATCGTCTCATTGATAACTCAAATGATAACACTTGCAATCATAAGTCCATCATTTATCTCAGGATTAAGATAGACTCTATGATTGTCTTCATAATGAAAACTTTTATCTACTGACGGTTCTAGATAAAGTATTTCATTGTGATCCTATTCAATGCACCTAGTGCACTAGATTCTTTTACCTAAAGACACTTTGATGATTTTATACTCATTATATCTCATTTGATCCCACTCAAATGCTAGCAAAAAATCCTACAACTTTAATAAGGTAAAGGTGCTCAACCTTTATCTTAAGTTGTGAACAATATTCAAGACTAACTAAAGATTGTGTCTACCTCATACATATCCAGATGTACGAACAATTCTTCATATCTCATAGTCTTTTGACCTTATGATTATTTACTTTGACAATTATAATAATTAAACTATAAATGCTATAAGATTTGTTAAATCAGAAATCACTTTATTAATATGAAAAGATTGTCAATTACGTTATTACACTCTTGCTATTGAGCATAATCCTAACATTATAAACATCCACTCATAGGGAATGTTTTGATATATCATGAATAAAAATGTATCCAAATTTACTATTTTGATATTGCTCCTTCAATAGCAAGTACGATATGGATAAAATATCCTTTTGAATTTCGTCATACATAATATTAAGATCTTAAATTCTTTTATAATACTCAGCACATCCTGTTGGGAAGTGTATTGTGTAGATTTCTTAATGAAATTAAAATTCAGAACTTCTGGTTCAAAATTTAATACTTTATATTCAAATTCATAACTTTCAGTTATATATTGAATTCGAATTTGAAACTTCTGGTTCCAAATAATAAAGTATGACATTCATGTATATAACAATGACTCTAGAACTCCAGGTTCTTAATGAAATTAAAATTCAGAACTTCGGGTTCAAAATTTAGTACTTTATATTCAAATTCATAATTTTAAGTTATATATTGAATTAGAATTTGAAACTTCAGGTTCCAAATAATAAAGTATAGCATTCATGTATATAACAATGAATCCAGAACTCCATGTTCTTAATAAAATTAAAATTCAGAACTTCAAGTTCAAAATTTAATACTTTATATTCAAATTCATAACTTTCGGTTATATATTGAATTTGAATTTGAAACTTCAGGTTCCAAATAATAAAGTATAACATTCATGTATATAACAATAAATCCAGAACTCTAGGTTCTTAATAAAATTAAAATTTGGAACTTCGGGTTCTGATCGGTTTGTAAAACCGTACCAACTTAAATATCATATTATATAATAAATCCATAAACTTCAGGTTTTGGTTAGCCGGTCTAGCCGATCTCATATATTGCATATAAATAAATACGAATATTTAAAGAGCATAATAAATCCAGAACTATAGGTTATGTTGATGGCATTAGCTAGCCTTATATATTGTGTATAAATAAATAAATACAAATATATAAAGCGCATAATAAACAAATCCAGAACTATATATAGATTCTATTGGTGGCATTAGTCAACCTTATATATTGTTATAAATAAATAAATACGAATATTTAAAGAGTATAATAAATAAATCCAGAATTATATATGTTCTATTAGTGACATCACTCATCTAGAGATTCTTTTTACTTACATACAATCGTGCCAATAATGTGTTATAAAACCACAAATATATAAATAACAAAAACTTATAGATGAAGATAGATGAAGAGAAGCGAATACTTTACTAATAACTTTTTATTCTTCTTATTTCTGAATTCAAGAGTTTTTAACGATTACAATAGAAATGACATATTTATAGACAAGTAAATATAGGGGTGGTTATTGTAATTTTCCTTGTTGAATGCATTGCTTTGCCGCGTCACACCAAAGCCGTAGTCATTAAGTTATTATCAAGTAGTAAATGGAAAGTGTGGAAATCCATAATAATTTTAAGCTTAGTTGTAATATTGAACATTTAGAAAATCAGTATAAGCATACAATAATGCTATAGACAACCACCCTTGCGTCGTCTTTGTGGAACCGAGGTCGACATGGTAAAAATAAAAGAGAACAAATGCCTCTAGGTGGAAAAAAAGGAAACGATGTCATTTCAATAATAAAGATTTTGGTCTCTCTTTTCCACTGTTGGCTTTGGATCTCTGTTTGTCGCTCAATCTCGTCTTCTCCATCGTTCTCATCTTCATCGTTCTCCATCGTAGTGGTGAACTCCATATCAAGCTCGTCTTCTACATGCAACCGCCTATGCGTCCCTGCCGCAGCATCGGCTCATATGTGGCAAAATGGGGCCCCACGTGTTTCCCTGTTTCAATATAATATGAGTAAATATAATATACATGGAAGGGGGCCTTGCAAATATAGTTGTTCCTAATAATCATTTTTAAGACAAGTAGAGAGTAAAAAAAAAATTACTCTCTTTTCTCTTTAAAATATTGTTCTCCTGGTCGAAACGATTCCAACGGTATATTACGGGTGAAAATTGGATATCGTTTGCCCCCTCAAAAGTCGTATTCAGGTTCACGTCTTTAAGCTAAAATCTTTACACGCTGAAATGCCAACATCTTTACATGTTGAAAATCTTTACACGCTGAAATATCAACATCTTTACATGCTGAATGTATCTTTACACAATTTCAGCATGTAATAATCCTAGAAACCTCCATTTTTTTAAATAACAATTAAAATTATTCATATTTTTTCATTATATATAATTATTTAAATTTAAAATTTATTATAAAATTATAAATTTTTGTATAAATTATATATTAAAAGCAATTAAATATTAAAATTTATTAAATTTTACTCTCTTTTGTCTTTAAAATATTGTTCTCCTCATCAAAACGATTCCAACGGTATATTACGGGTGAAAATCGGATATCGTTTGCCCCCTCAAAAGTCTTATTCAGGTTCACGTCTTCAAGCTGAAATTTTTACACTCTGAAATCTTTACACGATGAAAATCTTTACACGCTAAAATATCAACATTTTAGTGTGTATGGAATATATTTTGAGCCTAGGAAAGATTTTACAGGCTAGGAACAATTGTTTTAGGCCTAGGAACAATTGTTTTAGGCAAGTTCATCCCATACACACCATCCAACCCGATTCCAATACACAATACTAAATTCTAATACGTATTTGTGTTTTAACAAATACATTAAATACATAATAGGCAGGTTCCTATTAATATAAACTAAAAATTATAGCTTACACTTTCTTGACTTTGAAACAATGTTTCTTGGATCTGAGTTCCACTAATGTCAAAAGATGTGTTCTCTAGAATAGTCTGGTGAGAAATTCTCGTAAAAATCTAGTCAAAAATTAGAATTCAAATATAAACAAGGGTCACTTCAAATATACCTGTACGTGTCCAGCATTTGCCATATCCATATTTGAATGACCAAATAAAGATCTCTGTGTGTTTAAGATGGGTGCATCTCCTCTATCTCGTTAATAATCAAATAACAAATAAGAACACAAAATTGTCATATTTTGTCTTGTCAAAGTGGCAAAAAAAAAATGTCATATTAAATAAACACACCTCTTTGTGTTTCCCCTTTTCAGGTGCTTTTTTCGCTTTTGCTTTAACATTTCGCATATCTTTCTCCATCCTGGATGCTCTCCTCAAAGATGGGGGTTTGACTTTCCCACGCACAACATTTGGACTACGTACTTGCCCAGAACCACCAACAGTAGTTGCGTCCCCTCACGTGCAACCAATATTGGAACCTGTTTGGGTCATCGATAGGGGTTCTTGGCTGGCACAATACAAATCAATCATGCCATATAACTTAGCTTTCGCATCCTGAGTATGCTCTTTTGATCCCGCTGCAAGAGTAATCATCTGATAACAGATATTCAACATCTTAGAATATCTATTAGAATCTGCCCGTTGTTCGTCTACATTATAGCTACTATAGATCAATGTGTATCACCTTTTGATATCCTTCCTCCATCGATCTAAAATGTAGATATCTGGCAAATATTTAGTCTCGTTACATCAAAATACAGCCAAAATGTGCCTACACAATATCCCCCTCATCTGGAATAATCCATAAGAATACTCTGCAGATGAATCTTTTTCACTAAAGTCCATAAAATATGTAACCAACTTAGTAAACTCTTCCAAATGAACTTCATCCTTTACCCGATAGGTGTTGACTGCACCATCACTTTTATGTAACTTTGGATTCATATTGATCATTCCAGTAACTTGCTGTTATACTTCCTTGAATTTAAAATTTGTGTACAACTCTTGAAACCTCTTCTCAATTGGAGATCTAGATATGCAGGGGGTTATGACACTAAATGAGTGGAAGTCCGCAACATTTTCATTCTTAATTTTTTTTTCAATGCGTTGTCAAACTGGTCAACAAACTCTTTCAGGTTGGTCTTAGCATGAACATACCCATCAAAAAAGGCATTCGTGCTCTCGCTCCGCTGCGTTGTACTCATTCTAACCCAAAAGTAATCTTTAAAGAATGCTGGAACCCAATGCTTACGCTCAGCGTATAGACTTTGCAACCACGCATTCTCTTGCAAATTGTACGTGGTAATTAACTGATCCTAACTTGTTTCAAACTCTTCAACACTTTGGCTGTTATAGACACAATTCATCAATGCACTTTTCATCTTGGTTTTGTAGGAATCACAAGAACCAAGCTTTTTAGGGACTTTCTTTAGTACATGCCATAGGCAAAATCTATGTAGGGTCGTTGGGAAAAAAATGTCAATTGCATTTTTCATCGCCCTATCTTGGTCAGTGATAATATCTTTAGGAGCTATACCATCCATACACTGCAACCAAGTCTGGATTAACCACACAAAGGTCTCCGTATCCTCACTGGAAATCAATCCTGCTCCCAAGAGAATTGATTGTCCATGGTGGTTGACACTAACAAATGGTGCAAACGACATCCCATATCTATTCATCAGGTATGTGGTGTCGAATGTGACCATATCACCAAAATATTGGTAGGCTGCTTTACTACGGGGGTTTGCTCAGAACACATTCTTTAACCTCCCGTTATCATCTAAATCCATCAATGCAAAGAACCCAGGATCTTTGTACTGCATCCTAACAAAACACTCTCGCAGTGCATCAGCATCACCTGCACCAAGTTTAAGATGTCTAGCCTTGTCGATGTAATTACGACAATCCTTTTCCAAAAATGGGAGGTTTTCAAATCCACATGCGCTAACAACAAGAGATCCAAAACTCTTGTTCATTCGGACACCAGCCATATCATTCGTATCTAAAACTCTTTTGACAGTGTCACTCATTTCTCTATTACATCGAAAGAAGCGGGATTTCTTTCGACTGAGGCCGTGGTTATGGATATTATGAGCCGTAGTCAACCAAAGTTTTCCATCAGATCTTAAGGCATTAATCTTTGCCTTACATTCCGTCTTTCCTTTTGGATGTTCGACGTAGGTTGCCGACATTGAAAGTCCTATTACGGGCCTTCCCACCACGAGCACACATACCTAACAGTCTGGTCTTCTCCTCTCTCAGTCTTTTTTGTCATCACCCCAAATCTGCATTTCTTACCATAAGATTTATAATAACTCAATAAATCTTTAAGGGAATTAAACTCCATCCCCTTCTTTGCCTCCTCAATCATATCATCACCATTGATTTCAACATTCTGAGATGTCTCGGAACCGCAATCCTCCATTTCTTATGGATTTGGTCTATCCTCAATAAATTCCGCGAATGGGGGATTTGAGCTACATGGTGATAGCGTAGATGGGTGTTCTTTCCCGTTACCCATGCTGCCCTCGATCTAAAGAGTAAAAATGCAACAGGTGAAGATGAAGTACCTGGTCCACCACATTCAGTGATAATTAGATGCATTACTAAATAATTAGAAATAAATAGGCAAACATGAATAATATAATATTGATGTCACCAATACTAAATTTCTTTCCTTCCTTTTTTTTCTTTTCTAGATAATCAAAGCGATCAAGGACTCTAAATCCCTAGCAACCTAATATAATTCAAATATGGAACATAGTTCCAGCACAGCAGGTCAAATGTTGCAACCAAAAACAAGAAGTTACCTGAGGCCTTTTGTGATCAGGTCAAACAAGTGATTCAAGTCTTAAAGCAGTGTATAAACCTCCAAAACCACCACCTAATATGCACACACGCGGCTTCTACAAGGATAAACAAGGCCATTATAATAAACAAATAAGCATATTTTTTCCTGAACATGTAAATAAAATACATTTATAGTAGAAAGCATACCTTGTTATCTGACCAGACATAGGTTTGTGGAGGTGTTTTAGATTCAGATAAGTTAACGAAACCTCCATTGCTGCTCCCTGTTGAGGCCAAACCAACAATGCCGAGTCCACTCCCACGACAAGACTTCAATGATGAAAAGTTAAATGTTTTAGAAGAAGAATTGAATAGCTTTGAACCACCAGAAATCCCTAATTTAAGAAAAATTAAAATAAATGACCAAATATAAAGAAAGAATTAAAAGCAACACTAACCTGAAATAGGTGCTTTAAACTTGAATAATTCTTCAATTGACAGGTGAAGGAGCAGAGGAGAAGGAGAATGGGTCTTCATGAGAGAACAGAAGACGTCGTGATGATGAGGCTTCGTCAGGATGGAGACAATGAAGACCAAATTGAACTTCGCAAACAGGGGATGAAGAAGACGAGCTTGGGATGGAGTTCACCACTACGATGGAGAACGATGAAGAAGACGAGATTAAGCGGAAAACTGAGATACAAAGCTAGCAGTGGAAAAGATAGACCCAAATCTTTATTATTGAAATGACATCGTTTCCTTTTTTTCCACCTAGATGCATTTGTTTTCTTTTATTTTTGCCACGTCGACCCCGGTTCCGCAGAAAGGACGCAAGGGCGGTTGTCTGTAGCATTATTGATAAGCATATACCTCACACATATTGCATTATTTTGTCTATTCATTAATGAGTTGTTTTGTGTTCATGATTTTTGGAAAATTTTCATCAAAATTCTAGAATTCGTAAAAATTATGATTTTTCCTTGTCAAATTATGATTTCACCGTATCAGATTTTCATACGGTACGTGCAAATGAAAATTGAATTGTGTCCTAAAGTATACCATACCGGTATGACCATGTGCACATTGCTTAATTGTTTGTTTGAAATTGCTGAAAAATTTACATTCATAAGATTCTCATTCGTTGGTGGGGCAAGACAATGGAGGCTAGTTGTAAATTTTGGCTGATTATGAAATTTAAATGCTTTTGAGTTTTGAGTAACATGTACACTGGAATTGGAAGGCTTGGTGGGTTATATATTATAGAGATATTCCTATTTTAGTTCCTCTAGTTTGATGTAATTCTATTTTAGTCCACTAGTTTCTAATATTGTCATTTATAGTCCTTATGTAACTGTTTCTGTTAAAATGCAATTTCTGACATGGGCGAGGACAAAATGATCACACTACCCTTGAGTATTGGTGATACCAGTTAAAAGAAGCTGATGCCCTCCAATTTCACCCTTATACTAATTATTTAAAAATAACAAAAAATTAAAATAAATAAGAATTTAAATTTTAAAAAATGGATTTGGTGGATCAGATGGGATCTCCACCAAATACAAATATATATATATATATATATATATATATAATTAAAATTCAAGCTTTGTTCTTTAGACTGTCAATCTCATGAGATGGACGGTAGAGATCTAATCTGGATCTCCACTAAAGAACAAAGAACAATTTTTTTTTAAAAAAAAAAATTAACCACATTCAGCCAAACCCAGCAACATCACTAACATTCAGCCACCAACATCAACACTACCACAACCACCACTATCATCACCGTCAAACACAAACCCAGCAATAACTAAACTCAAATCATCAACAACTAAACCCAGATCAAAACCCACCACTAGCGTCGCCGTCGAAACCCACCGCCCAGATTGAAACCCAAATCATCAACAACCAAATTCAACATCAATCACCAAATCCAACCATCAACTACACCCACTAAACACCCCCACTATAAAACCATGACAGTTGAATCAATGACACACGAGATTGAGATTGGATTGGCTACTGTGATTTCGGCGGGCTAGGATGCGGTGTTTGGGTGGTGGTATCGGCGATGGTAGTGGCTAAGGTTAGGGTTTGTGTTTAAATTAGAGTTGTGGTGGATAGAAGATTTTTTTTTTTCCTTTGAAGTTCTAGGCTTGTGAAGATATTTAGATGATTTAAGATATATTAGATTGAGAGAGAGAGAGAGAGAGAGAGAGAGAGAGAGATGGTGAGAGAGAGAATAAGATATGTATTTTTAATATTTATTTACTATTTAATTCATTAAAAATTTATTATTTAATTTAATAATATTTATAATTTAATTTATTATTACTTATCAATTTAATATTACTTATTAAATATTTATAATTTAGTTTAATATTACTTATTGATTTTCTTTTTCTTTTCTTTTATAAATAATTTTAAAAATACCATTATACCCTTCGGTGTTCTAGAAGTCTAACATTCTTTTACCATTTTACCCTTGTTAACCAGACGAAGTCAATGAAATTCTAACGGAATTGGATGGTAGGGATAATAAACGAGATTGTTAGTGAATGTGTGGACTAAAAATGATAATGAACAAACTAGAGGGATTGAAATCCGGATTGCATCAAACTAGAGGGACTAAATAGGAATATCCCTATATTATATATAATTTGCAAGCAACTTTGATTAAAATAGAACAATATAAAAATGATAGTTAAAGTGGTGGATCAGGGACCAACAGAGGCCATAGAGTGTCACTTTCTATAGTCATATACAGTTTAAATTATGAGCAAGAATTTGTAAATTAAATTTATTAATTAATTGAAAGATGGCTTCATTACTTTTGGAACAAAACTAAAGTACTTTTGTCAAAAACGAAAAAAAAAAAAAAAAAAAACTAAACTAAAGAATCTTATAAAAAGTAGAATGTCCAACCACACACGTTAACTCATTGTTCATCATTGTTCATAATCTATCTTTTTCTCTTTTTCTTTTTCTTAGATGACTAATTTTGTCATCGGATTCCATTATGATTGAGAAAACATTTGTAGGGTAAAATTTAAGTTTGAGAAAACTTTCATAGCATTGACTTAGTGATCTATCACACAATTGAAATTGAACGACGCACCCAATTTTATTTTGATAGAAACAGAGAAAAATTACAACAACAGAAAACCAGAAACAAGGTTGGGGTCCAGCTAGAAAGACTCCTGTTCAGAGGAGAAGGCTAATCTAATGAAGCTAGGTTTTGTGTCAAGGAGTTCCCCGACACAGGGATAGCTTGACACTTACAAACACCTACTTCGGAAAACAGAGCCTTAATGTCCAAGACAATATAATTAACATCCCCTAGAAAAGGAGCAGAGCTGCTAACAATAGAGGCAACACTAAGGGAAAATGTTTCAGCAATGGAGATAGTTAAGCATAGAGATTTTGCAAGCAGCAACCCTTCACGCAAAGCCAGAAAACAGCCTACCATTGGAGAGAAAAAGCCAGGCAAAACAGTGGACCAAGCTGCTAGAACGTTCCCTTTAAAGTCCCTGATAGCAGAACCAACACCTATATTTTTTGCCTTCTTACGAGTGGTCACAGCAGATTTCAGCTTCAACAAACCTGGAGGAGGCGCAATCTAGTCCACTAAAGGCCTTGGAGGAGAAGGGATAAGGAGAGAAATAGCTCATTTTGAGTTCTGGAATTCTACTAGAAAATTAGATGCCCAAGAACACACCATCTCTGGCCATCTAACAGTTCCACACACCAACGCTAAATTACAGTTCTCCCACACAACCTAAGCAACCATACAAAATAAGCAGAAAGAAACCCTAAAATGTCTAAGACAAGAAATTGCCTAAAATTGGCCAAATTTGAGCTAAAAATTGAAAGCTCCCTAACCTTCCTAGCCACCTTGCAATAAAAAATGGCATGTCTAACTTATTCCCTGTGAGACGCACAGCTGTTGCAGCTAGGAGAGTTAAAAATTCTTTTATTCTAGAGATTCTCCGTAGAAAGGAGGGCGTTCAAACAGGCTCTCCAGACAAAAATTCTTACCTTGGGAGGGATGTTAAGTTTCCATATGTGATTCCACCACTTGCTAATAGGGGATGAGTTTGAAACGAAAGCCTGAATCCTATTTTAAAGGGCAAGGCTGTACCCACTCCTCACTGTATATTTGCCTTTTTTATCGTAATGCCACAAAATGGAGTCTTTCCCTCCATTCCAGCTGACCGGGATCGAAAGGATTGTATATTGTCGACTGTGAACAGAAGATGATTTAACCAGTCATAGTCCCATCCTTTCCGGGACTTGGCCATAAGGTAGGATACTAAAAAATTCAGCCCTGGATCGAAAGTGACTAGTTTGAAGGAGCTCGGACGCAGAACCCATTTATCCTTAAAAGCATTAATACTATTACTATAGCTGTCACCTACAGACCATCGAAGGCCTTTTGAAAGTAAATCCCTCCCCCAAATTAAACTTCTCCAGACATAATAACAACCCGCATTAGTGGGATCAAAGAGGAAATCGGTTTGACTGAAATATTTTGCACGGAGGACTTGGGTAGCCAACGAAGAGGGATTCGAAAGGATCTGCCACGCTTGTTTGGTGAGCATAGCTTGGTTGAACAAGAAGACGTCTTTGAAGCCTAACCCACCAAGTTCTTTTAGGAGACAGGACATTCTTCCAACTGATCCAACTAATCTTCCTATTGCCATCTTTCGAACCCCACCAAAATCTAGAGGACATGGAACCACGGTCTTTGCATAGGGACATATGAATTTTGAAGATGCTCATTGAGTAGGAGGGAATAGATTGGGCCAAAACCTTAATAAGGATTTCTTTGCCCCCATAAGAGAAGTGACTGCCTTTTCAGCTATGAAGTTTCTTCCAAACTCTGTCTTTAATGTCATTAAAAGTCATAGTCTTATTCCTCCTTATTCCTCCCAATCATTGAAGGGAGACCTAGATACTTTTCTTAAGTGTTGCAATCCTGAATTTCCAGCACATTCTGAATCTCTTTTCTGGTGGACTGCGGAACCTTGGGACTGAAGATTATCTTTGCTTTGATGAGGTTTATTGGTTGCCCTGAACCTTTTTCATAAATATTGAGAATTTCCTTAATTCGGTCATTGCTAGCAATGGAAACATTATGGAACAAGATGCTATCGTCCGTGAAAAGGAGATGACTGATCAGAGGACCTCCTCTGCAGCAGCTGAAGCCTAATCCACGATCGTTCCTTTTAGACTTCGTGATAAGGATGGAGAAAGCCTCCGCACATAAAAGGAAAAGGTACGGAGACAATGGACAGCTCTGTCTAAGCCCTCTTGAAGGAGAAATGGTGCACATAGCTTGACCATTGAGAAGAAAAAAAAGCAACGACGATGAAATGCAATCTAAAACCAAGGAGATCCACTCAGCTAAAAATTCCATCTTTACCATAACCATTTCAAGGAATTTCAACTCAACCCTGTCGTACGCTTTACTCATGTCAAGTTTGATCGCCAGTTTGCCTTTCTTCACTAATTTCTTTCGGCCTAAGGAATGAAGATTTTCGAAAGCCACAAGAATGTTATCAAAAATCTACCTGCCTGGTACAAATGCAAACTAAGCCCGAGAAATGATATAGGGTAAAACTCTTTTGAGTCTTGCAGCCAACACCTTTGCAATTATTTTGTACACAACACTACACAGCAAAATCGAACGAAAATCCTTTAGCTTTGCCGGACAATTAGTTTTAGGGATAAGAACAACACTTGTGCTGTTAAATGCCTTGATAGCCACTTCTCTATTTAGAACACTCAGGCACACAGCTATAACATCACCACCAATAACTTTCTAGGCTTTTTGAAAGAAGAGAGCATGAAACCCATCTAGGCACAGCGCCTTGGTAGGGTTCAAATCAAGCACAACAAAATTTATTTCTTCAGCTATGAAACGGGAGCGGAGATCAACTTTCATATCTTCTGTTAATCTAGCCCTGATTTCTCTTGAGGCAGTTTGAATATCACTAGCTGGGTTAGAAGAAGGGAAATGAGAGGAGAAGAATTCCCTTACCACACGGGTGAGACCCTTCTCAGTGTCCTGGGAACAGCCATCAGCATCTTTCAAGCTTGTGATAAAATTCTTTTTCTTTCTAGCAGTAGCTCAAGCATAGAAATATTTAGAGTTGCGGTCCCCAGCTTGGAGCCATTCTGCTCTCGAGCGTTGTCTCTAATACATTTCTTCACAATCATTAATACTTTCCACTTCCTTTTCTAAAACCTTTATGGAATGCATAACACTCGCCTTGGCACACTTGGAATATGATATCTCAATTTCCTTGTTCTTCTCTTCTATCTTTTTCCTAACATTTCCAAATCGGTCCAGGCTCCATTCACTAAGTCTCGAAGCACACCCAGAAAGTTTTAATAGTAGATTAGCAGGCATGTCATTTATACTCCTTTCCAACCAGGCGAAGTTCACCATATTACTATAATCCTCCTCTTTCAACCAATAGGGTTCAAATCGAAACTTCATGTCTCTCCCTTTCAGATAAGGAATATTTGGGATGCAATTCAGAAGGATTGGACGCTGGTCGGAGGTGTAGAAGCCCAAATGAGTGACTTATGCATTCCAGAATTGATCACGCCAGCTGCTATCAGCGAGGAATCTGTCTAACCTTTCTTGAATGTTGTTGTTGCCATCTCTTTTGTTGTTCCAGGTGAGCCTTGGACCCGAGAGCCCTAAGTCATACAAATTACAATCATCAATGCCGGAATTGGATCATACCCGAGAAGCATTTGTCCGAACCACTCACTTTATCATTCATGCTTAAATACTCATTAAAATCCCAACAGTAAACCCACAGGAGGCTATCAACATCTTTAAGACGACAGAGCAAAGAAAGGTTTTCGCCATAGAAACATGAGAAACACCACATAAAACCATCAGCCATACCAATACGAGCATCAATGTGCCCAGAAGAGAAAGAAAGAATATTTACATTAATATTGTCTTTCCAAAGGAGAAGAAGCCCACCACTGTTACCTAAGCTATCAACACAAAAACATCCACTGTACCTGAGCGAGAATTTTAGATTACCAACCTTAAAACTATTGATTTTCGTCTCCAAGAGGAAGATTAAGTCGGGAGAATTACACTTCAGCAACCTCAGCAAGGCCGCGGACGCATGGGGATTTCCTAGACCCCGTACGTTCCAACTAAGGCCTATCATTGTTTTCAGCAGGCCTAGATCTCAGGCTTTGCCGATATAACAGTTTCCAGACTCACTGTCTCTTTTCTAACCTTCTTTAGATCTCTACTTTACTCTTATGGGGGGTCAAAGACCATCTTTCTCTTACAAACTTGGGCTTTCGCCCTTAATTGGGAGGCCAACACCTCTCTCTATTTGGAGGAAAAACAGGTAACGGGGGAAGCATTTTTTGAGGGGAAGCATTTTTCTGAGGGGACTTCATTTTCTTGGATAGAGACTCTTTCTTAATGCCAGTGGGGACGAGATTTTTGTTTTTGTGTGTTTGGCTGGAGACTTACTTATTTCAAAGAGTCTTTGGAAAGTGCTGGAAGCTATACCTGGCTTCAACTGATGCTTTTTTTCTCTAGCATTTCTCTTCCACTTTCTAGTTATTTTATGTGGTTTAGTTAACGAAGGGTTAGGGGTATCAGTATTTTTGGGTTGGGCGAGGGATAGGTCAGGTGTGGTAGAGGGGATAAGGTTAGGAAAAGGGTCATTGTTTACTGTTTCTTAAGCTTGGATAATATGTTTTCCATTTTCTGAAGTAGAGGTTTTATTCTACACTGTCTTGCTTAGAAAGCCCACATCTTCTAGAGGGATATATGGCCCATTACCCAGCCTATCCACACACATCTCATCAGTATGTGTTGGCCCTAAACTTTCTGCTGGGATTAGAGGTTCCCATTGTTTTCCCACCTGCCGTTGCCGCTGCATTAACCAAGGTACCTTTAAGAGAAGCCAGAGATCCATGTCTCAGGCTAACCGAACCATCACTTTCACCTTCTCTAGACCCCTCATTTGACCTCATTCTATCAGATGAACTCCCATATCCCTAGGAGTTGTTTCTAGTGTTCAGTTTCTCAAAATTTGAAGCTTCCAACTAGGCTCCAAATTTGGTTGGGGTCCCTTCTAACGCCGATTTCATGGCTTCCACATCCAGGCATTCCATGATTCCATGGCCAACTCTCCAAACAGGCGTAGCAAAACTCAAGAAGTCTCTCATATTTGAGACTAACCATTGTGATTTCTTCATTATTTTCCAGCTTCAATCGGAGCCACTGTTTCAGAGGTTTTGAAATGTTGATTCTTACCTTGACTCTCATGAACTTTCCCCAGCATTCCTTTGAATATGACGGTATCTCCACCACCTTACCTATCTGTTCTGCCATCCATTTTGCAAGCCTTCGGTTCATGCACAGAATGGGGATATCGTGAATTTGGATCCAGAAATCAGCCTTGTTGAAACCCAGTTGAGAGATGTTTCCCAAACCCTTCGGTTTTTCTAGAGTTATAAGACTCTTCCTGAAATACCACGGCTCACGTTGCCACACCCGATTCATGTCTTCTTAATTGATGAAGTAAAACATGAAAGTGTTATCTACTACCAATTCGACTTCAACCTAGCCAAACGAGGACCAGATCTGTTCTATTAGACCCTTGAAAGCCTCTTTATTTGCTTTCTTACCTGTAAGCACCTTACCCACTAGACATCGATCGACATCTTCCACACCATCTAATTTAGCTTCCTCTGAAAAATCGAGAACAACTTCATCTTCATCGGCAAGTGACAAATTCTCATATAGCCTAGCTATTTCAATAGCATTCATAACTAAAACTAGGACCACAAGGAAGAAGGACACGGAGCTGGGCTGAAAAAACCTACCTCTAGTCGAAGAAGACGAACTACCCTAAAGGACCTAACTACTTTCACCATTTTCTCTAGAGAGAAAAAAGGAGAGACAAAATTTTGGAGATAATTGCCTCCTCATCACTCATCACGACGCACCCAATTTAAAATACAAGAGAATGACTGTACTGTTTTGGGCTCATTTTGAGTGATTGTTGCCCAAATAATAAATCGAATCTTATAGTATTAAGGTAATGAAATTGGTCAAAATACCTTTATTTATCCTAAAATCCAACTTCTCCGTTTTCTTTGCCAGATCACTTTCTCTCTCTCCTACTGTCTCTCAAACTTCGCTCTTTGCAAAATTCATTCTTCCTTAAATTTTAACCAAACAAATCTCTAATCTTTTTCTATTAAAAAAAACACTAAATTCACTTTTTGGCAGTTGAAGAACCTCATTGTTGATTCATATTCGGTGAATGGGAGAGAACACATTAATTTTTGAAGACTTTATTTTAGTTTCTATGTGTTTTGTTAGCATTTTTGTGGATTGCAAACTAAAATTTTATGTATAAAACAAAAACACACATCAAAAATAGAAAGAAAAAAATAGTTGAAACCCAATAATATTAAGTATTGGCCTAGCCAAGACCAAGACATAAGTCTCTCCAAAGGCCAAGACTTAATTTGAGTCTCGACTTTGGTTGAGTGGAAACTTATTGCGGAATTTTTTTTTTCTTTCAAGCGTATTTTCTAGCTCTTTTATTTATTTATTTTTTTAAAAAAAATTTCTAGATTTGTGTTATTTCTTCTCTTCTTTTTGTTTTGGTTTCCAAGTGTATTTTATCTCTCATCTTTTTTTTTAAGCAATTCTTCTTTTAGTTTTAGTATTAACTTTTTCTCGCTTCTTTTTTTGTTATTGTTTTCTCTCTCCAAATACTTATTTCTTTCTCTTTTTGTGTCCGAGAGTATTTTTATCACAAATTCATTTTAGGTTATTAAAATTCAAGTTATTAACCAATAATACACAAAATAATCACAGGTAAGTGCTATAAAATTAAAGAACTTTTTTTTCTTTCAAAACTTAGGGATGATCTTATTAGCCACTTCTATATATATTCGCTATTACAAAAAAATCAAGGTTTGTAGGAAAGTAATGAAACTCGAATTCACAACTTCAATGATATTAATATGAAAAAGATAGTATTAACATGTGTCATAAGACATATATATACTATAAAAGGAAAAAGTTATTCAACTCAATCACTGTATTTATTGTCCTGTTTCTACCTTACGGTGATTTCCTTTCATAGTATATCTTTAAGTGTTAATTTGTGCCTTAAGAGCATATGTTAACACTATCCATATAAGAAATATACCACTGGACCAACCTTATATAGTATTTTTTATAAATATAGTTAAATAGGTAGAAATTGATTAAAGTGTAGAGACATCCATAAAGTTTCCCCTTGTCGAAACTATAGATGGTAAATAAATTTATGGACCTGAAAATCAATAGATGTAGAACTGTCTCTGTGGGCCTTGAAGACCATTGTTCATTCTTACGGGAGCCCATTAAATAGACCACGCAAGCTACTTCATAATAACCGCCCCATTATCCAAAAGAGTAACGATATTTAAATCTCTGAAAAATTGTATATCCACCCCTTTTTATATGTAAATCTCATTAAAAAATTTAAAATATGAAATTTTTTAAGTACAACTCACACATTACCAAATATCCCCCTTTTTAATTTTTATTAAAGTCAAAGAATTGACATTAAATAGCTATTTTTTTTTCCTTATTTTACATAAAACAAAATGAAAAGGAAAAATGAAAAAACATAAAAGAAATAATATATATATATATATACAGATCTGATTGATCTTCATCTTTCTCCTTCTTTCTTATTTTCCTGTTACTTTAATTGTTAATAATTTTTTTGAGTAGCTTTTATTGTTAATTATTATTTCCTTTGTCATCTTTCTCCTTCTTACTTATTTTCCTTTTTTTCTAGTTTATGCGTTGCGGAGGAATCTTCCATCTTTTCTACTTTCTAGGCGGTCTCATCCAATTTTTTCTTGAGAGAATGGATGGTACTGAGTTTTCTATTTTTCATTTGAGTTTTGTTTTTCTTTATTATTTTTAATTTGAATTTAGTTAGATTTTTTTTTTTTTTGAAAATGATTTACTTATTAAAAGTTTTAAAAAGTCTAGAGGGATATATGGCCCATTACCCAGCCTATCCACACACATCTCATCAGTATGTGTTGGCCCTAAACTTTCTGCTGGGATTAGAGGTTCCCATTGTTTTCCCACCTGCCGTTGCCGCTGCATTAACCAAGGTACCTTTAAGAGAAGCCAGAGATCCATGTCTCAGGCTAACCGAACCATCACTTTCACCTTCTCTAGACCCCTCATTTGACCTCATTCTATCAGATGAACTCCCATATCCCTTTTCTAAAGACACTCCATTTTCAAAATCAAAATTTTAAAAAAAAAATTCTAAATAAATTCATTTTGTTCTAAGATTATCCTTTTTTATTTTTTAACACTCCTATTCTAAAGACACTCCATTTTAAAAACTAATTTTCTAAAGACATTCCATTTCATTTTAATAAAAGTTAGGATGAACCATCGTAGCCCTTAGATTCATCTGAAGAGTAATATTTTTTGAATTAAATTATTAAAAAAAGAAATTATCTCTTTTAAACCATTAGATTAAATATTACATATTAAACACTCTCTCCTAAATTTTTAATTACCATATTAAACTTTTTATCCTCCAATACATATCTCTAATCTTCTATCTCCATTCATTATTAAGCAAGATTAATAGTAAAAAAAATAAATAAAAAAAAAAAACCTTACGCATAAACTTGATTTTTAGGAACCGTATATATATATATATATTAAAAAAAAAAAAAAAAACTCAAAAAACAAATACTTTATTTTTAATTCTTTCATTAGTTTTAGAAATTATGAGTTTAATCGAATCTAGTTGTAATAAATCAATTTTTCATATATCTATTTTTTTTAAAAAAAAAATTGAATTTTTAATATATATATATATATATATATTACTGTTAGCAAAAAAAAAAAAAAAATCATAAATTTTTATTTTCTTTAACTATTAACTGAAAAAGTATGGAGATATGAATTTTTTTTTTTAAATGGAGAGATAGTAATTAGGAGAGAGTGTTTAATATTGTAATAATAGATTTAAGGGGGAGAGAGAGAGAGAGAGAGAAAATTTAATACGTAATATTTAATCTAATGATTTAGGAGAGAGAATTTTTTTTAAAATAATTTAATTAGTTTTGAGTGTCTATAGAATTTTTTTGTCTTGATTAATAATTTTAGTTCAAGTTAAAATTGTCATTAATAAAAAAAAAATTAAATTGGATTGTAAATAGAAGCACTATTTATGTTTTTTCTACCTTATTTTTTTCCGTACAAAAATTAAAAGCAGAATTTCACATAAGTCCCATATTTTTTGAAATTGTCACATTTTTAAATGTCTTACCATATTCATCACTTTAGTCCCTATTTTTTTCAAAAGGGTTCGAAAATTCAATAGCACTTATGTCTTGTGTTTTTTTTTTCCCGAGATTTAATTTCGTGTTTCCGAGACTTATTTTGGTATTTCCAAGACTTACTTTGGTTTTCCGAGACTTCTTTTATATTTCCAATACTTATTAGGTATATTTCTGAGACTTATTGGACAAAAATGAACTTTTCACAACCCGGAACTGTTTGATAATGAGCATCAACAATCGTCAACGTTCGTAAACAAAACTAATAAGGGAATATCCTTAAAATCATCTTCAAATGAAATCAAAATCCTACTCAACAACTCTTAGACCCCGTTGAACTAGAATCAGTAAATCTCTCCAACTGTTTTGGAAACAGAAGAAGCAAAACAAACCAAAATCCAAATCTTATCAATTAATATATGAAAACATCTCTACCAAATCGACGAAAATGGAAGCATCAATCAAAATATACTTTCAGCCCAGAATCAACCACGGATGGATTTGTACCTGTGAGGCCGAGACCCATGATCTGTTGAGAGATGTGTCTTCTACGGTGGTTGAGATCTGAGAAGTGAGAACCCACGATATGCTTTGTAGAAGACGAACGAGTGATGACTGATCGACGAAGACCGGCGGAAGATAGCTGATCGACGACGACCGACGGAAGGTGGCTAATTGACGATGACCGACGGAAGGTGGCTGATCGACGACGAGCGGTAGGTGAAAGTGCGTGAAGTGTCTGTGTGTGGGTGAGACTAGGTGTGGCTGCTATTTGCTGAAACTGAAGAGTGAAGAAGTGAAACCTAGAATTAGGTTTTTTTTATTTTTTTTTTAATTTTTTTTTTAATTTTTTTTTTAATTTTTATTTTTTTTAAAAAAAAACTATATTTACCAGTTCGGTTGTCCAGTTTTATGCATCAAACTGAAAAAAAATAAAAATAAAAAATAAAAATTAACCGGTACAGCCGGTTTTTTAGAAAAGCCAACCGAACTGAACCGTTCACCCAACAAAAACTGGTCCAACCGGTTCGATCCATTGGTTCGGTTGGATTGGGTTGGTCAGTTGGCCGGTTTTTTGCCCACCCCTACTTAACATATTAAACTATTGATACTCGTAAAATTCAATATAAAAAGAGTGTTATTTCTCTCTATTTTCACTTTTCTAAAACTCATCACTCTAGTCCATTTGATTTTGACAGTCAACTTTGACAAAATGTGCTAAAGTACACTTTTGCCCTTTTATGACATTACATTTAAGACTAAACTATATCACATTTTTTTTAATAACTTATTAGTTTTTTTATTGGCTTTTAAAAACCAAAATCCTAGATCCGCCGATGATTCTTGGTCGAGAATGGCACATTTGTCCGAGACTTAAATAAGTCTTGAATTGAGAATTATTGTTTGGAAAATTTTCTTAGTTTTTATTTTTATTTTTATTTATATAGATTTATGTTTTTTGTCCATTTTTTTAGTTTACTCTTCCGGTCGGTTCTTTTGTACATTTCATTCTTGTGTTTCAAATCACTTACATATTTAAGTTTTTTGTTTTTGTGTTTCTCTCTCTACTTTCCCTCCATAGTTTTCTTTATCATATTTCAAACAAAGAACTAACGAAGTTTTTTTTTTCAACTTCAGGTATTTATAAGATGAATCAAGAGAGATATCAAAGTGTTGAAAGTGAATATATTGTTTTCAACTTGAGAGGGGCGATTTTTCTAAGAAAAACTTTTCGAATGTGTCTGATGTGAGAAGAAAGAAGGAAAATGAAAGAGATAATAAAGTGGGTGGCTTAATTAGAGAGACATTTTTATCGGCACATATTCTAGTTCTATTAAAACTCAAATTATAAATGTGTGTTAGAAGCCCGCCAAATTAGCTACAAAAATGCTATTTGCACCTATTTTCACTTATTTTATTTTCCCAAAAATAATGAAGTTGCCTTTACGATTACATAATATTTAGTATAACAATATTTTTAGAAACATGGTAATAGTTCATATTAATAGATAATCTAAATTCCACTAAGTGGTTCTTGTTTAGTGAAATAATCAAATAAAGGCATTCAAAAACTTGTCCAATGTTATAGTTTCCACAATGTATAAAAGCATCTACAAGGGGCGTGAGAAATCAAACCCTTAGCTTAATTAAGGGAGAAGCTACATTTTAGCAGCTTCAAAGGGTCCCTTAAGGACCCCCTTAATTGAACTCAGGTGGATCTCACTCTATTAATTAAATGGTGGCTTTAGCCCCCTTAAATGAGCTCCCCCTATTTTTTTATTAAATACCAATAGCTTTAAAATAAAAAATAAAAAAAAAAATCTCAACAACTCCTTAAAATAATAATAATAAAATTATAAATGAGTTATTTAAGGGAGCATCATTATAATATAAACCCCTTTAATGACCCTTTACAACAACATTCACCTTTAAATAAGGAGGTCTCCAGGGGATATGCTTGGAGATGCTCTAAAAGGTATGCATGATGCCGATAATTGGATGATCGTAACAATATGCAATTAATAGGCTGCTTTAATGCTTAAAGACTCCAAAAATGGAGCTCCACCACTAGGATTCAAACTTAGGCATTGTATATATTTATCTCACACATTTCCATAAAACCGTAAAACAAGCAAAGTGTAGGGAGATGCATTCTTTGTAGTGGGACTAGATTTTGGTTGGTTTGGATTGGGTTTCCTCCTATTGTGGAGATGGTCTAAAGAGTTTACCAATTAAAATTGGTAAAGCCCACACGTATTATGTGGATGACCCAAGGACATTTAGTACTTTTACAGTTGCTTATAAAGGGATTTTTAAACCCTTTTTGTTGATCGGTGAGAGTGTACATGCAAAAGTGGAGCTCATACGTAGAAAAAGTCTCTCCTTTTTTCTCTGAAAATCAAGTGAGAGTAGATTGGTGGTTTTACTGCTTTGGTTGTTTTGGTTTCCTTTTCGGGTGAGATTCATTTTAGTGTTTTACTATGGATACAGAGGATATTGCTTTCTTATGTGCATCGCTTTCAATAAGTCTTCGAGACGGACCGGTTCAACTGCTAGATGAACATTTTATGGTTCATGCGAAACATAGAATGGACCTATGTTTAGTGGGAAAGATACTTTCGAGCAAGAGAGTTAACAGAGAGGCATTTATGGGTTATAAGAAAGATATGGCGGGTTCATGAGGGTATGGAGATAGAATCGGTTACGATAAATATGTTCACTTTTCATTTCAAGAATAAGTAGGATCTTGATAGAGTTTGGTTAGGCGGCCCGTGGAATTTTGACAACGCTCTCATTGCTATGGAGATTCCGGTCGGTAATGGGACTATAGAATCTTTGACTTTCAATCACGCAGAGTTTTTGGTCCAAATTCATCAAGTCCCTCTCCTGTGTATGACTAAGGAAATTGGGGTTTTTTTGGGTGGTATGACCGGTATGGTTCTTGAAGTGGACGGTGGAGCTTCAGGAGAATGCGTAGGAAAATTCATGAGAGTAAGAATTCAAGTTAATATTCAACAAGCCCTTAAACGTTGTTTGAGAGTGGATATTTTGGGAGACAGGGTGGAAACCGTTATGATTCTGTGTTACGAGAGATTGACTAATCATTGTCTCAAATGTGGAAGGGTTACTCACACAACTTCAGAGTGTACAGACTATGAACCAATGACAATCATCAACGGGAAGGCATAACTCCTTTTCGGCATCTGGATGAGAGCTACGAGTGCTATGAGAAGGAACTTTCATCCCAACATGAAAGATGTATATTTTTTTCCAGTCAATCAGAATGGATTCTAGAATTCAGATAGAGTTAAACTAGATGTACCAGTAAAACTTGAGAAAAATGAAGATGTCACGCATGAGGCCAGCAATGCGACTTCCTTACCAGCTGTGATACAACACCAAGAGCAAGTGGCAGCTGACCTGATGGTCTCTGGGATAGAGGGGGTCTAATAAGGGGAAATTGTTTCGAGACCTGCACCAATCGTCACAGCCAAGCAAACTGAGAAGGCTGAAGTGCAAAATGAGGAGGTCGAAGTGAGTGGCAGGGACACAATAGAGGTCATTAAATGCAAGACAGTGGTGGAGGAGGCGTGTACACCAGGACGCTTAGGAGAAAGTGAAACGATCATTGATTTTCAGGAATCCTCTACGAACAAAGATATTTCTGGTGGGCCTCAACCAGTTCAGAATAAAGAGGCAACTCCACAGCTCGGGCCTCGACATTTTAACTCAGAGGTAAGCCTAAACCTTGGCAATTTTGGATTACCTATGCCGGTTACTGCTAAGGATTTATATGGACCTACATTAGATTCTAAACTACTTAAACTTGATGGGCAAGATAACCCATTTGGTTCAGTTGCAAATTCTGATCGAGTGGGTAAGAAAATTAAGGCGTGGACAGCAATACCTTACCAATTTGGGGATTTGGGCGTCTTGAAGAAGAAAACAGATTTTCGATGTGGGAAGAGGAAGGCAGATTTAGTGATCACAGAAGATGATTTCAGCAATAAGAAAGGGAAAACAATGGTTCAAAGTGTTGACACTATAGTAGAGTATGTTACCTATGCGGATGTTACCAGCTACTCGGTTTCACAAGCAGACACAAGAGAATCTAAAGAAGTTATATCGAACGGTCGGTCTCTATCAGCCCGCCAGACACAATGAGTATCATGTCTTGGAACACTCGAGGTTTGGGAAATGCTCGAGCGTTCAACTCCATTCTCTCCCAGAAGAAGGCTGTTAAACCAAATATGATATTTCTGATGGAAACTAAAGCCGACCAGACTAGAATGGAGTTGTTGCGAGTTAAGCTTAGATATGTAGGAAAGCTTGTGGTCAACTGTACCAGTACTTCAGGTGGCCTTTGTTTCTTTTGGTCAGACAGAGTGCAGGTGGTTCTCCTGAGTTTTTCAGTCACTCACATCGATGTCAAGGTTGCAATGTCAGATAATAGGTGGTGGTAGCTAACGGGTTTCTATGGTAATCCAGTAGCAACCCAGCGTTGTCATTCCTGGACCTTGTTACGTTGGCTTGCGAGTATGTCAAAGCTTCATTGGATTTGTTTAGGCGATTTTAACGAGGTATTAGATGAATCTGAGAAATTGAGAGGTGTTTCGAAGAATTGGGATTTGATGGCTGGCTTCAGATAGGCAGTAAATGATAGTGGCCTAGAGGATTTAGGTTTTGTTGGCCCCCAATTCACGTGGTGTAATCGGAGAGAAGGAATGGATTTGATTCATGAGAGGTTGGATAGGTGCACGGGCAATCAAGAATGGAAGCTGCTTTTCCCTAATTATGAGGTGTCTCATATGGACTTCTGGAGGTTAGACCACTGACCAATCCTTTTGGATTTGAAGAATACAGTGGTGGTGGCTGGCAATCCAATTCGAAAGAGTCGTTTTCTTTTTGAGGAATGTTGGGTTGAGGATCCTGTTTGCTATGATTTAATTTCCACAATCTGGAAAGACTTCAGAAGCAAGTGCGGTAGAGTCAATTATGGGGAATATCCAATTATGTGGCTCCCAGCTGGATACATGGAATAAGCAGTGTAGACGTACACTCCAGGCTTTCATTCTCAGTAAAAAGAGAGAATTACATAACGAGTATAACAACATTACAAGCGGTTCCTGGAAGAGAATTCAGAAGGTGGAAGCTCAACTAGATAAGGCTTTGGACACAGAAGAACATTATTGGCGACAACGTTCTAGAATTGATTGGCTCAAATGTGGTGACCGAAATACTCAGTTCTTTCATTTGAAAGCTACGGGGAGGAGAGCATGAAATAATATAAAAGGCCTTAGGAGGGATGATGGTCAGTGGTTTGATTCTAAAGCTGGGATGAAGTCTGTTATTTTTAATTATTTTGGAAACCTTTTTCAGTCTAGTAATCCAACTCATTTGGATATGGAGAAGGTTCTAGAAGGGATACAACCGAGACTCTCTCCTTCCTCCAGTGGTTTTCTTGACTCCCTTTTTACAGCAGCTGAAATCAGAGGTGCTGTATTTGATATGGTTGCAACGAAGGCACCAGGAAGAGATGGCCTGCCTGCATTATTTTACCAGCGTTTTTGGGATACTATAGATTCTGGGCTGACTAAGGCCTGCCTAGAATGGTTGAATAATGGTGTCACAATGGATAGGATAAACGATACATTAATTACGCTTATCCCTAAAAAGAAGGTCTCAGATCGCATTTCAGATTTTAGGCCAATTAGCATATGCAACGTCCTCTACAAAATTGTGGCAAAATCTGCGGCAAATAGATTTCGAAGTGTGCTAGATGAAGTAATTTCGGAATCTCAGAGCGCTTTTATCCCGAGTAGGATGATTTCAGACAATATTATTATTGGTTTTGAGTGTTTGCACAGGATTAAAAGATGAAAACAGAAGCATGGTTCCATGGCGATAAAGCTGGATATGTCCAAAGCGTATGATCGAATAGAATGGATTTTCGTTAAGCGGATGATGGAAAATTTGGGCTTCCCTGCGCGTTGGGTTAGTCTTGTGATGCACTGTATTATTTTGGTATCGTATTCGTTTGTTCTGAATGGGGAAATTTCAGGCAATATTATTCCGTTTAGGGGGTTGCGTCAGGGTGATCCGCTCTCAGGCTACCTTTTCCTACTGTGCATAGAAGGGCTATCCAGTCTGATCACAAAGGCAGTTGACAGTCGGGCTTTAGAGGGGTTCAAATGTAGTCGTCACGGTCCAACAATTTCCCATCTCTTCTTCGCAAACGATAGTCTGGTTTTTGCCCAAGCCTCGGTCTCGAACTGTTACGTGCTTCGGAATATTTTAGACTCGTATGCTAGTGCTTCAGGGCAGATTATTAATTTTGATAAATTAGAGATGTACTGTAGCTTTTCTATTTCTATTCAAGTTCGTGGTCTTCTGGCAAGGATTATTAGGGTTGGTTTAGTAGAATGTCTGGATAGATACTTGGGCTTGCCATGTTTTACAGGGAAGAAAAAGAAAGAGGTTTTCTCAAGTATTATTTCTAAAGTTTGGGACAAGATCCAGGGTTAGGGTGACAAATTTCTTTCAACTGCAGGGAAGGAAGTGCTTATCAAGGTAGTACTACAATCCATCCCTACATATTCGATGAATCTTTTTCAGCTCCCCAAAGGTTTACTGAATGAGGTCTATCGACTTTATGCTCGGTTTTGGTGGGGGAACAATGGGAATTCAAAAAGAATTCATTGGTGTAAATGGTCTCAATTGTGTGAACCGAAAGGAAAAGGAGGGTTGGGTTTCAGGAACTTGGAAGTGTTTAACAAATCCATGTTAGCAAAACAAGGATGGCGTATTCTGAATAATGCTAATTCACTAGCTATTCGGGTTCTTAAGGACTGCTATACTGGCAACAAGCCTGAGGTTCCTTTATTTGGAAGAGCCTATTATGGGGAAAAGATATCATTTCAGCTGGCTCAAGATGGAGAGTCGGAAATGGCGCTAGTATTCGAATTTACAAGGATCAATGGATCCCATGGCCAACTAATTTCAAGCCCCTCTCCCCTCCTATTTTAGGCGAAAATGCAATGGTTGAACAGCTGATCACACAGTCTGGCAAGTGGGATATTGATCTGATAAGAAGTGCTTTCTTAGAAGATGATTTCACTGCCATTTTGAGCATTCCTATTGGGAGGATTCGAAGGATGGATACTCTTCAATGGCACTATGATCAGAAAGGATCCTTCACTGTCAAAAGCGGCTATGGTTGGGTTGTTCCATTCTCTCGGAACCAGGTACATCAAACTCGACCCCTTTCTCCATCTCTTCAATTTCTTGGTGGAAATCATTATGGAAACTCCAAATTCCTGCTAAGATTAAGGTTTTTGTGTGGAAGGCATGCAATGATATGCTTCCTACATTTAGGGCTCTGGTAAAGCGTAAAATACCAGTGCCTAATTTGTGTCCTATTTGCATGTGGAAGTTTGAATCTATCCTCCACAGTCTTTGGGGATGCAGAGTTCTAAGAGCATTGCGTAATTTTTGGTCCCCAAAGTTGGCTGACAATCACAAGGGTAAGCCTCACTTCTTTGCTTTTATTCTTGATTGTGCTGGTCAGTTAAATTCAGTTGAGATGGGCTTGCTTTGCGTCTGCTTATGGAAAGTCTAGGCAATTAGAAATGCTGATGTCCATGAGCAGAGGGCTGTTTAGGGTCTTAATGTGGTAGAATGGGCCAGTTTTTTCTTGGATGAATTTCTTCAAGTGGGGAATAAGATTAGGCGGCCTACCGTGTCGTCGCCGAATCGTCATGTCTGGATCCCTCCAGACCCAGGTTTTTACAAAATAAACTGTGATGCCGCAGTGAATGCTGCAGGTTACTTGGTGGGTTTTGGTGTGGTTATCCGGAATGTGAAAGGATTGGTTATGGCTGCTAGTTCACAAGCGATTGAGGCTTCCTTTTCTCCGCAAGTGGCCGAAGCGAGAGCTATTCTTAGGGGCCTCCAATTGGCTGCTGATTCTGGTTTGACTCCCTGTCAGGTTGAGTCCAATGCGGAGCTAGTCGTTGGCTAGGTAAATAGCAGTCAGAATATGGTCTATGATATAGGTGTTTTTATTGATGAAATTCATATCTTATTAGGGCTTGTTCGTTGTAATTCGGTATGTTTTGTTCCAAGATTAGCTAATCAGGTAGCTCATTTGTTAGCCAGAAACGGTCTCTCCTATGTTGAGGACATGTTTTGGCTGGAGGACTCCCTTCCGTTTATTAGTTCTTTACTTTCGGTTGACCGCCGTGTTTGTTTGTAAGCTTTGTTGCCCCTTAAGAAAAAAAAAAAAGTGAAAAAGTGAGGTGGTCGACAGCTTTTTTTTTTTTGGGGTTTTAGTCCAGATTTCATCAAGTGGCATTTAAAGGCCGATTCTTGGTCCGATTGTGCTCAAATTTTGCAAGTGTATTCACCATACAGTCACACACGAGACTACAATATGGATGGGTTTAGATATCTCTCTTTCATTCTCTTGTGTTATTTGTTTACTTGTCGATATTATTCAATCTTGATATTGTTGTGATGTATGCGTCTAGTTCTAGTCAGAGAGAATTTGTGTATTCCCATTATATTGTGATAGTGGAGATTTTCGGAAGACCCATGGTTTTTGCCCCTCACTTTGGGGTGGTTTTCCACGTAAAATTACTTGTGTTCTTATGTATGTGATTGTGGTTGTAGTTAGGGGCGAAGCCAGGACATATTGTCCGGGTGGGCCAAGTATAATTTTTTTTTTTGTTATACACATGCGGTATATGCGGCGACCTATACACGAGACATTATTAGGTTGAATTAACGTAATTTCCTACCAAAGGCACACTAAGCGATAGCATTAAGTTTTTTTTTTTTTTTTTTTTTTTTTTTTTTTTAACAAACCTTACAATAAAATTTTTCTAACTAAAAAATTTGTACTTATAATGAGTTTCAGTTTATAAGAATTTTTTATAATATATTTTAAAGCTATTTAACTCTAATTTATTTTACTATTTATTTATTATATACAACAACCATCAAAATAGTCTGTGTGTGGCAATGAAAATTTAGTAAAAAAAATATATCCGAACAAGTCAATTTGGGACCTTACACTCAAGAAATAAAAGAAGGGCAATATTGAGACCATTATATTATCACATAAACAGAAAGTTGGAGAGAATAGGTTGGGAGAGTGGGTTAAGAGAGTGCATTTGACACTCCTCTGTATTATATTTCTAAAAGTCAGTGGACCTATGTTGGTTGTTTGTCTTGTTTTTACCGAACACAAAGACAGTGAATCATTTTTTTTGAATGGCGTGAAGTGGTTGCAATCTTTAATTTTTTTTATTTTTTTATTTTTTTTTTCTTTTGCGTACGGGAGTCGTGAGTTATTTTATTTTATTTTATTTTATTATTTATAAGAAGTCAGGAGTGTATGTGAAGTAAGTTAATTTTAAATTAAAATTCTTATTATTATAATAAATAAAAAGTCCAATTGTATGCATTCCTTTTTAATTTAAAAGAGAAAATATATTCCTTATAGAATTTGGTTTCCAAGGTATCATGAAGTAGTTTAATATATATAGAGTAATATTACTTTGTCCAAATTTAGTGTCTAAATCTGATGTCCAAATGATGTGGCAACACTGTAATCCATTCATTTAAATCATGCAAATTTAATACAATTTAAATGAATGGATTACAATGATGCCACATCATTTGGGTACTAGATTTAGGTACTAGATTTAGATACCAGATTTGGGCAAAGTAGTATTATTGATATATATATATATAGAGTAATTTTCCAATAAGGACTTTTATGATACACACTGAAACTAATAATGCACGGTGTGTATAAAACTATCTGGAGGGGGTGAATAGATTTTAACCGATTTTACCAAATTTTCGTTATTAGTCAAATATACGAAAATACCCTAACTAGTCAATACAATACAACAAGTGTAATATGTGCGGAATTTAAATAATACTTGATATTTACATGGAAACCCTCAACAGGGAAATGGGCTGGTAAGTGCGCCACACTCGAACCTCGAATCCACTAATTGTGATAACGTTTACAACCTAATCCCGGTTTACGATCTAATCCCGATCAATAACTCGTTACCACTACCCACGGGTATGTAAAAGTGGACCTAACCCAATTGCTCATGTGAACACCTAATCCCAGTGTACGACCTAATCCCGGTCATCACACAAAACTTACTTCTCCGAAGAGATCAAACCCTAAGTGAATATGCAATGATATCCAAATATGCAAACAGAGCTAGGGGTACCCTATATGCGTATCTAGGAATATAATATGACAATAAATTCAATCTTAGATATCAAAAGCTAAATGACATATCATAAAACTTAGCTATGTAGAGGATAACCAATCCTAAATACAATAGCTATCAAAAACAATCTCAAACATTTCAATGAGATTAATTAGCTAAATGTATATATCAATTATGAAATCCTAGCTATCAAAAAACAATCTCAATCATGCAATGAGATTAATTAACTTGATGGCATATAAACAATAAAACCTAGCTATCACAAAATAACCCAATCAACACATAATCTCAATCTTGTATGTAGAAATTACTCTAAGAACATACAAATAATAAATGAGATACATTGATAAGTAAAAACACTAATTATGTAAGATATATGATGTGTTGAAGAAGTCTCATGCATTAGCACATGCTAGATGGTCCTAGATGATGCTTAGAAGATGATTTATGCATATGGAAATGGGTTTAGATGATCAAAGATGAGTTCTTGGGTGAATTTCTCTCTTTGAAAATCCTCTCAATCAAAAATATGGGTTTTTGAGTCATTCGGACGACCTAAGGTCAAAGAGAAATATATATATGATGTCCAATTGAAGTTATGTAGTTTTGGAAATTTTCCAAAAGTTTTCCCACAAACCGCTCTACGTAGGGCGGTTGTAAGGCGGGTGTAGGGTGATGTTTAAATCAATCAGGTGCTCGCTGTACATAGGGCGAGTGAACAGCGGTTTGGCCGCCACAGTGCATCAACTTCAATTTCAACTTCAAGCGCCTCAAAACATGACCAAATGATATTGAAACCTTTCGTATGATATATCGTTGGAAAGGTATCGAAGTATACTTTCTACTCCAATTTATTAGATGTTTGTAGAAAACGTTATGGTCAATTGAGTGACCAAAGGTCAGAATCGGACAACAACATAGTTGCCCAGTTTTGGTGGTCACTTTGGAGATTTTAAAACCAATCCAAACGGTCATGAAATATAACGAATAATATACCGTTGGAAAGGTATGGGTGTCTAGTTTGTCCATAATTTTACAAAACTCAATTTAAATCTTTTCATAAAAAGTTATGGTCACAAGACCATACAAAGATCAGTTTTGAAAAACATTTTAAAACATTGAAATCCAATCTTTGAAACTAGACACTTTACTCCAAACAACCAAACCAAAACTAACACTTATCCAAAAGAAGAATGAGACATTCTCAAGTGGTCAACCATTGCGCTAAGACATGCACACCATCGTGCAAGCCCGGACGTTTCCGATCACACAAACGGAAACGAATTACACCACACTTAAGACTAACATAAAGTGCAAGTGTGGGAAGTGAATGCATCCTAATACCTAACATGTCATGGCATTGTCATTGAACAAGATGCACTCAATTAAAATATGCATGAATAGAATTCATGGCTTTGTATCCTAATACTTAAACATGTCATGGCATTTCATTGAACAAGATGCAATCATTTAAACATGTATGAACAAGATGCACTCAATTAAAACAAGATGCATCCTAATACCTAACATGTCATGGCATTGTCATTGAACAAGATGCACTCAATTAAAACATGCATGAATAGAATTCATGGCTTTGCATCCTAATGCCTAAACATGTCATGGCATTTCATTGAACAAGATGCAATCATTTAAACATGTATGAAGAGACTTCATGGCTTTGCTTCCTAATGCCTAAACATGTTATGGCATTTCAATGAACAAGATGCAATCATTTAAACATGCATGAAGAGACTTCATGGCTTTGTATCCTAATGCCTAAACATGTTATGGCATTTCAATGAACAATATGCAATCATTTAAACATGCATGAAAAGACTTCATGGCTTTATATCCTAATGTCTAAACATGTTATGGCATTTCAATGAACAAGATGCAATCATATAAACATGCATAAAGAGATATTCAAGAACATGAATGCACACATATAAAAACACACAACATACAAATATTAGAGATATGCATGAGTTGTGAGTGTGTGCAACTAGATCTCTTCAAAGAAAGTAAGCATTAGAATATACCTTTGGTGCTTCTTCTCTTGAGGTCTTGTGATGACCTTGGTTGTGCAAAATACCAACCATCAAAAGCCTAGGCTATCCTTACATTCAAGCCCCATATGTGGTTTGTCTACGAAATAAGCCAATCAAAATATGAGACCTTACACACACTTTAAGCACATTTTGATGAAATTGCATGTAATCAAATGTTTTTCGATAAAATTTTTTGTATGGATGGTTAAAACATTGAAATATATTTATGGAAAAAAAAAATTTAATTCGGGTGCAAGAACTAATTTTTTCCAATTTTTTTGAAGATAAAACATTTAAAAAAAAAGGAAAATATAAGAAAAAATAGTTCTCAAATCCAAAAAATTTTCAAATTTTTACCAAATATGTATTTTAATTTTCTTAGGATGCATACAAAAAATCTAATCAAAAAACATTTGATTACATTCAATTTCATCAAAAGGTGCTTAAAGTGTTTATTATAAAAGTTCTCATTAGGAAATTATTCTATATATATATATATATATATAGGGTTTCTCACCCACAAACCCCTGATATAAAATTATATATAAACTCATTTTTCTTCAAATGGATCCAAAACCAAGGGCTGTTGTGTAAGTGGTGGGTACACAACAACCCTTGGATTTTGATCCAAAAGATGAAAATTATATATAAACTCATTTTTCATCAAACTCATTTTTGATCTTTTGGATCAAAATCCAAGGGTTGTTGTGTTGTTGTGACAACCCTTGAATTTTGATCCAAAAGATCAAAAATGGGTTTGTATAAAATTTTATATCAGGGGTTTTTAAATGAGAAGCCTTGTGTGTGTATACCTTTTTTTTTTTTTTTTTTTTTTTTTTTTTTTTTATCTAGTTTTTAATTTAAGCAATTTCATTCCTACCACTGCAATTGAATTCTTCTTATTCTTCAGTTCATTTATCCGAATAATTTTTAATACGAGATTATAAATTAATAAATATTTTAAGTTTTTTTTTTATATTGTTATTTTCCTAAGTTATTATTTATTAATATGATTTCTTTAACGAATTTTTCTTTCAATATATATATATATATATGATTTTGCTACATCTATTATACTATTTTTTATTTAAATTAGTTCGAATTTTTTTATTTGATTTTCTGATGAGAAACCCATTGACAATTGATGGATTTTTCAAAAGAATTAAAACCTTAGAAGCAGGTTCATCTTCGTCAACATCTACTATTAATAATCCAGCTTCTGAAAATCAATATACAGAATCTCCAACAAATGATATTAACCAAGATAATAACTCTTTGGTGTGTGACCCAAGATTACATCAACAAATATGAGATTATCCCGTCAATGAACGTGATGAAATTCGCCGAGCTTATGTTAAAGCTGGTCCATTCCAACATATTCTTGATGATTATAAAAAATCTGGACGAGATTCTCATAAACGCAGATTCTAGAGTTCTTGGTTTAAATTTTTTCCTACATGGTTAGAATATTATCCTACAACAGATGTAGCTTGTTGTTTATTTGCTTTCTCTTTAGTATGCCAACTGGACACCTTGCAGCGACTGCTTTTACTATTGATGGATTTAGAAGTTAGAGAAAGGTTAGGGAAGACAAAAAGTGTGCGTTTTTAACACATGTAGGAATAGACAAAAATCATATGACCCTTCACAAGATTGCTGAGAGAACTTCTACCGGCTTAGTGAGTCAGTCTCAACATATAGAAAGAGTGGTCGAAAAGTACAATTCTCAAGAAATTGCAAACAATATGTTTAGAGTCAAAACCTCAGTATATATTAATGAACTTTTTACTTATAACTTATCTTTTCTCAATTTAGCTCATCTAAAGTTTGCATTTTCATTGTACGTAAACCAAAACTCAACATCATCCTTAATTTTGTACAATGCATACACCACATCCTTAACTTCTACTTCGAAATCAATTGGGACATGACACAAACTTTACATCTCTACCACTTTCATAAATAGAAAATGGATTTTCAACCAGAAAACCTCAAGTCATGTTGATTTTGTGGACATAAAAAAATCAATAAGAAATGGAGAGATTGTTTGACATGATGAAAGAGAAAAAAAGAAAAAAAAAATAGAATATGATTTTATAGAATGAAAACATAGAAGAGAAAAAGTGAGGGAAGAGAAAGAATGATGATTGAATTAAAGATAATAATAAGATTTTAAATAATAATAAAATTGATTAAATAACATAATAATATGTGTAAGTGATTTGTACTTACAAAAATATAATACAATATAATTTAGAAAAGGATAATTCTGGTATTAAGTGAGATTTATTTACAAATTATACAATTTTTAAAAAATATGATAGGTGTGATTGCGAAAGAGGTGTACATACATTTTTTAAGGGGTGCAATTATCGCCACTCTATACGTATATTGTAATCTTTTGTTTCTAAATGGTTGATAAGTCCCTCATATTGTCCGGTTTTCATTACATTTTTAGAGGATTCTTTTAATTCTTTGTATTACAGACCTTTCCTTATTAAGAAACATGGTAGTTTAGAACTTAGAACTAGTACATTAAATAAGATTTCAGTAAGAAATAAAGAACATGATTGTAACACAACATAAAACTGAATTAACTAGACCACATTCAAATTTAGTACAAAATAGTGTTTCTGTGTTTGGTAATTTTTAGTACTCCTATTATTTTTATGGGCATTTACAATTTGATTCTAGAGTTTTATTTAATATTGTTGTGAAAATGTGGATTTCTACCACTTAAATACATCTTCCCCACTAGATAATATCTCCTCATTATATCTCCCATAAATATCTCATATAATATCTCTCATATTATCTCCTCACTTGCTTCATGATTAAGTTAAACAATTTGCCTATATATGTGGCTTGGGCTTTCAATTGTAAAGGTTGGTTAGTCTCTCAATAATATAGATATATTCTCTCTTCTCTGATATCAATACACAAAGCAATATATTATCTCTCTCTCGCCTCTTTCATCTCTCATCTCTCATCTCTTTTGTTTCATTTGTAACACGTTATCAGCACGATCGTACATAAGTAAAAAGGATCCTTGATGGGTGATTTAATTACATTCCAATATTCTGGATCTATATATATTTCCGTATACAATATAGATTATGCCGTCAACGGAACATATATATATAGTTCTGAATTTATTTATTTATTCTTTTTAAATCTCAATATTCTGGATCTATATATATTTCCGTATACAATATGGCTTATGCCGTCAACGGAACATATATATAGTTATGGATTTACTTTTATGCACATGGTAGGTGAGCTCAGCCTCCTAGAATTGTTTTTTACATAACATATATACCGTTATGGAATTGTTTATTTACGGAGCACATATACTGTTCTGGAATTGTTTTTTTTTTTTTTTTTTTTTTTTTTTTTTTTTTTATATGAGACTGGCTTATATTGTGTCTCAGGACTGGCTTATGCTATGGTTCTAGATATATTGTTAAAAAAAAAAAAAAGATATCAGTATTTATTTATACGCAATATATGAGATTGACTAGACCGACGAACCAGAACTTAAAGTTTCTGAAATTATGATATATGATATTTAAGTTGGCACGGTTTTGAAAACCGATAAGAACCTGGAGTTGTGTGTCCAATGTTATATTCATGAATACAATACGACACAGTATTAAAAACCTGGAATTATGGATCCAGTGTTATATTCATGAATGATATAATTCATTATTTGGAACCTGGGGTTTCAAATCCAATCAAAATCTGAAGTTTTCTATATTTTATATATGAACTTATAGTTCATGGTTGAACTGGAAGTTCGAAAAATCATTATGATCCATGATTTTATTTTATCTCATATATATAAAATCATATGTTTACATATCATTCATTTGAGAAAATGGATTTACACATCTAACATGATGTTGTGAGTATCGTAAAAGGCATTTAAGATCCTAACGTATAATGAAATTGGAAATAATATTTTTTTTTTCCTTTTCATTCACATCCAATAGGATGTTGTGAGTATCATAAAAGATATTTAAGATCTTAACGTATAATGAAATTGGAAATAATATTTTATCCATTTCATACACATCCAACAGGATGATGCGAGTATCATATAAAAGGATTTAAGATCCTAACGTATAATGAAACTGGATGTAATATTTTATCTATTTCATTGTGTTTGATGCTCCTAGAGAGCAAAATTTAGAGTTGCTGAAAAAAGAGAATTTTGAGATCAGTAGTCTACTTGATATTAGATGAACTTGATGAACATGTTGAACATGTGAATGTGATGGGTGTTGGATCATCAGATCATCCGTTTTAGTATCACCAAACCTTGATCTGGGTTTGCTTCTGAGTTAGGAGGTTCAACCCAGACCCATAACCCCTCGAGTCAACGCCACCTTGTCAATGGGCTTCGTCGGTTTTTCGCACCAACCTATTGCGTCTTACAGTGACGATCATAGATCATTGGTCATGGCCCACGATCCGGTCCAGATTAGTCACAAAGCTCATGTTTGCTCTAGGCCACTTTTGGAGAATTTGATATACTTGATGGACTGTTTTGCAATTATCTTGGGCCATTTTATAATTTTGACAAAATTTTGGATCAATTTATAATTACCAAAAGTTATTGGTCCAGTTTGCAATCTTCAAAGAGTTTTGGGGCTGATTTATAATTAATAAAAATTTTAAAGGGCTTTTCCGTGATTTTAAAAAATGAGGGACAGTTTTGTAATTTCTCTTTAAAAAAATATTTAAAAAAAAGAGGGGGAATTATTATCATTTCATATGAGATATAAAATGACAATACACATAATGTCTATAAAATTTCTAAAAAGAAAAATATATGTCTTGCAGAGAATGCAACGACTCATATAATTCTGCAAAGTCAGAAATATTTTATGTATTCGACTTTGTTGAAAGCAAATGTTATTAATGTATTAGGTCCAACGGATCTGATGGAAAGCTTTGGAAGAGCCACGATATTGTTATCAAACAATACTAAATTATGTATCAATGATACTTGATATTATTCAAGAACAACATAAAGAAATATGCTTAGTTCAAGGACATTTAAAGTTAATACTAGATCAAATCTAGCGGATCTGATGGATCTGATTAAAGGCTTTAAAAGAGCCACAATCTTATTACCAGATGGTATTCAATTGTGTATCAATGATACTTTATATCATTCAAACAGAACATAAATAAATCTGTTTAGATCAAAGACATATAACTTTATTAATGTCATATTGAGACCATGAATAATAAGAATGTTGAATATCTGTGCGTGATTCAGGCCAGAATCTGATTATAGAAAACTGCGTTCTTTATCATCCGGATTATATTGCTGATCAGAAAAGGGATGCTTATGGATATATTCATCTATCAAATAAATCATCTCATTCTAAAATTGGTTTTGAATCCCTATCATTCAAATTGATATATGTGAACATATTCATCCACCAAAAGAACCCTTTCATTATTTTATGGTTCTAGTTGATGCATCTACGAGATGATCACTTGTTTATGTATTATCAAACATCTCTAGTTGATATCGATGTTCAACATCCAGTTTTCGTATGTACTCATAATCAAAATGGATTAGCGGAATCATTTATCAAATGTCTCCAGGTAATTACGAGAACTTTATTCTTTCGATTCAGTTACCAATTTCTATATGGGACATTCTATATTACATGTAGATACATTCATCTATGATCACTACTTATCATCGTTATTTACCATTACAACTTGTAATCGGTCATTGACTTGCTCATGTTTTTAAGATATTTGATTGCGTAGTATATCTTCTTATTTCATCTCTGGCATGATCTAAAATAAGAATTCTATATCATTATGAGATTAATATTGCTTTTGATTAATCTTCTATTAGATCATTTAAACTTTTGAGATTTATATTTTTACACACAATCTATATATTATTATATTGATTAATTTTCAAATGGAAAGTTTCTCTAGAAAGAGTAAATGAAAAGTTACTCTTATACAAAATATAGATACTAGTTCGGTTCTCTATATATAAATGTGTCCCATTTCAATATTTGTATCACTCAAATACGAAAGATAATTGATCATTAGATAATTATTAATTTGTTACTTTATATATTAAAGGTAACAAGATTTTATAAGTTGTCATCTCATAAACCCTAGCCGGATGATTGTTCCAAAAGAACGATCTGAGTAAAAGCAACAAATAAATCATCTGATACATATTAAAATTCATAAGCTTATGAACCTTTTTGAAAGGTATTGTTATCAGGATCCTAATGTAAGCAAAACTCGAGTTATAAATAAATCAACTTTCTCTAAATCAACTCTGTAAGAGTCTGATAAATCTAATAAGACACAAGTTTATGAAATGACTAAATTCACTGTAATGGAAGAAATCTCAATGGAGATATAAGTATATTGAAATTGAGAAAATTTCTTTACATGTCTATGAAATGACTATATCCATTGAAATGGAAGAAATCTCAATAGAAATACACGTATACTGAAATTGAGAAAATTTCTATACAAGTCTATGAAATGATTAAATCCATTGAAATGGAAAGAAATCTCAACTGAGATACAACTATATTGAAATTAAGAAAAATTTTTATAAAGTCCATATAGTGACTAAATCCATTGAAATTGAATAAATCTCAACAGAGATTCAAGTATATTGAAATTGAGAAAATTTCTATAAATCATATAAGAGAAACGTGGAATCATAAAGAAACAATCATTGATGATGTATTTTTTATACACAGTAGCGCTATTAAAATTATAAATGATAATTATGATATTCATAATATCAATAATTGTATACAAAAGGCATGATTGACCCAAGTGAAAAGAAGCAATTCAAGAAGAATTGATTTTATATGCCAAACATAAAGTTTTTAGACCAATAGTACTCTAGACATCTGGAAATGTCAAAATAGTTGGATACTAATGGGTTTTTATATGAAAAACGTAATGAGAAAAACAAGACCGTGAGATATGAGGCACGACTTGTAGTAAAAGGTTTCTCACAGAAACTTGGTATTCAATAGTGAAGAACACAATTGCGTTTTAAATTTTTGATAAATTTGGCTGCCTTTACAAGGCTTGAAATACATCCTCTAGACGTAGTAATCATTTATATATATGATTCACTTAATTAAAATGCTAGAAGCATGTAAATTGAGATCTCATAATCTGTATTTGATGTAGAAAAATCTGTATATGGATTAAAAATAATCTGGACGGATGTGGTATAACTGTATCAGTGAATATCTGATAAAATAAGGGTATAATAATTATATTATATACCCAAGTGTCTTTGCAAAGAAATCCAAATCCGAATTTACTATATTCATAACATATGTTGCTGATATGAATTTAATTGGAGCTCCTGGAGAACTCTTGAAAACTCTTGAATTTTTGGTAAATGAGTTTAAAAAATGAAAGACATGGGAAAGAAAATATTGTCTCGACCTAAAGGTCGAGCATAGATCAAATGGAATGTTTGTTCATCAATCAGAATGTGTTGAGAAGATTATGAAAAGATTCCATATGGATATTACTCCATAAAACAAGTCTTTGCTTATTCTCCCTCCAATCATTTATGATGTTATTTCATTTCATGAAATAAACATCTGTATACCCCAGTTTAGCAATCTAGAAGATTACTTTAAAAGAACTTTTATCAGGGAGGGTGTCTCATCAGGGGGAGCATATTAAGGGAATATATGAATTGTACTCTTTTCCATTTCAATCAGGTTTTTCGTCCCATTGAATTTTCTTGATAAGGTTTTTAATGAGACAATTCTCTAAGCACACCCAAAAATCATTTGATCCACAAAACCATCATAAATATTACATTGATTTAATATATCATCATATATATGTTATATTGATCAAAAATATCATTGTAAATATTACTTTGATCTTGCAAATCATCGTATATATATTACCTTGATCCAAAAGATCATTATAAATATTACTTTAATCCAATTGATCAATGGATATCTTTGTTCAGGTTTTTATCTTACTGGGTTTTTCTTAGCAAAGTATAAATGTGAGAAATGTTTTGAAGAAAACATTAACTATGAACATATTTGTATTGTACTCTTTTTCCCTTTGATCAAGTTTTTTCCAATTAGGTTTTTACCGAGACAATCAAGGTGAGCAAAGTTCTGAACGAACATATGTACATTATACTCATTTTCCCTTTGATTAGATTTTGTCCCACTAGATTTTTCTAACAAGATTTTTAACGAGATAGTTTTGAGATGGTTCAGCATCACAAGATCCAGAAGATAATTGTATATATTGCAACCAAGGTTTTTATCTCATTGGGTTTTTCCCTATAAATTTAATACAAATTATATAAATCCAAGGGGGAGTGTTATAATATATGTGGCTTTTACCGCTTGTGTTATACGCATAGCATCACACAAATATCGCATAAATGTTTTCCCTTAAATCCCACCGCCTCTCTCCACTTGCTTTATCCATTTGGTAAACTTCATCATTAAGCAAAGTAATTGCCTATATATATATATGGCCTTCAATTGTAATTGGTGGTTGATCAGCTGAAGTGCTCTATAAATTCAATACAAATAACATATGTTCTCTCTCTCTCACTTTCATCTGTCATTCTTTTATTTATTATTTATTCTTTTACAATATGGTGGCCCATGAGAGATGAGAGATGAGAGATGATGTATTGCTTTGAGTATTGAAATCAGAGAAGAGATAATATATCTGTATTATTGAGAGACTAGCCAATATTGAGAGACTAGCCAACCTTTACGATTGAAAGCCCAAACCATATATATATATATATTAAAATTGTTTAACTTAATCATGAAGCAAGTGAAGAGATATTGTGAGAGATATTATATGAGATATTTATGGGAGATATTATCTAGCGGGGATGATGTATTTAGATGGTGAAAATCTAATGGGAAATGTTGTGAAAAGGTGGATTTCCACCACCTAAATACATCCTCTCCACTAAATAATATATCCTTATAATATCTCCATTAAATATCTCTTATAATATCTCTTCACTTGCTTTATGATTAAGTTAAACAATTTGCATATATATATATATATATATGGCTTGGGCTTTCAATCGTAAAGGTTGGTTAGTCTGTCAATAATACAGATATATTCTCTCCTCTGTTATCAATACACAAAACAATATATTATCTCTCTCGTCTCTTTCATCTCTCACCTCTTATCTCTTTTGTTTCATTTGTTCTTCATTATTTATTAATCATTAACAACAAATATCACTTTTTTTTTACCCAATATATACTTTCTTGTCCTTAAATTTAAGAAATGCAACAACACTGTCTCTCTAACAAAAAATAAATAAAGTAACGGTCAAATATAGCATAATACTTTTTGCCCCGGTTTAAAATAATAAGTTAAATTGATATAGTAAGAGTTTGTTTGGTTGGATTTTTAAAAATTATCTATGGGTAAAAGATCTACTTACAAAAAATCTATTATAAATAGAGTTTTTGAAAAAAAAAAATTTGTAAGTAAAAAATTATAGTTGTTTGATTGATAGACCCTTTCTTTAAAAAAATATCTATTTGAAGAAACACCTCCTCATGAGCTTTTGTCTAATAGAGGTTTGAACTCTACTAGTTTCTACTCAATTTAAAATAGACAATCTCAGAAGTTCAATCAAACAACAATAAAAAAAAATAGATGTCGATAGACCTTTTGAAGTAGTTGAAAACTAAGCGAGCACAAAGTGTACCTATGAAAGTTTACAAAAAGGTCTAAAATTTTGTTTTTTTTGAAGAACCCCACATAGCTATTATTGTAAGTTTGGGAGACAGATTTGTCGGTGGTACTGTATTTATTTCCAATTTCCGACAACAATCAACACGTTAATATAACATTGATGGAATTATTAATTGTATTGCAGAGGCCCTCCCAAGTTGAGCAGAAATGATTGCTATCTATTTCAATTAATAAGTAAATAACATTTTCTAAAATCTGAGAGATCATCAAGAACACACAAAAAGCTAGCAATGGTACGTTTGAGAGATGTATTGAAACACCCAGATGAATTTCACATATTGTTGAAGCTGAAACTGGCGGTGAGACATGCAGAGAAACAGATCATCCCACTTGACCACCCTCACTGGAGTTTCTGTTACACTCTGCTTAACAAATTCACTAATGGTGCTACCACTCTCCTCCTTCAACCATTTGAGCCACAACTTAGAAATGTTGTATGCATATTTTATTTGATTCTTCGAGCACTTGACACTGTTGGTATGTTGCAGTAGTAACACTTAACTAATTTCATGTTTTTTTAGTCAAAAAATTGGCAACTGATCGAGTTTGGTTTGATGGTTTTGTTTACAGAGGACGATACAAGCATACCTGCAGAAGTCAAAGTGCCTATTTTGATCGATTTTCATCGTCATGTATACGATCGTGCCTGGCATTTTTCATGTGAGTGTTCTGATATCATATATCTTTGAATTGAATTGCTAAATTTGTGTTTTGTACATTTTCATGATTTTTTTTTGTATTGTATTTTTTTTTTTTTTAATTTTTTTTATTAATTAAGGTGGTACAGAGGATTGCAAAATTCTCATGGACCAGTTTCATCATGTTTCAACTGCCTTTGCAGAGATTGAAAAAGGGTTGGTTTCTTATATATCCTTGAATTTCTCTCAATATATATTTTAAATTAAATTTACTAGCATATATGAATCTTTTTAGTAAGTATTTTCACATTTTCATTAATTGTGCAGTTACCAACAGATAATTGAGGATATAACCAAAAGAATGGGCGCATGGATGGCAAAATTTATTTGCAAGGAGGTTTGTTAATCATATCAAATTATCCTAAAATTAAAAATTTAATTGAAGAGAATTCGATGATTTTTCTTTGAAGATCTTCAAACACACGAGTCCTATTTATACTATAAATCACTTCAACATTTACTAAAATTTCTCCTTCAATTTTTGTAGGTAGAAACAATGGATGACTATGAAGAATATTGCCACTATGTCACAGGACCTATTGGAATAGGTATGTTCAAGATTTTCGAATCTTCGGGGAAGCAAGATTTTGCTCCAGAGAATCTATCCAGTATAATGGGTGTCTTTCTGCAGGTATTCTAATGATATATTTGGCAACCCATATTTTGAATATGTCCATCATCAATTTTCATTTGAACTTTGCGTTAATGTTTGACCATATGAATACACAAATTTCAGAAAACAAATATCATTCGAGATTATTTGGAGGATATTAGTGAGATACCAAAGCCGCGCATGTTTTGGCCTCGTGAGGTCTGGAGTAAATATGTAAACAAACTCGAGGTATATATATTATCTTTTACATTTTGTTTTCTCATATTTAGCACATATTAGTGAGATACTAATTCTAAGTAATATTTTGCATCCTCAGAACTTAAAATATGATGAGAATTCAGTCAAGGCAGTACAATGCTTGAATGAAATGATCACTGATGCTTTGAAACATGTAGAAGATTGCTTGAAGCACATGTCTGCTCTGAAAGATTATGAAGTTTTCCGATTTTGTGCTATTCGCCCGGTATGAGCATATACAATGATTTGTTATGTAATTTCCACATCGTTTTTTTTTCTGTCACACCTAGAAATGTTTTGGTTTGAGGGGCTTATACTCTTCTGTTTTGGTTGGACATGCATGGCCAGGTATTAGCAATTGGAACTTTAGCTTTTTGCTACAACAACATTGATGTCTTCAAAACCGGAGTGAAATTGAGGCCTGGTAAGAAATGATTTTAACTTGTGAAGCAATTCCATGCTCTTTGGTGTTTTTTTTTTTTTTTTTTTTTTTTTTTTTTCCTGCTATCGTTAATCACCTTATCTTTATGTACAGGTCTTGTCGCTAAAATTTATGACCGAACAAAGATGATGACTGATGTGTATAATGCTTTTTTCGAATTTGCTTCTGTGATGAAGTCTAAGGTACGTAGTTATCGTTGGAAACAAAAGGAACTCTAATGCTAATATCCTTTACATATTTACTCTTTTGATATATCTAAGGTTGAGATGCACGATCCCCATTCCATGGAAACATTAAGCAGACTAAATAATATACAAGATATCTGCAGAGAGTCCGGACTCCTAAACAATAGGTCTGCATTCTTCACCACGAACAGTTATCTCTTTGTTTCTAATTTGTTCTCTAACTTGTTTTTATGATCTAGCAGAAAATTTTACATTATCAGGAGAGAGCAGAGATTATATAATTTTGCCCTGGTAAACCTTCAAACTAATTTTGCATTATTTAATCTATCAACGTATCAGATATATATATATTTTCTCATTTTGTATTTCCATATAGTTGTAATAAAATCCCCTATTTAGTTTTCTACAATGTTTTTTAGTGAATTATATCCATATATACCTTAATGTTACTGCAGTTTATGGTACTCTTCATTCTACTATCCGTATTTTACGCATATCGATCCTCCAAATCTCCAATCAATTGAATAAATACTGTAAGTTTCATCATATAATCAGCTTATTGAAATTACTCTAGCTCTAACATAAATAAATAATAACTTGGCCTCAAATTGCTCTTTTATTCTGTTTCTGCAGGAATTTACATGGCTGAGACTTTCTGCTACAAAGCATGTGCCTTGCTCCATGACTCTTATGAATGTTATTCATACGCTTGAAATTAAATGAGTTTCTATTTGATTCAACTACATAAACACATGATAATAAGTTTATTATTAATTATAAAGAATTTTATTATGATAACATTCCATTGAAGAAAAATAAAAACTTTGGAATAGCAGTGGGCATATAGTAAATTAAGTTGCTCCTAATAATACATTGGTATCAACAATAGACTTGCAACTATAGAAAAGCTTCTCTTTGATAGCGGTCATAGGGGGGTTCAGAAAGGATCTGATCGTAGATGGAGACTGAAACCTGTGCGGGGGTAGGGGCGGATGTAGCCAAGTGGATCAAGGCAGTGGATTGTGAATCAGCATTTGATAGATTATCCAACCTCGAGCAATCTTAGTTATTGGTGGGGGTTCGGTTCGTTAGCCGGTATTTGTTTAGTCATTCAGATAGTTACCGGCCTTTTTTTAGCTATGCATTACACACCTCACTACTGTAAAAAAAAGGTTAAAAAAATAAAAAATACATTTGTATCTCAACTGTAGATTAATATTCTCTTTTCGTTAGACGAAATGAGATTGGTCCAGTGGTATACGTACCCTTTATATCTGCACTATGAGGTTATGGGTTCAAGTCCCCCTTTGACCCTTCCCAAAAAAAAATCCAAAATTTATATAATATTTCAAAAAATAAATATATATATTCTCTTTTCGTCTATGCTTGACAAGCCAACCCAGTCAACTGATCAAATAATTGGTTGATACGTGCACGTAACAATTTGGCTAAGAGTGTAAGCTGTAGGCAATGTAGTAGCAAAAAACAGGCCATAGGCCCAACCTCGAAGCCCAGGACGAAACCAACAAGTAATTCGGGTCAAGCCCAAGTGTAACGGGTCGACCCAAGAACCTAGTGGTTGAGATAACAACTATTTGCTATCTGATAACAACTAAAGAGAGTTTGATTTGAACTTAAGAAAGAGTATCCCATCAAATCCGAACATGATCAACCAGACTTGATCATCCACAAAACCATCTCTGAGAACCTAAAAATAGAACCTTTCTTCACAGAGAAGAGATTTTGATTTTCTCTCAATTAAGCTTATCTGCATGCCAAAACGCTGTAGGAGTACTTTTTTATCATCAAAGCACTAAAAAAAAAAAAAAAAAAAAAAAGAGCTATGGCTCTTTTTTTTTTTTTTTGGGTCCCAATAACCTAAAAATCGTCCCAATAGATCTATTGGGACGAATTTTATAAATTCGTCCCAAATTGCATCGCCTCAGGTGGGTCACAATAGGTTATTCGGGATAAAAATTGAAATTCATCCCTTAAAACTACGTATAGGGAAGATTTTTGTTCGTCCAAATTGATAATGTATAGGAACGAAATTAAAATAATAATAATAATAATAATAATAATAATAATAATTTGTTGCCTTCAAACGACCAGACCACCCACCCCACCTGCCCACACCCACACCCACACAAATAACATTTAATTGGTGGCCTCCTTGTGTATCGGTTCACACACACCACCCACCAAGCTTATCCACCTTACTGCTAGTTTGAATGAGATAATAAAAGCATAATTTTTATATATAACCTCTACTTGTTATTAAATTTTTATTGATTTTTTTTCAATCAAAATTTTATTTGTAGATCGATTCCACTAATTTAAATTTTATTTTTATATGATAAACAAATTGATTTTAAAAAACATTAATTATAACATTTAATTACACTATTTTGTTAAAATAATATATTGTCAGATCAAAGAGTCAATCGTTAGTCGTACTCGGAAATAGACATGACCCTGGTTGCGGTTCTCGAGTCGGAACCAACGGTTTTGATTTGGAACCAACGGTTTCGGTTTTTGATTTGGAACCAATGGTTTTGGTTCTAGTTCTAGCGGTTCGGTTATTTTTTTTTTTAAATAATAGAAAACTTCTCAAGACTAATATTTATTGATCCTTATGAAGAACTTATTGGGAAGAAACGAAATTCATCTCGATAGAGAACCACTTTGGACGAACAAAATGATCCATATTGCATCATTTTCTAATTTATATAGTAATTTAATTATTAATCTATCTTTAAGGAAAAAAAAACTTCAAAAAAAAAAAATCAAGAATTTTCAACAAAATTAATTAATTATTATAATTTTAAATAAAAAGAAAACATATTTGGACGAAAATAATTTGTCCCAATAGACAGTCTACTAGGATGAATTATATATTTCGTCTCAATAGATGTCCTATTGGGACGAAAGCAATTTGACCCTAAAGGTCAACAAAATTAATTAATTATTATAATTTTAAATAAATAAAAAAAAAAACGTATTGGGACGAAAATAATTTGTCCCAATAGATGTCCTATTGGGACGAAAACAATCCATCCCGAAAAGTCAACAAAATTAATTAATTATTATTATTTTAAATAAAAAAAAAAACACATATTGGGACGAAATAAATTCGTCCCAATAGGTAGTCTATTGGGCGAATTATGTATTTCGTCCCAATAGACCTTTTATTAGGATGAAAATAATTCGTTCCTAAAGATCAATCAAATTAATTAATTATTATAATTTTAAACAAAAAGAAAACCTATTGGGACAAAAAAAAAAGCATCACAATAGAGTTTCGTCCCAATAGGCCATTTTTCTTATAGTGAAGATATTTGGCTTAAACCAGATTACACAATACCCATGAATTGACTTCATCTTTGAAGCCTTTTGTTCCTAATATGTTTCCACGCTTAGCCCAAGCAACCTAAGGTGTTTACCTTTTTCTTTCTTTTTGCTCCTTTTTTGTTTCTTTTGTAGGTTTTCGAAGCAATCGACAAAGGCCGTGTCTACAAGTTGCAAGAGCCTAATTCATGGCAATTGTAAATTGACCCTCTAGAGTTTGGCGCTCGCCATAGGGCCCTTTGCAACTTTATTACAAGCCAATCAAATCAAGACGACTCTCTCAAGATGTCTAGAGACGGAAATCCACCAACTGTCGAGGAGTAGATCACCACGCTGACTGCTCAAATAACGACGAACGCCGAGAAGCTACAAGAGCTCGAGGTGGAAAACGTAGCGGTCCGAACTCACAATGCAGAATTGCGAGCTATAATCGAGGGTGCACCTAACAACATGCCACCAGCGCCTTCGGTCCAAGTGGTCGATACCAGGCAAGATATTGATGGGAAGGCTATAGTCCTACTAGCAGTAGATTCCCAAACATCGAAGCAAATGAATGTTGGTAAAGGAACAAATCCCTAGACAGCGACCCAGACAGTCCAAGATGAAGCAAATCCGGTTAACACGTCGACCCCCTAGGGAAAACCATGGGAACCAAATCAGAATGGCTGCCCGACACCGAAGAACGCATTTACGAACCCTATGTCCCTTCAGTTGACTCTGGAACTAGTAAAATCCAATCCTGGTCTACATATTTTTTGTTGACCCAGAACTTTCTCATAGGATTGCATAAATGGAAGCTCTCATACAACTGATTCTAAGAGTCCTAGCCCCCATCAAGAATAGCACGACAAACAGCTTCGCGAACTCTCTGTTCGTTGATGCAATCGCCTTGGTCAAGATGCCCAGGAAATTCAGTTTCCCAAATATGAAGCAGTTTAAGGGCACGGCAGATTTGGACGACCGTATCACGCAATACAAACAGTGCACATTCACCACAGCGATCCCATGTGACTTATGAGAAACGTGCATGTGTAAAGCGTTTGGATCCATCCTTAACGGTCCCATTCTACAATGGTACACTAACTTACCTAATAATTCAATAACTTCTTTTGCACAGCTTACAGATACTTTTATGGAGCAATTTGCGAGCAGCTGAAAGCTAAAAACACAGTCGGACAACCTCTACACCATATCCAAAAAACGCGGCGAAAACTTGAGGTGTTTTGTCGGACGCTTCAATAGGGATAAGGTGTCGATCCTATATTGCAACTAGGCAACTGCCATTTTTGAATTCAGAAAAAGGCTCAAGTTCGACTCTGACCTCTACAAAGAGCTTATCAAGTACCCGTGCAAGACAATGGAAGACGTGCTGGCAAAAGCATAGGCTCATATCAAATGAGAGGAGAATGAGGCAAACAATGTCATACAAGTGAACAACTACACCAACGGACGAAACGATCGTGTCGATCGAAGATCAATTGATAGGCAAGTCGAACCCTACCCAACATGGGATCGACATGGCAATCAATCTCGCTATAACGGACTAGACGACATGCATTCGTACGGATAAAACAAACCAAGGTCAAGTCGATCGTGCATCCCAATCCCAAAGTACAATCTCAACATCGAACTAGTCGATCTCGTAGCAATTATAAAGAAAATAGGAAACACAGTCAAGTGGCCAAAGAAGAAAATGCTCCCTAACAATCCTAGTTATTAGCTAACTCCTACAATCACCCAAGCCTTAATGATAAAGCAATAAATATGATGTCTTGGTAATTAAAAAGAAGAATAATAAAAGATCTGGAATTTTGTTCTTACCCACCAAGTAATGATGCAATGAAGACATATGTTTGATGATGTCCTGAATGCACATGAATGGGGATTTAGAGAGTCACAAGTGGTTGCTTGAACCTTCCTCTCTCTAAGAACTTAATACTACTCAAAAGCGATGACAAAACATGAACGTGTCTTAGGCTATAAATAGGGATCTTACAAAACTACATCGTTTTGGCAAAAAACAATTTTTCACGGTCGAGTTTTCACAGTTGACCATGACAAAAAACCATTGCGACAAAGGCAACTCAAACGTCGCTGGAAAGTCGTTGTCCCATTTTGCGATGGATCATGACCAAGTCACGACCGTGAAATTCACTGTAGAAAACTTCATGCCAATTTGTCACGGTTCTCCATGACGACACCAAGGCATGGAAAACCTCTAAAAGGTTTTTTGTGATGGTCCAAGACGACACTTGAACTGTGAAATCTTATGGAAGAAATGTCACACCCATTATTCTCGGTGGTCCATAACGACACTTAGACCGTGAAATCCATTTGAATGGTTTTTGCGGTTCACCACGACGACACCAAAATCGCGACAATGAGAAGAAGAGACCTTCTCATGCAATCTAACACACTAACATATATATAATATGTGCAAGTGTGAAAATAGTGTGATGCACACTTAAATGACAATAAAAACACAAATGAATGAGTTGTGTATGTGCACCTAATCTCTTCAAGAGTACAAGTAAAGTGATATACCTTTGAGACTCTTGATCTTAAAACACTCGGAATGTCGAGAAGCATTCCAAACATGATCACGAACTTTGATGACCACATGAAGAACCTAATCTACGTTTACAAAAGATCTCATTGTGATTTGTCACTGAAATAAACCAATCACAAAATGGTGAGATTTACAAAATTAAAATTCAGAACTTCGAGTTCTGATCAATTAGCAAAACCACTCTAACTTAAATATCAAAAAACAAATAAATTCATAAACTTCAGGTTCTAAATCAGTCGACATAGCCAAGCATAGCTTATTAGTTGCATATAAATAAATAAATACAAATAAATAAAAGGCATAATAAATAAATCCAGAAACTGAGGTTCTGGTAGGTTGGCCTAGCCAATCTCATAAATTACGGATAAATAAATAAATGCAGATAAATAAAGTGCATAATAAATAGATCCAAAACTATAGCTTCTGGTAGGTTGGCTTACTATGCCAATCTCATAAATTGCATATAAATTAATAAATACAAATAAAAAAAATACCATAATAAATAAATTCAGAACTACAAGTTGGCCTACTATGTCAATCTGATAAATTGCGTATAAATAAATAAATGCAAATAAATAAATCCATAATTGCAAGTTCTGGTAGGTTGGCCTAGCCAATCTCATAAGTTGCATAAAAACGAATAAATGCGTAATAATAAATAAATTGTATAAAAGTAAATAAATGCTTAATAATAAATAAATCCAGAACTTTGGATGTGTTTGGCACGCAGATGGGACAGGACAACGTGGAACGGGACATGACAACGTGGAACGGGACAGGACAGGACATGATATAACATGTTGTTCTGTATTGTGTTTAAAACGCCTAGGACATGACTATGAATTGTACTGTTATACGTTTGGTATGGTTGGGACAGGACGGGACAAGAGGTTCAAATGACCAGTGTGCCCCTATTGTCTTTTTTTTGAAAGACTTATTTTATCATTTTTTTTAAAAATCAATTTTAATACATAATTATTTTAATACGTAATAATGCTCAATTTTAATACTTAATTATACTCAATTTTAATGGATTAGACAATCTCAACAATTAAAAAGTTTATTTTAATCAAATTACAAGTTTATATATACTCTATATTATGTTCTGTGCAATTTTTAGTCTGCAAAGTTTGCATTTTTTCCACCATCACTAGCTATATACCGGATCAAGAAAAGTGAGAATGGCAAGCTCACCGTGGTTTCATCATCTTCTTCAATGCCTATTCCTCTTGCAGATGACTCTTCCTTGGATGTATTGCTCATTGATACCAATCGTGGTAATAAGATTGTTGCTTTCTACTTGAAAAACCCATATGCTAGACTCACTCTACTTTACTCTCATGGCAATGATGTTGACTTTAGCCGGTTTCTTTAACCAACTTAGGTTCTGTGCAATTTTTACTCAAGTTTGTTTAAAGCAAGAAACCAAACAATAAACAACAAATAACATAGAGGCTAAGAAGCCAAGAGCACAAACAAAAACAACAAAAAAAAAAAAAAACAAACAAACCCAAAGCTGACAACAACAGCAAAACACACACAAGACATGAACAAAACAACAAAGAGCAAACTAAAACAAAGCAAGATGAAACTGGCTAAAAACGAGACCAGATAAACAAAATATCATGAGGAACAAATAATTCCACAAATAAACTAAAGTAATTCGCTAAAAATTTATAAAACCCAAAATCGGGGAACCTAAATCGAAATCCCAAAATCCCAAAATCCAAATTTAATAACCCTAAATCGAAATCCCAAAATCCAAAATCGAAAACCCACCAAATTGACTCGAATGGAAAGAGGTCGAGCGAAGATAGAGAGAGAAAAAAGAGAGAGAGACAAGCGGGAGAGACTGAGAGGGATATCGCGGCTCCTTGCTGGCGGCCAAGCAACGGTGAGAGGGAGAGAGACTAAGTATTGGTTGAGAGAATCAGAGAAAGAAGAGAGAGAGAGAGAGAGAGATGGGATTCTGAGAAATAGAAAAGGCTTGGGATTTAATTTATGTTGGATATGTTTGTAATTTTTTTAAAAAGGGTAAATATGTCATTTTGACACTTGTCCCATGCCATAGAACAACTTGGCCGAGGGTCTGGGGTGGGACAGTTTTTTGTGAAATTTGTCCCACCTTGTCCCACCTTGTCCCACACTGATGTCGCGCCAAACACGGGACAAGAACAAATTGTCCCATGTTGTCCTGTTCTGTTTCGCGTACCAAACACACCCTTTAGGTTGAAATTCAAAACTTCTAGTTCTAATAACAAATAAATTGTATAAAAGTAAATAAATACGTAATAATAAATAAATTGAATGATATTAAATAAATCCAAAACTTCAAGTTGAAATTCATAACTTCAAGTTCTAACTAGATTAAAAATCTCAATACAATATTGAGCTGTAAGTAAATCACCATTCTAGAGATCTCTTTACTCGTATACAATCGGGTGGGGGCCTTGAAGTTTTACCATTTTTCTAAATTTTCCTTCTAAACTTTCAGATTCTCTACTTCTACCCTTGTTTCATTTCTAGATTTATAATTTTTTTTTTTTATTTATAAGATAATCTTCTAATAATTTTATATCAATCACGTAGAGAATATATTTGACTCTAAATATATTATTTCTTTCTTTATATCTCAAATACAAATCAAATCAAATTACAGCATATATGTTTTATTATGATCTTTTCTCTTTTTCCAAATCTTATTTATCTCACTTAATATCATGTCATACTTTTGATAGCTTATTTATTTATTTATATAGTTTTTGCTTATTTATTTTCTTTAAAAAATAAAAGTGTGTTGATTAATATAATTAAAACATGCATACTTTTGATAGACATATATTTATATTTAATTATTTAAGAAATTTTATCAAAAATTTTTTTTATAATTTTTGACAATTAAAATAACTTTTGGATATTAGAAAAATATTAGAAGAACAATTTAACAATTAAAATAACTTTTGAATCTTTAATTAATGGCTATTTAAAGTAATGCTAGACATTCCGCAAACTTTATATTTTAACTTGTATTTCAACTAGTGATGTGTCAATTGAAAAATTGATACATATTAATTATGATTTTTATCAGTTTTTGCTTATTTATTTTCTTTAAAAAATAAAAGTGTGTTGATTAATATAATTAAAACATGCATACTTTTGATAGACATATATTTATATTTAATTATTTAAGAAATTTTATCAAAATTTTTTTTTATAATTTTTGACAATTAAAATAACTTTTGGATATTAGAAAAATATTAGAAGAACAATTTAACAATTAAAATAACTTTTGAATCTTTAATTAATGGCTATTTAAAGTAATGCTAGACATTCCGCAAACTTTATATTTTAACTTGTATTTCAACTAGTGATGTGTCAATTGAAAAATTGATACATATTAATTATGATTTTTATCACTTATCATTTTCATATGGATTATATTGTCTAAATTACAAGTTGAGATTTCAAGGATCATCTTAAATGTTTTTCATAAATGTACAAATTAAAATAATTTGTCTCAATAAAAAATTATTATTCATTTTCAACGATTAATGAAAAAAATATTAATGTTTTCAAATATAAACAATTTTTTTTTAATTAATGTTTTCTTTAATGTAATCTCTAAAATATATGTCGATTTAACTTTTTATCTTACGGCACCCTCTCTAAACCATAATCCTAGATCAGTTCCTTTTAATAATGTATTATAATAAAATTAAAAGAACTAATAAATAAATGAGAGAAAATATAACTATTACTTCTATACGACTGAAGAAGAAATCGGGATATCGATTGTTCTCCATGAACTTCATTGATTCACGTCAACATTACAACACATACAAGTTGCTATTTATAGCAAATGGTGACCAATCATATGAAGACAAACAAGGGACTTGTCACCAATTGTTTTCTTCGCCTATGTGGAATATTGTAGAAAGGATGAGAATGTGGCGGAAACTGGAAAGCCACCGATTACACCACCACTTTGAACAATCATGTAGCTTTACAAAACGAAAATTGTTTTTATTTTATTTTACTTTTTTTGGAAAGGTCAAAGAAGAACCCCACATAGCTATTATTTGACGGTGGGCAATATATTTATATTAATGTTATAAAAGCATATTCAATGTGAATATATATTTTTAAGTTTCTAATCAGTGTCACATCAGTATTTCTATTTATTATGGACCTATTTTTTAAAAAAAATTAGAGAAATATATATTCACATCTCCAATACAATTATCTAAAGTCAAATATGCATAAATTTTATATCTAATCATAATAAAACAATTATTATACTCTCTCTCCTCTCTTTTTTTATAATTAAATGAGATTTAATCTTATTGGTGGAAAGAGTTTAAAGCTTTGATATAAAATTTATGCATATTTGACTTTAGATAATTGTATTGGAGATTTGAATATGTATTTCTCTAATTTTTTTAAAAAAATAGGCCCATAATAAATAGAAATACTGATGTGACACTGTTTAGAAACTCAAAAATATATATTATACTCTCTCTCCTCTTTTATTTTATAATTAAATGAGATTTAATCTTATTGGTGGAAAGAGTTAGAAATCCCGGTTAGTATTTCTAGGAGAGTTTTTAGAATTAGAAACCCAACTCTATATCCTCTAACTTTTTTTTAGCCACATCATCTCCATATTCAACTTAGATAATAGTATTTGAGAGTGTTTTCTTAACTTTTGTTAATATCTATCTTATGTGACACTCCATTTTCTCAAAATACATAATTGGAGATGCTCTAATTTATTTATTTCTTAGTTCATACAAGAATCAACACATTAATGTTTTATGGAATTATTAATCAAAAAGCTGGCAATGGTACGTTTGAGAGAGGTATTGAAACACCCAGATGAATTTCACGTATTGTTGAAGCTGAAACTGGCAGTGAGACATGCAGAGAAACAGATCATCCCACCACTTGACCACCCTCACTGGGGTTTCTGTTACACTCTGCTTAACAAATTCACTAATGGCGGTACCACTCTTCTCCTTCAACCATTTGAGCCCCAACTTAGAAACGTTGTAAGTATTTTCAATCCATATATATATATATATATATACAAGTTACTGTTAATTCTAGTTACAACTTAGCAAGTGAACATCTTTTTTATAGTGATTTTATTAATTATATGCAGGTATGCATATTTTATTTGATTCTTCGAGCCCTGGACACTGTTGGTATGTATATGTTGCTGTATCACTTAACTTTCATGATCATTTGATGTTACATGTGAGGAAAAATATTGTCAACTGGGTCTGAGAATCCATATATGTTTGTTTGATTTGATGGTTTTGTAACTTTGTTACAGAGGATGATACAAGCATACCTACAGAAGTCAAAGTCCCGATTCTAATAGATTTTCATCGTCATGTGTATGATCGAGACTGGCATTTTTCATGTGAGTGTTCTGATATATACATATATATATATATAAATATATATATATATTTATCTTTGAATTTGATCTTATATAGAAGAAATTGAATTGCTAAATTTGTTTTGTCACATTTTCATGATTGTTGTTTGTATTGTATTTTATTATAATTAAGGTGGTACAGAGGATTGCAAAATTCTCATGGACCAGTTTCATCATGTTTCAACTGCTTTTGCAGAGATTGGAAAAGGGTTGGTTTCTTATATATCCTTGAATTTCCCTTAATATATATAATTTTATTTTAAATTGAATTTATTAGCTAGCATATATATGAATCTTGTAGTTTTAATAAGTATTTTCACATTTTTTTTCATTCATTGTGCAGTTACCAAGAGATAATTGAGGATATAACCAAAAGAATGGGTTTATGGATGGCAAAATTTATTTGCAAGGAGGTTTGTTAATCATATCAAATTATCCTAAAATTAAAAATTTAATTGAAGAGAATTCGATGTACTAAAATTTATACTATAAATCACTTCAACATGTACTAAAATTTCTCCTTCAATTTTTGTAGGTAGAAACAATGGATGACTATGAAGAATATTGCCACTATGTCACAGGACCTATAGGAATAGGTATGTTCAAGATTTTCGAAGCTTCGGGGAAGCAAGATTTGGCTCCGGAGTATCTATCCAGTATAATGGGTGTCTTTCTGCGGGTATTCTTATGATATATTTGGCACCCCGATATTTTTATTATGTCCATCATCAATTTTCATTTGAACTTGGCGTTAATGTTTGACCGACTGAATACACAAATTTCAGAAAACAAATATCATTAGAGATTATTTGGAGGATATCAGTGAGATACCAAAACCACGAATGTTTTGGCCTCGTGAGGTCTGCAGTAAATACGTTAACAGACTCGAGGTACATTATAATATCTCTTACATGATATTTTGTTCTCAAATTTAGCACATATTTGTGAGATACCAATTTTTAAGTGATATTTTGCATCTTCAGGACTTAAAATACGAGGAGAATTCAGTCAAGGCAGCACAATGCTTAAATGAAATGATCACTGATGCTTTGAAACATGTAGAAGATTGCTTGAAGCACATGTCTGCTCTGAAAGATAATGGAGTTTTTCGATTTTGTGCTATTCGCCCGGTATGGAATCATATGACCTCCATGGCATATACAATGAGTTGTTATGTAATTTCCACATCCTTTATTCGATTTTGTGCTTATTTTTTACTGTTGTGTTTTGGTTTGGTATGGACAGGTATTAGCAATGGGAACTTTAGCTTTGTGCTACAACAACATTGATGTTTTCAAAACAGGAGTGAAATTGAGACCTGGTAACAAAGATCTTCCACAAAGCTAAAATATTGAAATTGTGGATCTATTCCATGCTTATTTGTGTTTTTTTTTTTTTTTTTTTCCTTCTTCTATCGTTATTGTATCTTTACAGGTCTTGCTGCTAAAATTTATGAACGAACAAGAACGATGACCGATGTGTATAATGTTTTTTTCGAATTTTCTTCTGTCATGAAGTCTAAGGTAGTTTTCATTGGACACAAAAGGAACTTTAATGTTATTGTTCTTTCAATGTTTTAACTCTATGTACTCTTTTGGTTTACCCAAGGTTGAGATGCACGATCCACATTCCATGGAAACATTAAGAAAGCTAAACGAAATTCAAAATATCTGCAGAAAGTCTGGATTACTAAGCAATAGGTTTGTATAAATTTTGCATTAGCCACCACAAATGGTTATCTCTTGGTTTCTAAAATGTTCTTTTACATGTTTTTTTTGGTCTTGCAGGAAATTTTACATTATCAGGAGTGAACAAGGAAATAGATCTGCCATGGTAAACCTTCAAGCAAATTTTATATTTACATGTATTGGAATGTTCTAAGCCTAAAACCCCCTATTTAGTTTTCAACAATTGATTTCCATATCGATCTTAATCTTACTACAGATTATGGTACTCTTCATCTTACTATTCATAATGTACAATATCCTCTGATCAACTGAATAAATACTGTAAGTTTCGTCACATAATCAGCTTATTGATATTTATCTACCTCTTAACATAAATAAATAATAACACTGCTCTTGTATTCTGTTTCTGCAGGAATTACTTACGTGAGACTTTCTAAGTTATGAATGGCAGCTACAAAGTACTGTGTGCCTCTTGCTCAATGAGATTTTTATGAATGCTTGTTATATATGTTTGCAATTACTATAAATGAGTTTCTTGTTGTAAATAAATGAAGAACAATTGAAGAAATAAGTAAATAAATAAATGATATGCGAGAGAGTGAGAGAAAGAGAGAGAAAGATTGAAGATTACTTTGTATTGTATTTCCGGTGATTGACTTGCATACAAATGAAAGATATGGGATCTATTTATAGTGTTTTGTGAGCACAATTTGGCACTTGTATTTGAGTGATGATGAAGCCCACTTGTATTTGAATTATAATGAGGTGGAGAGATCAAGCGGGGAGAAGCGGTGGGTTATTGCAAGGGGTGAAAGCCACCTATTATAATACTCTCCCTTGGATTTCTACTATTTTTTAGGAAAAACCTAATGGGATAAAACCTAGACAAAATATATAAAATGATCTTTTGGATTTAGTGGGGTTGGATATTCTCAAAACTGTCTCATAAAACCTTTCTGGAAAAACCCAGTAGGACAAAATCCAGAATAAGGAAAAGAGTACGATGTATGGATGTTGTTAACAGAAAATTGTCACTGGGATAAATTTCCAATTAAAAACTCTGAGGACCACGATCGAAATTGATCACGGTCGGAGGGGTATCAAATAGATCGATACCTAAATGATTTATTGACAAACAACTAGGTGCAGTAATGATAAAAGGTCAAGAACATACGATTTTATTGCCACATGAAAGAAATAAAATACACGTTGCTCATCATAAAAAATACAAATCTAATACGAAACATGGGTTATAGGTGAAATCTGACACAATCGATGAAACATGGGTTATAGGTGAAATCTGACACAATCGATGATGGAGATATTGTTCCTGTCAATAAGTAGAATTTTCGTCCTCTTTTTCGGTCATGTATAATGTCATATATATAGGTCTCGTTTCTTGTCATGCACTCCTGTAATTTCGGTATGGTTTTAGCAATCATGGGACTTTCTTTGGCGATAAGCGAGAATGCCGTCAGAAATCTAATCCCTAGAATCAAGTGATTCCTTCTTTGGAGGATTCTGGCAGACTCTGCTTTCAAATAGAACTCTTAAATGGCGGGGAAAAGTCCACCTCTTTAGTGATAAAACGTTGACATTCTGGTATACCTCTTTGTAGCTTTAACTAGGGATGTGAGTTTGCCCATGGGGCCCTATACCCCATGGGCCCCTATGGGGTTTTGGGGGCAAATTTTGCCCCTAAATGGATTTAGGGGGTGGGGGTGGGGGCAAACTTTGCCCCCAAACATATTTTGGGGGAGGTGGTGGGATACCTCCCCCCAAACCCAAAACCTCATTGGGACCCCAAAATAATATATATATATATATATATATATATATTATTTTTATTTATATGAACAATTAAAAAAAATTATAAATGATTAAAATTAACATGACTATTTTGTATTGTATTTTGGATTTTGTATTATATTTTTATTATGTTTTTCATTGGGACCCCAAAATAATATATATATATATATATTATTTTTATTTATATATAAAAATTTGAACAATTAAAAAAAATTATAAATGATTAAAATTAACATGACTATTTTGTATTGTATTTTGGATTTTGTATTATATTTTTATTATGTTTTTATTACTTTTCGGATTGAAAATTTGAAATTTAGAATTAAAAATGAAATGAAATGGGGGAAATGGGTTTTGGGGGTGGGGTGGGGGAACCTCCCCCCAAAACGTCCCCCCCACTGGTCCCCTCAAATGGATTTGAGGGGAGGTGGTGGGGGGAGGTTTGAGGAATGGGGGTGGGGATGGGGGTACTCTCCCTGCCCCATTGGGCCCCCACGCCCATCCCTATCTTTAACCCATACCTTGGTAGCCTCCTTATTTGGTATTCTGGTTGCTTGGCGATCTGGTTCTAGGCGGTATCATGGTATCTAGATACCTTTACTCCTACTGGATCAAGATTATTACTGGTCTTCTGGCTGTCGGGGTATTGAGATTCTAGCAGATACTGAGGTGGCACAGTAGTGGGAATCCTGGTGTGGCGGGGTGTTAGGAACCTTATTTCTACGACATCTGGTACCTAAAGAATGTCATTAGTCCTCATCTGGGCTAACTGAGAGTGTACCCGACGTATTCACCAGCGGGGTACTGGTGGATTTGGTAGCAGGATACTGTGAGGCTTTCTCTGTGACGTTCTTCTACCTTGATTATGGGTGGAAAATTCTTATTTGGTCCTTCGCCAATTTTGGCGGTTAACAGAAGTCCCCCTGACTTGAACACTGACTTGGTGGTTGGAGTCAGGATTTTTAGAATACTTGAAGAATTTCCATCCTACCTGGCTGGTTTCCACTATTTAGGAGGAAATTTTCATCGAGCACGCCTAGAGTTAATGAATGATCCAAGTGTTAGGTCGTGAGTGGTTTGCTTATTTGAATGAGCCGTTCTTGGAGCGATTTTCTCGAAAACTGTCTAGTGCACGTCTCCGGTAATTAATTACCGTTTCCGTCTTTGATCCGGTAACCACCCACTCTTCTCTTATAAATAATCCCAATTTCTTCTATTCACCCACTCTGATTTTAATTTGCAGAAGTAAAAAAACCCTAACTTTCTTTCTCTACTCCCTTTTTTCTTTCTAGCTGCCTTCCAAGCTTCATTCTTCTTCTTTTTGCAATGGCATCTTCTTCAAACCTTCCCGCAACTTCACAAGGTCCTCACCCAACTTCTTCAAATACCTGCGATAGTCTCGACGACCTCCTAGATTTGGAGAAAATCGACTCAGAGGTGAGCTCCCAATCACAGAGTGGGACAAAGAGAGGCCGTGAGGAGGGTGATACTGTCGGTGGTAGTAATCCCTCTCAACATCGCCGCTAGACCAGGTATCCCAGAATAGGGTCGGGATTCCACAATAAACCTAAGGACCTGGTTCAAATCGTCGATGAAAAAGATGATAAAGACACCGAAGACGAGGAGAATAGCACCCCAACTATTGGTTCAGCAGGATTACTTACTGGTCCTCTCTCCACCTTCCATGATGGACAAGTCATTTTGGATTCCGTGTGCACAATCAATACCCTAGCTCGCTTGAAGAGGGATTATAAGATTCTTGATACCATCACCCTCTCTCTCCCTCATCGAGGCTATAATGTATATACCCCTCCCCTAGGTCGTCTTTTCATCCATGTTGCCGCATTTGAGTGTGATGTTAGGTTTCCTCTTCATCCAACTCTTCATAGGACGCTTATTGCTTTGGAGCTAACCGCCCTGTAAATCTAGCCGGGATTCTGAAAGCACTTGACAGGGTTCCTGGTGCTTTGGAAAGAACAGTGTGAGAAGGATGATGTAACAAGGGAACCTAGCTTTAACGAGCTCCGATACATCTTCCAAGTGGCAAATTTAGTACCTAGAGGTCAATTTTATCTGAGAGCTTCTAATGATATGAAATTCATCGTACTCGGGGCAAATGTGAAGTATAATTTGCCTTAAAAGGACGAATGGCTCGTGGTAGAAGAAGACTGGGGCCACTCAGTACATATCGGGGGGACCGAGTATCCAGTTCCTACCCAGTTTAGCGTAAAGGGTAAATAGGGCAAGAGAACAATCTCCGCGAAGTCCAAAGGTGTCCTTAAGAGGATCTAAGAGAGGTAATGTGAATGATAAGTACCCCTCCAATGACGCCTTCGAGGGAGACAAGTTGGACCGGTACCTCAGGATCTCTGTGGTCCAACCAGGTATGTGATCCTATATCTCTTCTTCCTTTTTTTTTTTTCTTTTTTTTGGTGCTGACCCCTCTTATGGCAGTTTCTGCTACTCCGCTTCTATCTATTTCTTATACTTCCTCAAGGTCGGGATGCCCTGGTCTTTTTCCAACAAGTTTTCCAATTCCTTCTCCTTCTTTCGGTAAGGATAGTGGTGCTGCTTTTGGGTCCAGATTGCCTACCTCTACTCCGCCTCCAACTCCATCAAGATTGCCCTTTTCTCTGCCTGTCTCGCTCCCTACCCTGACTTCACCATGCCCCACTATTGACGAAGTATTGGCTAGAGCAACCAATGCTATAAGGACTTCTGTTCAAGCCCAGAATGCTACCTCCCCCGTTAGGCCTCCTTCGGTGGCTTCTCTCCCCACTCCTCCTACTCCTCTAACTGTACCTACCTGACGGTAACCTAGGGGGGAGAAAGAGAGAGGTACTGTTGCTACGATGATTCCGACTGATCTGCCTTCTGGGTCGAGATCGATGAATAGCCGACGGATGGAGTTGATATCCCGCTTCACAGCTGCCTGCTTTGGCGTTAGTCCAGACACTATGGTCTTCAAGCCTAGGGACCTGTTGGTCACTAGGGGGCTTTATTGCTAGTTGAGGTATGACTTTTGTTCTCTCTGCCTTGTTTGGGTATCCCAAGGAAGATTCTTACTTGTTTTTTTTTATAGGCTTTTAAATTTAATATAGCTATGGGACAGCAAATGAAGTCTCTCCAAGAGGCCAACATTGCAGCGAGGACTAAGTTGGAAAAGGCCAAGAGGGACCTAGCTCACTCTAGGGAGGCTGTGAATGATCTGACCAGGTCCTCAGCTACATCTGAGCAAGGCAAGCAAGAGGCCTTGGCAAACTTGGAGTGAATAAAGTGTGCCTTGGATACGGAGACTAGAGATGCACATTTTCCCCCAGGGCCCCAATTCCCCGCCTCCCCATCACCATTTGGGGATTTTTTTTTTTGGGGGGGGGATGGGGAAATGGGGGGGGATGGGGATGAAAATCATCCCCAAATTGAAATGGGGATGGAGATGGGGCCATTTCCCCATTTTCCCCACAATTATGTTGAAATGGGGATGGGGATGGGGTCCCCCATCCCCATCTCCCCATTTCCCCTAAACATATATAAATATAATTATAATATATATTTTTAATTTTTTTGTTTATTCTTTGAAAACCCTAACTCCCTAAGTATATATACACATTTTATATAAAATGCACTAATGAATTTTTTTTTGTATTTATAATGGAATGTTTGTTTTTTTAATTTAATTTGTAAATTTTAGTCAAATGGGGAAACGGGGAAAACGGGGAAATGGGGAAAAACGGGAAAAAACAAGAAAAATGGAGAATTGGGGACAGTGATGGATATAGGTCCCCCCAAAATTCCCTATCCCCATTTTCCCCAAATGGAGAAATGGGTGATGGGGGAAGGGTATGTGAAGTGGGAAGGGGGATGGGGGATGGGGGGACCTATATCCATCCCTATTCCCCAAACGTGCATCTCTAACAGAGACCATCAAGTTTGTACGTCGGCGCGCCCAAAGGGAGGATTTGGCCAAGGAGAAAGCCCTGCTTCTGGATGAAAATCGCCACCTGTAAGATGCGGTGTAGGCTTTGAATGCAAGGGTGGATAATTCCTTCGAGCTTCGGTATTTCACTACCACCTACGAGGTTGTTTGAGCTCTCTTGACAGACTTCGATTTGCAGGCTACCTTCGAATGGAACCGGGATCAAATCATGGAGAAGACTGCCCAATTTTTAGGTTATGATCCAGCCCAGGTTGATTCTATCACGGACACCGCAGATCCTTCTTTGTAGCCCGAAATTGCCATGCTTGTTGCTAACCCAGTAGGGAAAACTGTGGAGATTCAGGATCCTCTTGCTATTCAAGATGATTAGATGCAGGACACTGCGAAACCTACTAAGCCTATACCCGTGGTGGGGCGGATGTTTCTGCTGAAGCTGGTGTGCCTGGAGCGGGGGAGGCTTAGAATGAGGCAGATGGCAAAGTAGCTGGAGAAGCAGATGCAGCCGACTAAGAAGAAAAAGCAGGGGAGAAACAAGATGGTGAATGATTTTTTTTTGTTAAAAACATTTTTTAGCCAGGAAATGAGGGGTTGGGCACCCTGTTTGATGAATGAAAATCTTCTTTTTGTGACCCGTGTATTATTCTGCTTGTACATGGTATGACTTGGTTGAATTGGTCACTTGCATGCTTGATAATAACCCAGACAAAAATTTGTTAACAATAATTGATATCTAGATACTCGCTCATCACAGTCCAAGCAATACTATATCTTCCACATTCTTAGTAGCAATCTGGGTAGTATTCATCTTATAAGACCTGATGGGAACTTCTTCATAGAGGGTCTTAATTTGGGGTGTAATCCTGGTAAGTCAACGAGATCTGGGTTCCTCCTCGAGGAATCGGGGTATCAGGCATTCTAGATTGGGAATCCTGGTAGTTAGCCCCCTGTAATAATCAAATCTAGGTACCTGGTACCCTTGTTCCATGAATCCCGATATTATAATGACCCTCATTTGGCAGGTGGTTATGGTTCTCTCTAGCATCCAAGTTCATATGGGGATGTGGGGTATTAGGTGAAGGATTTTTCTATCTTGCTTAAATGTCTCTTTCTGTTTAGAAGAATGTTCCTATTGGTATGCCTGCATTTAATGCACCAACCCTCGCGTTGGGTTACGATTAGTCAACTTATTTGAGTGGGCGTTTTTGGCGCGTCTCTTTAGAACAGTCATTTGCATGTTCCTGGTCATTATAATTCTATACCGGTAACCGCCTATTTCTCTCTATAAATAGCCTGCTCCTCCTCTTCACCATTCATTCTGAAAAAAAATTATAAAGAGTAAAACGGGATTATCCTGGGCCTTCCTTTTTGATGGCGAATCCATTCGTCCCCGATGTCAGTCTCGATGCCCTTCTTGATATGGAAAAGGTCGACCCTGCTAAAGATTTTCAATCGAACATAAGGAGGAAAGAACATGATGATAGCGATATTGGGCCAAGTTCCATCCCGATCTGACATTGTTGCTCTAATAAGGAACTTCGTATCGGGCTGAGTTCCCATAATAGGTTAGGGAACATCGTCCAAGGTTGTCAGATAAGGCAGGGAGATTCCTTTCTTTCTGCCTATTTGATGATTTTCTGGGTCGGTGAATCTGTGGTCACCAAGGTTAATGGTGCCATTCACAAGGGTTTCTACGGACCCGTTGGCCACACCTGGAATGTCTCCAGGCATCAAAGTTAATAAACAGGTTGGTGACTGGATGATTAGAGGAAAGGTTCAAGGGCAGGCGAAGCACGTTCTCCTTCAAGATGGACTGAGGGTAAGCTAAAGAAGAAGGCGATGAACTCAAGGCTGAAGCAAAGGAAAAAGGCAATTAGCAGACTTGACGCAGTTAAAACACGCTTTCCCCGGATCTTTACTGATTCAGGAGTTGGCAAGGTCCCCGTTAATAGAATATCAAAGGAATCGAGGAAGCTGACGCAGCTGGTTGAAACTAGGAGACTATAGTGAGTAGGATGCAAGATTTTACTTGGTCTTCTTGCTATTTTGTTCATATTTTGTAGCCCGGTTGCGGGGTTTGGGCACCCTGATTGATTAATCGGATGTTCTCTTCTTGCGAATGTACTATCTTTTTTTTTTTTTTTTTGCTAGATCGTGGTAGGGCCTTGCATAATAATAATCCAGATGGAAACTTACTTGGATACTGACAGTCCTCTATAATTACTTCCTTATAGTATGACTGGTAAAGTCTGATTCATGCTTGTTAAACAACAACACAGTACTCGTTTGGGATGTTGTCAGTCTTTTTCATTTGGCCCTAGAAGAACCCAGACTCGGATTATCTCTGAAGATAACTTGTATAGTAGTCCCTTTGTAGGACTTAGTAAAAATTTTTGCAAGAATTTCAAATCAGTGATGCTTGAGCATAGAATTAGGATGATGCATATCATAAGTGCTTGATCCTCCTTACATAAGGAATCTAGTTGTCCCGCTTAGGGATCCCGGTCTTTTAGTGATCTGTCCTAGTAAGCCATTAAGGCCTTCTCAACATCAGGTTTTCATATGGAGAATCAAGGTGTCAAGTATCCTACTAAGGGATTCTGGTTCTTTGATGATCTGTCTTGGTAGAGGGTATTCTCTAACCAGGTTCTTTATATGGCGAATCAATGTGCCAAATATCCTACTAAAGGAGCCTGGTTCTTTGACGATCTGCTTTGGTGGAGGGTATTCCCCGATCAGGTTCTTCATATGGCGAATCAAGGTGCCAGGTATCCTACTAAGGGATCCTGGTTCTTTGACGATCTGTCATGGTGGAGGGTATTTCCCGACCGAGGCTTCAGGAATGCCGTATAGACTTTCCTGGTCTTGAGGACTGCGACGGGCAACCAAGGACATGACTTCGCATCCATAGTCTAGTAAGCAACTATGCTACTTAGGCACTTATGCACCAGATCCTTCCTGGAGAAGGACATACCCCAATCAAGGCAGCAGAAGCGCCATGTGGCTGTTCCTGCTCTTGAGGCGATTTAGTTATGGCGATCCTCCTAGAGGGGTTGACCTGGTCTAGGGCATCAGGAGTGCTCTCCTAGTCTTAAGGCTATTCAATTATGGCGATCCTCCTAGAGGGGTTGACTTGGTCCAGAGCATCAGGAGTGCTCTCCTGGTCTTAGGGCGATTCAGTTATGGCGCAATGTTCGTTGGAGAATCATGTAGGAGAAAAACTGACTTCTTTATTGTATTTTGACAAAGTACAAAGCAAATTCGGTGTATACCTTTGGAGACATACCCCAACCAAGGCAGCAGAAGCGCCATGTGGCTGTTCTTGCTCTGGAGGCGATTTAGTTATGGCAATCCTCCTAGAGGGGTTGACCTGGTCTAGGGCATCAGGAGTGCTCTCCTAGTCTTAAGGCTATTCAGTTATAGCGATCCTGTTAGAAGGGTTACTCGGTCCAGAGCATTAGGAGTGCTCTCCTGGTCTTAGGGCGATTCAATTATGGCACAATGTTCGTTGGAGAATCATGAAGGAGAAAAACTGACTTTTTTATTGAATTTTGACAAAGTACAAAGCAAATTCAGTGTATACCCTTGGAGAAATACCAACCGAAATAAATTTTTCCTTTTAACTTCTAGGGATAAAACCTCTTGAGGTGATCAGCGTTCCAGGTGTGGTCGACCAAGTAACCGTCCATGTCTTCTAGCTTGTAAGCTCCACCCCGGACCACCATCTTGATTATGTAAGGACCTTCCTAGTTGGGAGCTAGTACCCCGTCTGACCTTTTTCGCGTATTATGGGTTACTTTCTTGAGGACCAAGTCACATTCCTTAAAGCTCTGGGTCCTTACTTTCTTGTTGAAGTGTCGGGCTATCTTACTTTGGTAAGTTGCCATCCTCTCAGAGGCTTTATCCTGCTTTTCCTCAAGAAGGTCTAGGTTAGCTCTTAACTTAGCCTCATTATCTTCTGATTCATAATGCTGAACCCGGAAAGATGTCAGTTTGTGTTCGATGGGTAGGACCACTTCTATCCCAAAGGCTATCGAGTAAGGGGTCTCTCCAGTTGCAGTCCTCTTGGTAGTCCGATATGCTCACAGCACGTTAGGGAGTTCTTCAGCCTATTTCCCTTTCTTCTGTTGGAGCTTCTTCTTCATGAGGTTTTTTTATGGTCTTGTTGGTGGCTTTTACCAATCCGTTAGTCTGAGGATGGGCTACTGAAGCAAAGTAGAGGTTGATACCCCGCTTTTTGTAAAACTCCCGGAACTTGGCATTATTGAATTACTTTCTCATATCAATTATTATAGCTATTAGGGTCCTAGATCGACAAACAATGTTCTATTTGACAAAACTTGTAGTATTTGCTTCAGTTATTTGGGTGAGGGACACTGCTTCCACCCATCAAGTGAAATAATTTATTGACACTATGACATGCTTAGCCTGACCCGAAGCAGTCGGGAGTGGCCCGATGAGGTCAAGTTCCCAGATAGCGAAAGGGTAAGGTGTACTAATTGAAGAGAGATTCTCCGAAGAAAGGTGGTGGAGATTCACAATCTTCTGGCAAGGTGGATCCGCATTCGCATCCCGGTGTATTGGCCAGAAAAAACCCATTCTAAGTACTTGGTATACCTCCTGATACATGATAATCCCATGAGTGTACCTCGTTAAGCGCCCATTGTGCATTATCAGGATGCAAATAGTAGTGGAAGGGATTTCAGAGATACTGTCTACCAAGCAATATCGGGTAGCAGAAGCTGCGGCTTGATAGATTCGCATGAAAGCAAGGGGTAATCTGTTATTGGATCCATCCAGCATGGTAAGCTTTACCGGGTTCACTTCTGCCTCTTTTGCTATGCTCAGTTGGAATGGTACTCTCTCTTGTCCTCCATTTGAAGCTTTTGTACCAAGACATTGAATCTTGATTCTTTTCTCGAGATATCTTAGTACCCTTGAATCTTGTCATTACCTCTCAGACCTTCTCTAGATACGATACATGTTGTCTCCCTTTGCCTGAGTCATGATCTTGATTGATTACTAGCTGCGAATCGCTCTTAACCAGGAGAAAGTTCTTCTGCTCCTAGTCCTGCTACTTTCAGTCCTGCTAGTCATATTCTGCTTCATTGTTTGTGGCTCTGAATTCAAATTCGAAACAGTGGCTGCACTCGACCCCCTCTAGGTCGGTTAGAATGATCCATGGTCCACAGCCTGCCTGGTTTGACGTATCCATGTAAGTCCAATCTTAAATCGGAGCCAGGTCTAGGTTTTTCGGAGCCAATTGTATTTATCCTTCAGTCTACCCAAAGTCCTTAAAGGCCTGAGCATACTTGGTTTGTACTTGGTCATACTGGTGAGTCCAAGAGCTAAGGTCCTCAACTGACTAGTTAAAGGAATTGCCTCAATGGCTTTGGTGACCACTGCGATGGTACTTGGAAGTATGACCAAAGCTTTTTGGCTATAGTCATAAGCGTGTAGCGAGTTTCTCCAAGAAAGTGTAATTTTTCCGAACTTGGTAGAGCGCGGCTTATATAGTAGACTGGCCTTTGGACCCCGTTATTTCAGTTAGTAGCGGTTTCTGACTGCCAGGTAGAGCTACAGAGATTGGCTTTACTAGAAGAGGCAGGCTAGCCAGGTCTTTTCAAAAACTGGAAAGCTTTCTTGCTATCCCATTTCATCTTCTTACCCTATTTAGAAGAAAATAAGGCCTTATCGGTGGAGCGGGATATGAAGCTTCAATACTGCTTGCCAGTCAGTTTCTACTTGAGGGTATGAGGGATTCCAGGTCCATTATGGCCTTGATCTTCTCGAGATTACCTCAATCCCCCTTTCGTGTACCATAAATCTTTTCCTTCAGCTACCCCAAAGGCACACTTGGCGGGGTTTAACCTCATCTAGTTCTCTCTTATTACTTGGAAAGTCTATCGTGGTCCTCCGGGTGTTGCTCTGTCATGGGACTTGGTGATATGTATACCTCCATAGTCCCTAAAACAGCTTGTTCATGGTAAGTGGCCTTTTCTTGTAGCAATAAAAGCCTTGTCTGGTGATAAAATTGGTTTTGTCTTGGTCGGCGGGGTGCATCATGATTTGATTGTACCCCCAGAAAGCATTCATGAAGCTTAGGAGCTTGTTATATACGGTTAAATCAATCGATCTATCTTAGAGAGAGGGAAGATATCCTTCAGGCAAGCCCGGTTAAGGTCAGTGTAATCCACACACATATGTCATTTCCCATTGGATTTGGTTACCATGACCACATTTGTGATCCATTCAAGGTAGCATGATTCTCTGATGAATCTAGCTTTTAGAAGTTTATCTACCTCTTCCTGTACTGCGGTGTTCCGCTCAATATTAAAATGTCTTCGTTTCTGCTTGACTGGCTTGAAGGTCGCATCTACTGCCAATCTGTGAGCGGCTAAGTTAAGAGAGATACTTGGCATTTCATCATGACTCCAGGCAAAAATGTCACTGTATTCTTCAAGGAGCTTTACCAGGCTCTTCCTGACTTCGCAATCCAATACGCCTCCTATCTTCACCACTTTGGTTGGATCGCCCTTTTGATAGGTATTTCTTCTAGCTACTCCATGGGGAACCCACTAGTATACCCTCGCTCTCCTTCCTCTTTTGTCTCATCTACGACCATATCATGTACATCTCCTTCTTCTAGAACATTGTGGTCCAGCTCTAGTACCTCCTAGTTTGGATCATCAGTTATATACGCGTACTGCTTGGTGAGCGCGATAAGGTTGGTGGATACTGCATAACAGTTGAGGGCCACTTGTTGATCCCATCTGACCTGCCTTACTTCGGTTCCGACCGAGAAATTCAGAACGTTATGGTAGACTGATAATACCCCTCTAATTCTTACTAGAAAAGGTCTTCCCAGGATCGTGTTGTAGGCGGACGGGGTATCAACTATAACAAACTCTTTCATTACGTTCTATTGGTGGGGTGCTTCTCCGATTATTACAGGTAGCCTATGGGATCCAACTAACAGTAGTGAGTCTCTGGTAAACCCATATAGAGGCGTGGTACAATTGTTGTAGCAAGGGTTCTTCAGGTTAAGCTTATCGTGAGCTCTCTTGAACAAGATGTCCACACTGCTCTCGGTATCAATCAGGACACGGTGAACCTGGCAGTTGGCTATCTGTAGCGTGATCACCATCGAGTCATCGTGCGGTTGGACTATATTATAGACATCTTCTTCTGTGAAAACAATCTGAGTAATGCAAGATAGATCTCGAGATCCCTTACTGACTCGGAGTACATCAAGACCAGCAGTGAGCTAAGGGATCTTCCTAGCATGGTTTTTTCTTGAATTGTTAGAGTTTCCAGCCAGGGGATGGCCCCCACTGATGTTATGAATGACCTGGATTTATTGCATCAGATCTTTACCTTCATCATTCCGTCTTTCTTCCGCTTCCATCATCTCTCCTTGTACCTCCTTTCCTATCTTGATGATATCTTGTACCTGTTGTAAAAACTCAATTAAGAGACCTCCCCTTACCAATCCTTCAATCTAATCATAGAGGTGGTAAACTTTCAACGTGTTATGCCCCACATCCTCATGGAAGTCACAGTATTTGTAACGGTTGCTCTAGCCAACCGGCATCTTGATAGGGTTGGGCTTCCTGTGCAAACCCTTGTTGTGGATGGCGAGGTATATGGTCTCTCGAAATGCATTGAGATGGGTGTAATGGTTGTACCAGTCCTCTTCCCTTGTTATCTGTGCTACTTCTCTAAGAGGAGGCATCATTCTAGAAGGGGTTCTCTTTACGGGATATATGTCCCAATGTTGGGAAATAAGCGGTGGTCGGTAGGTAGACCGGTTCAGAGGATGATTCTAAAACTTCTTTATGGGTGCGGGCTTTGGAACTTCCTTTTTTGGACGCTTGGCAGATCGGGCTTCACCGTGCTCAACCTTGACCCGGAGTTGCTCCTCCAAGTCCACATGTTCCAATGCCCTATCATAGACCTCCTGGTAAGTTTCAGGTGAATGTTTGGTGAATGATCGGAACAATTGGCCAGCCCATAGGTTTCTTCTGAAGTTGACCAAGGTCTCATTTTCGGCGAACACTCCTATCTGGATCACTTATTTATGGAACTTTTCTACATATGATCTCAACGTCTCGCCTCACTCCTGGATATCGTTCCTGTCGATAAGTAGAATTTTCGTCCTCTTTTTCGGTCATGTATAGTGTCATATATATAAGTCCCGTTTCTTGCCATGCACTATTGTCATTTCAGTAGGGTTTTAGCAATCATGGGACTTTCATTAGCGATAAACGAGAATGTCGTGGGAAATCTAATCCCTATAATCAAGTGATTCCTTCTTGGGAGGATTCTGGTAGACTTTGCTTTCAAATAGAACTCTTAAATGGCGGGAACAAGTCTATATCTTTAATGATAAAACGCTGATGTTCTGGTATACCTCTTTGTAACTTTAACCCTTACCTTGGTAGCCTCCTTATCTGGTATTCTGGTTGCTTGGCGAGCTGGTTCTAGATGGTATCATGGTATCTAGATACCCTTCCTCCTAATGGATCAAGATTATTACTGATCTTCTGGCTATCGGGGTATTGAGATTCTAGCGGATACTGTAGCGGGATACTGAGGTGGCACAGTAGTGGGATTCCTGGTGTGGCGGAGTGTTAGGATCTTTATCTCTGCGTCATCTGGTACCCAAAGAAGGTCATTAGTCATCATCTGGGCTGACTGAGGGCGTACTCGGCGTATTCACCAGCGGGGTACTGGTGGATTTGGTAGAAAGATACTGGGAGGCTTTCTCTGTGATGTCCTTCTACCTTGATTCTGGATGAAAAATTCTTCTTTGGTTCTTCGCCAATTTTGGCAGTTAACAAATGTCTATTCAAAATTTTGCTCCCTCTGATTGAACGCTCCCCATCATAAAATATTCAACATTAATCTTGTATTTTACATAGTCGATGTAAGCCTATTCCATATACCATCTTCTCAAAAGTTGATGTAGGCAATGATTTAGTAAACAGATCTGCAAGATTATCCGTAAACCGTATTTGCTTAACATTAATTTGTCGGCTCTATTAAAGCTCGTGAGTATAGAAAAATTTAGGAGAAATGTTTTGTTCTATCTCTTTTGACTTATCCTCCTCTAATTTGAGCAATGCAAGCCACATTATCTTCAAATATCGGTGTTGGCATTTCTGTAGAAAATGAAAATCCACAAGTATTTTGAATATGATGAATAACTGACTTTAGCCAAACACATTCTCAACTTGTTTCGTGAAGTGCGATGATCTCATAATGATTAGAGGATGTAACAATCAAAGTCTGTTTTGTGGAGTGTCATGATATTGTTGTGCCATTATAGGTAAAAACATATCCCGTTTGTGAACGAGTTTTATAGGGATCAGATAGATACCCGCATCAGCATAACCAAGTAAATCTGAAAATTTGTTAGATTTTGTATAAAACAATCTTAAATCTTTCGTTCCACTAAGGTAACGAAAAAGATGTTTGATCCCATTCCAATGTCTTCGAGTTGGTACTGAACTGAATCTAACAAGAATATTCACAGAGAATGCAATATCTAGTCTGAGCTAGATATAACAAAGTACTAATAACATTAAGCTATGGTACCTCAGGACCAAGTATAATTTCACCATTTTCTTTTGGACGGAATAGATCCTTTTTAGGATTAAAAGTTCTAACAACCATAGGAATACTTAATGGATGAGCATTTTCCATATAGAATCTTTTAAAATCTTTTCAATATATGATGATTGATGGACAAGTATTCCATTTGATTTTATACTCGATCTCGAGGCCGAGACAATATTTTGTCATTCCCAAATCTTTCATTTTGAATTCCTTTTTTAACCAGGAGTTTCAATTAAATTCATATCATTAACATAAACTGCTATGATAGCACGTCCAGATTCTGATTTCCTCATGAAAACACATGGACATATAAGATTATTAATATACCCTTCTTTTATCAGATATTTACTAAGACGGTTATACCACATCCGTCCAGATTGTTTTAATCCATATAAGGATCTTTGTAAATTTATCAAATACAAATTACAAGATCTTGATTTACATGCTTCTGGCAATTTAGCTTGCAATTCAATCCATGGATAGACTTATCCGGTCTCTCTGGTATAGGCAAGGGCTCCAACCCGCAGATTTAGCTTGCCTCACCTTGTCCTGCTGACAAAGATGGCAAGTTCTCACATACCCTGAAACCTCTTCTCTTTGGCCAGTAGTCACCTCGTGCTATAAAGGCCAGTGTCCTCCGTGGGTGACCAGCCGCATGGCACTCCCTTAAGATCTCCTTCCTTAAGTCTCTAACCTTGGACATGTAGAGGCAATTCCCTCTGGTGATGGTGATCAAAAGCCCATCCTTGATGCTCTTGGAAATTTAACGGGTGCAACAAAGAGTTGCAAGAGAATTAAATCTCTTAGCTTTTAAAGCTAAATTGAAAAGTTACAACAAAGAGTTATAAATAAAACTCTAGAATTCTAAATCAAATACACTGCAACCTACTTTTAACGTTTTTTCATTCTTCTCTCCTTCTCCTGCAATTAATTTCTTTTCTTACAATTATACAATTTCCAATTTTGAGCGATTTGAGAATACTTCACTATTGCTAATACTTCACTATTGCTAGTACAATATTCTGATTTTTTTTTTTTTATCCCGGAGGTAATTTGCATAACAAACCCATTAAAAAACTCTTTTAGTGGATGAAAATAAGACCTTAAGGAAAGTGAATACACAAGCCTCAAAACCACTATTGTGACATATTTCTGATTTTTTTTTAACAGACTTATGAAGGTTTGTTCGACCTCCATCAATGGAGGTCCATAAACAAACCTCCATTGATGGAGGTCTATTCGACCTCCATCTGAATTTTTTTTTTTCCGGATCTTCAAATAGAGATATGTTTCCAAAAATGTTACACGATGAAATATTGTCATCGTGTAATGATGATGATATTTCATAATGTAATCATGTTGATACCTAATCGTGTAAAGATTCTAGAAACATTTTCAAATGACTTTTGAGGAAAAAACGAAATCAAATTTTCGCCCATAATATATCGTTACAATCGTTTCAGCGAGGATAATAATATTTCGCAGAGAAAAGAGAGAAAAAGATAGTTTTAGAGAGAAAATTGTAGAGAGAGAGAGAAACAATAAAAACCTATGAAGAGAGAGAAAGTGTCAATGGAGATTCAAGTTATTAAAATTGATAAGTGAAAACTAATTAAAATTGATGAAAGAGAAAACTTAAAAGAGAAAAAGAAAGTAATCGAAGATGATGGATATGGAAGTCAATAAAAGAATTTTAAAGAATATTTCCGTCAAACCACCCATAAATATAGCTAAAAATAATAAACTTATTGAGAATGGATAAATCTAAACGACATAATTTATGGGATAAATGAGGGAATTAATCCCAATTCTATTACGAAACACTTCCTTTTGGAAAGAAAAAAAAAAAGGGTTTATGCAGCATCCATCCATCCATCAATTAGCTAGTGGCCTTTAATGTCAATCTTTTAAAAGTTTTAACAACCAACATAACTGTAGAGAAAAAGCTATAAGAAATGTATATCGTAATATTTTGTTTTCAAATTGTTGATAAGTCCTCATATTATCACTTTTCGTAATATTTTATAGGATTTTTTTTATTCTTTATTTTACAACCTTGCGTTATTAATTAAGAAACATGATGGTTAAAATATATTCAATAAGATTTCGATAAAAACAAAAAACATGATTGATAATACTGAATAAACACACTAGACATACAAATTAATTTAGTTCAATACTGTATTAGTATTTGATAATGTTTAATATTCTATTCATATTATATAGCAAAAAAAAAAAAAAAAAAAAATTACAGACTACAACCAAACATAGTGTACAAAGCCATACGGTGGACTACCTCGTGAGTACACTAAAATACCAAATACATTTTGAAATTATAAGATGTTTTAATAGTAGTTATTTTTATGATTAAAAACTAGAAAGTTGTTTTAAAAGTTAAAACAAATAATAAATAAATAAACCTCAAAGGATAGTTTTGCAAATGTGGATTAAAAGTCGATTCAAATTTCATTATTGTTTCCAACAGAGAGCCCAGCGTGACAAACATGGGAATGATATATATGGTGGGCGTAGGGGGTCAACCTACGGAAGTCAAACTGCCTATTCTTATAGATTTTCATCGTCATGTGTATATGTGAGTGTACTTTCTTTGATGATCCTTATTAGAAGAAATTGATTTGCTAATTTTGTGTTGCACATGTTCATTTTTATATATTCTTTACAGATAGTTCATTCCACATTTTCATTGTTGTTTGTTTTAAGGTGGTACAAAGGATTGCAAAATTCTCATGGACCAGTTTCATCATGTTTCAACTGCTTTCCTGCAGTTTGAAAAAGGGTTGGTTTCTCAACCTTAGAATTTCCCTCCATATAATTAACTTTTAGGACAACGTAGCAATATTTTGTGATAAAATTAGTTACAGGATGTGGAAGGTTTAAGCCAATAAATTTTCTCCTGATTTTTGTAGGTAGAAACAATGGATGACTATGGTGAATATTGCCACTATGTCGCAGGACTTGTTGGAACAGGTTTGTTCAAACTTTTCAAAGCTTCAGGGAAGCAAAATCTTGTTCCAGAGAATCTATCCAATGAAATGGATATCTTTCTACAGGTTTTGTTATATGTCCATCACCAACTTTCGTTTGAATTTGATGTTTTGGCCTCGTAAGATCCGGAGTAAATATGTTAACAAACTCGAGGTAAAAAGTTGGATATCACCAACCTTTTTTTTTTTTTTTTTTTTTTGGTCTCACCGGGAAACATTCTGGTTTCAGGGGCTTATTACTATAATACTATTGTTTGGCGTAATTTTTTTACTTTTGGTTTTTGGTTGTGCAAGGGCAGGTATTAGCAATGGGAACTTTAGCTTTGTGCTACAACAACATTAATGTCTTCAAAACTGGAGTGAAGGGATGTTCTACAATACAAAGCTAAAATATTGAAATTATGGAGCTATTCCATGCTAATTGGTGTTTTTTCTTCTGTCCTTACCTTATCTTTACATGTCTTACTACTAAAATTTATGTCGAACAAGAACATGACTGGCGTGTATAATGCTTTTATCGAATTTGCTTCTGTCATGAAGTCTAAGGTAGTTTTCATTGGAAACAAAAAGAACTCTAATGTCATTGTCCTTTTCAATGTTTTCACTCTACAGTAACATATATACTCTTTTGGTTCACCTAAGGTTGAGATGGACGATCCCCATTCCATAGAAACATTAAGCAGGCTAAATCAAAAACAAGATATCTGCAGAAAATCTGGATTCCTAAACAATAGGTTCATATAAATTTTTGCATTATCCACCACGAACGCTTATCTCTTTGGTTTCGAATTATTCTTTTACATTATCAGGACTGAGCAAACATATAATTCTACCCTGGTAAACCTTCAAGCTAATTTTACATTACTTAATCTATCAACATATCATATATATCTTTTAGTTGATCTATTACTATATTAGATCTTTCTTATTTTGTATTTTTGTATTGGTGTAATGTTCTAAGCCTATTTCTACGTTATAATAAAATCCCTTATAAAATTTTGATAATGTTTTTAGTGAATTCTATATACAATTGATATCCATACCTTAATCTATCTTACTGCAGATTATGGTACTCTTCATCTTACTATTCCCATTGTACGCATATCGTAAGTTTCATCACATAATCAGCTTATTGAAATTTCTCTAGCTCTAACATAAATAAATAATGACTTTGACTCAACACTGCTCTTTTATTCTGTTTCTGCAGGAATTACTTACACTGTCAAAGATATGGATGGCTGCAGCTACAAAGTGTGCGCCTTGCTCCATGGGACTTTCTGTTTAATTGTAATCTAATAATCTTGAATGTTGGAGATTGAAATGGAAACCAATTTGAATGTAGGTTTAATAGAATAAAATAAATTATGTACAATGTCCTATTAACATGTGTTCTAAGGACACGTAAGGACTCGAAACTCAAATAAACAATTCATATTTATTTATTCTTCGAATACATAGCTTCCTTTCTTGAAAGAATAATTTTAACATTTTTATTCACCTTTTGAATCCTTAATATTTGTTCTAATTGCACATGTTAAGATTTTTCATATGGATATACTCTTTACTCTTTAGCTTATATTAGTTTAGTTACATATATTATCCAAAAAATTACTTTAAATAATGATGTGACAAGTTGATCTGTAAACTTAATAGGAGTATAAAATGTTACCAAACACCCTACAATACTAAATTAATATTGTACAAAACAAGCCAGTATAGTTATGAAATGCATGATTGATAAATTAATAAACACGGGAAAGCTCGAGTGATGTTTACAGGCATTATCATATGCATGTACAATACTGTGCTGTTGACAAGTAAATGAGATTTTATAACAAATGTTACAATAAAAATGGATTAATTGCTCACCTGTAGAACTGGGATATTGCAATTGCCCTGTAAAAAAATAGTTTGAATTCTCACAGATTGCTGGGCAGGGATTTCAGATGAGACATAACTTCTCTTCGAATTTGATCTCTTCTTATTTTCCCAGTTGTGGTGAGAGGAAACGGCTTCCTCCATAAGATAAATACCTTTGGTATTTTAAACCTGCAGAAAAATTTACAATTAGCAAATAAAAACATCAAGTATATATACATCCATATGCACAAATGAGAAAACACAAGGAGGTATCTGCAGCCAGCCAGCCAAACAATATGTTGTAATAGAATGATTGTTTTGGGATGATACCCAGTTAAATTCTTTTCTCGACAATGTTGTCGGAGAACATCACTGGATAGAAGTAGCCCTTCGGTTTTGGTGACATGCTCATAACTGTCATCTGACCATTGCCAGTGTTCTCTTAACTTAACACATGCAACCACCATCTCTGTGAGGCGAGTATCGGTAATTCCCATGATAACACTAGCAATAACTCCTGGATGTTGTAATAGGACTGCCTCCACCTAATATCACAAAACAAGGACCATATGATATAGTTCAATATAAACTGATGACATGAAGCTAGAATTTCAGAAGCAATATAGTTCTTCAAGAAAAGAAGACCAAGCAAACCTTCATCCTCCTCACTTGCCAACTAGGACTATCACAAATAGAGTATGACAGTCAATATTAATTAAGATTTACCTCTTCAGGGTAAACATTCTCCCCACCGCTCTTGATTCGACCATTTCCTCGTCCAATGAGCCACACATTACCATCATTATCAATGGATCCAATATCCCCGGTGTCAAGCCAAACTTCATGGCCAGACTCTGGTGGCTTATCGAAAATTTGATCCCAATATCTTAGCATTACATGAGGGCCTCTAGTCAAAATTCTTCCCACATGAGAAGAGCCATCAATACATATCTTTAACTCAATGTGTGGTGCAGGCATGCCAACACAAACACCTTGAGGTTGTTGAGCAGAGTTGCAATTTATTTTACCAAAAGTCTGAGGTAGCTGGTCTGGGGTTTGTGTTGGGTCATAGAGAGTCATGAAGGTGAGTGACGAGCATGTCTCTGTCATTCCTTCACAAATTACAAAGAAAACATAAATTAAGAAAAGCAAGAACACCACAAAATCTTGGAAATGGACAAGTTTAGAAGATATAAAGAATGTCTATATAGTTCACTTTCAACAAGTTCTATTTATTTCATGTTCATACATATTAGAGCAGTTTTACTACACTCCTAGTGGTCTAAATAGTAAGTTGAGCCAAGCTTAATTAAACCTGTAAAGGTATGAACTTAGTCAGGTGTTCTCATTTACCTATGTTAGTATATCTACAATAATTTTCAAACTAGTTCACAACTTAATTGACGAAACATATTAGTGTGAAAAAGAGAGTAACTCTTGAAGTAAAAGTCTGAAATTTTATTAACGGCACTAAAACATATTACAGCGTTCTTATAGATAATAAAATATAACAAGAACACTAATCCTAGTAAAATACAAGCTTCTTAACCAATGTACAATTTTTGAGTTATTGACGTATAAAAATAACTACTTTTTTAAGCAAACTTAATGGTGAAAATGAAACCAAATTTGAGTTTCCTACTGCAAGTTATTCACCAAACAATTATTTCTTAAGAGAGCAAAACACAGAAAAATGCATTTTTTCAGCCTAAAGGATAGAATTTACGTCAATTTTTGCCTATTTTCACCATGGTTACCAGTTCTACATCACTAATGATTCAGCTCATTATCAAGAACCTGACTAAAGTTGAAAACCTTAATGGATCGAATATAGGTTGAACTGCTGAATGCAAGAAGTTAAAGTTAATGGGAATAGATAGACTTTATGTCAAGCTAATTCTTCTCATGGTTTCTTGTCCCATATTCTTTGGATTTCCTGGCAAATGATCCCACACTATAAGTGATTGAGGTACCTACAGCTCACTCAGATCTTAATTATTACTTGGTGGTTATTCAACTTATACTGCTGCTACTTTGAGCAGAACTTTGCATTACTTTGAAGTATATGGATACCGTAAGAAAATTGTCCAACACTTCCTATTCTAGATGTGTGGAAGCCCAGCTAAGCAAATATTGTCACATGAGGTTGGCTCGTTTTTTTGAGCCGGCATTTGAGCTCGACCAGGCCTTGTTAGTTTGGCATGGAAACTTGAATAAGATGGAATAAGTAGAGCATGATTCTCGAACACTAACTTCTTGTACTACAGAGTTTAAGGCTATGTCTGGTGGGAGGGAGAGAGAGTATGAGGGATGGATGAATTAAGAGAGAGAGAGAGTAGAAGGGATGGAGAGGATAATATCTATCATTCATATTGTTTGGTATTGAAAAGATGGTTGAATGGATGGATTGGTATTTAATTTGTAAAATTACTATATTACCCTTAAAAAAATTGGAGGGTATTATAAAATTGGAGGGCATTTTGGTCTTTGCCCCCCACCACTCTCCCTCCTTTGTGATCCGCCCATCATTGGGTGGATCCAAAATGGTGGGCCCAGGAGGATTTTCTCTCCCTCCTCTCCCTCCCTCCATTTGTCCTTCTTACCAAACACAGCGTAAAATTACCTTGTTCATATTGATTGCGAGGTCCCAGGATTCTCAATGCCTAGCGCATGAAACAATGCCAGAGGTTTATCAATTATATTCGCATTTGCATATGTTTAATCCATCAATGCTATGATTGTGACCACTTCAGAGATCTTTTTATAGTATAATGTATTAATGTATTTGATCAAGCACTTGAAAAAAGTGGGATAGGTGAGACCCACCATAAGCTGAAAGAAGCTTAGCTTTTGGGAAGCATTTGGTGGCATCTTTTGTAAGCTCAATTGAAAGACCCCCACCTCCATTTAATATCTTCTTTATATTATCCCTTCCTTTCCAAGTTTTCTTCACCCTGACAAAAGTTAAAATATGAATTAAGGCAACTTAGCAATAGTCATAACTATGTAGCGTTTGGTTCAAGTTGTGGAAAATAAAAAAGTAGTTTGTGGGGAGTGATGGTACGAAGCTTTCGCAAGGTATTTTAGCAAATTGCACAAGGCTGCTATTGAGCATCGCATAGTATTAAGTGACCGCTAGATCTAAAACTCAAAAGCTTGGGCTTGTAGGTAAGAGTACAAACAATAGTATTAAGCTAAAAATAAAAAATAAAAATAAATAAAAAATAAAAAAATAAAAAAACCTTTAGAAAAGAGGAATCTCATAAAGGAATGAGATGAAAAAAAAAATGGGTTTGAGGTAAAAGTATATGCAGAAAATTAGAAGGTTTTACAAAATAGTCTAGGTAATATGATTGGAAAACCGATATATGTTCATGTATACAGGTAAAAACAAACGCCTTGATATAACTCATAAAAAAAAATAAACAAAAAAGAGAGAATAGTGGGTCACACAAATATGCACTGTGTTAACATTGTTCCTCGTAGTAGTACTATAACCGTTTAGATTGTTTTATTTACCTAATTAGGGTGACTAAATCAGCCATTATTGCAGGGACAGTGATTAGAGAAGTCACGCAGTGTTGTTCTATGACATCAACAACAAATTTAGCGTCAAACTTGGGTATCAACACATGGCATGCTCCAACCATTAGCATGGCCATAGCTGATGACAAACCACCAATGTGGCATAACGGAGCAGTATGCAAATAAACCTGCAAAAGCCACACAGCAGAAACAAAAATAATCATTCTGGAATTGTATCCACATTATGTCCTGCTTATATATAAAGTTTCAGTCTAGACTTTCTCAGTTCTCCATCTATATCTACTATCCCTTCAATTGCGATATTCTTTAGATGAAACCCCAAAATGAGTATGAAATTTCTGAATAAAGGTCATACATCATCCTCACCGTAGCCAACGATGGCAATTTTTGCAAGGGATTGTACAATCAGAGCTGAATGGCTAATCATGACTCCCTTAGGCCTTCCGGTGGATCCTACAGCCAAGAAACAATCAAGCCAAAACTCTATTCAACAGAAAAATTTTGAGCAAGTGTGTTAAGGAAGCAATTTGAAAGTAAAGGGAGCCAAAACTCTATCCACATGTACTGGAGAAGCAATCTTAAAAAAATAATAAAGTAAATTATAGCGTTTGCTTAGCCATCCTATACTGCCATCCTTGTCATTTATTGAAGAACACATGCTATTGGGAACAAATGGTGACTATTAAAGTCACTCTTTCTTGAACTTGCATTCTTATGTGCCCTAAGTGAACAGTATATAGAAATAAATTTATACCTGAAGTGAAGCATACTATAACAGCATCCTCAGGTGCCCAGGAGCAATTCAATGGTGAAGATCGTAGAGGGTGCACCTTAAGCATATCAGCAGTCAATACTGGCAAAATGAAGAAAGCAATGACATCATTACAAGAAATTGTTTTTGAAACAAATCATTACAAGAAAATTACCAGAAAAATAAAATAATAATAGCTGTAACATGATTGAGTATTATATATTAAATTATGGCCTGTAGTTTGCAAGGAAAGTACATACTATTCCATCTCTTTATAAAGTCTGAGGAAGGAGAGCCTAGGGAAACATGACACTTCAAAGAAGGTATAGCATTGCTCTGGAGCTCTGAGTACCAGTGATTACAACTCTCATCAGTCACCAACATAACCGGCCTTATGGTAGACATTGCCAAGCATGCCTCTTTGAAACTCTGCAAGTTAAGAAGGCTAAGTACTTAGATATGCAGAGTAACAATAAGGTAATTTTGATGGTGCAAATTTATCTAAAGTGCTGTTCCACATTATTTTAGTCATGCACAACATATGATAATAGTAAGTAGAAAAGTTTGTTAAGAATATAGGAAATGATGCAATTTTCTAATGCACACTGTCTAGTTCCACAGAAGTTGGAAATGCTAATGATTTTACATCTGCACATTCAATCTCAGTTGGCAAACCCTACATTCCATTTTCTTTCCCCAAAATTTAAGCAAATTTTATTCTTATAAGAAGTGATATGGTACAAGTATTTATAAACAGAATATTGTTTTCTGAGAAAAGCTTTGCATTCATATGGATATTATGACATCGATGAGATTATGCTTCTCCCGCCGCCACCACCACCACCACCACCACCACCAACAACAATAATAACAGTAAGGAAAAATGATAAAATAAAACAATAGAGCATGGAAACTTTATTCTATCTATCATACTTTCAAAAATTAAAGCACACATATAGTGATCTGAAGATTTATCACATCTATGATCTATATGCTAACTCAACAAAGCTTCCAAATACCAAATACTTAGTCCAACATTTTGTATCTATATTACACGAATGAGGATCAAGATCCTGAAACTGTGTAAATTGTACATAGTAATATGTAAAGCTCTTTCACATTAATTAATTTACATTTATAAAATGAACATGCTTATTAGTTTTCCCAGAGAAAAACTCTAAACTCAGTCCGAAACAGTGTCTTCATTGTCATTTTAAGAATTGGCTTATTTAGAAATCTCATTACTTCCAAGTCAAACTGTAAACCAATTAATTAAATTACTTTAAACTGATTTTTATTTTTATTTTCTGCAAACCATGCACTAAATGCATTCAGCAAAGTAAAAGTGGTATCAATGGCTTTCAACTTCTTAAAAGCATTCTGAAACATCATTTAGGCTGTGAATATAACTTATTGGAAAGGAATTTCTGTGTAATAGACTAATAGCAATAAAAAAAATGTTGCTTATTCTAAATATTGGTCATTTTATGTTGAAAAAAAATACTACAAAAACCCCTTAAAAATTATTTAAAATTAATCCACAAAAGTATTTATCCAATTCATAAACCCAGAAAACAAAATCTTTCATCCCATAAACTGATCTGCTCAATTCCATTTAAGTGATGTTTTTGTGACTATAACAAAATATCACAAATCTTTAATTTAGCACAATAAGTATCATCATTTATCAGTTTAAATAAATAGTATAATGAATGAAAAAAAAAAAAAAAAGATATATAAGCTTTAAACATTCACATGTATAAAGCAATGAAAAAAATATACAATATCATCATCTAGTTTACGATGGTACCCCTAGAGAAGGTGTAAAATTGTGATTTACAAATCCAATTTTAGAAAACTGCTTTTACAGATTAAATACATCAAAGCCAGGGTTTTTTAGATAAGAAAATATTAGGTTTAACTTCGGTATATGAGAAAATTTGATTCAGTGCCTCTTTCTGTTATTTTTTTCAATCGCTAATTGATGGAATCACAAGAGTTGTGATTTTTCTTGTAAAGCAAACTAGAATGCCTAATCATGTGAGGAAAGCATATATTTGAAAGTTTATTAATTCACAAAATGTTTTTCTTTCAAAAGGATGAGTGTGCATATATGGATATACAAATTAATCTAAAACAATTTGTCAATAGATTTTTTGCAAACTAATCAGCTCCTAGGGCTGCAGAACATAGAGTTCAAGTGAGTTCATGACAATAAAAAATCCATTTGGTAATGAGGCATGTGTCATGGCTCCTACGCCATGATACCAAATAAAACAAACTCATACTCACCCATCGATAATTTAGAGGAGCAATTATACCTCCAATGTATGCAACTGCTAGTAACCACTCTAAATACCCATCACTGAAACAAACAGTTCATGCTCATCAGCTTTTAAGCACACAAGTAAATAAATACAAGCCAAATATTACCAAAACGTATAGACAAAAAAAGATAGCTCAATACGTTAACATTTCAAATTTCATGTCTTAAAAACAAACAATATGTGGATCATTACCTTACAACTAAAGTTCTTGGATTGACCGGTTACTAATATAGTATCAGAATTATGAGGTCTAGAATTTGTGACTCCTCTCTCTCCTCTTTCTCAATTTCTTGATCATTGAACATGATGTCTCCACATTGCACATGACGAAGCATGTTAATGTACCAAATCTCTATATCCTATAGACAAAAACATTAGCTTATATCTTGGTTGACCGATTTGAGAATCAGGAGAGGGGCACGATTTCATTTACTTTGGTGCAAAGGGCTTACCAATGGGCTGCTTCAACTCAACTTCCATCAACCTTCAATAAGTTGACTAAACTTCCTATTTTTAATTGTTAATCACTAAAAATTGGAAGCAATAAAATATTCTTTCATCGTCACCTAATCTCTTTCTATTAACTACTGTAAACGGTCAACATAAACGCAGAGTTTGTAATTCGAAACTAAAAAAAAAAAAAAAAAAAACAATTTCTCGTTTGATAGTTTTCTCCATTCTCAAGCAATCAAATTCAACTGAAATTCACACTTTCACAGTAATGCATTTTATCATTCCTTAAAACAATTAAAAGAAAGACAAACAAATAATATTGATTTGAGAAACATGTTTAGGTGAAATTGAGTTGAACCTGTTAAAAGAAGAGATGGCAACGACATCACCGGAGAGGACGCCGAGTTCAATGAGGCCACGCGCCAAGCTCAGTACGCCTTGGACAAATCCTTCGCCGGTTTTTCGGCGGTCTCCGGTTATTGTGACGACGGAATTCCGCTTGACGGTCGCTAGGCGGCTTAAGCACTGGCAGAGGTGAGCTCGCGAGTAATTAACCATTTGTATTGAAGAGTGAAGAGGTTTCTCTGGATTTGAAAATTGAAATGGCGGTTTTCAGCGGATATCTTATCTTTATACACGTCACAGTCACAGCCACAGGCTCGTGACTCGTGACTCGTGTCTCTAAAATGTTATTGAACGCTACATGATCAGTTGATCACTTTGCTTTCTACGAAGGTCATCGTCGTGTGATCATAAAAACGCTACATTATTTTATCTCAGGGAAAATATCATTTTAGTTCCTAAGGTTTACCATGTTATCTATTTCAGTCCTCATTGTTCCAGTATTCGCTATTTTAGTCCTTCTGTGACGTTTTTTGTTAAAATCAGGCCACCTGACATAGGCCCAGTTTGGCATTGCTTCCCCAGTTGCTTTTGAGGCCAAAAGTGATTCCGGACCAAAGAGTGGGTGTTTGGTAAAATCGTGGAGAAGTATTTTTGGTCACTTTTAGCTTCTCCCAACTGAGTTTTTGAGAAGCTACAAATACATGCTTTTGGATTTCACGCTACAGTGTTTTATTAATGATATTTTACAAACTGTCCATTTTACCCTTGCCTTTCATTAGATTTACCAAACTCATTCTCATCACTATCAAACACCAGCATTCTCCTTCGTTCATGCTCATCTGATTGTTCAAGCTTCGATTTCTCTCCTCTCGCTTCGATTTCTCTCCTTCTCCTTCGATTTATCTTGCTTGCAGGTTCTAATTGCGTTATTGCAGGTAATGTGTTCATGTTTTAGGGTTTGACTTTGAATTAGAGTTTTGGGGATTTTTATCTAATTTTAGGATCTAATTTCGTTTATTGCAGGTTGAGGATCCCTCCATCTCATCAGTTCTTTCGTCTTGTTCTCTCTTGGCCTTGCATTGCGCAACCAAAAGGTTTTTCTTTTTTTCTTTTTTCTTTTTTCTTTTTCAATCTCTATTTTTAGTTCTTTTTCAATTTCTGCTCTATTTCTTTTTGATTTTATCATATTTTCTTGCTTAATCAAGTCCTAGTCTTGTTTGAGAATATGATAAGGATTTAGTTGAGTGGAGCAGTTTTGGTTGAGCTCCCGTCTGTTTATTTTGTTCTGTTCTTTGTGTTGTGTTGGGTGCTCTATTTCTTATGCCTTTCTTCTTGTTTTAGGTGCTTCTTGTTCTGTTTTCTGGTTGGCTATCTGGCCAATCTTGTGTTGCTTTGCGGGCTTTGGCCCTCTTATTATAATCTTATTGTTCAAAAAAAAGATAATAAGCATCTTTGAAAGGAAAATTTTAATCAGCTCAAGATTATTTTTGCCAACTAATAACAACCAAATAGTTCAATTCAATTTGCAAAGCTTGATTGTGGGTTGTAGTGTTGTATATATATGGTGAATGTATATATCATTTTCCATGAAAAATTAGAAAATGATACCGAACAACTCCTTAATAATAGTGCAATCCCAACCGAATAGTTCAACTCACTTTTGATGTCATATTTCTTTTGTTGATCCATACCAGGTTGGTTTGCCTGGTGTGGCTAATTTCCTTCATTAATAATATTACAGTAGCTTCAAAAAAAAAATAGTGCAATCTCTAAATTTGGAGATAAAAAAATAGATCTCTTGGTTCATGTATGTCTTGTTGGTCCATATTCATTCTTGTTTGTATTTAGGGGATTTAGGATGTTTAATAATAGTGCAATCTTTAAATTTTCAGATAAAAAATAAATCTCTTCTAATAGGTCATGTGAAAAATGAATGAAGATAGATTCATGCTTGGGGGATGTTCGGTATTATTTCTAAGCAGTTATTTTTTGTGTTTTGTGCACTGTTTGTGGTGCTTTAGGGTTCTTGTGGGCTGTCACTTTTTGCTGTGCCTTGTTGTTCAGTTTCTGGCTGTTTCTTTTTGCTGTGCCTTGTTGTTCTATTCCAGCTGTCTCTTTTTGCTGTGCCATGAGCTCTATTCATGGCATGAGGGTGAAACATTTGGTACTGCAGGCAGCTGTGTTGTTGTTTTGGCTGTGTTGTGCTTGGTCGTTTTTGTTGTTTTCCTCTATATTGTATTTGATTTTGACGATGACACAATACCGCTATAGTTTCGAAATGGATATACATTTTTAAACCCTGATGAATAGGTAAATAGAATGTTTGATGTGCATACAAGTGGCACTGGACATTTATTTTTCTATTATTAATAATATTCTTCTTTATAGCTTTGATGATAAAGAAAACCTTCCGCTTGTTCCTCCCATTATGGATTCTTGTCCAAATCTAATTATCATATCCATTTAGGTGTTTGTCATCCTAATTTCTTACTTATAATTTGAAACTTAACAGGAACTAAACGGTACTTTGGACCGTACATATAACCACTACAAAAGTAACCCCGAGAGTTGGAATCAGCTTGCTCAAAAGGACATGTCTATGGACTAGAGTTAGGACTCTTCTGCTTTATAGTATGAGGAACTTTATGCAAAATCGGTGGCCAGAGCAAGAGCAACAACAAGTCGTGCTTAAGCTCTGTCTGTTGCGTTGCTTTCCCTTCCTACTGGTAAAACGGCTTTTTCGTTTGAATTTGCTTGTTTATCAGTACTGGATTGGTTCTCACTTGCAGGTGAAGCTATGATCAACATTACTATAGAGAAATTCCTTATAACTTGCCATTTTGATACGGGTTAAACCCTAATTTTTTAACCGATAAATTATAACACCATTTATTTGTCCATTAAGGAAACCTGTGCCAAAGTTTATGTAATTTGGTCGCCATGCTGTTCCCAAATTTTCTTGTACATTCACGGAGGGGTTGTGGGATTGATGAGGGCAAATGCTACTTGCCTACTTTTATGTTTTATAGCAATTAAAGATTCATCAATGTAAAAATGTGTATAGTATAGATGTTTATTTCAATCTCAAAACATGATTGAGATATGTTATACTTACAAGATTATTCACAGTTGATTATTAGCAAGTGTATTATTTTTATTGTGGACTGATTTTCTATTTAGCTTGCCTCACCAATCCTAGACTATTTGATTAAGTGGTAAAAAAAGAACAAAGAAGGTAGTGCAAAATTCAAAGTGGAGAGCAATAATGAACAATAAGCATAATTCAAGAAAAGTTTCTCATTAAGTTACAACAAATTTACATAATCGCAACCAACAAGGCAACAAACCAAAGACAATAAAAATCATGTAATATGAAGAAGGTCAATGCACATGAAGAAGATGGTCCAGGAAAACGAGAAATGGAAATGTCAAGAAATGTAATTGCACAAAGTTTAATGAGTACACGCACTTAGCTATAATTTGTAATTATTCGTACAAAAAAAACTCATGTGATATGTTCCATACCGTTATGTTTAATAGTTTTCGTTTATATAATATATCATTTTGGGTCTACATAATTTATATAAAGATTTTACATAATTTATATAAAGATAGGTGTCTCATTCTCATGCAATGTTGTTGCTGTTGTTTGAACCTGCAACAGCTCAAAAATGTTTACGATTAAAAACAAAAGATTTAGATATTCGGAGCCAAACTTTATTGTTAAAGAATTATATAATAAGGTATATATCTATCAATGAAATCATGCATGTTGATCATTTATGATCACCATCAAGTTGTAAAACATTTGATGATTTGGTTTGATGATCCATCATAATATATGAGGGTTGAATATAAGATTGAAAAAATATATATCACTCAAATCAAAGATTGGATGATGAATGATAGATCGATCACCATAACACAAAAACATATATGTATATATGGGAATTGTTTTTCAAAACAGCAGCACAAGGTTCACAACTAATATACTCAAAAACTGTCATTGATCATCACCATTGAATCGATCTGGTACTAGAACAAGCTTTGATAGCTACACTAAATCGATCTCGATGAAAAAGTTGACACAAATAGGATATTGAATCTAGATAAAACAAAAAACAAAAAAAAAAACATAAATATTGTATAAGCAAAACTTTTTTTGCTTTCATAAGAGTTGTTGTTACCTCAACAGTGGCCATTTTTTTGGAATAGCAAAGAAACTACAGTAACACAGAAGTTTGAATAAGATTGAAAGAATGAATTCAATAAAGTCCCATAATTATATAACACTTAACACTAAACACAATAAACAAGAAAAATGCAAAATATAGCACCATTTAGATGTCTATGTCCTTTTAGTAATTTTACACATTCACAACACTTTTTACTTCGGTTTACCAAACACACTGAAATTGCTTTTGGTTCTCATAGCACTTTTGAAAATCAGTTTACCATACACCCAACTGATTCTTCCCACAGCAATTCCAAAAGCAATTCTCCTCACAGCAGATTAAAAAGCACTTCCTCCCACAGCACAGCAATGCCAAACTAGGCCATAGTCAGATGGTCAAATGATCGTTATGCACCTAGTAATGGTTGAGTTGGCTGCTAAGACAATATTACCCTTCTGATAATTAATTAGTTATTATTATTATCAAAAAATTAAATAATAATTAAATTTTAAATTAATTAAATTTATAATTAATTAAATTTTAAAATAAAACTAATTAAAACTAATCAAAAATAAAATACTTTAAATCTCTGCCATCCAAATCTTAGATGGATGGTGGGGATTTATTTATTTAAAAAATAAAAAATAATTATATAAAAAATGAGAAAAAAAAATGACATCAAACTAAAAAATTTAAAACAATTACCAAACCCACCATCATCATCTTCATCGACCATCACATATTCAAAAATTTAGTCATTACATATTCACCATCATCCACCATCATCCACCATCACCATCATCATCTTCATCATCAACCCACAACCACCATCCATCTCCAATCACCAAACCCTAAAATCAGATTTGTTCTTTTCCAGACTTCTTCAATCAAATCCCACACAAAAAAAAAAAAAAAACAAAACAAAAAATTAACTCCAAAAACCCAAATCGCGATCGATCGTAGCCACCAACCCAGTTTGTCTTCAACCTCATCAACAACCCAGTTCAGAAACAAACAAACAGAGGTGGAGCGACGAGGCCTGGAGGTGGAGTGACGACGTGCAGCGAAGACGGCGAAGACGGCGATGCGGACGAAGCGACGTGAAGCAAACTTGATGTGCAGCAGCAACAGTTTTGTTTACTAATGTGCAGCGCTGTCATTGGATGAGGGGTTTTGATGAATTTAGGTTTCCAATTTAAATATATATATATATATATATGTTTAGTGAAGATGAAGATCTAGGGTTTATGGGTTTATGGGTTTTTTAGGTTTGATTTAGATTGAATTTGGTTTGATTTTGATTTAGGTTTAGGTTTGATTGAATTCAGTTTTGATGAATTCGGTTGTTGGGTTGTTTAAGTTTTGTGGGGAGAGAGAAGAAGAATTGTTGTGAGAGAGAAGAAGAATTGAAGAAGATGATGATGATGGTGAAAGATGATGGTGATGATAAAGTATATAAATTTATTTTATATTTATTTGTATTTAATTTATTTTATATTTACAGTTTTGCCGATAAAGTATATAAATTTATTTTATATTTATTTGTATTTAATTTATTTTAGTATCAGAGCCTTGAGACTTTTTGAAGAGGAAGAATTGATTTAGATCATTTTTAGGTGTAAAAGTTAGCAGTCACTAGGAGAGTCAGCAGCCAAGAGGGCATTAAGCAGACCTATAGACACACTGTGATTTAAAACCTAGTTTTGATTTAAGTTTTATTATTTTTCTTCATCATCTCTGCAAGTAGTTCTAGATTCCAATTAAAACCTGACAAAGATGATAGAATTATAGGACAATCTATAGCAAACTATAAGACTAATTAGACTGACAAGGACTTAAGTGCTTGACAACTTCCCAACGTAGAGAAACATAGTATTTATAAGAAAAGTAGAGTTTTAGATTTTAAGACTTTATTAAGACAAATAACCAAAGAGATAGATGTTATATTTCGTGATGACAATATTTTCTCAACCAATCTTTTTAACAAAAGTAGCCTGAAACACTATCACAAAATTGGTTACAATAATATGCACATGGGTAGTGTCCAAATTAGGATCAAGCCTCTATCAAAAATAGGATTAAACAATTCCATGCTTGTTTGCCTAAGTGACAAAAGGATCATCAATTATAAAGAATCTATAATTGGTTTAGCAAAGTCAAGCCTAACTTATGGACCTATTTATTTTCAATATTACCCAAATTTTACTATCAGTCACAATGATGATGTACACAAAGAAAAATGCTTAGTTGTTGATATTCAAACCCACAACTATGAGTTTGTAAGAGGAGCATGTCCCTGTAAACTTGTTTACAGGGTCCACTATCGTGTCTTATCTTCTGGACTTATTCCTAGCTACATTCCTCCTAAGATCCCAGCTGGTCAAACCATTTGTTATAACACATCGGAAACTGTTAACATGATAGTTCCAGTTCCTATCCCATGGGAAAGAATTAAGTTCCCAGATCATTGGATGAAAGAGAGAATAGATCGACCCACATTCAGACCACCTATGAGAAACCTAGATGAATGTATATCTGACCTAGATGGTAACTTAAGAATATCTTTTAAACCTATAGAAAGATCCCTATCTAGCAGAAGATCTACAACAACTAGTGATTTACAGACAGCAAGACATTCATTTTCCAATAGATTCAGACTTAGAATAGCCGACCAAATACCTGATTATAGACCCCCTATTGTTAGGAACCTAGGGTTACAGATTACGCAGCAGAAGGATTTTAAAATTTTTTATGCAATCAACAAGTAAACCTAATTGTACAGTAATAATCAAAAACAACAAAGAAGGTGAAACAATTTCATATCAGCGTTGGAGGCTCCTTCTCTTTAATACAATCTGCTCCCTGATTTGAACCACAAGATCTTCCTGACTATGACACGGGATTAGTAACGGCATGTGGGTGCGTCACGGTATTTAGGAACAAGGAAGAAGAAAAGACACAGGAAGACAACCCCTTACCTTGTGTAGTTCAGCCACCCACTTTTTGAAGAACAAGAAGCAAAAAAATAAAACCCCTTTTATTTTTCTTTCTTGAGTGGCGGCACCCCTATTTTTTTTTCTTTTCTTTTTGGTTTGCCATATATCTCATGTGTGTTGTGTTTCTCTTTAATTTGCGTGTATATGTTGATCAGTTTTCTTTAAAAATATATATATCATATATTTCTCTTGTTAAAGAAAAACCGATGATATCTTTTTAATTTTAAACAAAATCTTTATTTTATTTTTATTAATAGATATCATCTAATTTGAATTTAAACTATTTAAATTCAAAATTAATATTTAATTAATTAAAAAATAAGATAATCATATTATCCCATTTTTCAAATATCAACTAACACCCTCCATCAATAATTAATTTCATAATTAAATAATCTTATTATTTAATTGTCATAATCATTAAATTCATTAATTAAAATAATCGCATTATCCAATTAATTTCCAAATAGATATGTGTCACTGTTGTAACACAATTAATTGGACAATCCAATTAATTAACCGTGACCCTTGTTACCTAAATCGATTGGGCTAGCAAGGGGACCTAATGGACCCACAGTATTTTGAGCTCCAATAATCCTTAAAAATAATTAATTAAACTCTTTAATTAATATTTCATGATTATTAACTTCGGTGTTATTCCACTAAAAACCCAAAGCTGCACTCTCTCAACTGTTGATATTTTTACACAAACCAATAACTTTCGGTGTCCATCAATATAGCTATTACATATGGTATAATCCTCCACAAGTAGTTCATAATTAGAGCTGGGTCATAATGTCCGTTTTACCCCTCTAATTATATCTTTCCTTTAAGTACCATTGATTCTCTAATGAACAATAAATCCTACATTCCTTACGGAATTAGGAGAGCACTCATATTATTCAAGCCCCGAATCAACCCTTAAGGGAACTACCGTTTACTTCTCGCAAGAATGAGTGGATTCCACTATTGTGTACAAACCTTCCTAGCCACAAGCTAAACTGTGATCCCAACATACAGAGCATATTGATCGGGAATATAACTCCGACCTCACCCATGGTATATCAAAGACCACGATCTAACCTGAAGGAGTCGATAAGACAATCAGGATTAAGATCACCCACATATAGCCATCATTAGTTGATATATATGAATCTCATCGTTAAACGGATCTTAGTGAGAGATTCATATAGATCATGGCCTAGTCTTATATGATCACATCATACAAGGTGCCTCCATACTTATATCTCCATATGAATGATCTAGGATAGGATCACCGTACACTATGAAATAGACCGTAGCTATAGATTAACCACAAATAAAGTACCCAACTTTATTTACTATCTACGGATTCTTTAGATTGCTTGTTTCAAATTGAATCCATCTATATATGACACTCATATACTCAGTTCGAAATTACATTCGGCAATCTTAGATGTTAAGTACACATGTTATATATAAATGTATGAGACTAATTGAATGAATAAACTACTTCTTTTATTTATATTCAATTCACATTTACAAATTACAAGTTTTAGGGCAAAAACCCCCAACAACTAGTTATAGACCAAACCAAAGTGAAACTTCTGAAATTCCCGACCTAATTCACAGAAGAAGGCAACATGTAATATCACCAATGATAGAAACCAAGGACCCACCCATAGTCATACCATCTAAAGAACCAGTCACTCAAATAACTGGTGTTTATAAAACACCAGTACAAGTGGCTCAACCAATTCACGTCTATGACAATGAAGGACCACCATCCCCAACTCCTTCCTAAGTCCTTATAGAAATTTCTGACCATGAACCAAGAATCAGAACAATAGATGTTCTCAATAGCCCTAAAGACATTGACAAGAATTACTTATCCCAAGAAAATAACTACCTTGAGAACACTATCATAAGAGAAAAATAAGAACAAAGTTACTCTAGCCACAAAAGAAAACAATTCCACTCTAGGTGGATGAAATGTGTAGAGACGTTAGAAACATAAATACCAGACTTCCAATGGTATACTGATATGCATAATCTAGAAGAATAATGTCTTGTCTTAGACCAGAAAAACTTCAAGACTTATAAATCTAGTAAGGGAAATGAAACTATAATGCATCATCCTCCTAGAACTTGTGAAATTAGGTATGGAAATGGAACCTCAGAAAACGACAATGAGATAGGCCTTAGATACGGTAGTAGTAGTGGTGGAAACAACAATGAAAACTTAGAATGCCTCCCTTTTACCTTATTTGATGAAGAGCTAGCATTTAATGTTGCTGCCTTTGCACATCAAATCAGTGTTGTTATGAAACAAAACAATTACACCAATGAATATCTTACTACTATTGGAGAACAATTAGACATAATAGAAAACAACCAATCCCAAACCTTTATCATCCAAACAATACCTTTAATCCCTAACAATCCTCCACCAAGAGACTGCAAGATGAAATCAAAAATTGCTGAGTATAAACCAGGAACAATCCTATTCCCAAACACCATGGAAATAGAAAAATGTTTAAACAGTTTTACCACTAATTCAGTACTAGTGAAAATGCTACAAGATAGCCTAGATAAAATTTCCAAACCAGAAGTTCAAACTCTTGATGGTTACATCTCACCAGCCTCACAATCTGACATAGAAATCTCAGACTTAGAAAACATGGTTAAGAGATTGACAACTTCTAAAGTTGATAGCCATGTTTACAACAGATATAACAATAACACAAAACCTTATTATCCTAGACCTACGCCTCCAGATCTTCAGTATGAAGAAACTGTGCCTTATGGAGCCTATACTGGCAATGCTTGTTATCAGTTTAACATTGATGGCTTGTCATAATATCAAATTATGGCTGTCATTAGACAAATGTATACCATATGATATATTTATATCAAGAAACAAAACATGACCCATAGTGATGCTGTTAATTCCATTGCGTCCGGTTTTGAAGGACAACTCTTATGATGGTGGAGTTATACTTTATCACCCACTACCAGAGCAAACATTATTGCCCACACCAAGGAAGTAGGTTACCGCTACACCTTTATTCAGAGCTCCCATTAGAACTCATATGGATGCTCCCGAAACATCAACCACACTTGTAACCATAGCAACCACACCTGCAGCCACATCTTATACCACCATAACATCGCAACCAGACGGTATAGATGTCTTGTGTCATACCATAATCCTCCCTTTCGTTGGAAATCCTAACAGGTTTCAAGACAAAGAATACTCCAAGTTGTAAAATCTTAAGTGTAAAAAACTTAGTGGTTTTAAGTGGTATAAGGATATTTTCTTTACTAGAGTTTTACAAAGAACTGACCATGCGAATTCTTATTTGAAGGAAAAGTTTATATCTGGACTACCTTCCTTATTTGCGGATAAAGTGAGAGATAAAATGAGGGAACAAATGGCAAGTCCAGATTGGTCCCAAATTGATCTCAACACTTGGATTTATGGTGAAACCATAACAACAATCAATATTGTTGATATGTAATTATGTACATACATTAGACTTAAAAGCCAACTTAAAAAACAAAAACTCACCACCAGAAAGGAACTCGGTTCTTGGTGTGAACAATTTGGTTTTGATAAAATTCCTAACCAAAGTAGAAGGAAATACCATGACAAGAAAACAAAACGTCATAGAAAGAAAAAAAAAAACCCAATCAAAAACCCGTAAACATTTCAAACATTTTAACAATAAAGGATTTAGGAAACCCACTAAAAACACGAAATGATGTTTTAAATGTGGCAAAGAATGTCATTTTGCCAAAAATTGCCCTGAACTGAGAAATCTTAAAAATAAAATTAGAACCCTAGAAATTAGTGAAGAAGCAAAAGAAAGACTTATCAAAACCCTTTATGATACAGACACCGACACTAGTAGCGGAGAAATAGAACCCACTCTCGATAATAGAATATTAGCGTATGAAGACTTAGATTCTGAATCCTCAATAGATAGTGAAGATAGTTCACAAATCTGTGACAAACAAGTCTGCACTTGTCAGGAAATCAATGTTTTAGATCAATCTGATTATTCTTTAATAATTGGAATGATTGATAGCATTGAAGATCCTATCCTTAAAGCCAACTACATCAAACAAGTTCAGCAAAAGATTACCAAGCCAATTGCCCAAACCTCAAAACCAATAAACGAAGAAGAAAAACCCATAACCTCTTCTATTACCCCGGATTTTGACTAGAATGTTCTACAAAGATTCTAGAATACCCAAAGAAAAGTCACTATCCCAAATCTCCAGAAAGAAATTCAGAATATTAAAAAAGAAATCAATGACTTAAAAATTTCGACCCAAAAATTATAACAATTAAAATCTCAAAAAACTAAAAAACCCAAAAACAAACCAAAAGCCGAAACTAACTTTAAAAGCTCTAGTGATTCTGATTCTGCTAGTACCAGTAAAGCCCATCCTCCAACAGAAGAACTTGCTAATATCCTCTGCAATAAGGAAATATAACCTATTGCAGTATTAGTCAATATCACTAAAACTTTCAGAATGCAAAAATAATATTGTGACATAGACATTAGAATATCTTCTAACTACAATCTTAGGGTTAATGCCCTTATTGATTCAGGAGCTGACCAAAACTGTATCAAAGAAGGATTAGTTCCGACAAAATATTTGGAATCAACCACGGAATCTTTATATAGAGCCAATAAACAGAAACTAGACATTAGTTACAAATTGACTAATGCCAGAGTCTGCAATTCAGGAGTTTGCTATAACTCTAGTTTCCTTGCAGTCAAGACGTTATCCAAGAATGTCATTCTAGGACTACCCATCCTTTATCTTATTACTCTTTTCACCACCACAGATGAAGGACTAGAAACTGAGTATTTAGAAAGAAAGATTTTGTTCTCTTTTACTTTTTCCGTCCTTTAAAGGGAATTAAATTTTCTAAAGAAAACCAATATAGGAAAAGACAACTCCGTCTTTCTAGAACAACAGATAAATAATCTCAACCTAAAAGAGAATCAATTATCTTTCCAAACGGATGACCTTAGGTTTGAGAGACAAAATAAATATATAAAGAAGCCTGAGATACAAAAAAGAATTAGTGAATTCAAAATTAACCTAGAAAAGGAAGTTTGTTCCTCCTTTCCTAATACATTCTGAGACAAAAAGAAACATATAGTCAGCTTACCTTATAACAAAGATTTTTCAAAAAAAGGTATACCAACTAAAGCTAGACCTATCCAAATGACCTCTGAACTTCTTGAATATTGCAAGAAGGAGATTCAGGACTTATTACAAAAAGGACTTATTAGACCTTCCAAATCACTTTGGAGTTGTCTTGCTTTTTATGTTAGAAAAAATGCTGAAATAGAAAGAAGAGTTCCTAGACTTGTCATCAATTACAAGTCTTTAAACGAAGCTCTCTAATGGATTAGGTACCCAATACCTAATAAAGCGAACTTATTAAAAAGACTTTATGATGCAAAAATATTTTCCAAGTTTGACATGAAATCAGGATTTTGGCAAATCCAGATTGCTGAAAAAGACCGATATAAAATTGCTTTCACTGTCCCTTTTGGACAATATGAATGGAATGTTATGCCATTTGGATTGAAAAATGCTCCCAGTGAATTTCAATGCATTATGAATGAAATTTTCAGTCCTTATACTGAATTTTTCATTGTTTATATTGATGATATGCTAATCTATTCTGATAATATTGACCAACATTGAAAACATTTAGATACATTTTTGAAAACTGTTAAAAACTCAAGGATTAGTAGTTTCAGCCCCAAAAATTATCTTATTCTAGACTGAGATCATATTGTTAGGTCACAATATCAAAAGAGGTACCATCATAACTATACAAAGAAGCCTAGAATTTGCTAGCAAATTTCCTGATGAAATTAAAGACAAAACATAGCTTCAAAGGTTCTTAGGTTGTTTGAATTATGTTGCTAATTTCTATAGAGAGTTAAGAATCGTTTGCAAACCATTATTTCAAAGAATTAGAAAAAACCATTTACCTTGGACAGACCAGCATATATAAGCAGCTAAAACAGTCAAAGAACATGTCCAGAGACTTCCTTGTCTATCCATTTGCCACTCTAATGTTCCGAAGATAGTTGAAACAAATGCTTCTGAATTAGGGTTTGGGGGAATCCTCAAACAGACTATAAATGAAAAAGAATACCTTGTTAGATATGTTTTTGGATCTTGGAATGATACTCAACAGAAATATTCTATTGTTAAAAAAGAAATTTTAGCAATCGTTTTAACTATACAAAAATTACAAGATGATTTGATAAATAAAAAATTTGTTTTGAAAGTAGATTGCCAGTCTGCAAAATTCATTTTGAAAAAAGATGTTAAAAATCTTGCTTTAAAACAGATATTTGCCAGATGGCAAGCCTTATTATCTGTATTCGATTTTACTATTGAACATCTTAAAGGATCTGAAAAGATCTTACCAGATTTCTTGACTAGGGAATTTTTGCAGGGAAAAATGAGTAATAACAGAAGCAATCCTAGAGGCCCCAGGCCCACTACCCCTAGGCCGAACTTATCATTTGACTCATCATCAGACTTATCAATAGTACCGACTTATCATAGCCCAAAACCAAGTCACAAAGATAAATATGCCTTAACCCTATTATCTCAACCAAGTACACACCAATCACCAGGCCAAACATCCTTCTCCATGCCTCCTATTGCAAGCCCATTACAAATGACAAATAGTTTTTTCCCACTAAAATTAGAATCCTCATCAGATTTCCCATCATTTAAACTATTGTCTCTTCTCATATTAGTCTCCACTCTTCCAAGCAAGACAAACTTGCCAATCACAAATTACCTCACCTTCACTTCCAAAGATTAACTTCCCAAGTTACCCTTACCTACATAAGCCCTCTTTTGACAGATATTTTACAATTGAACCTTCACTACTATTAGACACTTACCTCAAGGAACCTAAAAAAATTGCGGATACAGTCATTAATCCCCAATTTGGCAGGATTCCTGAAAACATATCAAAACGACATATTTTTTATGAATTCATTTTGGTAGACACGGACTCAATCTACCTTTATGATGTTTTTGACAAAATTGACAAAGAAAAATTGATTTTAGAAAAATCAAACTTTGCATAACCCTTGACTAGTGGGGAGGAGATCCCTACAAGAAAAGAAAATTTTCAAGACCATTCCATGTTTCTGACTACTCCTATTGGGATTATGTAAATGTATGGACAAAAATTTTATATGGACAAAACCCAGGCAACTCCTTGTCCTGGTTTATATATTTTGACAAAGATTTTCCCCTTCATATTCCTTTTTGGTTCTTAGAATGGTGGGGCAAATATGGTTCAACTATTGATCACCTTCCACCTATTGTTAAAGAGGGATATGCCTATTGGACGACTTATCTTTCAAAACCCAAAGATTGGGATTTCATACCAGACTTGTTACTTTTCTTCACGCATTTTAGTCTGACTTGGATTTTAATGCTTGAATATGCTATCAAGGATAAATTAATTGGAAATGTCAACATTCCCTACTTCGATAGGCAGACAAAGGTCAAATGGTGGAGTGGCATGAATATCGCTCAACATGGCAAAAACCGGATTGACATCTGGTTTGAAAAAAATCCCACTTTATGCAATAAATCATATGACCAACCTCAATCCTTAATGGTCAAAGTTCAATATCAAGCTAGAATTCCTGTTGCAAGCGCCCCTGAAGAATTGAGAAAAATAGCTCGTGAGATGGAGAAGACAATGACAGACATATCTCAAAAAGATTCGGGATCAGAAAATCAAGATGATGATGATAATCTCCTTGAAATGAAAACGATCCTATAGAACAAACAGCTATTTTGGACATGACTTATCACCACAGTAGAGGCTTTAGCCTTTTCAGATTCACTAGACTTATCCTCAGAGAACATGGAATCTACTACCAGTTCTCGTGACTCATTTCACTATCAACTATTGTATCGGTTATTGACAAAGTGTCGGCATATGAAGACAAAAAAAAAAAATAAAAAAGTAAATGTGTCGACAAAAGATGACAACCGAAATTGTGTCAGCAGCATGAAGACAAACCAGCACCAAAGAATACTAGAGAATCTATCATAATTCACCTATAGAAATAATGATGTCAGTTACCATGGTCAGTTTTACCATGGTCGATCTTGTAACCTGAGTTAACTATCCTATATAAGGATAGCTTGGGGTAGTCTTAGATAGGTTCAGTTTTCAGATCATTCTCCCTCTTTGTAATCTCCCCTCTCCCAGACTTTCCTCTGTAATCTTTCCCTTCTCTTTTGTAAAAATTATGAATCTACAATAAAAATTGTGACTTATTTCCTGTATTTTCATTGTTCATTAACTACTTTCAGACTTATATTAGCATTTTAAGTACTATTATTATTAATATAATTGCTTATATATAATATTATTATTATTATTTTAATTATTCATATTCTTATTCAAACACCTCCGATTTATGTTTCTACTTTTGCTATATATTATCTTGTCTATACTATCATATTTGCTTATTTGTATTTAATTTATTTTATATTTACAGTTTTGCCCTTCTTATACAACATTCTAGAAGGGGTAGAGACGATTTTACCATTTTACCGTCACTTTGTTAACGTTGATTTCAAAATTCCTAACGGACTTGGACGGTAGGGACTATAATAGGGATTAATTGAAAACGTTTGGACATGCATGGCCAATACTGGAACGACGGGGACTAAAATGGATAATATGGTAAACCATGGGGACTAAAATGATATTTTCCCTTTTATCTCATGACTTTTTAGGATTCAAATCACCTATTAAAAAATGGTGTCCCAATTTATATATAACCAATTAAATTGAGCCTAGGGGTAGCAAAAATCCCCAACCCGCCCTAAAACCATGGGGTCTCGGTCCGTTTGAGGCAGGTTTGGGGAAGTAAAACGGGTAACGGGATATATTTGGGGCAAAGTTTTTGACCCGGCCGTGTTACCGGATCGGGTATAGGGCGATCCTTTTGTCTCGACCCACCCCATTTGACCCATAATATATATATATATATATATATATATTTTTAATATAAAAGGTATATAATATATATATATATATATTAAACATATTTTAAAAATATTTTAAATATAAAAGGTAAAATTACATATATATATATATATATATAATTTTTAAAACGGGTCATTCGGGTCGGGTTTGGGGCATCCTTGCCCCAAACGGTTTGGGTTTGGAGTGGAATTTGAAAACCCGTTCAGGTCACGGGTAGGGTTTGGGGCAACCTTAAAAACCGAGTTTCGGGTTTGGGGCGGGCCTATCCGACCCCGACCCGCCCTGTTGCCACCCCTAATTGAGCCATGTGTACATATTTTTTAAAATTAATTAAATGTAAATTATAGTGGTTGACATTGTCCAATTTAATTGGTTAAACACAAATTGGGACACCATTTTTTTTTATCGGTGATTTGAATTCGACGCACTACTAATCAACATTATTTTCCCCACATCTTAGAAAATATCATTTTACCCCTGCCATTAAATATCCAAAGGGCAGTCTTGTAATTAGATAAACAAAAATGAGGATAAGCATGTGATTTGTTCTAAATTAAATATTTAAAACTAATAAAATATGAGTAATGCCCAATGTTCTAAATTTTTTTTCTATAAATGATATGCAACATGAGGTGTCAACATAACATTAACTGCTATATAATCTTATGATTTACAAGATGTTAACACCTCATATGCCACATTATTTGGAAAAAAAATTGGAAAAAAAAAATAATAATAAAATAAAAATTAAGACATCTTAACGTTACTCATAAAATATAGGACAAATATTTATCCTTCAATCCACGAGTCCGATAGACACGTCAGAAATATTTCCTATGCGTACTAATTTGATGTAGATTTTTATATTACATATAGTACTAGATTTCGATGCACGCATAAGGCAAGGTGCTTGTTTACATTGATATTCATAATTTTAAAGCTATGATATTTTATTTTTAAAAAATAAATAGGATACTTTTAATATAGTTATAAAGGTTCAGAGGTGGATCGATTTCTAATCTTTAAATTTCAATCCAAAGATGTATAAAAATTGAGGATTTGAAAATTAAAAAAATTAATAAGAAAAAACACTAAAATAATTGTCCATTAACAATGGAGTTTCTGAATTATAGCTGAATCCATTTATAAAAAGTAATATTTTAGAAACAATTATCTCAAAAAATAACATTGTAATAAAATATTATCTTCGTCCAATTATATAAATGTTACTAAAAAGTAAAAACTAACACTCATTCCCCTTAAATCCAATGACATGATTGTTTTATCATGCAAATGTTTTCACTTAAGTGGTTTACAATTTACAACTACACTCTTTATTATAAGTATTTTCATTTTAATAATAATAATATTATTATTATTATTTAGAAATGAATTTTAATATTATTTTAAGAGGAAAGGGATGGCCAATTCCTTAAGGTGGCTAAGATGCCTACTCTAAAAGCAACGACGGAGGCCGGCGGCCTCCTGCAAGGAGGTTGTCAACCTCCATTGTCGATTTTGGAGAAGGCATGCTGCATGCCTCCTCCATTAATTGAGAGGAGGTCAACCAGTCTCCTCCCGTCAAACGTAGGTAGGAGGTCAATAAGCCTCCTTCGATCACAATTCATGGAGGCACTGCTGCCTCTTCCTCCCATGAGATTAAATTTTAGGGCTAAGGTTGAGTTTAATGTAATTGGGGATTTTGTTTTTTCTTTTTTTTTTTTCTTTTTTTCTTTTTTTTTTTTTTTTGTCAATGAGGTGTTTTTATTAATTATTTGTGGTTATTTTGGGAAATTTAAGTTAATGTGTTAAATATCACTTATTCAAGAAGTGAAAAGTCAAAATTTTTAGCTTTTTTTTTTTAATTTTTAATTTTAGGTGTTTTAAACTTAATTTAATATAAGTTAAAAAACGAACAGATAAAAACCCTTAACTTAAGACTAAAGTGGGGAAAAACAAATAGCACCGTAGTCTATAGATAATGACCAATACAAAAGTTGTGAAACCATTGAACTTCGAACTCTTCTTCAAATCAAATTAGTAGTTTCAAGATTCAAGATATATAAATTGAATAAGAAAAATGTTACAAAATCTTTATATATATATATATATATGAAAATTTTCTTATAAGGATGCCATGATAGAATTATATAAGGACATTGAATGTGACCCACTTGTTTTACGTACTTTGACTTGGTATATATGCACTTGTCAAATCACTTTTATAAATGAGTGGTTTATATTCAATATCCTGATAAAGTTATATAAGGATGCTCTGATAGGAACGGGACCGTATATATTATACAAATTAACTCTTATGCGTGGAATTTTATCAATAAGCTACCATACACCACAATTTTTAAACCAATGATATTTATAAAATATATATATATATATATATATATATATATATAAAAGATCGAACACAAGGATCTTTCACTATCCAAAAAAAAAAAAAGTACTCCTACCTGCTTTTGCTTTGCAAAGAATATTGTCCTCTTCTCATCGGTATTGTTAGTGAATAGTGAGTGTGTGGTTTATATAAAAATGAGCATCCCTCACAAAAAATTTAAAATAGGTTCAACAAAAGTTTTATCTCTCTATCAAATATTTTATGCTTATCTTAATGTATAAGATAAGCGTAGAATAATGTCAAACGAGAAAAAAAATAATAGTAATATTAATATGCACAAATTAGTAAAATATAGTGAATTAGAAAATAATATTATACGAGTGGTTTTTTCTGTATCAAAAGAAAGATATTTAAGAAAATTACTTATAAAATTTTTAGAGCTAATCTTATCAAATTCCTCCATCGTTTACCTTTTTATATCTAGAAACAACTTTATCGAAATTTGACACTCACCTCTCCTATCATTAGAAATGACCAATCGACCATGCTTGCAGTTAAGTTTAACACTTCCAATTTTATGTGTTATATTTTTTAATGTATTTAATTAATTGTTAATTTATACTTGGCTCTAAAGAATTTAAAAATAAAAAATAAATTATTATCTTATACATTAAGGAAAATTACTAATTTTGTACACTTCCCCAAGTTGGGACCAAATATTCATTCATCAAGTTTCTAATGTATTTACAAATAATTTTTATTTTATTTTATTTTATTTATCAATAACCATAATTAAGGTAACCCTCTCTCAAATAAGAGGCATCTCAATTCTCAGCCAATAATAAAAATTATAAAATTAAAAAAAAAGAAGAAATGAAAAAAAAACAAAAAAACAAAAAAACAAAAAATCTCAACCTATAATACACTTGTTCTTCTTCTTTTTAATTTTTACCCTTTTACGTGAATATATAGCATGTAAAGAGTAAAGACAAAAAAGCTATCGGCGAATTATAGTTGTTTGCAAGGTTGGTCACCGACAAGAAGTCACGTTATTCTTATTCACACAAAATAAAATAAAATAAAAATAAAAATAAAAATAAAGATCAGTCAAAATTTTCAAAAGCAAATTAAAGAGAAAAGAAAACGACACCGTCTCGTCTATATCTTTTACCATTTACGTTTTAAGTTGAAATATTAATTATATCACTTCATTATCAACAAACAAACCCAAAACCCAAACTGTCTAAACCTACGGAGATGATTTCATCAACAAGAATCGCGATCATGATCGCTTCTCTTGCGCTACTCATCGCAATCACCATCATTAAATCCACGACGGCGAGAGAACTCAGGCCGTCCTATCACGGACTGGAGTACCAGAGTCCGCCGCCGTCGAGCGAGAAGACGCCGCAGGAGGTGAAGTCTTTCTTCAAAGGATCGATGTCTCCTCCCACTCCGGAAAACGTAGCGCTGCCGAAAGCGATGAATTCGACTGACACTTCGCCATGGTGGAGCAGCGGCGGCGGCCATGAAGGTAGGGACCGTGCGAGGCGCGTGATGTTGGTGGCCAGCTTGGTGTGTGGGGCCACCGGTGTGACTTTGTTAGTGGCTTCCGCTTTCATTTATTTTTTCAGGTACCGAAAGCGTAAATCACCATCATCATTTGTTGATAATTACACTAATAATACAAAGTAGTTGTGATTTTGCATTTCAATTTATAGATTTAGTTCGCATGAAGAGGTTGGCTTTGTTTATAAGCATTTTACACCTGCATTAAAGAGGTGGTGAGTTAGAGTCATATCCCTTTCGTCAATCTCGAATTATTGTAACTGTTTGAAAAAAAAAAAAAACCTTAGTTTTGGTGGTTGTATATATATTTCTTTTCAATGCTATTTACAGGATTTATGTCTCATCTTTATCAATAAGATGAGGTTGGTCAAGTGATTTACCCCTCACATCTATACAAATTTGAGTCAGTCATTTTTATCCCGAATTATTGTAATATTTCAACAAAAATAAATAAACTCTATCTTTATGATAGGGATGATGCCCTACAAGCATTAGATGGAAAGATATTATTGCTATCTAAATAAATAAAGTTGTTTTTCGGTTTATATTTGTGTACATGTATGGTTGATACTTTATAAATAATGTATCATGAAAATTCCATAATTATTAATGTGACCTTAAACATACTATATACGAGTTATATACATGAGAATTATGTTAAGGATAATAATCTTAAAAGGGTTCGTAATTAATTAAAGTTGGGATCTTTAATTAAATATAATAATTAGTACAATTTATTCCCATTAAGAATGGAACAGTCGTATCTGAACATTTATTATGTAGACATTGGTATGAGGGTACTTTATATAATGTGATTATATAGGATTGGGACAAGATAAATTCGAATCTCTTATAATCTCCGTTACAAATAGAGTATTCGAATTTTATCAATCTGATGATCATATATGGAACGATCATAATCCTGAGTAATTAACAGACTCCTATTTATGACATTATGTCTTTTGACTTACTCATTAAGGTTTGTATTTTAATATTGAATCAAAATACTTTGTATATCTTGGAAACATAATGGAGTAAATAGCTGGGAATGATAATTTACAAGATGGAATTGATTCCTTCGTAATGAAGTTAGATAAATAGCTCTCTTGATTATTGATTCAGGTCTTGAACAATTAGAGCACTTAATTTATAATTATAAATATATTGTTCATTAGAGAATCAACGGAACTCGAGGATAAAGAAGTAATTAGAGATGTTAACAGATTTTTGAACCTAGCTCTAATTATAGAGGATTGATCTTTATGTAATAATTATATTAATAGATTATTCAAATCTTTGAGTAAATTGCTCTATAATTTCAAAAGTACAATTTAATTAATTATTAAATTTATTAGAGCTTGAAATTATAGATCCATAAATCCCCGTGCCATCTCCATCAACGCTTTATTGAACATGAGGAATTGAAAGGATTATTATGATTAATTTTGAATTGTTGAATTTTGAATTAATACACACTCTGTAATTATGTCACACATAATATTTAAAAGAACTGAATTTTGAATTAATACACTCTGTAATTATGTGACACCTAATATTTAAGAGAACCCAATCAATGCCAACAGGGGCATAGCTCAGCTGGTAGATGGACGAGAATGGGGTTTGGATAAATGACTTTCAGGTTAGCGACTCAAATTCTATCAATGGAAAAAGCTTTCAAAAAAAATACTTAGTCCCGAATTAATAGATATTATTAAATAAAAAAAATAAAAAAAAAGAACCCAATCAATTAATTTTGAATTAAATGAGATTATTTAAATAATATGATTAATTAAATTGGATGACACAGTATGTTAGAGACCATATTGTCTGTGTCTGCCACAGAGATATTATCCATGTTGTACTCGAATCTGTGCAGTTTTTTTTAATTTTTTTTAATTTTTTATTTATTTTTAAAAAGGGAAATCAAACAATTATCTAACTTTGAATAATTGGATTATTCAAATAGATAATTATTTTTGAATTTTGAGATAAGAGACAAATCAGGAAGTTGGGTGGGATAGGGAAACAAATTCCATGTTGTCAATTTAATTATTGATTTAATTGTTTAAATTTTGAATTTAAATAATTAAAATCTGATTTTAAAAACCAGGGTTCTCTCCCTGTAGTATAAACAATGATTCATAGTAGGAAGTTATGTGAGACTCAAAAAGATACAGAAAATCTAGAGAGAGAACCAAAAAAAGGTTATCTTCTTTTTATTCCTGTTTTCTCATGTACTGAGATCAGCACAAGATTCTAGAAAATGAGTGTGTGATCATCAGGGTTCGCCCATAGGGACAGTAAACCCAGTATCTTGTTGGGATCTCTAAAAAAATCCAATCTACTTCTTCATCTTTTATAAAATTAGGGGCCTCAAATGATCCAATCTACTTCTTTATCCTTTATAAAATTAGAGATCTCATGTCCAATCTATTTAAGTTTAAGAAGGATCTAATTTCAAATATTTTTTTACTTTTTTTTTTTAATAAGGCCCAATTATCTATATCTAGTTCAATTTAATAAAAATAAACATCAAAACCCAATTGAATTCTAACATATCAACTTAGTTTGACATTGTCTGTGTCCAATTGAATTTTTTTTTTTCTTTTGAAAGAGAGTCTAATTAGTAATCTTGATGGTAATAGTATAATTAATAAATTTACACTTCAGAAAGCTAGAAAAATAGAAATGTAAAAAATGTTTTTTTTTATTTTTTTTATTTTTTTTTTTTATGTTTTTAGATACGATTAAATCTTTTTGTTTTAATTTATGTGGATTACATCGTATTTGGTAAACGAATAATTATTTATTTTAATTTTTTTTATAATGTTAATGGTAATAAATTTATATTAGGCCCCAATTTTTGTTAATATCATAAAATTGCTCGGGCCTCTAAATGTCTGGAAACAACCCTAGTGATCATTCTTGATTCCCATAAACACCTACACTTCCGTTCAACTGGTGTCGGGGATTAGGTGTGGAAGAGCTAAAGATTCAAAGAGATTGAAGATCGACTTAGAGTGTGTTTGTAATGGCTTTTTAAGTAGAGCTTCTAACAAAAAAAGGCTTTTGGTTATGTAAATTACAAAAAAAGTGTTAACAATGTATTTTTATAAATAGCTTTTAGTTGAGTGAATTACAAAAAAGATGTTGACAATGTATTTATAATGAAAGAGTTATGGTGGAATATCTAAAATTTATAAAAGGTTAGTTGAGACAATTCATATGTTTTAAAATAGCTTTTTGAAAAAACTCAAAGTTTGGACTTCTCCAAATAGACATAAAATGGCTTTTATAAAGAGTAGTTGAAACAATTCATATATTAAAAAAGCTATTTTGAGTTTTGCCAAATAACTAAAAAAAATTCAAAATAGCTTATAGCATTAAAAAAACGTTTTTAATCTTTTCAAAAGTCATATCAATCACACACTTAATGACTTCAACCAGGCCGGGTAATTAAGTTTTTTTCCTTTTTTCTTTTCTATGTATTAATTCAATATAATTATAGTGTTTCTAACTAAAGTTTTGATCGAAATTTTTTGCTACCCAAGTTATTATTACGTTTACGCTGCGTTATATGGTTTTTGAAACCATCACTTTATCTATAAAATTATAAAATGTGCGGAAATCTTCTTTTATAGTAGAGTTACTTATCGATCTATTATGACGACGTCTCGAATCCATGATATTATTAGAGTAAATAAACCTTTTTTTAAGTTACTATTTAGTCACGTTATGTTTTCATTCTAGTGTTTATATATATATATATATATTAATTAGAGGTAATTGGTTGGGATAAAGTTACATGATTGATGATTGTATTCTAAATTTTTATTATATGTATGTTAGGCATGGTGTTTTGAATATTTGATATTATCATTTAGATAAAGAAAGCAAGCTTGATCCCCATGAAATATATAATATTATTAGACAAGTGAGTGAAGTTTTCCGGGTATCTAAGAGATAATATAAGATAGTATTCCAGCTAAGTGTTGGTTGATATTGTCGGCTGATAGTATCTCTATCCTCTGTAACTTTAGTAAAATATATTTTGTTTAACAATTAATGCACAAGTATTTAAGTAGATGATGTGGACTGACCGGTTGAGGCCTTTTCAAAAGCGACAACATCTACTCATCAACCATTCTATTTTCTGTTGGAAGTTGGAAGTAGTTTAATGCTTATAAGCTATATCCATATTAATGAGAGTTGTGATTCGGAAGAATGAATTGCTCTTCAAACAAATTACCAAATTCGATTTTCTTTATATTGGGTGGGTTCCATATGATTAATTGATTATGGTGTGTGAGGTCCAATCATCTGCGCATGGATGATACGATGATTTGAAGCTAAGATATCACAGGATTTGAGTAAATATTATTTATCATCAAGCTACATTTCACTCTGGTATGTACATAACCAGAGATTTAATATGATTAAGGGTGTGTTTGGTATAGCTTTTGAAGTAGAGCTTTTAGAGTAGATCTTTTACTAATATAGCTTTTATTGAGTAGAACTTTTAACAAAATGAGTTTTTGGTTGTATAAATTACAAAAAAAAAAAAAAATGTGTTAACAATGTATTTTTAAAAATAGCTTTTGGTTGTTTAAATTATAAAAAATGTGTTGACAATATATTTATAATGAAAAAGTTATATGGTAGAATATCTAAAATTATAATGGGTGGTTGAAACGATTTATATGTTTTAAAAAGGCTAAAGAAAAAGTTTTTTGGAAAAGAGAGTTTCTCCTTACAATCCACAAATTATCTATTCATACTCAAATTTAATTTTTTTTTTATAAATAACGATTTTAACCTAAATTAAAATTACTAAAAAAAAAAAAAAATAATAATAATAATTAAAAACACTCTAAACTAATTAAATTATTAAAAAAAAAATTCTCTCCTAAATCATTAGATTAAATATTACGTATTAAACTCTCTCTCATAAATATGTTATTATCATATTAAGCACTCCCTCCTAATTAATCTCTCTCCATTTTTCAAAATTTTAAAAAAAAAAAAAAATCATATTTCCATATTTTCTCAATTAATCTCTGATTAATAGTTAAAGAAAAAAAAAACTTATTAATATTTTAGTTTTTTACTAACAATTATATATATATATATATATATATATTAAAAAGTCAATTTAAAATAAAAAAGAAAAAGATCTATGAATACTTGAATTATTTCAATTAGATTCGATTAAACTTAGAATTTCTAAGACTATTGAAAGAATTAAAGTTTTCTAGGCAATCACATACCTACAAGAGTAATAAAAAACATTTTCATATCTCGATTTAAAAATTAAAAAAAAATTAAAAAAAAAATAAAATAAAAAAAAGTTACTTGTTTTTTAAACTTATTAGTAAGTTTTTTTTTTTTTTTTTTCTTAACTATTAGAGCATTTCTAATGGTATCTTCAAAAGTAGGAGAGTAATCAAAATTTGATTATTTATCCAAAAAACACCGTCTAATGGAGTCACTAAAATTTAGCAATAGCAGTCATCAATAATCAAATTGTCTTTTCAATAATAAAATTTGAAGATTGACTTTCAATCATCAAATACAAACTTAACCCAAATTAACTGTTTTAATTTTATTCTTCTTTCTCTTATGTGGCTTTTTTTTTCCCTCTTTTTTTCTCTAATCATATATGTATTTCATCATTGTTTCAACCTCAAAAATTTCAATCAGGTAAAATTTGTCTCTTCATTACGAATGGATCAATACCCATATCATATACCTTCTCTTGTCTTTTATAATTTGTTTTTTTTTTAGCATAAAAATCTAATATACTATTGTGGTACCATTACAAGTGTAACATTGTGGACTATACAATTATTAAATTTAACAATCCCTGAAAACAATCCTCAAATGCTGAGGTGGCAACTTTTGAAGATCCAAATTTGTTTATATCATTGAAGATACTCTTAGTCTTGTTTGTGAAAGAATGAAGATAGAAAATTAAAGATATGTATTGAAGGAGAGAGAGTTTAATATAGTAATTAAAAATTTAGGAGATAGTATTTAATATGTAATAATTAATCTAATGATTTAAGAGAGGTAATTTATTTTTTTAATAATTTAATCCAAAAAAGATAAAAAAGATAATCTTATAACAAAATGAATTGTCTTTAGAATTTTTTAAAATTTAAATTTTTAGAAAGAAGTGTTTTTAAAAAAGAAGTGTAAAAAGAAAAAATTGGATTGTTAAAAGAAGCTCTTTTTAGAAAATCCCAAATTTAAGGCTTCTTCTAATACGCATAGAATAACTTTTATAAATGGCAGATGATACAATTCATATATTTAAAAAGCTGTTTTGAGTTTTACCAAACAACCAAAAAAAGCTTCAAAGACAGCTTCTAGAATTAAAGAAGGCGTTTTTGGCTTTTACAAAAGCCATATCAAACACACATTACGCCTATTAACCTGGTTTGGAAACAGAGGGTATTTACATAATTATAGTTTTGAATTTCTTTTTTAAAAAATAATCAAGATATCTTAGAGAAAAAAAAAAAAAGATTTGTTAGAGTGGGCTTGAAGAGGTACGTCTTTTGGCATAACATTTTATAACATAATTTTCTCTCCAGTAAACTAGAAAATATGCCCAAGAAGACATTCCTATGTTACAAAGTAAAATTCTATTTATAATGTGTTGATTGTTGAAAGGGTCGGTACCCAAAATACCCAAAATACTGACCCTACCAATGAGAGTGTAATATATGGTTAAATATATGAGAAAAATGTAAAAACGTAAAAGAAAAAAGACCAAATGCTACTCTCATCGATGAGGTCAAGATACCGACTGCTGTATCCCAAGCATTATTCGTTGAAAGGGCGGTGTCACAACAAACCTGACTTATTAAGGCACCCACATCGAGATTTTGTCCCAATAATTCACTAAGCATTTGCCAACCATACATGATTGATTGGGTGAAGTGTATTTGATTTCAAGTTCGGTTTGGCTCTTCACACAAGTTTCATAAGCAAAAGCAAGATGATTACTGTCACACCACTCACCAGTAGCTACTAGATGTTGATTTTTTAAGCCAGAAAATAAAGTTTGAACAGATAGCATTGAAGCAGATAAAAGTAGGTTAAAAGAATCAAAAACATCTGGTATTATGCATTGACAATCACCAAACTCCTGTTTTCAATCTCTTCCATGACATAACCAGAACATTCAACATACACAAGAACAGACGTACGGATATTTATCAAACAAACCAATTTTAGTACAACGATGATGTTACAGGGGAGGGAGGGGAAAATAACATTCAAGTTAAAATGAATAAATATAATATGAAAATGTAAGGGAAATGTAATCCCTTGAGAGGAAAAACAAAAAAAAAAAAAAACAAAAACAAAAAACTCAAAAACAGATATTACAGCTGAAATGGAGGATTATATTTACTATACCTATTGGTCAAGAGGAATCCACTCTAGTTCTAGTTCTAGTTCTCCAGATTCCACATTCTGGAGCTTGAGTGACACCGCCTGTTTCACCTTTCCATCCACAATGTTAATGATGCTGTCATTTATAAGGGCATTATCATCTGATTTCAACCACTTTCCGATCTGCATATTTCCAAACATTTCTGGGTCCCCGAATGCCATTGCAGATGTTATCAAAGGTTGGATATCTATCTCTGCTTCTCCCATTATGTCATCAGCTGAAAATGTGTCGTGATCAAACACTTTCTGCAGCATGGAAAATCAAAAGATTAGGAAACAAACCATGATCATATAATAGGCAATTTTGTGATTAATGGATTTATACATATAAAACGTTTTCTATAGAAAATATCATTAACTGAGCAAAGTTCGTTTTTTGCAGAGATTGAAAATAAATTTACAATAGAAAGCTCATGGTTTGTCACATAACTTCAGCTGAAATGCGTTAGAGGGTAATTAAGAAGCTAAATAACATACTATCGTAGTGACAAGAACTAAAAGTTCCAAGCTAGTCATGCTCATAATTCATCATTATATTTCAAACCCGACAGAACCATGCCTAAATCTTGAAACCGGGTCCTACTTAAGCATGAAAATTCACAAGCCATAAAAAGTGATCATTATCAACACAGAGCACAAGAAGAATTAATTCCATAAGAATAAATTCGGTAATAATTTAGAAAATTAAACTAAATAACAGGCTTACCAACTTTACAGGACCAAAGTCCTGAGGAACTGAAAGCATGAGTTCCTCATTCCAAACTGGATTCAAGTTGCTCTTTATTATAGTTGTCTGGACAGTCTAATAACATCAAAAGCCGTGTTGTCATCATCAGAAGAAGAAAAACTATCACCAAGACTAACTTAGTAACAATTTCCTACAGATTACATTAGTTATCCATTCTATAATCAACATATAAAAGAACAGTTAGAAGAAAATGGAAGATATTTATGTAGCTCACTGTGGTGGCAGTCAATGTGATGCCACATTTAAAAGAAGATAAAATGAGAGCTGCCATAATGCAAGGTGCAGTTCCGGCAGTGTTCTGACCAATCATCCAATCAAGCTAATGATTTAAATTCAGAAAGACAGCTCGCAACATGTTTTCTAATATTTTTCATTTTTTCTTTTTTTCTTTTTTTCTATAGACCACTATTGTCATATGGTGTACAGTCTGTATAACCCTCATAATTTCAGTTCCAAAGATAACAGCACCAAAGCAGAGACAAAGACTGAAAGAGAGAAAGAGAGCTACTGACCTGCTGCCCAATAGCCAGAATGACATAAGGATCACTTGACATCATATCTCTGATAGCCAAATTGGTGCCTTTTATCACTTTGACCTTCAATAACCCAATAAACTCTACCATGCCTACCTGCAGAAAGCAACTTTCAACTTTTAGAATGTCTGAGGTTACACATGGTAACACTATATGGTCAATAAGACCATGCTGTATTCATTATGCTGTTACTTGTTCCAAAATACAAAACATGAACCCAGCACCATATGAACAATAGCATTTACAGATATTACCAGTTCTATTCGGTAATGCTTCCAACTCAAAAATCACCGCGACGGTAGATCTTTCTGGAAAATTAAAATTAGGAAATGGAAAACTCATTCTTCACTATAACGTATAGCTTGAAAACATCAAAAAGATGTTTCCCGTGTTTTCGATTCCAACTTAACCTTCAAAATCTCTCATTCTCTCCCCTAAAACGGTAATATATCTCTTCTCAATCTCTCTAAACTCAATACTAGAATTATGTTGAGCCTTTAATTGTTTTAGATTTTGATAAGGACTCTGTTTTATGAATTTTTAATAAGATTAAAATGGTGTAAAATTCAACCGTGATTGTTGCAAATGGCAATGGTGATGGTGGATTTGGTGGTGGGGTTCTAATTTCTATGAAGATTTGTTGTTGTGCTAAATGCTTCATAAAATGCACAGTGATTATATACATAAATAAATTATTTTTATTTTGGTGAATTAGTTAGATGATAAATTTATAGAATTTGATATATGGCATTAAAAAATCAAAAAACAAAACTAAATCAAATAATATCATAATGTCTCTATCAAGTATCAACGAATGTTTTGTTATGTTATTTTACTTTTGTTAGACGAAGAAATATAGAACTAAAATTTATGAAATTAAAAATTAAAAAAATATATATTATATCATATTGTTTGGTTATGAGTTCAATTTGTTGAAAATGTTTTTAGAAAATATCTGTCCAGACACATTCTTACGATTATCCTTTCCAGTCTTTTTTTTTTAAAAATCATTTCCAGTCTAATGTTTTCAATGTATCCTCTGAAACATGTTTTCTAACTTTAAGATTATGAAATTCAATTTCTCTTTCCAATTGAAAATAGATATTAGTACATTAAATAAAACGTTACCGAATGTGATCCTAATCCCCACCCAAAAAAAAGGCTATATGTTCCCAGAAGAAAATTGCAAGAGAGCACTCTAAGTTACATGTACATACTTGTGCATCCCTAACCAAAACACAAACACAAACACAAACATAATGAGCACCTTTACGAACATCTGATGTGACTATTCGAGGTATGTTACCAAACAATTTATCTTCCACCATCAATTCCATCACAAACAATATGATCTTTTACTTTTATTCTTCATGGAGCATAAAAAAAACAACAGGAGAAAAAGGAAAATGGAAAAAGAGGAAAAGTATTAAAAAAATTACCGATTGGTTCTGTGATGAATTACTTCGAAAAGTATCAATAATTTTTCGAGAAAAACTTGTTTGGAGAGAAGCAGAAGTCTTCACTGATGAAATCCGCAAGCTAGGTTTCAGAAATTGTTGAAGTTCATATTTAGACCTGTATGGAGAATTCAAAGTTGTATAAATAAACAATCCAACACCACTATGACCATTCAGTCAATTTGCATCATACAAATTTAACAGTAAAAAACTACACCAAGAACATGAAAATATTGTATAACCATAGGTTTTTAGGTAAGTTAACGGAAATTAAGATAATTTCAGCACTTTCATCTCATTATCTAGCCAAGGTGGTGACCCTTGATTTGGAAGGTCTGAACTGAAGCACTGCATTAACAAGAATACAGAATATCCAAGACAGACAAATACGTACATAAATGGATCTACGGCACAAAAGAGTTCTAGAACTTGCATGACCTGATAAACTTTGTACGCTGCTCATGACTGGAATCTGGTCCAGGCTTTGAAACTCCTTCAGGTATAAAAGCCTCATAAATTGAATTCGCAGAGGAATTACCTCCAACTTCAACCATGGCATCAATTTCATCATCTGACCAATCATCCAATGTCACAGACAAAACCTGAAGAGGGAAAAACAAGAACAAATGAAATCAAGTCAGCAAAAGGCATATCATTGCCATCCATCATTTAAACTGAAAAAAACCATAGAAATACACTAAATTTCTCATGAGAAGTTGAGAACCAAAGGCTTGAAGAGAAGTCATAAGCATGCATTTAGACGTCTGTTTGGTAGAAAAACATTACCGATTCCTGTTTACTGCCGTAAAGGCCTTTCAAAATTTAATTAATAAATTATAATAATTGAATAATAACTAAAAATATCAACCACTTGACAAGAGTAGACAATCAATGCTTTGTGACATGAAATGATCAATAATATCAGGGACCTTTAAATTGTGATGTGAATATGTGATAATACTTCTCAAAAACTAAGATACAATTTTGAATTTTGAGAGATGATTTAAATACCATTCCCAAAAAAAAAAACAACAAGGGAATAAGATTCTCTTTTATTAAGATGTCGAAGAAATTTTTTAAATTATTTACATCTCTAGTTTAAGTAAACATGAAAACATGATAATAAATGTTGCTATCTGTAATTAATCACCAATCAAAAGCTACGACGAACAAATGGTTTTCCTAGAAAAGGCTACTGAATTAGAAGCAATCTGTGAATTACCTTTGACACATGTGTACCAAGGCTTCTGTGTACACCACAACATTTTAAGCATATAAAGACTCCAATATTTGCTGACCTGAAAATGTAGAGGTAAACTGATTTTATGACTTTTAAGAGGATGTAATAAATCAAATATATAGTTGTTTATATTTCTTCAAATACGCAGTCACTTCCCCATAAGTTTATGCATAGAAAGTTGCCTGGCTCGTGCAATTTATATGAACATATTTCTCATGGATAAACTAACAACAATGGTTAAAAATCCCAAGGACTGCAATTCAAGTATACAGAGTGTATACAAGAGCCATATCAATATAAAAGAAAAGAAAAATCAATGCCTAAATGACAAAGCATCATACTTATTAACATGCATATTCATTACTAAGGTTACATACTTATTCGCTGAATTTACTTGATTTAGAGTCGTCGTTTTAGGAAATAAGGCACATGTTGAGAGACATCCTCTCTCCTTAGACACATAAGTTGTTTTCTAAATATTACATACAATTATAATTGAGGGCAATTTTCTTCCTCCATTTCCAATTTACTCTTGAAGTTCAACTACTAATGTTCTTCCAAACTGGTTTTATGAACAATTTTTCCCATTAATTTCCACATTGTCATAAATGGATCCAAAGAAGTGAAATTTCATCCATGAATTTTTCACTATTTCCTCATTTATATTCCAACTTCGTCCTGATAATAAAAAACTCTAAAGCCTCTACTGGGAGAGTAAACAAGCCAAGTCAAGTCAGATACTTGACTGTATCAGATATTAAAAAGCTTAAGCACAACTCAAACCTATAAATTGTGGATTTAACTCGGCTCATCTTAAATTCAATCAGCTAACAAGCTGCTCAAATTTAGCTGACTGAATTTGGCTCATAAAGGATGAATAGCATTGATATCGGTTGCACAAGGCAGTATCTGATTAATTACATAAGAAAAATAATAGACTGTCCTAACTAGTTGCCCAAATTATGTGGCATGCGAGTTGTAATCACCATATTAATCTTGAGATGATTGGTGGATTATGAGTTAGTTACAACTCATATGCCACATCATTTGGGTATGAATTTAGGCAAGGCAACATTACTCATTACGTAAAAATTCAAAAATCTAACCCATTAACAGTGTTTCTCTATAAAATAAAATACAATTAATAAAAAAATAATAACATTTAACTTCACAAGTTAACATTCATGCCAATCAAATATTACACACAGACTGGCTCCTTTATCTGCTACATTGAAATTCACAAGAAAATGTGTCTTTATTCCAACCGCCGCCATATAGAGAGGATAGGCTGGGTTCGCTTGAAGAGAATCTTTTCTATGATCAGACCGAAGCATGCTGTGCATGAATAGGCTCCGTAAAATCATAAGTGATGTGGTATAATCCCAATTTTTTTTAGTTATTTTACTTACTTATTTTTTAGTTATTTTACTTACTTAACCTACAAGCCAAGCGGAGAGAGTTTGACCTAGGAGTCATTGCTAACTTGTATGCTGCTCCATTCATGTTCATCCCTGTCCTCTACCATATTTCTTACAAGACACACAAACCCCAGGTATCATCTCATAACTACAACATTGTCATCAACACAAAATATCCGCAAGGCGCTAAGGGCTACACAAAGGTTGCCATTTCTTTCCTAAATTCAAACCATTCCATCAGTTCCCATGGATAAATGTTCTACAGTCTATCAGCTCAACATGAAATATGGATAGTAATTATATTACTTAATTACCTTACGGATAAAATAATATAGTCAATCTTTGGCATATCTAACAAAAATATTATTATAGCTGTAATATCATGATCAATGGGAATCACATCTCCTTTCTTCAAAAAGGAACATGCTGTTGCTATGTATTTTAGTCATTGCTTTAGCATAAACCCAAGCTTTACTGGGACAATCTGTGCATCCTAAACAACCAAAACTCTATTTTAGTCATAAGGCATTTAACCAACCTATATCCATACTTGAGGCATCAGCAATTCTGAAGGGCATTCATAAGCACAGAAATGAACATTACATAATATAAAGGAATACAAGTGGTAAAACTTACGCCCATTTAGGATCTGGAGCACCACAATCAGCACAGCACCGATTATCACTTTGACTCAATAAAACCTTTAACCTTCTTTTACCTGCACAGAAAAATACACATCATATACTTTAGTTTAAGCAAATGATATATTCAAAGAAGCCAAACCAACAGATTTTACACACACACACATATATATATATATAAGAGAGAGAGAGAGAGAGAGAGAGAGAGAGAGAGAGAGAGAGAGAGAGAGAGAGGGCAAGAGAGTATAAATAATCTTTATATCAATTACTACCATTACGAACAAAAATAAGTAAAAGAGAAAAGAAATGAAACTTCACATATGAAAAGCACAACAACGATGCAGCCAAAAGAAGAAACATTAATCGTATGAGGAAACCAACCAACTGCTCATACATAAAAGCTTTAAAGAACTTAAAAGCAACATATTTTCAACAGTTATAAAAAGGTGTCTTTACCCTACTATCACTCTCTGTAAAATCTTTACCCAAACATCCTTTTTCAATCAGAAAGGTTCCAATATAACAAAATGGATCTACTTTGAGTCTGGGTCTGAACATGTGTTAGGCAGCCACGAAATGTCAAATTTAGAAAGGAAAGAGTGCTCATATTAAAAGAAAAAAGAAAAAGAAGGTGTTGGGAAACCCAATCCTTTTAATCTAAATATTTCAAGTAAAAAAGGTAACCTGACTTCCATGGCTTAAAAGAACATAGACACTGGCAATTATCATCCTCATGCGATAAACACAAAATTTCTTTATGTTTACTAGTCAATGCATCTCATATACCTTGTTAAAACTTAAAAGTGTTTTGATTGATCTAAAAGTAACATTGTTACTCAAACAGGCGTTATAGCATAAAGAGCATGATTCTATAGCATTCTTTTCTTAATACAACTAAAATTTGTATATCATCATCATCCTAATTTTGATTTCCTACTTATCCCTCAAGAACAATAACATCCAATGCAGACCTAATGTTCTACATAGAGAATTGAAATAGAAAACTCTAATACCAAGAGAAAGAAAATGATGTTAAATAAAACAACCTGACCACCATTAAAAAACTTTAAGTATTACAAAATTACCTGAGCCAGGCCTACCAAGTTCTCCCGGACGATTATTCATTGCTCAACTTATGCCAAAAATCATCCAAGAAAGACTTGCATTCACCAAGAAGTCTGCACAGGAATGGCCCAAAAATGAAAAATAAAGGCAACCCAATTCAGCAAAAGCAATGCTAAAGACTACAAAATCAACACCTCTAAAACACTAATCAGTTAAACCCTTTTCAACAAAAATCATCCAAAGTTTTTGACTTCTTCTGCTGGGGACAAAAATCATTCACTGAAGTCTAGGATTATCAAACAAGACCAATCCAAATCGAAAACCATTCGACATGTGATTAAAAAATCTTCAAAACACAACGGTGAACATGGGAGAAATCGTATCTTATCTAATCAGTCTCAGCCGACAATCAAAAAAGTTGTTGTTTTGGGCACAAATGAAAAAGAAAAAGACACTTGAAAAAGGCTATGCCAAGTCAGAATCCAGATAATGAAATCCACTAGTCCTATCATAACAACGTATCAAACCCAAATCATTACAATATTGCAACAAATTATATCATTTCATTAACACGAATTGCCATTATTAATCGATCCCGACCATCAACAACATCAGAAACATAAACATAAACATAATACAGAAAAATAAAAATAAAAATAAAGCTAACAAGAGAATCACAAAAATTACGTGAAAATAAGGAGAAAAAAAAAACAACAAAATCTTAAAAACAAAGATTGGATATTTACCAGAAAATTGAAATCTGAAACAGAGAAAGCGAGAGAGAGAGATGGGTTCTTCAACTGGGGGCGAAAAATCAGATAGAGAGAGAGAGAGAGAGAGGAAAAGAGAATGTAATGATGACGTAGCTTTTATTACTTGATGAGAAGATATATATATTTTTAATAATTATTTATATTATGTGTCAGAACTCAGAAGTCTCTCCCATTATTAATTCAAAACAAGCTTATATTAAAATGCTTTATATCAAAATTAAATATTATTAAAAAAAAAAATAGAAGAAGAAGAAGAAATGATGATGAGACTGTTGTGAGGAGGAGCAGTTATAAAAAATAAAATAAAAATGAGAGGCTTTATTTATATTCACAAATCACAACACATATTGAATGGCTTGATGAATGATGTTGGGTAGTGGGTAAGTTACATATGTTATAACCATACATATTTGTTCTATTCAATTTAAGTGTTGGAATTGGTCATGTTGAAACTAACCTATAACTTACAACTTATAACTCATCTCATGCCAATACTTGTTAACTTATTAACTTGCTACGTAGTGATGGTGAGAGACTTGCTTCGATCATGGGACTCAAGTTGTTGAATGCCATGAGAAGTACCTAAGTCTTCCAAGCATTATCGGTAGACATAAAAGACATAAAAGAAATTATTTGTCAAAATAGTCGATAGAAATTTAAAGGGTGGTGAGATAAACTTCTTTCAGTGGGAGGAAAAGAAATCCTTATAAAGGCAGTTGTACAGTCTATTCCATCTTATGCCATGAGCCTGTTCTGATTGCTGAAAGGTCTTATTTCAGAAGCGCAGAGGTTGTGTGCTCGATTTTAGTAGAAAGTAAAAATTCGCACCACCGGGGGGGGGGTTGTTGTATAGGGTTCCAAGACCTGGAAATGTTTAATAAAGCACTCCTAGCAAAGTAGTGGTGGCGTATCATGAAATTCCCAAAATCACTAGCTACTCGGGTGTTAAAAGGCAAGTATTTCAGGAAAAAAAAAAAAAAATTCTTATGGAGGCTACGTCTAAGTTGACAAATTCTTATGTCTGGAACAATTTGACTTTGATGTGGGGGTGTGATGTGGTTGAAGCGGGTTCACATTATAAAGTGGGAGAGGACAAAAATTCTCATTTATGAAGACCATTGGGTCCCAAGACCATCGACTTTTAAAATTCTGTCACCTCCGGACTTAGGTGCTGCATGATGCAGCTACAGTGGATATGTTGAAATCAAGCTCTAGAGATTTGGAGGCTACTAAAAGGAACTTTATGGAAGAGGATGTTGCAACCATTTTAAGTATTCCAATTGGAATGTCTCTAGTGGAAGATAATCTTATTTGGCACTATAAATAGAGCAGTGATTATTCAGTGAAGAACGGGTACATAATGACTATGTTATCGGTACTTCGTGGTTGGGGAACATGGCTGCTTGGTGGAAATACCTATGGAAATTAAAAATTCCATCTAAGATCAAAATTTTTATATGGCAGGCGTGTAATAATTGGATCCCAACAATAACTACAACAAATATGAGCTATAGGGATGAATTTTTTTCGTCCAATAGGATGTCTATTGAAAAAGAAACAAGTTATTCGTCCCTAAAAAATGCAAACCTAATAAAACTTTTAGGGACGAAAAAATTTGTCCACATAAAATGTTTATTGGGACGAAATAAATTATTCGTCTATAAAAATTGCAAATCTAACAAGACCTTTAGGAGCAAAATATTATTGTCCCAATAGAATGTCTTTTTGGACCAAAAAAACAAATATTGGTCCTAGAAGATTCTATCGGGACAAATTTCGTCTAAATTGGTGAGACTTTTAGGGACGAAACATTTTTGTCCCAATATAATGTCTATTGGGATGAAATAAATTATTCGTCCCAATAGACTATTTATCGGGACAATTTTTGTTTTGTCGCAATAGGTTTTTTTTTATTATTTAAAATTATAATAATTAATTAATTTTGTTGAAAATTCTTGATTTGTTTTTTGAAGTTTTTCCTAAGAGACAGATTAATAATTAAATTACCATATAAATTGGAAAATGAGACAATATGGATCATTTTATTCATTCAAAGTGGTTCTCTATCGGGATAAATTTTGTTTTGTTCCAATAAGTTCTGTATAAGGATCAATTACTATTAGTCTTGAGAGGTTTTTTTTTTATCTTAAATTTTAAATGTTGATTAATTTTCTTCAATTTTGTATATTAATTACTATATATTAATTAAAAAAATTATGACAAACTATATTATTTTTGTTTATAAATATAATAACAATCTTAAATATGTTGTGATCTTAAATATTATACTGCACAACCACTTTTAGGAAAGTGGTTGTACATTTCCCCTCATCTTTTGTGATAGGAATTTGAGTCTTACATTTGTTCATTAAATCCCAAGATATAGAGAAACATCTTCCTTATAGTGATAGTTGCATTATGAATGATGTTTATAATAATTAAAGTTACTAGGCTCCGATAAACTCATAACTCGACTGTATATGATTAAAAAATAGTTTTATTAAATGCCCCAGTAAATATATATATATATATATATTTTTTAATATTGATTAGTGGAATGAGTTTAAATTTTCATCAAACAAGTTTTTTTTTTTTTCCCGATAAATTTTGATTTAAAATAATCAATGATAATTTAACACTTTATATATGTTATATATAAATATTGTGCAATTGTTAACAAAGTGAAGCTTATAGCCCAGTGGTAAAGCATGTTATTCTCATAACAATGACGGAAGGGTTTATCATGGGCGGTGTATTGAGGTATGGCATTGTTTAGGGTATGTGGGAGTGACCTAGTTTGTAGAGATAGGGAGTGGGCTATTGGGACAAAAAAATAAATCGTCCCAATAGCCCTTTTTTCTTGTAGTGAATGGCTGTCCTAGGGTTCCGATTCACATGAGATGTCCTCTTTATGCATGTCTAGTTGAATCAACTTGGCATGCGTTGTGGGGGTGTCAGTGGTTGAAGAAGATGAGGGAGGCTTGGTAGAGAAAATAGGTTGCAGGTGAGGGTATTGCTATGTTGTTTCCAGATTTTATGCTAGACTATTTTAACCATTTTAATGTTGAGGATTTAGGCCTGCTTTGTGTGGTGTTGTGGAGGAATTGGTTTCTCTGTAATGTCGTGGTTCATGGCTCTATAGTTCATAATACTAAAGAAGTTATCGATTGGGAAAGGGCTTATTTATCTAATTTTAATGAAGAAGTGCATGGTGTTAGCTAGTAGCTAATTGGTGAGGATCTATGTGTGGGGAGGTGGAAACCGCCTGACCTAAGATTATATAAAATGAATTGTGATAAATTTTCATGTAACTTACTTCTAGCATATTGACGCATAGTTTACTATGTAAGTAACGACAGTTAAAACTGAAAAATTATAAATTAGACGTTGTGGTGCTATGTTCGAACTTCTTTGTAAGGACTTTATTTTTTTTATAGCTTTTGTTGACATAAACCTGTATATATGTTCCTAATATAAATATAATTTTTAGGCAAAGTTGTGTGAGGAATGGAAGAAATTCCAACCTTTTGAAGATGTACCCTTGACATGTAATTTCAATGCATTATCATATAAATGTCCAACGGATTGGATGTTGTATACTTCCGGTGACAAGCATGGGTGGGGAACATGTTGGTTGTCTGTTCGACAAGTAAGTACACAAATGTTAAAAAAGCGAGTACATTGAACATTACTAATGTTTTTTATGACTTTCTTGTAGTTGTTTGGTCCCTTGTGCGGTTGGGGATCCAGATGGACATTGGATCTTATATCTTGTTGATTTACTTAAATGAAATGTTATCATTTATGGTCCATTATATCGGACAACGAAATGGACCAAACATGGGAAGCAAATCACCCCACTTTTGTGTTTCATTCCAGCCATTTTATAAGATTCTAGATATTTTCAGTAGAAAAGCTTTGCACCCAATGAGATGATGTTTCATATTCAACAATCAACTCCAAAGAAGTTACCATCACAGCTAGACACTGATAGTTGTGGTGTTTTCACTTGTTGATACGTGGACATGTTGATACGTCATCGTTGTTTTTAGGGATGGGGAACCAAAAACGTCCCTGGGTTTAGGGAAAATATGGCAATATAAATTTTTACAAATAGTGTACCGTTAGATTGATAACAATGTTTTGCATTTAACTTCATGAAGTTTACTGGAATTGTATTAACTATGTTTTTGAAGTTTATGAAGTTGTTTACTTTGTCATGTAACTTCATAATCAATTGTAATGTAACTTAAAAATCAACTCAACTGACATGAATATTATTAATCAACTGGCATGTAAATTTTCTAGAATTGCATCAATACATTTTATTCTAAAACAAAAAAAGGAAAAATTATACATATATATAAGAATTAAAACATCATTGGTACTACCTAACTTATACCACTAACTTTCGTTGTCGATAGACATTTTGCATAATTGTGGCATTCTTCTCCACATTTCCTAGACATGTGCCCTCTACATAGTCACTTCAATATTGCAGATGGTGGAGTCCTTTGTTGACAAGATTGAGGATGCTAACAATTTTGTTGGTTGTGACCGGGTTGTTTTTTTACAAATTGTACAATTTCTGGTCCATCCCTTATTATGTTCCCCGTCAGATGGAACTCTTCTTTTTTAGCCTTCCAGCTTGCGAACGCCAATTGGGTCTAATATTGGAATGGACCCACATACTGCATTGCTCCAGAAGCATATGTAAACTGTGTAGCCAGTTGCTAGTAGGGCTAGACTTGACTATTTTGAGGCTCGGGGCGAAAATCTATGATAAGCCCCTTGTTCATATTAATACCAAAATATCACGACAACTATTCAACAATAGTCAAAATACTAGAGTGTTGAATGTTGAGAGCTGAGAGAGACTTGAGAGGGACGTTGGTGGCTGGAAAGGGGAAACGCAAACAAGAACTCCTATTGGACCTTTGTCTGTCCTGGACCCAATTTTTTTGTTTGTTTATTTTAACTTTTCGACTTTTTAATATGGGCCTTTTACTAATACTCATAATAAATACATGGGCCTTTTATTTTCTAACATAAAACAAAAATGGGCTATAAACTAATATTGAAATCATGTAAACAAGGGCCCTTTAAAAAAGGGGTTTAGGACGGTCGCCCCTCCAGCAACACAACACGGGCGGCCTTAACTGCTAGATAAAGATGCCATATACAGGGTACGGAGTAGGTAAGTTACATTGGTGAAGAAAATTTGATTGTAATTGGTTTCATCTTGCTCCATTGTAGTACCATTTTACACAAAATCTGTTTCTACCTTCTTAGGAATGGTGACATAAACCTCAGGTAATAGCTTATCTTCATCCATCATACATGTCACGCCATTTTCATTCTCAATTCTCGGTCGAGCAGCCCCATTATTCATATAGGCCAATGAGCATAATTTTAGGGTGTACCTAGCAGCATCAACTTTGGCAACATCTTGTACTAACTTCACTAAGGCATCATATTAAACCTCTAGGGACATGGACCTACTTCGTCTGACCACCCTCATAACAATTGCCCACCCAACTTCCACTGCGATTGATGACCAATCTCGTTGCATCCATATTCCTGCATGTAAAGGTCAAATAATAATAAAGACAATTAAAGTATTTAACATGAAACATTTAAAATGGCTAGGAACTGACATGTAACTGATCGCGCTACTAATGTTCACATTAAGCACTCCTTTTTTCTATCTTTTGTATTTGTTTCTCGGGTAAAATATGGATTTTAATGGTTTAAATAAGTATTTCAGGTAAATAGGGAAGTTCATCGGCATTGTTGTCATTTTGGATATTTCAGGGGCTAAAGTGCAATATTCGATCAATATTGAATATTATGTGAATAAGGGAAATATCAGGGGTACATTCTGTAATTTGCCATCAAAGCTCAGCATCAACGTCGCGTCACCATGCAGAACAACTTCGTTTTGAGGAGTGATTGTGTAAGGCTGACGTCAGCGATGATGCAGGTTGTCTTCAAGCTTCAGCCGGGTCGACCCGACCCGACCGATGTATAACCTGGTTCAGACCCCGTCGACCCCATGTGAAAACTTGACTCATTCTAGCCCATTTTCGATGGTTTTTCCGACGTCGTTCCGCCTAGATTGACGGCCACCATTCCTCTGGTCACAATGGACTCACTTTTAGGCCTCCATGCACGCAATTTCCATCTTCTCCAAGTCCTTCAAACTGCATAGCCAAACTAACCTTCAAGCTCACTTTTAGCGGCCTCTTGCCCACTCAAATGCATCAAAACTCTCTAAGTCCTCGTAGTTTCATGTCGCTGGAACAATCCAACGAAGCAGAACATCAAAACTCGCAGCCAATTTCCATTTCCAACCTACGACTTTCGTCGGAGAGACATAACCCGCGAGCCAGGTGATCCAAACCCGCGAGCTCGATCGACTTAGAAGATATTTCGTCCAAACCATGCCCAAATCACTCCCTATATAAATATACAACTTTCCTAACCTTAAACACAATCCCTAATATCCAACTTATACCTTAGAATTACACCAAATAGCTTAGAATAGCTTAGACAACCTAGAACCTCAACACTACATAGTTCATGTGAAATTCCTAGCTTGGAAGAAGTAGACATGGTGCTCAATTAAAGAACAAGAAGCTTACCTACTTGTGGTTTCTTCTTACTCTCTTACTTCTTTTCCATTTATTTGTAGTTCATGAATATATATGTGTAAAATACCCTCAATGTTGAGGGATGGATTTTCATATGACCTTATCTTGTAATTGATTGATCTTACCTTTAATATATCCATCTTGAGCTATTAAATGTTTATTGAAGTTTGATTGAATGAATACATGTTGTTGATTGAAGAATTAGTAACATGTAATCTTATTTATAACATTGATTAGCTCTAATTGAGAGGATTGGGTTAGTAATTGCATGTCCATGCTTATTGCCTAGTTCTCATGTTCTAGGTGGTAAATCCCTCTATTATTGTCATTCTATAACCATTAGTTGATGGTAATTGAGTGGTAGTGATTGAATTGAATATGTCATAGAACAAGTGTGCTTAATTGTGATCAATTAATATTATCCCTTATCATTAACATCTTCACTCTTGTATAACCTTTGCAAGCGTTTTAGTTAGTAAAGTCAGCTAATGATAATTTAGTTAGTTGTAGTTGACTTAGTGTAGCTTTATTGTAGTTATTTAGTTGTTAATTTACTTGCTTGCTTAGTTGCTAATCTAGTTAGTTTAGATTAATTATATTTGTCTTCTGATCACGCCTCTTTAGTTATAGTTGTAGAATAGAGATTGTGTATCCTTAACTATAGGATTCGCATGGCTTTCATTGTAGTTTAATTGATGCCATCTTAGAGTAATCGTAGCTTAGTTGTTAAATTGCTTGTGACCAATCTCCATGCTTTAATTTTCATGCACTTGTAATTAGTGTATATAGTGTAAATAATCTAAGGCTTAGAACCGACTTAAGTGTACCATACTTCCTTGTGGGAACGAACCGTACTTGCTGCTACGCGATTGTAACGATCCGTGCACTTACGGATAAACAACCACACTCTCATATTTTAGGGAACCGTACGAGCGTGCCAAGTTTATGACACGGTTGCCAGGGAAGACATAGTATTATCCTTTGTTAGTTTTAGTCTTATTTTTTTTTACTTTTTTATTTTTAGTTTTAGTTTTTATTGTTCATATTTTATCTTGTTCGACGTGACTCTTGTTTAGTTTGTTTGGTGGTTTCAGATTTTAAATCGACATGGAGAGGGGCAACTCGATGTTAGTCATGCAATTGACCGTCTTATCGAAAGTAGTGAAGACTCTCTTGGCACAATATGAGCAGCCACCGACTGTAGTTTATCTGTCTTGTGGGTGGAATGAACGCATGATGGACTTTGGTTCACAAGGAGAGCAATGGCCAGAATATGAAGAAGAAATACCTCTCATGTATTCTTATCAAGATTACAACCATCAAGAAAGCTATGAACAAGAATGGAAAGACCATCAATGGAGCAACCATGACAACTTTTCATCGACCGAACAAATAATGCTTGACATAGAAGAAAGTGCAGAGAGGGTTGGATTTCAGTTGAGAGAAATACCACAAGAGCTAGATAAAAAGAAGTCTCCAACCAACTTCTTACAAGAGGTCGAAGAAGAGTAGAAGGAGCCTCCAAGACTCCTTCGATCAACCTATCATTTATGTTCACATGAAGAAGTGTCTGAATCGGTACAAACTCTTAGTAGCTCGGAAGATGAAGCATATGCGATTTTCTGAAATTTTGAAGATGAGCTAAATGAGGAGGAAGGAAAAAAGGATAGATGTAACATATGTGATCAAGGAGAACATGGAATTGACAAGTAAACATATGGACTTGATTGGGAAGGTTGACTCACTTGAAAGAGAGAGAGAGACTCAGAAATTCGAAAACTACAAGTTCTCTAAAAATTGATGGAAGAACAAGAGGAAAAGTTCACTAGAAAATTGCATGAAATGCAATTGGAAGTAGAGAAGAGGGTCAAGACATTAGTAGAGATGCAAGAAAAGCTCAACATGAGAGACAATGCCTTGGAGATCTCAAAGGTCAAGGAGAATGTCATGATTGTGGAGATAGACAATGTCAACAACACTCTCCAAACCTTGACAAAGACAAGGACCAAGCAAGAAGAAGATCAAAGGAAGCCTTACACTTCCCATGGTGATGCATGCCATCCAAAGGCCCCCCAAAAATAAGGAAAAAGGAAGAAGACCGAGAACAAAGGTAGTCTTCTAACTCATTCTCATACATGCTATTTTTGCTTAATTAGATGCCACAAGATGTCCGAGTGCTTAAAATATAATGAATTTTGCAAAACTAGGAATGTCACACCTAGGAGAATTGTAGGAGAAGCTAGACAAGTTTGAGTCTGAAATGATCAACTTGTACATAAGAAAAAGAATCCCTTTGTTAATGGAACAAGCACATCAAGTGATATGATGTGGGTTGTAAAAAGTAGTAAAGCTCTTTTTTCCATTAGAAGCACCTTCAAACTTCCATGAATTGCATGATGATTTTTCGAGTGATTTGTGAATATCATTGAACATATGAACTTTTTAATGTGTGATTGCATGTGTAGGGGCTATAGCTTCTAGAGGAAGCTCATTTTGAGGCGGATGACGTTTTAGCACAACACTCGCTTTATGGCTCATTTAAGCCAAGTATTATATTTATATGTGTTGTTTTTGGTTTGTAATTATTTTGAACAATAACTACTTAGTGTTTAGAGTCTTGAGTCTCTTAATTATCCACTTATCATGATAAGATTCATGAGAATAAATAGGTTTGGGGGTTTAGACTCCTTGCTTATATACTTGCATGGTATGCTTGTGGTGCTTTTGGTGTGATTTTTCTGTGTGCAAGGGCTAGAATCAAGAAGAAGTGCCTACCGCGGGATGTGTTCGTGGGATAAAGCCAGCTCAACAAAGCCGCAGGGTTCTCTTGAAACCTTGCGTGAGATATATCTATGGGAAAGTGCCTGCCAGACAAAAGACACAAAGCTGTAGCATTCTCCGAAGGAATTCCCGTGACTTCAAGTCTACGGGAACAAACCTGCGGGAATAGGGGATCAAAGCCCGCATGCCTCCACAACTTCACATCCGTGGGAATGAACCAGCTACACAAACCCGTACCCCAAAAATGCACTATCACCACCATACCACGAAACTGCACCAACCTAAGAATGCTAAATCTCAGGTCCAATCTTATATATTTAAGCTATTCATTCATGTTTTTATCTCATGTTTAGTTTAAGAGTTTGATTGATTGTGTTTGTCTAGTGACTAGGATTAGTGGTTGTATGATATGATTAGTTATGGATAATTAGGATTGTATATATGCGTATACATGCTAGTGGTAGATATTAGGATTGTATATTTGTTTTATTATTGTAGTTTTATTTCAAACCTTGTGAAGATGCCCTGTTTTGAGATTTTTGGGTGAAATGTTTCTTGAAAACTGTATAATCGATGAATAAATAAATATTTTTATCCGCCATGTGTTCATTTTTTTTCGATACGATTCTAACAGTATAAAGAACGTAAAGTTTTGGGTGGTGGTTTAAAAGTTATGAGTATTTCTACGACCGAAGGTCATGGAAATGTCCTGTTTTCAAAATTCTACATGTGACCTGTTTTCAACATCTGTTTTCACACTTTTCCAAATTGAATTTTGAAATGTTTTTTTACATGAAAAGTGTTCAATTGCATGTCTATATTCTTGTGTAAAAATTTGAGCAAGTTTTTGGGAGTATCATTGAAAATATGTATTGAAGAGCAGACGTTGTTCGAATTCGAAAGTTTATAGTTTTTGTTGGAATGTTGTCCTCCATATTTAAATGCTTCTTTCACATGGTATTTTTGCTATTTGTTAAATTTATGTTATATATATATTTCGTATGTGTGTCGTTGTAGTATAATGGTAAGTATTGTATATAAGTGTTAGTATGATGGTGTCTGGATTTCCAAATCATTAACTCTTTATCCATATGCTTCATTTTTTCAACATTGAGGACAATATCGAGTTAAGGTTTGGGGGTGTGGACGCATATGTGTCGTTTTTGTGTGTTAATATTATGTTTTTGGTTTTTGTGTTTTTGTCAAAATTTTAATTTTTTTGCGAAATAAGCAGTCTTTGAACAAATTGTTTGAATGAGATATTTTGAGTTGTACCGTTGAGGAGTTTTTTTCGCATGTGTTAATTGCTGAGTCTTGGCTAACTCTTGTCAGTCTAGGATTGCTTTGCATGATGTGAATTAGTCCATTTCTCTTAATGTCTAATTAAACGAGACTCTGTACTTGATTGTTAGGACTAATAATGGAGACTACCCGTGAATTTTGTGCTTTAACATTCATTTCTGAGGGTATATGTTTCTATTCTTAAACACTCTTCGAATATGTTTTTCAATGTGATCTCATCGCATAATTTGCATTGTTTTCCATAGAATATTCATAAATGTGGAAAACATGTTGAATTTGTATTCTCATTATAAACGGACTTCTAGAAATGATATTAGGGCTTTGTTAGTGTTTCACGACCAAAAATAACCTAAACACGTCTGTGTCCCTATTATGTATGCTTCATTGCAAATACGGCCAAAACACTTAACCAACACACATCAACCTTCCCACATCACCTACAAAACCTAAACACTTAGCATTACCTTAGTTATTAATCTTTTTAAGGTGTACAAATTAGAAGATTCTATTGATAAACTATAAAATCTATAAAAGTGTGTACTCAGGCGTATTTTATGTTTGTGCTAAAAGAAAGGTTTTCAAAAATTAAGTGTTAAAAATAAAACACTTAAAGCCTTTGTACTTCAATGCAATGTTACTCAAAATTAGAGTAACTATTTAAAACAAATCGAAATTAAAATTGTAGCCTAGACGCTTGTTTAAAAATGTAAAATTTAAAGTTATATCGAGCTTAAGATTCTAAAGTCTAATGTATAATGGTTTAAATAAGTATTTCAGGTAAATAAGGAAGTTCAGGGGCATTGTTGTCATTTTGGATATTTCTGGGGCTAAAGTGCAATATTCGGGTCAATATTGAATATTATGTGAATAAGGGAAATATCAAGGTCACATTCTGCAATTTGCCATCAAATCTTAGTAGCAGCGCCACGTCACCTCGCAGAACGACATCGTTTTGAGGAGTGATTGTGTAAGGCTGACGTCAACGATGATGCAGGTCGTCTTCTAGCTTCAGCCAGGTCGACCCTACCTGTGTATAACCCGGTTCAGACCCGGTCGACCCCACGTGAAAACCTGACTCATTCCAGTCAGTTTTCGGTGATTTTTTCGACATCGCTCCGCTCAGATCGACGACCACCATTCCTTCGGTAACAATGGACTCACTTTTAGGCCTCCATGCACGTGATTTCCATCTCCTCCAAGTCCTCCAAACTCTATAGCCAAACCAAACTTCAAGCTCACTTCTAGCGGCCTCTTACCTGCTCAAATGGGTCCAAACTTTTTGAGTCTTCGCGATTTCATGCTGCTGGAACAATCCAGCGAAGCAGAACATCCAAACTCGTGGCCAATTTCCATTTCCAACCCGCGACCTTCGTCGGAGAGACATAACTCGCAAGCCAGGTGATCCAAACCCGCGAGCTCGATCGACTTGGAAGATATTTCATCCAAACCATGCCCAAATCACTCCCCATATAAATATACAACTTTCCTAACCTTCAACACAATCCCTAATATCCAACTTATACCTTAGAATTACACCAAATAGCTTATAATAGCTTAGACAACCTAGAACCTCAACACTACATAGTTCATGTGAAATTCCTAACTTGGAAGAAGTAGACATGGTGCTCAATTAAAGAACAAGAAGCTTACCTACTTATGGTTTCTTCTTACTCTTTTACTTTTTTTCCATTTATTTGCAGTTCATGAATATGTATGTGTAAAATACCCTTAATGTTGAGATTTGGATTTTCATATGACCTTATCTTGTAATTGATTGATCTTACCATTAATATATCCATCTTGAGCTATTAAATGTTTATTGAAGTTTGATTGAATGAATACATGTTGTTGATTGAAGAATTTGTAACATGTAATCTTGTTTATAACATTGATTAGCTTTTGTGGAAAAGATTGGGTTAGTACTTGCATGTCCATGCTTATTGACTAGTTCTCATGTTCTAGGTGGTAAATCCCTCTATTATTGTCATTCTATAACCATTAGTTAATGGTAATTGAGTGGTAGTGATTGAATTGAATATGCCATAGAACAAGTGTGCTTAATTGTGATCAATTAATATTATCCCTCATCATTAACATCTTCACTCTTGCATAACCTTTGCAAGTGTTTTAGTTAGTAAAGTTAGCTAATGATAATTTAGTTAGTTGTAGTTGACTTAGTGTAACTTAATTGTAGTTATTTAATTGTTAATTTACTTGCTTGCTTAGTTGCTAATCTTGTTAGTTTAGATTAATTATATTTGTCTTGTGATCACACTTCTTTAGTTATAGTTGTAGAATAGAGATTGTGTACCCTTGACTATAGGATTCACATGGCTTTCATTGTAGTTTAATTGATGCCATCTTAGAGTAATCATAGCTTAGTTGTTAAATTGCTTGCTACCAATCTCCATGCTTTACTTTTTATGCACTTGTAATTAGTGTATATGGTGTAAATAATCTAAGGCTTAGAACCGACTTAAGTGTACCATACTTCCTCGTGGGAACGAACCGTACTTGCTGCTACGCGATTGTAACGATCTGTGCACTTGGGGATAAACAACCACGCTCACATATTTTAGGGAACCGTTACGAGCGTGCCAGTAACCTCAACACAAACAATGATAGTAGCTAGGTTTCACTCCAAATCGAATCCACTCTCTTAATATTCATATCAAACATCATGATTCTTGTAAAAAAAACAAAAAACAAATAGGAAAGGGATATATACCTTTAAGAACGTCGTTCAACTCCGGATCGACTTTAAGAGAGTGAGACAGAGAGAGACATATTTTGAGCCAACAAAACGAGAGTTTTTGGTCCTGATTGAAGAGACAGATGAATAGAGAAATGAAATGTTGCTAGGTTTCAGTTGTAGAGAGAGAAGAAGAAGGAAGAAGATTTGGGTTGAAGAGAATAGAGAGACAAAATGTTGTTGGATTTCAATTGGAGATAGAGAGAGAGAGAGAGATGAAATGAAGGGCAGATTATCGTGGTTAAAGAGAGAAAAAGACGATCTGGTTTGGGTTTTGATTTTGAAATGTTAGCGGTGAAGAAAGAATGAGGGAAAATTTTTGGGTGGGTGAAGTCAAAACACAATAGAGAGCAATTTTATATGTTCAAGCGTAAACGTGTTAAGTATAGTAAAATATTATGATATGGCTAAAAACAATAAAATCATAAATTTTTTGATTATTTCTTGCAATTTGCTCATATATATATATATATATATATATTTCCCACATAAAAAAGTACACCAAACTATGGAAATTTAAAATTATATGTAAAAGAAAAATATAGATATTAAATTTGTTGGACTTTTCCATCAAGATTACATATCTATCATTGGCTCAAGTCGTATGTATTCATACATCCTCTTTCACATTTGTGATGGAGTTGCTCAAGTAGTATATATTCATACATCCTCGTTCACATTTATGATAGAGTTTAAGTCTCATAGTATTTATCAGATACGAGAAATTTTTTCTCTTTTCATGTGAAAATAGATATTCGGATTAAGACTATGTATATAGTGCTTTCGAGAAGATCTGTCACGAAAAAAATCTTTATTAAAGATTTAAAATTGTATGACCAATTCTTATTCCATCAATATGATAGTTAAGTAATTATTTTATTCAATTTTGGCTGTCAAGAAAAAAAAAACTTTATAGAAAAAGATATTTTGTAAGAAATTAAAGAAATGTGTATAGCCTAGGGAAGTCAAAAATTCCCATGGGTACAGCCGTATGGGTACCCACCCCATTTGGGGTGGTTTGGTATATGTTAATTGGGGTATGGGACAAATGAGATTTGATTTTAAAACCCAATTAATTTTGGGGCGAGGAATGGTATTTTGGTCCCCGCCCCATTTCACCCTATTTTAATTTTGAGATGACACTCACACAACCGTCATTCTTAATTGTAGTCAACAGTTACTTCACCACTTAAAATATCTTGCTCTTTCAACCAATGCATGACTAATACTATGTATATTTCAACCAATGCATCATGTACTTTTAACCAATGCATGATTCACACCTCAATCCGTTAGTTGTATTCCATCAATGTATTACTTGTAAAAAGAGAATGAAAATTGTTGTTGTGTACATTTTCTTTTAATATCAATATTAATATTGTCTTAATCAAATGGGACATGACAAGGTGGGGTGGGTACCGGGATCCCTCTCCCTAAATGTGGATTCTCCGTCCCCACCGCAAGTTAGAAATGAGACGGGGACGGGAATCCTAGTTATATTTGGGTTTGGGGAATGAGGATGGTATCCCCACCCCGTACCCTCTCCATTGACATCCTTAGTACATCTAGGAGGGAAACTTTTCACAACAATCCATATACTTTAGTGAAATGTCACTTTTTATTAAGATTCTATGAACTTTACAAATGTCATATTTTAATTTTTCGCTTGGCCGTTTTTATTTGTTTTATGTGCTCATAATTAAATGTGATCTTCATCACTCCCGATCATATAAACTTGAATTTTAAAATAAAATATAGTCAAATTTATGTCAAATATTAAAGAAAAATAAGCTTGAAAAGTTCTCTAGAATTAGGAACGATGTATATCTGTGTTACACTGTTACATACCTTAAAAAAAAAAAAAAAAAACGAGTTTGTGTCTTTTTCTAATCTTATTTTCTCCTAACTTTTTTTTTTTTTCAAATTTAAGTGAAACACTTGCATAAAAAAGAGAGAAAAAAATGAATAAATAGTTAGATTTGTTTAATGAAAAATGGAACAAATAGATAATAAATTCTAACAAATTATTAATTTTAGTATTGATGTATCACAAAATCTTAAAAATTTTAAATTGAGTTTAGAATTAACAAAAGATTTCTATATACCATATTGGAATGGCTCACAAGTATCCTTGTTCAAGTATGTTTTCACGGCCTGCAAAATCCAAATTTCGGATTCCAGCTAAGATGCCTAAAAATCCCACAACAAGGCAAAGTTGCTGGAAAACTCTAGAGATTTCCAAACATTTCAAGCATGGATGGAAGTCTCTAGTTGATAGAAGATTCTAAAGATCTCCGGATAGATCTAGCGATGGATGCTTCTGGAAGTCTCTAGTAACAGAACCAATCTAGGTTGTTCTTGAACATATCTAGATAGGTATAGAATTATCTAGAAGCATGTACACATTAGTAGATACAAGTAGGAAGATTCTAGATACTTGCACATAAGTATGGATTCTTTTAGAGACTCATTCTCCACCATTGGATCAAAATGATCCTAGCCATTCATTGAGGAGGTGACACTCTATAAATAGCCAACCTCTCTCATTTGTTAGGCATCCAAGCCTACTAGCATTCAAGTATTGTAAAGCTTTCCCTATAGCAATACAACTTACCTTATTTTCCAACAAAGCTCTTATATTCCCTTTTCTCTCGTCTCTCTTGTAAGTGTGAGAGTGACAAGAAAGACTTACTTAGTAACATTACCCTAAAGTTGTCTAAGTGACGCACGAGATCCGCTGTGTAAACTTTAAACTTGTGACAGTTGGTATCAGAGCCTCGTCAAACAACCACAGCTAGTTCGCGAAGCTATGGCCTCCAACAGCGAAGTTGTTGCTAGAATGGAAGAGTTGACACGGGGTCATGGCGAGTAACGCACCCACACCAAGCAAAGCAAGTCCAAGGGTTCATCTATGGATTCTTTGGAAGCTAGGATGATTGGCTTAGAGGAAGCCATCTCTGGATCGCATACTACCTTAAGCGACGTTGTTGGACGTCTCGACGGCCTAGAAGAGGACTATGACGAAATCACTCAAGCAACCTAGTCCATGATCCACGAGTTCCAAAAAGGCTTCAAAGATGACATATGCTTCCTCACCTAGGAGTTTTGCAGCCTCCACACATTCGTGGAGCACGAGTTGCGAGCTATTCCTGCGAAAGTGGAGGAAATCCACACCAATTGGGGTTTGTACCGGAATAGCCCCATCGTCAATTTCGATGCCACCATAAGCACCAACACCATATAGGTCTATAAGCCATCCACTTATAGCGGTAACCACAAAGCCATAGAGGTGGAGAATTTTCTCTTCAACTTAGAACAATACTTCGAAGCCAAGAGAGTTAGGGACAATACGACACGGATCACCAATGCTCCCACCTTCCTTTAGGAATCTGCCAAACTATGGTGGCGACGCAAAAATGGTGACACGATCAATCCTATCACCATATTGGATGAGTTCAAAAGAGAACTCAAAAAGTAATTCTCTCTCACCAACGTTGAGAAGGAGGCTCGGGTCTCTTTCGCCGCCTCAAACACTTGGGACCCATCCATGAATACATCAAGGAGTTCACCACATTGACGTTGGAAATCGACGACATGTCCAACAAAGACTCTCTCTTCTTTTTCATGGATGGCCTTAAAGATTGAATAAGAGTGGAGTTGGAAAGACGGAACGTGCAAGACCTCGATACAACTATCGTGGTAGCATAGTCATTGGCCGACTACACCCAGCCCAAAGAACGGAAAGATAGCCATGGAAAAGAGTGGGGGAGATGAACTAAAAGGTAACGATCGCAAGGATGAACGGTGTCCCAAGTTCGATAACGACGACAATCGGCACAATAAATCCAACGGAGGCAAGCCCGAAATGATCAAGCCAAAAAGTCCATGCTTCATTTGCAATGGGCCACATTGGGTACGTGACTACCCAAAGCAGAAGATGCTCAATGCCATGGTCACCCAACTCGAGGAGACCAAGGCAACTAAGGCCCAAGTAAGCATGAGATATATCCATCAAATTTGTGCGCTTAATGGTCACCACACCATGCTTCCAACACTTGCCAAAAAGGGCCTCATGTTTATAAGTGCCACAATCAAACACAATCAAAGACAAGCTGGTACGTGTGTTGTTGGACACCAGAGCAATGCACAACTTCATCTCGATGGACAAAGCCAAAGGACTTGGCCTTCGAGTCACCAATGAAGGAGGTACCATTAAAATGGCCAACGCACCGGTTAAACCAGTCAATGGCACAGCGAAGGGCGTCACTGTCCACCTAGGAACATGGAGCGGCAAACTAGATTTCTCGGTTATCCACCTAGATGACTACCATGTGATCATAGGCATGACATTCTTCAACCAAGCAAACGATTTCCCTCTACCCGCTACCAACACACTTAGCATTCTCGACGGAGGCAAATAACACATCATCTAGTCTGAACGCATGACCAAGCCGGAGATCAAGATGTTATTCGCCATACAGCTTGTGGAGAAATCAGGTTTTCCCACCTCTTCGAAGAACCTCCAGTCAACTAAAGGCATTCTGAAGAAGAGGAAGTGTGCCACCAGTGGGAAACAGCAACCGAGGCCAACAAAGGAAGGCATGACGAATGCCAACCCGATGTTGCCACAATGCCAACCCACATGCACCAAGCTGAAAGAGCCAACACGATATAACACTCATTTGACTCCGAACAAGAAGGCGATCCTTCACGAGAGACTTCCCAAGCCGAAGTCCATCTGTCTGAAGGATCCAATTCATGGCAGACTCAAGCATACACAACGTCGACGCGATGAAGACGTCGCGAATTTAGGTGGGGGAGGATGTCATGGCCCCTGAAATCCAAATTTCGGATTCCAGCCAAGGTGCCTAAAAATCCCACAACAAGGCAAAGTTGCTAGAAAACTCTAGATATTTCCAAACATTTCAAGCATGGATGGAAGTCTCTTATTGATACAAGATTCTAGAGATCTCCGGATAGATTTAGCGATGGATGCTTCTAGAAGTCTCTAGCAACACAACCAATCTAGGTTGTTCTTGTACATATCTATAAATAGCAAACCTCTTTCATTTATAAGGCATCCAAGTCCACTAGCATTCAAGCAATACAATTTGCCTTATTTTCCAACAAAGCTCTTCTATTCCCTTTTCTCTAGTCTCTCTTGTAAGTGTGAGAGTGACAAGCAAGACTTACTTAGCAACAACATTGCTCTAAAGTTGTCCAAGTGCAACAACAATGTGCTCCAAAATGGATCTATATATAAGTTGATCGGATTGCAAAAAAGTGTGCATACTTACTCGGGAATTATAAGTTTAGACACTCTGAGATCATTCTTGTCTTTCATATCAATATTTATATCATCACGTAAAGAATAAATTATTATTGTCATTGTTGTTTTTTTATTTATAACAATGAGTTTAGAAGAGATTAACATGATTCAAACTCATAATCTTATTGACGTGAATTGTGGAGTTGGTGTTTTCGCATTTATAAAATTTGATAATCAATAAAGTTAATTATAATAAACCTCATGAGCTTGACACAATGGTATGCTTCGTCCATAATGAACTCTTTCGGTAAAACTCATCCTTATAAACTAACTTATAAGGAGAGGGTGCCTTATGAGTTAAATACACATGACTAATCGCATAGTTAGTCGATGTGAGATCGTAAAGACAAGATCAACATCCCCAATTTTTTACCTAATTTTCTTACAAAATTTTTCAACCTTTTAATTAAAGTGTATCGGAAGACTGAGATTAATTATTGAATACCCGCACGTCCCAATCCCACAACCAATAACGACACATCTTCACATGCTTTCTATTGAAATATAGTGGTTCATTTTATTATTTTATTTTTTTATTTTCCATACAATATAATTTTTTGAAAATGATAGCATAAACCAATGAACATGGATCGCCTCAAACACATCTAGCTGTAAAGATATCATCTGAAGACAGCAACCAGAGTGACAAGTATAATATGTGACAAGCATAATAAGTCATTAGTAATGTGTATCAATTTGCCAACCGGCACATAATAGTGCATTGCTATAATAGTAATAAATAGGTCTTGTATATTGTAAATCATGGTCGTTATTAATTCATTACATAATATTAAAAAAAAAAAAAAAAAAAAAAGTTGCATATCTTAAAGTTTTGTATGATCTAGAAATTGATAAGTTTATTGGTAAAGATTATGAGTTAAATATTAATAATTAAATGTTTTTACTTGTTTAATGCGCTTATGATTTATTTAGTGCTAAAAGGATTTGAATCTTTTTCTACACATTTTAGAGTTTCGATTTCAGTGGTACTTGATAATAAAAAACTACAAGCTAATAAAGTCAAAAATTAAAAAAGTATTATATTTTTAAATTAAAAAGGGATCAAAGACTCATAGTAATGTCTTTGTTAGTGGTTCATTTGATGTGATCTTTTGCATAATTATTTCCTCACCTGTCATGAGAATTGAACAATGAAGTTAATTTAAGAAAATTAAATTCAAATTAATTAGTTTTTAACTCTCTGTTTGGCAATTTCCTGGCTTGGCTTGGTTTGGCTGGAGTGGGATCTTATATTCCAAGAGTTGGTGAAAAGTTGAATAAAAATTTCATTCAAAGCATTATTTTTATTAAGGCAACCTTTTCCTTTCGGGTTGAGTTTCTGGTGCAAATCTTGAGCTTCATGTCAATAATTGGGAAAAAGTAGAGAAATTCTAGTTATACAAGAAAACTGCTACTAATAAGTAATAAACTAATAACTACCTCTAATTATCCCCTAGATTTACAACCGTACAAAACTCATATTTTTTTAGGAATTACGTTCTTCAACACTCCCCTTCAAGCTCGTTATCCTTTTGTTAGCACATCGGCAAGTTGCTCTTTTGATGCTATATACAGAGTGCAAATCAAACCACTCTCTAATTTTTCCTTCATGAAATGTCTATCATCACTTTACAAGAAACATTATTTTACCCTCTGCTGTTACACTGCCGTTAAAAAAGTGCTATATCCATATATATTATCACTTTTTCTTTTTCTGGTTTCCGTTAGTTTAAAAGTTTGATTTTCCTTTTAATTCATTTTAAGTTGTTACTATTAAAATGTTTCAAAAATATTTAGTCCGACCATCTCCAAGACATATGTAAATATCAATGTTAAATTTAGCACAAAAAATAATAAAATGTTATATTTGATATATCATTTTAACATTATACTCTAATATAAAATTATATTTGATATGTTATTTTTTTTATTTTATTATTATTTAAAATTATAAAAGTCAACAAATATATCAATGCATTCAATGAAGGCACTGAATAATTTTTTAGAATTGTCTCGATCTCAATTTTCCCTACCAAATATGTTAAATTTTTATTATTTAAAATTAAAAAAAGTCAACAAATAATATTGCATTTATTGTAGTGTCGAATTTGGTATATATTATACACCGTGCTAAATTTGATATTGTGTATCCAAATTTGACATTGCATTGGAGTATGTTCTTTTTTACTTTGTGTTAAATTATAGCATTGATATAATTATTTAACACTGCATTGGAGATGTTCTAAATTATTTGAGATATATTTAGCTAGAAAGAAAAGATGGATCGGTAAACAAAATAATATAAATTTCATTATTATGATTTATGACATGAAAGAGATTTAAATGTTGGAATTATAGAATTGTACCGGACCGCATCAAATTCTTTTATCTTTTTTTCATACAGTCCCTATTCTAGTATTCTCTACGCATATATAAATTTCTTTGTGATTATTTAGCTTTTAATAAAGTGATTGGAAAGAAAATCTAACAAGTCATATATATAATATATTGCAAGATATCAAAATTCGACACCACAAAAATCCATCAAATTTTATTTATTTTGACAAACAAATTTTATTTATTTAAACCACTATTCCAACTAAAAAATGATTCGATTTGTGTTATTTGTTGGCCATAAAATTTAGGAACTTGTAAATGAGACAGAATGAAGCATCAATCCAAAAAATTTTGTTCAATTTAATTGTGGATAGGAGTGGAATATGACTTGAAAAATTCCGTATCAAATTCTTTTATCTTCTTTATAATCTCTATAGCACTCTAATTAAGCATATAAATTTTTTATTTCATTCATTGTGATTGGTTTGCGTATAATAAAGTGAGTATGAAAGAAATTCTAACAACTCATATCAAATTCAAGATATATATTATCATACCAAAGGCCACTTGCCTTGGTGGCTTGGAGTCTCCCTAGACACTCCACCACCAAGGTTCAAGCCATGAATTTGTCCCATTAAAGTGTGGGTGCTCTCTCCTCTTTATGGGAGCTGCAGTCTAGCCTCTACCAGTAGAGTCCAATCTCACCGGTCCGGTTGTTGAAAAAAAAAAAAGATATATATTAGTATCATCACTTTAATAACTTAAGTTTTAAAGGCACCGAAGTAAGTGAACTTTTAAAAATACCCTTACTTTACATGTATATTTTATTTACTTTCCAGTTTTTCAATTTTTTTATTTTATTTTTTCATCTTCTTCATAAACCTCCACTGGAAGTTGAAATCGACCTCCAATGGAGGTCATATTCGTTCAACCTCCGTTGGAAGTCGATGAAGAAGATGAAAAAAAAATATTGAATAATTGTTTTATTATGATTGGTCATAAAATGGATGCATATTTAACTTTAGATTGTATTAGAGATGTGAATAAGTATTTCTCTAATTTTTTTTCAAAACTAGGTCCATAATAAATAGAAATATTGATGTGACACTATTTAGAAACTCAAAAATGTATATTCGCACCGAAGATGCTTTTAGAAAGAAAAAAACAACTCATCGAAATTTTATCTTCTATTGGTGGCTTAAAAAATATTAGAAAACTTGGAGGGATTATAACATGTGTTAATTATGATTTCTCTCTTTAATCACATCTTAGCACATGTGGTCACCTCTTAACACATATAGTAGTGTATCTCGAGTTCAAATCTCACCATTTGTATTTTTCTGGTGTACTTTCTATTGAATGGCAGAGATATTCCAATTTTTTTCACTGTAGTATCAAGACATGTATTCTCTCATCCTTCCACACCCATGTTCGTTAATTTGAATAATTGAATGTAATCCGAAAGTCAAAGCAAAGAAGCATATTGCACACACAGTTTTTTTATATATAGTGGAAGTCGAGCAAATAAACACATTACCCAGAATTGAGAGATAGACTGATAGAGAATTGATCGGTGCTTCCTATCCTGCCAAAATATTCAGGTTTTTCTTGGCACTTCTTATTGTTTAATTCACTTTTATTTTATTTTCTTTCTCTCAATAACTATAATTTTGGTGTAGCTATGATTGGTAAATTACTGGGAAATTTATTATTATTATTTCAAGTGTCAAGAGCTTAGCAGTTAGCATTGAGCACCTAAACTTTTTTCTGTAGCATGCTTGAACAATCTTAGGATACATTACTTAATTATAAAAGAGTCCAGATTAAAAATTTTCAATTAAATGAAAATGATCAGTTGGCCCTTGCATCCATGGTGGTGAACCCATGAATTTTAACTAGGTGGGGCACTTAAACAAAATAATAATTATATTATAAAAAATACTAAAAATTTAAGATCATAGTAAAATGAGTTTTTTAACCTAAAAACAGACAAATTAATATGTGAATATTATTAATCAATAAAAACAGGTAAATTAATTAGAAATGAAAATCGAAACTCCATGAAAAAATGTCATTGAAGGACTGATTCTATTTTTTTCTCTCTTTTTGAAGTAAAAGATTATATTTCTTTTATTAGCTACTAATATCGTACCGTTATTTATTTGATGTTTGTCATCAAAACTAGAAACTTTGAGATGGGCGAGAATGGACATCAATCCAGAGAGCACTGGTCAATTGACATTTCTCAGGAAAACAATTTGGAGAAAGTTTTAGAACCTGGGACTGATTGTTGTATATATAGGGTTCCTCAATATCTTCGCAAAATAAATGAAGCAGCTTATACTCCCAGGTTAATTTCAATAGGCCCTCTTCACTATGGCAGAAAAGAATTGATGGGTATGGAAAATCAGAAAAAAAGATTTTGGTCAAAATTTTGGGAACGAGTAAATAACGCACAAAAATTGTTAGAATTCAAAATTTATATCGAAAATCAAGAACAACGTATTCGCGATCATTATTCAGTGTCATCTACGCTCCAAAGTTCAGAATACGTAGATATGATTCAACGTGCTGCTGTCTTCATCATTGAACTCTTCATGAGAAATTACAATCGCACAGAAGACTTTTTGCTAAAAACCCCACTAAGACCTTCTATAGTAGGAGACCTTCTATTACTTGAAAATCAGGTTCCATACTCTGTTCTTAACGATTTATATACGCAAACCTTCCCCAACAATGAAGGAGAGCCTTCATTCTTTCTTCTTTCTCTTTCTTTTTTTAATAGATTAATGAAATTAATTCGGTCTTCTTCGTTATTATTAGTTGCGGAACCACCACAAGTTAAACATTTTACTGATCTTTTAAGATGTGCTTTTGTAATGGAAGTCCAACCAACACAGTTAAATGGAGGTATGATAATTGATTTACCAACTGCAACAAAGTTGAATGAGTCAGGACTGAATTTTAGGTGTATTAAAGATAAATGCTATCTCAACATAACTATGGAAAAGAGGAAGCGTGGAAAATGGTTGTCATTGTTTGAAATAAATGAATTACAAATCCCACGCATTGAAATCTATGACGAAACAGAATGTTGGTTTCGAAATATGATGGCTTTAGAGCTATTTCACTATCCAACCCAAACTCACATATGCAACTATGCTAAACTAATGGATTGTCTAGTCGATACCGTAAAGGATGTGGATTTGTTTATTGAGAAAGGGATAATTGTTAATTGTGTGGGCGATAATGAAGTGATAGCGAAGATGTTCAACAGACTTGACACATACATGTTATTAAGTGATTCTCATTATTATGATATTGTCGAGAGAATGAAAGCACACTATAAGTATCCATCGAACCATGCCAAGGCCACATTAAGAAGTGCATATTTCAGTAATGTTTGGACAGGCACTGCAACTGTTGCTGCTACTTTTCTCCTAATTCTCACTGCGATGCAAACAGTTTGCTCTATTATGCAACTCTAGGGAAAGACAATGGGATTAGAGGAGGTCTACTTTTATTAAGATTGAGCTGTTTGTTTTTGCTTTCTTTCTTTTTTCTTTCTTTCATGATTTGTGTATTTTTGCTTTTTATGCTTTTATTTCCGTATGTATTTTAATATTAAGTTTGGAATTGAAAATTCTTCTTGTCATTCTAATTTTGCGATAAGCCCATTTTGTAGGTGTATGTGCCAAAGCTATATAAAAACAATAATGTTACTTTGTCTAAATTTGGTATTAAATGAATGGATTATAGTGTTGCCACATCATTTAGGCACTAGATTTGAGTATCAAATTTGGACAAAGTAGTATTATTCATATAAAAATGGTAAAATGGTAAAATGGTAATAAATAATGTCTACTAGCAGAAAAATAAGATGAGAGAATTTAATTACACAATACAAAAATTTACGTGGAAAACCCAAAACAAAGAAAAACCACGGCTGTCGGGATGCAAGAGAAAAATATCACTATGTAGAAAATTGTTACAACTACACAATTCCAATATTCTTTCTCTAACTCCAAACCTCAATTACAATAGAATGTTACCGAGCCCAAGCTCACAACCGAGCTTACATCTTTGCTTTTAGCCAACAACACTCTCTCGAGGTCCTCCTTGAGTGCACCATCAGATATTCCATTAATCTCCTCTCGGGTCTCCCCCTACCCAGATATCCCTAGGGTCTCCCTCGGATCTCCCCGGGGTCTCACTCCTCGAATTCAACCACTCTATGATGTTTCTTGGTGTCTCTCCAAGTGTTGTCAATAAAAGAATAAGCCCCACTATTTATAAGGTCACTAAGGAACTAGACTTTCATAAGTAGTTGGAAACCACCAAACAAGTAATCCTGAAATAAAACCTTCCTTAACAAGAAAACCAACTCTGACAAGTTTTCTCATGTTTTCTAGGAGTTTCACACGCCAAATCGGGATCCAAAATAGTGCATCAAGCTCCCTCACATGCCTCAACACGCAAATGTTGCACAGAAATCTTCGGTGGCTTGTACAGGCACGTCCGGTACTAGATTCCGGCTCCATTTTCACCGTTGGCTTCGTCTTGAACTCTTCTTTCCAACGCCACTTGAATCGCAATCATCCTAATCTGTTTGGACCACTTTCGCATCAGTTGAAGTCATTTGGATCACATGGGAATACAAGTCACATTATAATTCTCCCCTTTGACGAGAATTCCCAAAACCTTCGTCCCTTTGAAGTCATAGGTGTTTGAAACCAATTTTTCCAACACTTACCATTGAACTATGGGCAAATGATTGTGGGGGCTGCACGGGGCTACATCCCTGTTTGGCATTTAAAAAAAAAAAAAAAATTATCGATACATCAAATTTACACTAGGGATGGCAATGGAGCTGGTTTGGGGTGGGGTGGCCCTCCTCACACCCCGCCCTATTTATTTTTTGAAAACTCATCTCCTCATAAAGCCTCTCAATAGATGGAGCGGGGCAGGGTATGCTTTCCTTATCCCCACCCAATTTACCCAATTTAACCCATTTATCTAAATTATTTATTAAAACCTTGTCTGAAAAAAATATTAAAATAATAAATATATATCTCAATGAATATGATCTAATATATAAAATGATTCTAAAAAACTATTGAAAATCATCTCATAAATAGAAATCTCAAAACTAAATAAATAAATCAATTATTTTAAAACATAAACATTAAACTAAATAATAAAATAAATAAAGACTATATTTTAAGAGGGGCACAACAGGGCAATGATTATAAAACACATCCCCACTCCATACCTATTGTGGATTTTATTATCTATCATCATCCTCGTTCCATTCTCACCAAATTGATATCTATCCCCACCCTATAAATACGGATCCCAACAGACCTCGTCCCTATGAGTTATTTTGTCATCTCTAATTTACACAAGCCCAATAGAAACTGTCAATACCGATTATAGTTAACAACTATATTCAATAGTCAAAGTCATGTTAATTTAAAATTAGAGTAACGATATTTGCACCCATTAAAAACCATATGTATACTCCAAATTAGTATATTTTTAAAAATCCAATAATACCCTTGAGTAAAATTACTAAAATGACTAATTGTTTGTAGTACACCCACAAATAATTATTAATTATTTTCTTATTTTAATCTCTTGTAAAAATATATTTCCTATTAATGATTTGATATTAACATATATCATAAAAACTCTTTCCATTTAAATGTACCATAGATTCTCTTTTAAATATATTTTCAATTTCTTTTAAGAAAATACAAATTGATTGCTAAGTATAGAAAATGAATCAAAATCTAGAGAAAATTTGGTTGTGAAAAAATAAAGTTTTAAATTAATTTTTATTAGAAGAACAAAATCTTTATGTATATAAACAGACTTTTAAATTAACTATATTAACTATATTAACTATATATTTTTATTTCTTTCAAACGCACTTTAATTTTTTCTTTTTTTATCAATATTATATGTTTTTTCTTGTAAAAAAAAATATATATATATAGATGTTCTTCAATTTCATGGAACACCTATCTTTTTATTTTTATTTTTATCATTTAACATCTATTTACTTCCACTTCACTTGGGAAATGACACAAATCTTGCATCCCTACAACTCTCTTAAACAAAAAGTGGTTCTCCAATTAAAAAAAAAAAAAAAAATTTAAAAATCTTCAAATGGATTTTTAACAAAAAAGGAGTTTGATTTTGAAAAAACCAAGAAAAGAAAAGTAGGGAAGAGAAATAATAGTAAGAATTAATGGTAACAACAAAATTAGAAAGAATAATAAAGTTGATTGAATAACATAGTAATAGTTATAGGTGGTATATACTTATAAAAATACAATACAATATAATTAAAGAAATGGTATTTTTGGCCTCAAGTGGGGTTTATTTACAAATTAGATCATTTTTAAAAAATTTGATTGGTGTTATTACGAAAGGGGTGTATATTTTGAGGGGTGTGATTATCGCCGCTCTTAAAATTATCAAATTGACATCCATAACCCACCATGTGGACTATTGGGTTGCGTGCCCTTATTCCCAAATCCCACGCTCCACTAGGCTTCTGTTTTTTTTTATTCTCTTATATTTTTCTTTGTTCTTTTTATAGTTTTATCACTTTATGCATTATTTAATCTCTCTACTCCGCACTGAATTATTTTTAACATTACTATAACCACATGTAAAAATGTTTATTATTTTCTATTTACTTTTATATTATTTTATTATTTACTTATTATTTTTTTATTTTGGTAGGAATTTCTTATTACATTAAAATTGATTAGTTTGATTTAATCAAATTTGTTTATAATTTTTTTGTTGCTATAATTATAGGATATATAAATACAATTATTTATGTATTAACTTGTTGGAACATTTTATTTTTTACTATTTGGTGATTAAAATTATTTTTTCTTGACTTCATTATATTTTATTGAAATATACATTTTGAGGGGTTAGATTTATTATATATCATTACTCTTTGTATATTTACTTTTTATTAATGAAATCTATCTTCCTATTAAGGTTGTTTAAAAATTTTATAATTAGTATTTAGTTCAGTCCCGCTGGATATAAAATCCTGGATTTACCCTTGCATTGAACCATATTGTGCGATAGTTGGTTGAGCTGATTTCAATGGCCACTTGGCTTCCTATGTTATCCTTAGAAAACAAAATTATGATTATGATGATTGTTTTCTTACTTTCTTTTCTAAGATTCTTGGTTAGAAAGTCGTGAAAGGATTACTTAGATGCTGTTTGGAACTGTTTTTAAAAATGAAAAACAACTTTTATTTTGGTTATTTACATGTTTTACAAAATTGTTCTTAAAAAATAAAAAACAACTTTTTAAAAAGTATAACTAAAAAGTTAAAAACAACTTTTTATTGTTTTTCACCATTTTAAAAAACATCATTTCAAAACAAATCATTATTTTTCCCACTAAACAACTACTTTACCAATTTTAAAAACAACAACCAAATACTTTTACATCGTTTTCCGTTTTAGAAAATTACTTTTAAAAAACACTACCAAACACATTACATTTTTTAAAACATCATTTTCATTTTTAAAAATAGTTTTCAAAAATACAATTTTAAAAACGATACCTAACGCGGGCTAAAATTTCAATTTAATGACAGCCATTGAATCGAAGAGTTTGTACATGAGAAGTTTTTAGTGTATAATAGGCCCAAATTCTATATAAAAAAAATGAAAAAGAAAAAAGTCCAAATCTGTTAAGGTTTATTTGAATTGGGCCGAGCCTGTTTTTATCCCAAAGACAGGCCCAAAACCCATCTGAAGGGAAGAAACTACCCCCACAGTGCCGCCGTTTTATCGATTATTCCCAAATCATTAGAAAATATATTTTAAAATCCTTGTGAAAGATTTAAAATTTTATAACCAATTCTTATTACATCAAGATGATAGTTAAGTAATTATTTTATTCAATTTTGGCTGTCAAGAAAAAAAAAAAACTTTATAGAAAAAGATTTTTCAAAGAAATTAGAGAAATGTGTACAGCTAGGAGGGAAAATTTCGCAGCAATCCCTATACTTTAGTGAAAAGTCACTTTTTATTAAGATTCTATCAACTTTACTAATGTCATATTTTACTTTTTCGCTTGGCCCTTTTTATTTGTTTTATGTGCTCATAATTAAATGTGATCTTCATCGCTCCCGATCATATAAACTTGAATTTTAAAATAAAATATAGTCAAATTTATGTCAAATATTAAAGAAAAAAAAAAACTTGAAAAGTTCTATAAAATTAGAAGCGATGGATATCTAAAAAAAAAAAAAAAAAGTTTGTGTGCACTTCTTGTTTTGCTTTCTCCTAACTTTTTTCAAATGCACGTAAAACACTTACTCGCATAAAAAAAGAGAGAAAAAATGAATAAATAATTAGATTTGTTTAATGAAAAATGGAACAAATAAATAAATAAATTCTAAAAAATTATTAATTTTAATATTGATGTGTCACAAAATATTAAAATTTTTAAATTGAGTTTAGAATTAACAAAAAATTTATATATACCATATTTGAATGGCTCACAAGTATCCTTGTTAAAGCATGTGCTCCAAAATGGATCTATATATAAGTTGATCGGATTGCAAAAAAGTGAGCATACTTTTAATCGGGAATTATAAGTTTAGGCACTCTGAGATCATTCTTGTCTTTTATATTAGTATTTATATCATCGAGTAAAGACTAAATTATTATTGTTGTTTATTTATAACAATGAGTTCAAAAGAGATTAACATGATTCAAACTCATAATCTCATTGATGTAAAATGTGGGGTTAACATTTCCGCATTTATAAAATTTGATAATCAATAAAGTTAATTATAATAAACCTCATGAGATTGACACAATGGTATACTCTGTCCACAACAAACTCTTTAGGTAAAATCATCTTTATAAATTGTCTCGTAAGGAGAGAATACCCAATGAGTTAAATATACATGACTAATCGTCAACGTGTGATCGTAAAGGCAAGATCAGCATCCCCAATTTTTTACCTAATTTTCTTACATAATTTTTCAACCTTTTGATTAACATGCATCGGAAGGCTGAGATTAATTATTGAATACCGCACGGTCCCAATCCCACAACCAATAACGACATATATTCACATTCTTTCTATTGAAATATAGTGGTTCACTATATTATTTTATCTTTTTATTTTCCATACAACATAATTTTTTGAAAATGATAGCATAAACCAATGAACATGGATCGCCTCGGAACAGGTCAAACACAACTAGTCAACAATTACATAATCAGTTTGAAATTTCACCAATGGCTATGCTCAACAAATATATGATGAATAAACTTTCATTTCTGACCGATCGATGAGATCAGAAAAATCTATTTGTAAACAAGACGGATATTAGTTCTAAACAATCACCAACAATAACGCTTCCTAAGTTGTATTAATCGCGAGGATCACACAATTATTTAATCATACAGATGAATGGTAACAGCTAATGAAGTTGTTGATTTAAGGATATGATTAATCGGAGAAAAAAGCCATGTTACCTGAAAAATGAAACCTTATCGAACAGCAGGAGAGCATTGCATACTTGCATGATTGAGGTTCACAATTATGCAAAATCAATAGACTTCTACATGCCACTGCTTGTTCTTCTTCAGTTGCAAAAGCTTCTGATCCCAGCTTTCTCCTCTCCGCTCTGCCACTCTCTTCAGCGTTTCCTGGATCCCCGGCATCATTCCCTTAAGCCCACAGAAATATATATGGGCACCACCATCCAACATTTTGAAGATTTCATCACTGTATTCCTCAATCTTATCCTGTACATACATCTTGCCTCCGCTCTTGTTCTTTTGTTCTCTACTGAGTGCTTTATCATAACGGAAGTGATCTGGGTAGTCCTGAAGATACCTGGTAAATTCATCGTCATATAGGAGACTGTCAACGTTGGCCACCCCAAGGAAAAGCCACGCAAGGCCACCAAACTTGTATGTAGGAACAGATTCCATGAACATGCGGCGGAGGTAGCCTCTGAATGGAGCTATACCAGTGCCGGTAGCAATCATTATGTGGGTAGCATTAGGATCTAGTTCAGGCAGAAGCATAACCTTACCGGAGGGCCCTGCCAAGATATATTAGGACAGTTATTGGCATATAAGATTTCAGTTTTGATCACCAAAAATCAAAATACTTGAATAATTTGAATGCCAACGTACATTGAAAACAAACAAATCTAAACCATCCCCAAACGGATAAGATCAGCATTATATGATTAGATTAAAAGACCCAATCTATTGTACAACCAGAAGAGCAAAACAACCATGACAAATCGACAATGAAGCAGGGTGGCATGAACAAAGCAATTTAGTTAAAGAAGAGAAAATACCAGCTTCGGACAAGAACAAACTCATAAGTCATAAGTATGGCTTATGGAAATTTGTACTAAATCTGAGTATTATAAAGGTAAATAACATTAGGGTAGCCATAACAGGTAACTTTAGGTTGAATCTATGGAATTTTAATGAAAGATAAATTGATAAAACGAAACCAACAGAATGCCATTCAAAGACAGTTCAGTTAATTGAACTCTTGAGGACATGAAAGAAAAAATAAGGGAGTTGAGGACATAGTTCAGTTCATTAGAACTCAAGAGGACATGAAAGCAACAGAAAAGAAATTGTGGACCTGCAACTCAACCTCTTCTAGGGAAAGGGAAAATTAAAAAAGTAAGCGTATAAAAGCTTATTAAATTTTACAGTCACAATTTGTTTGCATGTGAGACATACAAACTGAAGTTCCAGTAAAGAATTTTTGGCTAGTAGATCTGAGCCAAGCCAGTGCATAAAGCAATTAAAGAGTTAAACTTTGTTGGTCTCACTTGTCTAAGATACTAGTACAACCAAATCTTATAAAAACTTATTTAAATATTTTGACTCATTAAAAGTTAATGTGGTAACATCTCAACAAATCAGCAAACATGTATTCAATGATATAAGTATGAAGGCTATTTTTATACAAAAATATACCTTTAATTTTCACATGCTAGTAGTCATCATACATATTTGGCTAGTTAATGTATTCACAATGCAATTTCCATTTGTTCGAGTTGTTTACTGTAAACGAAGCTAAATCTAGCCGATGGAAGTGTACATAATAGGTCCAAAGCACATGCAGTTTGCCTAGTTCTTATGGATCTTCAACCAAATTGATAGGATCTTACCTGTGATTTGAACCTTGTCTCCAGGCTTTGAGTTGCACAGGTAATTGCTGCAGATACCATTCTTTGAAGGATCCTCCTTTCCAGTCTCAGGGTCATAATACACAGCACGACGAACACATAAACTTGCTGTCTTTCCATCAAAGGAGTCCCCATACCTAGTTGATGCAATGGAATAAAGACGAACATTGTGGGGAAACCCAGGTTTCTTTGGGTTTTCACCCTGTCATGCAAAGATGCATATAATTAGACACAAAATGCATAGAATTTGGTACAGAAATCACAACTTACAAGACAAGAAACAAGGAAAAAGAAAAAAGAATACAACAACTTGAAGACATAAGGTTGGTGGGCTCTATTTGATCTGCCAGACCCAGATATTACAAGTACAATTATTAATTTATTATCTTAATCATCAACAATATATTATGTTGACAGTGACAGTCAAGAAAAATACTCCCATGACAATTTTGAAAATAAATCAGTTGATTAGACAACAATGCCCATTAGAAGGGTATATGAATGCTTTTAATACAAGTTCCTTTCAATAATGAGATCATTTAAGAATAACAATTACCTATTAAAAGCATGGCAGACATAATAGGAGTATCACTAAATAAAGCAGACAACTTACAGGAGGGATGACACCATAACTCTGTCCTTCCCAGTAGGGAACATTTCCATCATGATCAATCACAATATGGCAAGTCTCTCCTGGAGCTTTTGGGCCTACAACCCTCTCAACAGAAACAATAGTAGCTGTGTATGGTTCCTTGGGCTTGTATAAATTCAATGGGGGTTCTTTTGCATCCTCCAGCTCTAAAGGTGAAACAGCAACCTTGGATCTGCTTGCTTGCTGCACTGACATGCATACTGCATATCGATTTCTTGACTGTGAATTCCTTGATTTTAGGTTCACAGCTAACAGAGTAGCCCATGATTTGTCAGCAAATCTTACATTCTGTGTCTGCAAAAAAAAAAAAAAAAATCAGATTTGATTCCTCATATGCAGAATAAAGGTGATAAAAAATGTTTATCACCAACATAATGCAATTTCAACTCAGCACTTGCACCGTAATATAACTGAAAGCAACAAACAATTGCAAGAAACCAAGGGGAGCTCAAATTTACACAGAAGTTCAATGAGCAGATGCCTTTTAAATACTTAACAGGACAAGGAAATTATTTAGAGTGTGAATTACAAATGAGGTCCAGGTGCCTAAAAAACTGTAAATAGTGAACAGATAAAGAAAACATTTAGAGAGCCTGAACAACAGATGAAGTTTGATTATTAGGATTAAATGGCCTGATTCTGTCAATATTGTTCAAAATATAAGACCAAGATCACATACATACACACATCAAGAACAAGACAGAGAAACAAACTGTGTTTTAGCATACAGCATAAGCAACCATCTTATTAGAAATTGTGAGATTTAACATTGAATTGTCATATCAAAATTAGTTTTTACGCCCAATACCAGTTTAAAGGGCATTTCCCCAGATACATTTATCAAATGAAGCAGCATTAGAAATACAAGTAGAATGTGCAAGTTTGATCGAACACAACAAAACAAATCCAGAAAGGCGCAACGAATGAGGCAAACACTTATTTAGTTATTACCAATACTTCCATTCTCTGTCGATGGCAACTATGTTCGTAATCATCTCCCAGAACCCAAAAACTGATAAACCTCAAGAAAACATAAATAATAGCTGCTTCATGCCACCACATCCAATAAAATGGAACAAACATGCATAAAACAGCTAGAAAATGAACTATTGGGTATTAACACAAGTTCAATACCAAAAACACTTGCATGTTGCATCGATCAAATATATAAATAATGATTTGAACTGCATTGACTCGTACTATGAATGTGAAAATAGCAGCTTAATCTATTAATTCATCAGAAAATAAAAATAAAATGAAAATACCTTAAATAAAGAAGTTGTGAGAGTAGAAGAATCATTCCCAACAGGAACAGCGAAAGAAACCTGAAATAAAATCAATTACATCTTCATTATCAAAGAAATCACGAGGAATTCATATCTTGCAAAGTTTTCAATAAAACCATTAACTGATCATCTCAGTAAGCAAACACTACAGAGAGTGAAGATCGCGAGTGTTGTTACCTGAGATACAACAGCCAAGTGAGACATAATCAGATCAGAGAGAGAGAGAGAGAGAGAGGGAGAGAGAGTCAAACAAATTTTCAGATATTTGACGTTGAAAAGGAAGATGGTAATTATAGAGAGATTAGGGAGAAGCGATTAGAGGAGTTGTGTTGGATTTTGTGATCCTTTCGGGAGTTGCAAAAGACACCTTTGGCTTTTCGCCCTCGCTGTTCGCTAATTGCTACTCTAATCTTTTATTATTTATTCATTTCTTTTGATATAGGTTCATTAAACATATTCAAATTACTCATATCTCCCTCTCAAATATTGAAATTGCATTCGAAAGACGGAAATACGTTTATTACGGTAATCCGCCTATGAACCATTGAAATTGCACTCAGAAGACGAAAATTACATTACTATATTTCTTTTGAAATTTTTTTTTTGATATTTTACTGATTTCTTTCGATTTTCCTATTTTTTATTAATTCATTTATTTTATCGCATTCATATCCAGGACACAAGGAAAAATTTGTGATTTGGGGAGCCAACATATAGAACATAGGGTTAATTGCACTAACACCCCTACTTGTAGATGAAATTTCACGCAATGGCAACTGTTGCTTTAATACCACAAACATCCTTTGAAATACATTGACTACAGTCTTGACTCGCGGCTCATTTAACGTTAAAAGGGTCAAAAATACATTTTAAAGGTTGTCAATTTTTATTTTTTTTGAAATATTAGAGTTGTCAAATGAACTATTTAAAAGGTACAATATGTAAGGAATGAAAATAAATATATCAATTAAAAATTGATAATGATTAGGATGGGGATGTTTTTAAACACTATAACTCCTCCCTCCTCTGATCCTCTCTCTCCATTTTTCTTCTTTGGTAATCAATTCTATTATATAAGTCTTTCTTTTATGAGTTTATCTTTATTTTCTACTCACATTCATATCTTTTAGTTGGGTGTTTAAAGTTTGTTGGAGAATAGAATTGATTAAAATTCAAATCTAAATACCTTTAAAATAATATATTGATTAATTGATTATAAACAGTAGAATATATTATAGAGTTTTGAGATATGATTCTCATTTTTGCTCAGGTCTCTTCCATCTTCTCGATGAAAAACAAAATATAAAAATTAATAAAACAAAATAAAATGAAAAAGAACACTATCATCATATAGCATCAGCTTTTGAACTCTAAAAGAAAATTTGTATTAAATTTAAAGTACAGTAAGAAGAGATGAAAAACTCGGGCTTGTTTAATATTTCATGAGAGAGAGGTTAAAGAGGAGAGAACATAAGGGAAGAGATGAATTAATAAATGAAAAGATATAATAGTGTGGTTTGCATGAAATTTTATGAAAAGCAAGGGAAATTTAGTGCTTTTTAACTCACGGATAAATGAGTAGTCAAGACGGTGGTCTACAGATTCTAGGGGTTGTTTATGCAATTAAAGCAAAAATTGTTGTTGCATGCAATTTCACCTAAAATTAGTGAGTTAGTGCAATTAACCCTAAAAGTTAAAAAGTACATTTAGATAACCAGTTTTATAAAGAATATATGGTATTTTCTATAATCTAATAAACACGTTGGTTAGAGATTTATAAAACAACTTCACTCCTATTCCAAATGAGTTTTTGGATTAAAAATTTGAAACAAATGGTATTACTCTTAAAAGAATATAATCTTGAGGTGCCCAAAAATTAGTAAGAGTGAAAAAAAAAAATATATATATATATATATTAAAAACAATCTCTGAATTAAAGATGTTAAAATACCAAAAACAAATTGAAATATACACTACTAACATCTGCAAGTAGAGAGGGCAAAATGGGTATAACAGAAATTAAACCACATGTATGAAGGCAGCTAAGACTCTTAGGAGAGGGATTTGGTTAGGCGAGATGATAAGAGAGTCCTTTGCCTAACCCCAAAAGGCCAAAATTAGAACAATACTTTTTTTTGTTTTTTACTAAATGACACTTCATCAAGGACTCATAAGGTTAACCTAAATTCAAAGTCGGCCCTAACTTCAATTTTTTTTAATACAATATTAGAATTATGGGTTTTTATCATTACTCTCTATCTTGATCACTATTTTGGTATTAAAAAATAAAAAATAATAATAACAAACAGATTGAGATTATTTTGAAGTTTAGTAATTAAAAATTTTATAACTAATTTTTAAGCCATTTTTTAAAATACCAATTATGGTCATGCGACTTGAACTTTGTACATTATCTTTCTAAATTAACATTTTTTACCACCAAACCACATTGGATGATAATAATTAAAATTGTATTTAATTATATATATCTGAGATGATGTCTAAATTAGGGATAGGTTCTTAGCCATTGGATCAATCCAATGGCCAGAAACACAAATTGTGTCTTTTTAAAAAATTAATTAAAAAATGGTGAAAAGCTGAAAATGTTGAGTGTAAAGGTGGTTTTGTCAAACTTACTCTCTCTCTCTCTCTCTCTCTCTCTCTCTCTCTCTCTCTCTCCATTTCTTTTAGCATAGCAAAAATGGAAAACTCTTTAAACTACAAATCTGGTGATGGAAACATCTAATTTGAACTCGGCGAAGATGAATTTTTCATTCAGGTACAAAATATCCACTTTCTTCTTCTTCTCCCACATTCACAGCTTCTCTCTTTCTTTTCTTTTTCTTCTTTTTCTCCCACATTTTCCATTAAGGTACAAAATGGATTTTCATCTGGATTCATGTTAAATATTTCTCTGAAATTTGTGACTTTTATGTTAAACATTTTTTGCTATTTGTGATTTTTTTTTTTTACTTGACAAATATTGAGAACTCAACCTAGCTCAAGGTCTGCTTATTGCTCCATTTTTAGGTTCTGAAGCTTATGGTCGTCTTTATAATTATCCCGTTTACTGTTCCAGACAAAGATTTGAAGTAATTTTGTTATAATTTTTTTTTTTTTTTACGTAATGCTTTTGTGTGAGTTTAGTAATTTTTTTTTTTTTTTTGCTAATCATGGTGACCTATATTTTTTGTGTTGATTAGTGGTATTAAGCAAGTAAAATAAAAATAATGTTTTTGTGGTATTTTTGAGTTTAACTAATTTGATTTGTATGCACTAGTGTGTATTGAGCAAGTAAAATGTTTTTTTTTTTTTTCTTATGGGTTCATGTTATATATTTCTTAGCAATTTGTGACTTTTATGTTGAACATTTCTCGCTAGTTGTGATTTTTTTGAGTTTTAAAAAAAATGTTCTAAGTTTCGATAATGACCATTCATTGGCATAAGGTTGCTGGGTTGAGTCTTTAAGGTCTTTCCATGGAATTATTTATGCAATTGGAGAATGAACTGCAAAAGTTTTGACTAGAAAATGGTTGTTGAGTGATTCTTATTGTTGAGTGATTCTTCAACATAGAGTAAGGGAAGTCTTGGTGTAGAGTGTGAGGCTTTTAGTAAGTCCGAGCAAGGAAAGTCATGGCAAAAGGCGTGAGATCTCTAGTAAGTCTGAGCAAGGATACTCTCTAAAGGCATGCGATGTGTCTCGGTTAGAGAGTAGACAAGTTTATCTTTAATGGGAATAGATATGAATAATATCCAATAGATAGTGATACATTAGAGTTGGTCACTTTTGAGGGTGTACTCATATTTAACTAGTGAAAAACATTTTGTCGATGGTTGTGGAATCAACCCGTGGACTTTTCCTCTTCGGAGGTTTACCACGTTAAAAATATCGTATATCAAGTTTCTCTTTCCTTATCTCTTTGATATTTGTTTTATTTGTTGAATCAACATTTGTATCTTGTATCTTTGTAAATGTTTAAACATTGTATCTTGTGATATTCTATAACAATTTGTAAAACTTTACTTAGTGAATTTACTTTGTAATATTTAAAGTACAACTTGTGGAATTTACTTTGCATTGAACTTACTTTTATATAAGATACATTGTCTCTTGTTGTATGTTGTGTGGACTAAGGGTGGTGAATCAAGCTTACATGTGATTATTGTTTTCTCATAACAATCATATTAATGGTTAATTTGTATGCTCACCAAGGTTTTGACAAAAGTATCAAAAGAGTTTTTAAAATTAGAGTGTCAACCTATTCACCCCCCCTCCCCCCTCCTAGGTTGTTTAGTATAACCTTGTAGGTATTTTCAATAACTTGTATTTAAAGAGTTACATTGAATATCCTTGTAATACATTTAGAGTTTGTGCTAATGACATTTGAATCAATATAAGTGTACATTTATTTGTTTCTTATCAATTGTTCAATTTCCATATACTTGTATATGTTTGATTGATTAGTATATCATTTTATTGTTGGTTATTGTTTATAACTTAGTCTAAGCATTTAAACTTCGATATATATGATTAAGTTGTGTAGTCGAGCAATCTAGAGGGATAAATATTTCACATTCAAATATTTGTTGAAAAGGGAATGAAATTATGAGTTGACAAGGGAATGAAATTAGGAGACAACACATTCACCCCAAACCCCACCCCCCCCCCCCCCGGCGTTTGCTTTAGGTCAACTAACATGTACTTGAGATTTTTCAATTTGTATCAGAGTAGGTCGCTAGACGTTATCTTGCGAGATTCAAGTGGAAACACTTTTTTTTTTGAAGCCATGGTTGTAGTGGATACACTTTTTTTTTTGAAGCCATGGTTGTAGTTGAGAGGTTATGACCGAATGAGCATCAAATTTTAGGCCACCACTCTTGAAAGGGCCTAACTACGGTTTTTAGAATATCCGAATGAAAGCATACATCTACTCAATTGATGAAAGAGGTTGGATGATGGTAGAAGAAGAATATTCTCCACCAAACAAAATCCTTGAAGATGGAATCGTGGTATCAAATCATCACCGAGCGGTGAACACTATCTTCGGAAGAGTTGATAGTAGCAAATTCTCCTACATTCAAAACTATAAGACTGCCAAAGAAGCATGAGATGCTCTATAAGTTACCAATGAGGGTACTTGTTGGTTGCCAAATAGACAAACAAAAATAATAAAAACCTTGCAAGTGCACAAATCGTAAACGATAGCACAGCGGTTAAGAAAGGATCGTTCCCACGAAGAATTAATTACTTACTAAAATAATGAGTTTATATCTAAAACACTCTAGGACTCTAATCTAACTAAAAATATATAAACAAAGACTCTAACTCACACACATGAATGGCGGGTTTTGATTTGATTAATAAACTAGAGAAAATTAAATAACAAGAAATAAACGTAGCAGAAAATCTAATAAGGAAAAATATATGGAAAAACACTAGTTAGAGCCTCTTATCCACCACTAAACAATCAACCAATCCATAGACAATAATGAAGTTAACAAATAATCAAACATGATGAAGATATTCACGACAAGGTGTTGGCATCCCACTCGAGTCGTATATATTCTCTCTTAGTTAGTTTGTAGGTTGCATGACATCTACATAAATACTTATATCCCAAATTATAACCTAGCATGGTATCTACTTAGATTTAATAATTTGAATTCATTAAAAACAAAGAGAATATGAATATCACATGAACCCTAAAACATGGTATCTATCATAGGTAATTCATGAATAAATTTCCCTTAATTGGACTTTATTTCAATCAATTGTTGCAACCAATGATAGATTCGTATGGTGTCCGACTTGTATCCTTACAACATAGATTCTATAATAAAATAATTACGCTCTAAGGTGATCAATCAAAGAAACATAATAATGGAATAACAATTCTTATGGAGAAATTGAAATCATCATGCATGGAAAATAATACTTCATTAAACAAAACTTGTCTATGGAATTGAATTCATGTTTAGGGCTTCAAGTTAGCCCTAATTAACAAGAAAATTAGCTAGACATAAAAACTAAAAAAATAAATAAAAACATCTAATCTAAAGAAAGGTAGAAGAAGAGAATGTCTTGAGTCTTCAATCTTGAACAAAAAAACCTCCTCCTTTTGAAGAAGCTTTTGGTATTTATAGGTGTTTCTCTTGTAGATTCCCAATTTGCTTTATTGTAGGAGACACATCAAGTAAGAAGATGATTTGAACAAGGAATGATAATTCTTTCCTAAATCGAGTCTCCTGTTTTGATGATTGACTCCTAATTTGAGTTTAGGAAGTTTCCCAAACATGTTTTGATCTCTTAAAGTCATTAGGATTTGATATGGGAAGCTCTGGGACGAATTTGGCCCAATTCGGAGTTGAAATCCGTCAAAATTACGTATGATCGCTCCCTAGACCGCTTCGAAGGAAAGTTGTACATCCAGCGGTCTAATCACAATATTTTTCTGCTATTTGCCACTGCCCATGCAATGTGCACGTCCAGCAATCTGGCCTGCGGTAGGCTTTTCCAGTTTTGATCTTCGGTTACTAAATTAGCTATAACTTTCTTTAGAAAACTTGGATTGACGAACCGTGAAGTGCATCATAAACTAGACTTCCGAGGCTTTTCGAAAACATATAGATCTCAATCTGGTTCGATCTGAGGAGGGAGATATGGTCTTCATAAGTTAGAAGTGCTGCAGATGCATTTCTCCGAACTTCACTAAAAATTACCTTTTTGTCATCAAATTCACTCCAAGAGCTATCTTCTACACAAACTCAACAAATACGTTAAAATATTCAATTATACTCAAGAATATAACATAAAACATAGGAATTAAGGGACTCAAATATCAACATTTATCGACCTAATAGTACTGCGGTGGTTCGCAAGTCTAGGCTTCAACTTCTCACAACTCATTTGAAACTTTACAAATGGGAGAGAATGATACGTTCAAGACTTCTTATATAAACATCTTAGTATCACAAATCAATGTTAAGTGCTGGGAGTTCTAATCTCCAAGGAGAGGATCAATTAAAAAATCTTGAGGTCATTGCCGAAAGGATTTAAGCAAAGGTGACGGCCATAGAAGAAAACAAGGATGTTGACAATCTAAACACGATCACGAACTTGATGTCCACATGAAGAACCTAAGCTACCCTTACAAAATATCCAATTGTGGTTTGTCACAAAAATAAGTCAATCACAAAATAGTGGGACTTACAACCCCTGATCCAAAAAATAGTGCGTAGAAAAATAAAACAATCCAAACAAGGTTGGATAAAATGACGCTGCAAAAAAAGAGTTAAGGGGTCGAGAGTTTTTAAGAGTTTGGCAAGGTGTTGACGATTTGGGATTGATTTTTATTTGCAATGAAGTGATTAATTTTAATTTCAAATTGCTAGAGAAGCAACGTTTGATAATATTGTGTTGGAAAGGATGAGCCTTTTCCACTACCCAAGTTTTGCATTGCATGAGTGCTATGGTCATGTTTCATGAATCCAACTACCCTTATCTCTGCAGCAACTCCACAATTTGATATTGAGAACAAGGTTAGTGATATTATACTTGAAAGAAATCATCTGTTGATTCCAATATTCACTTAACACAACAGTGAATGACATGCTTAGCAAATGTACTCCAAAGTGTCACAACAACATCAAACCCAAAACCATCATACATCATTCTCTTACATTCACATCAATCAATCACCATTTTTCACTCTTCAAACAAAATTACGTACAACATCTATGTGTCTTTAAATTTACACATATCAATGTTTGCTAATCCATTGATGGTTTTGGGGTTTCTGGAAGTCATAAAGGTGCATTATATTGAAAAGCAATGTGGTTACAGCTTTTGTGTTGAGGATTTGGGATTGATTGCTATTTGCATAATGTAAATTAATTGTTAAAACTTTGGTGTTTAGAATTTTGTTGAAAAGCCTTGTGGTTACAACTTTGGTGTTGAGGACTTGAGATTTATTGTTATTTGCATAATGCTACGTTAGAAAGGGAAATTCTACTGAGCCTCTTCATCTACCCAAGTGTTGCATTGTAGGAGTGCTACAGTCAAGTTTTCATGGATCCAGCTACCTGTATTTCTACAGCATCTCCACAACCTATGTTCGATATTGAGAGAAAGGTAGAGTTTCCAAACTTGACTGAAGCCGAACCGAATGCTTTAGCTAATTAGCTTGACTTCTCATTCCTCATCGCAGCTGCAAAAGCTCTATGCCCATAACCTCTCTTTGATATTGACAGCCTTTTTGAGTTTCTAAACCTGCCTAACCTTGACTTATAGTTCCTCAATAATGGGATCTATCCCAAGATGCACCATTATCTTATCTAATATTCATCGATGTTGTCCATGTGATACCATACTACTCTCATGCCTAGTACATATATTATGCAGCCAATTCAGAAATACTACTTATATGCCTATTACATATATGAAACCTTATGTATTCTCATATGAATCATTACACTTAGAATTTATATCAACATAGTTTTATAGTGAAGGCCATTTGTGTCATTTCCTTTTACAAACATGGTTTTGTTCAAGGAAGGTGTTTCGTTGTTGTTGACAAAACCAATACCCATATAATCATTAGGCTTCTTCCCATATCCAATCATGATATTAAGCTTCTCTGACCCCGAAGTCAATTTGGCAAGTGACTCTCTAGCTTCTTTGAGTTCTCTTTTCAACATGTCATCATTCTCTTTTCAAGAGTACAAGTCAAGTGATATACCTTTAAAGCTCTTGATCTTGAAGCATTTGGGATACTAGGAAGCTTTCCAAACACGATCATGAACTTGATGACCACATGAAGAACTTAAGCTACCCTTACAAAATATCCAATTGTGGTTTGTCATAGAAATAAGTCAATCATAAAATGGTGGGACTTACAACCCCTGATCTATAAATTATTGCACGAAAAAATAAAAGAACTCAAACAAGGTTGGATAAAATTACATCGCGAATAAATAGTTAAGGGCTCAAGTTTGTAAGAGTTTTGCAAGTTGAATGTATGATGCCATAACTCATTTCAATGTTGTTAACTATGATAACCTTAAAGTTTTTATTGAGATGATGAGACAATATGGTCTGAGTATAAAACCCCCATAGTTTTCATGAAGTTAGGGTTCCACTTCCCAAGTAGGAAGTGGAAAACATCTGTAGTGCAATGAAGGGCCACGAGGAGGCATGGGAAAAATATGGATGTTCTACATCTCCATACAGTTGGAAAAATAGGAGAAAATGATATTGATTAATTTCTTAGTTAACTGTCCCAAAGGTAGCATCTTTATTGAGTCAGTTGATGTTTGGACATATGAAAAGACCAATGAGAAGATGTTTTAGCTGCCAAGTAATTTCTAAAAAAGGATGGGGTAAACAATGTGGTTCAAGTTGTCATCGATATTGTTTCAAACAATGTTATGGATGATATGAATTTTGTTTTATTTTTGCATTATACTTATTAATTTATCTACCTTTGAATTTGTAGATATGTACTAATGTATTTGTTTCCAATTACAGAGATATTAGAAGAGGCTAAATATCTCACGTTGTTCTAGACACCATGTTCTGCTCTGGAAAATATTTTCAAGTTGTCCAGCATGAATAGTATCAAACCCTTTTGGAAGTTAGGACACAATTGGATAATAAGAATATTTTTTTGACCATCGGATTGTTTCTGTGTGATAAATTTTTGTTTTCCAAAAGAGTATCGATATTTGCACCCCCTTAAAAATTGTATGTGCATCCCATTTTGTATGTACATCTCCTCAAAAAATTTTAAAAGATTAAATCTTGTAAGCACACTCCATATATTACCAAAACTATCTTTTCTTTTAATTTTAAAAAATATTATAAATAACGAAATTATAAAATTATTTATATATATATATATATATAAACTTTCAAGTGAGAGGTTCTTATTTTAATTTCGGTAATAATATTGATAAAATCATACCGATTTTTATGAATTTTGATATGAATTTGTTTTTGTATGATAAATTTAATGGAATCTGCATAAGAATAAAATTTGAGAATTTTTCAAGCAATAAAACTATTTATCCTTATTTTTTTAAATATGAAGGCATTAGAAAATGGGAGAAATATAGGAAAATTAAAAAATATATAGTTTTAATACTTGAAAAATTCTCAAAGTTTATTCATAGGTAGATTTCAATAAATTTATCATTCACAAAAAAAAAAAAAAAAAAAATTCAAATTAAAATTCATAAAAATTGATGTGATTTCACCAAGATCCTTACCGAAATTCAAGTTATATATATATATATAGTCTTTCTATTGTCAGTTCGAACTGATATAAAATATATCAGTTTGAACTGATATAAAATATATCAGTTCCTTGCATGTGGACCATTGGATTTAAAAGATATTTTGACAAGTGCATACAACCAAGTCAAAGCATATTCGAAATAACAATAGAAAGACTGTATATATATATACAGTCTTTCTATTGTCAGTTCAAACTGAGATAAGATATATCAGTTCCTTGCATATGGGCCATTGGATTTAAAAGATGATGTGACAAGTGCATGCAGTTAAATCAAAGCATTTAAATCCAATGACCCACATGCAAGGAACTGATATATCTTATATCATTTCGAACTGACAATAGAAAAACTGTATATATATAACCGCACTTCTCCCAAATTTTTCGCTGGAGGATTGTACTGATGCAACTTCACCGAAGTCACATGGATTCTCTTGCTGATGTGTTGATTTACCATCAAAATATTTCTACATCCATCACGTATGAAATAGTTAGAAAGAAAAAAAGTTAAAGGGTGCTGTTTGTGAAGTATTTCAGGTGCCAAGCAACCCATCTTCGCCGTTTGTGTTGGGCTCATTCTTCTCACTCAAATCACAAAAACTCAACATGTGATCACGGCTAAAGAGATGAATTTCCATCTCACAAATTAAGTGGGGGAGATGAGTTAATTTGTTGTTTTTCTTTATTATTTTTTTTCCTTTTTTTAATTTGATTTAGTTAGTTTTAAATTAAAAAACGTAAAATAGTTATAAGAAATTATTATATTTTTAATTAAAATATAAAAAAAAATTTAATGTAGGAACTGCTTTAATTGTGATCTTCATATGAATCAAAAAGCTTGTTGCTATTGTGGGATGGGTCATTTGGTTCTTCTTCTTCCATATCAGCATAAAAACTTTTGTTGGTTTCATCCAGATATTTACAAAAATAATCATCATCAAAGTTGGTACTAATTCATGGTTGTATATTAAACAAATCATGTTCACCTCACAAGTCAAAACAATCCACATATTCAAAATAATAATCATCAATGTATAATTGCACAGAGAACACATTAATGTAATAATATTCACCAAAAAAAAAAATTTGATACATAACGAAGTTACATCCAAAGATTACATGATCTGAGCCAATATAGTGTTATATAATTATGGGATGCTTGGCAATAAATAATAATAATAAATTAAAGAAAAACAAGTACTTTGAAAAGTAAATCACTCTTGAAATACACTTTGAGGGAAACAAAAATATTTGAAATACTTCCCAATCGATTTGCATTCCTTAAATACTTAAATATATATATATATATATATATTGCATTTCTGAAAAAAAAATGAAAATATTTTTGAAATTAGTATTTAGAAATTTAGAATGGAAGTAGGGTTTGAGAAAATAGAAAGGGTTTTATGATATATGTAAAAATCAAACAGATAATAGAAAACTTTAATATTTATATTTACCTATAAACTATTTAATCATTTTAGTAATTCTAATCAAGGGTAATGGATTTTAAAATAAATAAATAAAACTAATTTTTGATGTACCCTACTATTTCTAAAGGGTGCAAATATCGCCACAATATTTCTTAATGATAAATTTTTGTTTTCTAAAATTCTGAACCGGCAATAACCCAGCCCAATAATCCAACCTACAGAGTCAATGAATTAGGAGTCTCAATTAAAAAAAATAACTCTTGGATATTTGTAAATTTAGTTTCTAATAATATTATAATATGAATTGTGTTAATAATTGAAAATATATATGAGAATTTACATTTATTTTTCAATTATACAATACCTATATCAATATATTGAATGAATACAGAATAAATACATATATATATATAATTAATTATATATATAGAAATTTTCTTATGAGAAAACCCTGATAGAATTATATAAGGACATTGAATGTGACCCACTCATTTTACATACTTTGACTTGGTATGTATGCACTTGTCAAATCACTTTTATAAATGAGTGATTCACATTCAATATCCTGATAAAGTTATATAAGGATGTCCTGATAGGAACGGGACCGTATATATATTTAATATCCGCCTACGCTACAGCAATTCGAATACGAGACATTAAGGGTTTATTTTTTACGTCGTACTAAATTGGATTAATAGACCGGCCAGTACTAATTTAATACTGTCCGGCGTTTCGAAAATCAATCTAAAAAGTTTACCTAATCCGATGGGTAGGCTTTATCTGGCCCATACTGGACTAATTAGTCCAATGTAAAAAGGTGAGACTGGGCCGGACTAATCAATCCGGTAGAAAGGTCAGACTCGATTTCTCTTGCACAAATTAAATAATATAGGATAAAATAAAATAAATAAGTAGTTAAAAGAAGACAAAAGCATCCGATATATATATATATATATTTATATATATATATAACTTTTCTATTGTTAGTTCGTCCTGCTATAAAATATATTAGGACAGAGAATGTGGATCATTAGATTTACAAACTTTGACTCAAAGTGTATGTAATAGATCGCTTCTTTCAAAGCACGCCCCGTTCACTCCGCTCGTAACAATCCAATAAGTTCGCCGGGTAAAAAAATATTAGACATTCCATCTTCTGAAACCAACACTTTTGATGTTATTTGACATACAATAATTTCGATATGTCTATTATGGATTTGGACCCCCTGGGATCGATAAACCTTTTGGATCTTATTAACCAAAGAGATACGACTTTGCACTATAGTTAGCTCAGCACCAATTAAGAATCCCCAAGGAATACCAAGAATTCTTGTTATACGCGCGTTCCAACCCTCAACTCTTTTTTCTAAGTTCATCGATGTTGAATCAATCGAACGCACTTCTAACACTTGTTCTACTTTTGGAAGACCCTGCGTTATATTTTATCCATGGATCCCTTACTTATACTTATTCAATTGGAAAGATTGATCCAATTCCAAATTCACAAAAATTATGTTTCGTAATTTCATAATCCAAATTTGAAATTTCTAATTGACCCTTGGATACAAATCACGAGAATGGATATTCTTCCTCGAATCTTTCATTTGGAGGTAAAGGATTCAAATGAAATCCTTTTAAGAAATAAAGTTTTTGATCAGAATATGAATGAAACTGAAGAACCCCTTAACTATTAAGAGGATTAATAGAACGAATCGCACTTTTACCACTAAACTATACCCGCTACAATATGATTATTGTATAGAAATGGGACTTTTGTCGAACAAGGGAATCGGATGTAATCCATATAGGACAGAAATAAAAAAAAAATCATAAAATGCAAATTAGAGCTTAGAGTATTGACGTGTTTGTTAGGAGTCCTAATGAAATTAGGAAAAGAGGACTTATTTTGTTTAAAAATAAAATAAAAATAAAAAACGAAATTGAATAACTAAATCAAATAACAAATTTGGTTCTTGAAGGAGTTTGACATATGCATTTGTCAAAACTTCTCTATAATCTATGGTACACATTCGTTGTCCTAATATATTTTATATCATGACGAATTGATATTAGAAAGACTGTATATATATATATATATATACATAAATTCTATTATCAGTTCGAACTGACAAAAGTTATATCAGTTCCTTGTATATGGGTCACTGAATTTAAATACTTTATCTTGGCTATATGCACTTGTCAGTCAAAGTATTTAAATCCAGTGACCCACATGCAAAGAACTGATATAACTTTTGTTAGTTCGAACTGATAATAGAAAGACTGTATATATATATATATATATATATATGAGCATGGGCGAAGTAAGGAATTTGGCTTTAGAGGGGCCAACACAAATTAATATTCAATATCACGCATGAAAAATATATTAATATTTAAAAAATAAGTTGTTAAAAAAAACGTGATACCCATCAATCTTAAAGGTTGTGTCACTATATATATATATATATATATATATATTATTTTAAGAATTAAAATGTAACTTATTACTATTTTATATTTCAAAAATCATCTAGAATCAAATATTAATTTTTTTTTTTCTGTAATTAACAAACAATGTAGATTAAAACTCAAAGAACTGTATCAAGATACAATTAGTACTATATAATAAGATAGTAAGCCTCTAATATTTAGTTAGCTTTTCACCCTAAAAATATATTAAATAATAATGTATATTAGACTAGATAATAATGTATGAAATAATAGGAAATTATCTGTTATTATTATTTTTTTGATTAGAAATTAAAATCATGGAAAGAAAAGAGATTGATTTTGTATCATATAATCATGGGCAATAAAATAGAAAAGATATTTATTTTAATTAATATTATTAAAATAATATGATGACTCGAGATAATTTTATCATCTGTATATTATTATATCATAATTTTTCCATAATTAAAACTTGGAGTATTTTCATTAGTTGGAGTAACTTTTAAGTGAAAGATCTCTTACTTTATTTTTGGTAAGAACTATAATAAAATCACATTGATTTTTATAAATTTTGATCTGAATTTTTTTTTTTAAATGATAAGTTTAATGAAATCTACCTATGAATAAAATTTAGAAATTTTCCAAGCACTAGAACTATTTATCTTGATTTTGTTAAACATAAAGCATTAGAAAATTGGGAGAAATATAGGACAATTAAAAGAAAATAATTGTAGTACTTGAAAAATTTCTCAAATTTTATTCATAGATAGATTTCAATGAACTTACTTACAAAAAAAATAAAATAAATAAATCAAAATTCATAAAAAATCGAAATAATTTCATCATTGTCTTTATTGAAATTAAAGTACGGAAAAGTTAATATATATATAGTGGTTCTCTAATAAGGAGATCTTGAAATTATAAAATAAGGAGAACCACCCACAGCCACACATTCATATTAGGTGTGACTATTTGTTAATGTGTAGATGTGGGCTCAATATTGATGTGTGGTTGTGGTTGGCCTGACTAGAGAACCACCGTATATATATATATATATATATATATGAAACAAATATGATTTTGAACTCTTAAAAACGACTTGAAGACAAGGAGCATATATATAGGATGTTAAAATGATGCTACGACTCTTTGATAAAATATCAAAAGTTTTGCCTTGACCGATGTTTACCCACTATACGAACAACAGGTGTACATAGGTTTACCTGGGAAAATGAAGAACATGTTCTTCATAATCCGCTATACACCGAGGTAAGAATTGGGCGACCAAGGGGCGGTTGCTCTCGGGTTTAGAGAGCCGTTGTTCACCTGCTGTACGTACAGCGGCTGAACAGCGATGGAAAAAATCCATCAAGTGCCTCGTTGTAAGTAGGGCGAGCGTACAACGGGTAAGAGCAAAATTGCTCAATGCCTTTCATAGGCACTGCACATAGGGCGGCCTAATAGCAGGTGTACATAAACAATGCATCTTAAAGCCTAACATGTCATAGCATTTAACAAATAAGATTCAATCAATTAAACATGCGTGAAGAGAGTTCAAGAACATGAATGCACACATATAAAACTCACAACATACAAGAAGTATAGATATGCATGAGTTAAGTGTGTGTGCAACTAAGTCTCTTCTATGCAAGTAGGCACAAGTGATTTACCGTTGGAGTGCTTATCAACTTGAGGTCTTGAGAGGGCCTTTGTTGAACTTGATCACCAACAATAAAATGCCTAAGCTACATTTACATGTCAAACCCTAAAATGTGGTTTGTCACCAAAATAAGCCAATCAAACTTGAGAAATTTACAATATATATAGAGGTAGATTTTCTAGCTGATAGGAAACAAAGACAGGAAAAATAAGCTCTGCTAGGGTTTGATTCATGTCAACTGCATGGGTGACTAAGGTTTGGGCTGCTCATAGTTGTCCCGGCGGGCGGTGGCCAGTATCCGGCAATCCTTTCTCGGTGTACTGGTCATGTTCTCCTTATTTTTCTAGTTCGTCTACTACTATTATGTCTGATCGTTGGCCGTTGTTGTTCAGTTTCTTGAGGTTTGCTTTTCTTGCAGTGGTGGTTTCTGATTTTGTGGCCCCTTGCTACTATTCACCTACTATTCCGATACGGTTTGGTTTGGTTTGCTTCCGTCCCTTACAGCGGTAACCTTGCCGCTGCTGGTCTACTTTAGTTGCCACTACTGCTTTGCGGTTGTTCCGCTGCTGATCTGGTTTGGAGTACGCATCCATCCATTGTCACTACTGTTCCGTTGTTGTTCTGTTGATCCGCTGCTGGACTGGGTTGGTTTTCGCTTCCATTGCTTATGTGTTGTGGTGGCCGATTGTCTTTATTTGGGTTAGTTTTTCTTTGGTGTTTGTTTATTATTATTTTGTGTTTTTTTCTTTTACTGGTTATGTTGTGCTTGGTTCAGGACTTCTCTTACATTACATGGCCTTGTTGAGGATCCTATGTTTTCAAAGGCTTCTTTGAATTCCCCTCAATTTACGAGTTTTGCCCCTGTTTGTGGTAAGGGCATGATTCCTTCTAGCAGTGGATGGTGTAATTTGAGTACCAGGTTGTCTTCTATTCCTGTTTTGGGTAATGATCCAGGCAGGGTTGAAGGTTTGATTAAAAGACTTATTATGTGTTTTTATCCCATTCTTGTAGGTGGCAAGTCCTATGCGGATCTTTTGAAATCTCCTCAAGATTTTATTCAGCCTTTCTCTATGTCTGTTGTGCCTCTAAAAAATGGGGGATATGTGTCTTTTCGGGTTGATCCGGTGGCTTATCAATCCATACTTGATTTATGCAAGAATGTTCTCATCGGGCGTGTGGTTCTTTCTAGTGTTGAACGTCCTTGGAAGTTTACAAACCTTAAGGCTAAGCTTGGTAAGCTTTGGAAGATTTCAGCAGATTGGAGACTTATTTCCTTAGGGAAAGGCTATTTCCAGTTTATTTTGAAGTCTCCTAAGGACAAGATCCGGGTTTGGGGTTTGGGGTTTAGGGTTTGGGGTTTGGGCTCTGTTAATATGAAGCCAGAGATTCTCCGCCTTCAGCCTTGGGTTTCGAATTTTAATCCCTCTTTGCAGAAGTCCACTAATGTAGATGTTTGGGTTTTGTTTTATGATTTATCTTGGGAATACTGGCATCCAAAGATTATTTCTGATTTGGCAAGATGTATTAGAGTTCTGTTGATAATGGATAGAGCTATTATTGATGGTGATTTTGGTCATTTTTCTAGGGTTTTAGTGGATGTTGACATGTCCATATTGCTTCCATCCTTGGTCCTTTTAGAGAGGGGTGAGCTTCATAGCTCCTTCATTTCGATTGAGTATGATAACGTGTTTTTGCTCCGTCTGCTCTTCTAATGGTCATCTACCCAGTTCTTATCGTCGGAACAAACCAAAGGTTTCTATTGCTTGTACCGGAAAATCTACTCAGCCAATAACCGAGGTGTCTGTTGAGGAACCAGTTTTTCAGCCTATTCACACACGATCTTCTAATATGGTTTATCATCAGATAGATAAGTCGATCCATAAGGTCCTAGTATCTAATGCTTTCGCTTCTATTTCTCAAGACATAGGGTCTATGGATTCATTGGTAGTCCATTATTCAGTTTCTTCGAGTCATTCTTCAGCTTCGGTTTCGTCTTCCTTATGTAACTCTCATTTAAAAGCTTCTTCCACTATTATGGGATTATTTCCGTCTCCTTTACCTGATGTTCCTAATGTTCAGCAAGTTTGTAGCCTCTTGCCTCGTGGGGTTTCTCCTCATCCCTTTTTTATTGTTTTTTCGGGTGGTCCTTCTATGGAACCTTTATGATCAGGTGATCCCAGTCTGTATGTTGAGCGAATTTTTATGGAGCATGGGATCAGCTCTTCTTAGGTCTTACGATCGGAACCATCTATGACGGACTCTCATGCTGAGCTTGGTTTTGTTGTGGATGCTCCTTAGCCTACTCAGGTGGAAGCTGAGGTTTTGGATCTTAATAATGTTACGCAGATGAACATGACAATCAAACAAAGATTGGAGTCATATAAGTCTGAGTTTCGAACTCCCTCTAGCAATACCCATGATTAATATATTCTATTGGAACTGTCGTGGTATTTGGAACAACTCTTCGAAACGTGTTCTCAAAGATTTATGTTGTTCTTATCAGCCTTCTTTGGTTTGCATTTTAAAGCCCATGGTGGCTTTTGATTTGATTTCTGCTAGTTTTTTGTTTTCTCTTGTTCTTCATTTGGTGGGTGTGAATGACAAAGGTGGATTGATTCTGTCTATTTAGGTTTTTGGCTTGTGATTCTATTGCAAATACCAAAATTGTTTTGTGTCATGATCAGCATTTAACTGTCTCCATTTCCATTAGGTTTTTGACACATTGTTACTCTTTTGTGAATGCTAGTACCTCTGCCACGGTTCACCGGACGCTTTGGTGTTCTTTTTAGGAGATGGCTGGTTCTTTTTCTTCTTCTTAGTTGGTGGTTAATGATTTCAATGTAGTTTTGGGTGCTCATGAGTGTTTGAGGTCTCATTCTCTTGCTATAGGTTCTTGTGGGGATTTTAAATCTATGATAAATGATTGTAATCTGATTGGTGTTTATTCTCAGGGTGCTCGTTTTACTTGGTTTAGGGATCGATCTAGTCGCACTAGAGTTGAACGGAGATTGGACAGGACTTTGGTCTCTAAGGGTTACACTTCCTGTTGGCATGATATTTTCTATGTGGCTCTCCCCCCATCGGTTTTCTAATCATTGTCCACTTTGGATTCGATTATCTGAGTCTTAGATTTCTTCTTCCAAACTTTTTCATTTTCAAAGTATATAGGTGGATCATCTTGATTTTATAAGCCTGGTACGTAGGGTGTGTGACATTCCTTGTTTTGGTCGTCCCCCACAGGTTGTTATTGGTAAGTTTAAGAATCTAAAAAAGGCTCTCAAGTCTTAGAATTTGGAGGTTTTTCGGTGATCTCAATACCAACATCTCTAAAAAAATCTGCTGAGCTCCATTCTATTTAGAGACAAATATCTGATTTGGGTTTTTCTAAAGAGCTTTTGTAAGGTTTTAGATTTGTATTGGCTTGATTCCATTATAAAACTCTCTTTATTTGTAATGGTTAGTTGCTTAGGAGTTTCTTGGGTTAAAGGAGCTTCAAAGAAGAAAAGCAACTTCTCATGCAAAAATCATCTTTAAAAGGAAAAGCGCTTACTTGGATGCTAATGTATCAAAATACTTCTTCCTCTTGCAAAGGGTAAGCGCATACACATACAATCCATACATGTGTGTCCCTGTATCATTGAGCAAAATGCACACATATACATTTCATTCATATATGTCCCTGCATCCTTGTGCTTATGCATTATTTATAATTTGACAAACATTGTAGAATTGCATGTTTTAGGACTATCTCTAGGAAATTACATACATGTGTGATATTGTGTTTATTTGTTTGGTTTTTGTTTTTTTGAACTTGAATATGATCTTATATGATTCCTTGTCGAGTTCTGGTCGTTTCGGTTATTCACTCATTAGATTTCGAGTTCAAACGAGGAAGTTACACCACTATATGTTCTCTTACAATGCATTGTCTTTGTCGTTGTGTATTGAGTCGAATTCATAAACTTTGGTCAAAGTTTCATAGTCTTCCTCATGCGTAATTAAGTTACGGTTCATAATCCGAAAGCGAATTCGAATTATGAGTTCAGAGGCCGGAGAACAGTCGAAGAACGTAAGAGGTGCGTGAAGGGAGCGAAGAAGAAAAAAGGTGGCGAATGGCCAATCACCCTCTCTCCTGTGGAGGCGCGTGGCCACCACGGGAGGGACACCTCTCTGCCTCCCTATGGTGGTCACATGCCTCTACAGAAAGCATGATTGGTGGTAGCTTAATTCTCGTTTTGCCTTTGCTTCTCTTTAAGTGGTTTCCCTCTATATATATTTCAAATCCCGTGTAAACTCTCTAACAACTTTTGCATTTTTGTTTTAATTATAACTCTCTCATTTCAACTCTGAATTTAGTGATTCAAAAACCAAAATCGTTGGTCTTGAAGAGAGGGAAAAGTCCCAAGCATTTTCAGAGTCAAAATATGTCCATATTATTCACAGTAATCTGATCTTCAATTCATGGTTCATATTTTGTATGTGAATTATCTTCTCTCCATTTTTCTTATGATTAACTTAATGGATCTTATTATTTGATTGATGAAAAAATTTTAGAATGCTTTTAATTCCATTTGTAGACTTGCTTTGATTGATTTCGAAATTAGCTATTGTGTTTTGATTGAATATGTTCTTAGCTAGTTTTGAAGAACATGAACTTGAATATAGAATAACTTTGTGATTTGATCTTGATTATTTGATTCTAAGTTTTTGTCACATGTTCATGAACTAGGATTTTTGATTGTGATATCTATCATTTAAATCTAGTTCTTGTTTAGATTGAATATGTTGTGGATTTCAAGTGTTAACTTGTTCACTTGAATTCAAAGCTAGTTTGTGTGCTTTCAATTGAAGATTTGTGGTTCTAGCTTTGATTGACATGTTTAGGTTTCTAGATAGTTTTGTGGATGAATTTTTTATGCCTAATCTAGATCTCTAATTACATGTTCATAAGAATTTGTCGCATTTGCTTGTGAGCTTGATTTTAGCTAATCTAATTTTTCATAGAGTGTGTTTGATCCACTTGCTCTATTTGTACGTTGTTATCCAAAAAATCGATCGTCGTTCTCCAAACAACACCAGGACTGGACGGAGTGGTTCTCCGTGGTCGGAGGGGCCCATGCATGGTCTATGGTGGCCTGGTCCCGCTTCTACTGCGGTATGATAGGAACCAGGGTAGAGTTTATTGAGCGAGGACAACCAGAGGGTTGCAGCTGTTGTAAGTGGACCTGACTGCCCCAGAGGCTAGTTGGGAGTCAGGTCCGGTTCCTAGGTGTGTTGGTACTAGTTTCAACCGGGGTTGGACTCTATTTGTGAGACACTAAGTAGAGGATAAATGGGCTCTTATATATAGGAAAAAGAGGTGACATTTCTTATTATTCATGGTACAATTACAACTTTCAAATAACATGGGAGTATGGAGTATGGAGTATGGAGTACAATGTTGCACACTTTCTCTCTTTTTGAGTATATCAAGTAAGGCTAGCCGTTCTATAGTAGCACAATGAAGGAACAAGCTCATTGGTCTCCAGTGGGAGACTAGTCATTCTATAATAGCAAATCCTATATATTTCCCTTGGGTCCAACCTCATCTTCTTGTCTCAAGTGGAGGTATTTATAGAGAGCCTAAGATTCAGAAGGTGAGGGAGATCTTCCCTTCAAGGAGACTTTGGCATGATCTTCACTGCTTCTTTAGACTGGGCCCACCACGACACTCGGCTTAGAAGGATAATATTTCTCCAGCTAGAGCCTAAGGCTGTTGTAGAGGACCGGTTAGTAGGCGGGAGACCCTTCTTTAGGCCAGATAAGTGCTAAAGGATCCCCATCGTTGGTTCTCGTTGGGCATGAGTGGTGCACACTCCGTGGACGGCCAAGATGGTGCCACATATGCCCTAGTGTCTATATAAGTGCTTCGTAGGCGGTTAAGTGGTGTTTTCCCCTGTTCTGATTGGCCGGGGGCATCTGAGTTGGACAAACAAATCGCTTTCACAAGTTGTGGCTACTAGGGGACAATGGCAATGCCTGCCGTGCTACCATTATCAGGCAATTCCTCTTATGATTTCCCCTTTCTGCCTAGGTGCTTTTCGAATCCTTCTTACCTGCTGGAACTCAGGTTCCCTCTTTGGTGATGATCAGAGTTAACCCTTTGTAGGGTTGAGCTGGATCACAATCGGGACATTGAAGCTGCCTGGTCAGGATCGATCGGGGCCCTTGATCTTCCCTCTTTCTCTTTGATTGCCAACTAGGCGAAATTAATGCCCACCTACCCCCTAACCTCTGCTGGGACTCTTCCCTGTTTGGGTTGGTTCCTCTGCGAGGGCTTGCGTCACCCCTTTCACGGGTTCACTTGTACTTCAGCGGTGGTTCTAGATTTTTCTAGCAGGAATATGGCATCCTCATCGTGAAAGGAATGGTAAGGGGCCCAAATGATACTTGCACTGATCAAACTGAGGAACTGAGAATCCCGCCCTAGTGGCTCCTTTCGGTGGCTTTAGTGAGTCTTGATAGTCCTCCATTGATAGGGCGGTGGTTGAAGTAGGGTCACGCCAGATACTACCTCCTTGGCCCAGGTATATTTACACTATAATTAGTTAAGGGAATTTCAGCTTTTTTTGACGGAGTCACACACTCATCATGATCTTAATGTGTTTTTACGTAGACATGAGTGTTTCTTTCGTGATAGATCCCGAGTAAAATGGTTGTAGGATAGGGATTGTAACTCTACATTTTTTCATTCCTTGATCAAGCGAAGCCAATGTCGAGGTGTTTTGTCTTCTCTTTCGATTGATGGTGTTATTTCGAATGATCAATCCGTTATTAGAGACCACATTGTCAAATTTTATGAGGATTTATTCTCATCGGATTCAGCTCAGATTGATCAGGACCTCTCTATTATATATGACATTGTTTCCTCTTTGGTTTCTCATGAGGAGAATTCGCTTCTAGCTCTATTCCCATTGTTGATGTTATCCATGATGCAGTTTTTGCCATGGATGCTCTCTCGACCCCTAGGTCCGATAGCTTCTCTAGTCGTTTCTTTTAGCGTTGTTGGGAGATTATGGGTAGAGATGTGATTCTTGCTGTTAAGGATTTTTTCCATTCCGATGTGGTTGGCCTGGGTTTAAGTTCTAATTTTATTGCTCTTCTTCCAAAGGTGAGGGACTCAATCACCGTAGATCAGTTTCGCCATATTGTGCTTGGTAACTTTTTTTTCAAGATTTCCTCCAAGATTTTGGCTAACAGGTTAGCTCAGGTCACTGCTCAAATTGTCTCCCCGCATCAATTTGGTTTCATCAAAGATCGTCACATTGAGGATTGTATTGCTCTTACTTTTGATTGTGTTAATGTGTTTCATAACAAATGCTATGGAGGTAGTGTGGCTATGAAGATTGACATTCGTAAGGCTTTTAATACTCTTAATTGGAAATTCCTTGGTCGTGTTCTTTGAGCTTTTGTTTTTTCTCAAATCTTCATGGATATCATTCTTGGCTCGATAAACTGCAGGTTTTGATTAATGGTTCTCCGGTTGGTTATTTTAGATGCACTAGAGGAGTTAGACAAGGGGATCCCTTTTATCCTCTTCTTTTAGGTATTATTGAGGATTTTCTCAGTAGTTTATTTTCGAAAATGGTGGCGTCTGATCGTCTTCTACCTATATCTTTTCTGAGGGGTTTTTCTGCTCCCACTTATTTGTTGTATGTCGATGATGTGCTAATTTTTTGTAGGGGCACGACCAATAATCTTAGCACGACCAATAATCTGAGGAATGTTATGAATGTTTCTGTGTCCTTAGAAACATTTTAGGCCAACTTGTTAACTGAAGTAAACCCTCCATGTTTTTTTGTTCCTCCGTTTCTCCTGCTCAGATTAGTTCTCTTCAGTCCTTAGTTGGGATACAAATTAGTCATTTTTTGTTTTCTTACTTGGGGGTTCCTCTGTTCTAGGGTAAGCCTAGGAAATCTCTTTTGATGCTCATTACTGATAATATTTATTCTAAATTTGCCAGCTGGAAAGGTAAGTCCCTTTCTATGACAGGCCGGGCTATTCTGATTCCTTCGGTGATTATTGGCTCATTTATTCATTCTTTTATGGTTTACAAGTTGTCGGTTTCCTTAATCCAGATGATTACTAAGAAGATTAGAAATTTCTTGTGTACTGGTTCTTGTGAGGACTCTAAGTTGGTCCCTGTTGACTAGAAACGTTGTTGTAAACCTTATGCTCTTAGGGGTCTTGGTTTGAAAGATATGACGTTGTTGAACGATTCTTTACTTCAGAAGCTTACCTGAAAGTTTATAACTTCTAACAATTTTGCTTTCACTTTTATTTTTTTTTCGTGAGAGATATATTCATCAGTTTGCAGAAACCTTTGGGAGGCTACATCACTTCCTCCATTTGGACTTCTTTTAAGTCTAACTATGTTGAACTTGTTAAGGATGGTATCTGATTCATCAGGAAAAACTCCTAGAGATATTTTTGGCATGATAATTGGCTTGGGATGCCGATTGTGGATCTTTTTGGTATTTCTGATTTCAAGGTCATACATTTTCATGCTAGGGTTTTGGACTTCATTCGGGATGGTATATAGGATTTAGAAGATCGTTTTCGTACTAGATTCCCAGATCTATGTTTTCGGATTGAGAAAATTGCTCATTCTCTAGTGACTGGTTATTTGATGTGGCCTCATTCTAGGGACAAGAGAGTTACTTGTAAGGCGGCTTATTCTAGGATGTTTCATTATATTCCTCAGGTCCCATGGTGGAAGGATGTCTGCTCTCGCTATATCCCTCCTTCCCGTTCTTTCCTTTATTGGCATCTTCTTCTTAATATATTACCCACTGAAGATCGTCAATGTAGGTTCAGTTTTCAATTAGCTTACAGATGTAGTGTTTATGGCGCCAGCTCGAAGATTGTGGACCATCTTTTTTTAAGTGCCTTCTTGCTGGTGCTCCTCTTTGAGAGGCAATTTTTTCTGCTTTTTAGAGATGTGTCTCTGCTGACACTTGGGGATCTTTTTTTTCTGTTAATCCATGTTTGTTTCTTTCAGTGATCAAATTAAGATTTTGTGGAAAGCTGCCATTCATGTAGTGGTTTGGAGTGTGTGGTATTCCCGTAACCAGTGAATTTTTGATGGGATGTCTGTTGATTTCAATGCTGCTCTTTGTCTTGTTTAGCGTTCCGTCTATGATATGAACCATTTGGAGATTGGTTGTATGCTTAAATGTGTTAATGATTTGCTGATTCTCCGGTGGTTTGGCCTCAGTGGTTGCCCTGGTAAGGCTTTGGTTATCAAAAGTGTTGTTTGGTCACCCCAGACTCCGAGGTGGATCAAGGTTAACACGGATGGGGCTGCCTTGGGTTCTCCAGGTGTGAGGGGTTGTAAGGGTGTTTTTCGGACTTGCAGATCTTTTGTTAAAGCCTGATTTACGGTCCCTCATGGTTAGGTTTTTGCTATTGAGGCTGAGCTCCTTGCTGCTTCTTTAGCCATCAATTATGCATGGAAGTTGGGTTGACATAGGATCTGGCATGAGAGTGACTCTTTTTATGTTGTTCAACTTCTTTCTGATAAGTCTGATATGGTTACCTGGCTTGTCCATCAAGCTTGGCAGCATTGTATTTATCAGATCTAGCATATGGAGTTACATGTTTCTCACATCTTCAGGGAAGGTAATCAGGTGGCGGATTATCTCTCTAAACACGCTTTGGATATTTTTACTGATTTATGGTGGTCCTCCACTCCTTCATTCTGTTCTCGATTAGTTGGTAATGACTGTATGGGTAGAGAATCTTTCAGGCTTTCTTAGTTTTGTCTTTTCTTGTTTGGCTTATGTGTCTTTGGGTTTTTTAGGGCTGTGTCTTCTGTTTTGTTTTGCTTTGTGGATTCTTTTGTTTCCTTTTTCCTTTATTTATATATTTATGAATACTGTTTAAGGGTTTTTCAACATATGATCTCTTGTGGTGTTTTTCCCCCTTTTATCAGTCCAATTTAATCATATATATATATATATATATATATATATTTTTTTTATTTTTTTTTGGGGGGGGTGGGGTTGAACAAATGGTTCTAAAAGGGTGCAAATATTGTCACTTATATTAACATTAAAATATAAGACTGTATTAAACTTAATCCAAATCCACTTTATTATAGTCCACTCTAATCTTATACAATCCAATCCAGTCTAGTGCAATTAACATACCCGAGAAAGCTTTTTTTTTTTTTAATTAATTAAAAGTTCATCACATAGCAAGGAGGAAACACGGGCAAAGCCCATAAACACAAAAGAGAGCTGGGAAGAAAGAAAGCCAAAAAAAAAAAAAAAACCAAAACTACAAAAAAACAGAGCATCAGTTATCTTGGAAGCTCAGCATCCGCATCTCTTCTAACAATCTGAAGAAAATCCTCCATCCATAAATTATCCTCCACCATCCTGAGAGCTTCCTTTGCAAGACCAAGGGCCACTTTGTTACACCCAGCAGAAGCCCACATAACAATAGACCATCTCCTGTTAGAAAGTAATCTCTCAATATCATTAAGGATAGAGCCGCAAAACGAATTCAGGTGGCTGAATTTGTTGATCCATTTAACACCATTTCCACATCAAACTCAATAAGGAAGGGGTACAAACCACACTCACTGCCAAATTGAATGCTTTTGAGAATTGCCAAGGCATTGGCAACCCAAACATCGATGCCATCAGCTATCTACAAGGAGCAAATGGCCATGATGTGACCCGAAACATCTCTAATGACAATTCTAACGCCAATCCACCAACCTCTATCATTTATCATCGCCTTACAATTAATTTTATACCTCCTTTGGTCTGGTGGTTTCCACTTAATAGCATTCAAAAGGGGCGTCACGAGCTTATCAGTTATGACAAGTGTCCTTCTCCGAAAATCATCCAAGAAAGCATAGGTCCAACTCATGGCCTCCTAAGCATCATGTCTCTTCCTCTCATGGAGAAAAGAGTTTCTCACCCACCAAACTCTTCAAACCATGACACAGAGAGTCTTGAGCTCTTTACCACACAGTTGTTGCATGATACTATACCCACTCTTGACATTGTACATACCTTTCTCATCAAAATGCCACACCACTGTATCCTCAACTTGGCCAGATCCAAGAGGGATACGTAAGATTTCTACCATATCTTCCAAGACAAAGTTAGTCTATTAACCTGTTCGTCCCATCCTCCCGACAAATAGATTAGACTCTCGGCCTTGGCATCAATGTCCAGCATAGTATTGGAAAGAATTTTTAGTGTTGAGGGTCTCGGAATCCATCTATCCATATAGATTTAGAAAGAGAATTTGTTTCACACTCTCCATCTCACCCCCGCATTTAAAATACCTTTCCTTCAAATAATGCTTTTCCAAACGAAAGAGTCCGATGATTTTTTGTCAGCATCCAGGAATTTTCCATTGTTGAAATAACACCTTTTTAGGACTCTAGCAATGGGAGAATCAGGATTCTCGAGGATCCTCCTGTAAGTCACACAACGGAAAAATCAAAGAGTTTGATAAGATCGATTGGTTTTAAAAAAAAAAATATAGTCTTTGGACCCTTTTGCATACATGAACATGAGGAAGAGATTTGTTTTCATACATTTGAAGAACACTCATTCGTTTTCTTTTTGATCATTCACCATTAAGCCTTCTGAACTGTGTCCCGCGATTTAGAAACTGTGTGTGAGGGCACGTCACGGATTCCAAGAGTACTTGAATGAAGGCTTGAGAGATCCGGAAGACAACTCCTTGTCTCCACTTGTGAATTCGGCCAAGGTAAGGGGGATAGAAAAATCTTTTCTTTTCCTTTCTTATGTTGCCACACCACTTTTGTCTCTCTAGGGTTTCGGTTAGTTTATTTTTACTGATAAGTATATCTTATATATTAGGATCCTAGGGTTTTGTAAACCAAGTCAAAATAGGATTATAAATCATTTTTAATTCAGTCACCACTAGGGTTTGAACCTTTGACCTCTTTAGAGTAAATAAAAATAATCACTTATTATTTTATTTTTTACTCTTGTTAAGGTTTGTATTTGAAACCTCCATATAACAATTAATAATTCTTAATTATTAATATGTCAATTAAATAATCATATTGTTTAATAATATTTAATTAATCAATTAAACATTATATTAATTAAATAATCACATTATTTAATTAATTCCTATAATATATTTAAGTTACTTTCGTAAAATAATTAATTGGACTATCCAATTCTTCGTGAGCCTTGTTACTATCAATCGTAAAGGGCTAGTAAGGGGACCTAATAGACCCACATTTTTGAGCTCCAACAATACTTAGAAAAATTAATTGAACTCTTTAATTAATATTTCACAATTATTAGCCTCGGAGTTATTCCACTAAGAACCCAAGGTTATACTATCGTAACTATAGATGTTTTACACAACCAAATTATCAGTGTTCATCGATATAGCTATTACATATGGTATGATCCTCCACAGGTAGTTCATAATTAGAGCTAGGTCATAAAGTCCGTTATACCTCTCTAATTATATCTTTTCCTTTAAGTACCATTGATTCTCTAATGAACAATTATATTTTTTGTTCATTTACGGAAGAAGGAAAACACTCTTAATCGTTCAAGTCCCGAATCAACCTTTAAGGGAACTACTACCTGCTTCTCGCATGAAGGAGTGGATTCCTCTATTGTGTGCATACCTTCCTAACCACAAGCCTGTTGGGATTTATGCCTAAAATCATGTAATTTGTAAATATAAATGAAACATTAATAAAATCAGTAGTTTATTCATTCTATAAATCTGTCTCATAAATTTATATCACGTGTACTTAATATCTAAGATTACCGGATGTAATCTCTAACTGAGTACATGAGTGTCATATACAGAGGAATTCAGTTAGAGATGAGCAATCTAAAGAGTCCGTAAATAGCAAATAGAGTTGGGTAGTTTATTTGTGATTAATCTACATATGCGGTTCATTCTTTAATGTACGGTGGTCTTATATTGGAATCGCGGTTTGGCTTGTGGCTGGGAAGGTCTATACACAATAGTGGAATCCATTTCTTTTTACGAGAAGTACATAGTAGTTCCCTTAAGGGTTAATTCAAGACTTGAACAATATAAGCGCTCTCATTCTTCCGTAAGGAAGTTTATGATTTATTGTTCATTAGAGAATCAATAGTACTTAAAAGAAAAGATATAATTAGAGAGGTATAATGGACTTTATAACCTAGCTCTAATTATAAACTACTTGTGGAGGATCGTACCGTATGAAATAGCTATATCGATGAACAACTGTAATTTCGGTTTGTGTAATACATCTACAGTTGAGAGAGTACAGCCTCGAGTTTTTAGTGGAATAACTCTGAGGTTAATAATCATGAAATATTAATTAATGAATTTAATTAATCATTTCTAAGTATTATTGAAGCTTAAAAACGTGGGTCCATTAGGTCCTCTTGCTAGCCCAATTGATTAAAGGTAACAAGGGTTACAGTTAATTAATTGGATTATCTAATTAATTGTGTTACGAAAGTGACACATATTTATTCAGGGATTAATTGAATAATGAGATTATTTGATTAATATTTTAATAATTAAATTAATTAAATAATTAGATTATTTAATTAATGAATTAATAATTAATAATTATTAATTGATTATTAAATGGAGGTTGCAGGTTCGAATCAAGACTAAGACATAAAATAATTAAATTATTTTATTCTTAGTTATGTATAGTATTTAAGTTTAAGTCTACTAGGGTTATGTGGAAGTTAGAATCCTACTCTACCTAGGACACTTAAATACTAATTATTTTTTGAATATATGGAGATATATTTGTAAAGTGTTAATGATTTAGTTTGAAAAATATATATAGATATATTTTAAATAGCTAAATAATAATAAAACTAAAAAAGCAATCAGTGCTATTTTTGAACCTAACATAATTCACCCAACAAAAGAAAGGGGGAGATTAGGTGTGCGGCAACCAAAAAGAACAAAATAAAATAAAATAAAATAAAAAAGTTTTTTTGTTATTGTTTTTAATAGGGTGGTCGAATTCTCCTAGAAATAAAACAAAGGTTGTTTTGTGTTTCTTTCTTCTACCTCCATTCAAGTTCCTTGAAGATCGTGACGTGCCCATACACATTTACTAGATCACGGGACATAGCAGGGAAGACGTGGTGGTTCAAACGGAATCAAACTTAAAGAAACGAAGGAGTTGGTCTACAAAGGTATGATATAATCTCTTTATATATTCTTATATTTGTATATGGTTTACAAGTTGTCTAAAAATTTTAAAACCTATTTTCCGCTGCACAACGTAAATCCAGGTTCTTACAAAACCAAATCATGATTCCAAGATACAGAGTTATTGATCGAGAATGTTACTCCAATCTCATTCATGGTATGTCAAAAACCACAATCTAACTTGAAGGAGTCAGCAAGACACTCGTGATTTAGATCACCCATATACAACCATCATTTGTTGATATATATGAATCTTTTTTACTAACAGATCTTAGTGATAGATTCATATAAATCGTAGCCCAGTCCTACATGATCACATCATATAAGGTGCCTCAATTCTTATATCACCATATGAGTGGTCTAGGATAAGACCATCGTACATTACAAAATGGACCGCAGCTGTAGATTAACCATAAATAAAGTACCCAGCTTTACTTGCTATCTATGGACTCTTTAGATTGCATGTCTCAAAATGAATTCCTTTATATATGACATTCATATTCTCAGTTTGAGTTTACATCTAGCAATCTTGGATGTTTAGCACATATAATATAAATGTATGAGTTATGTCAATTAAATGAAAGAACTACTCTTTTATTATTGAATTTATAACATTTATAAATTACAAGCTTTAGGGCATAAATCCCAACACCTCCACCCTTGCTTAACTAGTAAGGCTCTGTAAAATGTTTCCAGATTCTTGAAGCCAAGGCCTCCATTGGTTTTAGCTTTACAAAGCTTCTTCCATTTGCACCAATGCATCTTATGTTTACCCTCAGTACCACCCCCACCAGAACCTAGTGCACAATCTTTGTATTTCCCCAAATAGGCTTTTAGGAAGGCAAAACATATTCAATGCATAAGTAGGAATGGACTGGATAACTACCTTAATAAGGATATCCTTTCCCCCCAACTAAAAACAACTTCTCACCCCCAACCTTTTATTTTACCCCACACCTTATCGATGATGTCTGTAAACAGCTTCCTTTTACTCTTCCCAGTGAAACACGAGAGGCCTAGGTATTTTTCATTACAATCGACTAGATTAACCCCTAACAAATCCGCCATTCTTCTCCCTTCACTGATAGAAAACGAAGGACTTACACACATTGCCGACTTGTTATAGTTAATCACCTAACCTGAGGCTATCTCATAACCATTCAAGACCTATCTGATCACCCAATAGTTAGCATCATTGACCTTTGCAAACAGGTGGCTATCATCGGTGAAGAATAGGTGAGAAATCACTGGTCCACTCTTGCTATACTGGAAACCAGTCAGATTACCCTTCTTTTACGCATTTTGAATTAAGCAAGAGAGATCTTTCGCACATATGAGGAAGAGGTACGGAGACAATAGATTGACTTGCCTGAGGCCCCTAGACAAAATAATATTGCCACACACCTCCCCATTTTGCATAAAGGAGTAGGACACTAAAGAAATGCATCTTAAGATTAGAGTGACCCACCACTTAGGAAACCCAATTTTAAGCATCATTTTTTCGACAAAATTACACTCGATTCTATCGTAGGCCTTAGACATGTCAAGTTTGAGGGCCATTGATCTGTGCTTTCTCCTTCTCCTCTTAAGTCTGTGAAGCCACTCAAATCCTACCATTGTATTATCCGAAATGAGACGTCCAAAAATGAAAGTACATTAGGCTTCCGAGATGACACTACCAAGGACATTCTTGAATCTAGTTGTTATAGCTTTGCTAATAATTTTGTAGAGTACGTTTCATAAGCTGATGGGTCTATAATCAAACACTAGTTCCGGAGATTGAATCTTTGGAATCAAAGTTATTGTTATCCAAAAAAATCGGTTGTCATTCTCTGAACAACATTGGACCAGACAGAGCGGTGCTTCACGGTCGGAGGGGCCTATGCGTGGTCTAGGATGGCTTGGTCCCGCTTCTACCATAGTATAGTGGGATCGGGGGGTAGAAACGATCAAGTAAGGACAACTGGGGGGTTACAACTATTTTAGGTAGACCTGGCTAGCCGGGACCAGTTCCTGGATGTGCTGGTACCAGTTTTAACCGAGGTTGGACTCTATTTGTAAGACATTAAGTAGAGGATCAATGGGCTCTCATATGGGGGAAAAAGAAGTGAAATTTCTCATTATTCATGGTATAATTACAACTTTCGAATAACATGGGGCTATGGAGTACAATGTTACACACTTTCTCTCTTTTTGAGTCTCTCTCGATAGACTAGTCGTTCTGTAATAGCATAATGAAGAGAACAAGCTCTTTGATCTCTAATGGTAGAGCAGTCATTCTATAATAGCAAATCCTCTCTATTTCTCTTTGGTCCCATCTTTTTTTCTCTTTTAAAGTGGAGGTATTTATAGAGAGTCCAAGATTTAGTAGGTGACGAAGTCTTTGGCATGATCCTTACCGTTTCTTTAGTCTGGGTCCACCATGACACACGTCCTTAAGGGTCGGGATTTCTCCAGCCAAGCTCTAGGGCTGTCGTGGAGGACCAGCTGGTAGGTGGGAAACCCTTCTTTAGGCGGGCTAATTGCTAAGGATCTCCACCATTGGCTCTTGTTGAGCGCAGGTGGCACACACACCACAAGCGGCCGAGATGGTGCCACTTATGCCCTAGTGTCCATGTAGGCGCTTCATAGGTGGTTATGTGGTGTTTTCCCCGGTTCTGGTTGGCCGAGAGTGTCTGAACTGGACAGACAAGTCGCTTTCATAAGTTGAGACTGCTCACGTTACCACTGTTAAGTGCTTCCTCCCATGATTTCCTCTTTCTACCTAAGTGATTTTCGAGTCCTCCTTGTTTGCTGGAACTCAGGTTCCCTCTTTGGTGATGATTAGAGTTGATCTCTTGTAAGGCTGAGTTGGACCGCAATCGGACCGTCGAAGCTGGTTAGTGGGGACTGATTGGAGCCCTTGATCCTCCATCTTCCCTTTTTGATTGTCAACTGAACGAAATTAAGGCCCACCTACCCTCTGACCTCTGATGGGTCTCTACCTTGTTTTGGCTGATTCCTCTGCAAAGGCTTGCATCAGCCCTTCACGAGTTCCCTTGTTGATTTCAGCAATGGTTCTAAATGGTTATGACGGGTATATGGCAGTTCCATTATAGAGGGAAGGTCGAGGAGAGCAGATGGTTCTCGTGCCGGTCTAGTTGGGCAGAACTGGAATCCCACCTAAGCGACTCCCCTAGGAGGCGTTGGTGAGTCCTAGTGGTCTTCCAGTGACAGGGCAGTGTCAGGAGCGAAGTCATGCCAAATACTGCCTCCTTGGCCCCTATTCCGGTCCCTTTTATATCGGGGACCGCAGGTTTTTCAAGGTTCCTAGACGTGGAGGTGGAGGCGTGGTGGACCCGATCACCTTGGGACCGGGATATCTCTCTTTGGCAAACCAGAGGGGGTTTTGACTCCGGTTCTGGTTCTTCTGCGTTGTACCAGGAAAAGTACTCCTTTGATTTTCTAAACCACTTTTGACAGTTAACGGTTATTATAGTATTGTTAAAATCTTTCACGGATCCACCATTATTGAGCACATCCAAACAGCAATTCGTAACACTATGACCAATCTTTCCCCAGTATTTTTGGTAGAAATAAGAAGAATTATGTATTTTTACGTTTTTTAACGTTTTTAATTCTAGTGAATTGGAAGAAGTTCTTGAAAGAAAGCAGACGGTGAACTGGTGGAGTGGTGTCACGGGAGGCAGAACAGAAACCAAGCCCAATTAATAATATCCTAAGATGGACCCCACCTGCATCTGAACCGTACTTTCTGAGCACCAACACAACGGTCAGCAATCGCCTTCAATCCCATCCAGTCACTACATGGACCCCACACTATTTCTGGTCCTCGATTCCATTCCATATCAACGCTCCTCTTCTTCCCACCCATTTTAACTTGATCGACTTTTAACTGCCTCCAACCATAAATAAATTAAATTAATTTTTCATTACTGTTTTTTTTTTAAAGAAAAATATATTAAAACAAAGAAACAAATACAACTATTCCGGCATATCAAGCAAGAGCCAATTGCTCCACGCCGGTCTGATATAGTTTTTTCTGCATAACACAATGAATGATAATTTTATATTTTTATCATAATTACTTAAAAAATAAACTACTTTAAAATAATTATTTTATAGTGGTCACGTAATCTCAAAGTGTACTAAATTAAATATAATTTTTTAAAACAAACCTGATATAATAAAATTTTATTAATTAAAAAGTATACACTTAGATATGTAAACCATAACAAATTTAATCTAAAAAAGATTTAAAATAAGGACTAGATATGATTTATTGTAATAGTTTTGTAATTGTTTTCTTTTATTTTAATAAAATAGATTTTTAATAGTTAATAATTATTTTTTTGGAAAAAAATCAGCTTGCGGATTTACATGTACCTCTGCCTTAACATATATAAAATACAATGAACACATACACTTAATATGTTTTGATAATAAAAACGTTCATTAAGTCTAATTTAGTAACATTATATATTCAAATCAGTGTCACTACATGTTGTAAAAAGAAAACAAAAAATTACAACGAACACAATTTCCTTATATTTCATGAGTATATGACCTATAGTCTCAAAATGAGAGGAGCTTCCATGCATGAGACACTATTCATTCATTTTTTCCAATCATGCCACGCGACAAGATCATAGTTGTAGATACATCGTGTTTATACCTTCAAGAAACACACAGTTTTCTTCTTAAAAACATGATTTTTAGTATAGAATGTAGGAATTATAGTTTCACAAACTTGGTTTAATTTCATACACATGACCTTACAATTTGGCACATAATTTGACACATAACCTAATCTCAAATAGGAGTGTCTTGGTTGTGTATGGTGCATCATACTATCCTCACCATGCACTATGGTATATTGGCGTGATCGCACTGAAAGAGATTACGTCGCGTGGTATGATCGTAACGGAAGATGCATCATAGTATGATTGCATCGAAAGAGACCATGATGTGTGATGTAATTGCAACGGAAGATGCACAATAACGTAATCACACCGAAAGATAAGCTGCACCTCCATCACAATTTTTTTTTTTTTTTCCTTCAAATAGAGAAAACTAATGAAAAACAATTTCCTCTTTGTAGTGTATAATTAATAATATTGACTATCTTATAGACTTATAAAAAATAAAATAAAAATAAAAAATAAAAATGAAGGGAAGGCGTGTATGTAATAGAATATTAGAGATAGTTAACAGAAGTGAGAAGAAGCAGGGTGTGGTAAAAAGGAGGAAATCCAAATCCCAAAACAAATCAGAGAATTTTTATAATTTTGTGAAATCAGAGAAGCAGAGGAGAACCAGAAATAGCCTGGTACCAACAGAGACCACTTTCTCTTTAAGGTAATTTTCTGAAATTCGAAACCCTAATTTTTTCCCTTTTCTGTTTACTAACTACTCGCAGATATTCCCGTCTAATTAACGATTACCGGAATTTTGAATCCTTTCAATTTAACATCTTCCTGTTTGGTTCCTCAGTAAATTATGCTTATTTTCGTTTTTTGTTTTTACTGAATTTTCCCAGAAACATTCTCCTTTCGTGTTTTGGTTGATTTTCACCTGGAATCGAGAGAATCGGAAATGACTCTGAAGCTTTTGTTGTTTCATATTTTCTCTTGTGGCTTTTGTTGATTTATATAATTATATCGCTCAATTTGCGGGTTTATATGAGCTGGCTGAGCTGATTTTTATTTTTTGATGCGAATTGATTGATAATTTTCTGTCTCTGCATGAGTTAGTAAGTCTCATTTTTGTGTTTGTGTGAGTTCTTGAACTTAACTTTTTTCCTCTATGTCAACTAATTAGAGCTTGTTTTTCATTGTTGTAGTTTCAATTTGGGTTGTCAGAATTGAACTTTCTGGTGTGAAATTTGTAGTTATTGTGGATAGCAGAGGCTTAAATGAGCTGATTGGTTGAGGTCTGTGAATTAATCAATTGAAATAGGAGAGGAAGCATATATAAGAACTGTGTTTCTTGAGTTATTGAGAACTGACATTTGGAATAGCCACTCTCCCGTAAATATAACTCTTTTAGGTCAATTTGACTTTGGTTAAAGTAAGTGAATCCAATCTGAGTTAATTAAAATATGAATTCTGGCACCCTATAATTTCAAATTTATAAACTAGTGGTCTAGTGTTACTGTTAGTCTTCTTTCCTTCTGATGCTCTTGATTGACAAATGGATAATGTTTACTTTAATTTGATTGCAAGGTAAAATTATTTATAAGTTTGGATATATGGCGTAAGTTAATTAATTTTTTATATTATAAGTAGTTTAAAATCTCAGTTGTGTTCAAATATGCCAGTTATAAGCAAGTTAAAAGTCACTTCTTGTTTATGCCTTTTATGCTTGACTGCACTTGAGGTTCATCTTGTCCTCAAGTTTTTTAACATTGTCAGTAAAAGTTTCCAAAGTAATTTCTCATCTTTGTAATTGTAATGTTATTGGACAAGGGAGATGAAACATGAATGTTTTTGAAGTGAACATCATGCATATTAGAATGAGCATATCGGAAGTTGTACATGAAAATAATTGGAATTCAAATATGTTTTCTTGGACTGCAGCATATGTAGACTGAAATGAATGTCTACGACTCTAGACAATGAATAAGAGTTTGCTTCCTGTGATTCTCTCATTATCTGGTTTATATTATTATTAATTTATTGTGGCATTCTATTTCGAAGATTGTTTCTGACTGCTTCTTTAACATCACTTCCAATGAAAGATTTAGTTATCCTAATATTTTTCTGGGGCTGATATGAAAAGATAATTGTTTTTCCTAACTTGAGATGTCTTGTCATTTGCCTTTGTTGCTGTTCCTTTGATGAATTATATGTGCTTACTCATTTCCATATGGTGAATCTATAATCGTAAATGAGAATTTGGAGTGAACTTGAACATTCCTTTTCTATTTTCTGTAGTTTTTCAAAGCGCTTAAATATTATAATCCCTTCAATTGATGCTCATGATACTATCTAGAATTGGGGACCAAGCTCCATGTGACAAAATTACTTAATGCTAATCCTGATTATGTTTTATTATGTCTCAAAATGTACATGTCAGATATGCTGTAATCAAATCTAGCAGGACAAGGATATCAAAATTCGGTGTATAAAGCTAATTCTGTCGCTTCAATGTTTGTGGATTGGTCTGTAAAGTACACTCAACGATTAGCATATATCACTGTATATGAGGATTTAAATAAATGAAAATCTTACAATTTAGAATCATACTATGAGCATGTCAACTGGATTAATGTCATACAATGCCAGTTAAGGAGGAAATTTGTTGGGGCTTGACTCTATTGGAAGATACTTTAGAAAATTGAGAAAGAGAGAAATGGAAAAAATAATAATAGAAGGAATGAGAAATGATTACTACCTTAGTCAAGGTCACCATAGTTGTTTTCAAATCAGAATTGGCACTGGAATTGTTTGTTATACTTATTCAAATTTTACAAACCTTTAGAGATATGATAGCAATTGAAAATTTCTCTCAACCTTTAATTTACAGAAAATCGGAGTCTCCTTTTGTTTGTGCGTTTGCTAGACTATGATTCATTTCTGATGTAATAATGATTGATATGGTTGTACTTTGGGAAGCACACATTTCCATGGCTCTGTCTATGTTATCTAGTTTGATAAGAAGTTATTTGGAGATTCAATTTGTGCTTACGAATTCTAAAAAGTGGTTTTAGGAGTGTGAAATCTCAACAAATAAGAGTTCATTTACAGTAAGTTTGATCAATCTATTTGCTAGTGCCAATTCATTAGTATCAAATTGGGCCAAAAATCTGTTTTATTTTTAAATTCAATATGGCCAGAAGTGCACATGCAATGTGTGTGTAATGTTTGCCTTTTGCATTGAAATGGTTAGTGTGATTATTTTTAGGGGAAGCAATATGGAAAGAATTGCAGCGTTAGGTTGACATCATGCAGCTGGTGATAGAGGTAGTGGGTATTAGTGGTGCTTGAACATTGGTTGCACTGTGGTAGTAATGATGGTTGATGTATTATTTGTTTTGTGTGGTTGCAAGTATTGGGGTGGTGACAAATATGGTGATGCATTTGATGAAAGTTTTTCCAATATGATGTTTTGAAGGATTGATGTGTTGGAGTGCCAGAGTTCGTAGCAATGATGGACAGTTTTAGCTTGGGTGCAGATTGCAGAAGCAAGAGAGTGTAGTGCTAATGGAGGATTGTCATGGCACGGTGGTTGCTGCAGTGTCTCTATAGGCGGGGGAATTTGAATTGTTTTCGTAGTTGAGACTTTCTTAAGGAAACTTGAGATAGGGGGATTCGCAAACCATGCCTGCCCGCCCCCCCTCCCCTTGAGATAATATTGATCACACTCCTAAATTAGAACTGATTTTTGCCATTGGTCTTTTGGTGGGTGTTCCCTTAATGCGGTAGCGTACACATGTTGCTCCAGTTTCACTATTTTTAATTTAATCAAATGATAATATTATCTCCCTGCATTTGGGGTACTTTAGAATTGTGGGTCTTTTGGAGAAGATTCTTTGAGTCAGCTCCAGTTGAATGTGATGGTATAGACTAATTTAATAGCTGCATAATTCTTGAAGTATGATTTATAAAACAAGAAAGCAGATTATTTCTTTACTTGTCCCATGCAAACACTTCTATTGGATGATGGTATCTGGAATAAGATTTTGAGAAGATACCAGAATATATGATTATGAAAGAATTGTTGGGGTATCACTGTTTTCATGAAAACTGTGCACTGCATTGCTAATGATCTATAAAAGTCATGTACTTGTCTCTTTGATTAAATCTGGTTGCTTGTTTAAGTAATTGACAAAGGTTGTAAGAATAGCAAATGTTACTCCTTGTCTTATTTCTTGAATTCTTGTTTAATTATTTATGTATTATTTTCCTACTACTTTCTGTTAATATGTATGGATATTATCTACCCCATCTCTGGTGTGGCAGCTGAAAGTTGCTAGCTGTAAGGTCAGTATTTTAAACGATGCAGTTGCTTCTTGAAGGCTCCTTGTTTTTTCATCTATGGTTGGATATCGTATTCTCCTATAATCAGGGATTAATTTTGATTTTCATAAGTAGTTGTGCGGAGGGGCTGGGGTTAGGAGCGAGTGTTCTCGTGAATTTTGCTGATGAGTGTGAATCGATTCTCATCATGTGATATTCCTAATTTTTGACAAGTGCGACTTTGGTGCATTTGGATGATATACAAGTATCATGTCATTTAAATTCTTAGGTATCTCATTAACCTGTATTATATTGATTGTTCTGCCAGGTTTGAGTTGAAGGCTCTGTGTGCATATCGGCCTCATGACTTCTTCTGTGCATGATCTGTCTGGTATTTTTTGTCAAAACTTTGATCAATCTATGCTCTTATGGTACCCATACGATTCAATTTTATTTCAATAAATAGATCAAATTTAAGTTCTATTTTCAGGCACCCAGAAGCAGAATATAAATATTATATCAAATTAACAATTGTGGAATCAAATTGCTTCTTTTAAGTATTTACTTATTCTTTGTTCCAAACTATACATTTTGTTATTTCCCAAGGGTTGCTACCTCTTTTAGTTCACGAGAAATTCGGTTTATCCAAGGATCTATGTGATTAGTTAAACCCTGCCATTCCTAAATCCCCAACCTAAATAAGATTCATTCCTGATGATGATGTTGGAACCTGGGTTCAGAAATCGTGAGGCCTCTTTTGAATCCAACCAGTGTCTTCTGTGTCCTACAATATTCATTTAATCGATTATTTTCTACACATTCTGGTATTTCACTGTACCGATTTCCTATATGGATTGGGTTGGCACCTAGCAAGGGTTTCCTTCCAGATAAAAGAGACCTAATGAATCTGGTGGCTGTTGAGGCTGCTTGATTGTACTCAAACTTATCATAGTCCATGGTAATATCCAATTGAATTCATTTATGCCACCAAGCTGTGGTTGTAACTTTGAAAAATTATTACGGTTAAGTTTCACGTGTCTGATTTTATAGAGCTGGAGTTCGTTGTCCTAATAATGTGTCCTTGGACTTTGACTCTTTTTGAATTTGGCTTACTATTTTGTACAGATAATAGTGAAGTGGATGAGCAGCAAAAGCACTCAGAATCCCAGATACAGTCCCCATCTTCAGCAACTGGAGTGTCTCATCCTGGCATGACACCCACTAATGTTCAGTATGCAACGCCTCAACTTGGGGCAGGCCATGCTATGGTATGTCTCTCTCTCCCTCTATATATATTTTTTAATTTGTTTTTCCCTTTGGAGCGGGGGGAACCTTCTTAACTCGCATTGGTAGATGTCTTTCCTAAATTATTAATTTTTTTAGCTACATGTATTTTGCTGATTGATTTATTGATAATTATTACATTGTAAAATTGACATAGCAATATGGTCATTGCGAAATTTAGGGAGTGAATTATGCTTGGGCTTATGGTATGACTTCATTGTATGTTTCATGGGGGAGCAAACAGGATAAATTCTATCAGTTATAATTGGTATTTGAAAAACGAGTCTTTTGAACTCCTGGTATGTCGTTTTGCTGTCCATATGAACTTTGTTGAGTCATACTGCATTGTAAATCCTTGGTTTCTTTCTAATTGATTTTTAATTAAGAAAAAATTGTATAGGTACATGGTTGTAGATTAAACAGAAAAATTGCAATACTTAGGCTTGCTAGAGAAATCAAGTGCAGTAATTACTTTGAACTTGATTACTAGTAGTTCACAAAATATCATCTCCATTGCAAAATTACGAACTCACTCTTCTACACCATCTTAGAAAAGTGAGGTGACTACCTCTTCTGATAAACCTTATGATTCTTCGGTGTTGATTGCTGTTCTTTTTAGAGTTATTTCGGAATTAATTATTCTACATTTGGGATTGAACCTCATTGTACTAAGAGCTTAGCAAACATTTGTGGTGTTCTCTTGTATACTTTCCATGTATTCCAAATTTGCCATTGTTATCATATACTTATTATCTATTAAAGAAAATAAGGTACTACTTCTTTCTGCAGTCTTGGTCAATGATTTTAATCTCTCAGAAGGTTATGGACTTTAAATAACACAACTCTGAAATCTGAATAAGCTTCAAGTAATTTGATGTAGGTCTATTGATTTTGCAATTTGGTTTCTTTTAACTGCTGTGATATTGACAATTATTTAATCTGGTATTTCTCTAGTTTGAACTTATTTTAAGAAATCATTGATCTATATGCTGTCATTCTTACCATCGTTTATGATGGTCGATGCATATTGTGAACTCTCATCACCTTATAGTAAATCATCATAATCATTATTAATTATCATTTGTTAGATTTTTAATACTATTGTTAGGCCTTTTCTAAAACCTTAAACTTTTGGCTTTAGTGGTTACTAACAATGTTTATAGAGTCGATACTTCCAAGAGTGCCTAGGCTCAAGTCCCCCACATAATTATATTAGAATTTGTTATTATTATGTGGAAAACCCATTGGTCTTGCACTTGAAGGCATGTGTCAGTGTGCTTAAATACTATTGTTGGCCCTTTCCTAAAAGTTTTAAACTTTTGGGTTGAGTAGATACTAACGTTATTATTGTTGTTTTTGTTGCTCTTAATTTCTTCCATACAAGTATAACATAGAAATGATTTAGTCAGTGTTGGTCATGGTTTTCGTCTTCCTTTTAAACATGTGCTCTTTAATGAGGCAGAAGTTCTTAGCAAATTTCTGTAACTGAATCAGTCACAAATTGATACAACTGAGAAAGCTGGGAAATTTAAGTTGGGAAGTTTTATCTATCAACTGATTCCTGCTCCTGGCTTTTATGTAAAAGGCACCAGCAGGTTACCCATATCCAGATCCCTATTATAGAAGCATCTTCGCTCCCTATGATGCACAACCGTATCCTCCACAGCCCTACGGTGGACAACCTATGGTATGTTATTCTGATCAATGTCATATATTAGTACCCTGATTCTATTATGATAACATGATAGTTTGTGATCAGGTGGGATGATGGTTGCATTATGAATATATATTGATGATTGGTTGACATATAATTGTTTCAGGTCCATCTTCAGTTAATGGGAATTCAGCAAGCTGGAGTTCCTTTGCCAACGGATGCTGTTGAGGAGCCTGTGTTTGTGAATGCAAAACAATATCATGGCATCTTGCGACGTCGACAGTCCCGTGCAAAAGCTGAATCAGAAAATAAAGCCTTAAAGTCCCGGAAGGCATGTTCCTAGCAGTAAATTTTATTGTGTTCTGTTCAAACTTCAAATGGTGATTTTACTTCATAATTTGGAATAATCTGTAAACCAGTAACTTGCAGGTGATTCTTTACACAGTTTTATCACTTTATTAAGTCTTAATTTATTGAACTTGTGCAGCCATACTTGCATGAATCTCGACATTTGCATGCATTAAGAAGAGCTAGAGGATGTGGGGGTCGGTTTCTCAATGCAAAGAAGAACGAAAACCAACAGGAGGTGTCATCGGATGACAAATCACAGCCGGATATCAATCTCAACTGTGATAAAAGTGATCGTGCTTCCTCAGAAGGCACATCCTAATCTGTAAAGGATCGGAGATGAATGGATGAGGCCTGAGAAACAAGTATTCATCAATAACGGTGGCCACCAAGTACTTAGGTTCCCTTACCAGCATCTATAGTCTCAGTATTGCTTCAGTCTAGTGCAATACTTAGAAACTCAGTTGTGTATAGATATGTTCCCGTAATAGGTTGTAGGTTGGTTGCATAGATGAAGCTGACAAAAAAAAAATGTATGGAAGTGCAGTAGTGATAGTTGAACATGTTCCTCAGAATAGGATTCTCGCTCTTTTTTCCCGGAGGGAGCTCTGGTTAAAGTTTGCTGTGTGTGCTTTTTTTCTCTGCACTTAAAATATTGTGAGAGGTTGGAAATCTTGTTTTCTAACAGAAAACTGAGTCAGATTATTGGTTGGGTTAGTTATGTCATTAGCCTTAGCTCATGTAAAATTAGGATTGCTATTGCTCTGTAGAATTATTATCTCCCTCTTTCTTCATTACTCAGTTATGTCGACTTGGAAAATAAGTTAGAAATGATTAAATACTAGCTGTGATTGTTCTTACGTTGTTTTTCTTTTGGTGGGGTTGGCTTGGCTTATTTTACTGGCACCTCAAAAAACCAAAAAAATAAATAAATAAATAATAATAATCTAGCAAAAGTAGTGTTATTTCATCTGGTAAAGTTTCCAATGCACAAGGTATTTTAGTTTATGCTAAGTTGGGGACACAACTCAGTTAGGGTGTTGAGTAGGGTAAAAACCAAAAATCCAGTCGAGGTACGGATTAATACCAAATCAGTTAACTCTCTGTTAATAAAAAATATTGATAAAAATTTATACCTCCCTTTTTTGGAAACACAACTCTTCTTCAATCAATTCCAAAATCAAAAAAAAATCGCAAGTCGAGTACTCAAGAATAATATACACACATATATATATATATATATATATATATATAGGAGTCACATTAATGTAGTGCATTATGCATCCATACACGGTACACACCATTAAAATTTGGTGTAAATGGTTAAAAATGACCATATAAATTATATGAATTTGTTTTTAATCATATATGAAGTTTTAACTTTTAATAACAACATTGTAAAAAATTTATCGGTCTAAAATGAAGACCTCTCCTACTCTTTAATATAAAGATCAAATTGCCTTTAATTATTAAAATTCAAAAATTAAGATATTTATTTATAAAAAAGATCAAAAACTATTACAAATAATTTAAAATTTAAAACCAATTTATTAATATAAATTTAAATTAAAAAACAGTAAAAAAAAAAGTTAATTTATAAAGAAAAAGCATTGCTTTATTTACTTTAAATAATAAAATTTAAAAAAAAAAGAAGATAATTTAAAATTTTGAAATTTTATTTTATTTTCCATTTTCAATTTATTTTTTGATTTATTTTTTATTGAAAGGGTTATCTTTAAATAATTTAATTTAATTTTTTTTATAAAAATATTATCTTCATTTTTAAATTTTTATAATTAAGGACAATTTAATCTTTTTATTAGATCAATTTTAAAAGTAAGAGAGGTATGAGTAGATAAATACATATTTATTCTCTTATTGTATTTATATATAACCTCAGAGGTAATTAGTATATTTATCCCTTATAATTAATTACTTTATATTCTAATTGTAAAATCAATAAGGGCCTAATAGTGCTCTCTTCTTTTGATGAGTCCCATATATAAAGTTGTTTTCCATGGATTTGGGCTTCGGTTCTTTCTTATAATGGGTCACGTGACATAATTATATTACGCGATTAGATATTCATATCACATGGTAATGTTTTGAGTTGGATATCTAAGACAGACCGAAACATCTCCCTTTTATTTTCGTCTAAAAATGTGATATTTTTTATTTATTTCTTTATTTCAATTAGGTTTTTTTGTTGCTTTTAAGTACAACTTAAACCTATGATCTCAATTGGGTGATGTGAGAGATTTAACAATGATCCAACTTATCAAAAACAAACTTCATTTACATTTAGGAAGATAGGAATGGAACAACAGAAAATCTATATAAAATTGGATCTTCTTGTCATGTAAACGTAATCTTACTTTTATATACAGATTATGTGAATCAGTGTTATACACATGGAAGCTTTAATAATAATGGCCTAAAGTGTTTTTCTACCTGTCTTATTGTATCTGACTAAATTATAAACATTTGAATGCTATTTTAGGGTATATTTCTGCAATTTGGAACCTCGATGATTATCACGTAATCTTATGACACATAATCTTATGATACATAAGCATTGCAATGAATACGTGGATAAGATGTGATTGATTTCCACAACCGTTTTATCGATAACCAATCACATGCTTTATAAAATTAGGAAAGAGATCAAAACAGTCGAATATATATATATATATATGTCAATAAAATGGGGTTATTAAACAATAAGCCCCAGTTTGGTGGTAGAATGTACTCATTTAACCTGACAATGTCTCATATCCAAGTAGCGCTATCGTAAGCAGTATATATAAAAATAAATAAATAAATAAATAAAGTGGGGTTACTGAGTTGTTGACCAATGTCAATGATGTTGATAAAAGTGTGAATTTCATTGAATTCAAACAAAATGATATGTGTTGATGAAAATAGAGTGTGGAATCTCAAAATTCAACTCATCACTATTACCTTATTTTCTTTTTAGTTTTTATATTATCTGATTCCCATTATTTTCAACCCATTAATCATTTTTAGTACTACTACTACTTCAAAGTCTTCAACGTTGCTTGAATTTGTCTTTTCTCTTTGCATGTATTTATCTGAAATTGGGTGGTTGGATTAATGATTGTCTAGTGAGGAATCCTGAATTTCTGTAGATTTCTCTTCTAATTTTTGAGTAAATTACATCTAAACTATATGAGGTTGAGACGTTGAGGTTTGTCTTTTTTTTATAAACGGAAATAATTTTAACAAAAATTGGCATCCACGTACACTCTCATGTCCTTAATCGAAATTTGTTTAAGTTAATTGTTTGACCAAGTTCGGTTGTCTACAAAAATTCCCCAAAATTACTAAAATATCCTTAAATCTACGAATCAAAGCACAAATAATTTTTTTAAATCAAAATTTTTAAAAAATAAATACAATATTTATTAATTCGGAACCAAGTATTTTTTGAAAGCTTTCGCCTACCAACTTAGAAGTCATTTGCCCAACCTTAAACCCGTTCATATATCAGCTGAGCTACGCCCCCGTTGACAAAATTTTTTAAAAATAAATAATGAAAATACAATTCTGAATTTCAACCATCCATGAGAAGATCCATTTAAAAAGAACCGATAGAAAAAAAAAATGGAGGCGGAGATCCAGATATCTCGATCTCCATGGGAGGCAAGCCTCTTGTTTGGTGAAGCGGGAAGACTCACCTCCCTAGCTAATTAGGATGTCCATAAGCAATGGAGATACATCTCCATTTTTTATAATTTTCTTATAATTTATTATAAAAAATTAATAACATATTAAAACCGAGGTGAAATGATGCAAATACCAATTTTACATTAACTTTTATAAAAATTTGACTAATGATATGATGTGTATCAAATGAACAAGAGCAAAATTAATTTGGAAGAAATAGAAGAATTTAGAGAGAAGCAGGGATGAAGTTTGTATTTGAAATTTCTGATGACTCTATTCAAATAAGACTTGACCAATTTATAGGCCTACACAAAAGACAACTCAACCAACTATCCTACTAACAATAGAAACGTTAAACAACAACCCACTAATTAGAAAACAGTAACATAATGGCATGTAGATTGCTGAAGTTAAGCAACACATCATGCACTATCCCAAAATGGCAACAACTGAACAACAATTAACAAACTAAGTCCACTTCCTTCCTTACACATATCATTCCCTCCTCCTCAAATTATCCTTTTCCGCAAGGATAAAATCCGAATAGGGATTTGAATAAATGAGGATGATGGCAACAATTAAAAATATGAATTTGAATGCTTAAGTTGGAGTATTGTTCTACAATCTTCAATGTATCATCATGAGTGTTGAATGAATTCGTTAGAAGTAAGGGAACATTGCACCCATATTTGGAGTTGAGAGACTCAATTTGATTAACAATTAGGTGAAGAAATGTCAACCCATTACAAGCTTTGATAACTGACTTGGGACCAGTGCAACCCATTATTTTTCCCAAACCTCCATTAAGCTTCAAAACAAGAAGTTCATCCAAAAGTTTCTTGGTTTCGGACGGATTAGTAAGAGTGGGTACCAAGCTGTCATCAGGAACCACTACTTTATCGGTAGGGGTATGAATCTTGTTCCATTCAACATGTTGTGCTTCACCAGCACATGAGATGTTGGACAGAACTAGTTGGTGCAACGATTCGACTGGAGCGAAGGGATTGATGTCTCCGCCTATTGGTTTCTGAAATTCAGTGACTCGTAAAGCTTGCAAGTTGCTCATAATTGTTTGCAAGGTTGCATTAATTTGATCAAAGCTTGACTCATGTTGAGCCAAGATTTCATAAAATTCGTTACAAAATTTGGTATCCTTAAGAACCGATCCTAGCTCTGATATTGATAAGAATGAATTTAGGGAAGAGAAAGAAAAGAAGAAGAACAGAGGTTGGAGAGATTTTTCTTATTTGTCTAATAACTTTTATTCAATTCAAAAGTAACCTAAATAGGCTACTCAACGTTACAGCCAGTAATCATAAGAAAAGAGGGATTCTTAACTAGTGGAACTGAAGACATGGAGAGCTTTCAGCAACTCCCTATCTTAATAGCTAATATTATTAATTGACTAATTCAATTGTAAAGGAAACACATAATTCAAATGCAAAGGAAATGTTCTTAACCACACTCCCGGATTTGGTCAATCTTCACATGCATAACCTCAAGTTTGAACCCTAGGCAATGCATGCAAGCCATGTAATAATATGATTCATATCATAGATACACGCGGTAAAACAAACGCGGAATTTCACAACGATGCCAATGAAGTTCTTGCCCATCACAAATTCAGCTTTGATGTGTTGAACAACAATTTCAGTCGGGTCAGTGAAGCCTTACATGGTGTAATAGCCGAGCTTTAGGCCCTACAAATTGCTTAACCCAACCACACCTCTGAGAAGGAAGTCAATCTGTTTGCAACAGAGGAAGTTTCTCACAGCAGGCCTTCCATTTCAACCACCCTCAATCTTGACCGGAATCACACTCACCTCAAATTGAACTTTCTGACCTATGGAGGCGATGATCCCACGAGATGGATTTTCAAGGCCGAACGGTATTTTGAGTTCAAGAGTATCAAATCTCAACAACAAGTACAATTAACATCATTTCATCTTGAAGGTGTCGCGTTTCAACGGTATTGTTGGTATACAAAATTCCACGGTCCATTGAGCTGGAACGAATTTATCAAAGCCATCCTCTACCATTTTGGACCAACTGACTATGACGACCCACCAAAGGCCTTGTCTAAGCAAATGACATCAGTAAATGCGTACCATGAAGCATTCAAAAAATTGTCACACAAGGTGGATGATATGCAAGAAAATTTCTTAGTTGGTTGTTTCATAACAGGTTTGAAGGATGAAATTTGATTGGATGTGCGCGTCAAGCAACCGAAAACGTTGTTCGAAACCATTAGTGTGGCTCAACTCATTGAGGAACGTAACCATCTTAAGCGAAAACCAGAGACTCTTTTTCGGCCAGCAATATCCATGAACCAAATCAGACCCCAACCGAGCTCTACAATTGGACTTCTTGGGCCTTCTCTTTCTTAGTGGGCAAACCACAATGTTGGGAATTTCCAAGGGCCTGTTAGACAAATCATGGGACAAGAAGCTCGAGAAAGGCGAGAAAAAAGGCTTTGTTTTATTGCGATGAGGAATACATGCTTGGACACTAGTGCTCTCATCCACAGTTGTTCATGATGGAAGATGTGTAGCCAGGAGTTGAACCCGATAATGTAAACATGAAGATAGAGCCATCCAAAGAAGCCATACCATAAATTTCGTTCCATGCCTTGGCTGGAACAACACATCTGCAAACATTTCAGGTTATTGGAAAGGTTGAAAATAGGGAATTGACAGTGCTCATTGACGAGGGTAATACCCATAATTTTATTGATCAGTTGGTGGTGACCAAATTGGGGTTACCAGTGGTTTGTGACAAGGTGTTTCAGATGATAGTGGGTAATAAGAAAATAGTAAAATGCACAGGTCATTGTATGGGCTCTCTCTCATGATTCAAAGTTTTACAATTTGAGCAGATTTCTACGTATTGCACGTTGCAGTCTGTTAGGTAGTTTTTGGGGTGCAATAGTTGGAAACTTTTGGGCTAATTGAGATGGACTACAAAAAGCTCAGCATGTCATTCACTCAGGCTGACAAGACTCACATATTACAAGGGATGTATCGCTTCGAGCTCGCTTCCATGACTGATAAGGCATTGTTGCATTTGTCAAGTATAGGGTTCTTTCTTCGTATGGTAACAAATTTCCACCCGGTCCAGACTACTGAATTGCCACTAGAGCTTAGTGAACTGTTATCTGAATTTGCACACATTTTCGAGGAACCCACCGAATTGCCATCTGCACGCTGCCACGATCATAGAGATGGCCAATGGGGAAATGGGGAAATAGGGATGGATGTAAGTCTCCCCATCCCTATCCCCATTATTCAAACCCTCCCCCAATCCCCATATAGGGTAATTTTGAGGGGAGGTCCCCTCACCCCTCACCCCGTTTTTCTCTGTGTTCCCCATTTCCCCTGTTTAAGTAACAACCAACAAGCAAAGGTGATAAACAAATCAAACAAGTGAATAACAAATCTACAAAGTCTACAAACACAAATACCCATTAGTACTTCATAATCTGTATTGATAACATTCATAATATACATCAAAAATTTCATTTATAATAAATAATTTTTTAAAAAAAAAAATCAAACTTCAAAAGTCGATGTTTGTCTTCTCATAACCTGCAACTGCAAGAAAAACAAAGAAAAAAATTTATTCACTTTAATTGCCTACTCTGAAAAACAAGAGAAATCACAATAAATAATAATAGAACTAAAATCTTTGATTTCAACAAACAAATAATTGAACTACAGTCTTTGATTTCAACAAACAAACGAAAAAATGTAATGATGTTGGAGCAAGCAAAAAATAAAATAAAATACCTGGTGAGATGTAGCAGAGATGATGGAATAGAGAGAACGTGCAGTAGAGAAGGAAGTAGCGACGACCAACGAATAGAGATGAGAAATGGCGATGACTTGTGCAGCGGTGGCTGATGTGTGGGAGAGGAAATGGTGAGCGGCTAAATGAAATGAATGAGAGAAAAAGAGATTTAAGGTCTGAGGTTTCAACTAGAGAGGGGAGAGGTGAAAAGTTATAAAGATGTATATATAGTTAGTAAGAAAAAAAATATTGAAAAAATAAAAATAAAAATATATTAATATATTATATATAATATTTGGGGGAAATGGGGATGAGGAGGGGTCCCCCAATCCCCATCCCTTTAATTTGAGGATGAAAATCATCCCGATCCCCTCCACCCCATTTCCCCATTTTCTCTTAAAAAATTTCTTCCAAATGGGAATGGGGCAGCGGGGATTTGGGGCCCCGGGTGAAAATGGTCATCCCTACACGATCATCGAATTCCTCTACTACCGAATCATCCACTAGTAAACGCAAGACCCTAAAGGTACCCTCATTATAAAAAAATGAGATTGAAAACCTAGTCCGAAAATTCCTCAAATTGGGTATAATCCGTCTAAGCCGCAATCCGTTTTCGTCTCTGATCTTGTTAATTAAGAAGTCAAATGGTTCTTGGCGTTTTGGTGAAGACTACTGGGCTCTAAACGATATCATGGTGAAGGAAAAATTTTCGATACCAGTCATTGATAAGTTGCACAAAGCGAAATTTTTTTCGAAATTGGATCTACGTTCAGGTTATCACCAAATTAGAGTTCAGCCAAATGACATTCCCAAAACTGCTTTTCACACTCACGACGGACACTACGAATTCCTTGTAATGCCATTCGGATTGATAAACACCCCTGCCTCCTTTCAAAGCCTCATGAACAATATTTTTAGGCCACATTTACAAAGGTTTATTTATTTATTTATTTTAATGATATTTTGGTTTATAGCAAGTCTTGGGACGAACATCTTCGGTACCTACGACAAGTGCTCCAAATTCTATCTAATCAACAAATGTATGTAAAACGATCCAAGTGCCAGTTTGGGGTGTTACAGGTGGATTATTTGGGTCACCTGATTTCATTCGAGGGGGTGGCCGTTGATCCAGAAAAGATACAATCGGTACAGAATTGGTCGGTACCAACTTCAGATAGGGGAGTCCGTGGGTTTCTTAGGCTTGTGGGGTATTACCAAAATTTTTTCCATGGTTTCGGTGTGCTGGTAGCTCCATTGACGAAGCTCTTGACTAAAGAATGGTATAACTGGTTAGCTGAAACACTCTTTGTCTTTGAGAAACTGAAAGCTGCTCTCATCTCTCCACCAGTATTGCGCCTTCCCAATTTCGCACAGCAGTTTGTTGTAAAGTGTGATGCATGTGGGGATGGTTTAGGTGTCATTTTGTCTCAACAAACCAGTCCATTGCATATTACAGTGAAGCATTAAAGGGGAAGGCAAAATCGTTATTAAAATATGACAAGGAAATGTTGGTTGTGGTTAAGGCAGTGCAAAAGTGGTGACTATATCTCTTAGGCAAGCCATTTGTCATCGAAACCGACCACCGAAGCTTGAAATACCTCTTAGAATAGCGTATTACCACACCTTCCCAAGCTAGGTTACTGCCCAAGATTATGGGATTGACTACACAATTTAATACAGAAAATGAAAGGAGAATCAAGATGCCGATGCCCTTTCGTGCATAACCGCATTTCAATTTTAGGCCATATCACTATCAGTTATGAAATGGCGGACGACTTTGTAGCAGGAGGTACTTTAAAATCCTTATTATGCAACCTTAACCGATACTCATTCTTCAAGTTGTTTTCAAAGGGATAGGGTCTGGATGTAAAATGAGAGGATACACTTGAGTCCCACCTCATCATTGTTGCTAGTGGTACTAGCCGAAGGGCATTCTTCTCCCGTCAGTGGGCACTTCAGGTACCTCAACTCGTATCTCATCCAGCTTTGTGTGGCGTGGAATCTGTACCACAGTTAAAGAGTTTATCCGGAATTGGGATGTGTGCCAACGTTGTAAGCATGAGACCCTATGTCCAGCCGGGTTGCTCTAACCTCTACCAATTTCGTAGTGAATTTGGATTGAAATCTTCGTCGAAGGATTTCCTGTCTCATAGTATCACGATGTGATTATGGTTGTTGTTGATCGTCTCTCTAATTACGCTCATTTAGTGCCGCTAAAGCACCTTAACACAGCTATGTCAGTGGCTAAGGCCTTCATCACCAATATTGTGCGATTGCATGGGATGCCACTCTCTATCGTTAGTGATCGACAAAATTTTCATCAGTACTTTTTAGAGGTCTCTTTTCAAATTGCATGGTACGACTCTGTGTTTCAGCTTAAGTTATCACCCACAAACCGATGGTCAAACTGAAGTGGTGAATCGCACCCTTGAGCAGTATCTTTGATGTTTTACCTATGACCAGCCAAAAAGATGGATGGATTGACTTTCATGGGCAGAATACGGATACAATACGGCCATCCACTTCTCCACCAAAATGTCCTTTTTCGAAGCAGTATATGGGGTCCCTCCACCCTCGATGTTATCATACATTCCAGGGACTACAAAGGTCCAAGCAGTAGATGACTTGCTGCACACAAGAGAAGACGTTCTTCACGAACTTCGGTGTAATTTGATGGATGCTTAGGTGCACATGAAGACTGAATCAGACTAGCACCGTCGGGAAGTTACCTTTGACGTAGGCGATTACATTTACTTGCAATTACAACCGTATCGCCAAAAATCTGTGGCCTTCTAAAGCTCGTTAAAATTAGCACCTCGTTTCTTGGGCCTTTCAAAATACTTACTCGTATCGGGTTTGTTGCTTATAAATTGGATCTGCCAGCTGGGGCGCAGATACATAATGTTTTTCACATTAATGTGCTCAAAAAGAAGTGGGGACCTGTCGAAAGCACTGTCGTGACACATCCTTCTGTTCCTGCGGACGCAACTGTATTGCCAGAACCTAAGTTCGTCTTGGACCGCTGAGTTATTAAAAACGGAAAATGCTGTCCGAAGACGAAAATTTTGGTCGAGTGGAAGGGGGCTTCTCGAGAAGATGCAATATGGAAGAACTTGTGGCATTTCTCCAAGACATATCCAGATTTCGGCCGTAAGGACAAAGACCTTCTAAGGGGGACGGAATGATATGAATCATAGTATTTCATGGCTTGCATGCTTTGCCTAGGTTCAAACTTGAGGCTATGCACATGGAGATTGACCAAGTCTGGTAGTGTGGTTAAGAATATTTCCTTTGTATTTGAATTATGTATTTCCATTACAATTGAATTAGTCAATTAATAATATTAGCTGTTAAGATAGGGAGTTGTTGAAAGCTCTCCATATCTTCGGTTCCACTAGTTAGGAATCTCTGTTTTTTTGTGATTACCAGTTGTAATGTTGAGTGGCCTATTTAGGTTACTTTTGAATTGAATAAATGTTATCAGACAAATAAGAAAAATCTCTCCAACCTCTATTTTTCTTCTTTTCTTCCTCTTCTCAAAATTCATTATTATCATGGTATGGAAAGTCGATGCAATTTATAGAAAAGTTGTATTTGATTGTAAAAAGACAAACCTTGTGGTGATTGATTGTAATTAAATTGTTGTAATTTTTCTTATATATGCAATTGAATTCTATATAGAATTTTTTGCACATATAAATTCAATATTATGTATAGAAAAACATTATAAAACAAAGATGCAAAAATCCGAAATGTGACGTGTGAAAATCAATATATTTTAATGATCTTACTTTTTATTTATTTATATAATTCATAGTATTTCCTCATTTTCAATCATGCATCACTGTTAACAGAAATGACCCCAAATTCACTTTTTTGTAATTGGCAAAATTCAAACAATCCCATCTCCAACAGAGCATGGAAATTGATTGGTTATGTTTGTGTTCTTCAAAATACATGAATATGACATTATTCAAGAGAGTACTAATCCACGTAGAGATAAGTGATCAATTTGTTTACGTAATTAGAGAAATTAATCATCACCTTTTTTTTTTTATTTTTTTTTTATTATTATTTTTTTTTTATATATATGGAAAATGAGATGCTTGTCTTTGACTAATGGCAAGCTATTTGGAAGTGTTTTTGGCATTCTAGAATAAATGCTATAAAACAATTTTAAATATATATAAAAATGTTATTTGTTTATTTTTATAACATTTGAATGGAAAAGAAAAAATACATCGAAATGCATTAAGAGAAATCATTTAATAAATACTTAAATTTTCTAAAAAGTAGTAATTAGGTGGATTAGAGACTATTGAAAGTTTTCTTAAAAAAAAAAAAAAAAAAAAAAAAAAAATCTTGCTAGGTTGAAAGCTTTTTTAAATACTTCTATAAAAAATAATTACAAAACTATATCCAACAAAAACATACTTTCATATTTTGATAGTCAACTTTTAATTTTATGTAAAAATCTTATCTTTTTTGCGATAATAATAAGCTATATATTGTTGCATAGTGATCAAGTAACTAAATATAGATTTTTAGCTTTTATTGTTTTTTTTTTTTTAGAAATTATAATACATCCAGATTGAAAGAGGAGAACTGACTTGAACCCACAATCTCATGGGGTAGGTGTGAAAGATAAACTACAAGATCAACCTATTCTTATCTAAGATCCGCAGCTATTAAAATTAATGTTTTTGTGTTAATTTTGGAGAATTCAACTGATCTTTATTTCAACTTTTTCATTTTTCAATTTCATTTTTCTTTTTTACTTCTTTGAAACATTGGATTGAATATAATATTAATTATTGCCTTCAGACATGTTATTCCACCCATCAGTACATCACCCATATTATATATAATAAAATCATGAACATATTGCACATAAGCAACCACAACCCAACGTGGCTTCGATGGTAAGAGTGTGTATCGGGTATTCGTGTTCGAGTCGTAAATAAAAAATATATTACATATAAATATCAATTTCCAATATAGTTTGATGGTAATTAAAACTTATTCATCTTGATAAAAACAAAAAAGTTTAGATTCGAGTTATATCACTGCGGTAGTGTATATATATATAATTATTATAAAGGTACACCAACGCTATACGTAAAACCATAATTATTATTTTTCTATCTCACAAATCCTACTTAAATCTTAATTCGTATTGGCATATAATTACGTACATTCACTAAACAATTATTATGATTTTTTGCTATAATTGCTGTTTATTCTTGTAATGATATATTGATATTAAACATGGATTCTTGCAAATTAAAAAATTACTAGTTAACTGTCGATGTATGATATATTGTGATTACAACTAAGAACAGAGCTAGAAAATTTTATTTGAAATGGTAATATAGTAAAATGCAACGGTTAGAGGGGTCAAAGTAAATTTTATAAAATTTAATATTAAATTTATATATAAAAAAAATTAATAGATTTTTTTTTTCTTTTTTTTTTTTGTCATGACCCTTGTCGGCCCTTACCTCCACCTCTAATTACAATACAGAACTTACTATATATGGCAATCAACTTATGTACGAATCATTCATTTAATAAATGTTTAATCATCTTTACAACATGTATATTAATTTTATTCAAAATTATTTTCGGTAAGAGACTACCTATTACTTAGGTTTTAAGGAGAGAAACACCTCTTAAATCCACAACTTCAATGATGCAGATATGATAAATATAACATTGAACCAACCTTATCCCGTCAAGTGACTAACTATTACTTACTACATAGAACATTTTTTCGATCATCGAATATAAAAATAACTTATAACCCATAACATAAATTTTCCATGTCACCAGAAGTCCAGAAGGCTACAAAAAGTAGTCCATACACCAACTTATTAATTTGTTCACTTGAAACCCCACTGGAAAAGCTAATTAATTAAGCAAAAGTAAAGTTAAAGAAATTGTGATTATAGAGTGCTGAAAACATGAACGTGTGCTGGAACTCTTGTGGAAAAATTAACAAAAAGATTGATCATCAGTTAGTTATCTCCCATTAATTGTGAGATTCGAAAGAAAAAGAACAAAATATGCATGCATGTTCAATAGACAGATAGAGATATGGTGTGATATATATCAAGTGGACAAGCTTATTTTTTTATTTTTTTTATTTTTTTTTTACAATATCTATTAATTCAAGACCATGTATTTTTTTGAAAGTTTTCGCTATTGGTAAGATTGGAATCATTGACTTGAGAGTTATTTACCCAAACCTCAAGCTTATCCATTTACCATACCAGCGGAGTTACGCATATGTTGACCAAGTGGACAAGCTGATTAATACCACATTAATTGCTATTTTTCTTCTCTTTTTTTTTTTCCTTCTAATTAAGGTCCTGACAAATTAAATTCAAATACTTTACTACCACTCCTAATCATAGCAAATATAATATGATATATTTTTAGTCATAATCAATAGCAAAGATATCAAGATTTCTCCCACATGATCACCCCTATATTGAGCTGGGATTCTTCCTCTCTATCCATCCATTTATATTTATATAACTTTACACCTCTTATCATTCATGGACCCTTTAAAGGGAGAAGAAAGATGTAAAATGGAAGCAAAGGCAAAGAGGCACACAACTCTAGAGTGAGAAATGTGGGTGGTGGGGTCATAATTTTATTTATTTATTTATTAGGAGATCACTGATCATCCCATCTTTTGGTGCATGACAAAAAATGGGGTCACCCCAATTAGTCAAATGGGTCCCTAGATATAGGGCTGGAAAAGGGACTCCCACATTTGTAAATTTTGCAAACAAAAATCTTATATATCTAACATTTGTACCGCATTTGCACATCAACCGTTTGTTATCGATTGTTTGTTACGGAATATACAAACTCAAAACAATAATTAAAACATTAAAAAAAAAAAAAAAACAATAAAAATAAAAGAGACACATGATTTTACGTGTAACGTAAATCTACATCTACGAAATGCATCAACATTCAACTTTCACTATATATTAAATCGTTGTTTATAATGGTGTAACAAAAACACTCATATCCAGCTCTTTGCAATTTTCTCTCTCGCACTCAAACCCTAAGAATAAAAGAGTTTAAATAGTGAAACCCTAGTGTAAAAATGTCACTACTCAACCCACGAGTGCGTCAACGTAACATAAAAAATAAAAAATAAAAACTGATTCGATCTTCACAACTCAATACCAATGAGGTGGCAATTGGTGATTGATCTATTTTACTTGCTACATGTATTTTCACCGATTGTCACATTATTGGGTGGGATGCAAATGAGATAGAAAAAGTTATATGTATAGCATTACAGATTTTGCAAAATCACGCAATGTGAATGTGATATTAGAAACGTTTCACAACATGCCTGAAAGATAGTGGGATCAAATATTGGTGGGGTTTTAATGTCCCAAGCCTCTCTTATTTGGTGTGCCCTTCTTGAAAAGCAAAGGTGAAAAAGGAGATCACATAGAGGTAGGCTTTCATGATCATAATATGAATATGAAGGGAGACAAGAAAACACCAAGTTAGTCTGCATAACCATTGACTCATCCTTACAAACTCCATCATAAACCATTAATTATATATGTTTGCAGAGGGAAGATGGGTGAGAAAAGCAATTGACTTTTAGATTTCACAAGGTTGACATTTATCATAAAGTTTTTTTCTTTTGTATCATTAAAGCATCCAAAGCATTTAAACACCACTCTTTCCTTTCAAACTTTACCCTCTCTCTCTCTTGGATTCTTCTGACTGAAGGTAGGGAAATGGAGGCTTGTAACAAAAATAAAAATAAAAGATGGGGGAGATCAGAGAATTGGTTGGTGAATGGTGATGGTCGACCTTAACCACAAATGTCACATTTAGGTTTTAGAATCTAGCTAGCTTAAGAGGTTTGAAATTTATTACAGGTAATCCTTGAGTAGTACTGAATACAGAAGACTCATTGGTGAGAACTTTTGTTTTTGTTTTTTTTTTTCTTAGAGAGAATCATAAATAACTCCTAACGTTTGTCAAATGCCGAATTAAACCTTCTAATTTGAACAATCAATAAAAAACACCTAGACATATTGTCCAAATGAGCTAAGTTAAGTATAATTGTTTTTTGGGTATACAATTACGGTGCGGTGACTCAAACAATGATGATCATTTACTATCAAACCACATTGGGTGATAGTACAATTTTTTTTAAAGCAAACCTTACAAACTTGTTCGGACTTTAGCAAATAAAGTAGGAATTCAAAATTTGTTTCTTTTATTTATGAAATGATAGGAGAATGAAAAGGAAATAGAAAATTTAATGTGTTTGAGTGTCTATGAAATTTATATTGAGTATGTCACCCTAATGAATCTATTAAGATTATCTCAATTAAATTAAATCGTAAACTATACCATTTTTTTATGAATTATCAAAGTTATGTTAATTTTATAATTGTCTTTCATTTGTATTTTTACTTTAAAAAAAAAAAACTCTTATATATATATATATATATTATAAATAGCATGGGCTTCAGTCCAGGCTAACTTCTACATACTTTTGCTCTAGTCATCAGTTGACTTTAATTAAATTTAAGGAAATATGATTATTTAAGGATTTTTTTATTGAACTAAACAAAATTTAAAAAAAAAAAAACAAAAAACAAAATATACTAAAAATATGTTAGAAAATTTTTTAAAAAAAAATTATTAATAAAAAATTAAATATTTAAAAATATACCATAATAAAGCAATAAAAATCATTAAAAAATCAAAATAAAAACAAAATTATTTTAAAATATAAAAATATATATGGATGAGATGCTCAACAGACACATATGCATCTTGGTAATGTACATGTTTTTTTCATAGTTTTTGTTTCTTATATAAAATATTATTTGGTTATTATTTTTTATTTTATTTATTTATGGTTTAAGTTTAAATTTTTATTTATAATATAAAAATTATATTTTAAGAAATTGATATTACTATTTTTAGTATTTATATTATATTTTCCTTTTTTATTTGGTTTATAGTAAAGTATTCAAATTGTCATAGATTTAAATAAAGTCAACAAATAGTCAATTAATGATAAAATTGTTTTACTGATTATTCAAACCAGAGAGTTTGATTTTGTATTTGATCAAAAGTTAGGGGTTATTTACAATTCTCTTTTTTTCTTTTTTTCTTTTTTTTTTCTTTTTATAAAGGCTAAATATAATTGTTAAATTGTTTGTATTTTTAAGACTGAGATATCTAAAAATAAAAAACTTTTATATCTATACCTTTTCAATTAAGAATTAATATATTTGTATTTTTATATATATTAAAAACAATTTGAAAAATGATTAGGTAGATACTAAAACAAAATTTTTTAATTATTGATAATATTTCAAATTTAATTTTATGACTAATAATGTCAACTAAAATATTAACTGGATTTATAAATATTTAAAAAATAACATTTCATATTGAAGAGATTAAAAAGTCTATCATTTACCTTTTATGAATATTTTTCGATGTTAGTTCAAATAGGCATGAAACAAAAAAAAAAAACAAAAAAAACAAAAAAAACAAAAAAAACTTAGGTTATGGGTTTATGAAGTTGGATGAAATTATAAATAGGTAAATTTTATGAGAATAACTTTACGAGTAAATATCTCATGTGTGATTCATTGCTTTTCTATTAAATTTTTCACTTTTTAAAGCAAGTGATTTTATAGGTCAGTTTAGACCGTTCATCATTATAAAAAAGAAAAGAAAACAAACAAACAAAAATACAAACAAACAAAACCATTTAATGATGGACTAATTGCACAAACCTCCCTGATTTTATATCTAATTACAGCTAGATGGACATTTTACTCGAAATTACACAAACCTCCCTTACCATAAGTTGACTCTATTAAATTTAACCATTGTCCAAACTTTTATGGCTAAATGACTTGAATATCCCCATTTGTATTATTTTATTACCTAAAATAAATGATTAAACAAATATTATCTAATATATAATAAAAATTTAAAATTTTAATAAAAAAAAATGAGGATAATGTTGCTTATATATATATATATATATATATATATTTATCACCCATTTTTCAGAGGAGAAAAGAAAAATGGTAAACTTTTCTCTTTTATCGACATCTATCACCACCCATTTTAAACTAAAGAGAAAACCATCATCATCCGAGCCTTTTTTTTTTTTCTAGGTTCAAGTAAGGTTCAACACCCATTTTCAACAAAAGAAAAAAAAAATTCATTCACGGTTTAGCTTTTTTTTTTTTTTTTTTTCAAGATTCATCACCCATTAAAAAAAAGTCCATAAAGGATTTTTATGAAAAATGAGTGATAAATATCAAAATAATAATTATAATAATAACATTATTCTCATCATTTTTATTAAAATTTTAAAATTTTATTATATATTAGATAATATTTGTTTAATTATTTATTTTAGGTAATAAAATAATACAAATGGGGGGCATTCAAGTCATAAACCCTAAAAGCTTTGTCAATGGTTAAGTTTAACAGAAGTCAACTTATGGTAGAGGAGGTTTGTGTAATTTCGAGTAAAAAATCTATCTAGCTGTAATTGGACCTAAACTTAGGGGACGTTTGTGCAATTAGTCCTTTAATAAATCTCATTAACTATCATTAGGGGATAGGTGTATGTTCGATTTTTCTGCTGGACACTTGATGACACTTAATGTGTGTCATTAAATTGTTTCGTTTGATTTTTTTTAAGTCAAAAAAACACTGAATAAGCTTCTAAAATCACTGATTTTTGAAATTGAAATTTTTTCGCTTTTCACTTAACGAAAAATCACTGGAATATATATCAATTTATTACTTCCAAATTTATCCTCACAAATCTTATTTTTTTTCAGTTTTCTTTTCTTTCACAACCCTTAACGATATTAATATTTTTTTTTTCTTGTCACGATTTAAAAAACTTTAGCAGCCATAAAATCTAGTTGTTTCAAGACTCTAAAGGGAACCAAGGGACTAAAGGCTCCATGAAGCTTTATGCCGGTTGATAAATAACTAGATCATTCGAAGGAAATCAGAGAGTTGACCCCTATCTCATGGTGATATGAGGTATTTATAGAATTGTGTGTGATAGATAGGTTGAAGGAATCCTTTTAGGCGGGAAACAAGGCCATTCCACCCAACAGATCCTCACTGTCCCTTCCATTATACATGTGGAGAGCACATGTCTTAAAGGGTTGAGATGCTTCCACATGAGTCCTTGGTCCAACTGAATGTTGTCATGTCGCTTTGGTGTCACATTTCTCCCTTCAGATTGGTCGAATCCTCTCTAAGTGGCCATGAGAGGCCAATTTCCTTCTCTAACGCTGCAAGTGACAGCATCAGTGGATCAGATGCTGCATTATCAGGTTGTCTTGTCCCCTGTTTACCTATTCCGACTTAAGAACATTCTTGTCATTTTTTTTTTTTTTTTTTTGCCGGAGGAAAGCATGTTTCTCCTTTAAGGATGAAGGAGTTGACCCTCCATAGGGATGAGGTGGCGCTTGTTACAACCATTGATTTAAAGCATCTTAGGGAGCTATGAGGGGATCTTGTCCATTAGGGATCCTCTTCCTTCTTTTATGCATGTTGTAGGCGCATTAAATGCTCATCTAATCGTTCGTCTTTAGTGAACCCATTCCTTCTTTGAGTGGTGTATTATGTTGGGTTTACATCAACTCTAGTTGTGGTTTCAGTTATGATATGGCATGCACCAACCTTATTTGGAAAGCCTGCCCCCGATACCTGTTTCTAGAGTGGGGAACCGCTCCGAATGCACTGCTTCGATACCCTATGTTAACAGAGTGTAGTAGAGGAGAGGTCCCCCTCTTTAAGGGGTTAGAAGCGTCACTAAAGGGGATCTAAAGGAGGGGAGCCTCCACTTATCCACTAAAAATCCTCACTTGAGGAATTACAGAATTTTGGGGTTAATAGAAGTCCTCCCACTCTTTAATGTTGAGGAGCTTTCAAGACATTGGATAATCAACTATGCTTGAGTTGTTAGATCATTCAACTTTTTCTTTTTGGCTTTTTAATTGATTAATACGGCAAGAGCTTAATGAGCTTGAAACTTTTAAGTTCTTTAGATATTTGTATTTATGTTTGAATTTAATATTTATTTAATTTAAATGTTGTGTATGATTGAATTTAAGTTTTATTAACTAAAAATTTGTAATTATTAATTGTGGTTTTATTTAGATACGATGTTATGATTTTACAAAAATTCTTATGGATTAGACGGATTAGAGATGGGTCACTTTGTCCCAAATGGGTTAGGTCGTTAGGGTATGAGATAGAAATCTCTGCTCCAAACAGACATAGGACTAGTATAAAACACCATTCCGCAAACGAGTAACGGGTTTAGGGTGGGGTGGCTTGACCAGTTATTACAAATACAACAAAAGATTTGATTGCCCATCTTAAATCATAAATATTGAAGTGCCCTCTCAATTAGGGGTGTACAGGATCCAATGGATATAATTGAATTTGAGGATATGATCGGATTATATTGGATCTTAAATTCTGAAATCTATTGGATAAGATTGAATCTTGAATTTTCATATAAAAATCCGCCTTTTAGTCATATCCACCAACATATAAGGTGTAATTTATATTAAACCAATTTATTTTGTCATATATAAATGAACATTGAGCAAATTTTAGGTACTATTATATTTTGTTATGATAAACGATTATATTTTTATTTCAAAGTCTTGATGATTTTATTTATATTTGTGTTTCGAACTTATGTTTAATGTTTATAATTAAAAGTGTACAATTATGTATTGTTTTTGTGTGTCTTAGTAGTTTGTTAATTTTATTTGAATTGCCGTATGAATTAATAATTTAAAAATAATAATAATTTAGAAGTGTTTTCACTTTTATATATTAAGAATTACTTTATATAAATCCGACATGATTTAAATATTTTGCAATTGAAACATATCAAATTGTAATTGGATTGGATCGATTCGGATTCCGTTCTAAAATTGGACCATATCGTATTGTAATATCTGTTATCCAATCATATCTATCCAATCAGATCGGATCTGATTTTGGATTATGACAAATCCAATAGATCTGATTTGCCGCACACCTTTACCCTCAGTTCCCACATATGTATTTCAAATTTTATTTCTTTTACACCAAATACTACTCCTGTCAAAACCTTCTGATCTAACAAAATTAAAATTCATTAAAATTCTTGTCACTCACAACCATATTCATAAGGTCCCAAATATTGTAATAATTGAAGGAAAGAGAGACTCAACCCAAGCCCAACATTTCAAGCTATAATTCTACAGAGCATAGAATCCAAATCCAAAAATTCCAGCAAAGCAAAGTAGCAAACAAAAAGATCTCTCTCCACTTGAGTTTCTCTCTCTTCACGCCTTCCATGCACACACACACATGCCACTGTAATATGCATCATCATTACATACATTCATACATTACATCCACAGTACATGCATACATACATATATAACCCATGAATCTGTCATGATGATGATGAAAAATCATGCATATTTTTACGAAAAAAAATGGTAGAGAGAGAAAGTAATGAGAGCTGGATGGCTAGAGATAGAAACAGCAGCAGCAGCAGCAGCAGAAGTACTTTTTGATAATACCCTATTCGTCCAAAAAAACGCCTCAGCCCCTGCACTCCTGCTCTGCGTGGCAGCAGGTTCAATATCAGCCCCTCTCTCTCTCATTTATTTCATTTTTTGTTTTCAAATTTATATCTTCTATGCCCCATTGGTTTCTTCTGATTTTTGCAATCTTTTTTCTTCTATCTGTCTGTGTATTTCTGTGGGTTGGTTGGTTTGTTACTTTGTTTTAGCTTTCGCTCTCTCTCTCTCTAAAAGAATATAGAATCTCGAGATTGGTGTCTTGGATTAAGACCTGTGAGGACTGAGGACCCTTTGTTAGTTTAAGCTCTTCTCTCTAAAATCTCCCACCAGTCTCTGTTAGTTTTTCCTTCTAAAAACCCACATAACACTTTCGGCTGATGAAGGAGAGAGTAGGCTCTCTTGGAGGAGAGAGCCTGCCTTTGATCACCACCACCACTACTAGCACTGAAGAAGATCAAGAACCAAATTTCACTTTTCATTCTCATTAAACAAAGCACACAATCTTAGATTTTGCCCTTTTTTTTTCTTTTCTTTTTTTCTTGCTTTTGTGTTGTGGGTGTTTTTTAAGAAAGTTGAAGTTTTTATCTTTCTGTTGAATGGCACTTTCTATACACAACAACAAGGAGTCAGCAAACAAGCATATGGATTCAAGCAAATACGTGAGGTACTCTCCAGAGCAAGTGGAGGCTTTAGAGAGGGTGTACACTGAATGCCCCAAGCCTAGCTCTCTTAGAAGGCAGCAGCTCATAAGGGAATGTCCCATTCTCTCTAACATTGAGCCCAGACAGATCAAAGTCTGGTTTCAAAACCGCAGGTGAACTGAACACCAACTTGTTTCTTTTTCTTTGTAATGTTTTTGGTTACCAAGTGACTTCGTTTTGTGACACAATGTGGTTTTATGTTCACTTTTGTTGACAACTTGTGTCTGTGTGTGACTGTGTATCTCTCTGTTTGTTCTGGTATGTTTTTGCAATGAAATGCGGGCTTCTCGTTTCATGCTTTCTTTTTTTTTTTTTCCATTTTGATATTTTGGGTATATGATTTGTTCTTGAAGAAAACGAAGCAGAAGAAATGGGTCGTTTTGGAAAAATCTTTTTTTTTCCCCTTCTCCAGATAAAGAGTGTTCTACTTCCAAATTTGGGGTTCAATAGTTTCTTGATTTTTGTTTTTGCTTTGGAGAAAATCAATTCCTTTTTTACATTTCCCAATGCATTTAAATAATTTTTTTTTTTTTAAATGAAGACTTGAGTGAATTTTCTTAACCTGATCCATTGTGAGTTTTGAATAATTTTTCGTTATTTTTGAGACAAGAGTTCCAAGGCATTATCCTTTACCATTTCTTGGACTACCTTTTAATGGCAATTTATATGTTCCTTCTGCTTAAGTTTAAGTTTTAAAACAAGATATCCTTCTGTCAGCGGCTTTAAGGTTTTTGTTTGAAGCGGAAATTGGTTTGTCTTTTATGGTTTAGTTTTTGTCTTCCCTTTTCTTTTGATTTAAAAAGACTTGTTGCAAATCTAGCCAGAAATTAGATTTTGTTTAAGGTCTTTATTTGTTCTCTTTTTTTCCTATTTTAGGTATTGTAGAAGTTAAATGAAGATAATGACAACTAGCCAGTCTTTGTCTGTCTAGCTGCTATGTTTTGATTTTCTACATACTTTCATCATTCTGGGTTGTAACTTGTAATTATAACTTTTCAGAAGATAAATGTAATCATAATCTCCATCAGAGCATTTTCTTTAATGGGTAAATGCATAAATAACAGTCAGTAAATTTTCTTATAATAGGAGGTGGTTTCACAATTGAATAAGAATAATGATAGATGCAATTTATCCTTTCTTTTATTTTCTTGTTACTGATCTTGCAGAAAAGGAACTAGGAAATGATTCTTTGATTCAAAATCTTATCTTCTATTTGTTATAAGTAATTCAGATACTGTTCTTCAGTCCCATTTCACAAAATATATTCCCTTTAAAGTTTTGTTGTCCAAGTGTATTAACCAATATTAATTATCACACTTACCATATTATTTTGTAGTGTCTGCTTTATTAACATTTGCTTTGAAAGTTTTTGTGTATTGTTTTCTTGGGAGGTTGTTTATGCTGTTTGTGCAGTTATCTAAATTCATTGCATTCTTGTTTTCATTGATAGATGCCGAGAAAAGCAGAGGAAAGAAGCCTCTCGACTCCAGACAGTGAATAGGAAGTTAAGTGCCATGAACAAACTGTTGATGGAAGAGAATGACCGTCTGCAGAAGCAGGTCTCGCATTTGGTTTATGAGAATGGATACATGCGAACACAACTGCAGAGTGTAAGCTCTTCAACCATTTCTGTTTAAGCTACTCCTTCCCTTTTCTTCCAGTTTTCTATATTTTTTTTATTCTAGGTTGTCAGGATCATTGTAAATAGGTATGCTGTTTTTTACATTGACAAGTTATTCAACGTGTCCTAACATATGTATTTTAGCCCAAGTGTTCTCTCCCCTTTCAATTTTTTGGGACCTGATTTCATTTCTGTGGATTTTTGAGCAGGCGTCTGCAACGACCACAGACAATAGCTGTGAGTCTGTGGTCATGAGTGGTCAGCACCAACAGCAGCAAAACCCAACACAGCATTCCCAAAGGGATGCTAACAACCCAGCTGGGTGAGTAATTGATGTCTTTTTTGACCAAATAAATCAAGATATCTGAAATACAATGTGGTTTCACTAACTTTTGAACCTAATTACTTGTGTCAGTCTTCTCGCAATAGCTGAGGAGACCCTGGCAGAGTTCCTTTCCAAGGCTACCGGAACTGCTGTCGACTGGGTCCAGATGATTGGGATGAAGGTATACTTCAAACTTTTTTGGGTCAATTGGTTATATCCATGTGTTAATTCATGTACTTGTTAATCTTCTCTACAATTTTTGTCTTGTTCATAAGTATTCCGCTGTTGATGTTTCTGTAGCCTGGTCCGGATTCTATTGGAATCGTTGCTGTTTCCCGCAATTGTAGTGGTGTAGCAGCACGAGCTTGCGGTCTTGTGAGTCTAGAACCCACAAAGGTGCTTATCTTCTAAGATTTTCCTTTTGTTTTTCCAATGATTTAACTATATCGTTCCCCTTAAATGGTGCATAGTTTGTAATGAATTCTCTTACAGGTCGCTGAAATTCTCAAAGATCGTCTTTCTTGGTTTCGTGATTGCCGATGCCTTGACGTATTGAGTGTAGTTCCTGCAGGAAATGGAGGGACAATAGAGCTTATGTATATGCAGGTTTGTTCTTTTCTTTTCTGTTTTAAATTATAAGTTGAACCTTATCTGCAGTTCAAACTATAGTATCTTTGACCTTTGCAATTTTTAGTATTTATTTTCTAATTCCTTTGTTCCTATTTTAATTCCATGACAGACTTATGCACCTACGACATTGGCAGCAGCACGAGACTTCTGGACGCTGAGATATAGTACAAGTTTGGAAGATGGCAGTCTTGTGGTAAATCCCGTTTTCTTTGCACATTGCAATTTCTTTTTCATGTTTAAGAAGATCAAGTTGATGGAGCTAATGCAAACCATTCGAATAGATATACTGTTGTTTGTGAGCTTTTGTTAAAACTACCTTGTTTTGCATTATCATTTTATGATTTTGTAATTATTGTTGTCATATCAACATTTTTCTTTTTTGGTTTGGGAATAATAGAAAAGTCTTACCACATTATCCCTTTTGAAACCGTATCAGAGAAACTTTGTTTATATAATTATCAAGTCTCCACGGATTGAGTAACTTTTGCTATTGTTGATATAGTTGACTTGGTGTCATGTTAGTTCCAAGTTCTTAGTTTTTTTTTTTTTTGAATAATTTGATTTTTGTAGCGATGTAAATTTTCATTCCTATGCATGTTAACGTTTTCAAATAGATTTTCACCTCTGGTCAGACCCTTTAACTTCATTTGAATTTATGTGTTCACTTTTTCAAAATATTGTTTGCAGGTTTGTGAGAGATCATTGACAACTTCCACTGGAGGCCCAACTGGTCCTCCTGCATCAAGTTTTGTTAGAGCTGAAATGCTTCCAAGTGGCTTTCTAATCCGTCCTTGTGATGGTGGTGGCTCCATTATTCACATTGTTGATCATGTTGATTTAGATGTGAGGAGTTCGATTAAGCTTCTTGCTGTACAACTGTCATAATTTATTCAAATTCTTATTAATTTGATGTACTTGGTTGTGTGTTAGGCTTGGAGCGTTCCTGAAGTTCTCAGGCCACTATATGAATCATCTAAAATCCTTGCCCAGAAAATTACCATGGCTGTAAGCATTGCTGCAAGATTGATATTAATACTTCTCTATTGTGGTCATTTTGTTTATTTCCATTTTGTATTTGGAATATTATCACGTAGGCCTTACGGCACATTCGACAAATTGCGCAAGAGACTAGTGGAGAAATTCAGTATGGTGGTGGCCGCCAACCAGCTGTGTTAAGGACTTTTAGCCAGAGACTTTGCAGGTAAGGCCTATCGTCTGCCTGGCCTATTGCAGTTTGATGATTATTCATAAACATTGACCAGTAGGGTGAAATGTTTTGTTTTACCAGGAACCTTTAGCAATCTCAAACTCTTATCAATTCATCAGTCTAATTTCTCCCTTAACAAATATATATATATATTTTTAATGGGGTCTCAGGGGTTTCAATGATGCAATTAATGGTTTTGCGGATGATGGTTGGTCTCTGATGAATAGTGATGGTGTGGAGGATGTGACCATTGCCATCAATTCATCTCCTAGTAAATTTATTGGCTCTCAATATAATACGTCAATGTTCCCAACTTTTGGAGGTGTGCTGTGTGCCAAGGCATCAATGCTGCTGCAGGTACTAAGATTCCCCTTTAATCTGAATGGGGTTATAAAATGTTATATTATTAGTATCACCTTGCTGTGTTTCTCCCCATTTTTCAATGTTCGATTGTGTTTAGCTGCATAGAATCTCTTTAGTTATGTTTGAAACATTTGAATTTAATTATGTTATGGAAAATTCAAAAGCTTTAATGTCTTCTGCAGAATGTTCCCCCTGCTTTGCTTGTCCGTTTCCTAAGGGAACATCGTTCAGAATGGGCTGACTATGGTGTTGATGCATACTCTGCTGCATGTCTTAAAGCTAGTCCTTATGCCGTTCCTTGTGCAAGACCTGGTGGCTTCCCCAGTAGCCAGGTCATTTTACCTTTGGCACATACAGTGGAACATGAGGAGGTGAGACAACTACCGTTCCACTTAAAGTCTTAAAGATTAATTTCATTTTATCCTTAACATTGAGATTTTATTTCTCTGTTAACTTTTCTTGGCTATCTAATAGTTCTTGGAGGTTGTTCGGCTAGAGGGTCATGCATTCTCTCCTGAAGATGTTGCTTTGGCAAGGGATATGTATTTGTTGCAGGTCGGTTTTACTTATTTGTCATATATGGAATGAGTTATTCGGCTCGGAGCCTCAGATTGCATGTTAGGCTTTTTATAATTGATACGGTTTATCGGGAATTTTTATATGGCAGCAATGTTGTGGGGTTGATGAAAATGCTGTTGGCTCCTGTGCTCAACTTGTTTTTGCACCAATTGATGAATCCTTTGCTGATGATGCTCCTCTGTTGCCATCTGGTTTCCGTGTTATTCCATTAGATTCTAAAACAGTCACGGTAACATCTCTGAACTTGATAAATAAACTGAGTAGAAAAATTTGTTCTTTGGATGACCATGAAATTCATTCTATGGAAATGCATACTTTGTTGGACTGTCCAAACTGTTTATGAAGGGTTTCCTTGACTATCATTTTAGACTCAAAACTCAATAAGATTGGGATAAAAATAAAGCTAGACTGCTAAGACCACCAAAATCCGTGAATGATAGTAAGAGTTTGTAACAGTGCCTCTTTGAAATCTTAAAATCGTGGAGATTTTTTTTTTTTTTGAAAAAAGGTCACCCAAATAAGATGTCAGATTTGGAATATGAGGTTTTGTTCAAAGAGTTGGGGAAATAATCTTTTCGCCGATATTTTTGCTTGTGATGTACGATACTTTTGTATTTCCTTGTAGCTATTACCTATCTTCCTGTAATTATCTTTATTTTTAATTGCAGGATGGACCTGCTGCAACTCGGACCCTGGATTTGGCCTCTGCACTTGAAGTAGGATCCGGTGGTACCCGTGCAGTTGGTGAAACTGAACTGAATAATTACTCCTCTAGGTCAGTGCTGACAATTGCATTCCAATTCACTTATGAGAATCACTTGCGAGACAATGTAGCTGCTATGGCCCGCCAGTATGTGCGTAGTGTCGTGGGATCAGTTCAGAGGGTAGCCATGGCTATTGCCCCCTCCCGGCTCAGCTCGGATGTAGGACCAAAGCCACTTCCTGGTTCTCCTGAGGCTCTTACTTTGGCACAATGGATTTGTCGAAGTTACAGGTTTGACTTAAACCTCTTTTTGCTCGAATGAATGCATGGCTTACAGACAACCATAGGAGAAGCTTTCTTCATTTTTTTTTTTATATTGCTGTTGACGTTCTGTTCAGGATTCACACTGGGGGAGAGCTTCTTCGGGTTGAGTCCCCAGCTGGTGATGCTTTGTTGAAGCAACTTTGGCACCACTCCGATGCAATCATGTGCTGTTCCCTGAAAACAAATGTAATTTCTTGAACTACATACCATTTTGTCTGTTGAGTTATCTAAAAGTATTTTATTATAAAAGATTTGTGAACTAATCTGATTGGCAAATTTATACTTTGCAGGCACCTCCTGTTTTTACTTTCGCTAACCAGGCAGGACTTGATATGCTCGAAACTACTCTTGTGGCCCTTCAGGACATTATGCTTGACAAGATTCTCGATGAAGCTGGTCGGAAGATACTCTGCTCAGAATTTGCCAAGATCATGCAGCAGGTAAAATTTTAAACACCTGAAGCCAACACTGATTCTGACATGTTAAACTTCATCACCCCTGTAACATTTCTATCCCTCCCATTGATTGCAGGGATTTGCATACCTGCCAGCGGGAATATGTGTATCGAGCATGGGAAGGCCGGTGTCGTATGAGCAAGCAGTGGCATGGAAAGTTCTGAATGATGATGATTCAAATCATTGCCTGGCCTTCATGTTCATAAACTGGTCTTTTGTGTGATGACTGATGAAATATCTAAAACTTAGGGGTATCTATTAAATTATGTGTACTTGCTCCCAGAAGCATTTTATATTATTAAAATACCATATGACAGATAATGTTGTACTAGTTATTGCAGGATTTCATGAATGCTTTTATATTGCATAATGTACTAGTTTACCTGATGGGGATGATTATGCTATCCTAAATCATTGGTCAAATACTCAAAATTCCTCTGTTAAATCTATCTATCTATCTAATCCATTATTGTTGATTGGTTTCTTGGGTCATTATCAATTTAGATTCAGCAGTAGAGTGAGTTATTGTCAACAGATAATCAAATTGTTTCTGTTTTATTTGTTTATTTCTGTGTTCTAATAGTACCTCTCTGTTTATGTTTGGTGGTTGCCTGGAATGGCAAGGACAAGAAAACTAGTGAAACTTGGCAAGTATAACCCGAGTTGTAATGATGAAGAAATTATCCACGAATATGAATATCGACGGAGGATACTATTATATTGAGGACTAGATTTGGATGAATACAATCAATCCTTTATGCATTACATTTTTGGGGATGAAAGTAGATATGGGTCTATTTATGATAATCTCGTAATTAATTTTAATATTATAACGATTTTATATTGATTCTAATTACATAATTTTTTTTTCTATATTTTAGAATTTTAAAACTTGATATTTTTGGTGGAATTGTACTCTCGTGCTAGAATTGTAGAATACAATAAACATTGGCAAAGAAATAACATTTTATTAATGGTGGAGAAATGAAAATTGAGAGTAGACGTTACCTGATGAGTTAAAGACAAAGAGAGTAAATGAGGAGTGCACTGTTAATTGACGGCAGCAAAGTGTACGACGTTGCAGAGTGAGTGAGAGGGATCAGAGAAAGTGAGAAGAGAGAAGTGTCCTCTGGTGAATGTGATCATCAGCTTAGCTGCATGCGCGTCTTGGTGTTATACCCTACTTTTCAGCCCTTCCCTCCTCAGGACAGGACCTCAGCCTTTTTTTTAAAATATATATTTGTTGGGGTTTATTAGCTACGAGCCTACGATACAGATACTATAATGTTAATCTGTTATACTCCGCCTAATATATAAGTCATAACAAGTTACGTAATTAGAGAAGGATAGATAGAAAGGTATCCGGATGAAATCCGATATCCTATATACATAATTTAATAAGTAAAAGTGGTACTCAAGCCCTATCGCATATGGAAAAGAAGAGTAGTGTCAAACAAACTTTTTTTTTTTTTTTTTATTTTGTGAAAGGAGACAGATTCAAACCTAAATCTTCTTAAGATAGGCATATGAATAAAGAATAAAGTGAATAAAGTTATATGTATTTTTATTTATTTTTTTGAATTAAAAACGATGAAAGAAATGGAGAAACTAAAAAGTCAAAATAAAGTTGAAAAATGGAGGAGACAAGGAAAAAAAGAAGTGACATTGAAAGAGAGAGTGAGAGAGGAATCGTTAATTCTGTTGGTACAAATCTGTGGGAAGGGCCCTACAAGAATATGAAGACAAATCCCACAAATTAATATTTTCACAGTCAAGACTGCCATCTCACAACCCTTCACTCTCCTCCACACAATTTCCTTAAAACCCTCCTCTAGTTCTCTGCCTTCCGCATGACTGCAACAAAAACAAGACAATTTTGTATGCCACTTACCATTTATTGAATTTGTTGCCCCCCTCACACCCTTACCTTTTGTCCTTATTTGTCTTTTCCTTTTGTACTCTCCCATCTAACCAATTTTACATCATTAATGTGCCCAAATATTCCCTTAAATAATGTGAGTAATGTCACATGTTAATGCTTCCCGTTGTTTTTTCCACTTAAAACTTAATGGGTCTGAATCATAATTATTAAGTTATTTTGTTTTGTTTTTTTAAGTGGTCAAATAATTTAAAAATACCAAAAAAAAATTTAAAATAAAAAATAAAAAATTATGACTTTTCACTTAATTGTAAATCATTGAATTGTATTAAATACAATCCAAAATCTTTTCTTCCGATATTATCCTCCATATATAACATATCTCCAATTTCATCATAATTATATATTGAATAGAAATCCTTATTTTAATCTTTATTTTAAATAGCTTTAAAAATAAATAAAAAAACTATAATCACTTCTCATATTGGTGTTTAATATCAATATTTTATTATGATATTACTTATATATTATTATTTTTAGAGTGTTTTGTATGAGTTTTTATGCTACCCCTTTTATTTTTTGAAAAAAAAAATAACATTTTCTTTTCTTAGTAAAAATAAAGTTTGTTTATAATCGAAGAAGAAGATCATGATCATATGTGTTCATATAATAATTATTATTGGATTGTTTTTATTCTATATTATTATAATTGTTTAACATGGGTATAGATGTAAAATTACTTCTTTTCAGAAAATTTTATTTTTAAAAAACAAATATGTTGACGGTATATTCAGATGTGAGAAAAAAAAAATATACAGGTTTCAGTTACTATTCAGTCTTCAGTAAAATTCATGACTTCAGTCTTCAGACAAAAAAACAAACGACCCATTAATCTCATTCAATTTGTGGCATATATATAATATACCCAATAACATATGAATATTTTCAAATTTGGTATTAAAAAAAAAATACAACTAAGGTAAAAATTAAAATTAAAAAATTAAAAAAAAAAAATTGGGCCTTAGAGGGCATGACCCCTCCAAAACCTCAAACTAGAGAACTCTGGTATATTATGTATCGGATTTAAATCCTTTACTTATATGATTTTTTTCTGATCTAAAACACTTAGAAGTAATTATTTAAAGATAAATTGACAGAGGATCTAAATTCACTGTACATCTCTTTCGTATTAACTAGTGGCATGCATAGCTAATAACAAGTAATAATATATAATGTGATATTGGTAGTGGACGACCAAACTCTTATTATGTAAATGATATAATATTTTTTGTCTTAATGATCATTTGTCTAAAACTTACATCCTACGTCAAAACTCTTATAAAAAAAAATAAAAAATTAAAAAATTAAAAATCAAGGAAATAATGACTTTTGTCCAATAATGTCCTAAATAAGGACATGAAAGGACCCCACAGATTTTAGAAGGGCAATATGGGATCAAGATTCAAGAAAAGAAAAAGGCCAAAAAAAAAAAAAAAAAAAAAAAAATCCCTATAACAAATTATCCCAAAAGACCCAGCAATTTCTGACCAATCAGAATCGGTACATTTCTGATTTCTTTTACTTGGTGGGGGGGCCCATCCCCCCCACCCCCACTAATGTGTACGTTTAACAGTCACGTACGCTCTCGTATGCATATCACAAACCAACCCCATACATGCATACATACATAGTCATACATACATACATACATACATAATATTACGTGGAACCCCACTACGTCTAGAGCTGCCAAGTCTAGTATTTAAAGGTTTTTGTCCGTTTTTAATTTTTCAGACGTTTGAAATTCGTGTATTTTCGAGCCTCGTGCTCTTCTTTGTCATCGTCTCTACATTTTTCAAATTTTAATATAAAAAAAAAAAAAAACAATATCTACGATTCTATGGTCTAGGCTATGATTGGCTCAACTCTTGGTTTATAAAAACCACAACGAGAAAAGCTTTTTAACAGGAGCAGTAATGTATTTGTAGGTAGCATGAGGTGATAAATATGCCCATTTAGTAAAAATTGATTTAGAATTTATTATTAGTCTTTTCGTATCTTTTTGGTGCAGAGCAAAAATTAAAGTGAGGACCAGGGCCCTCTCTTTTGCTTTGCCTTTACAGTTTCCACTTTTGTCGATTCTCGATCTCTATTCATTTTTTTTTTTTATTTATCAGATTTCAGATTTCAGATAAGCGTGCCTTGTTGAGATCCTTTTCATGGCTCTGTTTTTAGGCTTTTTGGCATCAAAACCCACAACCCAACGAAAACCTCTTCTTATATTTAGACTACACTTATTAATTAAACTGTAAGAGAAAAAGAGAGGATCTTGTAGGGTTTTTATTAGGAGATTTAGTAGAGATGTAGATGAAGAAGTATAGACTATCATGGTCTGAGACTCAGAGAGATTAGCTAGGGGTGTTTTGACTGGTGGGGTTTTTGGTGGAATTTTCCTTCTTCAGTGAATGGAAATTTTTGGTGGGTGAGTGGGTTTTATGAATGTGTAAACATCTGTTTTGGTGGAAGATTTTTGCAGAGTGGACTGGAAATGATATGATGATGGTTTTTTTTTTTTTTTAATTAATTAATAGAGAGTTGATGATGATTGATGCTTTTGTTCTTGGGATTTTGTGTTGGACCAAACAACCTACTTTCAAGTTTTTGAGTTATCTATTTACTGTTATCTACTTACTTCACCAGCAGCCAATGCTTTGAAAAATAAAATTCCAAAATTCAAACAAAATCTTTATGGAAAACAAAATCAAATATTCAAATCCCACCCAACATTTCATTTTATCAATTATAAGTTGTCAAGTTGATCACCATGATACCGATGATATCTTGCGAATGTGGTGTGACTCTCTAACGGGAGACTCTACCTAATAGAGTCCAATTCTCGTAGGGTACGGTAGTAGTTGTAAATTAATAAAAAAATAAAAAGTTGATAACAATAACAAACAAACAGATGTAAAGTACAATTTTTTACTATTACTATTTAGCAAAGCTATGTGTTTATATACTTTAAGAACAGTCTACTCATATCCAACAGGATCCGTGGCGCAATGGTAGCGCGTCTGACTCCAGATCAGAAGGTTGCGTGTTCGATTCACGTCGGGTTCAATTCCCAAATTGTTTTTTGAAACCTTTTGTTTATTTTTGATTTTTGAATGGTAATATACTGATATCGCTAATAAATTTATTTCTTTCAAAAGATATTCTTAATTTTTTTTAACTGATAAAAAAAATATTCTTAATAATCCATAATTTTTTTTTTCATTTTTTTTTTCAAATAATCCTTAAATAATAAGTTATTGAAAAGATAAACCGTAAATAATATAAGAATAAACTATAATTAATTCTAAATATTCTTATTTTAAATAGATCAATTAGAATCGAATATGTATCGAGTTGTAAATAGGTTGATTAAAATTTTACCTATTAACTTATTGGGTTTTTAAATGAAAACTCAAACTCATTTTCTACTTTAACGGGTAGTCCGAAACTGATTAATTTAACCCATTATTTTTTATTATTTTTAGTAATCAATAATTTGATTTTATTAAAGAAAAAAAAAGAATAAAACGTAAAAAAAATTTAAAAAAATTAAAATATATTACTCAAATTAGGGTTTAGATGTAATATATGAATTGTATTATTAATGGACTGTTATGTAGGGGCTTTTTTTTTTTTTTTTTTTTTTTTTCACAATAAGACTTATTGCCTCTTATATCTTAAATTAAATTAAATCAGTTTGTTTGTTTTTCAAACTTATATCTTATTTACATATATGTCTTTTAGAAAAAGTAAAAAATTTTGACTTTTATCTTATTAAAAAAGTGCTACAATATAGTTTTTTTAATTTATTTATTAAATTTCTATAATTGTCCTATAACAATTTATACATTTATAATTTTATCCACACATAATAAAACCCTAATAATCAATTTTCGAAAAATTTTCAATTTTGAAGAAACCTTAACACAACAATTTTACATTTGTAATAAGTCATCAAAAATAAAAAAACAAACATATCATACTATCTTAATTTATAAGACTTATCTATACGTCTAACAAATTAAGGTTTTATAAGACTTTAGATAAAATATATATATGTAAAAATATATATAAAATATAAAATATAAAAAAAAAGCACCTAGTTTCTTTTTATTTTTTATTTTTAAATCCTTAATTTTTATACACTTTTAAATGAAAATCTAAAAACCAGATATTGACCCAACATCTATACAATTTCGTATAGTAGATGAATCCCTTAAATAAATAAAAACCATATTATAATACAATTATAACTGATGTTTAAAATTAAATTAAACTATAAATATATATATATATATATATAAATGTCCAAGTCAGTGCACACTGATATAACTTCATTAGTCTATTGGATGTGGACCATTAGATTTACATATTTTAACTCAAAGTGTTTGCACTTGTCAAAACTTCTCCAAAATCAATGGTCTATATGCATTGGTACTGATGTAATTATATCAGTGCGCACTGATCAGAATGGGACCGATATATATATACACATATATATATATAAATGGTTTTCTAGTAATAACATCCTAAAATTATAAATTAATGATGTCCAACCACAGCCACACATTTATATTGGGTGTGGGTATTTATTAATGTGGGGTTATGAGCTCACTGTGAATGTATAGCTATGGTTGAACGTCCTGAAATTATAAAGTCAGGACGGTCCTGATTAGAGAAGTATTATATATATATATATATATGTGTGTGTGTGTGTGTGTGAAGACTTGGATGTGGGTATTTATTAATGTGGGGTTGTGAGTCCACTGTGAATGTATAGCTGTTGTTGGACGTCCTAAAGTTATAAAGTCATGACGGACGTCCTAAAGTTATAAAGTCATGACGGTCTTGATTAGAGAAGTATTATATATATATATATATATATGTGTGTGTGTGTGAAGACTATCATCTTTTTGCGAGTAAGTTTTCGTCGAAGTAATGGGTCGGGTATAATTTTACGATATATATTTGATATTTATTTATTAAAATAAAAGGCAAAAAAAGGTATTTTGAAATACCTCTAATTAAGGAGAGAAGTTTCAGTCTTCAGCTCTGCTTGAACCCATGACTTTCAAGGTCATAGAGGACAATCAGACCAGCAAGGTTGTGTTAGGATTCATATAAAGTATGTATTAATTGCTATATATATCCATTGATGACCATGTGAGTGAGTACAACATATTTTTTTTCGGATATTTATAATTGGTCCCTGAATTTTCAGAAAATGTCACTTTCTTACTTGACTTAGTTGACTGCAACAAAATCTCGGTCTATTGCATTTTGTTTTTATCAATTGGCTTGTGTGTAATATTATATTGCATTTTATCACTTTTTTTTTTTTTTAATAAATAATAAAATGCTTAAAATAAAAATATTAATAAATTAAATAATATATGAAAACATTATTTATAATTTAAAACGTGATTGACTTATTGATGTCTATTTAATATTTAGTTTTGAATTTATAATAATAATATATTAATTTTTAATATTTATATAATTATTATTGAATATATAACGGATAGTATTAAGTTAACATGTGTACTCACATTATATTTTATCACAATTTTATAAATAATAAATTAAATAAAATTATTACTTATAAAATTTGCAATAGAAATAATTAATAAAATAAATATATTTGAAAAAAAAATTATATTTTAAAACAATATTAATGTCTATTTAATATTTATTTCGAATTTATAATAGTCATAATAATATTTTTAATTTTATTAAATTATTTTCAAAATTATATAAATTTTTAATATAATTATTATAATATTGTATATAACTTGATCTAAAAAATAAAGCTCACCAGCAACTTTAACTCAACATAAACCTACATTTTGACTATATGTATTATCTAGTGCAGTAGTGTTATATTAGAAACGGTGACATTGATCAGTGCAATACAGTCTTGGTTGCCCAAACATATGTGTTGCATTATCTAATACATATTTTAAGGGGGGTTTAAGTCTCTTATCCGATATCACCCTTTATCGTGATTTAATGGTAAATAACGATCATTCAGTCAGACAAGGTTTAAGATTTAGGTCGTTACACATGCAAGTAATATATATATATATATATATAAGTAGTATATATATATATATAAGTCTTTTATCCAATGTCATCGAGAACAAAGAAAGTGCTACAGATATTTCTCCATCAGACAATATAAATGAGCATGGATGCAACATATTATTATTTTTATATTGATTGGGTGGGTAAAGATTTTTCGAAATCAAGCACCGGAAGTGCGACCCAAAAATCTACTCACAAACATGAAGTACCTTTTCTTACGATACTGGAGAGTTGACAATAACTTTTAAACACAAAAAATATATCTACTCTCATAATATCGGGAAGAAATCTCCCACACATGTAAAAGGGCAGACGTACATCATTTAGCCAATTGTGGATGTATTTATTCTCACTCTTTTTTTTTCTTTTTCTTTTTTTTTTATTTTATTTTTTATTTTTTTTATTATATTCCAGATATTCTCATTACTATTGAACAACATGATTAGTAAATAATGGAATAATAACAATTATATTTATTAGTGTTTGCAATGAGGGATGTAAAAAGAAAATTTTAAAATATATATATATTGTAGTAAAATCGTTGTAAGAAATTTTTTTTGAAAAAAGCCTTTTGAATTTTTATCTTGAAAAAATACCTTTAAACTCAAAAACTATTTCAAGTGCTTTCATTTCCATTTTACTTAAAACAGTTAAACAAGAATTTAGGCACACCAAAAAAAATTGATTTGACATAAAGTGTGTTATTATTTTAAAAGTACATTTATTTATTTTCCACCAAATATAAAAAAAAAAAAATAGATACCAAAATGTTTAATTCTTTATAAAAATGTTCACATCATGTAATTTTCTGTTAAAAAATAAAGGTATTTTGAAATACCTCATATAATTAAAGGAAATTACACAAAGTACCCTTAGCAATTATCATCAAACATCATCAATCGAACCCGTGACCTTCAGATTCTCAAGGATCCTAGAGACCATTGAGGTCTGAGGAAGGGTTCATATTTTAAATCCGAAGAATCATTCATAAATGCAGTGTACACACGAAAACGACGTTTTTCCTTTTTCATTGAACACCCTCCTCACAAAACAATTATTTTAAATTGAGTTTGATTTTTCTTCTGAAGATCGAATAATGCAGAATTATGTTGAATATAAGTGAAAAGCTATATATATTTTTTTAAGTTATAAAAATCTAAAAATAAATACTTTTATATTTATGTCCTTTCAACTATTATTTGTTATATATTTACATTTTAATATATTTTAGACAATTAAAAACATTAATTTAATAATATAATAACAAATTAATAAATAAAAAAATTCCCAATAAAATATAACCCCTTAAAGTATAAAAATTAAACAAGTTAATTGAAGTTTAATTTAAGAAATAACAACATATTAGAGTAAGCCTCAAATAATATGTATAATCAAGGGCGAATGTGTTAGGGTATAGGGGCCATGGCCCCCACAACCAATTAAAAAAAAAAAAAAACTATTATACATAAAATGTGATATATATAGTAGGTGATAATATTCTTTTGTCATATTATTATTTTAATAATATAAATTAACTTATAATTTTTATTTTCATAGTTCTAATGACCATGAAAATAGGAGATAAAATCAATCCATTTTAATATTTTAATTTTCTATTATTTCATATATTATTACCTAATCTAGTGTGCATTATATATGAGTAATGCTAGACTTTTTAAATTTTTTCTCAAATTCTTTCACAAATGTATGTAACACGTGAAGTGTCACCATCTTGTAAATCATGAGATTATAGGGTGAATGATGTGATGTTGACACCTCATGTTCTACAAACATTTGGGAAAGAATTTGGAAAAAGGATTAGGAAGCCTAGAATTACTCATTATATATATAATAATAATTTTTTTTTTTTTTTTTAGATTTTACTAGAACAAACTAAAAGGGGTGAATTCAATTAGGATTTTTGAGAACATTTAAAAATATTATAAATTCTGATATATTCAATTCGGACATTTAAAGACTTTAAAAGAGCCTATTTTAATCCAGTGGTATTCAATTCAGATTTCTATGGATTTTAAAGAATCCTTCCGAATCCGGTTGTATTGAATTTAGACTTTAAAAATGTCTACAAGAATCAAGGTGTATTCAATTAGGATTAGATTTTAAAGGATTTTCTTATGTTATGGATTTTGATGGATTTTTGTGGACTTGATGGTGAGAGATAAATATCAAATGTCATAACATGTCCAACCTTCTCCCCAAAGATTTTGGTGGACTTTACTCTCTCTCTCTCTCAAAACAAAAACATATACAATTCGTTGTCGTGACTTATTTTACTTTTTTTAAGTTGAAAAAAAAAATAGAAATTTAAAATTCAATATTAAAAAAAAAAAATCTGACATTAATTGTTTTTGTGGTTTTTTTTTTTGGGTGTTTTTTTAACATTTGTATTGGGATATGCTAAATCATTTCGTCAACAAGTAATGTAATTATTTATATAATTTATTTTTGACTTAAAGACAGTTTATGCAACTAATAATATTTTTTGTACACTCCATTAATATGTATTTTAGGAATAAATTATACGCATCAAAGAAATATAAAAAAGATATACAAGATATTTAAAAAAAAAAAGGAAATTAGTCATGTATCCAAAGGTAAATAAAATAAAATATATATATATATGTACACTGGGAAAAAAAATGAATAACCTTCACTTTTATTTTGATCATCTGAAAAGTATCTTTAATGGTATATTGGTACACGATGGTTGTGTATCATTCGATGGGACACTATGGTTTTTAAGATTATTCTTCAAGACGATTGTTCCTCTATAGATACCGGTGTGATTGACGAAAATTTTATTCATAGATTTTTGTTAGTATTGCAAATTTTATTAATTGATCATATTGGTTGAGTATATAGATTGTGTTATTGGACCATATAATGATATAATTCTCCATCTATAATAGAAGTCAGAGAAACAAATTCATGAAAGTCCATGAATATCTAAACAAATCTATAAAAGTCTGAGATAGATATCTAAACAAATTCATAAAAGTCTGAGATAGATATCTAAACAAATTAATGAAAGTCCATGTATATTTATGAAAGTCCGTAGAAATCCATGAAAATCTGTCACTTAAAAAATGTCTTTAAATATCCACAAGAATCCTAATTGAATACAACCTCCTAAGTAAATATTGAACTCTTATATTGACTACTATTATTATTTATTTTGTTTGGTTAAATATTAATCTGATTTTGATATATTTACTTTATTACTTTATTATTTAAATTTTCTTCAAAATTATTATAAGTTAATTTGGTTTGACATGAATATTATAAAATTAAGTTACAAGTATGTAAATAATTGTGATTTAAATATATCTACGGTATAATGCTATTTTAATAAAGCTATTGAAATTTATATTTTATAAGTTAGGAACTATTAAAATATTATTTTTCAATTATGCATACCACTAAGAGCAGACATAAATTTTACAACAAAATAAAAGATGTTTTCTCATACTCTTTGATTATGTAATTGAAATGGAAATTAAGAATAAAATTAGATTGATTTGGTTGTAAATAATTTTCTAGATATAAAATAGACATGTTACATTTTAATTAGTTAATATATATTTTATTTATTTATTTGTATCATTACTTTTAACACCAAACAGTATTATATTTTGTTGAAAAGTATTAGGTGTGGGATTGCTTACTTTTTCTTGTACAGGATTCCTACTGACCTACAATATTAGTTTTTATCTTGGCCCCCCCAAAACTAAAATCTTAACTTTGTCCATGTGTACAATGTTTATATGTTGAATTATAATAATATAATGAAATCTATATGCTCTATCAATGTGGACATATGATACGAATATTACATAGCACATGCATGCATGGCTCGTTGCATGACTGGTTGTATGGTATGTGCGTGCGTGGGAGGCCACCAGGTAGTGGTGGCCACGGTTCGGTTTCGGTTTTGGGTGTGGTCACCCAAAACCGAAACCGTAATCGGAAAATCGGTTTGGTACACGGTTTCTAACCGACGGTTTTACGGTTTCGGTTTACTAACCAACGGTTTTGGGTTCGGTTTCGGTTCGGTTTCGATTTTTCAAAAAAAAATTTTCAAAAAAAGTGCCACATGGCAGCTTCTGATTAGTCGATGTTTTTTTAAAAAAATTAAAAAAAAAAACCACCGGTTTTTGGCGATTTTTGGAAGTACCCAAACCGAAACCGTAACCGGTTCAACCGGTTTTTAAACCGCCGGTTCCGATTTCGGTTTTGGGGCGGTTTTTGGAAGTATGATTTCGGTAAAATCGCGGGCAAAACCGTCAGTTTAACCGAAACCATGGCCACCTCTACCACCAGGGCACGAGGTGGTGTTGAGGTTGTTTTCAGGGCCTGCCCACAAGGCCAACAAATCCAGCAATTCGCTTGGGCCTCCAATTGACTCAATTTACCTCTTCATATTTTGTAAAATCAGGGGCCCCAATATCCAATTTATTTAAATTTAAAGTCTAATCTAAGACATCGAATTTATTTAAATTTATAAAAGGCCCAACTGAATTTTAATTTAAAAAAGCTTAACTGAGACCCAATTTATTTAAATTTTAAAAAAGGCCCAATTGAATTATAATTTTAAAAAGCTTAATAGAAATTTAAAAACGCTGAATTTATTTAAATTTTAAAAAGGCCCAAAATGTGGTTCTCCATTCTTGCTTTCTAAGAGGGTCATTCCAATCATCTTTTTACAGTAATTTCTTTAAGCTTTTTTTTTTTTTTCCTATGCCCATAATTGTTGTGTGCCCATAATTACGTTGGTAAGATTCTTCATTCTAAAGTCAATAATCCCTACCTGTGAATTGATTGAAATAAATAAAGATTATATTGAACTATTGAAGACATATTATTTTTTACAAAAATTTCCTTGAATAATTCAATAGTTATATATTGAAATTCTCTAGGATTAAATAATTCTTGTTAACATGATTGTTAAAAGTGTCTTCACACACAAGGGTTGAGTGGATTGACTATGTTATATATCGAGAAAAAAAAAAGTATTAACGAATCTTGATGGTAGTAATGTAATTAGTAAATTTGCTCTTCAGAAGGCAAGAAGAATAGAAATTTAAATATTGTTTTGTTTTTATGTTTTTAGATATGATAAATATTTTTTGTTTTAATTTATGTGGATTGCGTTGTATTTGGTAAATGAAGAATCATTTATTGAAGGTGAAGAATTACATTTTATTTGGTATATGGGGCCCCGATTTCTATTAATATCATAAAATGGATCGGGCCCCGAAATGTCTGGAGACGGCCCTGATTGTTTTGCTATTATGCATTCTTATTTGATTCTTGTTATTTTGAATTAGACAATAAAAGAGTTGTATAGGTATAATCTGAAGGTGGATTATGCTGAGGTGAAATCTCCCTTTGTGGTTTCTATGTTTAACGATTCCATACCTCTTGTAGGGGAATCTAAGTTCTTGGTGAATGATATTAAGGTGTTGTTCTTAGATGTGAATTGGCATTACTAAGTGTTTGGCTATTTCTGTACCTGGAAATTCCTTTGCACTTAAGCTAGCATGTTCAACTTTTTCTTCTTGTGGAGAGCAACTTTGGCTGGACAATAGTACTCCCCTTTGTATCTCTTTTTTGTAATGGTTATGTGTTTGTTTATTTCAATAAAAAAAAAAAAAAAAAGGTAGTGGGTAGTGGAGCACTCCACGATTTCCTACCACCTAGCATTTAGGATTGTTATTTGAATTAATCAGTTGTAAAGACCTGTATAAAGGTCTATTTGAATTAAATAAAAGGGTATTGAATTATAACTCAATTATCTCCTCTTCTTCTAAACTCTCTTCTGACTCAATTCTCACCTCCATTCTTTTTCTTCTACATTTCCACAAATTAAACTGTATCAAATTGGTATCAGAGTTGTACGTCCATGGAGACTCACGCGAAATCAAGTACGGAATTCCGCGGTGAAATTTACAAAATCTTGTCTAGCCATGAAACAAAATTCAACCAAATGGGAACAAGATTTAACCTGGTTATTAATGAACTTCAGGCCTTGGACTTCAGTAGAACCAAATCATCACAGACCATAGTGGAACAGAAACCATAAAATAAATTAACACATTTGAAACAGGGGAACCCTCCACACACTCGTACGGTAGCCAACCTGAAGCTGAACTTTCCCATTTACGGTAGCGCTGATCCAACGGGGTGAATTTTCAAGGCTGAACAATACTTCGAATTCAAAGGTATTGCTCCCTAACAATAGGTACAATTAGCTTCCTTCCATTTGGAGAATGTCGCGCTGCAGTGGTACCATTGGTACACCAAATTTCGAGGACCCTTAAGTTGGGATGAGTTCACAAAGGCCATTCTTCGAAGATTTAGACCAACCGACTACGATGATCCTTCGGAGGCCCTGTCGCTTCTCAAATAAACAACATCAGTAACTGACTATCAAGAATCCTTCGAAAAGTTGTCTCATAAAGTGGACCACTTATTGGAAAAAAATTTAGTTGGAAGTTTCATCGTTGGATTGAAGGACGAAATCTAATTGGATGTCCGCGTCAAGTAGCCAAAAAACTTATCTGAGGCAATCAGTGTATCTCATTTGATTGAGGAGAGCAATATGCTCCAGCGAAATGCAAGAACACAATACCGACCTGCAGCATACTCATACCAACTGAAACCTTCATCAACCTTAACCATTGGCATCCTTGGACCACCTCCACCATTGTGGGAAACGCCAACTTCTGGAAATTTTCAAGGTTCAGCGTATCACAAGTCAGGAGGCGAAGTAAATGAGAGAGAAGGGTCTATGTTTTTATTATGATAAGAGATTCACACCAGGCCATCGTTGCTCTAAACCACAATTGTTTATGATTGAGGATATGATTACAGGTGACAGTATTGAAGACGTAGAGATGTAACTAGAAGCTGCACCTCACGACGATATTCCTGAAATCTCATTCCACACTATGGCTGGAACAACTCACCCGTAAACGTTTCGTGTCATATGGAGTGTAGGGAACAAGAAAACTACAGTGCTCATTGATGACGGTAGCATCCATAATTTCATTGATCATTCTGTCGTCACAAAATTGGGATTCACTGTGGTCCGAGACAGTTTTTTAAGTAATGGTGGGTAACAAAGAGAAAATTGAATGTACAAGTCATTGTTTAGGAGTCTCACTCGCGATACAAGGATATATGGTCCGAACTGATTTTTATTTCCTACTCGTGGCTACTTGTCAAGTTGTTTTAGGGGTGCAATGGTTGGAGACGTTGGGACATATTGAGACAAATTACAGGAGCCTTACAATGTCATTCACTTAGGCTAGCTGGCAACACACACTACAAGGGATGCGACGATCCGAACTTGAACCACTCAGCGACAAAGAAATGTTACAGTTGTCAGGTATGGATTTCTTTTTCACATGTTAACATCAGAACTATCGTCCCTTCCAGTTATAGGGCCAGACGATCTTCAAGAGTTGTTGGGCAGATTTACTCATATATTCACTGAACCCACAACATTGCCACCCACACGAAAACACGATCACCACATTCCATTGTTGCCGAACAACCAACCCGTGAGTGTGAGGCCTTATCAATACCCCTATTACCAAAAGAAAGAAAAAGAGAAATTGGTCCATGAATTTCTAGGGTCCAGACTCATTTGTCCTAGCAACAATCCATTTTCTTCTCCAGTATTACTCATTAAGAAATCAGACGACACCTGGAGATTTTGGGTGGATTATCAGGCACTGAATAGCATCACTATGAAGGACAAGTTTCCGATTGCTGTGATTGACAAACTACTTGATGTGCTCCATGGCGCTCACTCTCACTATTTTTCCAAATTGGATTTGAGGTCCGGGTACTTCCAAATTGGATTTGAGGTCCAGGTACCACCAAATCCGAGTCAGTGATACATACATTCACAAAACGGCTTTCCACACTCATAACGAATACTACGAGTTCTTGGTGATGTCATTTGGGTTGACCAACGCGCTAACTACTTTTCAAAGCCTCATGAACAACATATTCTGCCCGTATTTACGTAAATTTATATTGGTTTTGTTTTTACAATATTTTGGTTTATAGCAGGACTTGGAGCAAGCATTTGGAACACCTACAACAAGCTCTTCAGCTTTTGTCTGCTAACCAATTATTTGTTAAATTTTTGAAGTGCCAATTTGAGGTGTTACATGTGGAATATCTCGGTCACCTCATATCATTTGACGGGGTTGCAATCGATCCTTCGAAGGTTCAATCAGTTCAAGAGTAGTCGGTTCCCACTTCAGCTTGGGGGGTTCGCGGTTTCCTTGACCTTGTTGGCTATTATCGTAAATTTGTGCATGGATTCGGTGTGATTGCCGCTCCACTTACTCGGTTGTTAACCAAAAAGGGGTTCAAGTGGACGACTGAAGCTAATAAGGCATTTGAAAAATTAAAAAGGGCTCTCACTACTCCACCAGTCATGAAACTTCCTGATTTTCTCAAGGGTTTGTAATTGAAAGTGATGCATATGGGGTTGGATTGGGTGCAATTTTATCTCAAAACAATCAACCAATTACTTACTACTATCCATATAAATATTCCACAAACAAATATAATTCAATTATATATATTTATATATATATATATGTTAATTAACAAAATTAGTGTCGAATTTAGGAGTATCTCAATGGGCATATAGAGATGATATCGTGGTGCTTGCGACACATGTAAAGTACAATAGTTTATAGTTAAGTTTGTTTGCAAAACTGTTTTTTGTTTTTTTGTTTTTTTTTTTGTTTTGTTTTTGTTTTTTTTGTTTTTTTGTGAGATTGTTAATTTTCCCCAATTACATGATATAAAACCAATCAAATTAGGAGAGAATCCTAACTGGAATATGAATAGAAGTCGAAATAGGTTTGAATATAATTAAAAAAAAAAACGTTGGATTCAAATGAAGATTTTGGAGTCTTGAAAAAACTAGGTTTTATGGCTACTGAAATTATTTAAATCGTGAGAAGAAGAAAAAAAATATTAATATGGTTAAGGACTTAAGGGTTGTGAGAGAAGAGAAAGCTGGAAATTATATAAGATTTATAAGGATAAATTTGGAAGTAATAAATTAATATATATTCAGTTTATTTGTTGTTAAGTGAAAAGTGAAAAAATCCCACTTTTAATAATCAGTGATTGTAGGAGCTCATTCAGTGATTTTATGACTTAAAAAATCTAACGAAACAACTTAATGATTAAGGCTATGTTTGGCAGGAGGGAGGGAGAGTATGAGGGATAGATGAATTAAGAAGGAGGAAGGATAGGAGGGATGGAGAGGATAACATTAATCCTTCATGTTGTTTGGTATTGAAAGGAGAGTTGTATGGATGGATTGGTATTTAATTTATAAAGTTACAATATTACCCTTTAAAAAATTGGATGGTAGTATAAAAAAGGAGGGTATTTTTATCTATTTCCCCCCATCACTCTCCCTCATTTCTCTCATCCGCCCAAATTGGGGGGATTGATTTTTGTAGGCCCATAGGGAGAAGCTCTCCCTCCTCTCCTCCTCTCCTTTCACTTATCCCTCCAACCAAACAAGGGATTTGCTCTCCTTCTCTTCTCCTCTCCTTCCAACCCTCTCCCTCCCTCCATCCATCTTTCCCTCATACAAAACACAACGTAAGTGTCATTAATGCTGTGTTTGGTAAGAGGGACAAATAGAGGGAAGGAGAGGGTTGGAGGGAGAGCATCAATCCCTTGTTTGGTTGGAGGAAGGGGAGGAAGGGAGAGGAGTGGAGGGAGAGAAAATCCTCTCGGGCCCACCATTTTGGATCCACCCAATGATGGGTGGATCACAAAGAAGGGAGAGTGATGGGGGGTAAATACCAAAATACCCTCCAATTTTATAATACACTCCAATTTTTTTTTAAAGGTAACATAGTAATTTTATAAATTAAATATCAGTCCATCCATTCAACCATCTTTTCAATACCAAACAACATGAAGGATAGATGTTATCCTCTCCATCTCTCCTACTCTCTCTCCCTCTAAATTCATCCATCCCTCATACTCTTCCTCCCTCCCACTAAACATAGCCTAAGTATTCGATGGAAAAATCAAACCGGCCATAAGTATCAATGAGCTTATCTATATTAAAAATGCTTGTAATTCATGAATTGATGAATTATAAATCAATTTATAATTGTTTAATTATAAGAAAAAGACACTTATGTCCTAAAGTGACTATGCAAACTATTATGAATGGAGGGTAAAATGGTCATATACTAAATTACCTTTTTCATTGAAGAGACCTTTGCTAGTTTGCTCCATCGTTGAGCAAACAGGAATGAAGGACAAAGCATTTTGGAAAATAAACCCTATGAACATTTTGGACTTTTTCTGGTTATTCTTTAGAATTTTTTTTTTTTTTTTTTAAATGAATGTTGGTTAAAAACTTTTTTTTTTCCTAGAAAATGCTAAAAATGAAAGTTTGTTAAAAAAAGAAAAAAAAATATCTTGATTAAATTTTGGCTATTCAATCAAAGGGCATAAATGCAATTAGCAAATGAGTAGTGATTAGTTTCTATGAGAGATGCTATTAATAATCCACAAATTATCTGTTTACACTCCATTTAAATTTTTTTAATGACAATTTTAATCTGAATTAAATTTACTAAATAAGTCAAAAAATTCTAAAGACACTAAAAACCGTTTTTTTTTTTTTTTTTTTCAGAAAACAATTTTTTTTCCTCTTTTGTGTTTTTTTTTTTTTCCCTCTTTACTATTTTACAAACCCTAAAATATCTTCTTCTTCCTTTCTTTCATTTAATTTCTTAGTTAATACCACTGCTTTATTTTCTTGGTTAGTATATGAATCAAAATTTATGGATTAAAAATCCATTTATTCAATTTTGTGTGGCAACTGAATGAAAAAAATAAAAATAAATAAATCATAGTTTAAATGGTACTATTCCCCCCTGAATTGTTCACGAATTGCTAATGAGCCCTCTGAATTTTTAAAATGGCCACTAAACCTCCTGAACTCTCTAAAATTGGCAACAAATGACAGAAGGGAGGCGGATGTCTGGGGTAAATTGCACTTACATACCCTGATTATATGTATAATTGCATTAAAACTATGTATAATTGCATTAAAACTAGAACAATAATAATAACACCACATACCCTTTGACCAGTTGACTAAAATAAAAATAAAAGAATAGATAATAATAATAATAATAATAATAATAATAATAATAATAATAATAACAATAAAATAAAAGTAAAAATATAATAATAATAATAATAATAATAATAAAATAAAAGTAAAAATAAAATAATAATAATAATAATAATAATAATAATAATAATAATAACAATAAATAAAAGTAAAAATATAATAATAATAATAACAATAATAATAATAATAACAATAAAATAAAAGTAAAAATAAAATAATAATAATATTATTATTATTAATAAAATAAAAATAATAATACTAATAATAAAATAAAATAAAATAATAATACTAATAATAATAATACTAATAAAATAAAATAAAAATAAATAAATAATAATAATAATAATAATAATAATAATAATAATAATAATAATAATACTAATAAAAATAATAAAATAAAATAAAATAAAAATAAAATAATAGTAATAATAATGATAATAATAATAATAATAATAATAATAATAATAATAATAATAATAATAATAATAATAAAATAACGATAAATAATAATAATAGTAATAATAATAATAATAATAATAATAATACTAATACTAATAAAAATAATAAAATAAAATAAAATAAAAATAAAATAATAGTAATAATAATGATAATAATAATAATAATAATAATAATAATAATAATAATAATAATAATAAAATAACGATAAATAATAATAATAGTAATAATAATAATAATAATAATAATAATAATAATAAATATTTGAAGTCATAGTTATTTAGTCATAACTATTCCAATTTCATCTCATTAGTTAGTTTGAGTGTTTTGGGGTTGTAGTTTATAACATAACACATATGATGGAGGTTTATGACATATATAAATAGCCAATTTCTTCAAATATGGAAATTTCCAAATTCGAAAATATGTGGAAAAAAATTTTTTTTTTAAATTATATTTCCAAATTTTTAGATTGGATCTCCATCATCCATTATAATTATAATTATTTATTTATTGTTGTTGTTGTTGTTGTTATTATTATTATTATTATTATTATTATTATTATTTAATTTTTTAATTGGATTGAAATAAGAGGAAAAAGAATCACAAGCGATCATATGCTGAAAAAACTATAGGCAATATTCATAGATATATATATACATATATACATTCTCATTCCTATCAAGACATCCTTATATAACTTTATTAGGATATTGAATGTAAGCCACTCATTTATAAAAGTGATTTGACAAGTGCATACATACCAAGTCAAAGTATGTAAAACGAGTGGCTCACATTCAATGTCCTTATATAATTTTATCAGAGCATCCTCATATGAAAATTTACGATATATATATATATATATATAAATATATAACATAAAAGAAAAGTGAATAGTGACAAAAAACAACAAAGCATAAGAACCAGGGGGAAACAACCCCAAACAAAAAGAAACACGCATGCCATATCAAAAAGAAAAAGAAAGCATCAAGAAAAACGAAAAGTTTCTCGGCTCATACAGTCATTGACAACTAAATAAGAACAGAACGGCGAGGCAAAGAACCACCAAGAATCAGCCTGAAGCTCCAAAGCATGCTTAGAAAGCGCATCTACAACGTGATTCCCTTCCTTGAAAATATGGGAAACTTGAAACTCCATCTATGAGATCTAGAAGATACAGAGCTGCCACGCCTGACGAACCCTCCAAGTAACCATCTCAGAATGAGAAAAAAGAAGTTGAACCACATAAGAAGAGTCGCTCTTAAGTCAGATCTGATGCCACATGTACTTCCAAACAAAATTAATGGCCAACGAGGTCGCCAGAAGCTCAGCCTCAAACGCGAAAACCTAACCAAGAGGAACATCAAAACAACCTTTCACAAAGGTTCTATAGTTCTGGAAAAAACAACCATAACCACCAACCCCTGGAGAATTTATCGCAACACCATATGTATTTACTTTGATCCAACCAAGAGTCGGAGAGGCTTTAGAAGGGTGACCTCAAAGACCAAATTGATGAAGAATCATACCATACAATAACGCATACAACCAAACCACACTCTTTATCACCGAGGCTTTAGAAAGGTGACCTCGAAGACCAAATTGATGAAGAATCAAACCTTACAATAACACATACAACCAATCTTCAGGTGGTTAGCTTCTAAAACCTCACACCAAGCTAGAGAGATGACAGATCTAAAGTCCACCGACTTCCCTTCAATGATCCATTGATTACGGGCAGTCCACACCCCTCAAATCACTGTATAGATAGCTGCCTTCCAAAAAATCATAACCTGCTTGAAAACTGACATGGCTTGCAAGAAGAAGGATTGCCAAGTTTCGACAGATACACGTCGCTTGAAAGCCGAGAAAACAGCCTCCCAAAGAGCAACCGCTAAAGGAAAATGAAGAAAACTATGATATGCCTAACCCCACAAATACTGCAACGAGAAGCCAACTGGAACCCAAACCCAAGCCAACAACATGAGAGATCTTAATCCGATCAATCTGAAAACATAGATTCGAGACCGCGCTCGGAATCATTTAGCACCCATCTACCCTCCTGAATAAATCCAAGACCATCGCCCAGAGCGAATTAGCTAAATAATCCAGAATCCCTAAAAGCTCCAAAATGGGAACCCCCAGCTAATTATCACACTAAAAGTCTTGTTGAGAGTTCTCACCAATCAGCTAAATAACTTATTATTATTATTATTATTATTATTATTATTATTATTATTATTATTTTGTTTTTTGTTTTGTTTTTTTGTTTGTTTTTGGATATTAGTTAAGTTGTCAAAGGTTGTGTGGTGTTATTATTATAGTTTTTCAGTTTTAATGCAATTTTGTATATAATCAGGGTAAGTATGTGCAATTTGCCCTAGACATCCTTCTCCCTTTCTGTCACTTGTTGCTAATTTTAGAAAGTTCTTGAGGTTTAGTGACAATGCGAACAATTCAGGGGGCAACAATACCATTTAGTCTACATCATATCCTTGTAATAATCCTTTCGCAGTGTTTGTGTGAATTATTATTATTATTATTATTTTGACAACAATCTGGAAAAATCGAAACAGAGAGAAAACTGAATTTTTGTTATTTATTTTGATAAAAAAGAAAAAAAAAATCATTAGCTATACAAAGAGAGGCTATTTATAGTTGATTAATATAATTTATTTAACGATCACACTGACCGATGACCCTCCATATGCATAATGAAATTTGTATATATAATTTACTGTAAGTTGAGTACTCAAGAAAACAAAGTATTGATGGGGAAAACTAGAACTCAAAGTACATTTTGATTTATATTAATGGATTGTCTTTAGAATATGAGTACTAAAAGATAAAATGGATAATTTTGAGATAAGAAGAGTCTTTATAAGTTTTTTAATTTAAATTTTTTGAATTGAGTGTCATTAGAAATAAAATATAAAAAGAAAAAAAAAATTATATTACAAGGAGAAACTCTCAAAAAAAGTAGATAGACGAGTTTAGGACTTGGACCATTGATTCTTAAGTCAGCGACTTGAACCTATCGAAGACAAACAAATTTTAAAATAAAAAATAAAAATACATGGTATTAAAATAATACCGTAAAAAAAAGGTATTATTTTAATACAATACATGGTATTAAAATAAAACTGAAAAAAAAAAAAAAAAAAAAAGTATTTCAAAAAGAAATAAAAATACATGTTGCAGATAAGGCAACATGAGAAAGTTCCATCATCATCGTGTCATCATCATTATTCGATCCCGTAGGCCGTAACCTATTGAATGGTAATATACTAATATCGCTAATAAACTTTATTTCTTTCAAAAATTATTCTTAATTTTTTTTACTGATAAAAAATATATTCTTAATAATCAGTAAATATATTTTTTCTTTTATTTTAACAAATAATCCGTAAATAATAAGTTATTGAAATGATAAATTGTAAAAAATATAAGAATAAACTATAATTAATTCTAAATACATATTTATTTAACCCAACATATAATCTATATAATTATACATGGTAATGGGTCGAATCAAATCAAATATCTTTTGAGTTATAAAGGGTTCGACTCAAATTTTACCTATTAATTTATTAGGTTTGAAAATAAAACTCAGACTCATTCGATATTTTAATGGATAACCCGAAATCGATCAATTTAACTAATTATCTTTTGTTATTATTATTTTTAGTAATTAATAATTTGATTTGATTAAAGTAGAAAAATAAGAATAAACTGTAAAATAAGAAAATTAAGAAAAATAAATAAATAAATATTACTCAAATTAATATAAAAACCATATTATAATACAATTATAACTGATGTTTAAAATTAAATTAAACCAAAAATAAATGTATATGAAATCTATATGTTCTTTTGCTTTTGCGAATGAGACAAGGAAAAAAGGTATTTTGAAATACCTCTATTTTGTAGATATACTTCTGTCTTCAGAACTGCTTGAACCCGTGACCTTGAAGGTCATAAAGGACTTTCTGACCATCAAGATTGTGTTAGGGTTCACATAACGTTTATGTTAACTCTTATATATCCATTCATAAACTGATAACCTTGTGAGTGAAAAACTGACTACCGCTTTTTTTTTTTTTTTTTTTTGTTGTCTTTTTCCTCTCGGAGACTTATAATTTGGTCCCTGAATTTTCAGAAAATGTCACTTTCTCACTTGACAGTTGAATACAACAAAATCTTGGTCTACGGCATTTTTTTTTTTACTTAATCAATTAAATTGTGTGTAATATTATATTGCATTTATCAAATTTTTTTTATAAATAATAAAATATTTATTTACTTTTACTAAATTTAGCTAAATAATAAAAATAGTAATTTAAATAATATATGAAAACAATATTTATAATTAAAAGCATGATTGATGTCTATTTAATATTTAGTTTTAAATTTATAATAATAATAATTTTTTATTTTATTAAATTATTTTCAAAATTATATGATTTTTTTTAATATTTATATAATCATTTTAATATTTTGTATAACTTGATCTCAACAATAAAATAAAAAAGGGCAATCACTAATTAGGCCCTGGACTTTTTTTATAATTTCAAGTTGTTTGCAACTTTTTCAAAAGCAACCAAAGTGCCAAATTAGTCCCTCTAACTAAGTTTCATCAGTCAACTTTAACCGTGTAGGGATAAAATTGTACTTTGCTCCTAAACAATATAATAATGACACATGCACATTTTTTTTAACACATGTATATTTTTGTTTATTTTATTCGTCGGTTTTGATTTTTGAATAATTTTAACAACATGGTAAAAGACTAAACTTTGAATGAATGGTAACTTTGTTTATAAAATAAAGGTATAATGGACATTGTTTTATTAAAATATTTTTACATTTTTTTAGAAAATTCTAATTAAAAAAGGTACAAATGTTGTTTCATTAATAATATTTTTGGATTTTTTTTTATAATTATAAGAACTAATTGCACAAACGTCACCTGAGTTTAGATATAATTACATGTATATGGAATTTTTACCCTTAATTACACAAACATCCCCTGTAATTAGTTGACTTCGTTAAATCTAACCATTGACCACAATTTTAACCAAAAAATGACTAAAGTGCCTCTAGTTACCTATTTTATTATTAATTATATATATATACTTTTTTTTTGACAATTTATATATATACTTAAAATAATAATTATATACAATACTCAGGGGACGTTTATGCAATTTTCATATTGTTTTTATCTTTCTTTTATGTATATTTATACAGATAACTGTATAAATAAGAGAATTCCAAATTGAAAATCTTTTGACCCTATGTACATATTTCCTTTTATAAGGCTCTTACATTCGAGATATTTCCAAAAGTAAATTGGACTATCATTAAAAAAGGATTTGATTCCAAAAATAATATGATTTTTTTTTTTTATAAATTCGGTGTGGTAATAATTTAATAGTGTTTATAAATAATATGTATTAAAATGAATATATTTATTTTAATGAGGGTACTATTGACATTATGATGGGTGTTTATAGTAATATTTAATTTTTAAATTTTAGATATGGGTGTACTTATAAAAATAAGTGTACTAATAAGTTTTATATGTGTCAATATCCGTACCCTTATATGATATATTATAATGGAGTCTTAAATTCTCCTTTATTGGTCTGCTTAAAATTTTCCTTATTATTGGTCCATTAATTCTCTCTTATATAATATGGTGTGTCCTATTTAATATTGTTGATCAGTTATATAATTTGAAGAGTTTCTATTGATTATAATATATATATATATATATATATATAATATGAGAATATGAAGTGTCCCTAATGTGTATATATATATTATATAATAATCACTATTTAATGTTCTATTACTTGGTTGTTATATTATATAGATATATAACATGTTATATCAGTGGCAGATGTAAAGGAGGGCGGACAGCCCTCTAGAAAAAAAATATATATATATATATAAAGGGATAATTATATAAAAGACCTTTAACTTTTTATAATATTATAAAATAAGTTTTAAAAATACAAATAATATTATAGCTTCTAACATTATATAATTAAACCATTTTTCAACTTTAAATAATTTTTTTTTCTTTAATTACATATTTAAATAATTATTTATACATAAATTTTACAATGTATTTCACATTTTTGAGTGGTCCATTATTATATCGATGTTATCTTATTATTAAAAAATTAAAAAAAAAAAAAACTTTCATCAAAAATTATATAATTTTTTTTTTTATTCTTAATCAATATCTCACGTGTATTGCATAGACTTTATTATATCAATATGCATTGAGGAAGAAAATCAAAAGAGTTTTCTTCATAATGCACACCGAATTTAATAAATTTAGTATGAGAATTTATGAACCATTAATTAAGCATTATAATTTATCGACTAAACAAAAGTAGATAAATCCAACTATTCATAGGTAAATAGCTGATCACTTATAATGTTAGTACGTACTGAAAAAAAAAAAAAAAAAACCATTTATATATATAATTTAGCCTGGACGATAAATAATTCCTGGATTCGCCCCTGTTTGATATGAAGGGTCCTCAACTCGCTATAAAAAGTCGAGATTTGTTAGACTTTTAAACATTTATAAGGAAGCCTAAAAGACAACACTTGAAGGAGGGAATGAACATAAATTAGTAATCATACATTGAAACAAGTTTTTAGAGGAGAAACGGATATTACATGCATAAAATTATTCATTTTGATAAGCTTTATTCAAATTTGATACGATGCATTTTTCATTGTTGGCATAATGCCCTTTTGTTACAAATTTTTGATTCTCACAAATCACAATATTGTTTGTTATCGAAAAGCATGAAATTCAGCTTTACAAATTGTAATTGGTGGTTCTTTTGTTATTTGCATTACATGCCAGATTTGCTTACATATGCTGCTTGATTTCTCTCTGATAGTTGTATGATCGAATTTTTCTTAATGATATTGTTTTCATCGTGATTGGGTAGGTCATCGTCAATTTTTGTATTTTTTAAGTACACGAAGTCTTCACATCGGATTGTCGGAGATGGTTGAGGTAATTGAATATTATTATATATCTTAGTGTTGTTTCGCTTATGATTTATATGATCTCCATTTCCCAGTACGAATGATATTTATAAGGACTAATTGCACATCCTCCCTGAGTTTAGGACTAATTGCAAATTTGCAATACGATGGACCTTTTATTCGAAATTACACAAACCTCTTATACCGTTAGTTGAGTTCCATTTAAAGTTAACCGTTCAAGGGTAAAATCGTCAATTTCATCTTTTTAATCATTTATTTAATAAATGATTAATACATAAAGAAATGAATGGAGAAGATCATCTCCTCACTCAAATAGATGGAGGAGATCTCCTTCCATCATTTAATTAAAAAAATATATTATTTAAGTAAAAGGAAAAAAAAAACAAAACAAAGAAAAGATGAGGCGTAGAAAAAAAAAGGGAGAAAGATTTTCGTAGAAGAACGAAGGAGATGAGGTGCAAAAGAAAGAAGATCATGAAGCCTAGAAAAATGGGCTTAGAAGAAAGAAGAAGACGAAGCCCATAAAAATAAAAATAAATAAAATAAAAAATAAAAAATAAAATAAAAAAAGATGGAAGAATTGCTCCATTATGGGCAGACCGCTCCAGGTGGCACCTAGAGCGATCTAATCCTTTGTGAGGAGCAGATCTCCTCCTCCTCCTCGTGGAGGAGGAGTAGTTCCTCCATCGTTGGTGGAGTGACTCCACTAGTAGTGGAGTTGTTTGGATGTGTTAAAAGAAAAGGAAAAAGAAAAAAAAAAAAAAAAAACTTTTTGGTTGTTGAATAGATTTTTTTTTTGGGTGATGAATAAAAATTAATTTTTTGTTTGAGTGATTTTGCTTGAGTGATGAATGAATTCAAGGATTTCAATCTTAGAGAACAAAAAATGCACAGTTAGGTGATGAAGATTTTTTTTTTTTAATGGATGATGAAGGATTCAGTAAAAAAAAGTGTACGTTTATATTTTTTTTATTGAATTTTTAAAATATTATATATTATATAATATTTGTTAAATTATTTATTTTAAGGTATTAAAATAATACAAATAGGGCCACTTAAGTCATTTTATACTAAAAGTCTGGTCAAATGTTAAGTTTAACGAAAGTCAATTAACGTCATAGGATGTTTGTACAATTTCGAGCAAAAGGTTCATCCACCTGCAATTAGGCATAAACTTGGAGGAGGTTTGTGCAATTAATCCTTTATATAATCTCTAGATTTTTGCATTCTTTTATTTATGATGATGTTTATAGAGGATCTTCCTTTAGGTTATGTTAATTTGTTCTTTTTTTTCTTGTATTGACTATTCTTTATTTATTTTAATAATATGTTGGGTTTTGGTAGATGATGAGATTGCTAAGGAGGTGTCAGTTTAACATTTGAATTCCAAATATTTATTTATAAATTAAGTACACACGTGAAATTTGAAAACAACATTTTTTTTCTTTTTCATTGAACAATTGCTATATATACATGAGATTAGCTATATTAAAAATGCTTGTCATAAAGCAATTCATAATTGTTTAATTACAAGAAAGAGACTCTTATATCCTTAAAGTAACACTATGCAAAAATATTAAGAATAGAGGATAAAATGGTCATATATTAAATTACCTTTTTTTTTAAGAGACCTTTGATCCATCATTCATCTAACAACGAATGAAGGACAAAGCATTTTGGAAAATAAACCCTAGGATTCTATTAACATTTTGGACTTTTTTTGGTTATTCTTTTTTTTTTTTTTAAATGTTGCTTAAAATAATTTTTTCTAGACAATGCTAAAAATGAAGGTTTGTATATATATATATATAAAGTCTTGGTTAAATTTTGGCTATTCAATCAAAGGGCATAAATGTAATTAGAAAATGAGTAGTGATTACTTTCAATACTGATTTAAATCATATTTGTGCAACAATTAAAATAAAAAAAAGGTATTTTTAAATACCTCCAATTTAGTTTTCTTTTCTTTGGACATTATCTATCTATCATAATCATCATTCGAACACGTAATCTTGAATTTCTCAAGGGCCCAACTAACCATCAAGTCAGAGGACAGGTTCAAGTTATTTGCCAACAAATCTATTATTTAATACTCTTGAAAGAAGGTATTCTCAATTCTTGTTGGGCTGCCTGACTGCCTCAGCGTAGAACAATTTTTTTTATGGGAAATATCAAACAATTTTTAACTTTTTTATTTTTTTATTTTTTTTAAATGTCAAACAATTGTTAGTATTAACTATTAGAGCATGATTGGTGACTTGTATTATATTGTATTAGAAGTTTAAAATATATTAAAATAATACATTACAATATTTAGTTTGTTAACATTATACATTGCACAATATTATTTAATATATTTTAATTGGTCTAATACAATTAATGTTGTATTTGTTAATACAAATGGGAGAGAAATAACGATAAATTTTAACAATAATAATGTGATAATGATATATTAATATATTAATAATAATAAATTTTAATAACAATACTCATAATGATAGTGATAATAATAATAATAAAATTTAATAATAATAATTTTAAATATAATAAAAAATATTATTATTTTATTTTATTTAAAATTAAATTAAATATAAAAATATATATATATATATATTATTATTATAGTATAAAGGCGGAATACCCCTTTTTAGCCTTATAAATAAGGGGTTTTCTATTTTTAATACGAATTATTGTTGAGAAATGCTATAACAATCCATTAATTATTGTTTACACTCTATTTTTTTTTTATTAATGAATAATTTAATCTGAATTAAAATTACTAAACAAAACAAAAAACTTCTAAAGACACTCAAAACCATGATTATAGAAAACTAGTTTTTTTCCATTTTTTTTTTCACGTTTGCATTTTTTTTTTTTTTTTTTGCTTTACAAATCTAAAATATCTTTATCTTCTTTTCAAAATATTTTTTTTTTCTCACACACCATCAAACCCTCTATCATTATCATCACCAGTTATATAAAGTTTTTTGGTTCAACCAAATTTGATATCAGTTTTTTTTTTTTTACTCAAATACTACCCACATCCAATCATTACCATCATTATATAAAATATATATTCTTTTATCCATAAAAATATATTTAAAATTATTTTCTTACTCAATAGAATTTTTTTTTACTCAACGTAAAATCCAAAATAGGAAAACAAATATTGTTTTCCTATTTTTACAGATTGATCTCCAAAACAGTTTTCTTATTGTTTTGATCTCTTCACTTTTGTTCAGTTTATATTACTTCACATATCTTTTCCATTTCCCGTTTCAAATTTTCTAAAGAGAAGTATTCAAAACGGTTAAAATAAAATGGAGTATCTTTAGAAATTTTTTTATTTTTTATTTTAAATGGAGTGTCTTCAGAATATGAGTATCAAAAAATAAAAGGGGTAATTTTGGAAAAAAAGAAAGTGTCTTCAAATTTTTTTTTTAAATTAAAATTTTTAGAATGGAGTGTATTTAGAAATGAAGTGTAAAAAGAAAAAATATTGGATTGTAAAGAGAAACTCTCATCTATTTTTGATTGTTTTTATCAGCCTTTTTCCTAAATTGACGAAATTATCCTCAACCTTATTTTACTTTTATTTTTTTGAATTAAAAAAAATTTAAAAATAAAAAATAAAAAACCTCAATGGAGATCGACAGACCACCATGGAGGCCATAGAGGTCTGCAACAAGCCTCCATGGATTCATGGAGGATTCATGGAGGATTCATGGAGGTTGCGTAGACCTCCTTTCCAGAGAGGTCTGCAACAGCTTCTATGGAGGTCTATGAATTATTTTTATTTTTATAGCTTATTTAATCAATAAAGAAGAAGAAGTTTAGTGTGTTTAATCTAAACAAAAGAAAAAAACCCTAGCGTGTCTAATAATTTTTTTAAAAAAATCAGAGTGTTTAATAAAAAAATTCTACCATGTTTAATCTATACAAGGAGTTCGGTGAGTTTCCAAAAAAACAAATCTCTAATGTATTTTAACTTGTTTAATCCCTATAAAAAAAACCCTAGGGTGTTTAATCCCAATAATAAAACCCTAATGTGTTTAATTCAAAAACATTCAATAGAAAAAAAATTGGCTTGTTTAATCCAAGTGTTTATCTTGGATTAAACACGACAGTTTACTTTCTTTTTTTTTCTTCTTCTTTCTTTTTTCTTCAAATAGAGGTTGCAGATCTCCAAAAGATCAATATTTTTTTAGGGTATTATCACTTTAGTCACTATGTTTTTAGGAAAAGTCAATTGTTTACTTGAGTTTGACATATTAGCTTTTTTGATCTTCAACTTTTCAAAAATATATCAAAATGGTCTCTCTGACAAAAAAGTTAACGTTCAACCTTAAAACTTTTGTTGAATTGACCATTTTGCCCCTAAATTTAAATTTTAGTATGAAAAGACTGTTTAGTCCTCCCTACTATTTACATATTTACACGTTTGGTGGATCGTATTGTATTGTACATGATTTGAGTGGATTTGATTGGTTTGGACCATCTTTATTCAATCACGTGCTTGGTGATGTATTGTGTTGGATAATATTAAGTTTTTAACTCAATATTTGGTGCATAATCACATTGCATTTTGTCAAAAATTTATAAAAAATAAATTAAATAAAATTATTATTTATAAAATTAATAATATAAACAATTAATAAATTCAATATATTTGAAAAAATTATTTATAATTTAAATCAAGATTAAAGTCTATTTAATATTTAGATTTGAATTTATAAGGGCATCTCCAACCCAAATAGTGTTTTTGGTGCAACTTTTCCACTAGTGCAACTTTTACACTATTCTACTATTCCATCTCCAACCAATTACACCAAATTTTACACTAAAAATAATATTCCCTTTCTTTTCCCTTTATTTATTTATTATTATTTGTCAACAAATAATAATCTCCAACCAATAAAAAAAAAAAAACAAAAAAAAAAAAAGTTACGCTAACGAATAGTGTTGTACCAGATATTGCACGACACTGTTCACTTGCACAAAATTGCCATAGAAGATAGAGCTATGTTGGAGGAGAATTTTGGCTACAAAATGAAGATGCCGTTTGATTTGGTGCAGAGTTGGAGATGGTCTAATAGTAATATTAATATTTTTTATTTTATTAAATTATTTTCATAATTATTTAAATTTTTAATATTCATAATTATTATAATATTTTATATAACTTTATCTAAAAAATAAAGTTCACTAAGCAACTTTAACACAACATAAACCCACATTTCGACTATGTATTAGCTAGTGCCTAGTGCAGTAGTGTTATATTAGAACACTATTTACATTATCTAATATATTTTAAGTCTTTTATCTAATATCAATATCCAATGTAGTTTAGTGGTAAATAACTCGGTCCGATAATATATCAGAGTTAGATCCTTATACAGTAAGTGGTATATATATATATATAATGTCTTCTATACAATATGTCATCAAAGTCAAGGGAAGTGCTAGAGATATTTGTCCATCACACAACATAAATGAGCATCAATAAAATTTATTCATATATTTTTTTTATATAGATTGGGTAAAGATTTTTCGAGATTAAAAACTATAAATGCGACCCAAAAACTTATTCATAAACATAAAATTAAAGTATCTTCTCTTACAGTAATGGAGAGCTAACAATATACTCTCAAACATGAAAAATAATTCTCATAATATCGATGATAAATCTACCACACATGTAGAAGGGCAAGCATACATTATTTAATTTAGCCAATTGTGGATGCATTTATTCTTATTCCTGTTTTGTTTTTTTAACAAGATATTCTCATTATTGTTGAACAACCTGATTAGTAAATAATGGAATAATGACAAGTATGTTTATTAGTGTTTGTAACGAGGGTTATTCATATTCATAGTACCTAGTGAATTCTAACCCCGATGTTCGAAGAAAATTGAAAAAAAAATATTGTAGTAAAATCATTGTACTGTATAAAACATTTTTGGAAAAAGCCTTCTGAATTTTTATCTTGAAAAAATACCTTTAAACTCAAAAACTATTTCAAAAAGTAGTTCAAGTGCTTTCTTTTAAAAGTATATATTATTTTCCATCAAATATAAAAAGGAAAATAGATACCAAAATGTTTAATTCTTTATAAAATTTTCACATCATGTAATTTTCTCTTAAAAAAAAATAAAGGTATTTTGAAATACCTCATATAATATAAGGGTTAATTACACTATAGTTCCCTTAGCAATCATCATCAAACATCACCATCGAACCCGTGACCTTGAGATTCTCAAGGATCCTACAGACCGTGAGGTCTGAGGAAGGGTTCACATATTAATTCCGAAAATTTATTTATAAAACTATTGCACACATGAAAACTGTTATAAATAAATTGAAGAACCGATGAAATAAGTAAAGAAGATAGATGAGAGTGTATCAAGAGAATATTAACTTTCATATATTTACCATTTTATCCATAAATAATAAAACCCTAAAAATCAATTTTTTAAAAATTCTCAATTTTGAAGAAACCCTAACAAAACTTAACTAACTCAAGGGGGCGATGATGGCGCTGCCTCTTAGGACCAAAGGAGGCCAACCACCGTCCTCCCATTCATTTTTTTAATTTTTAATTTTTATTGTTAATTTAAAAAATAAAAATTATTTTGTTACAAATATCAAAAGATATTGAAAGGTTAAAAATAGAAAAAGTTAATTGAAATGTTATAAATGAAAAAAGTTAAAATTTTTACATTTGTAATAAGTCATCCAAAATGAAAAAACAAATATATCATATTATATTAATTTATAAGATTTATCAATATATCTAACAAATTAAGGTTTTATAAGATTTAAGATAAATAAATAAAAAACAAACAGCCCCTTACTGAAAAGATGAAGTAAAACTTAATCAAATGGACAAATTCAGATGGTGGGAAATCCACTATTATCTATAATAAAAACAACATTTTTCCTTTTTCATTAAATACCTTTTTCTCATAACACAATCGTTAAGTATCCATGAGCTTAGCTATATTAAAAATGCTTGTAATTCATGAATTATAGACCATTTTATAATTGTTTAATTACCGTAAAAAAAAAAAAAATTGTTTAATTACAAGAAAGACAATTATATCCTTAAAAGTTATACAGTTATTATACTATGCAAACTATTAAGAATGGATGGTAAAATGATCATATACTAAAATACCTTTTTTTTTGCTTAAGAGGCCTGCTCCATCTTTGAGCTAATAGCAAATGAAGGATAAAGCATTTTTGAAAATGAACATTTTGAACATTTTTGATTATTCTTTAGAAGTTTCTTTTATTTAATTTTTTTTTTTTAAATGTTGGTTAATATCTATATATATATATATATATGTATATATATTTCTAGAAAGCTAAAAAAAATAAGTTTGTTAAAAAAAAAAAAATCTTGGCTATTCACACAAAGGGCATAAATGTGATTAGCAAATGAGTAGTGATTAATTTCAAAACTAATTCAAATCACATTTGTACAACAATTAAAATATATAAAAAAAAGGGTATTTTGAAATACCTCCAATGATTTGCAGATAGGTCAACATAAGAAAGTTCCATCATCATCTTGTCATCATCATCTTTCGAACCCGTAAACATAAATTTCTCAAACATCTAACTGACCAAAAAATCTATAATTTATCACACTTGAAAGAAGGTATCTCAAGTTGGGCTGCCTCGCGTAGAACAAATTTTAAGTGTATTTATCAAATAATTTTTAACTTAAATGTCAAACAATGGCTAGTATTAACTATCTGAGCATGTTTGGTGGTTTGTATTGTATTAAGATTTTAAAATGTATTAGAATAATACAATATAATATTGAGATTGTTTTGTACTATATATATTTCCCTATATATTTTTAAAGTATTATATTATTATATAAATTTGAGATTTTTTGGGAGGGATGACTACTCGAAATTCGTCTTGTTTTATACTATACATTGCATTGTATTAACTAATACATTTTAATTGGTACAATGGATGTTGTATTAGTAATTGGCTAATACAAACACAAAGGGTAATGTTTGTATTAGCTAATGCAAATGAGAGATAAATAATTGTAAATTTTAATAATAATAATGTGATAATAATATATGTTATTAATAATGATAATGATAATAATAAATTTAAATACAATAAAAATAATATTATTTTAATTAAATTAAATAAATATTATATAAATAAAATAAAATAAAATGTTATTATTATAGTATGAAGGCAGAAAACCCCTTTTTACCCTTATAAATAAGGGATTTTCTATTTTTATCTCGAATCATTTGATTGTTTTTATCAATTTTTTTTTCCCCAAAATGTCTATGGATTCATGGAGATCGCGCAGACCTCCTTTCGAACAGGTATGCAAAAACCTCCATGGACCTCTATGAATTTCAACAAAAAAAAGTTTTGAGTTTTTTAACGTGTTTAATCAAGGAAGAAGTTTAGCTTGTTTAATCCCAACAACAAAAAAAACCCTAGCATGTTTAATTAAGAAAAAAAAACTCTATAATGTTTAATATATATAAGGAATTCTGTGAGCTTCCAAAAAAAAAAAAAAAAAAAAAAAAATCTCTAACGTATTTTAGCTTGTTTAATCTCAACAAAAAAACCCTAGCATGTTTAATCCCAACAACAAAATCCTAGCGTGTTCAATTCAAAAAACCATTAGCATGCTTAATTAAAAAAACATTTCAACAAACTTGTTTATTTATTTTTCTTTCTTCTTCTTCGTTTTCTTCTTCCAATAGAGGTCGCTGACTTCCTAAAAATCAATATTTTTTTGGGAAATCACAAACTCTTCATTGTTGGAGGTCTGCTACGCACCTCCATTAATGGAGGCTGCAGACCTCTAATAAATGCATTTTTTAAAAGATACTTTGATTCAAAAATTCATTAAGGGCATTTCGTCCAAAAAATGGATTGTTTGATAAAAAACAATCAAACTATTATAAATTGACAAATTCAGAAACCACGATAATGATATGGTCATTTATGGAATTGACCATAGTATAAATGTTATGTAAGAGCCTTTATTTTATGATTGACATATTTCATGACAAACCATATTGAGGATGATTTTGTAATGGGTGGCTTAGGATCTTGAAGGCAAACTTCCAATCATCTCCGTGACTTCAAGAGCAAGAATGAAATGTATATCACTTGACTTGATTCTTGAAGAGATTAGGTGCACACACACATACACACACATTCATGCATTCTTGTTTGTCTTGCATTTATGTCTCATTGTTTACTTGTGTTGCATTCACTCACTACCAAACTTGCATTTCATTTTTAGTCTTAAGTGTGGGTTAATTCGTTTCCATTTAATTGATTGGAAATGTTTGCACTTGCACGGTGGTGTGCCTATCTTAGCGCTATGTTTGACCACAAGAGAAGTCCTTTTTCTTCTCTTAGATTGGTCTTGGTCACATGGCTTTGTATCATGATGCTTGGAGTGGTTAAAATATTTCTCCAACAAAGATCACTACGAAGAGGTCGTTGTTTTCAAGTAGCGACCTCTCAAACCGAGGATTTCGAGCCTCTTGGGTTGCTACGTTGTCCTCACGACCTTTGAGCCTTGACAAAGGTCACTATAATAAGGTTGCTGCCTCCAAGTAGCGACCTACGATTTTTTTATTTATTTATCAAAATGACATAGTTTTGATTAGGGCTTCTATATAATCACCCATCTTCTCCCCCATTTGTCAAAGAGTTTCAAAATACACATTTTAGAGAGATGAAGAGTTCTCTTAGAGAGAGAAGCTCCAAAAGTGTTTCATTAACTCTCCAAACTCAAAATCTATATGCACCTAACATCATCTATCATCATTTGAGTATGAGTCTTCTTGGTTTCATAACCAGGTAAGTTAGAACTTCATTAAATCTCATTTATTTTTCTTCTTATTCTGGATTTAGTATTTATTGCATGATTAAATACTGACTCATATTGCTGCATACATTTATGAGTCTAAATTGCATGATTGAGTTTGATTGTGATAGCTTGTATGATTATGGTGACTTTACCTAAGTAGCTAAGCCTTGAATATTCTTATGAGATTGTTTGATGACTATGTTGATAGATTTATATTTATTTATCTAGTCCAACTCTCTTGAATGTTCATGTGTATTTAATTGACAATTAGATTGTTAGAATTTCTCTACATATCTAATTGAGTTCTTATGTATAGGCATATAATCATTGTTTGATAGCTAGGATTATATATCACTCATGTCATCTAGCTAGGTCTTTATGTTTTGCATTTAGATATTGATAATTAGGTTTTATTGATTGTATCTTTAAATTTCTAGTTAAGCATCTTGTGTTTTGTCTTGCACATTATTGCATTTGAATATTCATACATATTCACTTAGACATTAATTCTTTTCATTGAGTTAAAGTCTTGTGGCTACTTGTAGTAGTTGTACAAGCAATTGTAAGTCTTGCAACCAAAGAGGTTGTTTGGCAAGCATTGGTTTAGAATCATTATAAAAGGCCCGCGGGTAGAGTAGTTTGTGTTACGAACTAAGAATAGTTTGACTAGGGTGTCAACTTAGGTTGTAAATAATTATTTATATAATGAATTTGAGGATCGAAGTGGCTAGCGAAGCTAGTCTTGTAGTTTTTCCCAGTTTGAGGGTTTCCACGTAAAAATCAAGTATTCTTTATTTTTCGCACTTTACTTGATTTTTATTTTATGTTTTTTTTTTTGGGTTTTTATTGTTAGTATTGACAAATCAAAAAATTGGTAATTAATCGATTAACAACTCATTATATAGGTTGTATTAGACACACTTTGTGTATTTTCATGTTAAAATTTATAAGTTAAATAAAATATTAAAAACAATTTTCAATTATTATTGAAATTTGTTACATGAATAATAATTTATGTAATAAATATATTAATTATTATTTTTAAAATATAACATAACCAAAATATATTTTATAATATATTTTTTAATCTAAAAATATTTCAATTTATTAGTTAACAAAATATTTAGAAAAAAAATTCATATCCTAACATCATATAATTTAATGCAGCCTAATACGAATACAAGATTGTATAAAAATAATACATAGTAATCCAATTTAATCTAATCCAATACAATCCCGTACAATATATTACAGTGTGCCAAAATAGCCCTTGCGTGAATTGATATATATATATATATATATATATCGACAAAAATAAAATTTGAAAAAGAAAGACAAAAAAAAAAAAAGAAGGTAAAATAATACATATCTTTGTATGATTAGAGTCTTCTGAAAATTCTTTGTTCATTATTTTGTTATATGATAATCATGTGATGATGAGAAAGTTTGATACTTGAAATAAAATAAGAGTTTAATTAAGGTTTATTATAAGTTTTTATTTTATTTTTTTATTAATGAGATATAGTTGAAAATATTAGTGTAATTAATAAGTGTACAATATATTTTGTTTATTTTTAATTAAAGTTTATTTTTGATAAAGTAATTTGTCTTTATTGATAATTTTCAATTGAGATATTTTTGTTGTTACATTTTTTAATAAAATATGGATGTGCTAATTAGTTTTATAGGTGACAATATCGGCACCCCGAAACTAATAAACAAACAAACTCAAGAGTCTCTATTATTAAGTTCTAATTAATAAGTACATAATTAAAATAGAGCTAATTGCATTCCTTTAGGTTTGCCCTTTTATACCCGAAAATAACTTTATCGTTAATTGACGTTTACCTACATTGCCATTAGTCAAACTTAACTTGAAATTCCCTTAAACAATTATAGTGTAAATATACCAAAAGGGGGGAGGGGGGTGAATATGTATAGGCTCAAAATTCTTCCAAACTACTATTATGCAGAATAATGATATGCACACTTTGTGTGTCTAACAAATGATTGCTTGTCAACACAAATTAGAATATAATACACACGTGATACAATAAGTGAAGATATAGAAGATATTGAAAAGTAAAAACAAAACTTGACACAATTGTTTTACTTTGTTTTACCTGGTAAAACCTTCTAATAGGAAACGTCAACAGGTTGTTACCACAACCACCGGCAAGCAAATCCATTACGTAAAAAGAGATACACACTTAAGACAATCAACACATGATATACTCCTCAAGCTATCAACTCCTAGACTATCCAAGGATTAAGTGGATACACCTTGCCATTAACTTCCTAACCGAGACAAATCACTTACCTCTAGAAAGCCATTCCCTAAGTTAGACTTATCACAAGTCTCTAAGGAGAATTCCTTGCTTAGTTGATCCGAGCCTTTTGCTTACAACTAAGACTTCCTTGCTTGGTTAACCGGACCTTATGTCCTAACCAAGACTTCGTTCGGACTTACTTAGATGCCTCTCACCTCTTAGTCAAGACTTTCCTTGCTTACCTAACCGGAGCCACACACTCCTACACAAGACTTTGTGCTTGGAATTACAAAAAGCCTCACACTCTAAGCCAAGACTTCCAATGCTCAATGTTGAAGAATCACTCAATAATAAGAGACTTCACACCTATTACAAGACATATGATCTAAGTGATACAAATGATGCAAACACAATCAAATAGAGAAAGTTGATCACACAAACTCTATGAACATGCAAGAGATAACTAGATTATACTTTCAACACTCAATCACAAATTTATCTAGAAATCAAAGTATGTAAATCAATAGGAACTAGATTAGAATATTCAATATTGCAATCACAAATCCTAGTTCTTAGATCATGAAATAAAAACCTAGAAATCAACAATCAAGCTCATCACAAAATATTTATAGAATCAATTTCATGTGAATCAAGTTTAGCTTTCAAATATTGTTTAATCAAAATCACAAAAAGTTATAACTTGAAAATCATTCAAACAAGTCTAAAGTAGGAATCAAAATCATTCTAGAAATTTTTCATCAATCAAGTAATAAGAACAATCAAGTTGATCAAGAGAAAAATGCAAAGAAGATGATTACCAAACAAAAAGATGAACCACGAACTGAGATCAGATTGCTGCGATTTCTATGGATATTTTTTGACTTTAAAAATATTTGGGACTTGTTCCGCTCTTCAAGACCAAGGATTTTAGTTTTTAAATCACTCAATTTCGAGTTGATTTGAGAGAGATATGACAAAAACAAAATACCAAAAATTGTGTTGAGTTGTATACGGGATTTGGAATTATATAGGTAGAGAAAACATTTGAATAAAGAAGCGGGGCAAAGTAGTCTTTTGGCCTCACCACCCTTGATCCCCGTGGAGGCGAGTGGCCACCATGAGGAAACCAAGATGCCTTCTTCCCAAGGTGGTCACGCGCCTCCACGGGAAGGAAGGGTGGCGGCCTTTTGCCACTTCTTCTCTCCTTTGCTCCTTATTGCGCACCTTGTGCGTTCTTTCACCGTTCTTCAGCCTCCGAACTCAAAATTTGAATTCGTCTTCGGATTACAAACCATAACTCAACGACACATGAGAAAAACTACGAAACTTTGACAATTGGATATGAAATCGACTCGATACACTATGACGAAGACAATGCATTGTACAATAACGTAAAGAGACGTTACTTTCTCGTTTGAACATTAAATCAAATGATTGAGTAACCGAAACAATCGGTACTCAACAAGGAGTAATATAAGATCATATTCCAATTCAAAAACAACATAACCTAAACAAATAAATATAAGATCACACAAGTATGCAATTTTCTAGACATAGTCTTAGAACATGCAATTCTACAATGTATGATAATATGAGATCAATGCATGAGCATACTAAATCATGTGTGTGAATGTGTTATTACCAAATGAGCACTATTATATAGAGACATATATGATTGCAATGTATGTGTGTGAGGGTTGCTCAACGATGTAGGGACACAAATGTATAAATTGTGTGTGTACGCACTTATGTCTTGCAAGAGGAAGAAGTATCTTGATACCTTAGCATCCAAGAACACGATTTTCCTCTTGAAGACGATATTTACATGAAAATTGTATGAGAAATTGCTTTTCTCCTTTAAAGCTCCTCTTCACTAAGAATCATCCAAGCAACTAACCATTATAAATAAAGAGACTTTTGCAATGAAATCAAGCCAATACAAATCTAAATCATAAACAAAAAAAAAAAATTCTATAGACGCTACAAACCAATTAAATTATTAAAAAAAGAAAAGAAATTATCTCTCCTATCATTAGATTCAATATTACATATTAAACTCTCTCTCTATCTCTCTCATAAATCTGTTATTACTATATTGGACACTTTCTCATAATTACTTTCTCTTCGTCTCCATTTTCCAAAAAAAGAAAAAAATCCATCTCTCCATACTTCCTCAATCAATCTTTGATTAATAGTTAAAGAAAAAAAAAAACTTATGAATATTTTAGTTTTTTACTAACAATAATATATATATATATATATATATATAATATATGTATTAAAAAGTCAATACAAAAACATTGTTAAAAAAAAATAATAGATACATGAAAACTTGATTTATTGCAATAACAAAAAACATTTTCATATTTTGTATTTTTTTTTTTTTTGAAAAGCAGGGTACTTGTTTTTTGAGTATTTTTTTTTTTAATATATGCATATATATGGTTCCTAAAAATCAAGCTTATTCAAAAGTTTTTTTTTCTTAATTGTTTGTCTTGCTTGAGAAAGAATGAAGATAGAAAATTAAAGATATGTATTGAATGAGATCTAGTTTAATATGGTAATTAAAAATTCAGAAGAGAGTGTTTAATATGTAATATTTAATCTAATGATATAGGAGAGATAATTTCTTTTTTTAATAATTTAATTAAAAAAAAATTAATCTTCGGATGAATCCAAAAGCTACGATGGTTTGCCATAACTTTTATTAAAATAAAATGGGGTGTTTTTAGAAATTTATTTTTTAAAATAGAGTATCTTTATAATATGAGTGTCAAAAGATTAAAAGGATAATCTTGGAATAAAAGGAAGCGTCTTTAGATTTTTTTAAATTTAAATTTTGAGAATGAAGTTCCTTTAAAAAAGAAGTGTAAAAAGAAAAAAAATTGGATTGTCAAAAGAAGCTCTCAGTGATTATAATAAAATTTACAACAATACCTAACTAACCCTCAGTACGTTTTCGTTATAATCAGGAATTGATAAATTTAGAATTTCATATATTTATACTGCTATGTTTTTGAAAAGTGATCAATATATTATTTAAAGTAGTCCCTTGATCCTATATAGGGCTGCAAGTTACTTGGTAAATACAAGTAACGAGCAGTGGTCTTATTTGTAATCCTGGAGGCAGCAATTGCTTTTGATATCACCATTTATATTAGTTTTGTTTATATTAATTGTATCATTGAAAGAATCATATCATAACTATAAGCTCATCATCATCATAATAATAAAAGGCAACTAACGGTTGTGGTATGGTGGAGATTGTTTTTTCAGCGGTCCAATTATTTGTCACATCCATTCATCTTATTCTAGTAAATTTGGAACAATTATAATGCTTCGGTTTCTCCATTAGTATTTGCTATAATAGTTCTTGTGTTTTTCTTTAAGAAAGATGATGATGATGAAACAATTCTCACTCAATAAATACTATTACAATACTATCTTGTTAGACGCAATAGATTCTGTTAGTTAGTACATGTTAAGAAATTTTGTTTGTTTTTTTTATGTTTTCTAAATTGTGGTTTACTAGTTTCGAATGTGTTACAATGCTTTAGTTTCGAATGTGTTACAATGCTTTAGTTTCTCCATTAGTATTTGCTATAATAGTTCTTGTGTTTGTTTTCAAAAAATATGATGATAAATAGGTAATTCTCACTCCTAATGAAGAGTTTACAAATATTTTATTGAATGATATAAATCCTGTGCCTAGCATTACTTTAGTGAAGATTTTTTAAAGGAGATGGTGGGCGATAATTCATATTTGGTGAATAGTCTTATGGGCAAGTCATCCAACCTTGCCTCGCGGAATGTTGAGCTATGTATCCAAATTTACTAACTAAACCATATACCCTAAACCCTAATTAATATTTAGTGTTAACTTAAAAAACTAAGACCAAATATATTTTGCTTATTCTGCTTAGAGCAAATTTGCACTCATATATATAATGAGTGGAAACGTACTAAAATTTTGAGATATTTCACCTTTGATGCATTAATACATCAATGCACCATAAAAATGTGACATTGTTTTGGTATAGTCACATGCAGCTCACATTCTATGTGGTCATGACAAAACAAAATCATGCATGCATTAATGCATATGTAGAAGTTCATATTTTGTGTATATAGAAAATAGTAATAAAAAAAATATGAATTCATTTCAAGATTGTGCACGGCAAAACAAACTCTTAATATTATTACAAATTTCAGGTACATGATCGACTTATTAGCCTTAGTGGTGAAGATATGTCTAATGACAAAGGGAAGACATCTAAAACAATTGCTCTAACTCCAACTAGCTTAAAGGAGCAACGTAATCTAGTTTGTCTAGATACTGGAAGGTTTTTTTTTTTGAGAATGTAGTTTCATTTAATGTGGCTAGGAGTCCATCATACTTTAACATCCTACATTTCGTGCGCAACTATGGTCGAGGCCCAAAAGCTCTTACTATGCATGAGCTCCGAACATGGATATTGAAGGAGGAGTGTAGTTCAACTACAAAAATTATTGATACTTTGAAGAAAACATGAGAGCATACATGAGTATCTATATTGTTAGATGGTTGGAGTGACACTAGAAACAGATGTTTGATCAACATTCTTGTTAACAATCCAAATGGTACCCTTTTTTTTTAAAAATCTATTGATGCATCTGATCGTGTTAAAGATGTGGAATACTTGTACATGTTGCTTGATGGGGTTGCTAATGAAATTGAAGAAAGACTAGTTGTGCAAGTGGTAACTACATCTCCACCATTTTGGCCAAACATATAAAAAGGTTGCATCATGCCTTAAAGTGCCTAAAGAGGTCAAAGAGGAGATGATTGCCTACATGAAGAAGTTCAAACAAGAAAAGCATATAAAACAGAACTTTTTTGATAAGATGGTGGAAGACGGTTCCTATTTTAGTGCTCTTGTAGAGGATATGAATTCTTATCCAAGTATAGGTGGTAGTGGTGGTGGCAATGGGCAACAATCCCGGGAATCAATTGATCGATTCTTTAGCCTTGGTGGTGAAGATGTGCCCAATGACAAAGGAAACACATCTAAAACAATTACTCAAACTCCAACTAGCTTAAAGAAGCAACGTAATCTAGTTTATCTAGATATTGGAAGTATGTTTTTTCGAGAATGTCGTTTTATTTAATGTGGCTAGGAATCCATCATACTTCAACATGCTACGTTTCGTGGGTAACAACGGTTGAGGCTTAAAAGTTCATACTATACATGAGCTCTAAACATGGATGTTGGAGGAGGAGTATAATTCAACTACAAAAAATTGTTGATGATTTAAAGAAAACATTAGAGCATACATGAGTATCTATCTTGTCATATGGTTGGAGTGACACAAAAAACAGATATTTGATCAACATTCTTGCTAACAATGGCCAAATGGGACTTTAAATTTTTTTTTTTTATTCTTTATATATAAATCTATTGATACATCCGATTGTGTTAAAGATATGGAATACTTGTTCACGTTGCTTGATGGGGTTGTTAATGAAATTGAAGAAAAATGGTAATTGACAATGCAAGTGAATACAAGGCTGTGGGGAAAATGCTAATGGAGAAGAGAAAACATCTATATTGGACTTCATGTGTTGCTCATTATCTTGATCTAATGCTTGAGAAGCTTGGAGAATTGACACAACATAAAAATGCTTTAAAAAGAAAAAGAAAAAAAAGTGAGCAACTTTATCTATAACAATGGATGGGTGTTGGAACTTATGAAAAAGTTTGCCAAGAGAGACATTGTTTGACTGACTGTTACGATATTTGCCACCGCTTATTTGACTTTAGAAAGCTTTAGTAGTGTGAAAGAATCTCTTCAAAAGATGTTTGTGTCAAGATAATGGAATTCATGTCGATGGGCAAATAAAAGTGATGGCAGAGAGGTGAAGAGATATATCATGGATGAGAGATATTTTTGGCCAAGTGTTGCATATGCTCTTAAAACCACAAAGCCTTTAATGGATGTGTTGAGGTTGGTTGATAATGAGAAAGAACTAGCGATGAGATTTATTTATAGTGCTATGGATGCTGCAAAAGAACAAATAGCAAAGAATTTAGGAGGAGAAGAATTGGTCTACAAAGAAATTTGGAAGATTATTGATGATAAGTGGGACTTCCAATTGCATCGAGATTTGCACGTAGCCGTATACTATCTAAATCCTCAATTCAAGTGGGAGAGCAACTTATCTACTTATCCGAAGATTAAATATGGTTTGTACAAATGTATGAAGAGACTCATACCTGATTCATCTGATTTCACAAAAGTTAATTAACAACTTGATGAGTATCGATATAAACGAGGTTTTTTTGGAATAAGAGCAGCTCTAAGCTCAAACAAAACATGTGCTCCAGGTAAATTTAATTATATAAATACATTTAACTTATAAAATATTCATATAATCTTATTAAATTGTGCATAACATTTATTTGATCATTTTCTTTGAAATTATGATGTAGTAGAATTGTGGGATCATTTTGGAGATCAAGTTATGGAATTAAAGGGGTGTATTCAATTAGGATTCATGAGGACATTTAAAGATATTATAAATCCTGGTGTATTCAATTCGAACATTTAAAGACTTTAAAAGAGTCTATATTAATCTAGTGGTATTTAATTCAGATTTCTATGGACTTTCAAAGAATCCTTCCAAATATGGATGTATTGAATTGAGACTAAAAAAATATCTATAAGAATCTAGGCGTATTCAATTAGGACTATATTTTAAAGAATTTTCTTAGGTCATGGATTTTGGTGGACTTCATGGTGAGAGATATAAATATCAAATGTCATAACATGTCTGGTCTTCTCCTCAAAGATTTTGGTGGACTTTGCTCTCTCTCTCTCTCTCTCTCTCAAATAGAAACGTGTTACTTCTTCTCACTTCTTTTCTACTAAAAAAAATGAGTAAATGGTGCCAAATGATATAACATTTGTTGGGGTTTTGTCTGCTTGCTGCCTGCTGGCTTGATTGATGTTGTTCGTGAGATTTTTAATTCTATGAAGCCAGTGTATGGTGTTGAGCCCACGATTGAACACTATGGTTGCATGGTTGATCTTCTCGGTTGAAGTGGGAAGATAGAATAGGATGAGGAGTTGATGAAAGGAATGGTGTGGAAAGCTGATGTGGTAATGCTGAGAGCTTCGATCTATTGTCAGCTTGTAAAAATCATGGGAATATTGAGGTTATTGAAAAAGTGGTAAAACAGGTGATTGTTTTGGAGCCTAATAATCATGGGGTCTATGTTGTTTTGTCTAATATGTATACGGAAGCTGAACGGTGACAAGATGTTATGAGGCTGAGGAAGGTGATGAAAGTAAGAAATTTGAAGAAAACACTTCGATGGAGCCTTGTGGATGATAACATTTTTAGGCTTTTGTGTAGATAGGCATCAGAAACCACTGAATCCTTATTTTTTGTTACAAAAATATGCTATCAATCTATGTTTGTGGGTCAACCAAACGAATGTCCTGCCATTCATATAATTCTAATGTCCATTATTTCGAGATCATGGCTCAGTCCAGCAAGATCACTTTTCCAAATCAGCTTCTTTGGAATTCACAAAGGGTTTGCAATGATCCTCACTCAATACATGTGGAATTCATATGAAACATTGTATGAGTTGATTTGCAATTCAATATTTTATGCTGTAATTGAAGGTCAACTTGTTAACTCCTAAAACATGTGCATGATAAGGTAGGGTAGCTTTGTATTTTAATTATATTTATAGCTTTGTATTATGTAGATAACGTTATATATTTGTTTTATTGAAACATAATACATGACAAAAAAAAAAAAAAAAACTTATAAGGAATCTATAAGCAAAGTCCAAATGGAAAATTAGAAAGAGAAATAACTGATTAAGGAAGTAAAAAGTAATAGAAGAGAAAATGAAGAAAGTAAAGATTGTTGTTAGTACTACAAATTGTATTAATGGATTATATTGGTTAAGTGTATAAATTGTGTTATTGGGCCATATAGTTGTATAATTGCAAATTGTATTAATGGATCATATTGGTTGAGTGTATAGATTTTGTTATTGACCCATATAGTGGTATAATTTTTCATCTATAATAGAAGTTAGAGATAACAAATCTATAAAAGTCCATGGATGTCTAAAAAAATCTATAAAAGTCTGAGATAGATGTCTAAACAAATCAAAGAAAGTCATATGGATTTATAAAAGTTCGTAGAAATCCATGAAAATCTGTCACTTAAAAAACGTTTTTAAATGTTCTCAAGAATCCTAATTGAATACACCTTCCTAATGTTCTTTGCAATGAGATTTCTGGGCCTAAAATGTTCTTCATCTGCTTGTGAACATAATTGGAGTACGTTCAATCAAGTTTGTACAAAAAGAAGAAACCGGCTAAGCACCACTAAATTGAACAGTTTGGTTTACATCATGTACAATAATAAACTGAAGTTAAGATACTTAAAGAATCGATCATCTAAGAAAGATGAAGATCCCTTGATCAACCAAGATTTACCCTCTGATGATGAATGGATAGCTAACCCAAATGATGAAGAAAGCACAGAAGTCAGTGATGAAGAACTTACTTTAGATGTTGATCAAATGGCTAATGAAATAGAGGTTAATATGCATTGCTATTTGCCTATTTTTTCTTTCTCTTTAGTCTTTACCAAGTAGAAATAAGTCTATTGATATTAATATGTTATATATAATTTCTTTATGTAGGGAGTTTATAATTAACAGATGAACATAAATATGACTTTGGAGATGAAGACAATGAGATTGGGTTCAATGATGTTGATGAATATGAAAATGGACTTTGATTATGAATATGATCATCTTCTAAATGATCTCAATCCCAATATTTTTGTTAAAAATAATTATTATAATATTAGATAGAGTCATAGAGTCATAGATTTTAACTCTAAGACTTGTTCTAAATTTATAGTTTGGGATGAGAAGATTCATGGTTTTTAGTCTTTTGTCTTATAACTTTACTTTGTTTTTTATTTCCTCTATTATGAACTAAATAATGTTGTGTGTTTTTATTTGATAGTGATGTTATTGAGTAATTGATATTATGGTATGAATTATGAAATATGAATTTCTAGTTTCATTTTATACTTTTTAATGTTTTTAATTTTTTTTAAAAATTTATTATTATTAATTAGGCTAATTGGCACTGATGCCCCTTAAACTCTCTCTATAACTTTTTTTTCTCGCTACTAAACCCCTTGAACTCTCGTTTTTTGACAAACACTTGGGTTTTTTTTTTGCCCCTTGTGAGGGGGTAACTATAGTCGACATTTGTCAATTTGTGAGAGTTTAGGGGGCTTAGTGGCAAAAAAAAAAGTATAGAGGGTATAATGAATATTTTGGAAGATTTTAAGAGGCATCAGTGCCGATTAGCTTATTAATTAATTGAGGCTTACACCTCGTTTTGCATCGTGAGGCGGTGGTCAACCGCTTCGAGGCTCGATTTAGCATTTCAAAACCTTTATTCCAGGTCGATCCAAGGCGGTCCTATTTAAGAACCACCTCATAAAAATTGGTTAACGAATTTTTGTCGTTTGATCGTCTCCTTGGTTAACAAACCGCCTACCCATCTGAAACAAGAGAAAATCTTCAGTAGAACTGTTACATGGACAGGTGGTGAGACCGCCCAATAGAATCGTAATATTTTTATTGAAAACATCAAAATATATTTTGAAACTTAAAAAGCCTATATTTCTATTGGATGGTCTCATACTCTCATTGCCACGTCAATGAGACCGTCTCATTGAAGATTTTCTCCGAAAACAAACACCACCTCTATTCCCTTACGACATCATTTGATTGTCTCCATTCTCTCCCTACTAATACACTACTGTTTCAAAGATAAGCAAGCAAGACAACGAAACTAGTTTATGATTTCCAATTCTCTGTCTACACAACACAGTCGAGCCAAAACAAACACCGTCGAAGGCAAGTTAAAACTCCTCTCTAAAACCTCGATTCGATGCGTTTTGGCTTGCTGTTATTTGTATATTTGAGTGTTGTTTCTTTTGAGATTGAGAATTCGAATTCCTTTTTTTAGCTATCGTCGGTGTAACTTATATATTTTTATTAATATTGTTTTTATTTTTATTTTTTATAGGGTAGTAATTTTTGTTCCTCTACGGAATCTGTTTTTTTATTTCTTTTCATTAATTTCTCTGATCCATATACTTTTCTAGGGTTTTCTTTTTTCACAATCTTTTGAAATAATATGTAAAACAAAGAGTTTTCCAGGACTACCTACTAACAGTTTGATGAAATGTCTCAATTGATACTCTTAGAAATCTAAGTGAAGTGCTTATGTCTTGTGGTGACATTTAGTCTTTTATAAAGCTAATTTAATAGTATATGGTGGTGGTTTTTGTGCCATTTTTTGGGGCCATTTACAAGTTCATCAATACTGGAGGTCAGAAAGGCTTCTTAGAATGGAACATTAAGTTTCCAGGTGAGTTATTTGCTTGCTTACTGCTAATATTGCTAATATCACTTGCTCATTATTCAAAAAATAGCATTGTATGTGTAGTTCTTGGCAATATTTTAACATAATAAATTGGTAAGAATATTTGATGGTGTTGTTTAATCGGTTTTTAGCAAAAATGCCATATTTTAGGGGTAATAGCAAATCTACCCTAAAATCTAATTCAATTGCAAAACTACCCTGAAATGACATTGTTACCCTTGATTTAAAAAAAATCCAATTTCACCTGATTGCCCTAACCATCCCAAACCCTCTTGCCTCCCTTTCCCGATAACCCTCATCCCAAAATTGAACCCACCGCAAATCTTCCCCATCACAAACCAAAGCAACCCAACTTCGCCGACTTCGCAACCGTAAAGCTTCACAGTAGCAGCATCGTGTTCATCGCCACGGCGAAGCAGCAGCAGCGAGTTGGGTTCTTGTTCGTCACTGTCGCAGTAGCAGCAACAGTCTTCACACACAGTAGCAGCGAGTTCGTCGCCACGGCGAAGCTTTGTCGTCGACGCCGCCATCTCCATCCGTCTTCTTCCTCGTCGACACTGTCGATTTGGGTGGCATATTGTATTTGGTTGGAGGTATTTAGTTTTTCAACCCTAACATTTAGGTTTATGATTTTTGTTATGATTTTGAGTTTAAATTGATTAATGGGTTTTCAATTTTTGTAGTTTATTGTGAAATTTTGATTCATATACTTGTAATTTCTTAGCTTGCATTGTGGTTTAGATTCCTTCAAGTTTTTTTTTTTTTTTTTTTAAAATATATATATCTTCATCTGTATCTACGAATATATATATATACATTCCTTCAAATTTACTAATAATTATTATTCTGGTCCATTGCCTTTGAGTTTGTCTCTGTGTTCGAAGCTCCACGAACTTGATCTTCGAAACAATTCTTTAACTGGTTATATTGATCTTAATTTCACTGGATTGCCTAGCCTTGGTATGCTTGTTCTTGCAAGTAATCATTTTTCTGGGCCCCTTCCAAATTCCCTAGTTGATTGTCATCAATTGAAAATTTTACTGGCCAAATTCCCTGATATTTTTCAATGTTTGAAAAAAGTCTCAGGACAGGGTGTCCCGAACCCGAGGTTTTTTTCAATCCTTGAAAAGTCTCGGGACACCCTGTCCAAGGTTTTTTTCAAGCCTTGAAAAAGTTTCGGTTTATAAAAAATGAAAAGAAAAAAAATTCGGAGATATTGCAAAACTCTCAAAAAAGGCAAATGTGGTTGAATTTTTTTTTTTTTAAAATGTAATACATACCTTCAAATGACTTGATATAATCGTCTCCAATTTTTAAAAAACCTAATTAGTTAGTGTAGTGTAGTAATGTGTGAGAAACAATGTGTTGTAGTGTAGTAAAATTATTAGATAGTGTTAAGTTTATTTGTTTGATAAGTTGGTTGGTAAATGGTTGGTAAATTGTTGGTAAATAGTTAGTAAAAGTAATAAATAGGGATAATAAATATGGTGAGTTATGAGTGAGGGCATTTTGGGAAGAATAGGGTAGTTTTGCAATTGAATTGGATTTTAGGGTAGATTTGCTATTATGCCCCTAAAATAGGGCATTTTTGCTAAAAACTCTTGTTTAATCTTATATATATATAAGACTTAGCATGAGATGGAAGTTGTGGTAAGTTGCTAAGCTTGATAGCAGTGTTCCTGGTATTGTTTAACATAATAAGTTGCATGCATTTCTTTTGGATTGTCGAGTTTCCATTAATGTATTTCTTTGTTTTCATTGTCTAGTTACTCATGTTTTAGTAATCTGAATTGGTAATAAATACTACTACAATACAGCCTTGTTAGATGCTATAGATTCTATTAGTTAGTACATATTAAAAAATTTCGTTTGTTTTTTATGGTTTCTAAATTGTAGTTTACTAGTTTTGAATGTGTTAAATGATGTGTTAGTAGCTAAACATGACTAGTTTTGAAGGAATTCAAGTAAATGTTTCTACGGTAGTGGGACTAACGAATTTGAAGATTGGGTTGGGTAAAGGCTGGACAGGGTCTGGTGGGTGCCTGGAGCCTTTTATATTTTGTGGGTTTGGTTCTGGGTCGGGTCTGGACCCTTATTTTGCCAACCCTAATTAACCGTATACCTTACAACATTTTTCTTTGTATAAAACTTTATTAAAGTTCATCAATTTATTTACTTTGTGTATTCTCAGTGAAAGAATCGGTTAAATTATGGGGTCTTTGAAGAGGAAATTGATAGGAGAGCCGTCGAGTTTAGAGACAGCTCTGCCTCCTCCACAGAAGCAGCAACAGAGAGAGGATGACCAGCAACAACAACAACAACAGCAAGAACAAGTGACTTGTCTACACGATGTGTCGTATCCGCAAGGTTATGTGCCTTCAAACACCTCGGAAGCGGCTCTGCATGACAACAAACCCGCCAAGGAATACCCTTTTGCTCTTGACCCGTTCCAGTCCGAAGCCATCAAGTGCCTTGACAATGGGGAGTCTGTCATGGTCAGTTTGTCAAATATTATTGTTGCTTTTTGTGTTTTTTTTTTTGTTGGTATTTGTGTTTAGAATGTTCAAATTTACAAAATTTTAAGAAGGTTTAATCCGCTATGGTACTGAATCCTTCATTTTTTTTTTGAAAGCTATTGAATCCATTATTCTAGTGTTTAATATTTGTGTTATTTAATGAATTTGTATGTGAAATTTGTGTTTTGGAATCTCACATTTATGAAATTTTATGAGGGTTTAATCCGCTATGGTACTGAATCCACAATTCTAGCATTTAATTTTTGTGTTATTTTACGGATTTGTATGTAAATGTCTCAAATTTATGAAACTTTATGAGCATTTAACCTGCCATGGTACCTGTATGAATCCATAATTCTAGGCCTTTCAATTTTCACCCACAACATTGAAATTCACAACTGTAACATAAAAAACACAAAGTTTATAATTTTAGTGTTGTTTATTGAAATTCACTACTCTGGCTACTTAAACAGTTCTGAAACAGTAGAGTAGCACGGACCTCTTTGTATACAAAAAAGTGTGTTTTCTGCTAATTGGTTTATATTGTATATATTTTCAGGTTTCTGCTCATACGTCAGCTGGGAAAACTGTAGTAGCATTGTATGCTATTGCAATGTCCTTGCGGAATAAGCAACGGGTCATATACACTTCACCAATTAAGGCACTCAGCAACCAGAAGTATAGGGAGTTTAAGGAAGAGTTTTCAGATGTTGGGTTGATGACCGGGGATGTGACTATCGACCCTAATGCTTCTTGTTTGGTAGGTTTGCTTGGCAAATGCTGGTTTTTGGATATTGAAGTGATTTGATATATGGATTGCTCATACGTAGTTTAATTTCAGGTGATGACTACAGAAATCTGGCGTAGTATGCAGTACAAAGGTTCTGAGGTTACACGGGAGGTCGCTTGGGTCATTTTTGATGAGGTACATTACATGCGTGATCGTGAGAGAGGTGTGGTATGGGAGGAGAGTATTGTTATGGCTCCTAAAAACTCCCGATTTGTATTCCTATCAGCTACTGTGCCAAATGCTAAGGAATTTGCCGATTGGGTTGCTAAGGTGAGATTTTTTTTCCTTTGCCTGAATTTGTTTATCACAGTTCACATTGGGATGCCCATTAGTATGAAGTTCTCAGTGTTGCGATGACGACTTTGCCAACACATAATGTAGAGAAAGTAGAGAGATCTTGAAAACATGTGATGTGAAGTCGGTGGGAATAAATCAGTTTAGATCATCTTTGCTCAGCTATTGAGCACTCAATTTTTCCCATTTGACAGAGCAACCAGTAGGATCAAAATAATTTTATTATTAATTTCCTCGTAAAGTCAAGGTTCACCAAATAAAAAAAAAAGTTGAAAATATGTGCATCTGCTTATATTGGTGGACTTATTGCAGGTACACAAGCAACCGTGTCATATTGTTTATACCGATTATCGACCAACACCCCTTCAGCACTACATTTTCCCTGCTGGAGGGCATGGTCTATACTTGGTGGTGGATGTAAAGGGAAAATTCCGCGAGGACAGCTTTCATAAAGCTTTGAATGCATTAGTCCCTCCAGGGGAGGGCGATAAGAAAAGGGAGAGTGGGAAGCGGCAGAAAGGTTTGGTGGCTGGCAAAGTTGGTGAAGAAAGTGACATCTTCAAGATGGTGAAAATGATCATTCAACGTCAATATGATCCTGTCATAATTTTCAGCTTTAGTAAAAGGGAATGTGAATTTCTTGCAATGCAGGTTAGTGACTTTTCGGTGTTAATATATGTTTTTAGGGTCTGTGCCTCAGTGGGGTTGGTTACGTGCATGCTCTCACCAGTAATATATTTCCATGCCTAACAAGTGCTAGCTTGGTGAGTGTTGTTAGTTAATCAAAGTTTTTCTAATGTGTGTGAGCCTTCTCAATTCTGCTACCTCTATCTTAAGTTATGATTTATAGCAATTATAGGGAGCTATTAAATTTTGATTTATGATACATGGTATGAAACCTTTATAATCTGGCTCTATAAAAATTTGAGTCATTTAAGTTTATTGTTCAGCATACATTTCTTTCTTTTTCTGTCTTGTAGTTCCTTTAGTTTTGTCTGCATCTTTTTGCTAAGCACCTGTGTTTTTTCACTTTTCTTAAGTTTTAAATTCTTGATATTCATTTTTTTCCTCTTTCTAAATTTATAGATGGCAAAAATGGATCTAACTCTGGATGACGAGAAAGTGAACATAGAATCAATCTTTTGGAGTGCCATGGACATGCTTTCAGATGATGATAAGAAGCTACCTCAGGCAAGATACCATTTCTTTCCAAAAGCATTCATGCATGCTTGTGTGTGTGTTGTGTATTTTTGTGATAGTCTGCATGTGTACCTAAGTTATTTTAAAAACGGTGACTTGTACAGATACTGTCTCATTGAAATTCTTTTGGCTGAGATGCTGTGAGTTGCTCTCCTCTTGCAAGTTACTTTTTGGTGAATCGAATCAAACCAAGACTCAAGTTTTAGAGTTATTTGGTAAATCAAATCAGAGTCAGTTTTAACTGATTCTAATTGCATATTCTGAGGAGATTAATGAAAATACATAGAAGAAGTAGACATAGGTTTTGAATATTGCACCCGGAATACCTTAGGCGTCTCAACCGAGGTCCTTTTGGCATCACGGCTAGGTTATGGCCACATTACACAAGTTTAATAGCTGCTGAATTGTATTAGATACTAATTGCCAATGAAACTGAAAAGACTTTTTATCAATGTAGATGGACTTGTTTTTCTAATTTGACAAGTTGGGTTTCTAAAGGGAAACGACAAAAATCAGAACTGTGATATAAAACCATATAATGCCAAGTGTAAAAATGCACCAGAAGTAAAGCATGGGATGATGCTAAAATCAAGACTCAACTCTTCCTAGATAATGCACAAAGTTCCAAATAGTCCCACATCAAATTTTGTATTATTAATTTTTCAGTTAGATTTTCCTAATTTTATTGTTCCATGAACTTAAAGAACATATGTCCTTTATGGTGTTTCCATTTGTATTGTAATATTATTGTTGAATATCTTGGGATGTCTAATTTTGTTTTTAGCAAAGATCTTAACTGTCATGCATTTTCACATTGTCTGTACAGGTCTCAAATATGTTACCTCTCTTGAAACGTGGAATAGGCGTGCATCATTCTGGCTTGCTTCCCATATTGAAGGAAGTGATTGAGATATTATTTCAAGAAGGACTGCTCAAGGTTCGGAGTGAACTATGCATTTAGTCATTATTATACTTTTGCAAGTTGGAATGGTTAATGGTGGGCTATAGATTTACATTCACCTGTATCATTATAACTTTGATAGTCTGTTACCAAAATATAGTTTCCAAGTTGCAGGCAATTGAGCATTTCATTCAAGAAATTAAAATCAGGGGACAGAAGCTAGCTATAAGCCATTTCATATCTGTTTATTAGCTGATGCCTGAGTCTGTTCATAAAAAATTATGTCATTCTGAACCTTATGCCAGTTTATTTGCATCTTATTGTCGATGTTATATGTTGTCCAAATAGTAATAACAAGTAGGTTATTTTATTGTGTTGAGAAGAAAGGTTAATGTGCAGTACACCTTCTCACTTCCTTGATAATCGGGGTTATGTTTTATTTTAACTTGGGAGTATTCATGTTTGGGTTTCTAAGAATAATTATTACTCATGTGAAGTAAAATGAGGTACTGGATTCATTTTACTTGTGTAAAGTGTGAAGATTTGTTGAGATTCATTTTCACCTTGTAGGAATAATATTTCATGTATGTTGACTGATATTAGCTCTTCTATCTCCTGTTTTAACCTCTTCTTCCCTATTTCAAGTGCCATGAAGACTGAAAAATGTTTTCTCTAGTGTTTGTTTGCCACAGAGACTTTTAGCATTGGTTTGAACATGCCTGCAAAAACTGTTGTGTTCACAAATGTGCGTAAATTTGATGGAGACAAGTTTAGATGGATATCCAGTGGAGAGTACATACAGATGAGTGGCCGTGCTGGTCGTCGAGGCATTGATGAACGTGGGATATGTATCCTTATGGTTGACGATAAGATGGAACCTTCAACTGCTAAAATGATGCTTAAAGGAAGTGCTGATAGTTTAAACAGGTACATATGGTGCTGTGTGTTTATATGTTAATTAGTCTAATCTTGAACTATAAATCCATGGTTTATAAGATTCTCTTTTCAATTTGTTTGAAATGGGAGTTCATTTCAATGGTTTTAGCACTATCTTGGCATGCAAAATTACAAGGAAAGAGAATTGTAAGATTCCTAGTGGGGAGTTTAGTCCCCCATCTAGCGTAACTACTAAGAATCCATTAACCTACCTCTATTTCCTCATCTACTAGTCGTAGATATTGTAGGCATTCTCTCTCTCGTTTATTTTACTATTATTTCTCTTTTTTGGTGTGCAGTGAGATTAGCTTATCAATAATATAAGATATTTTACATTTTATCTTACTAGAATTCTAGCATAGATATAATTCCCTTGCAAAAAAAGCTGTAATGAATAAACAAAAAGTACTTTAGACCAAAAATAAAAAAATAAAAAAAACTCAATCCCAATCAGTTGTATTCCTATTTAAGTGGGAGTTAGCTATCTGAATCCTTTTGCAACCCTTACTAAAAGAATACATGCAAAAAGAGATTACCGCATAGAATTGTTTTATTATTTTTTCCCTTCTCTTTGTTATCCTCTTAGTGGAAGAACAGAAAAAGAAATGTTGCCTTTAATTGGCACCATGTTAACATTATTTTTCTGCTGACTTGGAGCTGCAATGTTTAATAATAAGTTAGATTAGTGATTTTTTATCCCTTTTTCTATTTCAATTGTTATCAACTATTAGTTTTTACTGAGCATGTAATGACATAGGTATTTCTGCTGTGAAGACCTTTATATTGGTTCATTATGTCAGCAAATCGATAAGTATTAAAACTAGAATAATTCTGATGATGTATGGGAAATGCTGTCATTGTGCATTGGAACCATTATACATTTTCTGGTGCTCTGTTGACATTTTTTAACCCATTTTTGTCCAGTGCCTTCCATCTAAGCTACAACATGCTTCTGAATCAAATCCGCAGTGAAGATGGCAATCCTGAGAATTTGCTTCGTAATTCATTCTATCAGTTTCAAGCTGATCGCTCCATCCCTGATCTCGAGGTCAGCTGGCATAGAGACCTCAATTTTTTTTTTTCTTCTTTTGATCCCGATTTTGTTTTTGTGATTTTTACTGTAAATTAGTCTAAAGAATTTCAATATCGATTTCTACTTTCAGAGCTAAATGATGAATTAGTTATATATTAATCTAATGATAAACATAATGTTACTTTACAGAAACAAGCTAAAGTCCTTGAAGAAGAGAGGGATTCAATGATAATTGAAGAGGAAGATAGTTTAAAAAACTATTATAATCTGCTACAGCAATACAAAAGTTTGAAGAAGGATATCCGTGATATAGTCTTCTCTCCGAAGTACTGTTTACCCTTCTTGCAACCTGGCAGGTTTGTATGTATCGAATGCACCAGGACTGATGAGAAGTCCCCATCTTTCTCCACTGAGGACCAGGTCACGTGGGGAGTAGTAATTGAATTTGAGAGGGTGAAAACTGTTAATGAAGGTTGGAAATCATTTTTGTTTATTGTAAGCAGTGCCTAGAAGTTTAAGTTTTTCTAATATCAATGCTGAATGCATGATCCAGATTATGAAAGTCAGAAACCAGAAGACTCAAACTACACCATGAATGTCCTTACAAGATGTGTAGTAAGCAAAGATGGAGTTGGGAAAAAGACTTTTAAGATTGTCTCCTTGAAAGGGCCTGGAGAACCACTTGTTGTTTCTGTACCTATCTCTAAGGCAAGGCCCCTGATACCGCTCTTTCTTTTATGTGCATTTTCTCACCTTGTTTATTCTTTCTCTTAGGTTCCCTGATATCGTAATTTTTCTGACTTTTGGTCGTAAATCCATCCAGTATTTGTATTTTCATGTTTATATTTACATTTCTGAAGCATGTTTTGTTAAGCCTTTTTAACGACTATGCTATGCCTGGTACAGATTATTAGTCTAAGTAGTGCTCGCTTGCCTATGCCAAAGGATATTTTGCCAGTGCAAACTCGAGAGAACATGCTGAAGTCAACATCTGAATTTCTTACCAGAAATTCTAGTGGACTTCCTCTGGATCCAGAAACAAACATGGGGGTGTGTTACTGTTATTTTCTTTTACAGATTATTTATTGTTTTTCTTTAAAACCTACTTTTCACACAAATCTGTCATTCTTCAGATTCGAAGTGGTTCATATCAGAAAGCAGTGCGTAGGATAGAGGCTTTAGAGAACCTGTTTGACAAGCATGAAATTGCAAAGTCCCCGCTTATTGAGCAAAAACTCAAAGTACTACACATGAAGCAAGAACTGAGCGCCAAGATCAAGTCAATTAAGAGACAAATGCGGTCTTCCACTGAATTGGCATTTAAGGATGAACTTAAGGCAAGAAAACGGGTTCTCCGGAGGCTAGGGTAATTCAAGCTTTTATATAATTTCTCTTCACTTGATTTCCTTTTGTCTCCATTATGTTCCTTTTGAAGCTGCCTGGATCTCTTTACTCTTTTTTTGTAACTGTCCAACTGTCCAACTGTCCAATTGTCTAACACAAACAGAAAACTCAGCTCAGGATCTTATCATAGTTTATGGCATTTTCGACCAGTGTTTGATTGTTCTTATCAAAGTATTGTTTAATTACTGCAAAGCTATATTGTCTGTTTTGAGCCATTATAACACGCAATTTTGTGGATTTTATTGCAGATATGTCACAAGTGATGATGTTGTAGAATTGAAAGGAAAGGTAGCTTGTGAAATCAGCAGTGCTGAGGAGCTGACCCTGACAGAGCTCATGTTCAATGGTGTTCTAAAAGACTTAAAGGTCGAAGAAATGGTGTCTCTTCTCTCTTGTTTTGTATGGCAGGAGAAGCTCAAAGATGCTGCGAAGCCCAGAGAAGAACTTGAGTTGCTCTATACACAATTACAGGATACAGCTCGGAGAGTTGCCAAAGCTCAGTTGGAGGCCAAGGTATTGGTTATATCATCTTTTCTTAACATGGTCTACTTTCAAGTGATTCCACAGATTGACCTTGTTCGGTTATTAATCTGCTACAGAAAAGCACTTCAAATACGTTTTGATCACAAAAAGCACCTTTGACTATTTTAGATAAAACAAAACAAGTGCTTGTCTTTATGGAAGCATCTTTTATGGTGTCAAGAACACTTTTAAATTTACTTTTAGTTAGATTTCACTGTTTCGATTTTTTTTTTTTTTTAGTAATCGATAATCGAGTAAAAAGCATTTGCTTCTTGTTTTCTTGTACACCACAGGTCCAAATTGATGTGGAGAGTTTCATGAATTCATTTCGGCCTGATATCATGGAGGCAGTTTATGCTTGGGCAAAAGGATCCAAATTCTACGAAATCATGGAAATTACTCAGGTTTTCGAGGGAAGCTTGATCAGGGCAATCAGGAGACTGGAAGAAGTTCTTCAGCAGCTTATACTAGCAGCAAAGTCCATTGGAGAAACAGAGCTCGAGTCAAAATTCGAATATGCTGTTTCCAAGATTAAGAGAGACATTGTTTTTGCAGCATCATTATACTTATAAATTACTTTTAATAGTTAAGTTTCTCTATAATGCTGTGGAAGATCACCATCAAAGGAATTGCAAGTTAACAACTGGATGCAAATTGGACAAATGGGACAAGTGATCTCAATGGACTTGAAGGTGTCTCTGCACTCAAAGGCTGATTATAATTTATAGGAGAAATCAGTGTTATATGTAGTACAATTTTGCAGGTTTTAGAGGTTTATTTTTTTTTTGTTCCGCAAATTTTGATCTATAGAAGTAACATGTTTTTATAGGAAGCAATGTATACTTGTGCCTAGGCAATTTTTGTTTCGAGTTTGTTGTAATTTTGACCATATTAAAGGTTATGAAAAATCATGACCAAATTAACATAAGAGGTCTTATTATTCTTCTTCTACGACTCAGGTTTTGATGGTTTCGGTTCGCTGGTTCGTTTTGTAATTATTGTGATCATTTTCTGATTTTATAACAATCTTGTGTTTTCAATTGTTTCAACAGTATAAACTAATCAAACTCTTTCACCGAACCTGGTTCCTTTTGTATTACTGCAATTATTTTTCTGGTTTTATAATGTTTGTTGCTTATAACCAGCTCAATCTTGCATCTCGAGTTCCCAACAGACCGTAGAGCCTGGTTCCTGTGAGTTTATAAAATTTCACGGAATCAAACCTCTTCTGATTTTAAGTGATACTTTTTGTTATGTAACAACTTAGAAAAAGAAAAACTCATTTTTCTAAAATTGTAATTAGAAAGAAATCTGCACAAGTTCCAAGATTGTAATTAGAAATGGGTTGTATTTATTTCCTATATTCACGTAACTAACCTAATTATTCTTATTTTCTAGACGTTAGGGTATGTTTGGTGCATGAGATGGGATAGGATATGGTTAATTTTAGTCTTATCTCCCATTTTTATTGGATTTTTGTTGGTCGTATGGGATTGGATTAAAATAATCTCATGTAACAAACTTTTCTCACATTGGTGGGACTAATTTTAGTCCCCCCACTTTATAAATATATATTTTCTCTTTTTTCTCTTTTCAATTTATTTTAGTTTTTATGTAATTAAAATATAAATAAATTTTAATAATTTATAAAATATTTTATTTTAAACATTTTAAAAATAATAATTTTCATTATTAACAAATAAAAATAAATATTATTTTGTTTTAATTTGGTTTTAAATATTTAAATTATTTTTAAATTATTATTTTTTTAAAATTTAATTTAAATAACTATTTTAATCAGACAAATTCTAAGCAGCCACTTTATCCAGGTGTGGTGGGGTGTTTGGTCCCATGTTTATTTTTTTTAAAGAAAAATATTTTTAATTTGATTATATAATTTATATTTATTTAATATATCTTATTATAAAATTTAAAAATATTTTTAAATATTAAATATTAATTAAAAAATGTTATTTTATTTAATATTAATTTTAAATCTATTATTATTATTTAAAAATTAAATTATTTATTTATTTAAAAATTATTTAATTTAAATTTATATTAATCAATTTCACAATGTGTTACTAGTAGAAATAAATGGACAGACAAGTCAACATGATCACCAGAAAATAAGGAGATCATGGGGTGATGTGTCATCAATGACAAGAATGAAATACTAGTCCCAATTGGCTAGTAAATAAACTCAAAGACCCAGTCAGATATCCAAACGCTTGAGTCAGAATAACCTGGTTGGGATAAGCAGATAAGCCAAATAAAGGTAGCTTGATCGGGGTAACTAGATCGATCGGGTCGAGACACCTAGAGGTGGCCATGGTTTCGGTTAAACCGACGGTTTTGTCTGCGGTTTAACCGAAACCGGACTGCCAAAAACCGTAACAAAACCGGAACCGGAACCGGCGGTTCCAAAACCAACCGGAAACCAGTCGAACCGGTTACGGTTTCGGTTTGAGGCGGTAAAAAACCGGTTCAAACCGGCGGTTTTAACCATGGTTAAACCGCCGGTTTAAAAAAAAATTAATTAATTATGGACGAATCAGAAGATGACACGTGGCATACGGTTTGAAAAAATTACCGTTAAACCAAACCGAAACGGTTAAACCGCCGGTTTTAAAAAAAAAAAAAAAAATTTGCCCAATAAACGTGTGACACGTGGCAGAAAATTTGAAAAAAAAATAAGGTGCCGTTGGCCAACGGCACCTGGCAGCTTGCTAGCCGTTGGCCAACGGCCACTTTTTATTTATTTTTTAAACCCTAAACTTTTCCTAATTGCAAACATACCCCTCTCTATAATCCTATAAATACCCCCCACACTTCATTATTCTTCACACCACTCTCAATCTCTCAACTTCTCTCAATCTCTCTCAATCTCTCTCAATCTCAAATTCTCAATTCTCTTTACAATCTACAATTTTATTTAATTTTCATTTCACATATAAATTCTTTCTTGTATTTTTTAGTTTTTACTATTATCTATTTTTTCAATCATCAAATTGATTAACAATATTTATTTTTTTTATTTTTTACTATTAAAATATTTTGTTTCATCACTATTATTTCAACAATATTTTTTTTCAAACATCTAATTTTTTTTTTGAAAGTGTTACATTGTTACCACTATTATTCCAACAATATTTTTTTTTTACAATCTTCTATTTTTTTTTACTTGTTTACCACTATTATTTCAACAATATTTTTTTTCAAACATCTATTTTTTTTTTTTGAAAGTGTTATATTGTTACCACTATTATTCCAACAATATTTTTTTTTTTACAATCTTCTATTTTTTTTTTTTACTTGTTTACCACTATTATTTAAACAATATTTTCTTTACATATATCAATATTTTTTGTATTATTAATTTTTCAATGGCTAGTGAGGGAAATAGTTCAAGAAATTTGAACGAAGAAAAGGGTCCAATGCACAACTTGTTGGAACACGTTGGCGGTGATGTTAATTACGACCGATCATACCACGAGTTCCTTCAAGACCAATTTGGATCCGATCACCCTTCTAGTCCTAATCCTCCCCTAATAATTCCCGAATTTGACGGACTCAACCACGATCCCAATACCCCAAATACTAATGAAAATCTATCTAACCCCCCACCCCCTTCAAATGATTTTTTTGCAGGTGAAGGTGAAGAAAAGCAGATGAAGTCCATCCTCTTCAGGGTGCATATGAAGAAAACGGAGTTAGATGGTGGATTTTTCCATATACAGTGCAATTACTGCTCCAAATCATACAAGACTGCCAAATCCTTTGGATATGGCACGTACTGGGCTCATATCAAAAGAAGTCACCCGTCCGAATTTGAGAAATCCAATAACCAAGCCCAAATTGCCAGGTACGCAACCTCTGGTAATCAATTATTTCATTATACGTCTGAAAAAAATAGGGAAGAATTAGCATTAATGGTTGCAGTAGAACACTTACCTTTTGGTTTTGGTGAGAAAGTAGGTTTTGTTAATTATTGTCAAAATGCATTAAATCCTGCAATGCAACGTGTTCCTAGATCCACTCTCACACGTACACTAAATGCCATTTTCAAAAAAGAAAAAAACATATTGAAATCTTTTTTTTATCAATTTCAAGGTCGCGTTTCCATATGTGCCGACATATGGAGCGACAATTATGGTAGTCATTCATATTTGGGTGTCACATGTCATTATATGGACAATGACTGGGACATGCAAAAAAGAATTCTTGCATTTCGTGTTTTCGATGACTCACATTCAGCTCAAAATATTTTTCAACTCCTTAAAATCATTTTTCAAGAGTATAATATCCTAAACAAAATTTTTGCTATTGACTTTGATAATGCTGCAAGTAATACCGCATCTATTCCTATGTTACAAGATTTGTGCAATCCCTATTTTGGGGGTAAATTATTTCATCAAAGATGTGCATGTCATGTTTTAAATTTGTGTGTTCAAGCTGGATTAACAGAGCTTTCTGCTTTTATTAGACCAATTAGAGATAGTATTAATTATATTTGGAGGCATAACAAAATCCAGAAACAATGGTTAAAATATTGCTCTCAGAATAATATGCGTCCCAAAAAATTTTCTAGAGATATTACCACTCGTTGGAATTCTACTTATAAGCTGCTTAATGAAAGTGTTGAATATAAGGAATTATTAGTTTCTTTTATTACTTATAACGTTCCTTCAATTTCTCTTCAATTGAACCATTGGAATGCATGTATAAAAATTCTTGAATTGCTACGTGTTTTTAATGATGCTACCAATGCTTTATCCGGTGTTTACTATCCCACTACTCATTTATTTCTTATTCAAAGTGTTAATATTGCTGGTGCATTTAGTGACTGTGAATTCGATATTCAATTGAGTCCATGTGTTGCAGCTATGAAAACAAAATGGCTAAATTATTATGGGGAGATTCCAAATATTTATTTGCTTGCACCGTGTTTTGATCCACGTTTTAAATTAGAAAGTTTGCAGGATTATTTGACTCATTATTACAAATGTTTAGGATTAGAAATTGATGTTCTTCATTATTGTGATTCCGTTAAGACTTTGCTTTATGAATTATACGATGAATATCTTACAATGTATGGTCCGTCTTTGAACTTGCCGGTTTCACAACCCCCACCCACATCTGGTGGTACTAGTACTTCCGCAAAATTCCAATTAAAGGGTTTAGGGGATCGACTGTTTTCCCAAAGAGCCAAAAAATTAAGAACATCTTCATCCTCATCTGTCTCTGAGCTTGACCGGTATTTAGAAGACACTCATGAATTTTTAGAATAAAAATTTAGTCTCCAGGTTTGGTGGAAGACTTATCAACAAGATTATCCAATTTTGGCTATTATTGCCAAACAAATTCTTGGAACACCGGTTTCTACCGTTGCTGTGGAACAAGAATTTAGTGCAGGTGGAAATATTTTGGAACCAAGACGGTCGGTTATGTCTCCACAATCACTTGAAATGCAGGCCTGTGTTGATGATTGGACAAAGGCAAAATACAGACAACAAGAACTTCAGCCGGAGATAGTGAACGACTTCTTTGAAGATGACCAAACCACCGGTACGGAAGGAAGCGACTAGATTCCGTTCAAACTTCCAAACTCCAACACTGAGCAACTTATTAAAGGTAAAAGAACTACGTGACCTTTGATTCCTCTACATTGGTGGAGGATACGTAGGCAACTTAATTGTGGTAAAAATTAAGTGCAAGACCGGTTTTTTTTTGTTTTTTTTGTTTTTTGTTTTTTTAAATTTTAACTTTGTTACTTTGTAATATTGTTTCTTTGAATTGAGCCTTCAAGGCCAATCTCTTATTTATTTATTTATTTTTTTTTGTGAAATTGTAAAGTTGTATTTATTAATAAAAGTGAATTTCTTTTCTTTTAAACATTGTTAAATACTTAAATACTTCAATGAAAATGTTTGTAATTTTTTTATTTTATTTTAAACTTTGTTCAATTGTAATTATTTTTTGGCAAGATTTTATATTTACAACCAATTTTTATGATTTATCTCACTTGGAAAAAAAGTTGAAAAATAAAAAAAATAAAAAATAAAAATAAAAACGAACCGAAACTGAAACCGTCCAAAACCGAAACCGAAACCAAAACCATCCAAAACCAAAACCGAAACCGAAACCGAAACCGAAAAACCGACGGTTACAAACCGCCTCCAAACCGTGAGCCACGGTTTCAGTTTCGGTTTTAGTGGATCTCCAAACCGAAACCGCCGGTTTCAAACCGAAACCGAACCGAAACCGAACCGCGGCCACCTCTAAAGACACCCAGTCGGGACCAAGTAGCCAATTGGGGGTGACAACACCTAGTCGAAATAGGCAGCCGATCGGCTAAGCGATACATGGAAGACTTTAAGTTCAAAGCAATCACAATTCAAAACATGCAGAAAAAGAATCTTACTCAAACAAGGCATCTTGAAACACTCTCTAATAAGGGAAACAAATTTCCTCCTAGATACTAGAATTCAAATCCAACAAAGAAACTGATTTCTTAATGTACGAAGTGCACGAAACAAGAAACAAGATAAAGATGACTCTGATAAGTCAGAACCCTATTAAACTTCAACAACTTTCCCTACTTGTACATCAAGAATTAGGGTTCTATGCACATATAAATAGACCTTAAAACACCATTGTATAGGTTAGCACAAATATACGCTGTAAATGTGTGTGTGTGTGTGAGAGAGAGAGAGAGAGAGAGAGAGAGAGAGAGAGTGTGTGTGTGTGTGTAACCCCAAGTATTGATAGTGAAGTTCTCTCTTGCCATCTAAAGTGTCCATGGTTTTTTCTCTTTTCGGATTTTCCACGTAAATTCTATCTCTCGTATGAATGATCTCCATTTATTATCTTATAGTTTTCTTATCGTTTTACACAGACTTGTTGGACCTGTGATTTATTCTACATAATCTAGAAATCACCGTCAACAATTGGTACTAGATGAAAGCGTTTAACCTCCGAAACCTATTAATAGCTAATATGTCAAACAGTAGAGATGAAAGTCAGTCACCACTAGGGGTGGCAAAAATCCCTGACCCGTCCCAAACCCGCCCTAACCCGGCCCGTTTGGGGCCAGTTTGGGGCAATGAAAACGGGTAACGGGGCAGGTTTGGGGTAGATTTTTTGACCCGTCTGGGTTACCAGGATGGGTATGGGGTGGCCCCCTTTTGCCTCGACCCGCCCCTTTTGACCCAGAATATAAATAAATATTTTAAAAATATATATATATATATATATATATATTTTATCCGTCAAGCAGCATTTACTATATATAACTCAATTGAATTGAATAATTAAAAAAATGTAATCAAAATACTTGTAAAAGATATTCTCATTTTTAAAAAATTATTTCCATAAAATCCCTATCACGGTACAAATGTACAATCCCATCTAGCTGCTTTATTTGCAACTACTTAGTATTCTAAAATCTTCTTTTCTTTGTAGAGATTCGCTCTAACCCTATATAGTTATTTCAATTGGCATAATCTATCCACTTTCTCATAAATAATTTGATAATAAATCTTTCGGCAACAACCAGATCATAACTCACAAGCATGCATGCTTGACAACGCGGTTATTGTGCTATGTTAAATTTAAATTTAAATTTAATGCCAATATTTTTTTCTAAAAAATTTTAAAATTTTTTTTTTAAAATTTTAAATTTTTATTTTTAATGAAACATGTCAAACGGGGCGAGTTTGGGGCACCCCTGCCCCTTGCCCCAAACAGGGCAGGTTTGGGGAGGAATTTTTTGACCTGGCCGGGTCACGGGTCGGATTTAGGGCAACCTTTAAAAATCAGGTTACGGGTTTATGGCGGCCTTGACCTGCCCTGTTGCCACCCCTAGTCCCCACACGACGATAACACCCCGCGTGATATCAATGCATCTGGCATAGCAAATGTCAGCATAACCAACTAAGACCTACTTTCAAGCGGTCAAACCATCATAGCTTTCCTAGACACAACCGTTGGAGTCTCCCCAGATATGTTATGACAGATCTAGGAATCCCTGCGGAGGGTTATCGAGAATGTAGCTAAGCAGGGAATCAATATAATCGCAACCACCAACCTAACCTCTCTGTACCGGCTATTTACACCTATAATGCCTCAAGACCATAAAGTACGTTTTGAAATAGTGGGCGTAACCCCCATGGCTCCTCATAAGGTTAGGAGAGATAAGGCGGACCATCGCAACAAGAGGTGACATTCCCAAAAGGGGGATGAGCATGATCGGGATTACAGGGCCCACAAAGGGCGAGACACAAGAAACCACAATGAGACCAATCTTCAAAGGGGTGATGCTAGTTACAGTGGAAATAAGGCAGGATATGTTCGAGAGAACAGGTATGAAGATCCCGGGAGGAGATCTCGATCAACTTTTATGGATGAAGACATCCCACCTAGAAGGCGTCGAGTCACCAGTCCCCTAGTCAGGTACAACCTCTGCGATACCCAGATCACGGGATGAATACCGAAAGACCCTTATAGGCTCATTATTCGGAAAAAATTTGACATGCATGGAGAGCCAGAAGAAGAGCGGGAAATCTTGCTAAGAAGGATAGAAGAGCTGGAAAGGAGACAAGGAAGAAAAAACCTAGTAGTTGGAAACTCGAACATCCCATTTTTATGAAGTAATCCTATAAACTAGATTATCAGAAAAGTTTAAAATACCGCACATGGAATAGTTCAAAGCAAACATCGACCCCTAAGAGCATGTCAGGAGATACCAAAGCACGATGGTGCAGTATGATTATGTGCATGATGTGCATGATGTGCCCACAAAGGGCGATCATGGGTCTAGATGGTTTATGGGCTTTGCTTGTGGGTCAATCAGGAAATTTGAGGAGTTGATTCAAGCCTTCACTAGGTAGTTTATGGGAAACATACAAAGGAGAAAATCAATATCCGTTTTTTCTACCCTAAGGCAGCGGAAGGACGATTTTCTCGGGAAGTATCAGAACTTCAAGACCCTAACGATGACGCGGTGGTGTCAACATTCGTTAATAGTTTGCAGCACAGTCAATTGTCGCTCAACTTAAGGCAAAATGAGGCAACCACTTATGTACATCTGGTAGATAAAGTCAAAGGATATGCGATGACTGAAGAAGAACAAATGGCTTACGGTGGAGAACTCATTCATGGTGGCCGACCAGAGAAAAGTCAAAAACCTAGGGAGGCCAATCCAAAAGGCAGCCAGAAGTGGGACCAGAAGCATAGCAATTCGGCCCATTCGGGCAAAGGAATGAATAGTTGTAGGGATGATGACCAGAAAGGTAATAGATCTTTCAAAAGGCAGTACACTAATTACACTCCTTTGGCTACGAAGCAAGATAGGGTTCTGGCTATAATTAAAGACAAAAGCATGTACAAAAAACCAGCAAAGTATTCAAACTTTGCTAAAAGGATACCTCAAAGTACTGTCGATTCCACTGAGAAAATGGTCATGAGACCTCGAAGTGCTACCAATTAAGAAATTACATCAAGAAGCTGATCAGAGAAGGGCATTTGAAGGATGTAATCTTGAAAGGTGCCGACCTACCAAACGACCTTCATAAGGGTGATCAAAATAGGAAAAGTAGCCCCAAAGGAAGCACAGATGGTGTGGCGATCAATACAATCTTTAGGGGGCCTTACACTAGGAGGAGCAATCGGGAGAGTAGGACTGAGGTTCGCGAAGCAATAGATGGCCAAAGAACCATAGAGGTGAACACGGTCGGACCAGACCAAAAGAAAATCGAGCAAGGATGGGACCCAATCGTATTCTCAAAAGCAGATGCACACATGCTTGAAGTTAGACCAAACGATGCAATTGTGGTATCGGTGCACATCGGCCACAGAGAATTGAGAATGGTGTTGATAGATAATGATAGTTGTACGGATATTTTGAGCATAATAGTCTACGATCAGTTGGGTTTGTAAAAGAAGGATTTGCAGCCACTAACAATCCCACTCAGGGGGTTCGGAGGAGTAGAAGTTAGGACTCTAGAAACTGTCAAGCTAATAGTCGAGATCGAGACTTACCCTTGCTAGAAGATAGTACTCCTTGACTTCGTAGTAGTCAACACGGAGAATTGGCCCTATAACGCCCTCTTGGGGAGACCTTTCTTGAATAAGTTAAAAGCTATCGCAACAACTTATGCCTTAACAATAAAATTCCGGATTGAAGCAAGAGTGGGCATCATGAAAAGTTCGCAAGAATGGGCAAGGAAAGCGAACTTAACAGTATAGAGGGAGAGCAGAGCTGAATGTTACGCAAATCGACTCACCAAGGAAAGAAGAGTGTACAAGAGTTGATGAAGAAGAAACTCAGGCGGATACTCCGATCCAATTCGACCTGGATCCAAGAGAAAGTCCCTAAAATCAAGGAGAAAATTAGGAAGGAGAAGAACCAATCATAGAGGTTGTGCTCGACGAAAGCAGTCCCGACCAAACAGTTAAATTAGGGGCTCAGTTGTCCGACCATGTCCGGGATAATCTGGTCATTTTTCTAAAAGAATTCAAAGATGTGTTTACACGGAAACACAAAGATATGCTAGGGATAGACACCAAAATGGGTTGCCAACATAATGCTGGTAAAAAAAATGGACAGTGGAGGATGTGTGTAGATTTCACTGACCTAAATAAAACTTGTCCAAAAGACAGTTTTCCCTTACCAAAGATAAACCAACTCGTTGATGCCACTGCAGCGCACGAGCTGCTCAGTTTCATGGACGCATATTCGGGTTATAATCAGATTCGTATGTAAAGCAGGATGAGGAGAAAATAGCATTCACAACCGACCAAGGACTTTATTGTTACAAGGTCCGCCCTTTGGCCTAAATAATGCTGGGGCAACTTACCAAAGGTTGGTAAACAAGATGTTCGCCCGACAAATCGGTAAGAACATGAAGGTGTTTGTGGATCATATGTTGACCAACAGTGTCACAGTAGAGAGTCATGCGATGGACCTAAGGGAGACGTTTGAAGTATTGAGGAGATACAGGATAAAGCTAAATCCAGAAAAGTGTGTTTTCGGGGTACCTTCGGGGAAATTCCTCGGTTTCCAAGTTCATCAATGGGAGATCGAGGTCAACCCCAAAAAGATAAAGACATTAAAAGATATGAGGTCCTCTACGACTTTGAAGGAAATCCAACAACTGATTGGGTGTCTAGTCTCACTAAACCGGTTTATTAGTCGATCAACGGACAAATGCCTTCCTTTCTTCAAAGCTATAAGGAAAGGCAAAGGGGTAGAATGGACTGGAGAATGTGAAAAAGCCTTCCAACAAATCAAGAATTATCTCGGTAAAACTCCAATTCTGTCCAAACCACTAGATGGTGAGACATTGTATTTATACCTATCAGTCACACTGTCACATTAGTGGCCACGGGATCCGTATTGGTCAGGATGGATGAAAGAACACAAACGCCGGTATACTACACTAGCAAAGCCATTCTCCCGGCAGAAACAAGGTACTCAACAGTTGAGTGGATGACATTTGCACTCGAGATAGCAGCAAGGAAGTTAAGACTTTATTTCCAGGCACATGAGATTAAGGTATACATTGACTGCCCTCTCAAATAGATCCTGTCCAAACCAGAAGTATCAGGAATGTTGACGAAATGGGCGATCGAATTAAGTGAATTTGATATCATATACCTGCCAAAGGCTTCCATCAAAGGCCAAACTGTAGCAGATTTCATCACCGAGTTCACTGAACCTGACAGTGAGGTAGTCAAGCTACTTGAAGAAAAAGGGAAAAAAGCTTTCCAATGGCAATTACATATCGATGGATTGTCAAATACACACGGTAGTGGAGCAGGTACAATGGTATCCACTCCAGAAGGTGATCAAGTGGAATGTGCCTTGCGATTTGACTTCAAAGCCACCAACAATATGGCTGAGTATGAAGCACTCCTAGCAGGGCTTAGGGTTTGCACGTCCTTGGGTGTGGATGAACTGGAGATATTCATCGATTCCCAAGTTGTAGTCAACTAATGGTAGATACACATCTACAACGGGCAATTTGCCCGTGGTAGATATGTGTTTTTATTGTAGTGGTTGACAAATTTGGAAGAGGTAGGAGTAAAATGAATGGGAGGAGTTTCGCGACCTCTTCCCTTTAATCAAGAAGAAACCGCCTGGCCTCCTCCCATCAAATATAGGGAGGAGGTTGGTCGATCTCATCCAGTCGTAACCTAGGGAGACGGCGCCGCCACACATCCTATTGGATAGCTAAGCCTTGAATATTCTTATGAGATTGTTTGATGACTATGTTGATAGATTTGCATTTATTTATCTAGCCAAACTCTCTTGAATATTCATGTGTATTTAGTTGACAACACTACAAGAAATATGGTCTTTTCCGACCGAATATTTCCAATGGAGTTAAATTTGGTCAATAATGATTGTTTTTTATGAGGGAAAGTATCATTTTCCCCTTATATTATGACCTATTAGTAAATTTACCCCTTGCATTTTCCTTAAAGGCCAGTCCCCCCCACCCCCCCCGAAACAAAACATATTCACCATATTCCTCTTTACCGTTAGTATTTCCGTTAAAATTTCTTGTTGATTGTTATCTTCTAAGGGTAATATGGTAACTTTGACTTAAAATCATTAAACAAATTTAAAAAAAAAAACTGATTTAATAATATATAAAAAAAACATAATATTTTCTAAAAAACAAAAAAATAAAAAATAATAAAGAAGAAAACAGTATATATTTATATATATAATAAAAATAAAACAGGTTTTTATAAATAAAAACAGATTTAATAATATATATATATATATATATATATATAAAATAGAATATTACCTAAAAAAAAAACAGAATATTTTTTAGAGAAAAAAAAAACAGATATATAATATAAAAATATATAAATCATATTTTTTATGATTATTCTTTTTTCAATCTCATTTTTCACAATTATTGAAGGGTAAAAATGTATTTTAACATGAAAATTAACTTTCTTAATAGAAAATCTAACGGGAAAGGGAAATATGGTGAATACATTTGGTTCAGAAGGGAGACCGACCTTTAAGGAAAATACAGGGGCAAATTTACTAATATGTCATAATATATTGGGGAAAATGATACTTTCTCTTTTTCTGACTGCAAAATCATGCCATTGAAAAAGAGTGAAATTAGTGTATATTATTTATAATGGAAAAAAAAAAACCATAAGAAATTATGTCAAAAATCGTCAAAAGTATTATGAAAATGTCGCCGAGTTAAGACGCCAATACTATTTTGACAGTGTGTTCTTAGCCCTCGAAAATATTAAACATTTTCCGACGACATGTACCTTGGCCCACGAAAATATTTAACATTTCCAATCGCATTACTAGCCCTTAGATAGACGATACAAAATATGAATATAGTTATAATTTAAAGTATTATGTAGAAAATTATGAATTTATTTTTTATATGTACGATAATAAAAATTTAAATTCCGATAAAAAAAAAAATATATTGAATTAGACTATTATTGTATTAAATCTAAAGGTTATATACATATTTGTTTTTAGTTTTAATTGTTCTCCACTCAATGTTAGATATGTATTTTTTTTCTATTGATTATGTCTTTTTTTTTCTTTTTTTTTCAATAGGAATAACCCTATTATTAAGAAAAACCAAGAAAACTACACCGGGCAATCGTCCGTAACAACATGAGCCACACAAATAGGGGTCTCCTCAAGCCAAAAACTATTGGCATCAATACTCAAACCAAATTTGGCAAGGCTATGTGCAGCCACATTGCCTTTTCTAAGAACAAAACTACATTTAAAATCAGGGAAGGACTCAACTAACAAAAAAAATATTCTTTAAGATCAGGTCAATATTAGAATAGGGGACACTTTTGGTAGCTAAAAGATTGACCAACACCTAGGCATTGGTCTCAAAGACACACGGCCACATCACACACGAATTCGATGTCTTTCAGAACAGCAACAACTTCTGCGATTAAAGGCGAGTAACCAACCATGATTTTTTGAGCACTCGAATTATGATACCGACACCAACCACCCCATTAGCCATATTAATAGCTGCGTCCGTGTTGACTTTAAAATGCCCTTTAGTGGGAGGCCTCCACATCTCTAGAATTTATAAACTAGCAACCCACCTCACCTATACCTTTATTTAGCCGACATAGATTCTCCTAGAAAGAAGATGCCCAATGCACAATATCAACATCATGAAAGGGCACAGAGTCAAAAACCCGACCATTCCTACGAAACCAGATATGCCAAAGGATCAAACAAAGTAATTTCATCTTCTCACGTCGTAACTGGATCATGCAAGCATGCATGAAATCCAAGAATTACATTCCACCATTCACCTTAAGATTCTTCATAAAAGGGCACATATAGCGGATTTGATTTAAAGATGGGCAGCACCATAATGTGTGCATAGTTGACTCCACACCCTTATCACAGAAAGGGCATGTACTCTTGGTTAACACATGTTTAGAGACCAAATTTAGCTTTGCAAGCACCAGTTATGGCTGGCTCTCCACAAGAACATTTTAACCTTATGAGGTACCTTAATGCGCCATAATGACTTCCATTAAGAGACTAAAGGATTGAGCCCAGAAGTCCCAAGATTCGACAACATATCACATCCAATAAAATAACCACTCTTGACCATGTAAGTCCCAAACTTATCATAGCGCCACATTGGCAAAACGAGGGAATCATGTAGCGAACAAGAGATACTAAGGATCAGATCTGCATCCTCAGGCCCAAACGAATCTCGAATCAACCGATCATTCCAACTGCCATTAGGATTCTTTAGCATCTTGACAATAAAAGCAATACCCAGCCGATGAGGAGACAAAACTTTAAAAGTCGAAGGTCTTGGCAACCAGCGATCATGGTAAATAGAAACTGAGCAACCATTACCAACCCGCCATCTAAGGCCAGACTCTAGCGATTCCTTACCCCACATGAAACTCTTCCATAAAAAGGAGAAAGAAGCACTACACTCAGAGAGCATAACAAAGGTATCAGAGAAATAACAACATTTCAGAACCCTGGCTGCAAGAGTGTTTGAAAACTGAATCAACCGCCAACATTGTTTAGCAATAAGGCTTTATTAAAGATGGAGAGGTCTCTGAAACCTAAGCCACTCAAGTCTTTACTAGTGCAAAGCCTTTTCCAAGAGCAGTAATGAATTTTTCTCTTATCCACGTTCGATCCCCACCAAAAGCGAGTGCTCAGCCTATGAATATCACTCGCCAAGCCTTTCGGTAATTTGAAAAGGGACATCAAGTAGGTTGGGATTGCTTGAACCACAGCCTTCAATAGAACTTCCTTCCCACCGGCCGAAAAAAGCTTCTCCTACCAACTTTTGATCCTATCCCACACTTTATCTCTGATACTAGCAAAAATGGCCTTTTTATTCCTACCCGCGAAGCTTGGAAACCTAAGATAACGCTCGTGGCAACCACCCAGTCGGACCCCAATAATCTGAGAAAGAAAAACCACATGCCCACGAGACAGTCCACTGCTAACACAAATAGCTGACTTCTCAAAATTAACCATTTGTCCCGAAGCTAAAGCATACCAGTCCAAGACTTACCGGAAAGAAAGATAGTCTCTCTCCGAGGTCTGAGAAAACATCAAGCTATCATCAGCAAAAAGAAGGTGAGAAATTTTTAGATCTCTCCTATTACACATAAAACCGGCGATGTCACCAAATCTCTCAGCATTGTTAATGAGCTGCGAAAGCCCTCTGTATAAATGAGAAACAAAATTGGAGAAAGCAGATCTCCCTGCCGGAGACCTCTGGTTGGATTTAGAGAGCCAAAAACAACCCCATTCACAATGAAAGAGAATGAAACTGAGATGACACAATTCATAATGCGTTGAATCCAACCATCCGGAAACCCCATCCTACTCATCATGTCTCTAAGATAATCCCATTTAACTCTATCCTAAGCTTTAGATATATCTAACTTAAGTGTCATCTCTCACTTCTTCCCTTTCTTCATAGTTCTCATCGCATGCACATATTCGAACCCTACAATGGCGTTGTCAGTTATTGACTGACCTGGAATAAAAGTGCTTTGGGTCTCCGAGACCACCTCACCTAACACTGCACAAAGACGATTAGAAAGAACCTTCGCCACAATCTTATATAAAACATTACATAGGTTGATTATTATGAAATTAGGAATGTAAGAGGATGATTGATTTCCGTCCTATCAGCATTTTCATATATGAATTCCTTTAATTATTTTTCTTTTAGTTGTTTTAGTTTTTTTCCTAAACTTTTCAATTCTCACTTAGAATATTTTTCTCCACCTTTTACTCCTTTCCTTTTCCTTTTCCTTTTCCTTTTTTTTTTTTTTTTAATTTTTTTTAAACTAACCCTAATCATTCCCACACAAAAATCAAATGTCTTTATATTTCCTCACTTTACATTTGATTTTTGTTATTTTGTTGTTTTGGTCAATTGTGATAAATATTGACTAATCGAAAAAGTTGGTAATTAATCGATTAACAACTCATTCAACCCCCTCTAGGTTGTGTAGACACACTTTATGTATTTTCAATTATAATCCAATTTATAATAAGAAATTTTGGTTTTGGTTAATTGTGATAAATATTGACTAATCGAAAAAGTTGGTAATTAATCGATTAACAACCCATTCAACCCCCTCTAGGTTGTGTAGACACACTTTATGTATTTTCAATTATAATCCAATTTATAATAAGAAATTTTGTTTTGTATTTATTATAAATTCACTTTAATTTTATACAAAATAATTTATTATTTTTAAATTTTTTATTCTTCTAATTATTGTTAAATTATTAATTGTAAATAAATTACAACTGTAAAATAAAGAAAAATACTAAGGATAAAATAAATTATTCATAATAATAGATGGACTATATTAATACAATAAATTAAAAAATGAGATTTTAGGGTTTATTGATGGGATGTGTTAAGCATGTCAAATGAAAACTACTAGAAATAATAAAAGTTCAAAATAATAATATATAATTTAATATAAAATAGAATTAAATTAAATAACCATAAATTGAGGGTACTTAAGAGGTTGGACAAAAGAAAGTGAGTTATTTTATTTTAGAAAAAAGATGAAAGTTTGAGAAATAAATTAGAAAAGATGGTAAAATAAAGAAGATATAAACGTGGCTCGGCCTATGACTTTCATTTTCTTTTTCAAAAAACGGTAAATGAAAAACACCTACCAGGTACCCTCAAATTTCTCGACTTTTTTCCTCAAGCAATTTTGATTGATTGATTTTAAGGGGGTTTTTTTTTTTTTTTTGGTCTAACAGTCCTGAATTTTTCTGAAGACTGAATAAGGACTGAAATCTGAACCTGAATGACATGCTTTTTTTTTTTTTTTTTTTCCTCACATCTGAATATACTGTCAATATGTTTATTTTTTAAAAATAAAAATGTCTGAAAACAAGTAATTTTACATTTATACTCATATTAATTATAAGAAGTAATTTAACATGCATGTTCTTATACAAACAAAGTTTAATTTAACAAAACAAAAAATTCATCAAACAATTACGAACATAGTTCAAGTTCAATTTATTGTAAAAAAAGTTTAAATTATTATGCATGTTGTTCATGTTTCCGGCGTATATAATTGAGGAAACCAATTTTTTTTTTTTGTTTTCCTGGTTCATATGCACCGGAAAAAAAAAGGTTATTGATTATTTTTTTTTGAAATAGGTTCTTGAATTATATGCACCGGTATCTATGAGAAATTGAGAAGTGATTATGGTTTTTTTTTTTCTTTCTTTCTAAAAGTCATTTAAAATAAGAAATATATTAAAATAAAGATCTTTACACCATATCAAATTAGGATAAATTTGGAAATATATTTTCTTTAGGAGGATAGATTTGGAAGAGAATATTTTAATTGTAATACGGTGATTTAGAATTAAGTTAAAAGTCAGGATTTCTTACTTTATTTTTTAAGTTGTTTTTTGATATTTTTAAACTGTTTGACCACTTAAAAAAAACAAACAAAACAATTTAATGAGTTCTATTTAGACCCATTAAATTATAAATAGAAAACACAAACAAACGACCCCTAAGACTTCAGTTAATGAAAAAAAAAAAAACAAAAACAAAAACGTCGTGGGATGAGAGAAATAAACAGTGCCTTATTCTCAAATAAATTTACTGAATCCCATATCACACGGCTATTTATAGGGTATAAGTGTAATTTCATCTATCTTAGCCTATATATATAATTTCATCGTCACCTCTCACCTCTTACTATCTCAGCGGCCGACGACTAAGATCTCACCGAGAAGGTATTTTTTTTTAATTCTTTTTTTATAATCATTCAACTGTTTTCCTTTTTACAAAGGATCCGCCTATACCCGTACTGGAAAGCAATAAAATTTGTGAAAATGATCTCTTTCAACAAAATCCGTCTTTTTTTTTTTCTCTCTCTCTCAATCAAGGGTATTTGGTGTTTTCTTTCACGTTGAGAGCATCCCCAACTCATATACCATTCATCAATTTGTTGTAATTTTCCTCTCCAATTGGTACACTAAAAGCTGCGCTACTTTACAGCTCCTTCATCTGGTGTGTTTGATCAAACACAGCTCCTTCCTCTACGCTATTTTTGCACATATTTTTTACTCTCTAAATTTTTATATATTCACGGACTGACCATTATTCAATAAAATTTATTCTGCTTGTATCCCTTATTTAAATATTTTGTTTAATCACAGTTTTACCCCTATTATATTAAATTTAGTCTAATGTATCCCTTTTTATTATCTAATACTTTTGTTTAATTTATATTTGTTTTAATTTAATTATTGTTTATATTTATATTTACAATAAACTCAAATTAAGTATATAAAACAGAAATGACTAAATGTTAATAATAATAAAAACACTAAATTAAAACAAAACAATTAAATCAGCACACAATATTAATAAAAACTTTTTTTTAATGAAACGTAGTGTCGAAGTTCAATTAATAATAAATACCATATTTGAGATGAAGTACTTGATGCCCTTGAAGTTGTACAATGAATGGTTGGACATCAAACCTAGGAGAATTAATGGGATTGTTCGTGCGTTAGCAGCTTTTCATGTTGATTCTAACTATGTGAAGGTGGCAGTGACAAACGAGCTTGGCACCAGGGCAGAGGATGCAGCGTATGTTATGCATAATGCATGCATGATTTTTTTTAACGTGATTAGGTTCTCAATGTTTATACAAGCTTTTTCTGCAGTGATTGGCGCCGGTGTAAAAGTAATATTCTACGCAAATTTGAAACTTTGGTACGTACGTTTGTGATTACTCTATTATTTTATGTTTCATCGAAGTGCTTTTTGTTGCATTGCACAACACTGCACATAACTTATATGGTATTCTTGTAACTTTGTTTCATCTCTTGTTTTTTCTTCTTTGTCTTTATGCAGATCTCAGAATATAATGTGATGGGCATGGTTGTTAACGGACCTTGTATTAAAAGCAAGAATAGACCTGATGTGAGTTTTTATTTCATGAATCTTCTAGATCATCTCTCATTTGTTATTTGATATAATTATATTCTCTTTAATTTTTGTTTGATCAGGGTGCACATTCGAATATTTTTATTGACGACATGTGTAAAACGGGAAAATTTGAAGGTTTGAAATATACGTATTGGTCTATGTCCTTTAGGTCAAAGGTATGTGTCATAAAAGATATGGAAAATTCCACATTTTTCGCTTCACAATAGTTCAACCGTGAAGGTTGTTGATTATATTTGTTATTTACATGTGTTGTAAATCTAATTTACTGTGTTGACAGATTAATCATGAATCGTCAATGAGTAAAATGCGTCTACTGAAGTATTCTTGTAGTATCCTTGTAGTATCCCAGATGTTAGTCCATTGGAGAATTGTAAGCTTTATTCAAATCAAAGGATTTTGGAATGCGAACTAAAAGATGAGATGGATTTTGCTGCTGGTCTTAACTCTTATGCTGCTGGTAACGTGTCTTCTCATCGACTTATGGAAAATTTATTTAGTTCCTTTCTTCATTAATTTGTTTAGTTTTGAATTAACATGGGAACACATTAACATCACCACCTAATTATAATTAATACAAAATCTCTCGATTACTAAATTTTAAGTCATAATTTGGTCTCCATCAGCATAAAGTGATGGAGAATTTAGAACCCTACAGTTTGATTAAGGTTTAAAGTATTCGTATTGGCTGGCGTATCTGTTAGTAATCTGGAACCAAAAATGGAGGAAAACCAAATATCTGATCTCTATGTAAACCAAACCCACCAAGGTGAAACCTTTCCATTTACAGTATTCAAAGTCTTGCCATTAAAAAGTTACATCTATTATTATTATTATTATTATTTTGACATTTGGCAGGGGTTTATGAATTGTGGAACAATGTTGAATGGAGATGCTATCTACTATAAATAATATTTTGGTTATCGCACAATTGCATCCTTGTGGATTAAACTTTCATGAGATTCAAAAACAGCAGGTACATGTTTGTGTTTGATATTGTTATTTGCTATAAACTGAAACGGAAACATGCTTAATCTGATAACCTTAATTATTTGAAGAATTCTGATATTGATGGGTTTTTATTTGTTTGTTTTTTCAGATGGATTTTTGTCTGTGTTAGTTTATTTGGGCACTAGAAATGCAAATTATGGTGTTATTCTGTGTCCATTGTTCAAATTTTCATCTGGGTTTGTCTCAATATCTTTAATTCGTCTCAAAATCTTTAAATCTCATCTGGGTTTCTTTATTTTCGGTCATATTCTTTGAATCTTTCTGTTCCATTATCAAGAGATTGAATTTTGTATGTTTTGAAGAATGTTTAAATTAGATTGATAATATGAGTGGAAAAAGAAAAAGAAAAGGGCATAGATTGAGAAATGAAAAACACAACTCAAATAAGTATATAATAGCACAAAAGTTTATTTTTACATAGTTATCTATTTTAAAATTTCATATAAATTTTTTTAATTGAAAATATAAATTTTATTTTTAATTAGATTAATATATATAATTATTATATATACTTTTATATTTTATTATTATTATCCATAATATATCATGTTATTATAAATGTTTTGTAATTATGAGTATTTTGGTTAAAATACAGTTAATTCCATTTTATTAGTTTATTAACCAAATAGAATAATATTGATTTAAGGACTAATTCTAAAGCCCCAACTAAACAAAAAAATCAATTTTCTTTTCGTTTCCATTTTCATTCATATTACCATTCCAATTACCATTAACCTTTGTAAACAAACATCACATAAAAGAATTTGAAGCACTAAAATAATCTTCTTTTTTTTTTTTTTTTAAATTGAATTTTTATTTTTATTTTTAAAAATGGTAAAAAAAAAAAAATGAGAACATGATCAGTATATACTAGATATTGAATCTCTCAATTCAATCTAAGCTAACAATATACTCAAAATCCAAAAAGCTAGTCATTGTCACCATTTTCTTCTGTCTTTACCATCCCAACGAAAAAATTAATGAAAACTATCTATATCGTTGGGTATGTCAGTACTATGATTTTGTGAAAATATTGATGCGTTAACTACATAAAATTTACGAATAGTGTTGAAATTTGTTCAAAAACATAAACACTTCTAATGAAACTTTAAAAAGGTTTAAATAATCAAAAATTTAGTATAAAAAACACATCTTGTTTTTGAAAACATATAATATCTAACAATTATATGATTTAAATATGAATATAATATAGTGGAATTTGTGGAAAATATCACCTTTTTAAATTGATTTGGTTAAAAAGTCATAAGTTTAATAACTTAAGTTTAAAAGGCACTCAAGTAAGTGATTTACAAAAATAGCCTTATTTTTACATATTCTCTTACTTACTTTAAAGTTTTCAGAGATTTTTTTCTGTCTTCTTCCTATATAATAGACCTCCATTGGAGGTTGAACACCATAACATTATCAATTCATCTCTCGTTGGATAATTAATTTTGTAGCGCTACGCAGACGCAGATGCTACGCAGCTTTTTTTTCAATTTAAAACCCTTCATTGGGTTCCTTTTCATTTGTTTTCCGAGTCTTTTGTAAATCTTAAGCTGGTTGTGTGAATTTTAAATCTAATTGAAAAGTCTCGGAGAGAAAATGAGAAGGCTCGGAGACTATTTACAAAGTTTCAAAGACTAAATGAAAAGGCTCGAACATTTCATTAAAAGGCTTGGGTAGTGTATGAAAAGACTTGAACTGTGTATTAAAAAGCTCGAACAATTTTAAAAGTCTCGGAGAATCAAAATTCACTAATCTATTTATAAATTATTAAAAAGCTCGAAATATGTATTAAAAGGCTCAAACTGTGTATTAAAATGCTTGAAATGTGTAAAAGTCTCGGAGATTCAAAATTAAAAAGCTTAGATTAAAAGGCTCAAATCTAGTGTAAAAAGGGTCGAAAATGCTCGAAAATGCTTGGATCTAGTATAAAAAAGCTTGAAAAAGGCTCGAAAAGGCACGAAAATGCTCGGATCTAATGTAAAAAAGCACGAAAAGGCACGAAAAGGCTCTGATCTAGTGTAAAAAAGCTCAAAAAAGGCACGAAAAAGCTCGGATCTAGTGTTTAAAGGCTCGAAAAGGCTAAAAAATGCACGAAATGGCCAGTTATAGTGTTAAAAGACTCGAAAAATCCACGAAAATGCACGAAAAGGCTCAAATCTAGTGTAGATAGGTTCGAAAAGGCACAAAAAGGCTCGAACACTTCATTAAAAAGGCTAGAAAAGGCTTGTGTCTAGTGTAAAAAGACTCGAAAAGGCTTGAATCTAGTGTTAAAAGACTTGAAAATGCACGAAAATGCTCGGGTTTTCTCTCAACGTTTGAAAAAGACACAAACGGACAAAAAATGGTATTTTTGTCTGGTCACCTAAATATGTGCATTTTAAACTTATATTAGTAATGCTGTGTCTGTCTTACAAAAAGCGCCTCAAATAGTGACAAAATTTTTTTAAACCCATATAATACATATACGAGCAGTATCAAATTGAAGATTATTTATTTATTTATTTATTTGAGAAAAGGAAATTTATTAAAAGACCAAAGATCAACAATAACAGACATGATCAGTTACTACGGCCTCTCCACACACGGAGGATACGACTCCATCCAAAACTGGTCCTCGGTAAGCATGAAAACATGCTTTATCTTGAAAACATGCTTATGGCCTTTCTAGAGACAAAAGAAATAGAACCCTCCATCGCTCTCTTGAGACTGTCCCTATATCTCTAATAACCAGTCCAATGTCAAAAGAAACATTGATACCAAAATTTACCATGTTAACCACATTTTGCACATCAGATTCGATAACAATTGGTAACAAACTTGTCTCAATGGCAAAGGAGATCCCCCGTAAGATCCCACTAGCCTCTGCTGTTTGAGCAAAGGCCATTTCTTTACACCACATAGCTGAGGAGCTTTTGATGTTTGCAGGGAAAATTGGTATCTCTATATAGAAGATGAAATCATGGTTAATGAAGATAAGAAACCTTTAGAGGAAAGAGAAGCTAACAGAAGCATTCCAAAACCTATTACTGAACAAACTAGAGTAGAAAAATATTTAGAAAACAGAGGAATACCTGATAATAAAGAACTATATAAAGAAACTGAACAATTTTTAAAGCAAAAACTAAATTAGAATCAAATCTCCAAAAGCCAAAGATATATTAATTTTAGATTGATGCTAGACATCTCAACAAAATTTCCCAAATTCCGTCTCAAATGATGTGGCACGTGAGGTGTACTCTAAGTTATCATGAAAAACAAATATACCTAGGATGGAGAGAATTTATTAAAAAGAATAATCAAGAAGAACTAGATGAATTTGATATTATCATTACTGTATTAAGCTTTATAGATTGTATTAGAAATCGATTTTAGGAACTTCTATAGAAGAAAAAGAAGATTCTTTAAAGATAACTAGAGCAATTAGAAGCTTAGAGTAATTAAAAATTTGTGACATGCAGTATTTTGATAATTATGTAGACTTATTTTATAAATACTTGAGCCAAATAGGAAGACCCTATGACGAAGATTTACTTATGAAATTTGTTAATAAATTACCTGGAAAGATAGGTGAAAAGTTATGCAAAGATTTAACAGATTGGTTTAGTAGTTAATTAAAGAGAAGCAGGATTAATATGACAAACATCATTAATAACAGCAGTAGAATTTGTTAGAAAAAGAATAAAAGAAATATGTGATGAAGAAAAACTTAGATTACAAACCGAACAACAATTTAGTAAAATGTCTGTAGATTTGTGTGAAGTACCTACTTTAGGTTGTAATACAAATAGAAAATATAAGAATAAATATATATAAAAAAAAAAAACCATAGATTACATAAAAATCATATTAAATGCTTTAGGAAACATAGACCATACAAAACTTATAAAAGAAAAAAATTCTTTAAATATGCCCTTAATAAAATAAAAGTAAAGCAGGCTTTTAAAAAGGGTAAAAAGATATATAAAAGAAATACTAGTAAATGTAAATGTAAATGTTATTTATACGGTAAAATTGGACATATTAAACATAAATGCCCTGAAGCTAAAAATATTAAAGCTAATATATTAGAAAAGATATCCGATGATGAATATTTAGAAGATATAGAAGAAGTTTTAAATATCAACGAACTTTCCGATAATTATAGTATATATATCGAAAGTGGTAGTGAAGAAGAAAATTTTAATAATTTAGAATCTGAATCTGAAACTGAACTTTACATTTTAGAAGAAGTAATTTCATTTTTCGGAAAAAAAATTGTAAGATATGTAAAAACGGATTTAATAAAGGTTATAAAGATAATAATGATTAGGAAGATTATTATTGTAACAATTGTGTAGGAAATAAGGAAGTAAATAGAGCTGATATCATATATATATATATATATATGTAATAATAATAAACTTTCACAGTGCCACATGTCACCGTGAGAGAGTTTTAGATTTAAATGCTACTAATTTTTTAATTTTTTTAATTTTTTTTAATTTTTTGTATAATAGCTACATACTTATACTATAATATGTAACAGTGGTTCATTAATGTCTATAGCTATTAAGCATATTATAGTGGTTCTCTCTTCTCTCATGACTCACCGTTTCATTTTATATCATAAATAATCTCACATTAATATTTTTTTACCAAAAACCTTTGTTGCTTCAATTTCCTTCAGTTAATATACTTAAAATCTCTACATTTTTCGTTTTGTTGCTTCAATTGCCTTCCATTAGTATTCATTAAAAAAAAAAAAAAACACTCTTTGTAAACAACTAATAAACTCCTCATTTTCCGTCCTATTATTTAACTTTCCTTTGTTTGCCTACAAAACAACACCATGTTGTACTCATTTGGTTCGGGGCTCAAACTCAAGAAAACAATAAAGAAGAGCAGGAAGAGGCATTGGTCGCTTTAATCGAACCAGGGCCGTCTCCAGATATTTTGGGGCCCAAACGATTTTATGACATTAACAAAAATCGGGACCCTATATAAAATTGTCTAATTGACTTTAATTGTAAATTGTATTTTTAATTATTTAGTGGATAACTAATAATCTGAGACCACTAAAGTCGTTAAAGCCTAAAATTAGTAGATACTAATACTATTGTAAATTGTAATTTACTAATTTGTAAATAAAATAAATAATTAAAAGATGAGTCAAAAACTCAAAATCAACATGTAGAAAATAATTAAAAACAAAAATCATACCTTCGATTCAGGGACCAATCAAACGGCATCAACTTTAAGAAGAAAATAGAGAGGCAGAGAGAAGAAAAGAGAGAGCAAAGTGAAGGTTCTGAATTTTGATTCGTAATTTGTTCAGCAAAATAGCAGGTTATATATATTTTTATAAGTAGTGCACTGATGTCTAAATTTTAACGGTATTAGAATATTGGACCTTAAAATTTTTTTTTATTTTTTATAATTGAATTAGTTTATTGGACCTAAAATGAAACTAAATAAATGAAATCAAAAAATGTTTGGAATTAGGCCCTAAAGAAGAAGAAGAAAATTGGATCATGAGGCCACAAAGATGAAGAAGAAAATTGGATCAATTGGGGGCCCTATCATTTTGCTGGGTTTGCTGGCCCATTGGGCCGGCCCTGAATCGAACATCGCACTAGATCTCTGGTTTTTTTGTTTTTCCTTATTATTCATCAAATTTTTTTTTTGTTTGTTATTATTAATCTGTTAGGAAAAGCTTACGTCAATTCATTGAAACTAAATATTGAATATAGGATGTCTGGAACTATTATTTAATATTAAAGTTCTTTTTTAACAAGTTTTGAACTCGAAGATGTTTAGTGTTTGAATATGTGAAGCATTCGATTATGTTTCTAAGCTAAACAATATAGGATACAATTTGTATTTTTAAGATCTGAGATTCACTGATTTTTTTTTTTCCGATGGAATTCGAGAAGGAAACTCGAAAAAGATGTAATCACAAGTCGAACTTTCGACTAGGGAATTGAACTTTCAACTATGGAATTGAGTTCCCGATTCTAGCAAACGCCATGTCTATAAACTATCATTTGGTTTGAGACAGTGAGTCATTATATATATCCTTTGAAGAGGTGCTTTTTCGGGCACTTACACGAAAGCATAATAAAAGTGTTGATTACATTAATAAATCACAACTCAAAACGTTATGAGAACAGATTTATGATGAAAGCTTCGATTCTGGGCTCCAAATTTTTATTTGGAATGTTCGTATATGTCCTTTAATTGTATATTCTTTTTGCCAATTTCTCTGACTTTATTCAATATTTGTCGGTCTCTCCTTTAAGTGTTTCTATCAACAAGCTTTCCAACATTAAAAATAAAAAATAAAAAAACTCATTAATATGCTTCCTTGATTATATGGAAGAATTAAACATTGATAATATCAGATACGTCATGACAATTTTCAAACTATACAGTAACTTAAAAAAAAAATCAAGGTCCAAATTTTACGATATTCTAGATGTTGTAACTAAGAATTTCTCTTTATTTGCTGAGATTTTCTTTATAAGTGTGCATTTCTCGACAGATGCCAATATACCATTTAATAGGATGGCTTCAGGTTCATAACCTTGGAAACTTTGTTTTTGAAATATACATAATGGTAGGATATAATCGAATTTTGAGTCGACTGTTAAGATAGAAGCCGAATACAACAGTACATAACAACAATTTAATAAGTAGATTTGATAAGAAGATAAAGTAGTTTTTAGTGGACAATTTTTGATTTGTTTTAGCTTACAGGTTTGTGTAATATTGAAACAAAGCCGCATATGAAGAGATAAGATATTGTTTTTCCATAAGCTAAAAATGCCATAGTGCAAATATCGAAACTAAACCGCATAAGTTGTGATGGGATATAGTGTTTGCATAACTAAAAGAGACCATAAAGGCCATAGTTTAGATCTGCAAATCAGCAATTGTATTTGAGCTTTTGAAAAATAGAGAAGCGATCCACATTAAGAATACTCATGACATTATAACATAAGATTTGCCTATAATCATAGTGGCCATAATTTAGGTAGGTGTATTTTAGTTTTATTTTAAAAAATATATATTTTCCTTTATAAGAAAAACTCAATAAATACGATATCAATTTATAATTTACAATACGATTTCAATTTATAATTTACAATATCTCAGATGAAAAGACATGTGTACTCTTATTTAATGTTTATAAAATAATCATATAGTTATATATATATATATATAATATAATCATATATCATATGTAATCATATGATAATAGCTTTTTTTTTTCTTTTTTTTTTTATTTACTTCTGATATGGTTGAGACAAGTGGTAATCATAAATGTTACTAATTTTTTTAATTTTTAAAAAATTATATATCATATATAATCATATAAAAATAGTCTTATTTAACTATAAGATGACATGTGTACTCTTATTTAATGTTTATAAAATAATCATATAATTATATACATATAAATAATATAATCATATATAATTATAAATAAAAAAATTTCACATTTGGCTTTTAAGATGGCTTTTCAGTAGAATTTGAAACATATCACTTATTAAGATTATCATATAATACTTATGGATGACTTTTATAGTGGCTTTTAAGTAGAATTTGAAACAACTAAATTATTAAGATTATCATATAATATTTATTGAACTTAAAAAATCATTGAGTGCACTTGGCACATTAATTGAATCTTAAAGGGAGAATGGTCCATATAAATTATCTCAAATTGAACTAAATAACAATCTCAATAGCTAAATTATATTATGAAATGAGAAATTAATAAAAAAATGAAAATATACATATGAGATAAAAGTAAAGGTAAATTTTTTAATATTTTTTAATAAAACCCGTGCATCGCACGGGTAACACACTAGTTGAATTAATAACAATAGATGTAGAAATATTATATAAAAATAGTAAATTAAATACTAAAGCAATGATAAATACAGACGTTAACAAATGTGTCATACATGAAAGTTTAGTCCTAGAAGACTATAAAACTAAACTTAGACAACCTATAGTACTTAGACAATTTAATGGCACATTAATACAAATAACTGATTGTATAATAAATGTGCCAATAAGAATAAATGGAGAAATCCATAACTTCAAACGTTTTTAGCAAAACAAATTAGTAATTATAAATTCATTTTAGGTTTAAACTTTATTTAAGATATAATCGTAGTATAACGATTACACCAAATGGAGTTAGTTTCTTTAGAAAATCTACATTTGTTCAATCCAGATATGAAACTCAAATACTACCCTTTGAGAAAAAAGAAAAAAGTATTAACCCTTAAAAATAGAGTATTTTGATTCTTTATTAGAAGATTCAATTGAAGTAACAAATTTAAATCAACTACTTAGTGATGTAGAAATAAATGATTATTTACAAGTTATCTTCATTTTTTTTTTTTTTTTTGATAAGGTTGTTGGGAATCGGAATAACCTCATCCCAAAAATTTATTAAAGAAAAAAGAAAGAGAACAAAAGAACATAAACCAAAAAAAGAAAACAGATCAACAGAACCTAAAACAAGGTCTGCTACAAAATCATTGAAAATAAAAAGGTTGCAGAAATTCGGAGCGGTCCACCACCATGTAGGAGAGACGATACTAGGGCTCCTGGATGCTAAACTATCTGCAACTTGGTTACCTTCCCAATAAATATGAGTGACAACAAAGTCCATTTGAGAGATTAAACTCAAACACCGATCCTAAGTGGGGCACCAATGCCAAGGAATCTTACGAGACCTAGAATGAAGGATATCCACTACAAAAGTCGAATCACTCTCTAATCATAACCGACGTCAGCCAAAAGTCCAAGCATAATTAATAGCATGAACGACAACGGCCAATTCAGCCTCAAAAGCAAAGCAGATGCTAAGAGGAATGACAAAACAACCTTTAACGAAACCCCTGTATGTGTGAAAAACCCTTGCATAACCAGAAAGACTAAGACTACCAAAAGTAGCCCCGTCTGTGTTAACCTTAAGACAGCCCGGCGGAGGAGGGCGCTAATTAACCTCTAAAATGCGACGAGCCTTAGGAGGAAGACTAGAGACATGAAGCTGTTGAAGAATCTGAAGCTCATCCACTGAGTTCTTCATAGTGCCAGACTGAAGGGAGTATGCCTCGCGAACGGAACGCCAAATGAAGGAAATAGCATTGGCAAAAACAGGCTTGCCACTCTCAAAGGTAGCTTGATTCCGGAGGAACCACACTACCCAGAAAACCGTGATGATAATAAATAAAAGAAATATCGAATGTATAGAATGTGAAAATTGGCTTTAAGAAATTAAAAATAAAATAGAAGAATTAGAAAGATTAGATATAATAGGAAATAATCCCATAAAAAATTCTACGAAATTATAAATCTTGATATAACTATTAAAACACAAGATTTAACATATAGCTTAGAAGATAGAAAAGAATTCCAAATGCATATTCAAGAGTTGTTAGAACTACAAGTAATAAGAAAAAGTAAGTAGGCATAAAAGTCCTGCATTTATAATCGATAACCATAGTGAACAAAAAAGAAGATGGTAATTAATTATAAAAGACTAAATGATACATTAGGCAATAGTACATTAGACAATAGTTATAAAATTCCTAATAAAGATGAGCTTATTAATTATATACAAAAAGCCTTTTATTTTTCTAAATTTGATTGTAAAAGTGGTTTTTGGCAAATTAGATTAAATGAAGAATCCGTCCCATGGACAGCATTTAGCTATTCATAAGGGCATTTTGAATAATTTGTAATACCATTTGGATTAAAAAATGCACCTCAAGTTTTTCAAGCTAGAATGGATAAAGTATTCAAGCAATTTTCTGATTTTTGCATAATATATATAGACGATATTTTAGTTTTTAGTAACAATAGGTTTATTCATACAACACATGTACACAAGATAGTAGATAAATTTAAACAACATAACATTGTTATATCCAAAAGAAAGTAGAATTAAACCAAGTTGGTTGTGGCGCAGTGCCCCCACTATGGTCGAATTGTTCGGGCACTATCCGAGTTTGAGAGAGCTCTGGAGCAACACTTGGCCAGACCTTGTCCCATGTCTCTCGGGCTGAGCGGAGATTAGTCTCACTAGTTAATGATCGGTTGCCGATTGGAGTAAGGGATACCTTTTGGAATTACCCAAAAAAAAAAAAAAAAAAGAAGGTAGAATTGTTTAAACAAAAAATAGAATTTTTAGGATTAACTATTAATAAAGGAACAATAGAATTACAACTAGATATAGTTACAAAAATTTAGAATTTCCCGATAAAATATAGGAGATTAAAGAATTACGAAAATTTTTAGAACTATTAAATTACAGTCGAAAGTTTATCCCTAATCTTAGCATTTTAATCAGACCCTTATATAATAAACTAAGTAAAAATGGTCAAAGATATTTTAATTCTTAAGATATTAAATTAGTTTAAAAAATTAAAGAAATAGTCAAAGAGTTAAAGCCTTTAGCTTAACCTATCGATAATTATTACAAAATTAGACAAACAGATGCTATTAGTAATTGATGGGCAGGTGTTTTATTACAAAAACCCACCAAAGAAAATTCTAATAATGAAGAAGAAATAGCTATGTATACAAGCGGAAAATTTACCAAACCTGAGAGTAGAAAATCTAGTACTGAATTAGAAATTTTAGGAATTATATATTCTTTAAATACTTTTCACTTATATATACAAAATAATTATTTTACGATTAGAATAGACCGTAATAACATAGTAGAATTTTATAAAAAGTTCTAAAGAAAAATTTTTAAAAGAAAAATTCTTTTATTAATAAAAGACGGCTATATTTTTTTAGAAGTCATAACCGGTAGAGGTTATAAAGAAAATTTTGAACATATAAAAGTATATAATAATAATAATTTAGCCGATATTCTATCAATAATGATGATTTCTTAATTCAAATTCTTTGTAGGTATGGCAAGTTAAAGTTCAAAAGCAAGCCCTACTGTAAAAAAGCTAGTCATAGGACCATATACTATTAGTAATTGCCCAGGAGTTCCATTCGAACCCTTGCATATCATAAAGCATAATCTTAGTGAAGCCCAACATGCAATATTAAATAACATATGGTATTTTCGAAATGATAAAAAGGGTTTTGTTGATTCTTTAAATATTTTGAGTCATTATTTTGTAGAAAATAACAAATTTTCTTATTATGTGATTTTTAGAGGCAGAAAAATAGGTATTTATTCAACCTGGCTAGAAGCCATATATTATATAGAAAATTTTCCAAACCCTATTTTCAAAGGCTATCACACTTATGAAGAAGCTGAAAGAGCATTAAAGCTATATTTAGAAAATCAAAGTGGTACATAACCGATTTTAAGTTTTCAAGATTTTCTTTATGATAGAATTCAAATCCTAGCTTTTATGAAAAAAAATTAAAACCACTACAGAAGCCAAGTTCCAATTTTTGGAACAAGTAGAAAGCAAAAAGAACATGTAGAAAAGATTAATTTAGAAGTGAATTCTCTAAAAAATAAAGTTCGAAAATTATCAGAGAAGCTTAAGTCTAAAAACATTGTAAAAGAAGAAGAGCTAGAGTATTTTAAACCCTGCTACTACTAATATTACTCTTATGCAAGAGCAAGCTAGAATTTTGAACAAAGCAATAGAAAAATGTCCTTCTGACATTCAACAAATTATAATTTTATACACTTGAAAGAAGTATTTATTCTCAATTCTCGCCGAGCTGCCTCCGCTTAGAACAATTTTTAAGTGTATTTATCAAACAATATTATTTTTATTTTTATTTTTTAAATGGCAAACAGTTGTTAGTATAACTATTAACTATTAATGAATTTTTTTTTTTTTTTTTTTTTTTACATTTTACAATAATTAGTTTGCAGTCTCGAACTATGTACGGATATCGTAAAATATAATGCAATCGCGATTGGATATATGTTTTAAAATTTCTTTGTATTCTTCTAATTATGCTTTCAATCCTTTACTTTCTTCAAGTGCTTGTTATATCAAATATTGACGTTGATTTTTCGATGATCTAGTCAACAGTGACACGTATGCAGATCAAGTCTGGTGCAATTTGTGAAATGTGACCAGGTCACCTTACTGATAGATGTATGAATATGAAAATAGGGGGTTTTGTCACTATTTTGAATTGGCATTTCACAAATGTCACTATTTTAATAACTTAAGTTTTAAGGAACCAAAGTAAGTGAACTTCCAAAAATGTTCTCATTTTACATATATATGTTATTTACTTTTCAGTTTTCAATTTATTTGTTTTCATTTTCTTCATCAGAGGTTGAATTGACCTCCATGGAGATAGATTAAGAAGATGAAAAAAAAATTGGAAAAATTATTCAGGTAATTTTCGAGACTTTCCAAGTATTTCCGAGACTTTTTATGTATTTACAAGACTTTTCAGGTAGTTTTTGAGACTTTTTGATAATTCCCAAGACTTTTGGTAATTTTCCGAGACTTTCTGGAAAAAAATAAAACTTTCCGAAACTTTTGGATTTGGCCATTTTAAAATTTTCATTTTTCCCCAAAAAGTCTCAAAAATTACTAAAAGTCTCGAAAATTTTCATTTTTTCCTAGAAAATCTTCAAAATTACCAAAATGTCTCAAAAATAACCAAAAGTCTAAGAAATTTTCATTTTTGCTCAGAAAATCTCAAAAATCACCAAAAAGTCTCGAAAATTACCAAAAAGTCTCATAAACTACCCGAAAAGTCTCATAAATATCTGAAAAATCTCAAAAAATACCTGAAAAGTCTTGCAAAATACTTGAAAAAAATTTCCTATTTTTTTTTTCATCTTCTTCTTAATTGACCTCCAATTAGAGGTGTGCGGCGGATCGAATCCAATGGATTTGCCATGATCCAAGATCCGATCCAATCCGATTGGATCAAAGAAATTGCAATCCGATCCAATCCAATTTTACAGCGGGATCCGATCCGATGGATCGAATTAATATAAAGTTGTTCTTAATATATAAAAATTATAATCTGAAATAAATAAACTCAAATAAATTATTCAAACATTACTAATTTTTTAGATTGAACCTAAAATATATATTAAAAAAATAAAAATAAAAGAAAACAAAAGAAAATAAAAATAACATTAAAAAACGCATAACATATAGCTTGTAAACTTTATATAGTTCAAAAAGTTTATAAGCATTAAACATCAGTTCCAAATGTAAACTTAATAAATCGTGATATTGATAAAGAAGAATAGAAAAAAAGAAAAAAAAAAGATGGTGGATTGTTGGCTGTAGAGAAATTGAGAAAGAAAACTCAAAATAGTAACATTAGAAATTGTATTTGGGTTGGACCTTTATAGATATTAAGATAATCAAATTGTATTTGGATTGGGCCATTACATGAAAGTAGTGGATAAAATAAATTGCCCAATATAAAAATAAGGCCTAATAATTTCGACGGATTTCCAAACGGATATCCAAGATCCGATTAAATCCAATAGATTTAAGAATTTTGGATCCAGTTCGATCCAATCGTCTCCCTAGATTTGATCCAATCCAATGGATCGTATTAGATTGGATCGGATCTTGCACACCCCTACCTCCATTGATGGAGGTTTTTGAATATATATATATATATATATATATATATATTTAAGTTGGTTAAAAACATATATTTTTTAAACTAAAAATGAAAGTTTGTAAAAACATTTGGGTACTTGTGAGCTATTAATTCAAAGGAATTAGCAAAAGAGTAATGATTAATTTCAATACTAATTCAAAATTTCAAATGCACGACCAAATAGGCAATTAATACAGCATTTCAGCTTGGGCCTTCTTTAAAACACAACAACAGCCCAACAAGTATAACCCAAGAGAGCCAAGCTCATGCGATCCATTTTAAAATTTTAAAAAGGAAGGTATTTTGAAATACCTCTTTTTTAATTAGGGGATAATATTTACACAAAGTATCCCTAAGAAAGATCCTCAACTGCGAGTCATCGTCTTCATTCGAACCCGTAACGTTGATTTTCTCATGTATCCAACTGACCACCAAAGTCAGAGGAGGGGTTCAAGTTATGTTTCAACACAGCTATAATTTAATACACTTAAAAACAGAGAGAAGGCATTCTCAATTCTCATCTCATTTCCGCTGCTCCACAGTCGCTGCCCATCTCATTGAATCAAAATTCAAAATAGAGGAGTTTGATTTCTGGGTTTGGTTTGATTTCTGAGTTTGTAAATCAATTTGAATTACATGATGGGTTTTGTGATTTTCGTCTGAATCTTTTTTTGTTGTTGTGAATTTTGTGATTTTTGAATGACAGGTTTTTATGGGTTTGGTTTGGATGATTGAAGAAGCTGATTCAACAGCAAGAAGACTCTAAACGGAACCCTCCCAAACCATCGTCATCTGCCGATTCAACAGCCAATCAAAACGGCGACGCCTCTGATGGATTCGAAACCGTCAGCGACGACGAAAACTACCACGACCACGACCAGCAGGTTGCGCCACAAAAGCAAACAAAAACGACGCCTAATCGAAACCGGAAAGGAACAGACTGTTCGTAGAAGGCAAGTACGAGGTGGCTTTGGGCGTGGCGTCGGGACCAGAAACTAATGAATTGCGCTCTGTCCGCCATTCGAATCACAGGATATGTTTCTTCAAACTTGTGAGTTGTTATCATCAATTTAACCATTCTATGCAAATGCTTGCATATTTGCCAAAAAGAATGTAAATTTATCAATTTATAATTGCCATGGTATATAACTTTATATATGTTTTCGAACTAAAGGTCCAGTATATGAGTTGGAAACTATGTTGATCGAGAATAGGATCTTCTGCTGATAGTCTTCTAGGATTCTTATTTTATCATGATTTCTTCTTATTAGTTGTGAGTCAGCCTTGTCTTTTACGCCATCACATTTTAATGTTGTATAGTTATTGTATAGTTTAGAAATGAAGTCCAGTTGTGATGTTAAGATTGAGCTACAGAGAGTCAAGTTCAGAATTTCCATAAAAATTTAACATTTGCCATATTTTGCTTTTCATATGTTGAACTTGATTATTGATTCATTGAAATTGACGTTAATGTATATTCAGGAGAAATATGAGGATGCCGTAAGAGAATGCACAAAGGCATTGGAGCTAAAATGTTAAAAACTTGAAGAGGCTATTGTTGGTAAGACTTGATTATTAATATATTATCACATCATGCAATTTTCTTATTAGCTGGTATTGCCTAGGTTTGATTCTGGAAAATTTTCTTTATTAAGATAAGAATTTGAGAAAGAAAGAGATTTCTAATGGATATTAAACATGGATTCTATTAATGTTTAGGGGCATGTCATAAGGACAAAACTTAATTAAACTATTCATATTTGTTTTTCAAATACATCAATACATGAGGTTTGACTTTGACATAAGGAAACAACTTTTAAAAAACCTTGACACTTCTCTTCCCGATCATAAGGTTTGACTTTGATCTAAGGAAACAATTTTATTATATTATTGTAGAAAAGGAGAAATAATAATAATAATAATTATTATTATTATTTTAGTTCTAAATTTTCAATTATTAAAATCCCTATAAAAAAAAATTCTATTGAAGTTCATCAAAAAACTATAGTGGGCAAGGACAAGTTTCAATACAACTGTGTCCTTTTAATAATTTTACACGGTCACATCACTTTTTATTTCAATTTTACTAAACACATTGAAATTGTTTTTGGTTCTCTTAACACTTTTGAAAATCAGTTTACTAAACACTCAGTTGATTCTTCCCACAACAATTCCAAAAGCAATTCCCCCACCACAGCAGATCTAAAAATAATTTTCCCCCCACAGCACAGCAATACCAAACTGGGTCTTACTATAATTTTAAGTGTATTTGTCAAATGTTTTACATTATTGTAAAATACGTAAAATTAGATTGATTGAGCATAGTTACATTTCACAAACCGTGTTATTCGGGAGATTTTTAAATCGAATATTATATCTTACATTTATTTTGGTTTAAAATTTGACTATGAATTGAAAAATAGCAATAAAGTTATTATCCCACTATAATTCTAAAGAAATCCCACTTCTTGAGAAGAATGGCATCACTAATAAAATTAGTTTATTTTAAATAAAATTCTTAATAAAATAAGGAAAATTATAAGTAATTATAGACAACTGTATTCAATTTTAATAAAATAATATAAATTTCGAAATCAGATTTTGTTTTTATAAATAAATAAAAAAAGGTATTTTGAAATACCTCATTTTAAAGAAAAAACAAACAAACAAACTTTCCCAGTGATTCTCGAACCCGTAACCTTTAAATTCTCAGAGGGCCAGTAGACCATCGAGATTAGATTAAGGGTTCAGTGTACAAAACCAAAGATTTATTATAATTAATACTCAAGTGAGGATTTAGCTAGACCTCCATATCTATACGTAGTTATAGTATAAATAATATGTTGATGGTTGGAGTAAAATAACATTCCTTGTTTTTTTGTACACTCAATTAAATATTTAAAAAGTTTATGATTTATAAGATACTTTTTATAAGCATAATTTAATTAGATAATCTAATTTGTATTACCCATACTAGATCCTGTATACTAATTTAGGGGTCGTTTGTTTTTTTAGTTAAAGAATGAGCACTTCTGAATTTTTCTAAGACTGAATAAGGATTAAAATATAAATTTGAATGTATTATCAATATGTTTGTTACTTTTTTTTTTAAAAACAAAATTGTCCGAAAATAAATAATTTTACATTTATATTCGTACTAATTAAAAGAAGCAATTTAACATGCATTATTCTTTATAAGATCTTGTATCTTCGATACTAACTCAAATGCACGACCAATTAATACAGCATTTCAGCTTGGGCCTTAACAGCCCAACGTGGAATCCACAAGTATGAACCCAAGAGTGCCTAGCTCATTCGATCCATTTAAAAAACAGAAAGGTTAAAAAAAAAAAGTGTGCACTATTTTTAAATAATTGTTAAGTATTCATGAACTATATTAAAAATACTTGTCGACATGAATTAAAGACCAATTTATAATTGTTTAATTACAAGAAAAAGACATTTATGTCCTCAAAGTAACATTATGTAAACTATTAGTTTTTTTAAAAAAATACATAAACTATTAAGAACGAAGGTTAAAATGGTCATATACTAAATTATATTTTTTTTTGCTCAAAAGACATTTGCACCATCATTGAGCTAATAGTGAATGAAGGACAAAGCATTTCGGAAAATAAACCCTATGAACATTTTGGTTTTTTCTTTTTTTGTAAAAAAATGTTGGTTAAAAACAAATTTTTTTTTTCTAGACAATGGTTAAAATGAAAGTTTGTTAAAAAAAAATTGGTTAATTTTGGCTAATCAATCAAAGGGCATAAATGTAATTAGCAAATGAGTAGTGATTAACTTCAGTACTAATTCAAATCACATTTGTACAATAATTAATAATTTTTAAAAAGGTATTTTGAAATACCTCTAATTTAATTCGAGCAATAATTAACCAAACCTTCCCTGAAAATTTTCCTATCATCACCGTCATCAGTCGAACCCTTAACCTTGAAAACCACAAGGACCTAACTGACCATCAAATCAGAGGAAGGGTTCAAGCAGTCTGGCAACAAATTTATATATAATACAATGGAAAGAAGATCTTTTTTCTCAATTCCCGTGAGCTGCCTCCTCTTAGAACAATTTTTAAGCGTATTTATCAAACAAATTTTTTTTTTTTTTCAATTTTTTTAAACCAGGAATTTCTTTGAAGCTTTTTATTATTAGTAGGATTCGAGTTTCTAACTTAGAAGTCATTTACACAAACCCTAAGCTAATCCATCTACCAGTTAAGCTATACCTCTAAAGGTAACTATTAGTAAGACTATTAAGTTATATATATTTTTTAAATTATAATTAACAATAACTAATTTACAACCCGCACAATATGTGGCATCATAATATATAGTGCAATCATCATTGGATCCATGTTTTAAGAGTAATGCTTGATATACCACTTACAATCTCACCTTTAACAGTTGAGGTGTCATTTGATAAGTGGATACACGTTAATTGTGATTTATCTCACTTACACATTTATTGACTCACCAATTAATGTGTATCTATTCATTAAATGAAACCTGAGATAGTAAAGGTGGGATGTGTAGCATTACTCATGTTTTAAAATTGAAATAATTACCCCAATGGCCACCTATTGGTTGGGCACTTTCAAAATGATCATTAGATGAGGATTTCATTTTAAAATGGTCATTTTTGGCGAAGAGTGTAACACCAACCGCGGTCGATTCCAGAGGTTTTACCACGGCTTGAGTGCGGTGCACACACCGCAGTTTTCTAAGTGGTTGAAAATAGAGGAAGACCGTGGTTTGGGCATGGGATACATACCGCGGCCCAAACCGCAGTTACAATGGATTTTGTACGAAGCATGAAATCTTGTACGGAAAGAAAAGGACTTCTTTATGGTTTTGGCTTACCCTAGTGCTCCATATAAATACTATTGTTTCCCATTGTGATGGGGTGTGTAGAAAATAGCAAATGAGGCTGAGAGCAACTTGTAGAGAGACTGAAAGAGAGAGAAACAGAGAGATTGAAATATAACCCTGATAGTGGATTGAGTGTAGATGCATTCCATGGATGTAGGTAATTGCTGAACCACCTAAAATCTCTTATATCATCTTCTTCTCTTCTTATTGCTTTCATATTATCTGCGTGTGTGATTGTAATTTATGTAAACTGTGATTGCGGATTTTCAACAACAGCTACCGGAATGAACTCATGACATATGAGAAGGTCTTTAAATCGTATTGTCTTAGCTCTTTTTTGAGCCATTTATGTAGATGAACTGGAAATTCATTTGTTATTTATTATCCTTTTGACTTGGGAGTTTTTATGAAATAGTTGGTGACATTTGTATTGCATATAATAAACGTGTCGTAATTTCATGTCTTCACATAATCATGGTTTCGTAAATTTTAACATGAGGCCTACCGCTCTGTATGACCGAACTAGAGATAGTGATGGGGATGATTATCAAAATAGAGATTATGATGTTGCAGCCCTAGTAAATAACTTGAGACAGGTATTTCAATACAGCATTTACAGCAATGATGATATTGATGAGGTGCTTTTTGAAACTTTTTAAGTAGTGCAATTCTAATGCATTCTTAACCTTAAATATACTTATAAAAGAAATATTTTTGAATTATATGATCGGATGATAAATGAATTAAATATTATAAGAAGGGGAAGCATGAAGGTGGAGGGAGAAAATCTTGCATGGGACGGTCCCATTGACGTGGATATGGGACCATCTTACTGAAGTTTTTCTCATGTGGAGGAGGGCACTCTTCCACTAAAGCAACAAGTCAAATAGGTTCACAACAGAGACCGGAGGCTGAGTTACATGACTTCCATATGATGAATGTACTCCTCTGAAGTCAAGGCCCTTCTTTTCGTTTGATGGGTAGAGAGGGATTGATGCCAGCAACGTATTAGATAATAGTTGCTTAAAGAAAGTAAAATTACTTATACAAATCTGCTAGATAAATAGATCGATTTCCTTTTGTTATATGAAAAACTCTTTCTAGTACAAACTGTGTTCAATAACATTTTTTGTTTCTTTCAGAGTATAATTTATTTTATGGGTCAAGCTAAACCAATTTAAATTTATAACTTAAAAATTTGATTTAAACATCTCAACCACTCATGTGTTCTTAATTCAATGATTGAGATTTGAATGCATTTACAATTCTTGAATTAAAAGCACATGAGTGGTTGAGATGTTGAAGTCAAAATTTTAAATCACAAATTTAAGTTAATTTAGCCTAACATTTTTTTTTTTTTTTTGTTTTTTTGTTTTTTTTTTGTTTTTTCCTATTGTTTAGATTTCGAAGTAAGATCATGTATAATCATATAACATCCATTTTCTGATAGCTTGTTTAATATTGTAGTCAAAGCATTTCGGAAAATAAACCCTATGAACATTTTGGAATTTTTTTGGTTATTCTTTAAAAGTTTATTTATTTATTTATTTATTTATTTATTTATTGTTGGTTAAAAATAATTTTTTTTATTCTAGACAATGGTTAAAGTGAAAGTGTGGAAAAAAATAAAATAAAACTTGGTTAATTTTTGCTAATCAATCAAAGGGCATAAATGTAATTTGCAAATGAGTAGTGACTAATTTCAATACTAATTCAAATCAAATTTGTGCAATAATAATAAAAAGGTATTTTGAAATACCTCTAATTTAATTAGAGCAATAATCACACCAACATCTTCACCATCATCATTCGAACCCTTAACATAGAATTTCTCAAGAATTCAACTGACCATCAAGTCAAAAGAAGGGTTCAAGCTGTTTGGCAACAAATTGATTATTTAATACACTTTAAAGAAGGTATTTATTCTCAATTCCCGTTGAGCTGCCTCCGCTTATAACAATTTTTAATTGAATTTTTTTTGAAATATTTTGCAGTTCGAACCCTGTACGAGTATCATAAAATATAAAGCAATTATCATTGGATCTATATTTTAAAATTTCTTCTTATTCTTTTAATTATGCTTTCAATACTTTAATTTCTTTAAATTGATCAAACTTTTCAATCGGGAATATGACAGTTTTGATCCTTTCATTTTGAATTAGTTATTTTATTTATTTATTTATTTATTTTTTTTTTTTTTTTTTTTAAGTAGATATATAACTATACAAGTAATAAGTGGTATTTTTACCAGCACAAAGTTTGTGACTTATTTCCTGTATTTTCGTTATCCATAAATAACTTTCAGACATATATTTGTAAGTATTATTATTCTGCTTAAATTACTCATATCCTAATCCAATTTATGTTTCTATTTTTGTTATATATTATCTTGTCTATACTATCATATTTGCTTGTTCTGCGTTTTGGTATCAGAGCCTTGAGACTACTTGAAGAAGAAGGATTGATTTAGATCAATTTTCTAGGTGCAAAAGTCAGAAGTCACCAGGAGAGCCATCAGCCAGGAAGGCATTAGGCAGACCTACAGACACGCTGTGAGTTAAAACCTAGTTTTGATTTAAAATTATTCTTTTTCTTCATCATGTCTGCTAGTAGTTCTAGATCCGAATAGAACTTGACAAAGATGATAGTATATCAGGACGATCTATAGCAAATTATGAAACTAATTGGACGGATAAGGACTTAAGTACTTAGCAACTTCCCAACGTAGAAAAACATAGTATTTATAAGAAAAGTGGAGTCTTAAATTTTAAAACTTTATTGGGACAAATAACCAAAGAGATAGATGTTAATTTCAGTGATGACAATATTTTCTCAGCCAATCTTTTTAATGAAAGTAGCCTGGAACACTATCACAGACTTGGTTATAACAATATGCACATAGGTAGTGTTCAAATTGGGATCAAGCCTTTATCAAAAATAAGACTAAATAATTCCATGCTTGTTTATTTACGTGACAAAAGAATCACTAATTATAAGGAATCTATAATTGGTTTAGCAGAGTCAAGTCTAACATATGGACCCATTTATTTTCAATGTTATCCAAATTTTTCTATCAGCCTTAAGGCTGATGAACACAAAGAAAAATGCTTAGTTGTTGATATCCAAACCCATAATTATGAGTTTGTACGAGGATCCTGTCCCTATAAACTTATTTATAGGGTCCACTATCGTGTCTTATCTTCTAGACTTATTCCCAGTTACATTCCTCCTAAGATTCCAGCTGGTCAAACCATTTGTTATAATGCATCAGAAACTGTTAACATGATGGTTCCAGTTCCTATCCCATGGGAAAAGATTGAGTTCCCAGATCATTGGATGAAAGAAAGAATAGATAAACCCATATTCAGACCACCTATGAGAAACCTAGATGAATGTATATTTGACCTAGATGGAAATTTGAAAATATCTTTCAAACCTATAGAAATATCCCTATCTAGCAGAAGACCTACTATTGTTAGTGACTTAGAGGCAGTGAGGCGGTCCTTATCTAGTAGATCCAGACTTAGAATAGCCGATTAAATACCTGACTATAGACCCCCTAGTTATAGACCAAACCAAAGTGAAACCTCTGAAATTCCCAACCTAATTCACAGGAAAAGGCAACCTATAATACCATCCAGAGAACCACCCACTCATATAACCGGTGTCTATAAGACACCAGAACAAGTGGCCCAGTCTATTCATGTCTATGATAATGACGGACCATCATCCCCTACTCTTTCCCAAGTCCTTACTGAGATCCCTGATCATGAACCAAGGATCAGGACGATTGATGTTCTCAATAACCCTAGAGATATCGATAAGAATTATCTATCCCAAGAATATTATTATCCCGAGAACATTATCATGAGAGAAAAATATGAAAAAAAATTACTCTAGTCACAAGAGAAACCAATTCCACTCTAGGTGGATGAAATGTGTTGAGACGTTAGAAACAGAAATATCATTCTTCCAGTGGTACACTAATAGGCATAATTTAGAAGAACAATGTCTTGTCTTAAACCAAAAAGACTTCAAGGCTTATAAATCCAGTAGAGGAGAGGAGAGGAGGTAGGAATGCATCCTCCTCCCAGAAAATGTACTATTAAGAAAGACAATGAAATTCCAGGACGCACTAGTGATATCTTAGAATGTGCTCCTTTCATAATGCTGGATGAAGAATTGTCTCATAGTGAGACAGTCTCTTCACACAAAGTTGGTATGATTATGAAACAAAACAATTTCACTAACGAATATCTAACAACCATAGGAGAACAGTTAGACTGAATAGAAAACAACCAATCTCAAATACCTATTATCCAAACAATACCATCAATTCCTGACAATCATTCCTCAAGAGATTATAAAATGAAGGCCAAAATTGCTGAGTATGAACCAGGAACAATCCTGTTCCCAGATACCACAGGAATAGAAAAATGTTTTGATAGTTTTACCACTGACTCAGAACTTGTGAAAATGCTACAAGAAAGACTAGACAAAATTCCCAAACCAGAGGTACGAACCTTAGACGGCTACATTTCTCCTTCACAATCTGATATCGAAGTATCGGATCTAGAAAATATGATTCAAAAACTAACTACCTCTAAAGTAGATAGCCATGTATACCATAAACACAACAATGACACAAAACCCTATTATCCTAGGCCCACGCCTCCAGATCTTCAATACGAAGAATCTGTGTCATATAGGGCTTACACTGGCAATGCCTACTACCAATTTAACATTAACGGTTTGTCAGAATATCAAATTATGACTGTTATTAGACAAATGTATACCATAGGATATATTTATATCAAGAAACAAAACATGACCTATAGCGATGCTGTTAATTCCATTGCAGCCGGTTTTGAAGGACAACTCTTAGGATGGTGGAGTTACACCTTATCACCTACGGCCAGAGCTAACATTATTGCCCACACTAAAGAAGTAGTTACTGATACACCATTATTCAGAACTCCCACCAGAAATCCTACGGATGCTCCCGAAACCTCGATTACACCTACACCTGCTACCACATCCTATACCACCATAACATCGCAACCTGACGGTATAGATGTTTTATGTCATACCATAATCCTCCATTTTATTGGAAATCCTAACAGATTCCAAGACAAAGACTTAAGTGTAAAAAACTCAGTGATTTTAAGTGGTATAAGGATATTTATATATCTTATAATAATATTTATTATATCATATATATATATATATATATTATAATACAATATATATTATATATTATTATAAATATTAATAATATATAAATATATTTAATATTATAATATATTATATATATTTTATTTTATTATTATATATAATAATATATAATTTATTAAAAATTATTACATATACAATAGTATATATAAGATAATATATATAACATATATATTTATATTTTATTATATATATTATTGTATATGTAATAATTTTTAATAAATTATATATTATTATATATAATAATAAAATAAAATATATATAATATATTATAATACAATATATATTATATATTATTAATATATATAACATATATATTTATATTTTATTATATATATTATTGTATATTTAATAATTTTTAATATATTATATATAAATATGAGGGGCACTCTGGTCATTTGAACCTCTTGTTCCATCATGTCCCATTCATACCAAACGTATAACAATATAGTTAACAGTTCGGTACTAGATATTCTAAACACAATATGGAACAACTGTCTCATCTTGTCCTGTCCTGTCATATCCCGTCCCACCATGTCATGTACCATCTCTGTGCCAAACGCACTCATACGGTTGTTATATGTTTATTTTTATTTAATTTGTTTTTGTAAAATAAAAAATAAAAGGATAAGCCTTTTTTTTTTCTTTTGTAAAATAAAAAAAGAAAAGAAAAGGATAATTATTTTAATAATAATCCTTGGATTAATCCAAAGGCTTTCACTAAAAGGTGTCGATTGTAATACAATGAGATAGTGTTGAATAGAAAATAAATCAATATATATATATATATATATATATATAAACAATTATTTATAACATCTTCAAGCAACAAAATAGTTAGATAAAAAAAATAATAAAGAGTTTTTACCGGGATTTGGTAGGAGAGAAAATCAATTATTCAATCGTAAGAAGATTTCAGTACGAGAGGTGATTAGGTTTTTTTTTTTTTTTAAAGCCGTTTAAAATAAGAAATATGTATTTTTTTTTTTAAAAAAAGGAATTATAAACCATATCAAATTATGATAAATTTGGAAATATGGAAATATATCTTCTTTAAGAGGATAGACTTAAAAGTGAATATTTTAAGAGTGATGATATTCACAATCCATTTTAATTTTTATTATTATGTTACAATTTTACGCTAATTAAAATTACTAAAAAGACAAAGAAATTCTATATATACTACAAAACAATTTGAGTTGTAATTACTTGTTAATCCTGAGAAAATGTGTAAATGATATGTTAATTACAATTCATGTGTCACATGGTCTTGACTAATAATTTGGTCAATCTAGCATATTGGATCCATTGGATTTTGCATAATTCAAATTTAATCCGATCCAATTGGAATGAAGAAATTACAAATATATTTATCATACGTTTAGATTTTATTAATATATAAAAAAAAAAAAACATTTTATCTTTATTGAAATTATCATTTTCATACCAAATATATGAAAACAAGTTATATATATATATATATAGAGAGAGAGAGAGAGAGAGAGAGAGAGAGAGAGAGAGAGAGAGAGAGAGAGAGAGAGAGAGAGAGAGAGAGAGAGAATGATGATATGGCCATCTTCTTTCATTGTTTGACAATTACTTCCATTTTTCCCAAATTTACAAATATCCTCTTAAGGGCCATCCATCTTTGGTGTCTTTTAAAAGCTAATGTTGAAAGTTAAACGCACTTAAAGATCCAATATAATTAAGAATGAAGAGATTGTGATTTTTATTAAAACTGCTGAAGACCCAAAAATAATGAAAATGCTGCATCTTTAAAAAAAATAATAAAATGAAAAAGCAGTTGAGAATGATCCAAGATGATGAAGAAATATTCTGTCAAATAAATAAATATTAATTTCATTTTTAAGCATCTCAAAGTTTTACTATTCTCTAGAATTATTAATTCTTTCCAGGTTTACTCTTTATTAACTTTAAGATTTGAGTTTTTTATTTTTTTATTTTAATATTACAATAATTAGTGTTTTTTGGGGCCAAGTAAGGACTCAAATTGATAACCTCGTAGTATGGGTGTGAGAAGCTTAATCACTGGATCAACCTTTAGGTCAACCTTATTTTGTCACAACTTTAAGATTTGAACAAGAAAAAAACAAGAGAAAGGAAAAGAAATGAAAAGGGAAAGGAAATAAGGTTATTTTTATAATTATGGGAGGTGTATAGAGAAATTTACTGAGATTTGAAGTTATACGATGGGTGTATTGAAAAATTGGGTGTGGCAAAACATTTGATGGGTAGCAATAGAGCCCCCTATAAATTTCGAAATAATATTTTGTTTTTATAAAAAAAAAAAAGGTATTTTTTTTTTTAAGTATTGTAAAAAAGAAGAAGAAAAAAAAAAAAAGGTATTTTGAAATACCTCATTTTATATAAAGACAATGGACAAGTATCAATCATCAATCAATCATCACAGCTCGAACCCTTAACTTAACTTTCAACGATCCACTGGACCGTCGAGGTAAGAGTATGGGCTCGCAACTGGGTTCCAAATTTTTATTTATAACTAATACAAAAGTGTGTACAAGGTAATTTTCAAAAGAGAAAAACTTGTGTGAGATGGTCTCACCACCTGAACTGTAATACCGTCCAATGTAATTATGACATATATTCAACTTTGTAAATGAATTGTTAAATGTTAATGTGTAGTTATCAAAAATAAATATTTTATTTAGTTTATTTATTTATTTTTATTTTTCAAACCTTTAAATTTTGTGGGCTCTTAGATTAAAATTCATTGTCTAATTTTCACTCCATTAACATTATAGTTCTGACAAAATGAAGTTGGTTCAGTGGTATGACCCTCACACCTACACTGTTATATCAAAAGGTTGTGGGTTTGAGTCGTATACTCTTACTCTAAACTTCGAATTATTTTAATATTAAAAAAAAATACTATTCCAGTATTATAGCTAAATTCAAGTTTCAAAATCTACTACTTTATATTTTCAAAGCCAATTATGTTATATGACACAATTGTATTGGACGATCTCACAACCATATGGTAAGATAGTCGTCATACACAAGTTTTTCTCCTCTTTAATAGACATGATGTCAGTTCGGTTCCAACGTACCGTGGAACCGAATTGGAATCGCCCTCTCCAGAACCAAACCAAAACCAGTTTTTCGGTTCCAAAAAATGAAGAATATGATTGGAACCGCCGGTTCGGTTCAGGTTAAATATTTTTTTAGATACTTAGTTTTTTAAATGAATAATAATAATAATAATAATAACAAGATAAGGTTTTACTTTTTTAGTGTGGCAAATTGGCAATGACATGTGGTTGTATATAGGGGTGGGTAAAAAACCAATAAACCAAACCGAACCGAACCGATCCAATCGGTTTTTTTTTTCGGTTTTTTTATGTTACCCGATTTAGTTCAGTTCATTTTTTAAAAAACCAATTGGATCGGGTTTTTTTTTTTTTCCGGTTCGCTATCCTAAACCGAAAAACCGAACCGAGATCCAACTTATATAAATAAATAAAAAAACCTAGTTTAATGTTCATCAATCCATGAAACTATAAAACTATGAAAGTTTGTCACAACATATTTTTTTGTTTGTTTTTTTTTACTGAATTTTATTTTAAACTAGTATTTTCAATTTGTTCAAGCCCATAATTTAATTTGGTCAAAGGCCTAAAAAGATTAAAATATGAAAATATGTGTAATATTTAAAGCCCATGAACTTGGCCCAGTAGGACCAAAACCGAAACAACCGAACCGAACCGAACCGGTCCAATTCAGTTGGTTTTTGATCGGTTGACATTTGTAAATTTTATTGGATCTATTCATATTTTCAGAAACTGAACTTTATAGATTTTTTATCGGCTATTGAAAAATGAACCGATCCATTAAACGTCAACCCCTAGTTGTATATGTGTGTGTGTATTAAAAAAAAAATTATTTGTTTGTTAAAAAAAAATAAAGGAACCGGACCAGAATCGTGGAACTAGAACTGCTGGTTCCGAACCAGGAACCAAACCGAACCGAAACCGGTACCATGACTACTCTTTAAAGAGCCTCCTACCAAAATAATTGTTAGTCAAAGTTGAGTTGAACCATTAATAGTAAATCTCTCATGGGATTGTTAAAAAATAAATATCTAAAACGCACTAGACTTTGAATTCTCGAATTTCCTCATTCCATCTCTTGTAGGTTTTTTTTCTTTGGTTTCTTCTTGTACTTGTAGATGTAAAAACATGTCACTCAGTCCCCATATATATTGATGGTTGGAGTAGGCTATAATATTTGGTTGGATAATGAACACTTAAAAGTGTATATTTTAGCCCCTCAAAGGCGTAGCTCAGTTGGTAGATGGACAAGCTGGAGACATGGGCAAATGACTCCTAAGTCAACGGATCAAATCCTACCGGTGGTAAAAAAAATATAAGTGCATATTTTAGAATGTAGGAGAGAAAGAGGCATTTATGATTTACCTATTATAGAGATGGTGTGATTTGATCTTTATATATATATATATATATATTATTATTATTATTATTATTTACTGTATCATTCTCAGGAGAAAGACGGAGATTCATGATAGAAAATAACAAAAAAGATTATTGAAAAAAATCTATGTCAGTTAAAGCCTTGAAGGTGAAGTTTATTGTTAAATCAAATGTTAAGTTCTTTAATATTTCTTTTCGAAAATTCTCAATATCCGCTTTACATCTTCTATGCGAAAATATCAATTTTCATAGTTATTTTTAAATTAGTGGTGTCATTAATTCTCCTGATTTGAGACATTTTTACATTTATCCTTAATTGCAAGAGTCACTTCGAATTTGTGTTTAAGTTGGCACCATTATTCTACCAATTTGGAAGTAACGAGTCTTACAAACTTATTAGGTAAACAACTTGTTTTAAAATGATTCATTTATCTCAAAAAACTTTTTTTTAAAATTACATTAATTTGAGATTTATGGTGGGAGACAGACTCGAACCCACAATCTGAAAGGGCAATTTCATCTTGTATTTATTGATTAATTTAGAATTACAATAAGAAGCAATTACACGACGAGATGAAGTTGGTTCAGTGGTATACCCCTCACACCTATAAAATGTGGTCGTTTTTGCACAACAAAATGATGTATTTATGTGATCATTTGAAAACCATGTTTAACCACTTAGGAATCCTCTTAGGATGTAAAACTTAGTAAAATGGTAACAAAGATTCGTTCCATATGGAATTAGAGTAATACGTTAGATTAATTAACTAATCTATAATGCAATAAAATAAATCATGATAAATGGATTGTGTGGTTTGATAAACCACCAAATATACATGAGGAGTAAAGTAACAAAATGTAATAGGAAAAATAGAATGCTCAACAATCTTTGATAAGAGTAATGGGGCGTAAACAATTAAGAGAAATACTAGGGAAATGATGGATTTGCAAGTGGATTATGGGCAATGATTTTCAAGCTACCTTAATGAACAAATCTCATATATGTTAACCACTTGTAGTCTTAGATGTGTTTAGAACATCACTATGAACTCTAAACAACTTCCCACCAAAATGTCTAACCGATTAAGGAGAGGGGTCAAGATTGGATCGGTTTGTTACAAATCAAGGCTTAGATTATTGTGGTTGATATACCCGCCAATAATCTATCATATTCACTATGTTCTTAATCACACAAGGGTGTCAATCCAAGGTTGATTGCATAACAAATTATCCTAAACAAGAGTATAATCAACTATTGAGTATACAATGCCAATTATATAATGAATAAGATCTAGTTATCAAATGAATAGAACACAAATAGAGATTCAAATATATTATTGTTAGGATTATGCTCAATAGCAAGAGTGTAATGTTGTAATTAACAATCTTTTTCATATTAATAAAGAGATTTCCGGTTTAACAAATCGTATAGCATTTATAGTTTATATTATAATTGTCAAAGTAAATAATCATAAGGTCTAAAGACTATGGGAAAAGAAGAATTGTTCGTACATCTGGATATGTATGTGGTAGACACAATTCTTTAGTTAGTCTTGAATAATGTTCACAACTTAAGTTAAAGGTTGGGCACCTTTATCTTGTTAAAGTTGTAGAATTATTTTGCTAGCATTTGAGTGGGATCAAATGAGATATGATGAGTCTAAAATCATCGGAGTGTCTTCGAGCAAAAGGATCTAGTGCACTGGGTGCATTGAACTGGATCACAATGAAAAGCTTTATCTAGAACCGTCAATAGATAATAGTCTTTTCATTATCAGGACAATCGGAGGGTCTATCTTAATCCTGAGATAAATGATGGACTTATGGTTGCAAGTGATATCATTTGAGTTATCAATGAGTACGATTATATCGCATAGTCTATCCTCGATAGTTTGGTGATATTCATTTGTTAATCGATAGAGGACTTCATTTATAGATATGGACATCGTGGCTTCATTTAATTAAATGAGAGTATAATATCATCATATGGATGTTTTGAGGTAATTGGATATTAAATCTCAACGTTGAGTTTTCGATAGTGTCTATTGAAAACATGGCTTCTGGACAAGTCAAAATATCCAAGTTCAAAACATGGTCATATGAGTAAATATGGTAACTTGGAGAGTTATAGGCGGTCTATGAACTCTTGGCGATTACTGATATTAATCACGAGGATACACTATCTCCAATATGATTGTCTAGGGTATGAATGAGGAGCATCTTCCTTTTCTATCTTTATTTAAGAGTTCAGTTTTAGCTCTTTAGTGGAATGAGTTAAAATTAATGGATCGGACCTAAGTGAATCATTTGTTGATTGTGATTAGGTTATGTCTATTGAAGCTTAAATTTAGATGGCCCGCCAAGATCCCCAATCCACACGGACTTGCATGGATCACTTGATATATTCTACCGGACCAATTTAAGGGTCCATCTAGAATTGCATTTAATATATTAAGAATATAATTTGCACATTATTTAAGTAATGGGCTGCTCAATTATATTAATATATTAATGAAAGACATGTGGGCTTGTTTCTTTTAGTAAGAATGGGTCTGGTTCACATGTGGGCTTTTTATTTAAAGTCCAATGGATTAAATGAAATAAGAAAATAATGTTAGGCCCAATCTTAATCAAGTGGGGCGGCAAGGTTAAAATTTTAACCTAAAATATTATTTTGTTTCATTTGTTTTAATTAAATAAAAATTAATTAATTTATTGATTAATTGATTAATTAAAGAAACAAATCTTTCCTAAAAGTAAAAGACTTGTTTGACAAGGAAATAAATAAATTAGTTTTATTTATTTAATCAAATAAGGAGTCTTTTTATTTAGTCAAAAATAAAAGAATAAAAATCAAGGAGTTCGATTAGGGTTTGAAGTCCATTAAGTTGAAAAGAATTAGGGTTGAATTTAAGTCACCCTATATAAGTGACATTATAGAATTCGGCCAACCCTAATCTTAGACTACATAGAATTCGGCAACCCTAAAGGAAAAAGAAGAAAAAATTCGGCCAACCTATATATGTGTTCTTATAGGGTTCGACCACCACAATCCATTGTGTTTGAGTTTTTTTTTTTATTTCTTTCTTCTTCTTCTTAATTCCAAGAGAGAGTTTTTATTCTAAAAAGACAAAAGAGAGTGTGAAATTATTCTTTGATAGTATACTATTGCTTAATCATCAATAAGCTTGTGTATACGATATCGATCTAGGTTCACGCGAGTTTCGATCATTAGATTGAGAACTCAAAAGTGACCGGAATAATTTTTGACATTCTTTTGATTGTTTTGTGACTAACAAAGAAAAGAAAGTTTTTTGTTTGGTCCATTCACAGGTTTGCAATTCAAAGAAAAGGGAGACCACGCTGCTAGGTGATCCACGTTCGTGCTCGGATTGAAGGTCTTGCGGATTACCATCGACGTAAGTCAATCGGATCACGCGACAAAAGGTAATTTACTTTTGTTAACATATATGCATGTTTATTGATTAAAAGGGTTTAAGGTTCATAAAGGAAAAATTTTAAAAGTCACTAAATCGTTTTTAGTATCGCTTCCGCTGCGTTTACCACTTTTATTTATTATTTTTCCCTACAATTATAGCTTAAGCAAAGCTCAAATACAAGTGTTCCTCACATCTATCCCCTAGAAAGGGATTTAGTTACACATAGTTACAATCAAAAGCTAGAGAGTAATAGATAAGGAAATCATCATTGGGCCTCCTTATTTAATGCTTGCTCCTTCCTTTCCTTAGGTGCTCCTAGTGCAAAGAGTGGTAGAAGAGGATGTGTCTGAATGGGTGGATATCTAATGGTAAGTAACAAAGGTATTGGCCGGGATATAGAGAATGGGAAGAGATGAATGGTTGGATGAAGTAATCAAGATTTGGTGTTGAGTTTTTTGATGGAAAAGGTGAGTTCAAGTATAGAAATAGAGGAATTTGAGAGGGGAATTATGAATGAGAGAATACTAGTCTAAGCACTAAATTTTCATGCTTGGAATGTGCTTAGATTATTAGAAGAGAAGAATACTTATAGTAGCTATGGGATTTGTACTCTTAACTGCCAGAAATACTGATGTGGTAGGGTGTCACAGTTTCGGAGACAATAACACCACCGGGATAAACGGTTACATATTCTTCGATTTGATTGTCGCGGTTGCGACGACAGCGACAAAACGACAAAGAGATCTGAGATCCTGAGAGTGGTCACTTGTTTGGTCACATGACGACACAAGACCTGATCGTTTTCTTGGGTTTCATCTTCTTTGTCGTGGTTTGGCTGAAGAGCGACACTCCACCGCGGTGCCATACCTGATTATTTTCAAGATTTTATCTTCTCTTTCTCGTTTGGGTCGCCACAGCGACAGTACCGCGACAACATTTTGGCTAAAGTCTTCACTGCTTCATGCCTTCTGTTGCTGTGTGCCAAAGGCGACACCATCAAGGGTGATAATGCCTTGTTTTCCCATTTTATGCACATTTTTACATCAAATTCATATTCTTCTTCACAATTGCCCTTATGGCACAAATAAACCTAAAACACTTGATTAACGTCGTTAAAACATAGGGAAATGCCCGAGAATCAAGCATAAAAAGAAAGAAATGAGGACTAAAATCATACCAATTTTGATTCGATCTCTACACCACAAGGTTGTAGGTTCGAGTCCTCCTCCTATGTAATACTTCGAAATAATAATAATAATAATAACAATAATTAATAACCAATGACACAAAATCTATATGAGGTATGCCTAATCACAAGCATAAACAATTTTTCTGAAAATTGACATTGACTTCCCATAGGTGTTAGGCCATATTTGTTATATGAGATGAGATATAATGATAGAACTAAAAATAGTCATTCTCGCATGTTTGTTACATGCATGAGATATGATTTTTTAATCTCATGCATGCTTTTTTATCTCACATTGGTAGGACTAATTAGTCCCATCAACTTAAAGTATGTTTTTTAATTTTCTCATTTCAATTTATTTTACTTTTTTTATGTGATTAAAATATAAATATTTTATAATAATTAATAAAAGATTTTATTTTAAACATTTTAAAAATAATAATATCCAATATTAACAAATAAAAATAAATATTATTTTGTTTAAAATTGGTTTTAAATATTTAAATAAACATTTGGTGCCAGGATCGACAATTGTTTTGTGCACATTGAGGTACGTCTTAGTCAGTCCATCTACTAGGAAGATAGAGGCTAAGAATTTCTTCCTCAAGAAAAATTAGTAAAATACTAAAATCTTGATTAATTTGTTATTTTGGCCACAATTTTGAGTAGCCTTATGAGTGATGATGTCTATGCTGCTAGTGATGGACCCAAAAATTTATATGAGATGAGACTCTTAAAAAAAAAAATTAATAATAACTGCAATTAAGACTAATAAATTTTGTTTTATTTTTTTTAATATTATGATCTGAAAAAGTTTATGTAATATAAAACCATTTCTAACTTAGTTAAAAATATTTTATTTTTATAATCTTTTCATAATATCCTCTATTAATTTTGTTGATAATTGGTTTCTCTATGTATGTGAATGAGCTATCATTAGTGCCCGTTTGGAAGAATTTCTTTATTGATTAAAAGAGTTTTTTTTTAAAAAGCTCTTTAAAAAAATTGTATCGTTTAGTTGTCACTTATTAGAGCTTTTTGATGATTAAAAAGTCTGTTTTACATCTATTTGAAGAAGTTCAAATTTTAGGTTTTTCCAAGTAAAACTTTTTGAGCTTTTTTAATAACACTAAAATATCTAATATAACTCTATCATTTAAAATAGTTTTTGAATATTTTGGTAATCCTATCATTTAAATATCATTTAAAAAAGCCTGTTCTAATTGACAACCAAAACAACTAACAACTTCTCAATAAAAGCTCTATTTGTAAAAGATCTATTCCTAAAAGATCTATTCGAAGAAGCTCTTCTAAATATACTTTTAATCCAGTATCTCCAATTTGATTATATTGTCAAAACTATTTCTATTAATCCACAAAGAAAATTGATTATAAAACTAAACATATGATTTTAGAACACACGCACGCCCAAACATGTACGGACACGAAAATGCACACACATTGTATTCGTATTTTCATCGTTGTTTTGAGAGCCAAAAATGTGCTAACCTGCCATGAAACATTGGCTGCATTAATTTATGATAAATAGAGGAGTCTGTATTTGTCGTGACATGTTTTGCGGGAAGAAACACCGTAATTTCTTTGAGAAGAATTCGTAGGCACTAAAGTAAATGAATGATGAAGAGTGAAAATATTCAAATAGTGAGACTTACCAGTCCCGGGCTCAATCTCGAACTGCAGGATGCAGACAAATTCTTAGATGACATTCAAATTTAAATAAGTGTGTATAACCTTTTCATATGAACTCTCTCCACAACAAAGAGGAAATAAATAAACTCTGTCTGTGTTTGCAACCACTTCATTGTAGACTGCTTCAATGTGTTGTCCTCCAGAAACATTTTTTTTGTTAAACAAAAATATGAAATTAAATTATAGGAAAAACTATGCAAGTCTTACATAATTCTGAATATAAAGTTAGGGCAGGAAATTTAAATGAATTTACGTATTGATAAAATAACCGGCATCTACGAGGCATTTTACTTTAGTACCAATGGGAATAAGAGTTGGAAATTTATCGCAATGCAAAATTGAAGTCAATCCCCCAGCCGAACAGCCAAAAAGAATAAAATGTGAACAGTTATTATTGAGTTATCAAAACTGAACTAATAAATTAATCTGTGAAAAGCTAAAAAGGAACAAAAATTGGTCATACATTTTGAGCATTTGTCATCCCTTTAACCAATAGATCCTCTGAAGTGAAGGTTAGTTGCCTGATCAAATCACACATTTGTTAAAGATCCGTCAAGAGAGAACAAAAGAACAAGTATGGGTTAAGTATTTAATGAAATTTATCTTACAGGATTCACAGCTTCCACATTGCCGATAAATGATGCCCCATCATAGTATCTCTTGATTCTATTCCAATTGTAAAAGTCTAGAAAGGGAAAGAGATAAATTGATTAATCACACCAATGAAATCAAAGCTCAAGGAGCAGAAGAAGTAATTAAAATTAAAAATTTAACTTCGTGCATGAATTATAAAGACATACCTGGGTTAAATTTCTGCTTGTTAATAATAATACAAAAAAGGTATTTTGTAATACCTCTAATTTAATTAGAGGCTTAGAGCAATAATTAACCAAACTTTCCCTGAAAATCATCACCATTATCATTCGAACACTTAACCTTAAATTTCTCAAGGATCAAACCATTCTCGCTGAGCTGCCTCCGCTTAGAACAATTTTTAAGTGTATTTACCAATTTTTTTTTATTATTTTTTTATTTTTTATTTTTACGGCATCAATCTATCCACCTATCTAGATCAAGTATTTTTTTTTTTTGTTAAAGTTTTTGCCATTTGTAAGATTCGAGCCACAGATTTGAGACTCATTTATCCAAACTCTAAACTCGTCCATTTACCAGCTGAGCCACGCCCCCGGAGGCAATTTCAAATAGTTGTTAGTATAACTATTAACTATTAAGTGATTTTTTTTAAAAAAAAAAATATTACAATAACTAGTTTGCAATCCCCGAACTATATGCGGATATTGTAAAATATAACACAATCGCCATTGGATCTATGTTTTAAAATTTCTTTGTATTCTTCTAATTATGCTTTCAATGCTTTAATTTCTTCAAATGCTTGTAATATCAAATGTTGACATCGATTTTTAGACTATCTAGTCAACTGAGACACGTATGCAAATCGACGCCTGGTGCAGATTGTGAAATGTGACCAGGTCGCCTTACTGATAGGTGTATGAATTGAAGAATGAATGATAAGTGAGGGGTGAATGCAGAAATAGTAAAGACACCAAGATTTTTACGTGGAAAACCCTTAAGACAGGGAAAAAACCACGCTCGTTGTAACAACAGGAAAAGATCTTTCAATATGTAAGGGAGATTACAGTCTACAAGTGATGATTACCTCTGTTTTTCCCTTTGCTTAATACATGTGTTTATATATTGCCCTAGCCTTTGGTGTGCAAGCAAATGTTATTAATGGGCAAGATTCTTAGCGAATCGAGTCTACGAGGATCTTCATTCATTGTGGGAGTATTCCTCCAAATATTTGCATTCATTACTGGATTTGTCTACTGCTTGATTGTAGGTGATTGCTTTTCCTAAATAGGAAATCGAGTTTCGCAGAAGATATGTTGAAATCCTGTTTTGTTAATGATGCTTTATATTTAATGAGTGGGTGGCGATTTCAAGTTGATTCACTTGTGTGGGGTTTCTTCAGCAAGTAGGTTCCTTTAGTGGGCGACCTGATCTTTGCTTGTTAGTTCACCATCGCCTTGAATGGCCCATCAAGCTGACGTGGCATGATGTCGTGAAAATTTGGTTCCCTGAATTATGGGTTTCCATGCTGATGTGTCAAACCGAGTAAAATTAACCCAAACATCAACCTTCTCATATGGGAATAAATAAAGTGTTAGGGTGTGATGTGATGAAACGAATGACCCTCTACTTATTGTATTTCAAGAGTAATTGTGAATTGAGATGTAAAAATTTAGGGACGGTGCCAGAAGGGTTATTTTGAAAATCATCTCAGTTGGAATTGTTACACCAAGTTTGCTGTTTGAGAGATCTGGATGTTCAAGATTCAAGAGTTCTTCGGTTGTAAAGGTTATCGAGCCATTTAGTTTGTTATAAGCAAGAGATAAAATCGTTAGATTGGTAAAGATTAAGGAGAAATAAAAATTCTAAGAAAGAAGAATAGAAGAAGATGACCATAGGTCATGGGTTATTTGAGATTTTTAGTATACAATGATTAGTTGATGGAAAAAGAAATTTCCTCTGATTGTGGTGACAAAGAAGAAAGAAGATGGGTTTAAGTTATTTGGATATAAAAGTAGTTTATTGGTTGTTTTAGTAATAAAATATTAAAAAACAAATTGGTGTGGATAGACATTTCATGGCCTAAATTGAAATGCTTCATGACAGCCAAATATTACATGAATTATAATATCATATGGCAAACCAAATATTACATGATACACTATAATATTATATGGTGAAAACAAATATTATAAGATAAACCGAAATATTACATGATACGCAGGATATTATTTTGATAATTTGATACACATGATATTATATTGTTGCATTTCATTGTAATGATCTTACATAGGGAAACACCTAAAATGGAGAAATTGCATATATAATAATAAAACAATATAAAATACTATCAAAACCTATAAAATATACATTATCAAAAAACATATATTTTTTAAACAACTAAAAATGAAAGTTTGTAAAAACATTTGGGTACCTGTGAGCTATTAATTCAAAGGAATTAGCAAAAGAGTAATGATTAATTTCAATACTAATTCAAATGCACGACCAAATAGGCAATTAATAGAGCATTTCAGCTTAGGCCTTCCTTAAAACACAACAACATCCCAACAAGTATGAACCCAAGAGAGCCAAGCTCATGCAATCCATTTAAAAATCAGAAAAAAAAAAAAGAAAAAAAAAGGTATTTTGAAATACCTCTAATTTAATTAGGGGTATTATTTACACAAAGTCCCCTAGAAAGATGGTCCACGTCCAGTCATCACCTTTCGAACCCGTTACCTGATTTCCACTTTTCTCAAGTATCCAACTGACCACCAAGGTCAGAGGAAAGGTTCAAGTTATGCTTCAACTTAACTTTTATTTAATACACTTAAAAAGAAGCCATTCTGTTTTTTCTTTTTCTTTTTTTAAGAAAAAAGAGAAGGCATCCTCAATCATCAATCAAGATGGCCCAATACCGGTTAAGGGGTGACCCACATATTTTACAATAATGTAAAATAGGCTTTTGATGCGAGTAACATTAGATTGAGCAAATAGTGTGGTGAACGAGTTAGTTACTTCGACAGCGTTTCTTTCTTTCTCATCATTTGGTGTCCAAATAATATAACATCATTGAATTCTTTGTATTAGAATTGCATAATTAAAATGATTGGATTTTAAGGATGTCACATTAATCAATATATTCATTAAAACCTTACCAATCAAGATGTAAAACAAATAAATAAAATTGTGCTTCAGGTAAGGGTGCCCCAATATCGGTTAAGTGGTGATCTGAAACATGAAATTTCTGTTTAAGGCAGAGGTGACCTGATATCGAGGTTGAGTCACTCTTACCCAAAGCACAATTTGTTTTCTTCAAATAGTAGGTGACCAGAAGCATAAAATATTGAAATGTGTGCTTCGGGTATAGGTGACCTGATATCGAGGTTGGGTCACCCCTACCCGAAGCACAATTCTGTGTCTCCTTTTGTATCTCAAACTTCATTCAAGACACAAACTTTCAGTACTAGAGAGAACGATCTATGCACTTATGAATGAATGTATTAACAATCAAATAGCATTCAACTCCCACTCTAATTAAGGGAGGGGTTTCCCAACACTTTGGGTTTAAATAGACAAATATAAGATTATATTTGCAATATCAAGGGTTAAGTGCATGCTTTTGTAATTTGGTTAAACTCTCTATAAATGAATCAAATTTATAAAAAAAATGAGATAAAAGCTCAATAAATTCTAAAATGTCATAGTAGTTGACTTAGTTAAATAATTAGTTATTTTCTTGCGTGCTGCACTGTGTTCTTCGAATTCGATTCCATAAAAAAAATAAAAAATAAATAAATAAAGGAAAAAACCTATATCGAACCAAGTCTAAATCATATAAGAAGACCATAGCTATTTACAGGACAACAAAAGGAGAAGCGTATATAAGCAGCCATAACCTCATCCTTGCTGTCTCTAAATCACAAATATCAAATAGTAGAGATGAGGCTATCTAGATTTTAAAGGAGAAGACCGATGGTGTGGCTCCTCCCCAATTTATTTATTTTTATCTTAATGTATCCAAAATTAAAAAAGAAGGATATATTTGGTAATATATGGAGTGTGATTACATGATATAATCTTTTACAAATATTTAATGGGGTATATGTACAAGAAATGGTGTACATACAGTTTTTCAGGGATATAAATATCGATACTCCAGTTATTATCCCATTGTAATTCTAAAGAAATCCCACTTCTCGAGAAGAATGGCATCAATAATAAATTTAGTTTATCTTAAATAAAATTCTTAATAAACGATTAATAAAAAAAGGAAAATCATAAGTAATTATAGATAACTATATTCAATTTTAATAAAGTAATACATACATAATATAAATTTCGAAATCAGATTTTGTTTTTATAAATAAAAAAGGTATTTTGAAATACCTCTTTTTAAAGAAAAAACAAACAAACAAACTTCCCCTTGATTTTCGAACCCTTAACCTTTAAATTCTCAGAGGACCAGTATACCATCAAGACTAGATTAAGGGTTCGATGTGTAAAACCAAAGATTTATTATAATGAATATTCAAGTGAGGATTTAGCTAGACCTCCATATTTATACATAGTTATAGGGATCTCCATGTTAAAATAATATGTTGATGGTTGGAGTAAAATAACGTTCCTTGTTTTTGTACACTCGATTAAATATTTAAAAAGCTTAAGATTTATAAGATACTTTTTATAAATCATAATTTAATTAGATAATCTAATTTGTATTACTCAGTACTAGATACTGTATATTAATTTATGTGTTGTTTGTTTTTTAGTTTGAAGATTGTACACTCTTGAATTTGTTTGAAGACTGAATAAGGATTGAAATATGAATCTAAATGAAATGTTTTTTTTTTCTCACATCTGAATATATTATCAATATATTTGTTTTTTTTAACAATAGTCTGAAAATAAATAATTTTACATTTATACTCAGAGGCGAATTCATGATTTTTTATCCGGCGAGACTAAACCAAATACTAGTTATAAATTTTTTTAAACAACCTCACTATAAAGATGAATTTCATTAATAAAATGTAAATATAGAAGAGTCATGGGATATAATAAATTTAACCTCTCAAAATGTATATTCCAACAAATAAATAAAGTCAAGAAAGTAAAAAAGAACATACAATATAATATAAATACAATCCAATAATTCTTGCAAATGTTGTCCTAAGATTGTTATAAAAAATAAATAAATAAATAAATAAATAAATTCATGGTGGAATAGAGTAAGATCGAAGAATTAAGAAAAATATTAGAGAGAAAAAGAAGAAAAAAACGAAGTATGAATGTTTGATAGAAAAGAGTGCTGATGTGGTGGGATCTGTTAATAAAAAATAAAGGGACTTGTAAAAGTCAAGACTTGCACATTTGCACTTGGGTTTGTAGAAATTTAATATACTATTGGGTCATGACTAATGATAATGTCTACTTGCATGCCTACATGATAACATGGATCACTTGTATTGGGAACTTGGGTTTGGGTTTATATAAATTTAATATAATATTAAAAACTTGTATTTTTTTTTTCTTTTCAAAAAGACAGATGGGGCTACAGCACTATGCTAGGAAGCACAGATACTCCATTTGGTTGAGGTAACTCATATCAAACTCGTATCCTCAGATACTCCACGGATACTTCATGATACGTATCCGATACACCAAATGACGTATCCGTTGACTTTTTCATAAGTTTGACCAACAGATACTTGACGGATACTTGGCGGATACTTAGGGGATACATTAAGGATACTTTTGGGGCATCCATTGACTTTTTCATAAGTTTGACCAGCAGATACTTGGTGGATACTTGACAGATACTTGGCGGATACTTGATAGATACTTGAAGGATACTTGGGAGATACATTAAGGATACTTTTGGGGCAATATTATAATTATATTAGTATAAAACGTGGTCAAATTATAATTTTAAAATTTTAGGTGTCAAAATGAAATTGTAAAGAAATTTTAGTTTTGATTCCATTGACATGGAGAATAACGGGATATATGATATTGAAAACCTTTCTCTTGATAAATAAGAGTTAGAGGCCGAATTATCTAGATCCTTTAACCATAGGAATGATGATTGATGATAGTGAAGTTAATTAGGAATTTAGAATATGTTTTATGAGTTTTTATATATATATATATATATATATATATTTTATGTATTCTTTATATTTTATAATGTGTTATGGCTTATGTGACGTATGTTTTATTTGTATTTTGTAATATGTTACAATTTATGTGACATGTTTTATTTAGATCATGTAATATGTTATATTGTTATATTTTGATTTTGAATGAATTATCAAATATGTTTTTATATATATATATATATTTTAATATAAATATATATTATTTTAATCGACGTATCCTGCCGTATCCATATCTTAGTTTTTAAAGATTTACCGTATTCCCGTATCGTACCGTATCTATATCCCGTATCCGTATCCGTGCTATCTAGGCACCATGTAGCCCCAAGAAGATTTGCCCATGTGTATACTCATGCTAATTAAAAAAAGTAATTTAACATGCATCATTCTTTATAATATTTTGTCTATTCTTTTGCAAACAAAGTTCAATTTAACAAAACAAAAAATTCATAAAAGAATATGATTTTGCATATTCTGCAAACAAAGTTTAAGTTTAATTGATTATTAAAAAAACAATTGTAAAAAAAAAAAAAAGAAGTCCAAGTTCAATTTTACATGTTGTCTACGTTTTCGGTGTATATAATTCAAGAAACCATTTTTTTTTTTTTTTTGGTTTCCTGGATCATATGCACCGGAAAGCAAATAAAAAAATGGTTCTTGATTTTTTTTTTTTTGAAATAGGTTCTTGTATTATATGCACCGGTCTCTCTCTCTCTCTCTCTATATATATATATATATATATATTTATATATAATCTTTCTCCCGTCAGTTCGACCTGATATAAAAATACATCAATGCCTTGAATGTAAACCATTAAATTTAAATACTTCGTATATAGTCTTTCTCCTGTCAATTATATAATTATATATATATATATATATATATGTGTATATATATATATATATATATAAAATCTTAGTACATCCAAATCTAAGCGTTGTTTTCATCCAATGGTTTAATTTGGTTCATTAAAAATATGTATATATATATATATATATATAGATATACATTAAAGAAAAAAATAGTCTTTACAAATTATTTCTTACATTAGTAGCAAATTAAAATCTTCTCTTTCTATAAAAAATAAAAATAAAAATAAAAAAATCTTCACTATACGTATTTTCTTCCCTCTTCAACAACAAAACTACTTTTCTCCCCACATCAAGTTTCTTCTGCAACGAACAGGAAAGAAAAAAAAAAAAAACATGGTCGCATGATAAAAATAAAAAACACACGTATAAAAGAACACTTTATTATGATACTTTTCGGCTAGGAAGGAAAATAGTAATTGTTCATTGGTTTTATGTAAAAGATATATATCTAGTAAATGATTTTTATTTTATTTTTTCTGAAATGTGAATATAATTTTATATATGTAAATTCCTCATATTTTGATTGGCTTATTTCGTTGACAAACCACATATTGGATTTAATTTGTAAGGGTAGACTAGACCTTCCATTTGCTTAATCAAGCTTCAAAGGCTCTCTCAAGTCATCAAACTCAAGATCATTTCAAAGATATATCACTTTTGCTTAACTCTTTGAAGAGAACTAGTTGCATACACACACTTCTTCATGCATGCCTTACTCAACTTGCATTTGTATTTCAATTCTTATACGTGTGTTTTCCTCACACTTCTCACATGTGCCACATGATTTGGACTAATAATTTGGTCAATCTAGCATATTGGATTCATTGGATTTTGCATAATTCAAATTTAATCCGATCTATTTAGAAAGAAGAAATTACAAATATATTTATGAAATGTTAACATTTTATTAATATTAAAAAAAAAATAACATTTTATCTTTAATAAAATTATCATTTTCAAACCAAATATATGTAAATAAGTTATATATATATAAAGAGAGAGAGAGATTCATCCATTGCCATCTTCTTTCATTGTCTGACAATTATTTCCATTTTTCGCAAATTTCCAAATATCCTCTTTAGGGCCATCCATCTTTGGTGTCTTTTTAAAAGCTAATCTTGAAAGTTAAACACGCTTAAAGACCCAATATAATTAAGAATGAAGAGATAGTGATTTTTATTAAGACTTAATAGCATTGAACCCCGTGAAGTATACGTGAATTTGTAATGTGCTCTTTGAATGTTTTTTTTTTTACAGTAAACCCCTTGAACTCTCATTTTCTTTACACCACCCTTAAGATACCCCCTCCTTAGGGAGTAATAAAACAAGCAAGTGCAAAGAAAAGGGGAGTTCAAAAGGTTTACCATCGAAAAAAAACATTCAAGGGGCACATTGTAAATTCACTTACACTTCAGACGGGTCCAGTGCTATTAAGTCTTTTATTAAAACTGTTGAAGACCCAAAAAATAATGAAACTGCAGCATCTTTAAAAAAATGATAAAATGAAAAGGCAGTTGAATGATCCAAGATTCCAAGTCGAGGATGAAATATTCTGTCAAATAAATAAAATATTAATTTCATTTTTAGGCATCTCAAAGTTTTACTATTCTCTAGGATTATTAATTCTTTCAAGGTTTTTTAAAGATTTGAGGGTTTTTTAACTCTTTATTAACTTTAAGATTTGAGGGTTTTTTAACTCTTTATTAACTTTAAGATTTGAGGGTTTTTTTTATTTATTTATTAAATATTACAATAATTTGTGTTTTTTAGGGGTGGGGTAGGGACTCGAACTCACAACCTCGTGGTGTGAGTGTGAGAGACTTAACTAACGTGCTTGCCTCCTCTTGTCACAACTTTAAGATTTGGATTCAACAAGAAAAAACAAGAGATTAAAAGGAAAAGAAATAAAAAGGGAAATGAAATAAGGTTAATTTTGTAATTATGGGAGGTGTATAGAGAAATTTACTTGAGATTTGAATTTGAGAGTTTCTTTTAACAATCCAATATTTTTTTTTTTTTTTTTTTTTTTCACACATTTCTTTTCTAAAGACACTCTATTCTCAAAATTTAAATTTTAAAAAATTCTAAAGACATTTCCTTTTATTCAAAGATTATCTTTTTTATCTTTTAACACCCATATTCTAAATACACTCAATTTTAAAAAATAAAATTTTAAATACACTCCATTTTATTTTAATAAAAGTTAGGACAAACCATCATAGTATTTGGATTCATTCGATGAGTAATCTTTTTTGAATTAAATTATTAAAATATATATATCTCTCCTAAACCATTAGATTAAATATTACATATTAAACACTCTCTCCCAAATTTTTAATTACCATATTAAACATTTTCTCCTCTAATATATTTCTCTAATTTCCTATCTCCATTTCTTCTCAAGCAAGACTAATAGTTAAAAAAAAAAAAAAAAAAAAAAAAAAAAAAACTTACGATTAAACTTGATTTTTATGAATTAGTTTGGAGTGTCTTTAGAAATTTTTTTGTCTTGCTAAGTAATTTTAGTTCAGGTTAAAATTGTTATCAAAATATATATATATATATATATATATATAATAATTAGAGTGTAAATAGATAATTTTTAGATCATAAGAAGAAACTCTCTTTGAATTCATACGAGGGTGTAATGAAAAATTGGGTGTGACAAAACATTAGATGGGTAGCAATTGAGGCATTGAGCCCCCTATAAATTTCGAAATAATATTTTGTTTTTATAAATAAAAAAGGTATTTTTTTAAAATATTAAAATAAAATAAAATAAAATAAAATAAATAAAGAAAAAAGGTATTTTGAAATACCTCATTTTATATGAAGACAATGAGACAAGTATCCCAGAGATTCATGATCATCAATCATCACAGCTCGAACCCTTATCCTTACTCTCAACAGTCCAGTAGACCATCGAGGTTGGAGCAAGGGTTCGCAACTTCGAACCAAAGATTTAATTATAACTAATAAGAAAGTGAAGTGAAGTGGAGTAAATACTGTACAAAGTAATTTTCAATCATCAAAAGAGAAAAACTTGTGTGAGATGATCTCGCCACGTGAACCATAAAACCGTCCAATGTAACTATGACATATATTCAACTTTGTAAATGCATTGTTAATATGTAGTTATCAAAAAGAAATATTTTATTTACAAGCTTTTGAATTTAAAGTCAATGTCTAATTTTCACCCCATTAACAATATAGTTTCGGAAAGATGAAGTTGATCCAGTGGTATGACTCTTACACTTACACGATAACATCATGAGATTCTGGGTTCGAGTTGTATCCCTTTCTTCTAAACCCCGAATTATTTTAATATTAAAAAAAAAATACAATTCCTGTACTATAGCTAAAAATCTAAATTTCAAAATCTAATTTTTTATTTTTAAAGCCAATCATGTTATATGACACAATTGTATTGAGTGATCTTACAACTATATGTTGAGATGGTTGTCCTACACAAGTTTTTCTCCTCTTTAAAGAGCCTCCTACCAAAATAATTGTTAGACAAAGTTGAGCTAAACCATTAATAATAAATCTCTCACAGGATTGTTAAAAAATAAATATCTAAAACACACTACACTTTGAATTCTCGAATTTCCTTGTTCTACACTTCCATCTCTTATAGGGTTTTTTTTTTTTTTTTTTTTTTTTTTTTGGTTTCTTCTTGTACTTGTAAATGTAAAAACATGTTACTCAGCCACCTGTATATGTTGATGGTTGGAGTAGGCTATAATATTTGGTTGGATAATGAACACTTAAAAGAGTATATTTTAGAATGTAGGAGATAAAGAGACATTTGTGATTTACCTATTATAGACATGGTGTGATTTGATCATTTTCTAAAAAAAAAAAAAATTTTATTCACAGTATCATTCTTGAGAGAAAACGGAGATTCGGGATAGAAGAGAACAAAGAAGATTACTGAAACAAATCTACGCCGGTTGAAGCCTTAAAAGTGAAGTTTATTGATAAATCAAATTTAAGTTCTTTAATATTTATTTTCTAAAATTCTCGATACCATTTTACATCTTCTATATGAAAATATAAATTTTCATAATTATTTTTAAATTAGTGGTGTCATTAATTCTTCTAATTTGAGACATTTTTACTTTTGTCCTTAATTGTGAGAGTCATTTTAATTTGTGTTTAAGGCTGTTTAAGTTGACACCATTATTCTACCAATTTGGAATTAACAAGTATTACAACCTTATTAGGTAAACAACTTGTTTTAAAATAATTTATTTATCTCAAAAAAAAATTTTATTTTATTTTAAATATTACTTTAATTCGGGATTTTGGGTGGAGGACAAACTCGAATCCACATGTATGAGAGGCAAACCACTATACCAATTTTATCTTGTGTTTATTGATTAATTTAGAATTACAATAAGAAGCAATTACACGACGAGATAAGGTTGGTTTGGTGATATATCCCTTACACCTATACCACGAGATTGTGGGTTCGAATCCTCCTCCTATATAACACTTCAAAATAATAATAATAATAATAAGTTACACAAAATCTACATGAGGTATGCCTATTCACAAGCATAAACAATTTTTCTGAAAATTGATATTAACCTCCCTTAGGCCATGTTTATTAAATGAGATGAGATGTAATAGACAAATAGAACTAGAAAAGTCATACTTGCGTGTTTGTTGTATGCACGAGATATTATTTTTTAATCTCATCCAAGCTTTTTAACCAACATTGATAAGATTAATTAGTCGCATCATTTTATACTATATTTTTTAACTTTTTATTTTTCTCTTTTCAATTTTTAAAATTTTTTTAATGTGATTAAAATATAAATATCTTTTAATAATTAATAAAATATTTTATTTTAAACATTTTAAAAATAATAATATTCAATATTAACAATAAAAATAAATATTATTTTGTTTAAAATTGGTTTTAAATATTTAAATAAATAATTTAATTATTTTATTTTTTTCAAAATTTAATTTAAATAGTCATTCTAACCGGTCCAATTCTATGCAATCATTTTATCCAAATGATGCGGGGCTATTTAGTCTCATGTTTTTATTTTATTTTAATTCTTCTTCTTTTATTTTATTTATTTAAATATAAAATTTAATATTTATTTAATCTATCTTATTATAATATTTAAAAATATTATTTAAAAATGTTATTTTCTTTAATATTAATTTTAAATATTTTTATTTATTTGTTTAAAAAATTAAAAAATTAATTAATTTAAAAATAATTTAATTTAATTTTATATTAATCATTTTTGTTAAATATATGATAATTTATTATTTTTTTTTTTATCTAATCTCATACAATTCCAAACAAGAGACATGACTATTTTAATCAAATCTTTTACGGCACCAAATACATCACAATATTAATTTAGTCCAATCATATTCCATCCATCCAATCCAATCATCTAGTCTCATCCAATGAAAATAATCACATCCTATCACACACACTAAATAAGCCCTCAATGTTACTTAAACTTTACTACTAAATGGGAATCGAGGAATGTGATATGATTTGAACTAATAACCTCATTGATTTGGTCGTGTGAGTATTTAAATATTTTTAATGAATTATATTTTATTAAATATTATTATTAGATATTCTAACTCATTGTGTGACCTAACATCACCTCTTAACATGTGTAATGCATATCCCTTTCTAAATTAGTGGTGGCCTGGACTGCCGGGTGGAGAATTTGAGTCTCACCAAATGTATTTAAAAGTATGTGTGAAGAGTTTTCTCCAACTACCGCCCAATCGCCTAATGTGACTTGGAGATAAATGACGCTCATTCTTAGATTCGACTTACCGACTCACTGCACTAACGTCACACTTCAGCTATATGGGACAAAATCTAATATTTATTATAGGTTGGGCCTTTCTTAAACTCAAGAACGGCCCAACAAAAAGCACATTGCATCTTACGATCCATTTTAATATCTTTACAGTTTCCAATTCAATTCATCGTCTGTATCAGACTTAGATCACTAGCAATGGAGGAGGAATCGATACGAGAAGCTTCAAAAGAGGTTTCTCGTGAGTTCAAAACCCTAATCAACTCAGATGATTTGGACTCCCTCAAGCAATTGCAGTATCTCATGTACACATCCTCTCTCTCTCTCTCTCTCTCTCTCTCTCTCTCTCTCTTTCTCTCTTTTGATTTGTTATTTACCTTTTACTGAAAATGTGAATTTGTTCTCTAGAGCTTACAAATTTTCATTTTGAGGCTTTAATTTCAAGAAATTGTTAAAATATTTCATCGACAGGCTTGTAACATGTTAATTATAGTTCTGGTTCACGTTTTTTTTTTTTTTTTTTAATGTAGGATGTTAAAATGTTACAATAGGATCATGAATATTCAGTTGTAGTGTGAGATTAAAATGATATTTAGTTTATTATTATTATTATTATTATTATTATTATTATTATTATCATCATCTTGAAAACTTGAAAACTTGTATGTTGAAACAATGTAATTTTCTTATTGACTCCTTTTAGTTCAATGCAATAGCTGGGAGTTTGAGTGGAAGATGGTTGGACTATTATTTAAATCGATAAGCTTGAAATCCGAATTTATATAAGAATTTTTTTTAACAAAATAAGACTTCATATATAACATCCTTCACTTGATCATGCAGGACCGATATTGGTAATGGAATTCTTATTAGACATTCTGGTTATTTCTTTTGTATACCTTGCTTATGGAGCTACTTCAATAGAAGAATTTAGTTATCTTGGATGAGGAAACACCAACATGCTTTGTTGTTGTAGTTGTTATATGCATTCGTCTCCAAATTCTATAATCCATAATTTGACATGCCTGTCAGAAAGTTACATTTCTATACTTGTCTTCAAATCTAGAGATCATACTAATTGGGTATTGGTGTCATATAGTTTGTAAGAGTTGTATGAAGATGCCAACTTATGATTTTGAAGCATCCTGACATTTAATTTGCATGACTGTTGTGGGAAGAAGATGTGATCTAAAGCGAAGCTTCCCAATGATATGAAAGGTTATTGCAGGTGTAAGAACATCAATTATAGGCTACATGTGATGTGATACCGACTTATGTTAGCTTTATCCTTATTGATGATTCATGGTCAAAAAGGAAATATAGTATTATATAATCAGTCAAGGATATGAAAGGTTATTGCAGGTGTAATATAGTATTCTTGGTTCCATAGAAAAAAAGAAAGAAAAGAGAGAGTACGTAAAGGAGAAAACCAAAATTCAAAGCTTAGATCCCAAGTTATTACATGGAATTTAAATGAACGGATTTCCCCTTGTACACTTTTCTTTTTGAAACCTCTATAACCAGCAAGGTGATTACTGGTGTCTATATGACCAAAGTGATTAAAGTGAGTTTAATATTTGGGATTTCAGAGACATTGCTTCTTGTAAAGTTATTTTGATTCTTATATGGGGAACTTGTTCACATTAAAAACTATGCTTCTCTCCATCTACATAAAGTAGTGACGTACTTGTGATGGCTGGGAACCAAAATTGTTCGTTTCCCCTGGCCTGGATATGCAGCTGGAGTTTGGTTATTAGTCCATATTCTTCTGTTATTTATTTATTTATTTTTTTCCTTTTCAGATTGGGAAGGTTGCAAGACAGCAATGCAGTCCTCTCCCATTTTAATGAGTATTCAGAGAATTGCTTTGCTGAGGTTTCTAGTGATTTTTCAAGAAATACCCGGCTCTTAAGATCTATGAAGTCAGACCTTGATTATATATTTCAGAAGCTAAGGTGTGTAGTTAGTACATATCGTTACTTTTGTTCTTTTGTTTAACCAAGTACTTCATGTCTACTGTATAATTGTTGTTCTGTGTACTTTATTCAAACTTTCAAAGCATTACTTTGCTGAGGATGCAGCATCTCATAACATTTGGAGGTTCTAACACATCTATTTTAGATGTACGATGCAGTTACGCTTTAGTCTTCTGTAATGAGCAGTTTAGGTTTGCTTTATGTCCAGAACATGCTAATTTTTGTAGCATTATATGGTTGTGTCCAGTATCGGTGTTTATTGGCCACAAATCAGGAATGTGCATTATGAGCTTCAGTTTCACAAGCACTACTTTGCAAGCTCATATTCAACCATATTTATTTACCATGTGTTGTTTTTTGACTTTCATAGAAAAAAAAGTGTTGTTTTAGAATTCTAAATTTGTATTAAATGAGCATACCATGTGTTGTTTTTTGACTTTCATAGAAAAAAAAGTGTTGTTTTAGATTTCTAAATTTGTATTAAATGAGCATGTTCCTAAAATCAACAGAAAACTCCTTTGTCTCTCCCTCATTAATATGTTATTAGAACAGAAAACAGATGCTGCCAAACATGCCTAATTGGATTTTTTTTTTTAGGAATGGTGTATTCCTCGAATCCTCTTCTATATTTGTGCCTGGAATTACTGAACTAGCCATTTATCCCTTTTCAAATAACCATCGTCTGTTAGAATTTTTCTCTATGTATAAAGATCGGTTTAGGCTTAACTTCTATGTTTGCTGATGACAATGTGAATGATGTTTTGGAAACATGGAACAACTAAATGGTCAAGTACTAGAGATGATAACAAGAATATGGACTATGGAGGGCAATCTTGTCTTTGTTATTATTAGAACTCTAGCTTTAAATTAATAAGCAATTATAGTTATTATATTTTGAATTGAGAAAGACTATAAAATGAGCCTATGACATGTATCCTTATAATTTCACTGACTGACAACTTACAGAAACCTATAACATTGTACAATAGTAGTAATTTACGAAAATGATGACAAATTCTAAATGATGCTGATTAAAGATCTATGTAAAATGAGAAGATGAAATGTTTCAATTAATTTTTCATGATAAATTAGTAATTCGTAAATGGCCAGTATGATACTATACAATGCCCATCTATTTTTGCAGATAATGAGCTCAATTTATTTATTTTTTTTGTATCCCATGTATAAAGTTGTACAAGAATTCTTTCTCCCTCTCTCTATCTGTGGGTCACAGAGTTTAGGTTATCGCCTTATTGGGGGGAAATGGATCTTATATATCTCAAAGAACTTATTGTAGGAATGATTTTTTTTTTCCCCTTATTGTTTATTTATTTTAAGAACAAGAAGTGATTATCAGAGGTTTAATTTTCACATTTTTGGGTGAACTTCCAGTTGGAGAATTTGATGTTAGTTTTATGGTGTCTTCCAATGATATATGCGGGTTTCATGTCCATTTGTAGTGTGCACTATAGAAATGATTAGAATATTGGTTTTGATGCAACTGCATTGGCCACTGTAATAAGCCAACAGTTTCCGTTCTAATATTATATATCACTCTTTAGTGAAAACAACCAGTGGACATGCAAAATTCTTATTTGTTTATGCTTACCTCTAAGTGAGTACCTCTTTATTACATTTTCTGTGCTGGTAGCCTGTTAAAAGATTTAGCTGTAGCCCATTGGTATACCGTGACTGTTTTCTGTGCCTATGTGGAAGGTAAATCAATCACCTATAACTTTTCATTTGAGAGATTGTTTTATTGTCTCACAAACTTCATTAAAATTAAAGCTTCATTATGGAAAAGTAATGGTATTTGTGCAAAGTAGATGTTCATAGCTTTCAAGTCCTAGTTTCCATTAAGCTTATTGTCGGATTTTAGAAAGAAAGATTTAGATTAAAGTCTAAGACAAGAAACATGTGTGACCATTTGTATTGTTTTGGGTTTTAAAGATCCATTTATTCATTTGGTATGTGATTGATGTGGGCAACCACATTTCATTTGGATTAAGGACCTATTAGTTTGGTTGAGGTGGTTTTGTATTGGTCGAGTCTTGTTCAGCTGGTTGTTTTTCTACATATTTTTTGACATGTTTAGTTTAACAATAACTTTCTTTTCACAAAAAGACCATTTCATGTAGTCCTCCACCTTATCCCCAACCTCACAAATGAATCGAAATGTTCTTCATACTGGTGTGTGTTGCAAGTAACAACTTTACTGTTGATCATAAAGTTAAACTCTTGAGTTCCTTCTGGCATCTCCTTATATGTGTGTTGACTTTAAAATTTAGTCGTAGCCTGATTATTATTTCATAGTAATTAAGGTTTGATTCTAAAATGGTGCTTTATTCTTATCTGCCCCTCTCAATCTGTCTCTTGAATACTCAGGAGCATGAAGGCAAAAATCATGGCTACTTATCCAGATGCATTTCCAGATGAATCAGAAAGAGAAGCACTAGACGAAAGACCAGACCTTGAAATGCCTCAATAACTATGTTTCCAACATGCTATCTCTCTGTAATTTTTACACTGTTTCATAATCATTTCTTGACAGGTTTGTCACATTATTTGGATCCTAAAATTTTCGGGAAATTTAATTGATGTCTAGCATTGCTCATGTTTGCTGCTGTGTTTTGAGTGTAGGTTTGTACATTTCCTCCTTATTAATGTAAAGAAAATTATTAGTTTTAGATCAAAATCAAGGTCCAAAGAAATCCAGTGCTTGCTTTCTTGGTCGAACTGTAACAATTGGATACTGACTTCTCACAGAACTTTACTCGGTGAGGAACAGTTAGGTGAACAGGGTACAGACTTAAGTGAAAAGTGGATAGTTTCCATGGCTGCCTGTTTGCTTCGTCATGATTTCGATTTCAATTTCAATTTAGAAATTAGAATTCAAAGCTGAGAAATGGGACCTGTATGTAGAGATTAGAGGAAGAGACGGGTAAGAGACCTGTTCAATAATTTTTTTTTTATTTTTTTATTTTCAGTTTATTGTTTTTAGGTTTTAATTTACAACACAAAGTATTTACTAGAGAAAAAAGAAGATGATTTATTGAATTATCACACGTTAGCAAACAAAATACAAGACTACTCTGAACAAAAGTCACCTAAAATAAATTATGTGAATAACCAGAAAAAAGGTCAATGAAAGAAAACAAACTAGTAGCAGTTCTGATTTAGACAACATTATTGCAAATTTTGGAGCTGAATTCTCTGTTGAAATCACAAAACAAAGTATTTTGACTGGCAAAATACACCATCCATTAAACAATTAAAGCTCTCTTGCTTTGTAGGCAGAATCCCATCTGCACCAGGGAGATTCAAAATCAAATATCAGAATTTTAGTAGAGCATTAGCTGTTTTATTCTCTCAAAAGCAACACAACATTAGCATTCTTCAATGTCAAAGACTCAAAGTCTCAAGTTATAACATAATTAAGATATTAAGACCTGCTGCAGAAAGACACTCAAGTCTGAAACCGATCAGTACACTGTGTGACAAAAATCAACTCAACGGGGAAAATAATACAAGCTCGCTGCTGCTGGTAATCTTCAAAATCATGTAAATCTCACATATGTTGAATGTCTATGACAACCGGTAGAATTAAAATCATGACATAAATTAGCAACAAAATCCTTTCACTACAGTTGTTTCAAGACCCTATCTTAAACAATCGAGGACAAACTGTTCAAGTTAGGTGGCAGGTACTGCCTAAGTCATCAAGAACCTGAGACCAAAATCAATCTTTAATCAGTTTCTGCCTAATATTTTTAGTTTAATGGTTATTTCCAAAGTTCAATTTCCAAATTTCAAGCAATGTGAGGTGAGGGCTTTGGAATAGACAACGAATACTCCACTATGTAACAAATTATATGTGTAGCTATTTTTTAGTCAAATCTAATGTCTATAAGAATAAACACAACTTAAACATTACTTAGTAAATAGATTTGAGTCAGACTAGGTTCAACTAGGTACAAGATGCAACCATAGTCATGTGATTTGAAGAACCTTTATAAGTTCGATGAAGACCTTCATGCGGTTTCATTGCATCATTGGTCTTCAAAAAGATGATCTTTTCCCTCACCCTTTGATTCAACAGTTGTCAAAAACCAAACCTATACTTTTTCAATTTTTGATTCAATGATATATATATATATATATATATGAATAATGAACTGCTTCAAGAATGAGCTTCTCTCTATATCTTTACATTCTGTGTTGTTACTCAATCATATATTTAAAATTTACAACTAGGCAAGTCAACGAACTCAAAGTCTTAACATGATTGTAACACATCAGCTAATGCAATTTTTTATACGAAGCCAAAAACCACAAAAACTTAAAGAGAAGACTCTAATTTTTTGATCCTAAGGCTTCATTGAGTAGTTCCTCTAAATGGTCGAAACCATACTTTAATACTTAAATTCCACCAAAATTTCCTATTCTCAAATCTACCTAAAGCAAAAAGACTAAACAAATTCCATATTAAAATCGAACAAGTCTGTAGTAAAGAAAAATATTAGTACCAAACAAATTTCATTACACCGAATCAAGCATTACATATGTTCATTAAAGTCAATTATCAAAATTCAAAATTGGATCAATGATCAATCATCAAATGAACGAAAGCATACTTTAATACTTAAATACCATCACAATTTCCTATTCTAAATCTCAAATCTAACTAATGCAAAAAGGAATAAACGAATTCCATATTTAAATCAAACAGGTCTGTAGTTCCGAAAAACGTTAGTTAAACATATTAGTACCAAACAAATTTCATTTCATTACGCTGAATCAAGAATTACATATGTTATTTAAAGTCAATTATCAAAATTCAAAATTGGACCAATCACCAAATAGAACTTAAAATACCCAACTGAATAACAAATTAAGTCATCACCTGCAATCATCTGAGCTTCTCATTGCCAGCGCTCCGCCTCGTGGCTTCCCTGACATTCTCAATGTAGCCATCAATGGGCGGCGTGAGAGTAGCCATAAACCTATTAACCGGAAATGGGGTCAAATCAGGCACCAAAGCCGCCTTCTTCAAATTTTCAGGCAATGCCTCAATAGCCTCCTTCTTCGACTTCAACAAATTGGTCTCAGCAGCCTGTCTAGCCCTAAGTTTCCTCATCAAAACCCTACTATACTCCTTAGCAAGCCGCCTCCCATCCTCTACCGTCAATTCGTACTTTGGAATCTTATCGACATCAACCAATCCAAGCGTAATCAAATCCAAACCAGGCGTACCCATTATCATCGGCTCCTCAGTTATACCCATAGAAGCTTTTCCTCCTTTTTTCAAAATGTCGATTTCTCTCTGCCTTGCTTTGCTTATCAAACCTAATTTTTCTCGTTCAATTTCGCGTTTCTTGTCCTTGGGAGTGAGGTAACGTACGGGAGTGGGGGCGTTGAGGCACTGTTCGTAGAGCTTCTGCTTCTCGTCGGGGGCGTGGGGTTTGGCTGCTGCTCCTGATTTGGCAGAAGAGTCCTTTTTGGTGGTGATTTTGGAGCGCTTCAATGTCTGACCTGATTTCAATTTGGCTTTTCCTTTGGGTGTGCCGCTGGCAGAGCATTTTTGGAGGAGTTGATGAGCAGACTGTAGAGGTTTGGATTTGGTGAGGCTCAACATGATGATGGCAAGAAATCCAAAAGAAATGAGAGTGGTTTGGTTTGGTTTCTAAGATTTATCAACTGCCTTTTTTCTGCTCGATTTCATTGACTGGAATCACACTGCCATATGGAGACTGGAGAGGGCCTAGGGTTTTACATATGCAGTTAAAAAAAAAAAAAAAAACCGAAATTGTTTTCCAAATTGAAGTAATTTCTTGCTACTACATATGGTTTTCCAATTTACACTAGAAAACAATTTTATCAGGAATTGACATTCATCTCCACGCCGTTAGCGTTCACCATTGTATTTAACTATTGGCTTTTTCAATAAGCTAAAAAGATGAAACTACCCATTACAATTATAATTAAAAAATTAGTATTAACCGCCTAAAAAGGCAAGGGTCCAAAGAAAAAAATTTCATCATTACCAAGACCACACAGAGTAAAAGGATGCTATAGGGAGTATCCGGTTACCCCGTGAAGGAACCAGGATTGACATGCCTATACACACCATGTGTGAATCAGGACCAAGATCGAGGTCACTCCAGTCCCTTGGTACCTGGAAACATTGAAGTTAAGGTCCAGAAGGCTCCAACACCACATTACTCTCGTTCCCTAATACTTAAAGAATAGTAATACCAAGACCCACGATGCATGGTACCCCAATATCGCGATTCCCTCCTTGGACCAATTTGCCAAGTAGTCACCATCTATTCAACCAGGGTTACGATAATATGGGAAGTCTCAATACATTAAGGGAGAAAAGCTACCTAGAAATAAAGGACCGGTACACCAGAGAACCAAGACCACGTCACAAAAAGAGCATTATGCAGTAACACCCAAACACAAAGGAAAGTTGACCTTTTCCCGCCACTCGTGAGCTCCATTTAAATGGAAATGGTCAACTCTGTCAGTCACACTAGAAAGGGAAACAAATCAATTGATTCTGGGATAATTCCCGCGCCTAAACGAAGCCACCATCAACGTCTAATCAGTATCCCTTTGATTGTTAAATTGATTGACTAAGTTAATGGAATAGACAGCAAGAAAGGGGACCTATAAATATTACAGAACCGGAGAAGAGTTTTTTGGTGACTTATTGACTATCACGAATTCATTATCACCTATTGTGTCAAAGACACCATTATACTATCATTGTACTACTCACTTGTATGTTATTTTTTGTTTATCAATGGATAGAATCATCCCTCTGTTTTCCTTTTTGATACATATACACATCTATCCCTATCTCTAATTAATTTTGCATTTATTTTATCTTTACTAGGAAAGTATTGGTAGCAGTCGTGATATCCCTCCATTGTGACCTACCAAGGTCGCGGTTTAACAGTTGTTAATTGGAAATCCATCCCCTAACATTTTTCGGTTAACAATTAGAATTTTTTTTTTATATAAAAAGAAATTAATAAAAAAGAAAAAGAAAAAAAATAGTTATAAATCTCTACCATCTATCTTTGAGATGGACGATAAATATTTATATATTAAAAAAAAAAAACTCTTTAACTTTTTCTTTTTTATAAAAGAAACTGACATTTAGATCTCCACTAATGGGGAGGCTCTAGCCTCCCATGTTTTGTGAAAGTAGAATGTTTTTATAAATTGGAGAGGTTGGAGGCTCCCCACCGCCGATTGGGGGACGCCCGAGCCTCTCCTAGTGGAGATCTAGATGACTCTTATGGTGATCCATCTAGATCTATGTGATGAATGGTTGAGATTTATCTTCTTTTATTATTATTATTTTATTTTCAATTTCTGATTTTATATAAATAAGGGTAATCAAATTTGGTCCAATTTTAATAGTAGGGGGCATGAGTATCAAGTTTTGAAACAGTTATTTTTTAGTGTAATTTGAAAAACCTCAGGTAGGTAGCAAGTAATACTTCATAAATAAATAAAACAGGGAGGAGCAGGAGCCCAAGAACTATATGGTAGTAGCTTCTCCTTTGTTGTTCATCAAAATTCGCACTCCAATTTCGATTGAATTTGTAGAGATTTGTCGTCGAAATGCTCGGTGGATTGTACGGGGACCTCCCTCCACCTTCCGATGATGACAAGCCCACCACCTCTTCCTCCGTATGGTCTAGCAGCGCCAAGATGGCGCCACCCACTCTCCGCAAACCCCCTTCCATGTTCGCGCCGCCTCAGACCATCCTCAAACCCCAATCCAAACCCAAAACCCTCAATTCCTCTTCTAAAATCCTCGTTTCGTCTTCTCCCGCAGTGACGCCGTCCCCCGATGACGTGGCGCCGCAGCAACCGGCGCTGGTCGGTGTCACTTCCTCGGTGGTCGAAGAGTACGATCCCGCCAGGCCAAACGACTACGAGGAGTACAGGAGGGAGAGGAAGAGGAAGGTAATGGAGGCCGAAATGCGGAGAGAGTTGGAGAGGAGGCGGCAGGAGGAGGAAGAAAGGGAGAGGAGAGAGAGAGAAGAGAGAGAACGAGAGCGCGAGAATGTCTCTGCTTCGAGGATTAATATATCCGGTGAGGAGGCCTGGAAGAGACGCGCAGCGATGAGCGGTGGAGGAGGAGTGCCGAGGTCTCCTTCTCCTCCGCCAATTACGGAGGCAGGAGGAGGGTTTACAATAGGGAAATCGGAGACGAGCGGGTTGGGATTGGGAGCGGGTGGGCAGATGACTGCCGCGCAGAGGATGATGGCGAAGATGGGTTGGAAAGAGGGCCAAGGGCTCGGAAAGCAGGAGCAGGGGATCACCACGCCTTTGATGGCTAAGAAGACTGATAGGAGAGCTGGTGTCATTGTCAATGCCAGCGAGACCAAATCCGATAAGAAGGTCAAGAGTGTCAACTTCAATGGGGCACCTACCCGTGTTTTGCTGCTTAGAAACATGGTATCGATCATGTCTAATTCTTTGTTGCAATTTATTTCATTGATGGTTGTTTATGAGTTAATAATGACCTTGATACTAATGCTATTACTGGCAAAACAAACCCACTGAAGTGAAACAAACACTAAATGAGACATTTCTATATGTTAGCTCCTACTAGTTCAAACACCAACTGAGACTAACTGGGTGGTTGTTTAATGTTTTGTAACACCTCTGTGAAATTTTGTTATTGTTGAAGTTGTTAAGAAGCATGATCCAAGTAGGAACACATTAGGAGCATATATGATTGAAGAAAGTAAATCCTACCAATCCAAAAGTGGATATTAGCTTGATGAATATATGGAATCTTAAAAACTATTTAGAATTGGTGAGTAACAAATGGCAAAGAGATTAATATCATAAAAACTTCTTATGTAATTATAGGAATTGGCATTATAATTGGAGGTTCAGAGTTTGTGGATAGATTTTGATACTTTGACATGCCTCTTGAAAGAATATCATCTTCGAAGTCATGAATCTCTTTAGTTAAGACTCAAATTTTCCTCGTGTGCATGTGTATCACAACTCATGTATTGGTTTCTTAGGGTATTAGTAGTTTTGCAGCTCAATTTGGATATAAAATGTTGACAAGAATTTGAAGTATGATGATAGGAAAGCATGCCTTTGAAATTCCTTTTGGTGTCTCGGTTAGCTATGACTAATTTGATGTCCTTGTAGAGTTGAACTTGGGCTGGTATTCTTCAACCCAGCTAAAGCGCACCTTAAGACCCAATGCTTCAGGAGTATATTTTCTCATCTAGCAATTAAAGGAGGAGGCTTATGGTTGGCCATACTTCAGGTTTATATTCATAAAATTTTAAAAGTTGTCTGAATTTATCTTGGTGAGAGTTAAATGTGAACTTATCTTGGTGAGAGTTGAATGAAACTACGATTCATTTTATATTTAGTATTTACACCTTTATATAGGTGTGATAAAACTTAGGGTTAGTAATAAGTACTTACTATTTGCTAATGAATAGCTTTACTGGCTTTATTGGGCTGAACTGGGTATCTAAACTCTTTCTTTTTCATTTGGCCAAGCTTAGCTTGACAATATTAGCTTACAAGGGGCGATCAGGGTTTGAACTTGATTGTTGATTCCAGATGGTGGTCTCTCCAGGCTTCTAGTTTACTAGAGAGATGGAATAGAAATAGTTTTGACGATTGCATAACTGATTATGCATGGCACTAAAGTTATCTTAAATTAGCAACATTGAAGTTTTTAGCTTCTTTGTTTATCTCCTTGCTTTTGATATTGTTTTAAATGGTGGCATGCTGGTTGCCATATTTCTTTCCTTTCCTTATCCTCTTGATGCATCTCTACTTCCATATCAGAATATTTATCCTCATTTATTTAAAGAATCTGTGGTTTTGAGCAATTAATAAGTACTCTGATATCCTTTTTATTATTTGGAAGGGCATAAGTGGACAAGGACTAAATATGTAGTAAACCTGTAGGTAAATGCTAGATTGAGCATCCTCCCATTTAAATTACTGTTTGAGGTTTGTCAATTTAGACATGCATATAATGAAGTTTAAATACTGATACATTTCCAGAAGTATAATTAGGAGGCAGCATTTACTGGATAGTGCTGTTGTTTTGTCCGAGTCTATTTTTGGTTCTTGACTCCTGTATGTTATATATGTTTGTTTATTCTTCTGTTGAGTAGTTTTCATACTCTTTAAGGGAGGAGTTAGCCTCCTATTCTACATTGTGAGCTTTTTTCATCTTAGCTAGGTTTTCGGGATAACGTATTCCCCATTTGTATCTTCTTCTTCTTTTTCTCACTTCATACAAAGTTTCTATTTCTATCAGAAAACAAAACATATCCTGAACAGTTTAATAGATTAGCAAGGTAAGACCAGTGTCTCTATTGAGTGGGACAGGATTATGCTTATTCATAGCTCTTTTAGTAAACCTTTTTATATAAAATCAATCTATTGTTTTCTTGAAAAATGTGTTCTTAAATTATGATTTTAAGATGTTATAAACAGCCTGAAAAATGAAAAAAAAGATTTTATAAATAATCTAGCATGCCATTCTATAGTTTTTGTTTGAACTACATTATGCTTGTTTGTAACAGATCATCGGTATATTCATGATATCATGATAACAATATCATGGTAACCTAGTGACTTTTGCCTGTTTTATGATATGGTTTGATGAATGGTCCAATCTTTTAAGACTGTCATCCATCACAGTAGCTGGTAGCGGACTAGCAGCCACTGCTGAAGTTGCTTTCATTTCCTAAATTGGGTTTTGTTGGTCTTTTTGTACTAAACAACAAGGTTCATGATTTGCAAAATTGATTATTTATTGTTGCAAGTCTATTAATCCCTATAAGCTGGAATAATGTTCACTAAACTGGAACTTTAATCCTTAATGACAGACATCTTTTCAAAGAATCTGTACTCTTTTAAAAAAGTCATCAAATTGGATTTTCCCTTAGGATTTTGTTTGACTGAAGTGGAGAATCATTTAGTATATTTAATTTGAGGGTGCTCGCTCTTACCTTAATGCAGGTGACTCAATTGTGGTTTACTTTTTCACGCTTAAATCCTTTCGACCCTTTTAAACAAATCATCAAATTGGATTTTCTGTTAGGATTTGCTTTGACTGAAGTGGAGTATCATTTAGGATCCGTGTTTATTTAAATTGAGGGCACTTGTGTAGATTTAATTTGAGGGTGACTTAATTGTGGTCTCCTTTTTCATGCTGAAATCCATTTGGCTTTTTTGAATTTATTTCACTTATAGCACAATTGAATTGGTATTCTCTCATGCTCATAGCACAATTGAATTAGTATCTGCTCATAGCACAATTGAATTGGTATTTTTATTTTTATTTTTTATAGTTATATCAGTTATATTAAAATAAGAAAAAAGGGGGTGTCTCTAGTTTCCTGTATTAGTTTATGCCCTCAGATGTCAGTTTTTTTAGAAAAGCACACTGCCATATTTGACCTAATGTAATTTCATTTTACTGGTTGTTTCTGTTTTACCTTTTTTCTCTGTTTCTCTTCAATTGTTTGATGTCCAGTAATTGATCAACTTGGTGGAAATTGCAATCTGTATTAGATCTACATGAACGTATATTATTGTCATGCTTATTGCCTGTGATGCCTTGTTGGGAGACAATGGACATTGAAGCTTACCATTGTGCTCTAATCATATAGGTTGGTCCTGGTGAGGTAGATGATGAACTAGAAGAGGAAGTTGGGTCTGAGTGTTCCAAGTATGGCATAGTTACCCGTGTTCTCATATTTGAGATAACAGAACCAAATTTCCCAGCTGAAGAAGCAGTGAGAATCTTTGTGCAGTTTGAGAGATCAGAACAAACAACAAAAGCATTTGTTGACCTTGATGGCCGGTTCTTTGGTGGTCGGGTGGTTCGCGCCGCATTTTACAGTGAAGAAAAGTTCAGCAAAAACGAGTTGGCTCCGATGCCAGGGGAAATTCCTGGTTTCACTTGAAGTTACAGAAAGTTCTGTAAGCAAGGTAAATCTCCCTCAATTTGGGTTGATGATAAAGTTAAGAAAACTAAGTTAGTGTTGTCACAGTTGTAAGTAGCATTGGGACGTGGAGTAGCTTTTTCATTCTTGTGTGTTGGCTAAGATCATGCTTGTAACGAAAACTATGGACATCTAGGGGATTTTCCGACAATTTTTCATCAAACTTTAACAGTTAACCTGCTTATGATTCAATTTTGTTGTTTTCAATTTGGGTTCTGATTGGCCAGTATATTATCCGTTTGCTTTCATTTCTAGGAAGTCTGAGAATGTTGGGGCTAAATTGCTATAATCTTTTAGCAGAGGCTTTGAAGAATTTTCCCCTGTTGAATACTTGAACAGATGCATTTTCCTGTGATTTCTAAAATTGAAGTCATTCATAGTTGCATTATTCAACAAATAAACAGGAGACAGAAAATATAGTTGTTAGTATATTGGGGAGAAATCTCTACAAAATGGGTTCATCACTGAGATCACCCAACAATCCCACATATTAAAAAGTTGACATACTATATCCTCCTTCATATATGTATATTTAGTTGGTAATTAGAGCTAATAAAACTAAAGTGGACGGCGCAGAGGTGAGGCTGCAGGGGTGTTCTGGTTGGATGCCCTCATTTCCCGCAAGTAAAACTGCTGCTGTGCGGAAGTTGTCGTTGTTGTGGTGGTTGTGGGGTGGGGGCAAGGACCACTTGGAAGTCCGCCGTATAAGTAGAGTGCAAGTGGATTGTCAGCGGAGAAACTGGGAGAGGTAGTGGTGGTGGAGCCACCAGTGATGTTAATGCCACTGATGTTGGGATCTCCTCCGTGTGAGACACTCACACAGCGTGGGGATGCAGTGGTCGAGCAATCTCCACCACCCATCACGATGCTGCTGCTTGTAGTAGGAGTTGCGACGCCGCACACAGGGCAAGGATTCATCGACTTCAAACCATAATATATAAGACACAAAAATAATGCAGTCAGATATTATTTGATTAATGAGAAAATGCTTAAATAAAAAACACAAAGTTGGACTACTTTCACTTCCTCAAAAACCAAACATAAGAACATGAAAACACATTATTAGTCCAACAGAGACCTAGATAGGTAAGTGAAACTCTGTTTGATTACTAAGAAACAGCAGTTTTTAGATAAACCCAAGAAGAAAGAACAAAAGTAAAAGCTGAATCTTCTGTGCCCAAAACAACAAAAAGTGACAAAAAGTGGCAAAAAGTGGCAAGTTTCCATCTTTTTCCGAAACCCAAATTGGTATATTTTCTTTGATTTTCCTAGAAACAAATCAACATATATGAAACACTCGAAAAGAAAAGAAAAGATGAGTAGGGCTTACAAGAGTGGCTCGGTAGGTGGTACCATCAGGTTCGATGACCCAACCAGCCTCCCTAGCAAGTTCACGGAGGACTTCATTGATATCAGCTCTTGGAGAGAGATGGTAACCTCCCCATTTTCTAAGACCATGAAAAATCTTGGTGGTGATTGCCCTTCTCTGTCTCTCTCTCAACTTGGTCCTCTCTTTGTCATTCTCACTCCTCACTCCTCCTCCGCTTGATGACGACCTCCCCACCGCCGCCGTTACACCTTCCTTCATCTCTCTGTCTCTGTCTCTGTCTCTGTTTGTGACTTGTTAGAGAAGTGTACTTGTGGGGTATGTGTAGGTTTTTTATGCTTGTTTTGCATGATGTATGTAGATAGAGAAGGTATTTGGGGGTGAGAAAAGTGTGTCAGTGTGTGTAGAGACTGCCAGACTGGAGAGAGAGAGAGAGATGTTGTGAATTGTTGAATTGTGATGATGTGATGATCAGGTCTGACACGCTATGAATCTGATCATTGATGATTGATCGGACAGCTGATGATGAGTTGAGGTGTGTTTTCTAATTTTCTTTATTATTCTGATTTTTCAACTACTTCATCTTGCACTCATTGTCCTATTTGTCATTAGGAAGGAAACTATATTTTGGTTAGGGGTAATTAGGGATCACAATTGAGATTTCAATTAATTCATTGCTCGACTTCAATACTAACATATTGGCAAGACGGGTTAGCCCGGTGGTTAAGTCTCTCTTACTCACACCATGAGATTGTGGGTTCGAGTCTCTCTTCCATCCCATAATAACCCTGAATTAATGTAATATTTCAATATATATACAATAACATATTAAGTTAAAACTTGAATAAAGAATGATGTTGAATCTGAGGATAGTCATTTTTTTCTTGTTATTATATTATTTTTTCTGTTTTTTTTTTTTAATGAAATAAATCTCATAGTCATAGATATGGTGAAGATCCATCTCTTTATATATATATTTTTTGTATTTCTCCCAATTTTGGTTTTTAATATAAAAAAATTAATTTCAGTTTGTTTTTAAATAATTTTTATTTATTTTTCTATAATCCAATTTTTTTATAAATATTTGGAGGGTAGAACAGTAATTTTCTAGTTAATGAAAAGCATAATTGTCTTTTGCATCAAAATTTTAACATAAGTTGAAGGTAGGTGGTGGGATAAAGAGGAATATGACAAACTAGGACGGATTTTGATCATCAATGAAAATACATGGAGAAAACGGAGAAAATGGGAAACTAAAAGGACAAAAAGGGTTGAGAATGTGAGATTTTAATGTTACAATTTATTATTTTTTTTAATTTTTATTTTTTATTATTATTAGATTTGGATCCCTTTCTCACCTTTTAATATCCTTGTTAAAATCAATGATTTAAATTAATTATATCTTTTTGTAGTGTAAAGACATACAAATTAATGGAAATAATCTAGATCATTGATTTGTTATATTAGACACGTGATAAAAGATTATAAAGGTTAGGATAATGTGGGGACACTCAAGGTGAAGAGACGATCTATGTCCATCATTATTAGGGGAATTATCATTTAGGTCTTTATGTTTTTTTTTTTTGAATTATCTGTTTTTTAATTGCTTGTCCATTTTTCACTGGTTTGATCCCAATGTTTTAAAAAACACATCGATTTGGTCAGTATAACCAAATTTTTGATGGTCAACGGTCACAAAAAACGTTGAATGACTATTTTACACATAGACATTTATTTTCTTATAAAAAAAAATAATAATAAATTTTACAAAAAAAAACAAAAAGAAAAACAAAAATAGAGAAAATAAAATGAATAAAAATCATTTTTAGTTTTAAAATTTAACATTTAATCTTAATTTTTTTAAAAGAGAAATAAAAAAACTGTAGTCTGAAAATCATTATTTCAAAAAATATATATTATTATTTTAATTAAAAATTGTTATTTAGAAAAAAAAAATTAAAAAAGTTTGAAGAGATCTTGAAATATCAGAATATCTTCAAACAATTTTTTTTTTTTTAAACAAAACAAATTTTTTTTAAAAAAGTTAGAATTTTTTTTTTTTAAAACAAAACAAATTTTTTTAAAAAAAAAGTTAGAAGAGAGCTGGATTTTCCGATCTCTTTAAATTTATTAAAAAAAAAAACTTTTGAAGAGATCTGGAAATCCAGATCCAGATCTCTTTGAGCCTCCATCACTAGAGGATCCATCCAATGAAAAATAGACAAGCAGTTAAAAAATAGGTAATTCAAAAAAAAAAAAACATAGGGACCTAAATGATAATTCTCCTTATTATTATTATTATTATTATTATTATTATTATTATTATTATTATTATTGACGGGATAATGTTGTTAATATGAAAGTTAAATTGTTAATAACAATATTTTTAAAAAAATTTAGTGTACATCTATAAATTACAAAAATAACCCTATTACTTAGCTTTTAAAAAAAATTGCAAAAAACTCGAAATTTGAAGAAAAAATGTAAAATGTTGACAATAAAGTGAAATGTTGCAAAAAACGTGAAATGTTTACATTTTTTTAACGTGAAATCTAGAAAGAAAAGAAAAAAAACATGAAATCTTTGGTAAAAAAAAAAACTGGAAATGTCAACATTTTTTTGAAGGTAAAATTACTGAAATAACTCCTATAAAATCATGTTTTTAACTTTTTATGTAGTAATATAATCAAAACCTCTCTTGGGGGGAGGTTTCGATAATTTTTCCTTCATCACTTAGAGTTATTTTTTTTTCTTCGTTGAATAGCCTTGTTAATATGAAAGTTAAATTGTTAATAACAATATTTTAAAAAAAATTTAGTGTACATCTATAAATTACAAAAATAACCCTATTACTTAGCTTTTAAAAAAAATTGCAAAAAACTTGAAATTTGAAGAAAAAATGTAAAATGTTGACAATAAAGTGAAATGTTGCAAAAAACGTGAAATGTTTACATTTTTTTAACGTGAAATCTAGAAAGAAAAGAAAAAAAACATGAAATCTTTGGTAAAAAAAAAAACTGGAAATGTCAACATTTTTTTGAAGGTAAAATTACTGAAATAACTCCTATAAAATCATGTTTTTAACTTTTTATGTAGTAATATAATCAAAACCTCTCTTGGGGGGAGGTTTCGATAATTTTTCCTTCATCACTTAGAGTTATTTTTTTTTCTTCGTTGAATAGCCTTGCCAACGAGGAAAAGCCCCGACAGTGTTGTCGCCACGTCATCGCCTAGTTGCACGATGCCCAGACAAGTTCACCTAGTTTGCGAAGCCAAGCGACTTCGCATGGTTCACGAAGCTAGGTGACTTCGCCTAGTTCGCACAACCCACTCATCACACCGACATGGATGCATGGGCTTGGTGGCACCTTCATCGGGCAGTGCACGCCCAAGCAATACCGTTCAATGAAGGGTTTGATGGTAAAAAGATGAGAGAAGAGAGAGAGGAGAGGAGAGAGAGTTTGGAGATGATTTTTATATAAGGGTATTCAAATAATTTTTCAAAAATATGATTATTAGCAATTAAACTTTTGTATATGGTTAAAAATGAAAGTTTATGGTGCGTTGTGTAAGTGTTTTTCATTTTTGTTTTTCGAAAATAAAAATGAAAAAGAAAATAGTTTTTTTTTTTTTTGTTTTTTGTTTTTTGTTTTTTTTGTTTCAGTTTCTAAATCCAAAAATGTATCTGGTAGCATATACTGAAAACTTTATTATGAAAATGAAAACGAAAAAGAAAAAAACTAATCTGGTAGTTAATCGAAAAATATCAAAAATTGTTTACTTGTACCTATGAAAATTTATTCCATTTCTTTCTCCTTCTAAAATCTTCTCTTTATCAATCTATCTGTTGATTCCCTTTTTTCTTTTCTTTTCTTTTCCCGTTTATATTTTTTACAACGCACAAACAATCCAATTATTTGTTGCTGTTTTTTCCCCTTTATTTTCCCTATAAAACAAGATAAACACCAATTTGATTTTTCGAAATCAATCGTTTGCCGACTCTTTATGAAGATTTTCTCATCTGAGTAATCATAAATTTTGGTTTTTGTTTTAGTTTGGGAGTTTGTTTTGATCAACAAGTGGGAAGGTTTTTTTTTTTTTTTTTTTTTTTTTTAATATTTATTTATTATTATTATTATTATTTATGGGAAATACATGAAGCAGCAGAAGGCAACACCATGAGACCTACCCAAATCAACCGCCACCCTCACGGCCTTTGCAGTAGCATCAAATGAACCAAGTCCAGTACGTTACAATCTTTCAAAAGGAAAAAAGTAATTAAAAAAAAAAAAAAAAACTCAACGTAGTAGCCGATTTGCTCTTGGAGGAGCATATTAGTGGCTCCAACACTTGAGGAGGTGAGATTCTCTTCCAGTGAAGTTGATCTGGCCAGATCGATGTCGCCGGAGGAGGATCTCCAGCGTCGGCTCATGGAGAAGAAGAGTCGATCCTCCATTTTTTTTTTTTTTTAAATCTTAACACTGATTTTGTTTTTGTTTTTTTGAAAACGAAATAAAAAACAGCTAACAAACATGAATTCAAAATTGTTTCGAATATGAAAAACAAAAATTGGCTGAAAAACAGCCACCGAATAGGCTCTTAATGTTTTGAGAGGTCACTTTTCATTTTCTCACTTTAGAATACATAAATTGTTAAAAGGTTGTATGGCGCTATTTATTCTTAAAATTTGTGTTTGTTGATTTGTTTTTTTTTTTTTTTTTTTTGTTTCAACTAATATTAGTTAAAGATAAAATTCCAATTAATGATAAATCTTTTTTAAAAAAATGCACTGATGTACCATAAGATATGATGTAATTGCACTAAGTAATTGAAAATCATTTAATTGCACAAAAAATCATTGACTAACGGTTGACCATTAGTTAATCATGGCGGAAAAGTAATATTGCACTTGGAGACCAGGTGTGATCACGCACTTGATCCACCGGCTATGGAGTTTTTAATTTTTAAAGTTTTTTTTTTTTTTTCTGTAAATGTTTGATTCTTTCTTGCAAATTTTATTTTTCCTTCTTGATGTTTGCTTAGGGATATGAAGGTTTGGAAAGATATAAAGGTGAGGGCGTGATTGATTATTTGAAATGGAGGTAGGATCTCAATAAAAAAACATTTGATTGTAAGAAGAAACTCTTTCTTCTTTAAAACATGAGTGTAGTAAGATATTTTTTGGGTAACCCTTAATTCTTTTTCTAGAGGAAAGAAAACTTTTTTAAAAGAAATCAGCAGAAACATTAGTCTGGACGACGGTCCACCAGAATATACTACTCCACATACGGAGGGTAAGATTCCATCCCTAACTGGTCCTCAACCGTAGTCAAGCCAACTTGGAAAGAGTATGAACATCGAAGTTTGCTGTCCTAGGAACATTGCTAACCAAACAACCCTCCATACTGCGAATATGGGTAACCCTTAATTCATGATTTGGAAAATGAATTTATGATCCGAACCCACAATTTAAGTAGCAGATGTGTAACACTAGACAATTTCATTAAATGTGTTATCTGTTTAATATGATTACAAATTTACAAGCCACAGTAGTTAAATGGTATAAATTTGATAATTCCATCTTGTCTGATTGATTGATTTCATTGTTTTCATACCTGTTCTCTGGAGTAGCTATTCAGACCGAACTACAACTACTTGATCTTGTTCAATCTCTTGATACATGTTAAATAAAAAAAGTGTTAACTGAAAATAAACCAACAAATAATTTTATTTGCATTCCTGTTCAATCTATCTTTCAAGTTTCAACCAGAAATGCAATCTCTTTTTCATCCCAGACACAGATGCCTCTCCCTCCTAAAACAAATCCATGACGAATTGATCATCACCCATCAGCAGCCTCAAATCATCATCTCTACTGTGCTAACCTCATTTTCACCCACTTTGATCCCCCAAACCTCTTTCTCTTCAACACCTTGATACGTTGCACTCCACCAAAACACTCACTTGTTGCTATCTACAACTGGGCGCAGAAAAAATCTCATCTTGTGACGATTTCACGTATGTTTTTGTATTGGGAACCTGTGCTAGGCATTGTATAGAAATTTTTTTTTACTCAACTTAAATTCAAAAAAAAAAAAAATCAAATATTGTTTTCCTGTTTTCACAATTTGATCTTCAGAACAATTTTCTTATTATTTCGATTTCCTCACTTTTATTCAATTTTATTTTCATTTAATTACTTTACATTTCTTTTCAATTTCTCATTTCAAATTTTCTAAAGAGAGGTATTCAAAATGGGTTGTATTAAAATAAAATGGATTTTCTTTAGAAATTTAATTTGTTTTAAAATTGAATATTTTTAGAATATAAGTGTCAAAAGATAAAATGGATAATTTTGGAAAAAATGAAGTGTCTTTAGAATTATTATTTAAAAAAAAATTTAAATGTTTAGAATGGATTGTTTTCAGAAATGAATTGTTAAAAGAAAAATATGGAATTGTAAAGAGAAGCTCTTATGAGAAAAAGGGGATGATATTCTACTAGGATAAGGAGACTCGACGAATGGGTTTGTGAAAGTAATCTATGGAGACCAAGCGCGAGTCGGATTGGTTCGGATTTCAGCCAAAACAATCCATGACTTGCATATACTCATTTTTAATTTTTTTTTTTTTTTTTTTTTTTTTTTTTTTAAATCAGAGCAAAACAAGTTGACCTGAACTAGTCTTTTATGGTTCGATTTAATATGGCTTTGGACCTATCTTCAACAACTACAAATATTAAAAAAGATATACATTTTTTTTTTTTTTTACAATATCTATTAATCCATGATCAGATTTTTTTTGAAAGCTTTCAAGTAGGATTCGAGTCTCCGACCTGAAAGTCATTCGTCTAAATCTCAAACTTGTCTATCTACCAGTTAAGTTATGCCCCTGTTGGCTAAAAATATGTACATTTAACTTAATAAGATAAACAGAACGGTCCATAGTGCCTTCCATTATAATTCAAAATATAATCCTTAATACACATAATAATAACAATTATAATTGTATGGCCAACATGGACGTAACTCAGTTGGTAGATGAACGAGCTTGGGATTTGGGTAAATGACTCTCATGTCAGTGGCTTAAATCCTACCAATGGCGAAAGTTTTCAAAAAAATACCTGATCCCGGATTAATAATATTGTCAAAATAATCATTATTATTATTATTATAATTGAATGTCAATATCATGGTCCAAATTGAAATTCATTTTTGTTCTTCCATTTCCAAAACAATAGTCATTCTTTCACTGTTTGTAATATATATATATATATATATATATATATTTATATATATAGTAATTCTTTCACTTCGACAGGAACATAAAATTGGAGGAAAAAAACGAAGTCCAAATTATTGAAGTTCCTTTTTGTTCTTGCATCTCCAAAACAATAGTCATTCTTCTGCCTCAACAACAACATAAAACTTGAGAAAAAAAAGAAGGAAAAAAAAAAAAAAGAATCAAATGTTTAAGACTTAAAAATGAAATAACAAGTAAAACACATACGGTATTAAGAAGGCTCAAACCCTTAACCTCATGACAGTAGGTTTGCTACAATACTCATGACGGTATCCAGCTCAGCAAAATCTCACGTGACTCTTAATACAATCAACCGTTGTCACTCACTGCAACAAAATTAATTTTTTGATTGAATTTAATTTGTTTGATTCGTATACACAACTGGGTATATGGTTATGGATGACATTGGATTCATATTTCATTTTTCACATCCGACAATAAATTTTGAATCTTTTTTCTCTTTTTTATATTATATATGTAACATTAGCTGCCGACATTATATGATTAAACGGATATATTCTAAACTTTCTTTTAAGATATAGATTGAACGATATTATTATTAATGAACCGTAGTGTGATACAAAGGTGAACAATTCATAATGATATTTCATTTTTCACATCCCACAATAAATTTTAAATCTTTTTTCTCTTTTTTACATTATATATATGTAACATTAGATGCTGACATTATATGGTTAATTAAACGGATATATTCTAAACTTTCTCGTAAAATATAGATTGAATGATAATATTATTAATGAACCATGGTGTGATACAAAGTTGAACAATTCCTAATGATATTTCATTTTTCACATCCCACAATAAATTTTGAATCTTTTTTCTCCTTTTTATATCATATATAACATTAGATGCTGACATTATATGGTTAAACGGATATATTCTAAACTTTCTCGTAAGACATAGATTGAACGATAATATTATTAATGAACCGTGGTGTGATACAAAGGCGAACAATTCATAATGATATTTCATTTTTCACATCCCACAATATATTTTGAATCTTTTTTCTCCTTTTTATATTATATATAACATTAGATGCTGACATTATATGGTTAAATGGATATATTCTAAACTTTCTCGTAAGATATAGATTGAATGATAATATTATTAATGAAACGTGGTGTGATACAAAGACGAACAATTCATAATGATCACATATACACGATTATTGATGAACTGTTATTCCAGGGATCCATTTAGTCACACATACATTGTCACACACGTTGTCTTGATTGTTGAAACATAATCAGTTTCTGCCTTGACGACAGTGATTAATACTAGAGCAGCCGCGACTGTATTCATTAGCTTGTTGAAGAGGAGCTTGCATGTTCTGAACACTGCACCCTGGTGCCGAATTACCGGACAGTTTGCATGGGTCAGGAACAGCTGGGTCTATGTTTCTGGCTGCACCAACTTGGACTTGGTTTGCCACCACCAAGATAACCAAAGCTAAACACCATATCCACGACTTCATCTTCGATAGACTCATTTTGTTCTCTTTCTATTCTTCTTTTCAATCTTTTGTTGTGTTGATTGTGTTGTCTTCTGTGAGAGCTTCAGTGTTGGGAGTGTTATATATAGAGAGCTTTCAATATGTTGGGAATTAGCTTTAACGGAAGATGGTTACAACGTTTTTGCAATTGATATTGGTACATGTTTTTTAGCATAATTTGGTTATATATGTTTGGGAAATTGTATATATAGTCGATATTGTTACATAATAGTGTCCATTAGTTAGATTTTAACAAAATAATATATTTATTTAGCATACAAATTCGGCAATTCATCAACCTGATTGAATTAGAAACTTCTAAGGTGTTTTTTTTTTTTTTTTTAAAGATTAGTAAATACTATATATATATATATATTTGGTTTGGTTTTTCACAAGGAAAAATAACCGTTCATGACTCGTATAACCTCGGTTTTAATTTTTTAAATCGGATTGATTTGTCTTAATATTAACAGGGTTATCCGACTCGAACACATATTTTAGATTCAGTTCGGTTTATCTTGGATCATAAAACCATACCCACCCCTAGTGACAACCTCAGGCCACCTTCACCTCCATGTAGGTGGCCTAAAATTTCTTTTTCTTATGTTTTCTTCTTTTGCATTGGATTTTGTTTTTTTATTTGATTTCTTTTCGATTGTCCTCGTTTTTTTTTTCTTGATTTCTCTTCGATTGTTTTTCAATTATTCTTATTTTTCTAATAAGATGAGATTGATCCGATGGTATATTACTCACACTTATCATGAGGTTGTAGATTCGAGTCCTCCCCCTAAATAAACCAGAATTTCTGTAATACTTCAAAAAAAACAAAATCTGATTTTTCTATTTTCTTTTTTTTATTTATTAACCAATATATTTTATATAATTTATCTCAATGGTAAAATTTCCTTTCCCTTGGCCGATATTCACAAACAAAGGTTCCTAGTGGAACTTTGAGCAATTAAACGATATTTAGTTGCAGAGTGCTATCACACTATATGTTAGGGTTGATAATGCAATTATGCTTTTTATTTTATTTTTTATTTTTAAGTGAAGTATTAAATTATTAATAGATGTTTAGTGAATTCTTAATAGCATCACTCATAAAAAGAGGTATTTGCAAAAATAACCAACTATAACTATTAAAAATTGTTTTTAACCAATATGGATTGTTTTTCATGTATTTAATCCTATAAAATGTTTAATGTTAAAGGAACACCCATGTGAAAAAAGTCAAAAACATCAGCCTCCCACCCACCTTAACCTCAATGTGAAACTCCCAGCCTTAGAGAGAGAAGAGAAGGGAGAGATGCTAGTGATGGGAATAAGTGATCGGTGTCGAAGAAGAAGAAGATTTGTTTCAGCAGAAGATGAGAGAGAAAGAGAAAGAGAAAGGGATAGAAGATGCAAAATCGAGGGCAGAGAAGAAGAAGGAACATCAGAGAAGAGGAATCGCCACCGGAGTGGAGTTGGAGAGAGAGAATAGAGAGAGAAAAAAAAAGGTTGGCCTTATTTCAAGCCCAATGTGAAATAAGTAAGTGGAATAGACCTTATTAAAAAAAGTCTAGCCTAACGTGAAAATAGGGGATACAATAATTTCTTTCATATCAAGGGTATTAATGTAATTATTTGGTTATGGGGTGAAATAAAATTTTCACGAGGTTAAAACCGTGAGAAACATATACTTGGTTTAAAACAATAATTAATAATTGTTTAAGATTATTTTTGACAATATCCTCTCTAAAATAATTGTAATTTGGTACAAAAACCCCACAACTATGTTACTTTAACATAGTTACACTAACACCGTTCAATATGGTTGGTGGTAAAAAATATTCATTCAGTTTAATAATGTTTCAAAAGACCATAGTCGCATAGAAGGGATTAGGTAATTTAGCTATCCATTAATACTATTGCGACAATTGATAACCATTGGATGATAATTGAATATACATTTAACTAGACAAAATTATATTATTTCTAGTATTTACATTGGAAAATTATCGAATTGTATACATGTTTTTTTTTTTTTTTTTTTTTTTTTTTTTGAAATGGTAGACTTTATTAAAAACGAGCACAGAGGCAGAAAACACAAAAGTCGAAACAAGCGACAACATAGCAAAGGAAGCAACAAAACAAAACATTAAGAAACAGAGCAGACCACCCTAAAAGAGCACAACAGCGCCAAGCACACCAGAAAAACAACCAGCACAACATCACAAAAAACAATCACACGCTACCCCATTGAATAAAATCACCCTTTTCCTCCCTCGACGCCCTTTTCTCCAAATTATCAGCAAACGAATTCGAAGATCTCAAACTGAAATGAACATACAACCAACCATGGTTCAACAACAAAACCCGAATGTCATAAACCAACTAAACATGGGCAAGGCTCCTAAAGACTCAGAATTGATCCGTGAGACCCCCACATTAGAATCACTAACAATGACAATAGAAAGACCCTGCAGAGTCGGAGTAAACGCACAAAGGAAACAGACTTTTTCAATGGTCAGCAATTCAGAAAAGATAGAATCATGGCACCCAACTGAAACAAAGAAAAAACACAGAATCATTCCTCTATTGTCCCTCAAAACTCCACCAATCCCAGCCAGCCCAGGATTGCCTCTGGCCTAGCTGTCGATATAAATTTGAAGGTCTCCACACCAAGGGGAATCCAAGCTTCAAACTGACGCTTCTTCAACTTTACCGGGTCTTGGCAATGGTCGTTGACACTTTGAAGAAGAGAGGTGATATGATCCGTAGACCTATAGCCATTGTGTTTGAACCACTAAGCCACATGGAATTGAATGAAGTCTTCAACTAGGGAAAATATGGCATCATCGTCATTGAAGACCTTGCGATTTCTGAACTCCTAAATGGTCAAAACCGTTGCGAAGAAGAATGTGATCCAAGCTCTCCTACTGCGACACAAAGGACTGAAACTTGGCCAACTCACAGCCCATTCCTCAATCGACTTAGGAACATAACCCTTGATACTCCATCATCCCATACCTGACCCCCATAAACCCCACACCCATCTTCAATGGAGAAAAAGATGATTTACCGTCTCTTCCTCCTCATTGCAAAGTGGACAAATTAAGTTCAGGTCAGCAGTCATCCCAAACCTATTAATCACATTTTTAACCATAACTCTACCTTGCAAGAGATGCCACACAAACAATTCCACCTTAGGGGGACACAACCCTTGCCAACAAATTTTACAAAGGCTAGACTTGTTAGCCACCCTCTCCTCCCAAGCTCTTCTAAAAGAGTTATTTCCAATAGAATTATTTCCAAAAAAAAATATTTAAAATTATTATATTACTCATCATAAATTTTTTTACTCAACTTAAAATCCAATAAAGAAAATTAAATATTGTTTTCCTATTGTCAGAGTTTGATCTCCAAAACAGTTTTCTTATTGTTTTGGTTTATTCACTTTTGTTTGGTTTTATTCTCTATTTTATTTTCATTTGATTACTTCATATCTCTTTTTTGTTTCTCGTTTCAAATTTTCTTAAAAAAAGTATTCAAAATGAGTATTATTAAAATAAAATGGATTGCCTTTCAAAAAAAAAAAAAATCAATGGAGTGTCTTTAGAATAGGAGTGTCAAACGATGAAAGGGATCACTTTTGTTGAGTTTTATTCTCTTCTTTATTTTTATTTGATTACTTTACATCTCTTTCCCGTTTTCCGCTTCAAATTTTTTAAAGAGAGGTATTTAAAATTAGTAATATTAAAATAAAATGGATTGTCTTTCAAAATTTATTTATTTATTTATTTATTTATTTTTTTTTTTTATAAACGAAGTGTCTTTAGAATAGGAGTGTCAACAGATAAAAAGAATCATTTCTAAAAAAGAAAAGTGTTTTTAGAATTTTTTTTTAAATTTAAATTTTTAGAATAAAATGTTTTAGAATTGAAGTGTAAAAAAAAAACATTTGATTATAAGAAAAAGCTTTCTCTTCGTTAAAACATGAGTGTAGTAAGATTTTGGGTGACCCTTAATACTTTTTCTTTATTATTTTTACTGGAGGAAAGAAAACTTTTGTAAAAGAAACCAGCAAAAACATTAATTTGGACGGTCCTCCAGAACATACAACTCCTCACATGGAGGGTAAGATTTCATCCAAAACTGGTCCTCAACCGTAGTCAAGGCCAACTTGTACAGAGTATGAACAGCGAAGTTTGCTGTCCTAGGAATATAACTAACCGAACAACCCTCCATACGGCGAATATGGGTAACCCTTAATTCTTGATTTGGAAAATGAATTTATGATCCGAACCCACAATTTAAGTAGTAGATATGTAACACTAGACAATTTCATTAAATGGTTTTATTTGCATTTTTGTTCAATCTATCTTTCAAGTTTCAACCAGAAATACAGTCTCTTAATCTTCCCAGACACAGATGCCTCTTCCTCCTGAAACAAATCCATGCCCAATTGATCATCACTCGTCAGTAGCCTCAAATCTCCATCTCTACTGTGCTAACCTCATTTTAACCCACTTTAATCCCCCAAACCTCTTTCTCTTCAACACCTTGATACGTTGCACTCCACCAAAACACTCACTTATTGCTTTCTTCAACTGGGTGCAGAAAAAATCTCATCTTGTGACGATTTCACGTTTGTTTTTGTATTGGGGACCTGTTTTAGGCTTTGTTCAGTGTCAACACTGTGGCTTGGTAGACAAATACATGCACGTGTAGTGAGAGTTGGTGTTATGTTTAACGTTTTGGTGTTATGATTCATTGTTAAGGTAGTAACAGGGATGTTGTGTCAGGAAGAAAAGTGTTTGATGAAATGCCAATGAGAATAGTGTTACATGGAATGCAATGATAACTGGGTATTGTTCACAAAGCAAAAAGGCAAAAGATTGTGCCTTTGAAGCGTTGTTGTTGTTTAAGGACATGTTGGTTGATGTTTGTGGAGTGAAACTTTCTGATACCACAATGGTTTGCTTTCTTTCAACTAGTTCTGAATTGGGTGTGCTTGAAAGTGGTGCTTGTGTTCATGGATATATAGAGCAGACAATTTACATGTCTGAGAACTATTTGTTTGTTGGTACTGATCTTGTTGATATGTATTCAAAATGTGGGTGTCTTGTCAGTGCTTTATCAATTTTTCGGTGCATAAGAGACAAGAAAGTATTGACATGGACAGCAATGGTAACTGGTTTAGCCATTCACGGAAAAGGAAAATAAGCAATAAGGTTTTTGGATTTGATAAGGGTTTGTGGTGTCAAGCCTAATGCAGTGACTTTAACTAGCTTGTTTTCAGCTTGTTGCCATGCTGGCCTTGTCGAAGAGGGACTTGGTGTGTTTGACAACATGAAGAGCAATGGGATCTTGAGCCTAATATACAACATTATGGATGCATAGTTGATCTTCTTGGCAGGGCTGGGCACTTAGATGGGTTTTAGAGTCTGATTGTGAAGATTTCGAGAGGAGATATTAGAATTTGATAGACAATGGAGAAGACAATAAATGCTTTATCATCATCCAAATCTAAAAGCAACTTGGTATGCAGTCATTGATTTCGTAGTTTGATCATTACTGTAATGGAGTCTATTTCGCTACTTGATTAGAACAGAATTCTTTGAAGAAAACGAAAGGGATTGAATGCGCTGAGAGGCTCATACATGCAACCAGAACATGATCAAATGTAGTCAACATAAAGAATAGTATATTTTACACACTCTTGAGCTAAAAATAAATGCGGCATTTGAATCAAATCTTCAAGCATTCTTCAATGAAAAACCTTCTTAACATTAGGGTCAAGCTGTTTGTTAATTATGACTCTATGTTGGACTGGGGACCGGAAGGACTTACTCCCCCATGAATCCACTTTTGCTGGTGCTCCAAGCTGCTAGCCAATCTTGTTCCCGGCTACAGCTGTTGCTTCAGAATTCGGCTGCACCTTTTCAGATGAAGAAATGTCTGCCATACCGTTGTTGACTATAGGGTCCAGAGTGGACAGAGGATCGTCTAAGAGGGGTTGAAAAAAGTGATGATTGGGGTCGTCATGTAGAGGAACAGCACCATCCTTCATTGTGTATAGCTCTAGCATTACGACATGGAACATAGGTTTCAACCCAACAATTCTTTTGATAGACTCCTCAGCCATCTTCATCTGGAAAATACAACAAGGACATCGAATGAAATTGCTAGAAAAGTAGGTTTCCGCTGCCTCTTGTACATCAAGATCTCTAATACTCTATATAAAAAATGAGAACGGATGGATCCTTTAATCGTTGGATTTCAATCCTTGGCTTGGTTTGCAAGTCATCAGTTTACCTTGGCGTGTGCCTAGCAAAGGCTAGGTCTCGCCAAGGTAGGCACACTCAACTGTAAGAACAATACCAATGATTAGTGGTGGCCACGGTTCGGTTTTGGTTTAGTTTTGGTTTGAAATCGGCGGTTTCGGTTTTGAGGTCCACTAAAACCGAAACCAAAACCATGGCTCACGGTTTGGAGGCGGTTTGTAACCGTCGGTTTTCCGGTTTCGGTTTCGGTTTAGGACGGTTTCGGTTTCGGTTCGTTTTTGTTTTTATTTTCATTTTTTATTTTTTATTTTTTTTATTTTTCAACTTTTTTTCCAAGTGAGATAAATCATAAAAATTGGTTGTAAATATAAAATCTTGCCAAATAATAATTACAATTGAACAAAGTTTAAAATAAAAAAAAATAATTACAAACATTTTCATTGAAGTATTTAAGTATTTAACAATGTTTAAAAGAAAAAAAATTCACATTTATTAATAAATACAACTTTACAATTTCACAAAAAAAATAAATAAATAAGAGATTGGCCTTGAAGGCTTGAATTCAAAGAAATAATATTACAAAGTAACAAAGTTAAAATTAAAAAAAAAAAAAAAAAAACCGGCCTTACACTTAATTTTTTTCACAATTAAGCTGCCTACGTATCATCCACCAATGTAAAGGAATCAACGGCCATATAGTTCTTTTACCTTTAATTAGTTGCTCAGTGTTGGAGTTTGGAAGTTGGAACGGAATCTAGTCACTTCCTTCCGTACCCGTGGTTTGGTCATCTTCAAAGAAGTCGTTCACTATCTTCGGCTGGAGTTCTTGTTGTCTGTATTTTGCCTTTGTCCAATTATCAACACACGCCTACATTTCAAGTGATTGTGGAGACATAACCGACCATCTTGGTTCCAAAATATTTCCACCTGCACTAAATTCTTGTTCCACAGCAATGGTAGAAACCAGTGTTCCAAGAATTTGTTTGGCAAAAATAGCCAAAATTGGATAATCATGTTGATGAGTCTTCCACCAAACCTGGAGACTAAATTTTTCTTCTAAAAATTCATGAGTGTCTTCTAAATACCGATTAAGCTCAGAGACAGATGAGGATGAAGTTGTTCTTAATTTTTTGGCTCTTTGGGAAAACAATCGATCCCCTAAACCCTTTAATTGAAATTTTACGGAAGTACTAGTACCACCAGATGTGGGTGGGGGTTGTGAAACCGGCAAGTTCAAAGACGGACCATACATTCTAAGATATTCATCGTATAATTCATAAAGTAAAGTCTTAACGGTATCACAATAATGAAGAACATCAATTTCTAATCCTAAACATTTGTAATAATGAGTTAAATAATCCTGTAAACTTTCTAATTTAAAACGTGGATCAAAACACGGTGCAAGCAAATAAATATTTGGAATCTCCCCATAATAATTTAACCATTTTGTTTTCATAGTTGCAACACATGGACTCAATTGAACATCGAATTCACAGTCACTAAATGCACCAGCAATATTAACACTTTGAATAAGAAATAAATGAGTAGTGAGATAGTAAACATCAGATAAAGCATTGGTAGCATCATTGAAAACACGTAGCAATTCAAGAATTTTTATACATGTATTCCAATGGTTCGATTGAAGAGAAATTGAAGGAACGTTATAAGTAATAAAAGAAACTAATAATTCCTTATATTCAACACTTTCATTAAGAGCTTATAAGTAGAATTCCAACGAGCGGTAATATCTCTAAAAAAATTTTTGGGACGCATATTATTCTGAGAGCAATATTTTAACCATTGTTTTTGGATTTTGTTATGCCTCCAAATATAATTAATACTATCTCTAATTGGTATAATAAAAGCAGAAAGCTCTGTTAATCTAGCTTGAACACACAAATTTTAAACATGGCATGCACATCTTTGATGAAATAATTTACCTCCAAAATAGGGATTGCACAAATCTTGTAATATAAGAATAGATGTGGTATTACTTGCAGCATTATCAAAGCCAATAGCAAAAATTTTGTTTAAGATATTATACTCTTGAAAAATGATTTTAAGGAGTTGAAAAATATTTTGAGCTGAATGTGAGTCATCGAAAACACGAAATGCAAGAATTCTTTTTTGCATGTCTCAGTCATTGTCCATATAATGACATGTGACACCCAAATATGAATGACTACCATAATTGTCGCTCCATATGTCGGCACATACGGAAACGCGACCTTGAAATTGATTAAAAAAAAAAAGATTTCATTGAAATTGATAAAAAAAAGATTTAAATATGTTTTTTTCTTTTTTGAAAATGGCATTTAGTGTACCTGTGAGAGTGGATCTAGGAACACGTTGCATTGCATGATTTAATGCATTTTGACAATAATTAACAAAACCTACTTTCTCACCAAAACCAAAAGGTAAGTGTTCTACTGCAACTATTAATGCTAATTTTTCCCTATTGTTTTTAGACGTATAATGAAATAATTGATTACTAGAGGTTGCGTACCTGGCAATTTGGGCTTGGTTATTGGATTTCTCAAATTCGGACGAGTGACTTCTTTTGATATGAGCCTAGTACTTGCCATATCCGAAGGATTTGGCAGTCTTGTATGATTTGGAGCAGTAATTGCACTGTATATGGAAAAATCCATCATCTAACTCTGTTTTCTTCATATGCACTCTGAAGAGGATGGACTTCATCTGCTTTTCTTCACCTTCACCTGCAAAAAAATCATTTGAAGGGGGTGGGGGGTCAAATAGATTTTCCTTAGTATTTGGGGTATTGGGATCGTGGTTGAGCCCGTCAAATTTGGGAATTATTAGAGGGGGATTAGGACTAGAAGGGTGATCAGATCCAAATCGGTTTTGAAGGAACTCGTGGTATGATCGATCGTAATTAACATCACCGCCAACGTGTTCCAACAAGTTTTGCATTGAACCCTTTTCTTTGTTCAAATTTCTTGAACTATCTCCCCCACTAGCCATTGAAAAGTTAATAATACAAAAAATATGGATATATGTAAAGAAAATATTGTTGAAATAATAGTGATAAGCAAGTAAAAAAAAAATAGAAGATTGTAAAAAAAAAAATTGTTGGAATAATAGTGGTAACAATGTAACACTTTCAAAAAAATATAGATGTTTGAAAAAAAATATATTGTTGAAATAATAGTGATTAAAAAAAATATTTTGATAGTAAAAAATAGAAGAAATAAATATTGTTAATCAATTTGATGATTGAAAAAATAGATGATAGTAAAAAATAAAAAATACAAGAAAGAATTTATATGTGAAATGAAAGTTAAATAAAATTGTAGATTGTAGAGAGAATTGAGAATTTGAGATTGAGAGAGATTGAGAGTGGTGTGAAGAATAATGAAGTGTGGAGGGTATTTATAGGATTAGAGAAAGGGGTATGTTTGCAATTAGGAAAAGTTTTGGGCTTAAAATAATAATAATGTGGCTGTTGGCCTTGGGCAGAGGCGATAGCAGTCAGCTGACAGTTGCAGCTGCTAGGTGCCGTTGGCCAACGGCCATCTTTTTTTTTTTTTTCAAAATTTGTGCCACGTGTTATGCAATCATTGGTCTATTTTTTTTTTTCATAAAACCAGCTGTTTAACAATTTCGGTTCAGTTCAACGGTAACTTTTTCAAACGGGCTGCCACGTGTCATCTTTTGATTCGTCCAGAATTAATTAATTAATTAATTATTTTTAAAAAACCGGCGGTTTAACCATGGTTAAAACCGCCGGTTTGAACCGGTTTTTTGACCCCTCAAACCGAAACCGTAACTGGTTCAACCGGTTTCCGACCTGTTTTGTTACGGTTTTTAGCAGTCCGGTTTCGGTTAAATAGCGGGTAAAACCGTCGGTTAAACCGAAACCATGGCCACCTCTACCAATGAATGACTTACCTTTGCTCTCATTGTTTCAACAACAGCTTTTAGAACTCTATTGTTAACAGCTGCTTCATTGTATTTTTGGCTTATGCTGTACTACGCTTCAGTAAAGATGAATTTTCGGCTCTTAATTTAGAAACCTGCAAAAGGCAATGCATAGGAATTCTTTTAAATTTTCTTCGTACTACCGAAAAAATGGAAGCAAAATCAAAAGGGTTGGAGAAAGAACCACACACATGTGCCTCAAGCTCAAGCTCAGTCAAATGAGCTTGCTTTCTTCTTCTAGAATGCCTAGCTGGCTCTCTATTCGGAAACATTCTGGAAAACACTCTCTGAATTAATGAAAGGCCTCTTTATATGCAGCAACTAAGAATAACAAATTTTATGCAAACCTCCACCAAAATACATTATATTCATTTGAAGATGCATGCAAATGTTAGGAAAATATGCAACTAATATGAGCATGACTCCCCGTTTATAGCTTAACGGTATAACTCCATCATCAGTAATCATCACCAGGCTCGCAACATTAGCAGAGACCAAAATTTACCTCTGTACAGGTTTTACATCAGCAGGGTCCGTATTATCTGTCGTAGCATCATCATCTTCAGACTGGTCTCTTGAAGAGCCACTCCTTCCTGAACTCACGGTAGCTTTCGTTTGTGCAGTTGATAAGTAGGGAATTCCAGGCAGTCCATTAGCATCCTTATCTTGCGCAGCTCCTACATAGGTGATTAAAAAAGAAAAGTAAGAAATTATTCTACTACTAATGCTAAACTGAACCATAAACTTGCACTGCACGAAACAATGCGAAAGAGAAGCTGATACATGATCCATGAACAATGAACATAACGAGTAAAACAGCTATCATACCTGATACTAAATCCATAAAATCGCATATATAAACCACAGGTACATATGTAAATTCACCGATACAAACCTTTAAAAGTAGCTTGAGATCCTGATTGTGAATTATTAGAAACCTGCAAACATGAAAAGTGCAAAACTAGTGAGAACAAAGTAAAGTGACAATGTCAATGTGAGATACAGAGAGCCTTGTAACTTAAAAATAATGTGCTCTATGAGTCTCCATTAAAGATTAAAGCTTTTAGGAACTCTTTCACATCGAACCGTAGGCTTTCTCAATAATATAAATTGCCGGTAAACTTTAGATGAAACTTTAGATGTAACAACTATAATCTAATTTAAAACTTGTCTGGTATCAACAATAATCCAATTTAAATCAAACCCTCCCCCCCCAAAAAAAAAAAAAACTAGAGGAACATCTACTATCATAATAAAAATTAAAATAAACATACTTGAATACATTCGGAATCCATGAAATCAATTTTTTATTCCTCCATAGCTTGATTATGTGTGAAAATAATTTATTGATGTTGGTTTTGATTAAATATATATTATTAGAGTTTACTAGGGTTAATGATATATTAGGTGTTCAACTTATGAGCATAGGAAATAAATTTAAAATTTCCAATTATAAAGTTATGTACATTTAATAATTAAATGCAAGAGTATTAATAATTACAGTTTACATTCTATTTTAATTTTTTTTATAACGATTTTAACATGAATTAAAATTACTAAATAAAATAGCGAAGTTCTAAAAATACTCAAAACTAATTTATTTATCTTTTAGAAAACAGATTTTTTTTTCCTTCTTTAGTTTTTTTTTTTTTTTTCCATCTTTAGGTTTTTTTTTTTCCCTCTTTTGTGTTTTTTTTTTTTTACTATATTACAAACCCTAAAATATCTCAAAATAAAAAAAAATTTTCTTGCACACCATCAAACCCTCCATCATTATCATCACTAATTTTTTATATATTTTTTTTAAAAAAGTTTTCCTGTTTTCCAATTCCACCAAATTTGAAATGAATTTTTATTCAAATACTATACATGTTCAATCAACACCATCACTAGAAAATATATATTAAAAAATTCTTTTTTTTCCAGAAAATATATTTAAAATTATTTGTTTGCTCAATAGAAATTTTTTTTTACTCAACTTAAATTCCAAAAAAAAAATAAAATAAAATAAAATATTGTTTTCCTATTTTCACAATTTGATCTCCAAAATAATTTTCTTATTATTTCGATTTCCTTACTTTTATTCAATTTTATTTTCATTTAATTACTTTACATCTCTTTTCAATTTCTCATTTCAAATTTTCTAAAGAGGGGTATTCAAAATGGGTTGTATTAAAATAAAATGGATTTTCTTTAGAAATTTAATTTGCTTTAAAATGGAATGTCTTTAGAATATAAGTGTCAAAAGATAAAATGGATAATTTTAGAAAAAATGAAGTGTCTTTAGAATTATTTTTTTTAAAAAAATTTAAATGTTTAGAATGGATTGTTTTCAGAAATGAAGTGTTAAAAAAAAAAAAATTATTTAATTGTAAAGAGAAGCTCTTATGAGAAAAAAGGGATGAAATTCTACTAGGATAAGGAGACTCGACGAATGGGTTTGTGAAAGTAATCTATGGAGGCCAAGCACAAGTCGGATTGGTTCGGATTTCAGCTAAAACAATCCATGACTTGCATATACTCATTTTAAATTTAAATTTTTTTTTTTTTTTAAATCATAGCAAAACAAGTTGACTCGAACTAGTCTTTTCTGATTCGATTTAATACGGTTTTGGACCTATCTTCAACAACTACAAATATTAAAAAAGATATACTTTTTTTTTTTTTTTACAATATCTATTAATCCATGACCAGGTATTTTTTTGAAAGTTTTCAAGTAGGATTCGAATCTCTCCAACCTGGGAGTGATTCGCCCAAGTCCCAAACTAGTCTATCTACCAGCTATGTTATACCCCTGTTGGCTAAAAATATGTACATTTAACTTAATAAGATAAATAGAACGGTCCATAGTGCATTCCATTATAATTCAAAATATAATCCTTAATACACATAATAATAACAATTATAATTGTATGGCCAACATGAGCGTAACTCAGCTGGTAGATGAACGAGCTTGGGACTTGGGTAAATGACTCTCAGGTCAGTGGCTCAAATCCTACCAATGGCGAAAGCTTTCAAAAAAATACCTGGTCCCAGATTAATAAATATTGTCAAAATAACAATTATTATTATTATAATTGAATGTTAATATCATGGTCCAAATTGAAATTCATTTTTGTTCTTCCATTTCCAAAACAATAGTCATTCTTTTACTGTTTGTAATATATATATAGTCATTCTTTCACTTCGACAGGAACATAAAATTGGAGGAAAAAAACGAAGTCCAAATTGAAGTTCCTTTTTGTTCTTGCCTCTCCAAAACAATAGTCATTCTTCTGCCCCAACAACAACATAAAACTTGAGAAAAAAAAAAAAAAAGAATCAAATGTTTAGAACTTAAAAATGAAATAACAAGTAAAACACATACTGTATTAAGAAGGCTCGACGCGTAACCTCATGCTTCACTAAATTTTGAATCTTTTTTCTCTTTTTTATATTATATATATATGTAACATTAGATGCTGACATTATATTGTTAATTAAACGGATATATTCTAAACTTTCTCGTAAGATATAGAATGAACGATAATATTATTAATGAACCATGGTGTGATACAAAGTTGAACAATTCCTAATGATATTTCATTTTTCACATCCCACAATAAATTTTGAATCTTTTTTCTCTATTTTATATTATATATATATAACATTATATGCTGACATTATATGGTTAAAAGGATATATTCTAAACTTTCTCGTAAGACATAGATTGAACGATAATATTATTAATGAACCGTGGTGTGATACAAAGGCGAACAATTCATAATGATATTTCATTATTCTCATCCCACAATATATTTTGAATCTTTTTTCTCCTTTTTATATTATATATAACATTAGATGCTGACATTATATGGTTAAACGGATATATTCTAAACTTTCTCGTAAGATATAGATTGAATGATAATATTATTAATGAAATGTGGTGTGATACAACAGCGAACAATTCATAATGATCACATATACACAATTATTAATGAACTGTTATTCCAGGGATCCATTTAGTCACATATACATTGTCACACACGTTGTCTTGATTGTTGAAACATAATCAGTTTCAGCCTTGACGACAGTGATTAATACTAGAGCAGCCGCGACTGTATTCATTATCTTGTTGAAGAGAAGCTTGCATGTTCTGAACACTGCACCCTGGTCCCGAATTACCAGACAGTTTGCATGGGTCAGGAACAGCTGGGTCTATGTTTCCGGCTGCACCAACTTGGACTTGGTTTGCCACCACCAAGATAACCAAAGCTAAACACCATATCCACGACTTCATCTTCGATAGACTCATTTTGTTTTCTTTCTATTCTTCTTTTCAATCTTTTGTTGTGTTGATTGTGTTGTCTTCTGTGAGATCTTCAGTGTTGGGAGTGTTATATATAGAGAGCTTTTAATATGTTGGGAATTAGCTTTAACGGAAGATGGTTACAACGTTTTTGCAATTGATATTGGTACATGTTTTTTAGCATAATTTGGTTATATATGTTTGGGAAATTGTATATATATAGTCGATATTGTTACATAATAGTGTCCATTAGTTAGATTTTAACAAAATAATATATTTATTTAGCATACAAATTCGGCAATTCATCAACCTGATTGAATTAGAAACTTCTAAGGTGTTTTTTTTTTTTTTTTTAAAGATTAGTAAATACTATATATATATATATATATATATATTTGGTTTGGTTTTTCACAAGGAAAAATAACCATTCATGACTCGTATAACCTCGGTTTTAATTTTTTAAATCGGATTGATTTGTCTTAATATTAACAGGGTTATCCGACTCGAACACATATTTTAGATTCAGTTCGGTTTATCTTGGATCATAAAACCATACCCACCCCTAGTGACAACCTCAGGCCACCTTCACCTCCATGTAGGTGGCCTAAAATTTCTTTTTCTTATGTTTTCTTCTTTTGCATTGGATTTTGTTTTTTTATTTGATTTCTTTTCGATTGTCCTCGTTTTTTTTTTCTTGATTTCTCTTCGATTGTTTTTCAATTATTCTTATTTTTCTAATAAGATGAGATTGATCCGATGGTATATTACTCACACTTACCATGAGGTTGTAGGTTCGAGTCCTTCCCCTAAAAAAACCAGAATTTCTGTAATACTTCAAAAAAAAACAAAATCTGATTTTTCTATTTTTTTTTTTTATTAACCAATATATTTTATATAATTTATCTCAATGGTAAAATTTCCTTTCCCTTGGCCGATATTCACAAACAAAGGTTCCTAGTGGAACTTTAGCAATTAAACGATATTTAGTTGCAGAGTGCTATCACACTATATGTTAGGGTTGATAATGCAATTATTCTTTTTATTTTATTTTTTATTTTTAAGTGAAGTATTAAATTATTAATAGATGTTTAGTGAATTCTTAATAGCATCACTCATAAAAAGAGGTATTTGCAAAAATAACCAACTATAACTATTAAAAATTGTTTTTAACCAATATGGATTGTTTTTCATGTATTTAATCCTATGAAATGTTTAATGTTAAAGGAACACCCATGTGAAAAAAGTCAAAAACATCAGCCTCCCACCCACCTCAACCTCAATGTGAAACTCCCAGCCCTGGAGAGAGAAGAGAAGGGAGAGATGCTAGCGATGGGAAGAAGTGATCGGTGTCGAAGAAGAAGAAGATTTGTTTCAGCAGAAGATGAGAGAGAAAGAGAAAGAGAAAGGGATAGAAGATGCAAAATCGAGGGCAGAGAAGAAGAAGGAACATCAGAGAAGAGGAATAGCCACCGGAGTGTAGTTGGAGAGAGAGAATAGAGAGAGAAAAAAAAAGGTTGGCCTTATTTCAAGCCCAATGTGAAATAAGTTAGTGGAATAGACCCTATTAAAAAAAGTCTAGCCTAACGTGAAAATAGGGGATACAATATTTTCTTTCATATCAAGGGTATTAATGTAATTATTTGGTTATGGGGTGAAGCAAAATTTTTTGAGTGAATTTAATTTGTTTGATTCATATACACGACTGGGTATATGGTTATGGATGGCATTGGATTCATATTTCATTTTTCACATCCGACAATAAATTTTGAATCTTTTTTCTCTTTTTTATGTTATATATGTAACATTAGCCGCTGACATTATATGATTAAACGTATATATTCTAAACTTTTTTTTTAAGATATAGATTGAACGATATTATTATTAATGAACCGTGGTGTGATACAAAGACGAACAATTCATAATGATATTTCATTTTACACATCCCACGATAAATTTTGAATTTTTTTTCTCTTTTTTATATTATATATATGTAACATTAGATGCTGACATTATATGGTTAATTAAATAGATATATTCTAAACTTTCTCATAAGATATAGATTGAACGATAATATTATTAATGAACCATGGTGTGTTACAAAGTTGAACAATTCCTAATGATATTTTATTTTTCACATCCCACAATAAATTCTGAATCTTTTTTCTCTGAGAGTTGTAGATTCGTAGAAAAGTTTTATATTATATATATAACATTATATGCTGACATTATATGGTTAAAAGGATATATTCTAAACTTTCTCGTAAGACATAGATTGAACGATAATATTATTAATGAACCGTGGTGTGATACAAAGGCGAACAATTCATAATGATATTTCATTTTTCACATCCCACAATATATTTTGAATCTTTTTTCTCCTTTTTATATTATATATAACATTAGATGCTGACATTATATGGTTAAACGGATATATTCTAAACTTTCTCGTAAGATATAGATTGAATGATAATATTATTAATGAAACGTGGTGTGATACAAAGACGAACAATTCATAATGATCACATATACACAATTATTGATGAACTGTTATTCCAGGGATCCATTTAGTCACACATACATTGTCACACACGTTGTCTTGATTGTTGAAACATAATCAGTTTCAGCCTTGACGACAGTGATTAATACTAGAGCAGCCGCGACTGTATTCATTATCTTGTTGAAGAGAAGCTTGCATGTTCTGAACACTGCACCCTGGTGCCGAATTACCGGACAGTTTGCATGGGTCAGGAACAGCTGGGTCTATGTTTCTGGCTGCACCAACTTGGACTTGGTTTGCCACCACCAAGATAACCAAAGCTAAACACCATATCCACGACTTCATCTTCGATAGACTCATTTTGTTCTCTTTCTATTCTTCTTTTCAATCTTTTGTTGTGTTGATTGTGTTGTCTTCTGTGAGAGCTTCAGTGTTGGGAGTGTTATATATAGAGAGCTTTTAATATGTTGGGAATTAGCTTTAACGGAAGATGGTTACAACGTTTTTGCAATTGATATTGGTACATGTTTTTTAGCATAATTTGGTTATATATGTTTGGGAAATTGTATATATATAGTCGATATTGTTACATAATAGTGTCCATTAGTTAGATTTTAACAAAATAATATATTTATTTAGCATACAAATTCGGCAATTCATCAACCTGATTGAATTAGAAACTTCTAAGGTGTTTTTTTTTTTTTTTTTAAAGATTAGTAAATACTATATATATATATATATATATATATATATGGTTTGGTTTTTCACAAGGAAAAATAACCATTCATGACTCGTATAACCTCGGTTTTAATTTTTTAAATCGGATTGATTTGTCTTAATATTAACAGGGTTATCCGACTCGAACACATATTTTAGATTCAGTTCGGTTTATCTTGGATCATAAAACCATACCCACCCCTAGTGACAACCTCAGGCCACCTTCACCTCCATGTAGGTGGCCTAAAATTTCTTTTTCTTATGTTTTCTTCTTTTGCATTGGATTTTGTTTTTTTATTTGATTTCTTTTCGATTGTCCTCGTTTTTTTTTTCTTGATTTCTCTTCGATTGTTTTTCAATTATTCTTATTTTTCTAATAAGATGAGATTGATCCGATGGTATATTACTCACACTTACCATGAGGTTGTAGGTTCGAGTCCTTCCCCTAAAAAAACCAGAATTTCTGTAATACTTCAAAAAAAAACAAAATCTGATTTTTCTATTTTTTTTTTTTATTAACCAATATATTTTATATAATTTATCTCAATGGTAAAATTTCCTTTCCCTTGGCCGATATTCACAAACAAAGGTTCCTAGTGGAACTTTGAGCAATTAAACGATATTTAGTTGCAGAGTGCTATCACACTATATGTTAGGGTTGATAATGCAATTATTCTTTTTATTTTATTTTTTATTTTTAAGTGAAGTATTAAATTATTAATAGATGTTTAGTGAATTCTTAATAGCATCACTCATAAAAAGAGGTATTTGCAAAAATAACCAACTATAACTATTAAAAATTGTTTTTAACCAATATGGATTGTTTTTCATGTATTTAATCCTATGAAATGTTTAATGTTAAAGGAACACCCATGTGAAAAAAGTCAAAAACATCAGCCTCCCACCCACCTCAACCTCAATGTGAAACTCCCAGCCCTAGAGAGAGAAGAGAAGGGAGAGATGCTAGCGATGGGAAGAAGTGATCGGTGTCGAAGAAGAAGAAGATTTGTTTCAGCAGAAGATGAGAGAGAAAGAGAAAGAGAAAGGGATAGAAGATGCAAAATCGAGGGCAGAGAAGAAGAAGGAACATCAGAGAAGAGGAATAGCCACCGGAGTGTAGTTGGAGAGAGAGAATAGAGAGAGAAAAAAAAAGGTTGGCCTTATTTCAAGCCCAATGTGAAATAAGTTAGTGGAATAGACCCTATTAAAAAAAGTCTAGCCTAACGTGAAAATAGGGGATACAATATTTTCTTTCATATCAAGGGTATTAATGTAATTATTTGGTTATGGGGTGAAGCAAAATTTTTTGAGTGAATTTAATTTGTTTGATTCATATACACGACTGGGTATATGGTTATGGATGGCATTGGATTCATATTTCATTTTTCACATCCGACAATAAATTTTGAATCTTTTTTCTCTTTTTTATGTTATATATGTAACATTAGCCGCTGACATTATATGATTAAACGTATATATTCTAAACTTTTTTTTTAAGATATAGATTGAACGATATTATTATTAATGAACCGTGGTGTGATACAAAGACGAACAATTCATAATGATATTTCATTTTACACATCCCACGATAAATTTTGAATTTTTTTTCTCTTTTTTATATTATATATATGTAACATTAGATGCTGACATTATATGGTTAATTAAACAGATATATTCTAAACTTTCTCATAAGATATAGATTGAACGATAATATTATTAATGAACCATGGTGTGTTACAAAGTTGAACAATTCCTAATGATATTTTATTTTTCACATCCCACAATAAATTCTGAATCTTTTTTCTCTGAGAGTTGTAGATTCGTAGAAAAGTTTTATATTATATATATAACATTATATGCTGACATTATATGGTTAAAAGGATATATTCTAAACTTTCTCGTAAGACATAGATTGAACGATAATATTATTAATGAACCGTGGTGTGATACAAAGGCGAACAATTCATAATGATATTTCATTTTTCACATCCCACAATATATTTTGAATCTTTTTTCTCCTTTTTATATTATATATAACATTAGATGCTGACATTATATGGTTAAACGGATATATTCTAAACTTTCTCGTAAGATATAGATTGAATGATAATATTATTAATGAAACGTGGTGTGATACAAAGACGAACAATTCATAATGATCACATATACACAATTATTGATGAACTGTTATTCCAGGGATCCATTTAGTCACACATACATTGTCACACACGTTGTCTTGATTGTTGAAACATAATCAGTTTCAGCCTTGACGACAGTGATTAATACTAGAGCAGCCGCGACTGTATTCATTATCTTGTTGAAGAGAAGCTTGCATGTTCTGAACACTGCACCCTGGTGCCGAATTACCGGACAGTTTGCATGGGTCAGGAACAGCTGGGTCTATGTTTCTGGCTGCACCAACTTGGACTTGGTTTGCCACCACCAAGATAACCAAAGCTAAACACCATATCCACGACTTCATCTTCGATAGACTCATTTTGTTCTCTTTCTATTCTTCTTTTCAATCTTTTGTTGTGTTGATTGTGTTGTCTTCTGTGAGAGCTTCAGTGTTGGGAGTGTTATATATAGAGAGCTTTTAATATGTTGGGAATTAGCTTTAACGGAAGATGGTTACAACGTTTTTGCAATTGATATTGGTACATGTTTTTTAGCATAATTTGGTTATATATGTTTGGGAAATTGTATATATATAGTCGATATTGTTACATAATAGTGTCCATTAGTTAGATTTTAACAAAATAATATATTTATTTAGCATACAAATTCGGCAATTCATCAACCTGATTGAATTAGAAACTTCTAAGGTGTTTTTTTTTTTTTTTTTAAAGATTAGTAAATACTATATATATATATATATATATATATATTGGTTTGGTTTTTCACAAGGAAAAATAACCATTCATGACTCGTATAACCTCGGTTTTAATTTTTTAAATCGGATTGATTTGTCTTAATATTAACAGGGTTATCCGACTCGAACACATATTTTAGATTCAGTTCGGTTTATCTTGGATCATAAAACCATACCCACCCCTAGTGACAACCTCAGGCCACCTTCACCTCCATGTAGGTGGCCTAAAATTTCTTTTTCTTATGTTTTCTTCTTTTGCATTGGATTTTGTTTTTTTATTTGATTTCTTTTCGATTGTCCTCGTTTTTTTTTTCTTGATTTCTCTTCGATTGTTTTTCAATTATTCTTATTTTTCTAATAAGATGAGATTGATCCGATGGTATATTACTCACACTTACCATGAGGTTGTAGGTTCGAGTCCTTCCCCTAAAAAAACCAGAATTTCTGTAATACTTCAAAAAAAACAAAAAAACAAAAAAACAACAAAATCTGATTTTTCTATTTTCTTTTTTTATTATTTATTAACCAATATATTTTATATAATTTATCTTAACGGTAAAATTTCCTTTCCCTTGGCCGAACATAAAGCCCACCATGGTTCAACAACAAAACCTGAATGTCATAAACCAACTTAACATGGGCATGGCTCATAAAGACTCAGAATTGATCCATGAGACCCCTACCTTAGAATCGCTAATAATGACAATAGAAAGACCCTGCAGAGTCGGAGTAGACGTACAAAGGAAACAGGCTTTTTCAATGGTCAGCAATTCAGCAAAGATAAAATCATGGCACCCAACTGAAACAAAGAAAAAACATAGAATCATTCCTCTATTGTCCCTCAAAACTCCACCAATCCCAGCTAGCCCAGGATTGCCTCTGGCCTAGCTGTCGATATTAAATTTGAGGGTCTCCACACCAAGGGGAATCCAAGCTTCAATCTGACGCTTCTTCAACTTTACCGGGTCTTGGCAATGGTTGCTGACACTTTGAAGAAGAGAGGTGATAGGATCTGTAGACCCACAGCCATGGTGTTTGAACCACCAAGCCACATGGAATTAAATGGAGTTTTCGGCTAAGGAAAATATGGCATCATCGTTATTGAAGACCTTGCGATTTCTGAACTCCTAAATGGTCAAAACCGTTGCGAAGAAGAATGTGATCCAAGCTCTCCTACTGCAACACAAAGGACTGAAACTAAGCCAGCTCACAACCCATTCCTCAATCGACTTAGGAACACAACCCTTGATACTCCACCATCCCATACCTGACCCCCATAAACCCTACACCCATCTACAGTGAAGAAAAAAACGATTTACCGTCTCTTCTTCCTCATTGCAAAGTGGACAAATTAAGTTCAGATCAGCAGTCATCCCAAACCTATTAATCACATTTTTAACCATAACTCTACCTTGCAAGAGCTGTCACACAAACAATTCCACCTTAGAGGGACACAACCCTTGCCAAAAAATTTTAACAAGACTAGACTTGTTAGCCACCCTCTCCTCCAAAGCTCTTCTAAAAGATTTATTTCCAATAGAATTATTTCCAAAAAAATATATTTAAAATTATTATTTTACTCAACATAAATTTTTTTACTCAACTTAAAATCCAATAAAGAAAATTAAATATTGTTTTCCTATTGTCAGAGTTTGATCTCCAAAACAGTTTTTTTATTGTTTTGATTTCTTCACTTTTGTTTGGTTTTATTCTCTATTTTATTTTCATTTGATTACTTCATATCTCTTTTTCGTTTCTTGTTTCAAATTTTCTTAAGAAAGGTATTCAAAATGAGTAATATTAAAATAAAATGGATTGTCTTTAAAAATAAAATAAAAAAATCAATGGAGTGTCTTTAGAATAGGAGTGTCAAACGATGAAAGGGATCACTTTTGTTGAGTTTTATTCTCTTTTTTATTTTTATTTGATTCTTTACATCTCTTTCCCGTTTTCCGTTTCAAATTTTCTAAAGAGAGGTATTTAAAATTAGTAATATTAAAATAAAATGGATTGTCTTTCAAAATTTATTTATTATTTTTTTTTTGTTTATAAATGAAGTGTCTTTAGAATATGAGTGTCAATAGATAAAAGGAATCATTTCGGAAAAAGAAAAGTGTTTTTAGAATTCTTTTTAAATTTAAATTTTTAGAATGAAGTGTTTTAGAATTGAAATGTAAAAGAAAAACATTTGATTATAAGAAAAAGCTCTCTCTTCATTAAAACATGAGTGTAGTAAGAATTTGGGTGACCCTTAATTATTTTTCTTTATTATTTTGTAAAAGGAACCAGAAAAAACATTAATCTGGACGGTCCTCTAAAATACACGGCTCCACACACGGAAGGTAAGATTTCATCTAAAACTGGTCCTTAACCGTAGTCAAGGCCAACTTGTAAAGAGTATGAACAGCGAAGTTTGCTGTCCTCGGAATATAACTAACCGAACAACCCTCCATACGGCGAATATGGGTAACCCTTAATTCTTGATTTGGAAAATGAATTTATGATCCGAACCCACAATTTAAGTAGAAGATGTGTAACACTAGACAATTTCATTAAATGGTTTTATTTGCATTTTTGTTCAATCTATCTTTCAAGTTTCAACCAGAAATGCAGTCTATTACTCTTCCCAGACACAGATGCCTCTCCCTCCTGAAACAAATCCATGCCCAATTGATCATCACTCATCAGCAGCCTCAAATCTCCATCTCTACTGTTCTAGCCTCATTTTAACCCACTTTAATCCCCCAAACCTCTTCCTTTTCAACACCTTGATACGTTGCACTCCACCAAAACACTCATTTGTTGCTTTCTACAACTGGGCGTAGAAAAAAATCTCATCTTGTGACGATTTCACGTATGTTTTTGTATTGGGGACATATGCTAGGCTTTGTTTAGTGTCAACACTATGGCTTGGTAGACAAATACATGCACGTGTAGTGAGAGTTGGTGTTATGTTTAACGTTTTGGTGTTATGATTCATTGTTATGGTAGTAACATGGATGTTGTGTTAGGAAGAAAAGTGTTTGATGAAATGCCAATGAGAAATAATGTTACATGGAATGCAATGATAACTGGGTATTGTTCACAAAGCAAAAAGGCAAAAGATTGTGCCCTTGGAGCGTTGTTGTTGTTTCAGGACATGTTGGTTGATGTTTGTGGAGTGAAACTTACTGATACCACCATGGTTTGCTTTCTTTCGACTAGTTCTCAATTGGGTGTGCTTGAAAGTGGTGCTTGTGTTCATGGATATATAGAGCAGACAATTTACATGCCTGAGAATGATTTGTTTTTTGGTACTGGTCTTGTTGATATGTATTCAAAATGTGGGTGTCTTGACAGTGCTTTATCGATTTTCCGGTGCATGAGAGACAAGAATGTATTGACATGGACAATAATGGTAACTGGTTTAGCCATTCACGGAAGAGGAAAAGAAGCGATAAGGTTTTTGGATTTGATGAGGGTTTGTGGCGTCAAGCCTAATGCAGTGGCTTTAACTAGCTTGTTTTCGGCTTGTTGCCATGCTGGCCTTATCGAAGAGGGACTTGGTGTGTTTGACAACATGAAGAGCAACGGGATCTTGAGCCTAATATACAACATTATGGATGCATGGTTGATCTTCTTGGCAGGGCTGGGAACTTAGATGGGTTTTAGAGTCGGATTGTGAAGATTTCGAGAGGAGATATTAGAATTTGATAGACAATGGAGAAGACAATAAATGCTTTATCAGCATCCAAATCTCAAAGCAACTTGGTATGCAGTCATTGATTTCGTAGTTTGATCATTACTGTTATGGAGTCTATTTCGCTACTTGATCAGAACGGAATTCTGTGAAGAAAACGAAAGGGATTGAATGCGCTGAGAGGCTCATACATACAACCAGAACATCCTAGGTAAAATTGACATCTATACTGATCAGCAATTTATCCAACAGGTTTCACATGATCAAATGTACGTTAAATATGGTAGTCTGACTTAGAATGTAGTCAACATAAAGAATAGTATATTTTACACACTCTTGAGCTAAAAATAAATGCGGCATTTGAATCAAATCTTCAAGCATTATTCAATGAAAAACCTTCTTAACATTAGGGTCAAGCTGTTTGTTAATTATGACTCTATGTTGGACTGGGGACCAGAAGGACTTACTCCCCCATGAATCCGCTTTTGCTGGTGCTCTAAGCTGCTAGCCAATCTTGTTCCCGGCTACAGCTGCTGCTTCAGAATTCGGCTGCACCTTTTCAGTTGAAGAAATGGCTGCCAAACCGTTGTTGACTATAGGGTCCAGAATGGACAGAGGATCGTCTGAGAGGGGTTGAAAAAAGTGATGATTGGGGTCGTCATGTACAAGAACAACACCATCCTTCATTGTGGATAACTCTAGCATTACGGCATGGAACATAGAGTTCAACCCGGCAATTCTTTTGATAGACTCCTCAGCCATCTTCATTTGGAAAATACAACAAAGACATCGAATGAAATTGCTAGAATAGTAGGTTTCCGCTGCCTCTTGTACATCAAAATCTCTAATACTCTATATAAAAAATGAGAACAGTTGGATCCTTTAATCGTTGGATTTCAATCCTCGGCTTGGCTTGCAAGTCATCAGTTTACCTTGGCGAGTGCCTAGCAAAGGCTAGGTAGGCACTCTTATCGGGTTCCAGAAAAATTGCCTGCAAGAAAGGCACACTCAACTGTAAGAACAATACCGATGAAAGATTTACCTTTGCTCTCAGTGTTTCAACATCAGCTTTTAGAACTCTATTTTTAACAGCTGCTTCGTTGTTTTTTTGTCTTATGTCTGTACTACGCTTCAGTAAAGATGAATTTTCGGCTCTTAATTTAGAAACCTACAAAAGACAATGCATAGGAATTCTTTTAAATTTTCTTCGTACTACCGAAAAAATGGAAGCAAAATCAAAAGGGTTGGAGAAAGAACCACACACCTGTGCCTCAAGCTCAAGCTCAGTCAAATGAGCTTGCTTTCTTCTTCTAGAATGCCTCGCTGGCTCTCTATTCGGAAACATTCTAGAAAACACTCTCTGAATTAATGAAAGGCCTCTCTATATGCAGCAACTAAGAATAACAAATTTTATGCAAACCTCCACCATAATACATTATATTCATTTGAAGATGCATGCAAATGTTAGGAAAATATGCAACTAATATGAGCATGACTCCCCGTTTATAGCTTAACGGTGTAAACTCCATCATCGATAATCACCAGGTTCGCAACATTAGCAATTGTAACAGCAGAGACCAAAATTTACCTCTGTACAGGTTTTACATCAGCAGGGTCCTTATTATCTGTCGTAGCATCATCATCTTCAGACTGGTCTCTTGAAGAGCCACTCCTTCCTGAACTCACGGTAGCTTTCGTTTGTGCAGTTGATAAGTAGGGAATTCCAGGCAGTCCATTAGCATCCTTATCTTGCGCAGCTCCTACATAGGTGATTAAAAAAGAAAAGGAAGAAATTATTCTGCTACTCATGCTAAACTGAACCATAAACTTGCACTGCACGAAACAACGCGAAAGAGAAGCTGATACATGATCCATGAACAATGAACATAACGAGTAAAACAGTTATCGTATCTCATACTAAATCCATAAATCGCATATATAAACCACAAGTATATATGTAAATTCACCGATACAAACCTTTGAAAGGGGCTTGAGATCCTGATTGTGAATTATTAGAAACCTGCATACATGAAAAGTACAAAACCAGTGAGAACAAAGTGATAATATAAATTAAAAATAATGTGCTCTATGAATCTTCATTAAAGATTAAAGCTTTTGCGAACTCCTTCACATCAAACCCGTAGGCTTTCTCAATAATACAAATTGCCGATAAACATAGCCTTACGCCATCATCACAAACTTTAGATGTATCAACCATAATCCAATTTAAATCAAAACCAGGGGAATATCTACTAGCATAATAAAAATTAAAATAAACACACCTGAATACATTCGGAATCCATGAAATCAATTTTTTGTTCATCCATAGCTTGATTATGTGTGAAAATAATTTATTGTTGTTGGTTTTGGTTAATTATATATTAGGTGTTCAACTTATGGGTGTAGGAAATAAATTTAAAATTTCCAATTATAAAGTTATGTACTTTTAATAATTAAATGCAAGAGTATTAACTGTGCGTTTAATAATCAGGAATTCTATTGGGAAAAAGAATTAAGTTCTTGATTTTTAAATTCATATGTTTACTAAATTTGTAGGGAATTAAGTTTCATGGACCCCACACATATATAAGGAATTAAATTCTTGAATGAAAGGGAAGTAAAAATAAGCATATACAACTAAAAATTAATTGCAACCATAAAAAAAAAAATTAATAATAATAATGAACAGAATAAACAAAATATTAAAAAAAAGGTGAACAACTGCCTTAATTATATATATATATATATATATATATATATGTATGTATTTATGTATGTATGTGTATTGGAACTGTGAATTAAAAAAAAGTTTGATAAAAAAAAAAAAAGTACTGCAATAAAACAAAAAATTTGTAAACCATCAAAAAAATCAGTTGCTAGAATAGTAGGTTTCCGCAATATTAAAAATCAGCTGCAATATTTAAAATTATTTGTTTGCTCAATAGAATTTTTTTTTACTCAACTTAATATCCAAAAAAAAAAAATCAAATATTGTTTTCTTATTTTTACAATTTGATCTCCATTTCCTCACTTTTTTTCGGTTTTATTTTCATTTAATTATTTCACATCTTTTTTCCATTTCTCGTTTTAAATTTTCTAAAGAGAGGTATTCAAAATGGGTAATATTAAAATAAAATGGATTTTCTTTAGAAATTTAATTTGTTTTAAAATTGAATGTCTTTATAATATAAGTGCCAAGAGATAAAAGGGATAATTTTGAAAAAAATGAAGTGTCTTTATAATTTTATTTTTTAAAAAAATTAAATGTTTAAAATGTAGTATCTTTAGAAATAAAGTGTAAAAGGAAAAACATTGAATTGTAAGGAGAATCTCTTATGAGAAAAAGGAGATGAAGGTCTACTAGAATAAGGAGACTCGACGAATGGGGTTGTGAAAGCAATATATGGAGGCCAGGCGCGAGTCAGATTGGTTCGGATTTTAGCCAAAACAATCCATGACTCGTATATACTCGGTTTTAATTTTTTTAAAATCAAAGAAAAAACAAGTGGACTCGAACTTGTCTTTTCTAGTTCAATTTAATATTAGAGACAGAGTTACACAAGACAACACATTACTGACTACACCTGTTAGTCGTGTTCATATAGGATTGTATATGGTTAATTATTATCAATTTCCTTATGTATTTTAGGCTCACTTACTTACCTGTCAAGTCAGGTCACTACTTGTATAAATACCCCTTCTTATTAATGAATAATAGAGGCATTATTTTTACACACAAATTATTAATTCTATTATGGTATTAGAGCATAGCTAAGAAATAGCTTAAAGATCCTGAAACCCTAAAATTTTCTTTTTCTCATCCTAACCTCCATATAGTCGTTCACCATGACATCTCCAATCCTCACAGCTGTATCCTCTTCCTCGACTTCTACTGCTACAAGTCCTCAAGTCACCATCATGGGATCATCCATCGGTAATATCTGTCAATCGCCATCTCTTATCGCTATCAACTCCACTCAGGTTCCTATCAAACTAACGAAAGGAGGGAACTAAGCAGCCTGGAGATCTCAATTCGAAAACCTATTATTTGGCTATAGCCTCATGGGATATCTAGACGGTACAACACCGTGTCCCTCTAAATCTGTTCTAGCCACCACTGAAAGCACTACTGGTCAGGCATTCGACCAAACTACTGTCAACCCAGACTATCAACTCTGGCTCCGCCAAGATCGACTCCTCTTTCATGCCATCCAAGTCTCTTGTATAGGAGCGGCACAATCCATTGTCACTCGACCAACTACCTCAGCCCAAGCATGGGACAAACTTGAGGTCACCTATGCCAACCGGTCCAATACCCGAAAGCTTAGCCTCCTTGACTCACTCACAAATGTCAGCCTAGAAGACAAATCCGTAGCGGATTATATGCAAGGAATCAAGACTATTCTTGACAATCTAGAATTGATTGGCCATTCCGTTGATGAGGGTGCGACTGTCATCCACACGTTAAATGGCTTGGGAGCAACCTATTTACCTCTCGCATCAGCTATTTGAGCCAGAGATACTCCAATCTCCTTTAAAGAATTATACGACAAGTTACTTGATCATGAGGCCTTCTTTCGTCGAGATGAGACAAAGAAAAATGGTCCACCCGTCACGACTCAATTTAATCAAAGAACCTCTAATCGACGAGGCCGTGGACAACAAGGGAACTACTCACACAATATGGGTCAAAACCGAACCAGCAGCCACAATATTTATCACAACCAACCGCAACATACAAGTCCAGCAACCAGTGGGAGCAATGGTATTCATCAAGGCAATCAGTATAGACCTCACAACCCGCTAAATTTGACTTATCAAAACCAATGTCGACCACCTATCTCAAATAATTCAAGGCCGGTGTGCCAGCTATGTGACAAGATGGGCCACACAGCTCGCACGTGTCGATCTCGTCCATCACCTACATTTCAAACTTGGCCACAAGCAAATAATATAACATCTGAACAATCTGGTTCCCGCAGCAACAACTGGATACTTGATTCTGATGCTTCTCACCACATGACATCAGACCTTCAAAATCTATCTCTTCATTCTGAATACGGTGGCCCATAAGACATCATGCTTGGTGACGGTAAAACAATTCCTATCACTCATACTGGCTCTACCTCATTACTTAATTGTGATAATTCCTTTCATCTCAATAATGTTCTATGCTCTCCCAATATCTCACACAACCTAGTATCTGTATCCAAATTTTGCTCACATAATCACATATCCATTGAATTTTTTCCTAACTATTTTCTTGTGAAGGACTTGACCACGGGAGCATCCTTGGTCCGCGGCCTGAATAAAGGAAATCTCTATGTTTGGCCAACGTTAAGTCAGTCGCGTCAGCTGTCGTCCAAAGTCCACCTTAATTTCGTGTCAACTCCTCCCACTGTCTCTCCTCTGGCGTGGCACTGTCGTCTCGGTCATCCCTCCTTACAAATCCTTCAGAAGCTTCTCATGTCATATAACCTTTCAGTCACCAAGTCTGAGTCTAAATTTTCTCATTGTTCTGCATGCCTGTGTAATAAGATTCATAAATTACCATTTTGTAGATCAACTTTGACCTGCAATAAACCCTTAGAGATTTTATTCACTGATGTATGGGGTCCGGCGCATTTTTCGTCATTTGATAATTTTCGTTATTATGTTATTTTTGTGGACCATTACACTAAATACACATGGCTATATCCCCTCAAAAATAAATCGGATGTCCCACAAACATTCAGATGATTCAAGGCTCTAGTTGAAAAAAATATCAATTCCCGCATCAAAACTGTCTACTCTGATGGTAGCGGGGAGGCTCAATCCCTTGGTATTTGTTAGGATTATGCTTAATAGCAAGAGTGTAATGTTGTAATTGACAATCTTTTTCATATTAATAAAGTGATTTCTGGTTTAACAAATCGTATAGCATTTATAGTTTAATATTATAATTGTCAAAGTAAATAATCATAAGGTCTAAAGACTATGGGAAAAGAAGAATTGTTCGTACATCTGGATATGTATGTGGTAGACACAATTCTTTAGTTAGTCTTGAATAATGTTCACAACTTAAGTTAAAGGTTGGGCACCTTTATCTTGTTAAAGTTGTAGAATTATTTTGCTAGCATTTGAGTGGGATCAAATGAGATATGATGAGTCTAAAATCATCGGAGTGTCTTCGAGCAAAAGGATCTAGTGCACTGGGTGCATTGAACTGGATCACAATGAAATACTTTATCTATAACCGTCAGTAGATAAAAGTCTTTTCATTATCAGGACAATCGGAGAGTCTATCTTAATCCTGAGATAAATGATGGACTTATGATTGCAAGTGATATCATTTGAGTTATCAATGAGTACGATTATATCGCATAGTCTATCCTCGATAGTTTGATGATATTCATTTGTTAATCGATAGAGGACTTCATTTATAGATATGGACATCGTGGCTCCATTTAATTAAATGAGAGTATAATATCATCATATGGATGTTTTTAGGTAATTGGATATTAAATCTCAACGTTGAGTTTTTGATAGTGTCTATTGAAAACATGGCTTCTGGACAAGTCAAAATATCCAAGTTCAAAACGTGGTCATATGAGTAAATATGGTAACTTGGAGAGTTATAGGCGGTCTATGAACTCTTGGCGATTACTGATATTAATCACGAGGATACACTATCTCCAATATGATTGTCTAGGGTATGAATGAGGAGCATCTTCCTTTTCTATCTTTATTTAAGAGTTCAGTTTTAGCTCTTTAGTGGAATGAGTTAAAATTAATGGATCGCACCTAAGTGAATCATTTGTTGATTGTGATTAGGTTATGTCTATTGAAGCTTAAATTTAGATGGTCCGCCAAGATCCTCAATCCACACGGACTTGCATGAATCACTTAATATATTCTACCGGACCAATTTAAGGGTCCATCTAGAATTGCATTTAATATATTAAGAATATAATTTGCACATTATTTTAGTAATGGGCTGCTCAATTATATTAATATATTAATGAAAGACATGTGGGCTTGTTTCTTTTAGTAAGAATGGGTCTGGTTCACATATGGGCTTTTTATTTAAAGTCCAATGGATTAAATGAAATAATAAAATAATATTTTGTCCCATTTACTCTAAGTGGGGCGGCAAGGGTTAGTTTAACCTAATATATTATTTTGTTTCATTGTTTTAATTAAATAAGAATTAATTAATTGTTTAATTAAAGAAACAAATTTTTTCTAATCAGGAAATATATTTCCTAAAAGTAAAATTAAAAGACTTGTTTGATAAGGAAATAAATAATTAGTTTTATTTATTTAATCAAATAAGAAGTCTTTTTTATTTAGTCAAAATAAAAGAATAAAAGATCTATGAGTTGGATTAGGGTTTGATGTCTTAAAAACTAGATGGAAATTAGGGTGCAACATAAGCCTATGGTGGGCATGTGATTTCAACAACCCTAGTTATTTCTAGGTTAGGATTTCGGCAACCCTAATAATAATAGAAAAGAAGAAGCAAACTTATGCCACCTATATATTGACAAGTATAGAATTCGGCCACACAAAAAAATGATATGGGTTCATGATACAAATTTCTTCTTCTTCTCAATTCATAGAAAGCTTTTTATTCTACTAAAACAAAAAGGAGCGTTAGATTATTCTTTGATAGTATACTATTTGCTTATTCATCAATAAGCTTGTATATACGATATCGATCTAGGTTCACGCGAGTTTTGATCATTAGATTGAGAACTCAAAAGTGACCGGAATAATTTTAGTCATTCTTTTGATTGTTTTTGTGACTAACAAAGAAAAGAAAAGTTTGTTTTGTCCATTCATAGGTTTGCAATTCAAAGAAAAGGGAGACCAAGCTTCTAAGTGATCCACGTTCGTGCTAAGATTGAAGATCTTGCGGATTACCATCGACGTATGTCAATCGGATCACGCGACAAAAGGTATTCTACTTTTTGTTATTGTATATGTATGTTTAATTAATTAAAGGGTTTAAGGTTCATAAATGAAAATTTTTTAAAAGTCACTAAATCTAATTATTAGTATCGCTTCCGATGCGTGTACTTCTTTGGTATTTTTCCTAACAGTATTGACCTTAGAACATTTGGCATACAACACCTCAAGTCCCCACAACACACACCTGAGCATGTAGGCACAGCTGAACGTAAACATAGACACGTAGTGGAAACGGCACTAACCCTGCTTCACCACGCGTCTATGCCTCTCAAGTACTGGTCTTTAGCCTTCCTAACAGCGACTTATCTGTTCATTCGTATGCCTACCCCAGTCCTTGGTAACCAAAGTCCATATAGTCGACTATTTGGCAGTGTCCTGAATTACCGTAAGCTTCGTGTATTCGGCTTCCTCTGTTACCCGTGGTTACATCCGTATACGTCCCACAAATTACAACCTCGTTCCAAACCGTGTGTTTTTGTCGGATACTCCACAGAACACAACGCGTATCTCTGTCTAGACCGTGTCACCAACCGTGTCTTTGTCTTACGTCATGTCGTATTCATTGAAATGGAATTTCCGTTCACCAACACAGTCAGCCATATGTCGTCCTACCCATCACCGAATGTTGATACATGGTGTCGATCCAAATTCCCTGTCGTCAGGTCTGATCAGAAAAAACCAACAATTTCATCACCTCCCGATTGCTCTCTTCATGATATTATTCCCGTACCTGCTTGTTCCCTTGCCACAAATCCACCACAACAAACAGCTGCACATTCACATACCACAACTCCACCATACCATATAGCTGCACCGACCCAATCTACCTATGCCACACCTGTCCTAGAGAACTCCCACCACACCTAGCACACCATGCACGACTCCACTCATTCCTCGCCAATCACCCACATGTGTCGTACATATTGACTTGCCTCAATCAGCCCCTGAACCGAACCTCACCTCTCCCACAAGGGTGATCCAAACCCGCTCTAAAAGCCAGATATTTAAACCAAAAGTAATTTTTGATCTTCACACCACCTCTCGCACTCCACCACAGTTCGAACCAACATCATTGACACAGGCTCAAAAGCACGTGGAATGGCGACATGCCATGAATGCTGAGTATGATGCTCTTGTAAAAAATGGCACTTGGGACTTGGTCCCGCCTCACCCGTCTCAAAATGTTGTGGGTTGCAAATGGATATTTCGGATCAAACGTCATCCCAATGGTTCAGTGGCTAGGTACAAAGCCCGACTTGTGGCAAAAGGATTCCATCAGCGCCCCGGTATTGACTTTAATGAAACCTGCAATTCTGTGGTGAAACCTGTCACGGTTCGCCTTATTTTAACTATTGTTATTACTAACAGTTGGCATCTACGTCAACTAGATGTCAACAATGCTTTTTTACAGGGAACCCTAACAGATGATGTGTACATGATGCAACCTCTTGACTTCACGAACTCCATCAAGCCGCAACATGTGTGCAAATTAAGGAAGGTGATCTATGGTCTCCGGCAAGCTCCGCGAGCCTAGTACAATGAACTTCACACCTTCCTCTTGACCACAGGATTCACCAACTCCAAGTGCGATGCATCTCTCTTCATGCACCACAGCCCTGGGCATGCACTATACCTCCTTGTATATGTTGATGACATTATCGTCACTGGCTCTTCAGATTCACGGGTTCGAGACTTAATTACCACTCTGGCTCATAAGTTCTCCTTGAAAGATTTAGGCCTACTCTCATTCTTTCTTGGAGTTGAGGCTAAACGATCTCAATGTGGACTCTTTCTCTCTCACCAACAGTACATCCGTGACCTCCTAGTTAAAACAAATATGCTTGAATCGAAGGCAGTCTTTACACCTCTTTTAGTTACTGAAACCTTGACACTCGATGATGGAAGTTCACCCACGGACACAACTCAATACAGGCAAGTCCTCGGTTCACTTCAATACCTCTCCCTCACTCATCCTGATGTCTCGTTTGCAGTGAACAAACTCTTTCAGTTCATGCATCAATTGACCACGAACCACTGGAATGCAGTGAAACGTGTGCTTCGGTACCTCAATGGCTCCCTTGATCATGGTCTGCTCATCTCTCGCAACTCGTCGCTTCATCTCCACGCCTCTTCTGATGCTAATTAGGTGGGAGATTCTGTCGATCGGCACTCCACCACGGCATACATTGTGTTCCTTGGCTCAACACCCATAAGCTGGAGCTCCAAAAAGCAACACACAGTGGCTAGGTCGTCTACTGAGGCTGAATACCGTGTCATCGCTTCAACTGCTGCAGAGCTCAATTGGATAGGCCATCTCCTTACTGAACTTCAGGTGTGGATACCTCTCACGCCTACAATTTACTGTGACAATGTCGGTGCCACATATGTCTGCGCCAATCCCATTTTCCACAGCCGTATGAAGCATGTTGCTATTGATTTTTTCTTCGTACGAGATCAAGTGGCTCGCCAACAGCTCCGTGTGACACATGTTAATATTAAGGATCAACTAGCGGACTCTCTCACCAAGGCTCTCTCCCGTAAACAATTCCATGATCATCGGTCCAAGATAGACATCCTGGCCGGAAGCTCTATCTTGCGGGGGCATATTAGAGATAGAGTTACACAAGACAACACATTACTGGCTGCACCTGTTAGTCATGTTCGTATAGGATTGTATATGGTTAATTATTATCAATTTCCTTATGTATTTTAGGCTCACTTACTTACCTGTCAAGTCAGGTCACTACTTGTATAAATACCCCTTCTTATTAATGAATAATAGAGGCATTATTTTTACACACAAATTATTAATTCTATTATTTAATATGATTTTGGACTCATCGAGCATTTTACTTATGAAAAAAAAGGATAATGTTAGACATCCAACTATTTTGTCCAACTTTTGTATCAAACAATTGATGTGTCAATTGGTGAGTAGATACACATTATGACATTAATAATGATTTATCCATGTATCCACTCACCAATTGACACATCAATGGCTGGATGCAAAAATTGGACAAAATAGTTGGATGTCTACCATTGTCCTAAAAAATATATACTTTTTTTTTTTTTACAATATTAATCCAGGACCAGGTATTTTTTTAATAGCAAGCCGTTGACCTAGGAGTCATTCGTCTAAACCTTAAACTCGTTCATCTACTAGCTGAGCTACGCTTCTATCGGTAAAAATATATACATTTAACTTGATAATATAAACAGAACGGTCCATAGTACATTCCATTATAATTCAAAATAAAATCCTTAATTGATGTACATAATAATAACAATTATAATTGAATGTTAATATCATGGTCCAAATTGAAATTCATTTTTGTTCTTCCATTTCTAAAACAATAGTCATTCTTTCACTTCGATAACAACATAAAATTGAAGGAAAAAAACAAAGTCCAAATTGAAATTCATTTTTGTTCTTCCATCTCCAAAACAATAGTCATTCTTCGATCTACTTCAACAACATAAAACTTGAGAGAGAGAAAAAGAATAAGAAATAAATGTTTAAGACTTAAAATTGAAATAACAAGTAAAACACATACTGTATTAAGAAGGCTCGAATGCTTACCCTCATGCCTCACTTCTCAATTTTCATCAAATGGCATACTTGTCAATCCAATGCGAGAGTCTAATTCAACCATTGTCACTCACTGCAACAAAATTAATTTTTTGAGTGAATTTAATTTGTTTGATTCGTATACACAACTGGGTATATGGTTATGGATGGCTTTGGATTCATATTTCATTTTTCACATTCCACAATAAATTATGAATCTTTTTTCTCTTTTTTATGTTATATATGTAATATTAGATGCTGACATTATATGGTTAAACGGATATATTCTAAACTTTCTCTTAAGATATAACACTGCCACACACGTTGTCTTGATTGTTGAAACATGATCAGTTTCAGCCTTGACGACAGTGATGAATACTAGAGCAGCTGCGACTGTATATATCTACAAGAAATATCCTTTTCTGCAACACCATCTAGATGTCACCAAATCCCAACTCTGCGTTGTCAAATGATTTTAGTGACGCCAAAATAAGTGTCTCCACCTCGTCGTCCTAGCTCTGTCGCTGAATAGAATAGGCGACGCATTGAGATCTCTGTCTCTAAAAACTACTTTTTTGTTACACAATTATAATGTCACTATAAATATCAAAAGAGCTTCATCTGTGACTCATAACAACACTTTTAGCGATACTTAAAATACGTCATGCAAAGTAAAATTATTTTATAAATATTTATAATTTTATTATCAATATTTAAATATATATATTTATATATATTAATTCATATATAAATTAATCTTTAGTGATGTTATCAGTGTATAAAAAGCAACACAATAAAAGGGTAATTAAATGTAACAATATTTATGGTTTTGTGTTTTTGGTAAACATTCGCCCGGGCCTGGTCACTGCAATCATTAATATAATTTTAATTAAATTTAAATTTTATATTTATATACTATTATCAGTAATATCTTTTTACTTGATAATTAATTTTATATTTATTGTTATTACATATGATAATATATATATATATTATAATATTTATATATATTACATATAGATCATTGATGAATTAAAAACAATTATTTTAAGACTAAATGTAGCATAATTTATTTCAAAAACAACCCAAAATTATGTAAAAGAGTTACAACCGATAGTAACATTAAAACACAACAAATAAAATTGAGATAATTAATTTCTTACAAATGAAGATACATAATAAAATTATCTTTACTATAGCCTAAACAAAGCTTCTCTGATTGTTTCACAAGTTCTTCTGAATTTTCCAATTTCCTTCACAATTTGCATCAGAAGTGTCATGACCAGATGAATCAACCAAAGTAAATATAGACAAACGACATCTGGGAGCCATCTACTCTGCAAAATAACATTAAATTAATAATCTTCTTAACATCCCTAACCTTAGAAATTGCTTCAAACTCGACAACAACAAATAAATTCTTCAAATTCATATGACTTCCTCTGACCTTTCAAAACAGGGTGCCATAAACAACCTTTTAGAGAAGAAAAACTGAATCAAGAAAAAAAAAATGATACAAAAACACAAAAAAGAAAAAATATATATATATATAGCAATAGTAATAAAGAAACAGAAGGAAAAAAATGTTAATTTTTTCAATTATTTTCATATAACGTTAAATATTTTTTTACCTTCTTAATGGCAATAAGAGCCATGGATCAGTATTTGTTTGTATCACTGTTTAAATACGTGATGCATAAACTGTATAGTATATTTACTATATTATGTGATTGAAATGCAAGAAAGCAGAAAATATATGAACTATACATTGTAAAACAAAAAAAAAAAAAAAAAAAAAACAAAGAGGTAGAAATCACAAAAAACCATTTATAACTTGTAGGATGAAAAATGAAAGAGGCAGATAAAGAGAGGGAAAAAGAAAGAGTTGATACCTGTAAATGCATCACAATAAAATAAACGATCAACAACAACAATATTATTTCTAGAGATAAAAAGAGCATTAGTATAATTCTATTTAAACCATTCAACAAAAAATAAATAAATAAATAAATAAATAAAATAAATAGGAGACATGTTGCCACTTTCTTTTCAATTAACTTTCAATTATTATATCTCACTAAACAAATCAACCAAAAAAATAGGAACCTTTGACACCATTCATCACACTGACGCCAAAATGGTTTTATTATATATACATATATCCTTTTTTTAATTAAGATATTTAATTCTTTTGTTATTTAAATTGTTCTTTATTAAATAAATAGAGAAATCTTCAATTGTAAAATTGTTACAAATTTAATATTTGAATAATTTTAATTGATAAACAAAATTATTTTTTCTAGAAAAAAATAATTTTTCTTAACAAATCTATAGATTTTTTTTAAAAAAAAATAAACATTGTAAAAACTCATATACAATTAAATATAACCTTTAAAACCGTCAAATTTGACTTTTGAATTTTTCTTTTAATTATTTTTAATATTTAATTACATCAAATTTTATCTTCAACAAAAATTAATTCTTTTTTTTTTAAACCGCTATATATTGATAAAAGCCATAAAATAAAAATTAATTCTTGTAAAAAAAAAAATTAACAAAATATTAAATTTATTCTTTATTAGTAACATAAAAATTGTATTTATTAAAAATTATTCCATACCTAAACGCATATATATGATTTTTATGTTAAAAATTATTTTAAGAAAATAAAAATTAATTATTTTTCACTTATAATTTATATAATTATAATTTTAGTGACATCGTCGCTACACACATTAATACGTCTCGTTAAAAGTAGATTTTTAGCAATGTTTAGTACATTTAGTGAGACAATATACGTATCACCACAATGACATCAAGTAAGGGTCTCCAAAACTCTACGATTATGTCACCAAAATATTGAAATTAATATGTCACTTTGACAACATATATTTAACGACATCATGCTTAGAGGGTCACCAAAGATAGGTTTTGGCGATACATTTTTGATGTAGCTAATAAATGCATCGCCGATGAGCAATTTTCTTGTAGTATATTCATTAGCTTGTTGAGGAGGAGGTTGCTTGTTCTAAACACCGCATCCTGGTGCCGAATTACCAGACAGTTTGCATTGGTCAAGAACAGCTGGGTCTATGCTTCTGGCTGCACCAACTTGGACTTGGTTTGCCACCACCAAGCTAACCAAAGCTAAACACAATATCCATGACTTCATGTTCGATAGACTCATTTGTTGTTTTTCGAAAATAAAAATGAAAACAGTTTTTTTGGTTTCAGTTTCAAAATCTAAAAATATATCTAGTAGCATATACTAAAAGCTTTATTCTGAAAATGAAATGGAAAAAAAAAATGCTTGGTAGTTAACCGAAAATTATCAAAAATTGTTTACTTGTACCTATGAAAATTTATTCCATTTGTTTCTCCTCCTAAAATCTTCTCTTTCTCAATCTATCTATTGATTCCTTCTTCTTCTTTGTTCACACTTATGTTTTTACTGTGCACAAACAATCCAATTATTTGTTGCTGTTTTTCCCCCTTTATTTTCCCTATAAAACAAGGTAAACATCAATTTGATTTTTCGAAATCAATTGTCTGCTGACTCTTTGTGAAGATTTTCTCATTTGGGTAATCATAAATTTTGGTTTTGGTTTTTGTTTTAGTTTGGGAGTCTATTTTGATCGAGAAGTGGGAAGTTTTTTTTTTTTCTTTAATGGGAAATACAGGAAGCAACATAAGGCAACACCATGAGACCAACCCACATCAACCGCCACCCTCGCGGTCTCTACAACAGCACCAAATGAACCAGAGCCAGTACATTAACATCTTTCAAAAGAAAAAAATTTAAAAAAAAATTCAACGGAGTAGCCGATTTGCTCTTGGAGGCTCCAATGCCGGAGAAAGTAAGATTCTCTTTCGACGACGCTAATATGGCCAGATCGGTGTCGCTAGAGGAGGATCTCACCTCCTCCAGCGTCGGCTCATGGAGAATAAGAAGAGTTGTTCCTCTATTTTCTGTTATGGAGAAGAAGTAGAAGATCTGTGACAAACGAAGAAATAGATAAAAAGCAAAAAAAAAAAAAAAAGTTAAAAAAAAGCAATATGAAAAATATGAAAAACATCTTAACCTGATTTTAACCCACTTTAATCCCCCAAACCTCTTACTCTTCAACGCCTTGATACATTGCACTCCACCAAAACACTCCCTTGTTGCTTTCTGCAACTGGGGCAGAAAAAATCTCATCTTGTGACGATTTCACGTATGTTTTTGTATTAGGGACCTGTGTTAGGCTTTGTTCAGTGTCAACACTGTGGCTTGGTAGACAAATACATGCACGTGTAGTGAGAGTTGGTGTTATGTTTAACGTTTTGGTGTTATGATTCATTGTCATGGTAGTAACAGGATGTTGTGTCAGGAAGAAAAGTGTTTGATGAAATGCCAATGAGAAATAGTGTTACATGGAATGCAATGATAACTGGGTATTGTTCACAAAGCAAAAAGGCAAAAGATTGTGCCTTTGAAGCATTGTTGTTGTTTAAGGACATGTTGGTTGATGTTTGTGGAGTGAAACTTACTGATACCACCATGGTTTGCTTTCTTTTGACTAGTTCTCAATTGGGTGTGCTTGAAAGCGGTGCTTGTGTTCATGGATATATAGAGCAGACAATTTACATGCCTGAGAATGATTTGTTTGTTGGTACTGGTCTTGTTGATATGTATTCAAAATGTGGGTGTCTTGACAGTGCTTTATCAATTTTCCGGTGCATGAAAGACAAGAATGTATTGACATGGACAGCAATAGTAACTGGTTTAGCCATTCACGGAAGAGGAAAAGAAGCGATAAGGTTTTTGGATTTGATGAGGGTTTGTGGTGTCAAGCCTAATGCAGTGACTTTAACTAGCTTATTTTCGGCTTGTTGCCATGCTGGCCTTGTTGAAGAGGGACTTGGTTTGTTTGACAACATGAAGAGCAAATGGGATCTTGAGCCTAATATACAACATTATGGATGCATAGTTGATCTTCTTGGCAGGGCTGGGCACTTAAACGAAGCATACAAATTCATCATGGGGATGCCCGTTAAACCTGATGCAATTTTGTGGCAGAGTTTGTTGAGTGCTTGCAAACGTTCATGGAGATGTCGTGATGGGTGAGAAAGCAAGGAAAATCCGCCTCCAGCTACAGCCAGAGTCGATTTCTGATGATTTGACTGGTACTAGTGAGAGGATTATATAGCTTTGTCAGACGTTTATGCTTCAGCAGGAAGATGGCAAGAAGTGGAGAGTTTGAGAAAGGAAATGAAGATTAAAAAGATAGAAACTGAACCAGGTTGTAGTTTAGTTCAAACCACTAAAACACCTTAGACGGGTTTTTGATATTGAATCCAGCAAGCTATTTCAGAGTCTGATTGTGAAGATTTCGAGAGGAGATATTAGAATTTGATAGACAATGGAGAAGACAACAAACATGCAACATGTACAGAAATTGATTCATAGGAAATATGCTTTATCATCATCCTTTACAGCAACTTGGTATGCAGCCATTGATTTCGTAGTTTGATCATTACTGTTATGGAGTCTATTTTGCTACTTGATCAAAATGTTGTGAAGCAAACGAAAGGGATTGAATGCGCTAAGAAGCTCATACATGCAACCAAAACATCCTAGGTAAAATTGACAACTATACTGATTAGCAATTTATCCAACAGGTTTCAGAATGTAGTTAAATATGGCAGTCTGATTCAGAATGTAGAATGTATATTTTACACACTTTTGAGCTTAAAATAAATGCGGCATTTGAATCAAATCTTCAAGCATTCTTCAATGAAAAACCTTCTTAACACTAGGGTCTAACTGTTTGTTAATTATGACTCTATGTTGGACTGGGGACCGAAAGGACTTACTCCCCCACGAATCTACTTTTGCAGGTGCCCCAAGCTGCTAGCCAATCTTGTTCCCTGCTACAGCTGCTGCTTCAGAATTCGGCTGCACCTTTTCAGCTGAAGAAATGTCTGCCAAACCATTGTTGATTATAGGGTCCTGAGTGAACAGAGGATCGTCTGAAGGGAGTTGAAAAAAGTGATGATTGGGGTTGTCCTGTACCGGAACAGCAACATCCTTCATTGTGGATAACTCTAGCATGGCGGCATGGAACATAGGGTTCAACCCAGCAATTCTTTTGATAGACTAATCAGCCATCTTCTTCTGGAAAATACAACAAAGACATCGAATGAAATTGCTAGAAAAGTAGGTTTCCGCTGCCTCTTGTATATCAAGATCTCTAATACTCTATATAAAAAATGAGAACGGATGGATCCTTTAATCGTTGGATTTCAATCCTCGGCTTGGTTTGCAAGTCATCAGTTTACCTTGGTGAGTGCCTAGCAAAGGCTAGGTCTCGCCAAGGTAGGCACACTCAACTGTAAGAACAATACCGATGAATGACTTACCTTTGCTCTAAAATAAAATGGATTGTCTTTCAAAAAAAAAAAAAGCAATGGAGTGTCTTTAGAATATGAGTGTCAAACGATGAAAGGGATCACTTTTGTTGAGTTTTATTATCTTCTTTATTTTTATTTGATTACTTTACATCTCTTTCCCGTTTTCTGTTTCAAATTTTCTAAAAAGAGGTATTTAAAATTAGTAATATTAAAATAAAATGGATTGTCTTTCAAAATTTAATTTTTTTTTTTTATATAAATAAAGTGTCTCTGGAATAGGAGTGTCTACAGATAAAAGAAATCATTTCGGAAAAAGAAAAGTGTTTTTAGAATTTTTTTAAATTTAAATTTTTAGAATTGAAGTGTAAAAAAAAAACATTTGATTATAAGAAAAAGCTCTCTCTTCGTTAAAACATGAGTGTAGTAAGAATTTGGTGACCCTTAATTCTTTTTCTTTATTATTTTTACCGGAGGAAAGAAAACTTTTGTAAAAGAAACCAGCAAAAACATTAATCTGGACGGTCCTCCAGAATATACAGCTCCACACACAGAGGGTGAGATTTCATCCCAAACTGGTCCTCAACAGTAGTCAAGGCCAACTTGTAAAGAGTATGAACATCGAAGTTTACTGTCCTAGGAATATAACTAACCGAACAACTCTCCATACGGCAAATATTGGTAACCCTTAATTCTTGATTTGGAAAATGAATTTATGATCCGAACCCACAATTTAAGTAGTAGATGTGTAACACTAGACAATTTCATTAAATGATTTTATTTGCGTTTTTGTTCAATCTATCTTTCAAGTTTCAACCATAAATGCAGTCTCTTACTCTTCCCAGACACAGATGCCTCTCCCTCCTGAAACAAATCCATGCCCAATTGATCATCACTCATCAGCAGCCTCAAATCTCCATCTCTACTGTTCTAGCCTCATTTTAACCCACTTTAATCCCCCAAACCTATTTCTCTTCAACACCTTGATACGTTGCACTCCACCAAAACACTCACTTGTTGCTTTCTGCAACTGGGCGCAGAAAAAATCTCATATTGTCACGATTTCACGTATGTTTCTGTATTGGGGACCTGTGCTAGGCTTTGTTCAATGTCAACAATGTGGCTTGGTAGACAAATACATGCACGTGTAGTGAGAGTTGGTGTTATGTTTAACGTTTTGGTGTTATAATTCATTGTTATGGTAATAACAGGGATGTTGTGTCAGGAAGAAAAGTGTTTGATGAAATGCCAATGAGAAATAGTGTTACATGGAATGCAATGATAACTGGATATTGTTCACAAAGCAAAAAGGCAAAAGATTGTGCCCTTGGAGCGTTGTTGTTGTTTCAGGACATGTTGGTTGATGTTTGTGGAGTGAAACTTACTGATACCACCATGGTTTGCTTTCTTTCGACTAGTTCTCAATTGGGTGTGCTTGAAAGTGGTGCTTGTGTTCATGGATATATAGAGCAGACAATTTACATGCCTGAGAATGATTTGTTTGTTGGTACTGGTCTTGTTGATATGTATTCTAAATGTGGGTGTCTTGGCAGTGCTTTATAATTTTTCGGTGCATGAGAGACAAGAATGTATTGACATGGACAGCAATGGTAACTGGTTTAGCCATTCACAGAAGAGGAAAAGAAGTGATAAGGTTTTTGGATTTGATGAGGGTTTGTGGTGTCAAGCCTAATGCAATGACTTTAACTAGCTTGTTTTCGGCTTGTTGCCATGCTGGCCTTGTCGAAGAGGGACTTGGTGTGTTTGACAACATGAAGAGCAATGGGATCTTGAGCCTAATATACAACATTATGGATGCATAGTTGATCTTCTTGGCAGGGCTAGGCACTTAGATGGGTTTTAGAGTCTGATTGTGAAGATTTCGAGAGGAGATATTAGAATTTGATAGACAATGGAGAAGACAATAAATGCTTTATCAGCATCCAAATCTCAAAGCAACTTGGTATGCAGTCATTGATTTCGTAGTTTGATCATTATTGTTATGGAGTCTGTTTCGTTATTTGATCAGAACGGAATTCTGTGAAGCAAACGAAAGGGATTGAATGCGCTGAGAGGCTCATACATGCAACCAGAACATCCTAGGTAAAATTGACATCTATATTGATCAGCAATTTATCCAGCAGGTTTCACATGATCAAATGTATGTTAAATATGGTAGTCTGACTCAGAATGTAGTCAACATAAAGAATAGTATATTTTACACACTCTTGAGCTAAAAATAAATGCGGCATTTGAATCAAATCTTCAAGCATTCTTCAATGAAAAACCTTCTTAACATTAGGGTCAAGCTATTTGTTAATTATGACTATATGTTGGACTGGGGACCGGAAGGACTTACTCCCCCATGAATTCACTTTTGCTGGTGCTCCAAGCTGCTAGCCAATCTTGTTCCCGGCTACAGCTGCTGCTTCAGAATTCGGCTGCACCTTTTCAGCTGAAGAAATGTCTGCCAAACCGTTGTTGACTATAGGGTCCAGAATGGACAGAGGATCGTCTGAGAGGGGTTGAAAAAAGTGATGATTGGGGTCATCATGTACAGGAACAGCACCATCCTTCATTGTGGATAACTCTAGCATTGCGGCATGGAACATAGGGTTCAACCCGGCAATTCTTTTGATAGACTCCTCAGCCATCTTCATCTGGAAAATACAACAAAGACATCGAATGAAATTGCTAGAATAGTAGGTTTCCGCTGCCTCTTGTACATTAAGATCTCTATTACTCTATATAAAAAATGAGAACAGTTGGATCCTTTAATTGTTGGATTTCAATCCTCGGCTTGGCTTGCAAGTCATCAGTTTACCTTGGCGAGTGCCTAGCAAAGGCTAGGTAGGCACTCTTATCGTGTTCCAGAAAAATTGCCTGCAAGAAAGGCACACTCAACTGTAAGAACAATACCGATAAAAGATTTACCTTTGCTCTCAGTGTTTCAACATCAGCTTTTAGAACTCTATTTTTAACAGCTGCTTCATTGTATTTTTGTCTTATGTCTGTACTACGTTTCAGTAAAGATGAATTTTCGGCTCTTAATTTAGAAACCTACAAAAGACAATGCATAGGAATTCTTTTAAATTTTCTTCGTACTACCGAAAAAATGGAAGCAAAATCAAAAGGGTTGGAGAAAGAACCACACACCTGTGCCTCAAGCTCAAGCTCAGTCAAATGAGCTTGCTTTCTTCTTCTAGAATGCCTCGCTGGCTCTCTATTCGGAAACATTCTGGAAAACACTCTCTGAATTAATGAAAGGCCTCTCTATATGCAGCAACTAAGAATAACAAATTTTATGCAAACCTCCACCATAATACATTATATTCATTTGAAGATGCATGCAAATGTTAGGAAAATATGCAACTAATATGAGCATGACTCCCCGTTTATAGCTTAACGGTGTAAACTCCATCATCGGTAATCACCAGGTTCGCAACATTAGCAATTGTAACAGCAGAGACCAAAATTTACCTCTGTACAGGTTTTGCATCAACAGGGTCCGTATTATCTGTCGTAGCATCATCATCTTCAGACTGGTCTCTGGAAGAGCCACTGCTTCCTGAACTCACGGTAGCTTTCGTTTGTGCAGTTGATAAGTAGGGAATTCCAGGCAGTCCATTAGCATCCTTGTCTTGCGCAGCTCCTACATAGGTGATTAAAAAAGAAAAGGAAGAAATTATTCTGCTACTCATGCTAAACTGAACCATAAACTTGCACTGCACGAAACAACGCGAAAGAGAAGCTGATACATGATCCATGAACAATGAACATAACGAGTAAAACAGTTATCGTATCTCATACTAAATCCATAAATCGCATATATAAACCACAAGTATATATGTAAATTCACCGATACAAACCTTTGAAAGGGGCTTGAGATCCTGATTGTGAATTATTAGAAACCTGCATACATGAAAAGTACAAAACCAGTGAGAACAAAGTGATAATATAAATTAAAAATAATGTGCTCTATGAATCTTCATTAAAGATTAAAGCTTTTGCGAACTCCTTCACATCAAACCGTAGGCTTTCTCAATAATACAAATTGCCGATAAACATAACCTTACGCCATCATCACAAACTTTAGATGTATCAACCATAATCCAATTTAAATCAAAACCAGGGGAACATCTACTAGCATAATAAAAATTAAAATAAACACACCTGAATACATTCGGAATCCATAAAATCAATTTTTTGTTCATCCATAGCTTGATTCTGTGTGAAAATAATTTATTGATGTTGGTTTTGGTTAATTATATATTAGGTGTTCAACTTATGGGTGTAGGAAATAAATTTAAAATTTTCAATTATAAAGTTATGTACTTTTAATAATTAAATGCAAGAGTATTAATTGTGCATTTACTAATCAGGAATTCTACTTGGGAAAGGGAATTACGTTCTTGATTTTTAAATTCATATGTTTACTAAATTTATGAGGAATTAAGTTTCATGGACCCCACACATATATAAGGAATTAAGTTCCTGAATGAAAGAGAAGTAAAAATAAGCATATAAAACTAAAAATTAATTGCAAACTATAAAAAAATAATAATAATAATAATAATGAACAAAATAAACAGAATATTAAAAAAAAAAAAAAAAAGGTGAACAGCTGCCTTAATTTTATATATATATATATATGTATGTATGTATATGTGTGTATTGGAACTGTCAATTAAAAAAAAGTTTGATAAAATATATATATATATATACTGCAATAAAACAAAAAATTTGTAAACCCTCAAAAAAATCAGTTGCTAGAATAGTATGTTTCCACAATATTAAAAATCAGCTGCAATATTTAAATTATTTGTTTACTCAATAGAATTTTTTTTACTCAACTTAATATCCAAAAAAGAAAATCAAATATTGTTTTCTTATTTTCACAATTTGATCTCCATTTCCTCACTTTTTTTCGGTTTTATGTTCATTTAATTACTTCACATCTTTTTTCCATTTATCGTTTCAAATTTTCTAAAGAGAGGTATTCAAAATGAGTAATATTAAAATAAAATGGATTTTCTTTAGAAATTTAAAATTGAATGTCTTTATAATATAAGTGCCAAAAGATAAAAGAGATAATTTTGAAAAAAATTAAGTGTCTTTATAATTTTTTTTTTTAAAAAAATTAAATGTTTAGAATGTAGTATCTTTAGAAATAAAGTGTAAAAAGAAAAACATTGAATTGTAAGGAGAATCTCTTATGAGAATAAAGAGATGAAGGTCTACTAGAATAAGGAGACTCGACGAATGGGGTTGTGAAAGCAATCTATGGAGGCTAGGCGCGAGTCAGATTGGTTCGGATTTCAGCCAAAACAATCCATGACTCGTATATACTCGGTTTTAATTTTTTTTAAATCAAAGAAAAAACAAGTTGACTCGAACTTGTCTTTTCTAGTTCAATTTAATATGGTTTTGGACTCATCGAGCATTTTACTTATGTTTTTAATTATATGGACCTTTTGGACCATAAATGGGTTTCTCAATTTAGTAAAATAATCACATATAATTCAACAACTACAAATATTAAAAAATAGGATAATGTTAGACATCCAACTATTTTGTCCAACTTTTGTATCAAACAATTGATGTGTCAATTGGTGAGTGGATACACATTATGACATTAATAATGATTTATCCATATATCCACTCACCAATTGACACATCAATGGTTGGATGTAAAAGTTAGATAAAATAGTTGGATGTCTACCATTGTCCTAAAAAATATATACTTTTTTTTTTTTTTTACAATATTAATCCAGGTATTTTTTTAATAGCGAGCCGTTGACCTATGGGTCATTCGTCTAAACCTTAAACTCATCCATTTACCAGCTGAGCTACGCCTCTATTGACAAAAATATATACATTTAACTTGATAATATAAACAGAACGGTCCATAGTACATTCCATTATAATTCAAAATAAAATCCTTAATTGATGTACATAATAATAACAATTATAATTGAATGTTAATATCATGGTCCAAATTGAAATTCATTTTTGTTCTTCCATTTCCAAAACAATAGTCATTCTTTCACTGTTTAAATGTGTATATATATAGTCATTCTTTCACTTCGATAACAACATAAAATTGGAGGAAAAAAACAAAGTCCAAATTGAAATTCATTTTTGTTCTTCCATCTCCAAAACAATAGTCATTCTTCGATCTACTTCAACAACATAAAACTTGAGAGAGAAAAAGAATAAGAAAAAAATGTTTAAGACTGAAAATTGAAATAACAAGTAAAACACATACTGTATTAAGAAGGCTCGAATGCTTACCCTCATGCCTCACTTATCAATTTTCATCAAATGACCTACTTGTCAATCCAATGCGAGAGTCTAATTCAACCATTGTCACTCAATGCAACAAAATTAATTTTTTGAGTGAATTTAATTTGTTTGATTCGTATACACAACTGGGTATATGGTTATGGATGGATTTGGATTCATATTTCATTTTTCACATTCCACAATAAATTATGAATCTTTTTTCTCTTTTTTATGTTATATATGTAACATTAGATGCTGACAATATATGGTTAAACGGATATATTCTAAACTTTATCTTAAGGTATATTCTACACTGCCACACACGTTGTCTTGATTGTTGAAACATGATCAGTTTCAGCCTTGACGACAGTGATGAATACTAGAGCAGCCGTGACTGTATTCGTTAGCTTGTTAAGGAGGAGCTTGCATGTTCTGAACACCGCACCCTGGTACCGAATTACCAGACAGTTTACATCGGTCAAGAACAGCTGGGTCTATGCTTCTGGCTGCACCAACTTGGACTTGGTTTGCCACCACCAAGCTAACCAAAGCCAAACACAATATCCATGACTTCATGTTCGATAGACTCATTTTGTTCTCTTTCTATTTCTTCTTTTCAATCTTTTGTTGTGCCGATTATGTTGTCTTCTGTGAGAGCTTCACTGTTGAGGGTGTTATATGTAGAGAGCTTTTAATATGTTGGGAATTAGCTTTAACGTTTTTGCAATTGATATTGGTACATGTTTTTTGGCATAATTTGGTTATATATGTTTGGGAAATTGTTTATATATAGTCGATATTGTTACATAATAGTGTCTATTAGTTAGATTTTAACAAAATAATATACTTATTTAACATACAAATTCGGCAATTCATCTACCTGATTGAATTAGAAACTTCTAAGGTGTTTTTTTTTTTTTTTAATTAGTAAATACTATATATTTTTTTGGTATATATATTTGGTTTGGTTTTTCATAAGGAAAAACCGTTCATGACTGATGACTCGTATAACCTCAGTTTTCATTTAATAAATCAGATTGATTCGTCTTAATATTAATATGGTTATCCGACTTGAACACGTATTTTAGATTCAGTTTAATTTATCTTGGATCATAAAACCATACCCACCTCTAGAGACCTCTTAGTGCCGAGCCTAGAGGGGTGCACTGAGTGCAACCAGCTCGGGCACCAATTTTTTTTTTATGAAAGTCGGTATGTATTATTGGGTTTTGTGAGCCTAGAGAAAATATATTTATAATGAATGACCCAATTTATTTTTGTTATAAGAGTGGCGATATTTGCACCCCTTGAAACGGTATGTACACCCCATATTTATATATTTTCAAAATTCAAACATTAACCTTAAATTTAATTATTGATATTTTATTTCAAAAATATAATAATTTCTTATAACCATTTACTTTTTAAAAATTTTAACTAACTAAATGCAATTAAAACTAATAAATAAAAACAAAAACCCTAGATCAAAAAAGATAAAGGAGGCTGTTGCCTCTTCCTCCAAAATTTGGGAGGAGTGCGGCTCCTCCCATATATATATATATATATATATATATATAATAAAACCTATTTTAATTTTGTGTTTTATATTGTCAAAAAAAAAAATCAATGCAAAAACTATAAAAAAATAAAAAATAATAATAATAATAATAATAAAAAATTAAAAAAAGAAAAAGAGGAATAAGAAACACAAAAGTGATAGGAAAACAAGAAAAAGAAAAAAAATAAGAAACACAAAAGTGATAGGAAAATGAAGAAAGAAGCTGAAAGATGAAGATGAAAGAGATGTCTTTGTTTTTTAGTTTTGTTTATGCATTTTTCATTTTTTTTTTTTTAGAATAAAGAAAAAAATGGGACATATATGTATATAATGTATATATATATATATATATTATTTTATAATTTTGTTATTTATAATATTTTTAAAAATTAAAAGAAATGGCATATTTGGTAATGTGTGGAGTGTGCTTATAAGATTTCATATTTTAAAAATTTTAATGGGGTGCATATACAATTTTTCGAAGATGTAAAAGTCAGTATGTATTATTGGGTTTTGAGGGCCTAGCGAAAATAGAATTGTAATGAATGGCTCAATTCATTTTTATTTTAAATTATATGTATAGAATATATTTATACAAATGGGCCCAATTCATTTTCTATATAATATGTATAGAATATATTTAAAAAATTGTGACCGTTAAGGAAGCGCCTAATTATTTTTTTAATTATATGTATGCAATATATTAAAAACAAATCAGATTTTTGAATACAGGGTACAAAATTTTGTTCAAGAGAGGCCCATTTTAGATTTCTCGCCCCGGGCCTCAAATACGTCAAGACTGGCCCTGAGACTTCATTAGGCCACCTTCACCACCATAGAGGTGGCCTCAAATTTCTTTTTCTTATGTTTTCTTCTTTTGCGTTGGATTTTGTTTTTTTATTCGAGTTCTTTTCGATTGTCCTCGTTTTTTTTTTTTCTTGACTTCTCTTTGATTGTTTTTCAAATTTTGTCAACTTTACTAATGTTTTTTTTTTTCAATTATTTTTATTTTTCTAACGATATGAGGTTGATCCAATGGTATATTACTCACATTTATACCATGAGGTTGTGGGTTCGAGTCCTCCCCTTAAAAAAACCTGAATTTATGTAATACTTCAAAAAAAACAAAAAAACAAAAAAAATTCTGATTTTTCTTTTTTTTTTTTTATTAACCAATATATTTTATATAATTTATCTCAATGGTAAAATTTCCTTTCCCTTGGCCGTTATTCACAAACAAAGGTTCCTAGGGGAACTTTGAGTAATTAAATGATATTTAGTTGCAAAATGCAATTGCACTATATGTTAGGGTTGACAATGCAATTATTCATTTTTTAAAGTGAAGTATTAAATTATTAATAGATATTTAGTGAATTCTTAATAGCATCGCTCATAAAAGTGGTATTTGTAAAAATAACTGGCTACAACTATTAAAAATTGTTTTTAACCAATATGGATTGTTTTTAACCAATATGTATTTAATCCAAAAATTACACTAAATTGTTTTATCGTCCAATATGGTTTGGTTCAGTTTTACAATGTTTCAAGCCCAACGTGAAATAAGTTAATGGATTATGCCCTATTAAAAAAAGTCTAGCCTAACGTGAAAATAGGGGACACAATATTTTCTTTCACATCAAGGGTATTAATGTAATTATTTGGTTATAAGGTGAATTGAAATTTTCACAAGGTTAAACCATGAGAACCATATACTTGGTTTAAAACAATAATTAATAATTGTACAAGATTCTTTTTGACAATATCCTCTCTAAAGTATCTGTAATTTGGTACAAAAACCCAATAAGACAGCTATGTTACTATAACGTAGTTGCACTGACACCGTCCAATATGGCTTGGTGGTAAAAAATATCCATTCAGTTTTACAATGTTTCAAAAGACCATAGTCGCACAGAAGGGATTAGATAATTTAGCTATCCATTAATACTATTGCGTCAATTGATAACCATTGGATGATAATTGAATATACATTTAACTAGATACAATTATATTATTTCTAGTATTAATATTGTAAAATTATCGAATTGCATACATGTAACTAGATGCAATTCTACATTCTATAATATATAGTAACAGAGAGAACCAGCACTGCAGCAAAATTCTCTCATAACAACTGAAGAGACGAAAAGTACAAGACTCACCATATTTGCAATTGTATATCCCTATATTTAATACATTGATGGGATATTTAAAATGATGACATAAGATATGTCTTAAAAAAATCATAAACAAGTAACTTAACTAGGTTAGATAAACTTATATTAACTAAAAAATAACCAGTATTCGTAGACAACTTTTTGATTGCCCAAACTAAATTTGAGAATTTTTATTTCTCCTTTTGTTTTAAATTACAGGCATTAATGTGCAATACAAGTAACAAAAATGTTAAAACAATCGATGGATCATAACTTTATGGGGTAAAATGAAAAGTGCATCAGAATACTCTTTTCACTAAACTAAGCATTTACCCACAAGTGTACTACTCAACACTTCTCTAGTTCTCTATAATATAATGTTCTTAACCCAGCCAACCAGTTTGATTTCCAGTCAGTTACGGGTATCAAAATCACAAATCCTATCAAACTTCCGGTAAATACCATACGTAGCAAACGGACATACCTGCAGGTTTTGTAAGAGCAGAAAAGAAAAGGAAACTATTGTTAACAAGAGGATAGAGAAGAAAACTAAACAATTTGAGAAAGTGGGCCCTTTTTTAATTTATCGGAGTTTGCCCAGAGTAAAGATGGTAGAAAATCTTCAACGGAAAGAAATTGAAGGATAACAATCAATTAACAACTCAGATAAAATAAAAGAAACTTACACCGATTGTGTCCCTACAAGAAACTCTCAATGTCAATTTCCACAAAGGAGCATGGATCAGGAATGTCGAAGTTATTCAAAACCTGAAAGGCAAATAAAATACCGGAGTAGATATTTTTGTTCAAGTTGATTTTAAATCCAAGTTCTCTGAATATCAAGGGCATGACTTTCACTTCAATTAACAAGTGAATTAGGGCAAGAAAAAGAGTGATAAAACAAAAGATCAGTAATTCTCTTGTTAATTGAAGTGGAAGAGTGATAAATAGCTACAACTGCTGAATTTGTGTTTGTGTTTCCACTGTACATACATATATAACCATGCTCAAACTAGAGGTCAACAGAAAATGATCTTATAACCACACCCAAAAAAAAAAAAAAAAAAACCTTGGCAATCACACATACAACTCAACACATTATGTGCAGGACTCAAAGCAGATATCATTTATGATAACTAGATAACACTAGAGCTGCATCAGCTGATACCATACAAAAACATCAATTGCCATAAAGACTAATATTATATAGCCAAATTGATGCAAATCATAATGTAATTTCTAGCATGAGATTACTCTGACTGATAACAAGTACCTCGGGGTGCACAATACCAAAAATGCCAATTCGCTTCCTTTTGTAAATAATGCTAGCTTGTCTACCCGGAAGAAACTCCGGCTCCTTCAAGACACCAAGACAGTGGATTAATTAATACCAAAGAATACTCTTAAGTAGCGCAAAGAAATATCACTATAAAGAAGAAACTTACATCTGATCGCTGTATATAGTACCCTGTATCATCACCAACCGGAACAAAAGGAGTCCCTATAACCTCCATTATTCTGTCCACCAGGCAATGAATCAGCTGCAAAGAAAAAGGATTTAGAAGTCAAATTAATTCACCGGTTAACAGTAAAAGAATTAAATCTCTTAAATAGAATAATGATTTTCCTAGACCAAAGTTGCATCCATATTTGGAAAAACAAAGACAGTTTGCACAAAATTACAGAGCTTGAAATTGTTATTGTAAGTGACTTTAGCAAACCAAACTTTCACAAATTCTCTCTTTTTACTTTATTTTCTGATCCTCAAAAGAATTCATAAATAATCTTTTTTAAATTTCAAAAATGAATAACCACAAATCTATAACAACTACTATTTATTTTCTACAAAGTTGATATATCCAAGTCTACCTGCAAATTCCTTTTTGACATATTATAGAGCGAATTAGTTTTATTTCAAAGGCGAATATATTTCTTTTAAAGATGTAATCATAATATTAATTTTTCCACAAACCAGTAAGTAACAATATGATGCAACATACCATTGTTCTAAGTATGCCTGCTTGGGCTTTGAACAATAATGCGATGCCACAGACAAATTTAAGTGAAATTGATTATTGAAATGCAAAACAAGCTACAGTTGAGCAAACTTCAAGCAATTAAGGTACAGGCCCAAGCTGGCATACTTACAACAATGGTCAATGGCTCAACAACTAGCATGCATAAACTATAGAGTGCCAAAGCCATAGTATTTAATTATTAACAGCTCCATACATCACATAAAATGTTCAACTTCTCTTTTAGCTGTTCCAAAATATTGTCACAATAAAATCAAAATAGCAATCATTGTCTGATTGTAAATTTTACCACTATGACAACAATTTGGAATTCTTATTTAAGATTGAGGACAAAATTGGCATGTAGATACATTATCATTCAGCATATTCAATGCTTCTTCGCTATTATTATTTGGGTAAGAAAACTGTTAGAATATTGTGTTGTGCTGTAAATATTGTGCTGTGCTGTAATTAATTACTGTGTAAATTGTTGGGTAGTAGTTAGTTGGGTAGAAGTGAGTTGGGATGTAACTATTAGTTATTAGTTAGCATTTATTTCTCTTGGCTTATGCCTATATAATGCTGTAACAATCTGAGTATTTGCATCAATTAAAAATCTCTTTTCTCTCTTTGTTTTTCCTATCTCTTTCTCTCTTTTTCCTTGATTAAATTTCACAAAAACTAAGGTAACTAAGGTCTAAATGGAATATGTGTGTGTATGTGTAAATATATTTGAGTTGAGAGCAGGTTTTGCAAGTACATAAAATTAAACTAAAGGAAAACAAAAAACAAAGCTATGACAGACATTGCAGTAACAATTTGTGGTCTAACTCCACCCTTACTTTAAACAACTTTTTTACCTCAAGTTCAGCAATATCATCCATAAACCATAACTAAAACTCATCGTTCACATGAGAGTTAATGTTGTTCTATTTCTCAATCATTTTAACCAGCTCTAACGGACCAAGGTTAAAAAGATTGAGAAAATCAAGGGATACCCATTACACCACAGTTTAGAAGAAGAAAAACAAAAAGAAGAGAGATTTCAAGAATCAAGGCATTGTAGATATAGCCAATCATTAATTCCACAATTATGACATTTTTTTATTAAATAAAAAATAAATTGCAATGCCCACAACCAAATAAAAAACATCAATATTTAAAAATTATCACCAGAAAATCAAATCAACCGTAACTATATCTAATTTACAGATGGTAATATCGTTAGCAAATATGTGAGAAAAGTACCTCAAAACCTGAGTTAGCACCACAATAAAGGGCTGCGAGTTGGCGACGATTTGACGCGCCAACATCTTTCTTCTCGTCCAACAGAACTACATCACCAACTTCAAAAATCTACAAAGCAAACCTATAAATCAGGAAAGTTTTCTCAGAGTACCCAACTGAAATACTGCTGATAGGCAAGCAATTTCAGTGAATGGAATTAAAACAACTCAAGTGCTTGTGAAGTATAGGCAAGGAAACCGTCTTAGACTATTTTGAAATTTAATTTTATGAAAATAAAATTTTTCAATCGGATGAAATTTAACTAACCTATTTTGTAAATAACATGTATATAAAATTCAATTAAAAAAAAAAAAAATCCCAAAAGATGTCATAAGGCAGGTCTATGGGTATAAGATTAAGGCCACAACCACAAGGCAGACCAAGGGCCTATTAGAAAAACCAAAATTACCTTTATTGGTTTTGGATGGTCTTTGTTGTGTCCAACAGTTTTCAATATACCAGGCATCAGAGTGGTTCGAACAACCTGTGCCAATAAATTAAGCAATCAAACCTTGAATAAGTAATAAAGAAGTACAAAATCAGTACCACAGATAACAGATGCAAAGCCACTACTAAGCACATCCAGGAAGTAACACAACCCCGGAGTGGAATCATGCAATCTTCAGTTGGGGGTAGAAAGTTTAATCATGTTAAAATAATGGGGAAAAACCTGGAATCAACTTGATTACAAAACTGATTCTTGGCTACACCAAGGACAGGCTAAAATCTGATTTATTCTTATTCATTTATAAGAATATATTATATGTTTGTAGACATTATTATCAATTTATGTCCATTCAAGTCATAATTTCATAAATTAAGCCAAATTTGGCATCTAATATAAACACATAGCCCACATCTTTTTTTATTTAAAGTTTTTAATTTCTTCTTTGGATTTTGTTTTCTTTCTCCAATTTGAGTTTTAACAAGTTGAAGTCATGATAAAAACATGGTTAAATTTTAGAAAAATCTTTTATACATGTGACTTCAGAAAGTTCCAATCTTTTGTTTAAAGTTCTATTAATTTATCCAACTTTATCATGTTAGTCCTTCAAATTATGTGGTAATGGAAAGCATTTTAAGTAATATATAAAGCACCAAAAGCACTTCAAATATCATTTAGTTTTCTTAAAAAAAAATACTTTTGGTTTTTTGTAAATGTTTGCGGAATTTGACGATAATTGACCAATACTCTCCAAATTATTGTTATTTAAATTGTTCTTTTTTTTTTTAAAGTTAAATTGCTATTCACTTCTTGCTTGACCATTTATATTCTAAATATTCAAATAAATTATTATATAACAGTTTACTTAATTCTTTTTGCTATAAAATTTGTGATCCATACTAAAACTCAATAGAGAAAAGAATCTAAATCTTTTACCAATCAGAAATCTTGTTTGTGACAAGTGACAACCTATTTTGTTAGCGGTTCAAATCTTGACCGTGACAAGTGACAGTCGATAGATTTTCTGATTGTAAAAGATTTTAATTCTTTTCTCTATTGAGTTTTAGTATGGATCACAAATTTTATAGTAAAAGGTATTAATTGAACTGTCAAACAATAATTGATTTGAATATTTAGAACATAGGTGGTCAAACAAAAAGTTAATAACAATTTAACTTTTAAGGAAAAAAAAAATAAGAACAATATAAATGACAATAATTTGGAGAGTATTGGTCAATTATTGTCAAATTGTTGTTAACACTGCCGAAAACATTTACAAATAACCAAAAGTATTTAAAATAAAAAAAATAAACTAAATGATATTTAAAGTGTTTATGCTTTCCATTACCACATAATTTGAAGGACTAACATGTTAAAATTGGTTAATAGAACTTTAAACAAAACAAGAAAGCTTAAGAAAGGAACTTTCGGAATTCACATGTATAAAAGATTTTTCTAAAATTTAACCAAGTTTTTATCACAACTTCAACTTGTCAAAACTCAAATTGGAGAAACAATAGGAAAACAAAGTCCAAAGAAGAAATTAAAAACTTTAAATATAAGAAAAGATGTGGGATAGGTGTTTATATTAGATGTCAAGTTCGGCTTAATTTATGAAATTATGATTTGAATGGGCATTAATTGATAATAATGCTTACAAACATATAATATATTCCTACATCAAGATTTTAAAATATACTTCAAAAGTTTATGCTTATGTGCTATCATTTGGAATGTTTATTATCTTAGTATTATGTAAGTTCCACTGTCAAAATGAGGTCAAATTACAATATTTTCTAATTAGTAGGAAATCCACAATTATATATAATACCATTAATTCAAATTAAGCATCACAGATCATCACAGTCATAAATGAAACATGTATGCGCATACAAAATAAGGGAAAAAATATTTTTTACCTTAATTTTTATAAATTAAATTGTTGGTTCAAACTATATTCACAACAGCATACAGAGAAAAAGAAGAGGAAAAGTGATACCTTTCCAAGAAAAAGAAGGCAGATAAAAATTGGAAATTAATCAAAGCAGAGCTGAAACGACCAAATTTGAATCTTATACTATTTTATTAGCTGAGCATAGTCAACGTTAAAAACAATTTAGCACGCTAACCTCAAAGTCAGAAGAACGAGGATTCCCTATAATGGCTTCTATTTTGTCATCTTTTCGATTTAACATAGAGGATATCTCTTTTCGAGAGCACAGAATCCACGTTAACACCTCTGTAAATCCATTCATCGCAATCTAACAAAAACATATAACAGAAATGATGCAAGAAAAACTATTAGAATAAGAATACCAGCAGCCTATATATGAATGAGAGCATTCTCAACTCTGTACCTCCAATCTCATAAGGTCGCTGAATTCATTCAAGGGTAGTGGTTTCACAGAAGCAGGCTTTCTTTTTGGAATGTTATTGTACCCATAAGCAATTGCAACATCCTAAAAGGGAGAAACACAGTTTGTTGTAAACCAAATAACTTACTGGACTTAAGATACCCCCATTGAATAATGTATCCATCAGTATCAATACCTCCATAACATCACATGCGTGCAGAACATCGCTTCTTGTTGGAGGTACAAGTACTTTAATATTGCATTGATTATCATTTGCCGCAGACTTCTCAGCACGCAATTGCATTCTGTTCAACAAACTAGTAACCTGAAAGGTAGAACGGCAAAAAAACAAATATATATGTTGGAATTACATTGTAATAACCTAAGCATAAATTACTATTACTAAGGATATGTAGAAAGCAAGCTACAAAGATATTTAAACAGCCTATCATGTTTGACAATGCTTCAAGAGCACCTTGACACTTCATGACACAGAAAATTAAGAATGGATATAGATTGAAAATAGCAGATTACCTCTTCTGCCTCCAAAGATACTCCAATTGAACCACTAATGTAAGGCAGAGGAACCTCCATATTGTACACAGACAAATCAGGACAAACATATGACCTCCCATCAGAATATATCACTTCAACTGGCTCCACCTCATACTTTCTTTTACAATATTCAGAAAACGTTGTTACCTAAGAACAAAGGGAAATTATTTCATCACCTACAATCATTAACTTTAAAAAAGAAAATGCATTCAAAATTTTGATAACTGTTACCATTGTGTTTAAAACAATCTTGGCCTTAGTCAAATCAGTGGCTGTACATTCAATGAACACATTCTTTGTCTTTAGAGTGATTGCTGAATGGGCACCATTGATAATTGGTGGAAGAGACAGAACAGTTCTACAAAGGCAGGAAAAAAGTTAGTGCTACAAAACATATAATCAAAAAAATAAGAGGGAAAAAAACATATATAATAACTAGCTTAATGTACTTAAAAAAAAAAAAAATGAGCCATCATAACTATGTTTTATTTTCTAACTAAAACCAAAGTATGAACCCAAAATCTTCACAGTGAACAAAAATAAATTAAATTTAGAAAATATAGGAAACTAGTGAAATGATAAGGATCAACAGCCATAAAACATGATTTTGACAGCAGGCTAAGAAAACTCCAAATGATTATCAAACATCCGTAATCAAGAAAACATCATACCTATTCCGGTCATATATGATAGGGAACACCTGTGAAGTCTCGATTATGTGCAAATACTTCTTCAGTTTCAAATCTGACTGCCAAACATTGTCATGGTAGAATACATATCAAGGTCAGGCATAACAGCTATCTTTAAGAACAATATTTCTAACCGAGAAAAAGTGTATAAAGGCAAATCCAACACCATGGGTATGCACAAAACTTGGACACTAGGCAATTGCATCAAAATATGATTGTTGGGATTGGTGGATAACCAAGACAGATTCTCAGACCTCAGTATGCAGAGCTACACTAAATTTTGCCATCTGACGACTAGAATGGGACCACGTTCACTAAAATCTTTACCAAAATGACCTGGTTCAGCATAGCATGCTAGATATAGATCTGAGGATAGCAGGCTGATTAACGAAAGTGTATTGCTATTTTGTGCATCCCCATCTGTCAGATGCAACAGTAATAAAAATAAAAAGTTTTAATGAAAACTCACTTTGTAAAATTCCATCAGCTCATCAGCTCTGAAGTTCTTCGCCTGGATTGCAGATGAAAAGTTGCAAAGAATCAGTTTTTGTCTCATGGGAAAATCTAAAGGAATTTTAATAAATAAAAGAGAGTAGATTTCATGAAGTAACCCCACTGCAGATTCAAACATACAGTGATTGAATATAGTATCAACAGAATCAAATAATCACATCCAAACAATGACTTACCTGTTTTAGTGGCACAAAATTTATATCTGAAGGTGGCAGAGCCTGAAATCAAAGAGACAACTAAAGTTGATCAAAACATCATTGTTTTTTTTTTTTTTTTTTTTTTTTTTTTTTTAGAAAACAAAATTTATTGCATTAAGCAAATAAGAGCATATAAATTCTTAAGGGAACAAAGAGAAGAATCAGTCTTGACATAATATTTTTTTTTCAGGACAATTCATAAACATAATAAAACATCTGATATAATTAATGCCTAACAGGAATCTCAAGTTTGGAGTTTGAACAACTGACTTGGCCCAAAAAAAGGCCATGCCACGGAAGAAAGTCAAAAAATGGCTTGATATATGAACACCTGTCTATATATGCTTTACTGCAAAAAGGAACACCAGTAACCCATAGAAAAACCACAGAAATTGCACAAACTGCTCCAAAACAAAGACCAAAACTGGCAACTGAACCAAAATCCAAGACTTTTGAAGCAGGAGTGTAGGACGGAGGTAGATGAGGTAACAAAAGGTGAGGAGTTGATATAGGTGCTAAAATCTCAAATTACTCAGTCAAAGAGAGTCAATGAACTAAATATCCACACCTTCTACAAGCATACATTTTTAAGGCATGAGCCCATGAAGGCAGTGAGGAGAATATTTTTATAGTAAAGGCCACACAAGGACATGCGACCTAAAAATGAGGATCTTCATCCTTACTAGTAACAAATTAAGTTAAAACAACACGCCCATGGGGCAAAGTGGACAATATCATCCTTGTTGGAGCTGGTATGTTACCAAAGAACCTATGGTCCAGGAACACTCCCAGCATCCAACTGCAACTTTTCCAAAACGAGGAAGATGGAGTGCAGTAAAAGTACTAAGGCACCCTCACAGATACAATGCAGTCCCATACTAATCTAAGCTAACTTCAATCTACCCCAAACAAGAGAAAAATGTAACTTGTGAGAATATTCAAGAAAAAAAATCTGCAGAAGCTCACCTCATACGTGAAAGGGCCTTCTAATGTGTCCAAGTCATGAGTACCAATTGCAACAAGGGTTCTTCGCCTAAAGAAGAAATATGTGCAAGAATTTCAGCAGAAAATACATAAATTTAGAAGAATCTTGCAAGTACGATAACAAAACAAGTGAAGAAAGTATATCCAGCAGGTTGTTGCAATGCCAAATCAAAGCAAATAAAGGCATGAGAACATAATTACAGTTACAGGAAAGCAACAAGTGATATTGAATAACAAGAGCACAAACATGTAGCAAGTCAATGACCATACAAAAGGTTCATGCAGGTTTTGATTGTGAGTCTGGCATATCCAAAGTCTTAGAGAGAATATTACGATTTACGGGTATTATCCATCAAGTATTTAAGCTCAATTAGCAATAACAACAAAAGGAAACTGCACTGGGATACTCATTTGCATAGTACACAAAACCCTGAACTTGCTTTACAATTCCAAGGCTTAACAACAAAGATGGTTGAAACACAATTCCAATCCAAATCCAGATAGAAACAAATTTCTGTAATATCATTTTTTCCTCAGAAGCACACTGGAGTAATAGCCTAGAGAACCATATCATGTCCCATTTGCTCAGGATCAATTTTTCATTTATTGACATTCCATCTACAGGGATGTGCAATGCATTTAGGAGTACATACGTCACTCAAAATTTTAATGAAGTGCAAAGTAGTCATTTCATTTTGATCAAACAACCTCCCTGAACTATAAGTCTATAATAAATTCTTATAATATCGAAAACCAAATGAAGGTCGCTTAAAATACTAATTATGCTGAGGGAAAATATAACAGCATAGCTAAAATACGCCAGACCAATAGCACAATCAGCATACACTCTTTAGTCTTTAGTGTCAAAATTCAATGTAACAAACTGCATAACAATTCATGCAAACAGTTGTAAGCATGTAGAAAAAATTCCTAAACCTTTTCCAATTATTCTATTTATCAAGATCTTCTATAATATTGTAAATTTATTCGGAATTCTCCAAATGTTGATAATTTGTGTAAGCTCCAATCCAAATTTCCAACAACAGTTAAATGCCCAAGAACAAACAGCTTGATAAGACACATATAGTAAGCAAAACTAAGATCCAGGATATATTACCGGCAAATGTTCTGATGAAGCTTGTCTTGGAGATCAATGAAGCTGTTATAACTAGCTTCATCGAAAGTTACATCTCTTAAAACAGCACAAACAACAAAAGGACGAATTGAAGATGTCTGCAAGGAGAAAAAAGAGTAACAAACTTTGCACGAAATATACATTCGAATATCCAAAGATGAACAATCAATTTGTAAATACCTCTGGTTTAACGTGCATTTGAAGCATTGAACTTTTGCTAATGTCAACAACTTTGTAGGTTGGCATCTCCTGCTGCTTGTTGAAAATGCGGAGAGCTAGAGCAATCCCTTCAAGGCAGAGCAAATCATACCTGCACATAATTCAAACAAAAAAAAAAAAAAAAAAACCTTTCCCGAATTAACATGACAATTATTATGCTATAACTAAATGTATATTGAATTGAAGGATACCTGTTGGCTGGCACTTCAATTTTATATATGATTTCGTCATCGCCTTCATCTCCTTCTTCTTCCAAGTGCTTTTCTTTTCTAATTATCGCTTTTTCAGTCGTCTAATAAAGGAAACAACTAAAACTTTCACAGCAATTTCTATATAATCTTATTATCCCATTACAGTTTCTACAACTGAACCAAACAAAAATAACTTCAATGGATTCAGTAACACTTAAAAACCCACTATGATTACAACAATTGACTTAATTTCAATATTAACTTACCACATCGTCAAGCTCGATCCCAAAACAGAAGCACAAATCCTCGAACTCTTCTTGAGCTGCGAAAAGGAAAAAAAAAAAAAAAAAAGCAATGTTTTTGGATAAATGTATAAATACAGTGATAAAACAAGTGAAATTGGTGGTTCAGAGAGGGAGAGAGGGAGAGAGCTCACTGTAAGTTTTTCCTAGGGCTGCATACAGACGATCCCTACCTACGCTCACTGTCGGCATGGTAGCGTAGCGTCCTTCTCTCTGATGACGATGAGCAAGAGAGAATCTACAAAAAACCTTAAGTGCACACTAGGTCAATAGTCTGGCTTTTCTTGTATGTATTTAAGATAGATAAATTACACTAACATCCCCTTAAGTATTATAAACTGCACATTGGGGAATCATAAATGTCTGTTATTACACAAACCTCCCTATATTAAATTGACTTCCGTAAGTTTAGGGATGGCAAAATAAGGGTCCAGACCCAAACCAGATCTGGACCTGCAAAAGACCTGTAAAAAATTAAAGGGTCCAAACCCAACCCGGAACCGCAAAAAACAGTTGGTTCGGGTCTAGAACCGACCCGGTATGAGTCAGGTTTTACCCGACCCGGTTTATCTTGCTTTTTGACCCGGAATTTTGCACCTTATAATGCTGATAGATGAGCTGATAATGGACTAATGAAGATAATATGACTAGTCTTCCATTTAAGAATCCTTTAGGTCAAAAATATTCATAGAAAAACCATCCAGGTTACATTTCTTCTCAATGTTTTAAAAGGCGAAAGGCGAAAGGCGAGGCGAGGCGATGAGCCCTTCATAAGGCGAGGCAGTAACCTCAATCGAAAAATGAAAAAATATATATATAATTTTTTTTAAAAAAATTAATAAAGTTGAAAATGTTCCATAATATTCAATAAAAGAGTCATTTAACAATTCCAACATAAATATCCCAAATAAAATTAAATATTACAAAAGAAAGTCGTCTTCCTCATGACAAATGACCACTATCTATCAGTCTATCAGTTGTGTCAAATGTCTAATAGACATTTTTTTTTCTAATGTTATGCAGAACAGAGCCTCCTAAACAAGCTACAAGAACAGAGCCCCAACAAGGAATCAGAAACAGAAGCAGCACAAGGAAACAGCACCTAAAAACCGAAACCCAAAGAAGCAGCACAAGGAAACATAAACAAAACAAAACAAAACAAAACAAAAGAAGCAGCACAAGGAAACAGAAACAAAGCAGAGGCACAACATCAGTATATGTATATCAGAAGAAGAGCACAAACTTGCACCAGAAAGAACACATAAAAACAATAACAGAAGAAGAGAAGTTGCACCAGAAGAACACAAACGTGCACCAAAAAGAGCAAAAACTTGTACATCAGTATATGTTTAAGACTTTAAGCATATATGTTTTAAGTGCATATCAGATATTTAAATCAAATATATTATTATTATATCAGTTCACAAGCATATCAGTTCAAATAATAAATATTTAAGTGTATGTATATCAGTTCAAAAGCAAATTTATTATTATTATATGATTATATCATATCAGATATTCAGAATGAATCAATGATCATCACGCCATTTCCCTGCTCAAGCATTTCGCACCCTCTCTAGCTCTTTGATTAATATAATTTGACTCTTTGTCACAGAGGACTAAACATTTTCAATTTCGTTGGATGCAAAATCAGATTACGAATAGATGGTGTACAAGTTTTATATGTATATTTGCAGACACGTGAGAGAAGGAGATGGAGTTGAAGAAAACAGAGAAGTAGAAGGGAGATGAATAAAATAGATAGTGAGCAGTGTATGCTTACAGGAGAAGTTGGAGGAGATGATGGGAAGGACAGATGAAGTCGCAGGAGAAGTTGGAGGAGAGAATCGCCGCCCGCTGGAAGAAGCGAATCGCCGGCAGCTGGAAGAAGAGAAATCGCCGGCTACTGCAAGAAGAGAAATTGACGGCTGCTGGAGACGGTGGATCGCCCGCCGCCTGAGATGGTGAGGTCGCCGCTGGAGATCTTTTTCGATGAAGAGAGATTGAAGTTTAGGGCTTGCAATTTGGTTCAACGATAGGGATTGAGATTGCGATGGAATCTGTATTTAAATCAAAATATATATATGGGTTATTATATTTTTAGTCCCTGACGTTTGCATTAATCTGGGTTTAGTCCACGATTTTCTGACATTACTAAGTTCAGTCCTTCCGTTAGGGTTTCGATGAAAACAAACAGACTAGCAATGTCTGAGGGTACAATGACTGAAATACCCTTAATGAAGGTTTCTGATGAAGGGCAGTATGGTAATTTTATATTTAATTAAAAATTAAAAATAACAAAAAAAAATTAAATATATATATGGTGGATCTCTACCACCAGATTATTTTCCATCACCCACCAACCCAGATTATTTTCTATCAGCATATTGTACCCTTTCATGGCTACTTATCAATTCAACAAAAATCTATACACATACAGATATCAAACAAAATAGTATAATAACAGTATCTGTATAATTTCTTCCTTGATCATAGCTGCCCCAAAAACGAAAGAATTCTGTTCTAAGCGTTATTCTTGAGTCTAAAAAAAAAAAAAAAACACAATGAAGGAGTTTAGTACAGAAACCATGATCAAGGAGTTTAGTACTCAAAGCAAGTAGAAAAGTAGTGAGAGACTGATCAGAGACATGACAAAAAAAAAAAAAAAAAGGAATGAGTTAAACTTGAGCTTTGAGTTGATTCTGGTAAGAAAATTAAAAATTTGTTGTGATTAGATGATAAGATTCTAATCACATACCTACAGAGGGGAATATATATATATATATATATATATAAGCTGATTAATTATGTGGTTGCAGTTTCAACTATTCATCTTTCTCAACAAATCACAAAAGAAAAAATACCTAAAATCTTGATCAGAATGGCGAAAAGAAGAAGAAAAATACCTTGACAAGTGCAGACGGCACCGCGGAAGAGAGATTTCCGGTGGACTGACCGGTTGATGAATCTGCAGAAGAGAGAGGGGGGACCATGTGAGTGTGTGACTGAGAGAGAGAGAGAAATACAAAGATACGAGCATACGGTCAGTGCTCGATAGAGTGATAGAGTTAGAAAAAATCTAGGTTTTTTTTTGGGAAACTTTAATTTAGTCCCCAACGTTTCTATAAACGTTACTTTTTTAGTCATCTTTCCATTTTTAGTTCGAGGGCTCCCTAATGCATACAAAATAGCTCAATTTGGTCCCCATTTAGTCTGTCGTTAGTCAAACTTAACGTTTTGAAGGCTATTTTGGTCTTATAATGGTTTTGATCATGTTAAAAAAATAAAAATAAAAATTAATGACATCACTGGGATTAAGATCCAACGAGATTTAAAAAAAAAACAAATCAAAAATATTATATTATCTTTAAGACTTTAACCAGAAAATAAACCGGAATCTTATCTTAAACTTACGGCTATAAAAAGAAAAAAACAATTACACACAATAAATAAATAAATATATATATATATATATATATATATTATCTGCATCTTCTATATATTCAGCGCATCTCTAACTCCCCAAAGATTCTAAATGAAGAATCAACAAATAACATGGGAAATCCACCATATGTTGTGGTGATATGGTTTTGTTATGAATGATTATTCTCAAAATATCTTTGAAGCCAAAAAATTCTGATAACTAAACACAAAATAAATCAAAACAAAAACCCCATGAAACCCACCAACCAAATTGAGAGAAATGGGGAGGAGTGTGGAGAAGATATGGAGCGAGGCATCTGGAGGAACGTCCTCCAAAACCCTAGATTTCTAGGTCGATGATCTGGAAGAAGAAGCCAACTCTATTAGAGACGATTTTAGAGATGCCTCAATTGATTTTCAGATTGAGTTATTAAAAAAAGAAATTGTAATTCGTTTTTTTATTTTTTTTATTTTATTCTTTTGATTTTTTTTATTGGTGGAGGCAACAGTTTCCACCATGTTCCTTTTATTATTTTGGAAAGGAAAGGAAAAAGAAGGAAAAAGAAGAGAATTGTTATGTGTAAATTACATTTGAGTAACATGTCAATCTCGCGAGATAATGCAACAAGTTGATTGCACCATATCTATAAATTCATCCATATCTTTATCCGGGCAGTTGTCTCGCCAAGCGATCAAACAAAGGCATCTAGGAAAGGATAACTCAACCCAGACACCTCAATAAGCAAGGCTATTCGGCCGAAGTGAGAAACCTTCGGGCCTCATTAAAATCCAACAAATCATGTCGATATACGGGAGTTAACAATCACACTCCCAACAGGAAACAACCATATCTTCGAAAAAAAGTGTTGGGGACCAAATCAAACAGTCAACTGTATTTATTACGAGATAATACCAAGCGAGGAAAAGATTGAAATAAATACACAGATTTAATAAAGAAGAATCATAACAGGATTTTGCAAGTTAACGACTTGCACTCTAAGTCTAGGGTTACAATATATATATATATATATATATACAACTCATTGTCCATGATGAGAAAGGGGCAGCACGCTTAATATAGTGATAAAAAGAGAGAGGGTGAGCAGAACCTTGTAATCACTTTCTTTATCTCCATAGTGAATTATTCATGCCATTACCGACATAACATGGTTTTTTCTCTTTCAAGGGTTTTCCACATAAAATCTTATTCTTTTCTTCATATTATTGTTTACCTGCAAATCACAGATATCACTTCTTATTTAATCAATAATTTGATTGGCGAAAAATCACCATCAACAAAAATAATTTGTTCTTATCTCACCCAATTTGATTTCCACCCAAATTTAGGAGAAAAGGGAGGGAAAGAATCCAGAGTTAATGATTTTTTTTCAATATTCGAAAAATAACCCTATTAATATTGGGTATTCTTGTTGTTGAAATAATGGTATTTTCGTAAATAGAATAAAATGAATTATTTTATTTCTCCCCTCCAAATAAGATTGGTTTCCTTTCTTTCTTTTATATTTATAAACATCAAAACAACAATCATTAAAAATACTTTCTTTTCTTTTCCTTTCCTTTCATTTCATCTCATCATTTACATTTCCTTTCCTTTCTCTCCTATTCCACCAACCTAAACATAGTGTTAGTTTTTTTTTTCTTTTTTTTTTTAAACTTTTTTAATTACTTTTAAAAAAAGAATTATATAAAATAATGAATTTTTATTATTGTTCTAATATTTTTTGGTTTTTAAAATATTTGTAAGTGGAGCACTATTTTTTTAAGAAAAATTTAAATTTCATTAAATATATAGTTTTTATTTATATAATTAATTATGATATTATTTTTTAATGTAATTTGAGAGGAAAATATAATTTTATTGGTTGAATTAAAATTTAAGAGCAAAATAGTATTTATGCTACTTTTCTAATTGTTGACCATTAAAAATTTGGTGATAAAGACAAATTGAGCTATTTTGGATACGTTAGAGACCTTGCAAAATAAAATAGAAAAATGAATAAAAATACCAAAATAACATCGACCAAGTTTGACCATCAAAATTACAAAAATACATTGTCGTTAGTCAAACTTAACAATTGACCATATTTGACATATCAAAATACCCTTGAGATTCTAAATTTAAAAAAATTAAAAACATAAAAAAAAAAAAAAATTGTTAAAGACGAAAATGCCCCTCATAACACAAAATAAAAATAAGTTGTCTTTGGAAAAAAAAATCTTACAAAATTAAATTTTCTTTTCCTAAATGGATCTCCAACCGTCCATCACAAAGATGGATGGTGGAGATTAAGAATTGAATTAAAAAAAAATCTAAAAGAAAAAGAAAACCAGATATTAAATATTTAAGATATTTAAAATTTAAAAATAAAGCGATTTTAAAAAAATTAACAAAAAAAAGGGTCTTCGATGGATGGTAGAGATTAAATAGAATTTAAAAAACAAAACAAAACAAAAAATAAAATCTGAAAATTTTAAATCAAAAAATAAAGCAAAAATTAAAATTAAAATAGAGAAGTGGAGATCCAATCCGGAGATTGAAGTCATTCCTCAATCGTGAATGGGGGAAGCAATGCCTCCCAACTTCGCCACCCGCCTTCATGGCAGGAGAGGATCTTTTTCCATGGAGATCTTCCATGGATGTTGGTGTAGAGATTGGATCTCCATATTTTTCTTATCTTCATTTTTTTTTTCTCAATTTTTGTTTTATTTTTTATTTTTAATCTCCACCATCCATTTTAAATGGATGGTGGAGATCTATTATTATTATTTTTCATAAAGATTTTTTAGTAAATTTTTTATTTATTCTTATTTTGATCTCAACCGTCCATCAAAATGGATGGTGAAGATCTTGTTTTATTTTTTAAAATTTTAATTTATTAAATTATGGGTAAAATGACAATATTACCCTTGAATGTGTTAAGCTTAACGGTCGACCATGGTCTAACCCTCCGAGTGTCGATTAAAGATAAAGTTTTTTGTAAGTGTAAAATGGTAAACCTTAGCGGAGTTTAGTGCAATTAGCTCTTTTTTTATTTATATGTTGATTCGGTTTTGAAAATTCAAAACCGAAATTGACCCATATTCAATTTGATTCATTTGGTTTAAACCAAATTCCATCACAAAGTCGAACCAAACATCCAATATCAGTTCGGTTTGATTCACAGTTTTATGTCCACCCATAGATGTTAGTAACCTTGAAATTACAAAGTTAAGTAATTACTATTTGTTATTTGAAACAAATATGTATATTTCTTTTGGTATGTATAGTTTTACGATTAATAAATTGATTTTGATATTTGTGATGAATAATGTCTTCCTTGTTTAAATTTGTGGTTATATATAGAGATAAATGACGTGATTTTGAACAAATTTCCAAAAGTTGAAAATTAGTGAAACAAGTGAAGTAAAGCTCACATATATAGTAATATGTGATTCAACTATGCAAAGGCTTCAACGTTTGGAACTTATGAAAATAAACAAACAAGTTGTTGGGCATAGAGCTAAAGGCCCTAGTTCTAAAATTTATCCCAATGAGATGGCATCAATTCTAGAGTTGATAGATTAAAGGAAGAAGATGAATCAATAGTTGCATAAGAAAAAAAAAAACTTATGGGATTCGACTTCGGAACATTATCGACGAGTTTATGTCTTTGAGCTACAGGTGAAACTCGCCCTATTATAGGTTTTGAAAATATTGACAAAAACTATTTTCTGTCTCCTTTAGAAGAGTATTCGAATAACAACTATGGTAATAGTAGATATGTAAATGACTGGTTTATGCTCCACTATATATTCTCTCCCCAAATTTTAAACCATCAAACCATGTCTGTATTTGCCATGTGGGATACCTTAAATAATCTGGTAAGTAGTAAAGATGTTGGATATTTTGTGTACGGTATAGCCACAAATCCGAGATATATGTATAGAGAATGGTGGAGGGATTCGACTTCGAAACATTATCTACGGGTTTATGTCTTGGAGATACTGCTATGGGTGAAACTCGACCTATTCTGGATTTTGAAAATCTTAACAAACTATTTCTGGTCTCCTTTATAAGAGTATTTGAATAACAACAAATATGGTGATGATAGATATGTAAATGACTAGTTTATACCCCCGCTATTTGTTCTCTCCCCAAGTTTTAAACTATCGGACCATGTCTGTATCTGTCATGCGAGATACCTTAAATGATCTGGCAAGTAGTAAATATGTTGAATATTTTGTGTTTGGTATAGTCATAGATCTGAGATATATGTATAAAGATAATGAGGTAAAATTCTCTTTTATATCGTTATTTGTATTATTTTTTTACTAATATGCCTTCATCATGTTTATGTAGTTTGCCTTAATCAAAAGGCAAATACAAAATCTGGAGAATGATGGAGGGATTTGACTTCGGAACATTATCTACGGGATTATGTCTTGGAGATGCTGCAACAAGTGAAACTCGTCATATTCTTGGTTTTGGAAATAATGACAAAAACTATATTTTGTCTCCTTTAGAAGAGTATTTGAATAACAATTATAGTGATAGTAGATATGTAAATGACTGGTTTATGCCCCACTATTTGTTCTCTCCCCAAGTTTTAAACCATAGGACCGTGTCTGTATCTGTCATACAGGATACCTTAAATGATCTGACAAGTAGTAAATATGTTGAATATTTTGTGTTTGGTATAGGCGTAGATCCGAGATATATGTATAGAGATAATGAGGTAAAATTCTTTTTTATATCGTTATTTATATTATTTTTTACTGATATATCTTTATCATATTTCTATAGTTTGCCTTCATCAAGAGACAAATACAAGATCGAGAGAATGATGGAGGGATTCGACTTCTGAATATTATCTACGAGTTTATGTCTTGGAGATGCTGCTACGGGTGAAAATTGCCCTATTCTGGGTTTTAGAAATAGTGACAGAAACTATTTCTTGTCTCCTTCCGAAGAAGATCTGAATAACAACAACTATGGTGATGGTAGATATGTAAATAACTGGTTTATGCCCCGCTATTTATTCTCTCCCCAAGTTTTAAACCATATGACCGTGTCTGTATTTGTCATGCGGGATACCTTAAATGATCTGGTAAGTAGTAAAAATGTTGAATATTTTGTGTTTGGTATAGCCGCAAATCCGAGATATATGTATAAATATAATGAGCTAAAATTCTTTTTTATATCATTATTTTTTTTTTTCACTAATATGCCTTCATTATGTTGCTGTAGTTTGTCTTCATTAAGAGGTAAATATAAGATTTAGAGAATGATGGAGGGTTGAAGACAAAATACTTCATCATAATAGACAAATCAAATTCCACAACAACGGGCAACGAGTTTCTTCGTGATTATATCCCTGAGCTCACCGATCCTATCTTGTTTTCAAATATCTACGCTTAGATTCCTAATCTTGAGCCATATAATAATAATCCCATGAAGCTCATGGATGATTTATACTCCTTTTGGAAAAAAGATGTCTGATGCTTATGCCGCAGTATGTTTTACTTGGGTATATATAAAATATTATTTATTATTTAAAAAAAAAAAAAAAAAAGTTGAAGCCTTCTTGAAAAGCAAAAAAATAAGAAGAAGCTCAACTTCTTCTTGAAAGGAAACAAAAAATAGCAAATCAAATTCGTCTAATAAGGTAGAAAAAAAAAACTATTGATGTCAAGCTTTTATAACAAATTTTGTTCTCATAAGTTCTCTTACGCATCAATAAGGGTATGACTTATCCTTCAGCTTTAAAATTTATTATGGATTTCCCATAAGTACTCGTACACATCAAAGATGTGCCTCTATTTCTAAAATCGATTTTGTGCTGTGCTTTTGCATATTTAAATTGGATGAAAATTTAGAACCGTTTCTTCATACTCCCAAGTCTCCAAACAAGATCTCAATTGGACTCACACATCATGAAACCATAAAACTCAAGCATATGCAATTAGCAAAGAACAGGCTGACTTCAAACACTATTTAGGTGGGTGAATATATTGTGGAAGATTTTAGAATTTTTTTATGAGTAAATAATACTATAATCAGATGACCATATGCATATGATACATCTATAATAACGTCACAAAAGCTTATGGACATTATCTTATGGGGCGCTATGTTTTACATTGAGCTAATATATAAAAGTAAGGATATTAAAAAATATATATTCAAAATGAGGAAGTCATGGAAGAACTAATGTTTTTGGAAAATCAAATACATCTATTTATCTATTTGAAATTTTGTGATATGTTTAGAGGTAAATATTGATCAATTTCTTAAACGTTTCTCTAAATTTTTCAATATGGAAGATAATAAAGCTCTTAGATTGAACAATGGTACAATGTGTAGTGTTGCATTTACTTGATTTGAGATTAGTTAGAAGTTTGTTTTTTTACAGATTTACTTATAGTGTCACTATCAATATATCCTTGTGCTCGTTGAGAATCTTACTTTCATGAAATAAGATGTATTATGTTGTGTCGGACTTACCATGAGTGTAATACGAGTAATTAAATGATTGAGTTAGGGAGAAACATGAATGTGTAGTAATGAATCATTTAACAATAAATTTTTATAGTATTTATTTGCCAGATGTTTTAGTTGAAATATAGTTAGCGTCCAGATTCAATAGATATGTAATTTGTAATGACTATAGGCTTATCTCACACATTTTGTTAATCACATATTTATGGAAATGAATCATTGAGCATTAAATTTCAAAAAAAAAAAGTGCCAAAATATTTTGTTATAAAATAAAATTTAACAATCTGTTTGGTATATCGTTCTTGACTCTTTTTGGCTTTGTGAATAAAGCTTAACAATTAAAAAAAAAAATTATATGGTTGAGACCTTAGTTTAAACCAAAAGTAAAAGCTGCATTTTTTTAACTTACAATGAATCGAAAAGTTGATTTCATTGGTAATATTATTTGTATTTGCTCTGTCTCTATCTTGTTTTGCTTGATGGTTTTGCTTGATTATACCAAACAAATAAGATGTCTTTGCTCGTTGTTCTGTTCGTTCTTAACCCCTTTGGCTTTGTGAATAAAGCTTAACAGGTAAAAAAAGATTTTATTTAGTGGATGCCTTAGTTCAAACTATATGTAAAGATGCATTTTTTCTTTTTCCTTACAATGAACCGAAATGTTTATTTCATTAGTAATATTCTTTGATATTAAAAGGCAATCAACATGGGTTCTTACTTCTTAAACTCTATTCTCATAATTAGCTTTGTAATATTTTTTACAATGGACTTTCTACATATTTTCCTTGTGCTCCGTTTTCTTTTTCAGCGATTGTTGCCTTTTTGAGCTTTTGTCTTTGTTAATTGTTTTATTCGTTCTTGACCCTTTTTGGCTATATGAATAAATTTTAGCAATTAAAAAAAAAAAAATCTTAAAAATGATGACTCTTTTTAATTATTATTTTTTCATATCTACAACCTATTAAATGTTTTATTCATCATTCTTTTTTTGTGAAACTTTACCATTATTCATTTTATTAAAATCAACACCTTAGCATTCTTTGTGGATTACATTCTTGTTTCTAGTTGTTTTGGGTGATTGCCTAGGTTTGATTTGATGTAGTCCCTTTTTATTAAGGAATATCCTTAAAAAAATATTCTTTCAAAAACATTTATCTAGTATGGACTCATAAGAGAATTGTAAACTAAGATGATTACATTAAGATGGAGTGTTATAGTATTGACAATGTGATGACTATTTTGAGGGTTTTGTTTTATTTCAAGTATTAGAGAACCATTTACCATAGTTAAGTTGCATTTCACCGGTCTTTTCGTTTATGTTTATTTCATCTCTTCATTTATTAGTTTCATATCATTATAAAACATAAAAACTGACCTATAGTATATTTTAAGATATTGTAATTATTGACTTTTTTGAGCTTGCTTTTTATTTTAATTTTGATTATTGTTTAGGTTATCAACAATGAAATTTATTAAGAGCGGTGGACTGTATCGACTAATAAGTATTGCTATGAAAATTGTGTGGAATGAGTTGTCGTCTCGGTCTATTCAATTTGCAGATACATTATATTTTGATATTGGAGGAGAGTCGGTTGGTATGGCGGTGATAGACATTTTCTTAGAAAAGACATGTGCATTTACCGTTCTATATCAAACTCGTTATTTGCATTCATTCACATAATATCTACAAAAGCAAGTAAGCTTGTAGTTTTTATTTTTAAGAATAAATTAATCGATCACGTTTAATTAAGTGTTGTTATGTGTAGATGTTAGATTATATCTTTAGACATTTCGTCATAGGTTATGTTATTCCTAACTCAGATGAAAAGCCTTTAATACATATTGAAAAGCTTTTATCATAAATGGATAAGGAACTCGTACTCGAACATATGCTACATATTATAGTTGATAGGGTTTATAGCTCAACAGAAAGAAAAGATGAGACCGCCAGCTGATCTCTTACCGAACGAAGGCCAGTGACTTCCCTAAAAAAAATGAAGACAACACTTTCTCCATTGAAGATGGTCTAAGGAAGAGGCACTTTTGCTACCTACAGTGGCGTCCTTCATCAATGATGCTGCTGAATATCACTTTCAAAGTATGTTATGCCTCATCTGTTGCAAATGACAAGGCCACAACTCCTCCATCGTGGAGGCAATGTGGCCTCCTCTTGTAGTGTGGCCTCCTCTTTGAAGAAACAAGGAGGCTAACAATGCAACAACCATACTAGTGATTCTCCAGCTGATCTACGACCTCTAGAGGTTGACTATGATAAATCTAATGGTTATGATAATAGAAAATGATTAATTATCTTGACTCCATGGATAAATTTACATTGGTTATCAATTTTGATTCCTTTGAAAAGACTATGCGGCAACAGAACATTAACGATACCCAAATGTATGTATGAATCGGGCATTCATTTTAATGTCGTTGACAATTACAGTTTCAAGTAAATTGTTGAGACGATTGGTCAATTTGGACTGGCCTCTAACCTCCAAGTCAATGACAATTGAGGGAACTACTATTGAAGGAAAATGTTGAAAAAACCCAAAGAATCCCTAAAAAAATAAGAAGAATCATAAAAATATAATGGGTGTTCAATCTTAAAAATATTGATTCAACAAAGTGTTTATAACTCAAACGTATCAAGAATCTTGTTTACAAAGATATTCAATACAAAATAGATTCAACAAAATATAAACATCACAAAATAAGAAAGTTTAAGTTAGAGACAATTGACATGTTATTTTTTACGTGATAAACCTCCAAAGAGGAAACATCCACAGGTTGATTCTACAACCACCGGTAATAACACTTTTCATTGGTTGAATAAAAGTATACCCTCAAAAGTGACTAATCCACACAATCGACTCAATTAAATATCCCTTTTTATTCTACCCTCAGGTTTAATGAAAGAATTGACAAGTTTTTATCAAAGACACATCATATGTCTCTAAAAAGTATCTTGCTTGACTATCCGGATTATCTTAAGTCTAGTTAAGATTCATTACTTAACTATTTGGATCACTTTTGATCCTAATCAAGACTTCATGCTTAACTACCCGGATCACTCTTGATCCTAGTTAAGACTCATTGCTTAACTATCCAGATCACTCTTGATCTGATCTGGATAATTAAGACTCCTTGCTCAAGCTAGAACATCACGTTCTAACAAGAGACTTCCATTTTACAATCAATAATCTAAGTGAAGTGCAAACTACAACATGATGCAATCACATGCAACATAGAATATATGATCAAAATATCCTATGGAAACTATAAATTATCAATAAGTACACAATGTATATTTTTTTAGTTTATAATCTAAACAAATGTCATCATACAAGATGATATATCACATATGAAATGTATGGATTAAGTACACCTCAATAATCTAAGTGAAGTGCAAACTACAACATGATGCAATCACATGCAACATAGAATATATGATCAAAATATCCTATGGAAACTATAAATTATCAATAAGTACACAATGTATATTTTTTTAGTTTATAATCTAAACAAATGTCATCATACAAGATGATATATCACATATGAAATGTATGGATTAAGTACACCTCATGAAGAACAAGACATAGACATGAAAGTTCATAAACAATGTTTTATAGTTCTTTAAGCATAAACAAAAACCTAGAAAATGTAATCCACCAAAATTACACTAGAATCCTAGATTATACTCACGCAACCTAAAGCTTGAAACATAATATAAACATTAAGCATATGTTCAAAGCTTTAGCACTAAAATCAAAAATGCTAGAAACAAAGATATATACGATCATTAATGTTCTCTAGCAAATATTTAGAGCACATATTCACAAAATAATCAATTAAAACTCTAAGGTTCTGAATATATAATTCTATGTGTTATTCCTAAATATTTTTAATTGAATCAAACCTAGCACATGTGAAAGCTATTAATCATCATCATAAAACCAATTAATCACACAAATAGCCTAGATTATAAGCTAGTCACAATATAACTTACAAACATGTGAAACTTTAGATTTATGAAAACCTAAATCACATTCAAGTCTCTAACTAGACAAATCTAGCTTATAATTGAAGTTCTATGACCTAACAACATTTGTTCAAGTCACAAACACTAAAATTAGAAGAAGACCCAAGGTTTAAAATCTTAGAATCAAAAGATAAATCAAATACCTTGTAGAAAATGTGCAGTCATGATTTTGATGATTGAACACTAAATAAACTTGAACAAATTACTTCAAGGTTGCTTGGAGATGATAAAGGACTTCATAACGGTTCTCTCACTTTTTGAATTACTCAATTTCGATTTTAAATGAGTGAGATACGGTGGTTTCAAGTGGAGAGAAAATAAAAACAAAAATTTTTCATTTTTTCTTCTTCAAGAACAAATGAAAGGGAGAGAGTGTACTTAAAAGAAATGGGAGGGAAGTGATGTGGAGAGATGAAGATTTTGGGCAAGCAATGGGAAAAAGCCACATAAGCTCCATGTGAAGGCGTGTGGCCTCCACAGGAGTAGAGGGCATCCTTTCCCTTGGGGCCCACGCGCCTCCACGGGGAGAGGGGTGCAAATAGCACTGTGCCATTTCCTCTTCCCTCGCACACCTCAAGTGTTCTTCGATCGCTCTCCGACCTTCGAACTTCGATTTTGAATTATGAACCATAACTCCCTCACGAACATGGAAGTTTATGAAACTTTGACCAAAAACTTGGAATTCGACTCGATATATAAGAATGAAAACCATGCACGATAAAAAAATTTTGGGTTGAAAACTCTAACGAACGCATTCCTATCATTTTGAGGACATGAAAAACGAAAACAATGATTTGAAAACTACACCGAACATCATCTAAATAATCGCTTTAATCTAGAACTTCTAAATCTAAATAATTTCTCGAATCTTGAACTTTTGGTTTTGATCTTCGAATATAGAACTTATTCTGATTTTTGAATCAAGAACTTCAAATGAAGTGTCTTTTTTATGTTTGAGGGTATTTTTGTCACAACCTTGTACTGCCTCTCGCCTACTGGTCTTTTTATTTTTTATTTTTATAAATAAAATTTGCAGATTAAAAAAAAAATTTGTAAGAGTTGTGATGAAGACTTGATTCAAACTCTACTAATAAACCAAGCTCAATTTCCTTGTATATTTTTTTTAAAGAAAAATTTAAAAAATAACATCATATTTATATTTTACATCAAACATTAAATCATTATTCTCAAATCATTAAATCATATTCATATTTTACATCAAACATCATATTTATTCATGTAAAGTGCATCAAATTATTATTTTTATTTAAAAAATATTTAATTTCTAAATTTATGTTCTTAAAATATAGGTGACACATTAAATGCTACTCCCAAGCAAGTGGACACAAAACTTCCAACTTCATTGGGGCATCGACGACACCAATTTTGTTAATTAACACATGCCACACCACAAAGGCACAAACACACACTTTTTATTTTTTAATTTTTTTTTAAGTTTTAATTTTTATATAAAATAAAAAGTGAAGTATTTTTAAAGTATAAATAAAACACACATAAAATCATATTTTAGCGACATATTATTATTACAACTCTCTCTCTCTCTCCCCCTCCCGCGATTACAGGTGCTCTCTCTCTCTGTCTCTCTCTCTCTATCTATTTCTTTATTTCTTTCTTCTCAAGATTTGGATTCGATCTAAAAATCTAATCTTTGCGAAATTTCGAATCCTTGCAATTCGAATTCTAGGGTTCCGTTTTGTTGTGGCGTGTTCGGATCATTTTGTGGTTCGTTCTGCTATCGTTGAATCGTGTATTAGGGTTTGTTTATTTTTTTTCTTGGTTCGCAGATCTGAATTTGGAGGCGATTTCGTTGTTCCGCTTGCGAAGATGTTTTGGCGTATGGCGGGATTATCCACTGCGTCTCCAGTGAGTTCTTTTGCTTCGACGCTTCTTTTATTGGTTCATGATCTGTAGATACATTTATCTTTGCATATATGCAAATGGGAAAAATGTGATCTATATTTGGATTTCATCAGTTATCCAATGTTTGGATTGCGTTCTTTATTTATTATTTCTGTTGAATTTTTAGTTTTTATTTTTTTTGCCGCGAGAATGGAAGATAGTGGAAGGAACTGAATACTATATAGGTGGGGTTGGGTACTTGTTTTGAACATTCAAAAATTCATGGAACATGAGATTTTTTTTACTGTAGTTTTCTACTCGATTTGGTGAGATGTGAAATTTTGAATTGAATGATTGTATAGGTGTAAGTCTGTACCGAATATACTATAATTGACCTTATCAAATGTGATGGTAAAAGTCGTAAAGTCAGCATCTTCATCTTCGGGCGAAAGCTAATTGCAATAATAAGAGGGAAAACTAACATATAAGTCCTATCTGTTTTAAGAGATTGGAAGAAACCAGGTGATATGATATTGTTGAGAATTTCTTAGTTGGTGGGCTATCTGCGGTTTCAATTTCAGTGTTTGAAAATTTTGGGGATCCTTTGGGAGTTTGGGTGGTGTTTATCTATTGTGCAATGAAAATGCTGAAGTGCAAACCATGCTGTTACGACATCAAAGGAACATGGTTGGGCAAGGTCCTGGGCTGTATTTTGCAAAGTCCACTTGCCATGAGTGACGTGAAGAGTGTTATTTGTTATTTAACAAAAAAAGAAAGATTAAATTGTAGTGATCATTGGTGAGAGAGGTTTTGCAGTCCATGTTTGTGATAGGATCAGTAATTCTGACTATTTTCTGTACTGGGGAAGAAAAGAACAAGGTTTGAGAGATTTGAAAGAGGAGGGAAAAAGCACAAAATGACCGAAACAATTCAATAATAAATGGACCGCTATTTGATCATTTGACATCATTTTACTAGAGCTATTTCAGAAATGAGCTTTTACTAAATTTGTTGTCCTTCCTGGTATCTTTTCACATTAATTACTTCAAAGAAAAAAAATTGAAAAATAAGAGTTGATAGTAGCTGCTATATTTCATAGTACACTCAGGCTTTTGCATTTGAAATTATCAGCAAGAATTTAGCGGAAGTCAGTGAAAAGAGGAGGTGTTTGTGATAGGATCAGTAATTCTGACCATTTGCTTTACTGGGGAAGAAAGGAAAAATTTTTGGCAGATGTGAAAGGGAAGAGAGAAAAAGCACTGTATGAGCTTTCACTTCCCTTACCTGGTAACTTTCCACATTAATTACTATAAAGAAAAGGAATTGAAAAATAATAGTTGTTAGTGTATGCTATGTTTCAGCGGCATACATTATGGTTTTTGCATTTGAATTTATCAGAGGTTTAATTGGCTCCGGGTTTGATTTCTTTGTTGTCTTATACAATTCAAATAGCTATGACTGGATTAATGGGGTTAAGATTTTCGACTGTAACATTTGAAATGTTCCTGAAAGACATTACTTTTTAATGTCGTTTATTGTTCTTTGAATTATTATGCTTGCATATTCAGATTTTTACCTTTTTAGTAACAATTTTGTTTCATGATACGTGTGTTGGGCCTTTTAACCTATTGTTTTGTAGTGCATGATATGGAAAATATAGCCCTTTATCAATCCTAAGGGGTTGGCCCAGTGATTGAGGGATGGGGCTTTCAACCATGAGGTCAGGGGTTCAGTTCCCCTTGGGGCCAACTACCTAGGATATTAATATCTTATGATTTTCTTGGTTACTTGAGTTTTAGGGTCCGATATCCATTAAGTATCAGAAAAAAAATGTCGTGTATTTGCTGTGAATTTCAAGTTTTCTTTCAACCTTTGGGGGCTGTGATTGCCCCTGCTTGTTTTTTTGTTGTAGGTTATAACTTGATTAATTTTTTATTTGGAGGCTTTGTAATTCGTTTCCTGGATAATTTAGAATAAATAAGCATTATAATTTTTGTTTGTTTTTGCTTTCCTATTTATCTTTATTGCAGGTGGAGACAATTCTGGATAAGGATAATTTTACATTGGAGGAGCTTCTCGATGAGGATGATATAATCCAAGAATGCAAGGCCCTGAACGGGCGTCTTATAAATTTGTATGTCCTTTTCCTCTTAAGGAACTTTTTTAAAGCTTACCATATATATGAAATATTTTATAGTTTATTCTTTCTTTGTTCGTCTGTTTCCTAGCCATGTTCATGCCTGGTTACTGTTATCTGCAATTTCGTTAATCGTAAGTGAGAGTATTAGTCAAGTTTGATTACAGAGTAAGGGGTAAAGGTGGAAGTGTCTGGGAAAGAGTTGATTTACCTTTTCTTATGAATTTTTGAGTTAAATTTCTTGTTATAGAATATGAAAGAAATAGAAAACAAATAACATTGGCACAAATTTATAGGCATGAAATTTTAATTTATTATGCATTTTTGGGTTTATTAACATGGCTCAGTTGAACTAGAAATTGAAAATTAATTATTTTCAATGTATGAAAACTGTGTGCAAAGGAATGCCAATATTGAAATCTAAGATCGCCAACTTCAAATCATCTCAGAAATAATTGAATTAGATGGTTGACCGTAATCTGGAAAATGAGGCAAAGCAAAATTTAAATATTCATGATTTTGAGAAAAGCACACTTACGTTAATATGTGATTGCTGTATATCCTTGCTGAAACATATGAAAACTTACTGGACCTCAGATTTAAAAATGGGAAACTTCAGCCTTCTTCTTAGTTCTTACATATAGTTGCAATAGGGTCACTTGCTTTCAAGTGATATATTGGAATTTGGAAAGAAGACTATAGTTTTTAAAATCTGTTGTCTGCTTAGAAGTATCTTATTGTATTCCAGCATATGGGTTGCTGTCCAGCTATCATGAAATATTCACAACTAATAAGTTGTTTACTTCTTGTGTACTATGATTGTGCCCATTTGTCTTCTATTAATTTACTCTAAAAATATTCTTTTTTCCTTTTGTTGATTGGTTCTCTCTGGTATACTTGTTGAATACTTGGACACAATTTTTCGTGTCTTGTAATGACTTATAAATATAGTACTTTTTGGAGGTGAAGGATTGAATCTCTCAAGATTGTGCCCTGAGCTTATGCTGCTAAAATGAAACATTCCCTTTATTAGAGTTGTCCTAGCATTTGTTTCTAGCATATAATTTTGATGCCTTGCCATTCTTGAGGCATTCCTGTTGTCCTAGCATATATTTTTGTGGGTATTTCATACATGTGTTGCTGGTACCTTTTTCCATTGTGAAATAATCGTCTCTGATAAAAACAAATTGAGCATTGGAGTGAGATAAGTAAGTTTGAGAAGATAAATGAATAAAGGAGTAAAACATTGTTTAGGAGAAACATGAGTAAATTGTAGTTGAGAAAGAAGAGTGTGAGATTAAAGCATGGTTTCAAGAAGAAAGAAGCATTTTTGATGCATTATAGGCGTGATTTGACATAAACAGAAAATTTGACTTTTGCTGTTCTAAGTCTTGACTTGAATTTCAAATTTTACTTAAAAATAGGGTTTAAAATTCTAACTGTAACTTTTTCTCCCCTTTTTTTTTTTTCAAAAGTTTTTTATCCTTTATTTTAAAAATAAATCATTGTGTTTGGATTCTATACCAAGCAACCCTTATATAACCTAGAAGGCAAGTTTATGTTATTTTTATTTGTTTTATCATTACTTTAAACTTTTAAAATTGCATGTACCTCTTAGTTCAATAGTTACACTTATCTGTGAAAATGGATTGTAAAATTATTGTGCAATTCATGTTCTTGCCCTAGGGTAAGGCTCAGATACAATGTTTTTGTCCTTCACTAGGGCGTCTTTGTATTATGTTATTGCTAATGCCTCAACTCACCATGGCATGGATGCATGTCCATATTTTCATATTGACTTTAAGATGTTGGTTGACTCACTTGCTAGCCACGTTGTATTATATTTTAAACTGTTCTTGGCATTCATGCTGTGACCTTTGTCATATTTTTTTTTACTATATGAGCAGGGACGGACTCTATTGAATGTTATTTATTTTATGTTCTTTGTTGTTGCCCTGAAACTGAGTCAATAAGTTCTCTTAGCATGCTGCGGTGGTTTGATTAAATATGCAAATCTTGTTTTTTAACTCTAGTCTTTGTTGTTTGATACTCCCTCACATATGCTTTCTTGTCTGTTAGCTTGCGAGAAAGGGCTCAGGTTGAACAACTTATCCAATATATTGTGGTTGAAGCACCTGAGGATGCTGAAAAGAGGCGAACTTTTAAGTAGGTTTTGCAAATGAACATGTGATTTTGTTTTCAGATGTTTTCATATACTGGGTTCGATTTTTATGGTTAATATTGCCTTGATATTGTCCACACAGGTTTCCCTTTATCGCTTGTGAGATTTTTACGTGTGAAGTTGATATCATCCTTAAGACACTGGTTGAGGATGTGGAGGTAGAAAGTTGACTCTACTGCCCTTTTTCACTTGCTTCATTTTACGTTTCAATGCCTGAGTTGCTGAAATTGTTTGGTTGTTGTTTGTCTGCAGTTAATGAATTTGTTGTTTTCCTTTTTGGAACCGAAACACTCCCATAGCACGTTGCTGGCTGGATATTTCAGCAAGGTATCATAAAATGAGCTTGTAAGAGTTTAGCATGTCAAATGAAAAGAAATGTTACAAATATAATTATCTTCAGAGGTGCTCTTTATACTACGATTATATTTTTATCTTGTCTTATATTGTCCTAATTTCTTTTCTGCTAGGTTGTCATTTGTCTGTTACTGCGGAAGACAGTTCCTTTTATGAATTATGTTAAAGTAAGTTAAAGGTTTATTCTTATTGAAGTATTCACCAATATTTGAGTTATTATTGTAAAATCTATATGTGTATAACATGTATAATTTAGTTATTCTTGTGAATACCTTGCATTATGTATCCAGGAAAAAAGATATTTATGTAAGGATGTATATTGGATATTTTTATTGATGGCATATGATAATGTTGGAACTACTCAAAGTATTAGTTCTCGTGGAGTCGTGGTTTAGAGTTAAATGTTTTGTTACCCTTATGAGTTATGATTACTGTTCTTTTATTTTTCTCTTCTTATCGTTATTGAATCATTGGAATTCCATTCCATGCCCCCAGCATTGCTTTTGACAATCATTAATGTTGGTTATCCATGTAATAAAGTAAAGCAGGGGTGAGCTAGTTCATAATCGTAATTTTTGTATAACTTGAGGCTGTTTTTATGGATTTATGAGGGACAATGCTATAGTTGAGTATTTTGGAAGAATACTCATTAAACAGGTCCTTGCTGTTTCGATCTGGGATGCAATAAGTTTGTAATGTGGGATATTGCTTGAAGCTTATATTTCTGTCAAAGTTTTTAAATTTTTGACATCATGGCAAATGGTCTCTTTCAACTTTAGATACTTGTTACTGCATAGGCCTCATATAAGGTGTAAGGCTGTTTCTCATCATCTATCAGTTGGCATATTGTATGTCTTTTCTTATATATATATCCATTAAAGAGCTGACGTTTCATTCTTATGCTGTCATCTAGGCCCAGCAAGAAATCATTGCACAGCTAGTTGACCTGATTGGTATTACTTCTATAATGGAGGTTGGTTGTTGTTCATCTTTGTTTGTTGCTTCTGGCACATGAACTTCTTGCTAAAGGTTATATCTTGGTTTACATTTGATTGCAACCATTGATGTAAGTACTGTATGACTTATAGATGTCTTTACTTGCTGAACAGGTTTTAATACGTCTTATTGGTGCGGACGAGCATATGTATACAAACTATATAGAATCAATGCAATGGATAGAAGAGACTAATGTTCTGGAGATGATTGTGGACAAGTTCAGCTCTTCAGTAAGTTTCCTTGATTTTTAGGGCAATATCTATTCTTTCTTTTCTCTATGTTGATGAAATATAATTACTTGTTAGTTGGTACAAGTGTACAACTTTATTGTTGCATGAAAGATGGCAATAGAGTTTGCTGCCTGATTTTATAGATTCACCCATCCCTTCTAATGGAGGAGGGATCTACATGTATAATCTATTCTTTCATGCAAGTAGTCCCTTATCTGTATTGTTGTCATACTTACAAATTATAATATGGGTTTTGGTCTCAAATATTCAGATATAGGCTCATGTGAGATGAGACTAAGTCTACTTTTGTGCTTTATAACTATAAGTAGGAAAGGGCAATTTATAGAAGTTGTCTCACGATGTGAAAAAAGTTTTGAAAACTAGTTTATTGAAATCATTTGACTTTTTACTGACTAGAAATTCTTCATTCCTGCACACCAGCTATAAGATTATTTGAACAATTTTAATAAACAATTATATATTTGTCATCAGACTTGGTGTTTGTTTGGCAAAACAGCTTTTTTAATCCCAAAAGCTCTTTTTTTTTTTTTTTTTTTTTTTGTATTGATTGGTTGCAATTTCAGTAGAGCTTTTAGGAATTAAAAAGCTGTTTTACTTTTGATATGAGTATCTCAATTTTTGAGCTTTGCGCTTTTTTGTGCTTTTCTAGACACTTTAACAAATCTGATGATCCCATGATATGTCAAGGATCTATTAAATTCTTTTAAGTAATTTAATGCTATAAAAGAACTTTCAAAATTATACAATTGAACAATCTATTAGCTCAAAAGAGCTTTTAATTGACAAACAAACAATCAATAGCCTCTCATGAAAAGCATTAGTTGTAAATGTTCTACATGTAAAAGCATGTAAAAGCTCAATTGGGAGAAGCCATACCGTACGTACCTTTAGGATACTTATATTGATGGAATTCAAAAAGGATAAGATCATTTAGATGAGCTAGTTTCAGAGGGACGGTCTTATCATTATGGTCATTGGCAAATTCATTTATTTTTGTGCCTTCATTGATGCAGTTTTTTCTTGTTGTATTGCCTTATCTCAAACAAATTTCTCTGCTTTATTCATGCTTGCAATTATCCAGTTTGTTTTGCATAAAAGCATATTTCATGGTATTTTCTCCATTGTTGTGCTAGTGAAAACTCCAAGTGAGCCCACTTTGCTTTGACTGGCAGAGTAATTTTGCGCCGATATGGTGATATAGTTGCTGGTGCTATGTTTTCTTGTTGAATTGAATCTCTTCTAAAGATTATTTAGAATATTTAGATTTTTTTTTTTTTCATTTCTCAACTTTGTATACAGCAAATAATCCCTAGGTTTCACTGCTGCACTTGCTAAAAGTTTTCATGTTATTAGGACACTAAGTAATCTATATGGTATTCACACTGTAGGTTATATTCAGTAGATATTACTAATTTTTAATCCTTTAATTTTTTTTTAATCTTTTATCTCTTTCACAGGATTGTCCTGAGGTTCATGCCAATGCAGCTGAAACACTGTGCTCTATAACACGTTTCGCGCCCCCGGGCCTTGCCACAAAAATTTGTAGCCCAAAGTATTGTTTTTTTTTTTCTTTGTTGTTATTTATTTATTTACAATTTTCCTTAAATGATCACTTCTTGTTATATCTGGTATCCTGTTATGCCATCATTCATTTTTTTTCCCTGTGGTTCATGCAGTTTTATTGGGAGATTATTTCGTCATGCTTTGGAAGACTCGCGACCCAAATCTGTTCTTGTTAACTCACTGTCTATCTGCATATCTTTGTTAGATCCTAAGAGGCTAACGTTGGGATCTTATTATACATACAACCGTCAACTGACTCATGGATCCACAATAACTGCCAATCCTGAGACAGTTGAAGGAATGTTGGGTAGCCTTGGTAAGTTGAAACGACTACACTAAGTTCTTGACTTCACATGTAAGACTTTTGTGCTGGTTTCTTGACTTCTAGGAAGAAACTTTATGTACTTCGGTTCTATTGAGCTAGAATTACATTCACATATAAAGCATAGAAAATCCCAAGTAGTCTCAACATTTGTCAAAGTATTTCGAATCAAATTTATTCCTTAAGTCTATTCTTATAAGCCTCAAGTAGACTTTGATTTTGCTGCTTTCTGCATCAGGCAGTGCACTCTATTGTGGGTTATAAATTGATTAAGAAGAGTGTGTTAGGTGGGATTATTATTATTACTACATCTTTAAAATGCAATACTTTTTACATAATACTTCTGCCATTCCCTTCTTCCTTTGGATTATTCATAGAGCTTTCTGTTTATATGTGGAGTTATAGTTTTTTCTTGACATTGTGTATTTGTGTTGCACATCTATCTGGGCATCCTATTGTGGAGAAATAGTCTTCTTTCATGTCAAGCAAATTAAAGTGTTCACATTTGTATGTTCCTGCATGTGTACCTTACATTATATTGAGTTACTACATAATTCTACTGTGATTTATAGTTGTAGTGGTTTGTTGAAGTGAAGGATTATATTTTCATTTTTACAACAAAAGAAATTGAATATTTGTGGTGTTCAATTATGCAGGTGATTTGCTAAAGCTTTTGGATGTTTCATCTGAGGAGAGTGTTTTACAAACTACCTACGGGAAATTGCAACCACCTCTTGGAAAACATCGCCTCAAGGTACCTTTTTATGTGTTTTTTTTAGCATAAACAACAAAATGTCAATAAATCACGAAACCATATACAAGAAGGGAAGACAAGCCAATCATAGCTCACAAAAACTGTTAGGATCGGCATAAAAAATGAATACACAAAATCCAATAGACAGACCTATATGTGTTTTTCTTATAAATTTTGCAAGTGGGAGAATTTTAATATTTGTTTCTGTTAAGAAAAAGAGATATCAATTATTTGTGTTGGTTAGAGTATAAACACTATTGCATACTTATGGTTTTGGGATTAATAGCATTTCAACTTGGTATTAAAGCCTGTTTGGAGAGAGTTCTGGTGTATAAATTTTGAATTTTCTATCATGACAAAAATAGCACTGTGTTTAAATTTGTAATACAAGTTTGTTAATTAAATTCAACTGATTAGAGAGGAAAAGTTAAGAGTATAAATATTATTCTTTGGCCGTTTTTTATAAACTTAAGCTTTTAAGATTGATCTACTGTAAGGATTGAAATGTTTATTGTTCTTTGGTTTCTCTGTACGATTTGAGCAGAACTGAAGCTTTGAAAATCTAGCATTGTGTGATTAATTCTTCTTTTCCTATAAAAAAAACCTTGCTTAAACCTAGCTTGAACCAAATTATGAATTTTTAGAGTACACAGATGACCACTATTTGCAACCCTGTGCTGATGATGACATGAACATTGATATTTTCAGATTGTAGAGTTCATTTCAGTATTACTGACAGTTGGTAGCGAAGCAGCTGAGAAGGAATTAATTCAACTTGGAGCAGTGAAAAGGATATTGGACTTGTTTTTTGAGTAAGTTTAGATGCTTTGCATTTTTGAGATCTTAGAGGTCTGTGGTTTTGTTTTCTCCTGAGGATTTGTGGTCCTCTTCCTTTGTGCATCCTTTTGTTAATGCAAAGTGTTTTTTTTTTTTTTGTTTTTTTCCAATTAAAAAAATGTTCTGCTATGTAATGACACGTGATCAGATCCTGGGCCTTATTCCTTGGTTTAATTGTGACTGTAGGTATCCATACAATAACTTTTTGCATCATCATGTAGAGGACATTATCTTTTCATGTTTTGAGAGCAAAAATGTGCCTCTTATTGAACATATTCTTCGTGAGTGCAATCTTGTTGGGAAGATACTTGAAGCAGAAAAGAATATCACTTTGGCAGCTGACCCGAGCAAGGTAATTGTCCAATCATTTATAATTTTCTATCATTTGGTAGTTACTGTTGCATTTTTCTTTTCTTTACCTTATAGATTGTGTATTTGACTATTTGTTGGTTGTTGCTATTGTGCTTTGTCCTATGCATTTGGATACTAATCAGAATCATTTAATTTTTCATTCTGTACTGATCACAGCCAACGGTCCCTGCTGAAGGTAGAACTGCACCCAGGATAGGAAATATCGGACACTTAACACGCATGTCTAACAAACTTGTTCATCTTGGAAATAACAGCAGTGAAATTCAGGCATATTTGCAGGTTTATCACTGAATCTCCTCTATTGTCAAATATTGCTTATGTTGAATCACTTTCTTGGGCCTCAGATTTGTCAAAATCAAGTCTGAGGGAGAGTTTTTTTTTGCTTTTGATAAGTTAAAAGCAGCTTCGTTTTTTCCATTATAAAATTGTTTGGTAAAACTTCCAAAAGTAATTAATTGATAATCTAACATGTTTTGACAACTATATTGAGAAGTAGGTGAGGAGTTACTCTTTGAAAGTGATTATAAAATAATCTATTATATCATTTAATGAATCTTTTAAAGTATCCATAATGTTCTTCTCAAGTCAAGATAAAGACATTCATACAGCTATTTCTTCTATTATGTATCTTAAAAACTAAAAGAACAAATAATTTTAAAGAAAAAGAATTGTTTTTTTTAAAAAAAGATGGAAGAGGCTTTGCCTCCCCTAGATGTGGTGGAAGCCTAAGCCTCCTCCATCATTGCTCCTTGATGAGGGGTGCGACCTCCTGTGCCAGATTTAATTTTGTATGTTTATTTATTTTTAATTATTTTTCTAATTTGTTAAACTAAGAAATATATGTTATAACATTTATTAAATTTAACAAATATACAAGGTAAACTACCTAAGTTTTGTTCTACTTTAAATATTTTAAGCAAACACTAGCCTAATTCACGTCACAGTTACTAACAATGATTATTTTAAAAGCTACAACATTACCCTAACTAACCCTGTGTTTGATTGGTTCAATTATGTTGTTTCATGGCAACCCTATATTCATATCAAGTTGTCTGTAATTATAGTTGTACAAAACCAACTTTATTCGAAGATGATAAAAACTATTCTTCTGCTGTGTTAGATTCTCTTTCAATCTCTCTACTTTGCGAGGTCATCTATTGTATTGGACTCTATCTATATTTTTGGAGTTCTTGGTGTTTTTGCTTGTCTTTGGACAGCTTTGTAACCAAATCATTGTACGTCTTCCTTTGATTTAATAGAATGTTTTTGTTAAAAGAAGTTTCACTCTCTACCCTCACCTGCCCACTATTGGTTTCTATTTATTTATTTTGACTTGAGACAAGAAAATTTTATTGACAAAAAAGAATACAATTGATCAAGCAGACAAACAACTAAGGCCGCCGAAACAAAGCCTTTAGAGGAAACAATGGTACACTGTACAAAAACATTGCTGCATAAAATCTTGGCCAACAAAAAAGCTAAAACTACAAAAGCCTCCAAAATGTACAAGGATCCCAACTCACAGCACCCTCCCAACTCAACTGAATGAAAATTAAGGAGTGTGTAGCTTTAAATTTTATAGTCTAAAGTATGATTATCTGCACTCTATAGCAGTCATTGGATGCAAAACCCAGTAGGTTTCCCCAGTATTGGTTTTATGTTCATAATTTTCGGAGTTTTTTTTTTCTTTTTACAGGAAAACAGTGAATGGAGTAATTGGCAAATAAATGTTCTATCAAAGCGTAATACTGTGGAAAATGTTTATCAATGGGCCTGTGGGTAGGTTTAGCTCTCTTTTAAACAATGTAGTTATGTTTCTCTGACATCCGGATTGATTTGCCATTGCATATTCTTAGTGAAGGTCATCTGAATGGAAGTTTCTTGTGTGGTTAAAGATGCAAAAGATTACCTTTCTTCTTGCACTTCTAAATCTGAAGTAAATGAAGCTGTTTGAAATATAATTATATTTTGTATATTTGATCATGTATTACATTTTATTTAACTGTTTACTTCAGAGTTGTTGAGATATTTTCTATATTTAGCACCAGAACATGCAAGATTAAACTTGCATCGTGTTATTTTGGTATGATTAATCATTTGATCAGGAATCATGTGATGCTTTTGTGCTCTGCACCATTTGATTATTTTGTTAGTGTTTTCTTGCAATGACCCTGTCAGTTGTCAAAGTTAAATTCTGGTTTGGATTTGGAATAAGCTGCTGGCTAGATGGTTCTCAATATTCTGGTTATTAATTGATGTGGTTTGAATTAGCTCTGAGTTTTGCCTTGAACTATTTTGTTAATTTTGCCTTCGTAAACTTAGGAAGGTTGGTTAAAAAAAAATGTAGATCATCCTAACTTGTTACCATTATTTAGTGATTGGTTGTGTCAACACAATAGAAGAGTTATAAACTTTAGGATACATTTCACTGCAATTTTTGGGTGATTTATTGCTCAAAGTATATGATTGTGTTGGTGCTCAAAAATTTGTAATGGCATTTTGTAGGCGATGATTCTTGTGTGTCAAGTATAGTGGAAGCTGATTATTATAACTCATACATTCTTACAGTTTCCTCTTTTCCACCATGCTTGATGTCATTATGGATATGAATTTTTTTTTTCTAAGTAGGGGTCTTATTTTTACTTTTGTTAAATTCTATACACTCCTTTGCACTGCTTGGCATATGTTCCTTTCTTTTAGTTTCCTAACAGGTTTATTCTCAATTTTGAATTTAGAAGTAATTGGTATGTGGGTCACAATATTCAAATAAAAAATGGTAGAAAAAATGACAAGTTCTACTTTAAAACAGTCTCATGACAGTTGTCTTGTAATATAAGAAGATGATGTAAACCATTCTCACTTGTTTTTCATTTTATTTATCATATTGTTGTATCGTATAAGTAGCTGTTTGTGGTTCCATTTATTTTGTCGATGTTGCTAGATGAACTCAAGACATAGGAGAAGGCCTTTAAATCGTATTGTCTTAGCTTCTTTGAACCATTTATGTTGATTTGAAAGTTGATGAACTGTGAAATTCTTATACAAGATGTTATTTATTATCCGTTTGACTTGGGAGTTCTTTTGAAATAGCTGGTGACATTTGTATTGCATATAATAAATGTGTCTTAATTTCATGTCTTCATGTAATCATGGTTTTGTCAATTTTAACAGGAGGCCTACAGCTCTACATGACCGGACTAGAGATAGTGATGAGGATGATTATCAAAATAGAGATTATGACGTTGCAGCCCTAGCAAATAACTTGAGCCAGGCCTTTCGATACGGCATTTACAGCAATGATGATATGGATGAGGTGCTTTTTGAAACTTTTTAAGTAGTGCAATTCTAATGCATTCTTAATCTTAAATATACTTATAAAAGAAATATTTTTGAATTATATTATCGGATGATAAATGAAGTAAATATTATAAGAAGGGGAAGTATGAAGGTGGAGGAGGGCGCCCTTTCCACTAAAGCAACAAGTCAAATAGGTTCACAACAGAGACTGGAGGCTGAGGTACATGACTTCCATATGATGAATGTACTCCTCTGAAGTCAAGGTCCTTCTTTAGGATAAGGATTAATCCTTGAATTGGCTGGCCTAAGAAAAAAAATCAAGAAAAGGTGTGAGGCAGACCTTACGTGTTTAGAGAGAATGAATTATTTTAGGTTGCGATTAGCTTGTTTGCACTAAGATTTAGAAAGATAGTAAAGACTTTCTTTTCGTTTGATGGGTAGAAAGGAATTGGTGCCAGCAATGTATCAGATAATTGTTTTCTGGTGGTAATTACCTTTGAATAATATTGTTGCTTATTTCTTTCATTCCAACTATATTTGGTTTTAACTTTTTATCTGCTCAAAAGCTCAGGTGCATTTGTCAGGAAGAGACATGGATTAAGTTTTATTATTCTTGCCATTCTTGTTTTGGACATGTCTTAAATATTATGTATCACGCAATGGATTCTAAGATATCATTTTAATTTGCAAATTTTTAGTTGTTTCTCTCAAAAAAAGTCTAATGGAGATGCTGCAAAATATGCCTTTATTTTAAAATTTTAAATGTATAAAAAATTATATATTGAGAGGCTAGACTACTACGGTCTTTTTATTTTTTATTTTTATGAGAACTCTGGTTCTTTTATAATTTATACCTTCTTTTTTTATCACCTTGCTTCTATAGATGCTTAAAGAAAGTAAAATTACGTATACAAATCTGCTAGATAAATAGATTTCCTTTTGTTGATATGAAAAACTCTTTCTAGTACAACTGTGTTCAATAGCATTTTTCAATTCTTTCGGAGTATAATTTAATTTATTTTTTTTCCTATTGATTAGATTTTGAAGTAAGATTGTATATAATCATTAAACAGCTGTTTTGTGATGACTTGTTAAATATTTTAGTCAATTATTTGGATCAACACAAACTTTTTGGGTTTCTCATTAACAATACTAAAATGGTAATCATGTAAGAGCCATTAATTTTTTGTTTTAATAGTTAAAGATCTATTGGAGATGGGCAACCCGGTCCTTTTTGGCTGCATTGCTTGTTTATGAAATGGCATCTGGGCTTCATTATGGGTTTCAGTTAAATAAATTTAAAATGCATCTTTTTTCTCTATTCATGAAAGTTTGGCGGTTGTTTTGTGTTAGTTATGGAGTGATGCATGATGATTCTCTTTCTTTATGATTTTTCCTGCTTTGAGATTGCTGGTTCGCCATTGTTGTAACAATTTTCATATCCTTAAAAAAAACTTCTTGTTTCATATACCAAAAAAAGAAAGAAAGAAAGAAAGAAAGAGAAGGGGAAGTGGTATTGTGAATACTGCATGCTTTTTTTCATCACCTGAAGATTATTAGGTTCTTTCTAAAAAAGATGAAGATTATTAGGTGCTTGATTGAGCTCGTGTAGGTTGTAGTTTTAGAAAAACTGGGAAACAGTGATAGATTGGATTGCTTTCAGTAATACACTGTTTTGGCTGTGGCATCCTTTTTCTCTTTTTGGATCAGAAACAAAAGAAAACAAAGCATCCTTTGTTTCAGCCATAACATCCTTAATCCAAATGCTTAAATTGGAGCCTATACGACGGAAAAAGCCATAACATCCTAAATTTTATTTTGTGTTCCTTGTCATCTCCTCTCATTTTTAGCTGTCAGATATGTATAATGTAATCTAGTATGTCATTTTGTAGTAGTTTACTTCCTATGTCAACTATGATTTAATTTATTTATTTTTCTTATTATGTATTAATCTATATTTGTTAAATTGGTGTGAGGATATTAACAAATAACAAATAGTGCTTGTCAGTGTCACTGTTTTTTTTTAAAGAAGTTTTTCCTTATGCCAAGTCACTTCCCTCTTTTCTTTGTGACTTTTGGGAACCGTGTTTTTAGGTCTCTTTATCACTGATTGATATATTATGAAATAATATTCACTTAAAATACCATGTGAAGCTGGCGTTGCTTACTAATCCCTTGTTCATGGATTCCAGGCGCAAGGCTCGCTTGAACGAGATGATGAGGTATGAGATATACTTTGATTCCATGTTCAGTTTGATGAATGGTGTAACTTGTTAGATACTATTTGAAGCATTATTTTTTTATTCCCTCTCACCCTTATTATGTGTCCTCAAACAATAATTTTTATTTCAGTTGATGTCATTTTGCTTACAGTTTTATATATCAGCCTTCCTTTCAATAAATATATATTGGCCTTCGCTTGAGTCTTTTGAACACTATTCTTCATGTGAACATCATAATACTTTCTTCTTTTATCAATACAGGAATAAATATGGGAATACCATGTTTCCTAACTAATTTTACAAAAAAGGAGATTTCTTTTATTATTTTAGGCATCTTTTTATTATAGTAGTATTGATACTAATAAATCAAATTAATATTATTAGCATGGGTGAGACAAGTAATTATCTTATCTTTTGTATTTATTGGGAAAGTAATGTGATTGAACTGAATTATATCAGAAAACTTTGCACAGTCCTATTAGAATTTAAGTACTTTTTGTTTGCTATACGATGTAAGATCAGTACGGTTATTTGACAAGAGCTCATATGCAGATGTGACATCATACATGCACGATTGTCTTCTGGATTATTCCCTTAGAATGTTGGTAGTACCTCAAAAAATGTCAGAAGTTAAAAATTAGTAGTTTAGTCTAGTTTCATTATAATCACTTGGTCCTTAGCAGTCACCGAACTATTCTAGATATACAAGAAATATGTTTCCCTTTTACTAGTCATTGACTGTTAGTAAAGATCCATTGTTGTTGAAAGGAAAAAAAAAAAATTATAAGAATGTTGTGGAGATGTTGGATCTGGTTTTAGCTTATTAGCACACATAATTTGTATTGTGCTATTGCTATTTCTTTTCCTATGAAATTGAAAATTTTGTTAGTAGATTCTGATGGGGATACTTGGCAGGATGTCTACTTTGATGATGAATCTGCTGAAGTTGTTATTTCTTCTCTTCGATTGGGGGATGACCAAGAAAGGTAGGTGAACGGCCTTATTCTTCGCTTCTGGTCATTGAGTATTTCGAAAATTAAGTTTTGTGCTATCTGGTCTCAAAAGTTTGGTCCGAAAGGCTTGTTTTGAATATAATAAAATATAAAGGTTAATCTAAGGTACGTCTGTATGGGTACCTATCAACTTCGTATTTCTCTCTTGTAAGTTACAATTTATCGATAACAAAGATATACAATTTTTGTGCTTTAAGACAACTTTTGTTGATAATTCAACTCTTGAAATGTAAGACATTAATGCATAAGGTTATATTTTTTAATATTTTATAGTTTTCAATTCTTTTTGTTGACAGCCTGTCCACTTTTTATTCTTTTTTTCCCTTCAAGATACTTTCTTTTTCTGGTAAAAAAGTTCTTTTTAGTTCCACCAAATTTATGAACCATTAGACCAAGATTTTGAGTTAGAAGGCCCATTTGCTTTGTGGAAAATGTGGAATCCTTTTGTCCTTTTTTTTCCTGTTGCATGATCAATAATATGTACATGTTCTGGCTAGGACCTTGTTTTTAGGTGGTAGAAAAGGTGTTTTATCAGTTTTTTTTTTCCTACAGTCTATCCAGCAGAGAGTGGCTGGCCCTTGAAGAACAAATTTGATCATTTGTTCAGACTTGTTGCATTTTTTGAAATCAACTTCATGCTAATATGTGTGCATTGTCAGAAGAATAATTTTTCAGTTTTCACTATATTTCTTGTGGTTGAATAACTTGAATGCATAGATTTACTGCAGCTTATTTAGGATTTGCTTTTCCACTTTTAAAGGTTCATTAGATTCAATGGTCAGGGTTGTTTGGTTCTTTCCTGCACCCTGACCGACAAAGAACCAAGCTTTGAATAAACTTGTGCCTTTACGAAATGTTGTTATTTGTTCAAGTCTTCTGGACCTCATTACTTAAGTATTGCTTGCCATGGTGTTTGCACTTTGCAGTGGCTCTCTTTTCACGAATTCCAATTGGTTTGCTTTTGAGGATGACAGAGTTTCCAATGAGCGCTCAACCGGATCACTTGCTTCTCCATCACCTAACACTGAGGAGACTGGTGCTATACATGATGGAGGCGATGATGAAGTTATTGTTGGTGAAGATGATGACTTGGATGACACTGCAACATCTACCGCTGCGTCGGAAACAAAATTAGGAGAAATTGATGTCCACAATCTGCCTGGAACTTCTGAAGAAACAGGAGCCAGTTCAACTGAAAAACCGCCTGTCTGGGTTGAATGGAGGGAAACTCCGGATTCCACTGACCCATCTAGAGCAGATCAACCTGGTGGTGTGCCTAATAGTGAACCGGAACTGAAATCAGAGGATCAGGGTGGTGGCGGTGAGGGTGATGGGGATGCTATGGAGCCTTCTCCCTCATCCTCCTCCGAAACAATGGCAGATGCTGACATACCTACTGTTGAAGGACAATCAGAATCAATAGATCTTACAGAGGTGTTGCAATCAGGCGATGAGAATCCAAGTCCAGACCCTACTACTTCTGAGGCGGTGGATTCAGAAGTCAAAGTCACTCCTGACTTAACTAAGGATGATAAAGACGATGTCAAGGAAACTGGAAACTGATGTATATTATTCCGAACCAGTTGTTTGGGTAAACTCATACTTCACAATGTGATGATCAGGTGGAAAGATGAATACCGAATGACTCTGGTTGACTCAGAGACTATACTTTTAGAGCCTTGTGTACATTACTGTGGCACATTGTTGTTAAGTAGGTTTGATGATTCTTTTTCCAGAGGCACGGAAAGTTTTGAATTCTCTTTGCCAGCCAATTTGAGGAGCAGGTTCTGATCTCAGCAAACTTTGGAATAGTTTAATCAATTATTTTTAGCTTGTAGGTTCTCTTCTACTCTAGCTAGGTGAAGATTCAGAAAGTGGAATTGTCACGTACTTACACAGATTGATTGATTATATCTCTTTCATCTATAAATGTCAAGTGTTGATTCTCTTTCAATGACATTATAAAATTTTGGTTTCAATTTTGAATTTGAAAAATTGATCTTACTGGGAGGAGGCAGTGATAGTGAAGTGGTTGTAGTGTTTGATCCTAGCAAATTTTGTTAAGAGCCTTGACTTGGCCTGATATATCTAAAATCATATCCAAATGAGATTAATTCCTCCGGCCACCGGAATCTTCAACTGTCATCACTCCAATATTCCTTCACCCAAATTAATTTTACGCTACACAAATCGCTCACCAGCATATTTAATTCTCCATGCTTTTACCATATTTCAAGAGTCCATAATACCACTCTAACCAGCGCTCGACAGGCTATAGTTTTATTGCTTTCATTGTACATTAACAATTTCTTGAATCGATTGCTGACTTGAGCGTTAGAGAGTCCTTATCTTGTTTTGTTTTACAGGTGACTAGATCTTTTGTCTGTCATTTTTGCAAACAACTGTTGGACGATCCCTCACATTTATGAATAAATAAAAAGTCAAAACTCACTCAATATAATTTCCACATATACATAGTAACATAGATATGGAAAAATAAGTCATTGATTAAAAAACCTAATATAATAGTATTAATCTAATTATTTTCAGATCATAGTTAATCCATCGACAACTTTTTTTTTTTTTTTTCAAGAAAACATACTATAAATGATGATCAAATTCTTATTTTTGCCATCTACAGTCAAATTTTTATATAAGATATATATATTTTCATTTAAAAACTGATTTACAACAGAGGTAAATTCAACTAGACAAATATATTAATTACAATCATGAAGTCATGGAATTCCAACTACAAAACAACCCAAAGGTTTTCAGAACCAAGGAAAAAGAGTTCTTACAATTGGGTCCTATCTAATTGGGAAAATTTAATTTTTTACTGATTAATTAATTTTTCATCAAACTGGTCATCAACTATTTAAAAATGACTCATTTAGGTTCTTTCATTAGTTAAACGTGGCATGCCATGGTTAAACATGATGTGGCACGCTAGGCTAGTCGAATTTTGACACATCATTAATTTTACAAACCCAACATCAACACTACCACATCAGAACGCCATATTAAGAAAAAATATTGTATGTTTTTCTATACTACTTTTTATTTTCCATGGTGTATTAAAATATATTCACCAAGTAGACTGAATTAGCTTTCTCTGATATCTCAACTCCCAATATCATACTGTTTGTTTGTTTGTTTGTTTGTTTTTTTTTTTTTTTTTTCTATAAAATGCTACATATTGCGGTGACAATTCGAACTTGAATATTATCGGTGGTTTTTGCTTGTGAGTGATATTAGTAGAAAGCTCTTTTGCTAATTAGGTCTCTAATGAACACATTTGATAGAGTTTTATGGAAAGATACTCATTAAATATTTCCGATAAATGATTTAAATATTAATTAGTTTTAAAAGGGAATTTGCTTATTTCAACTCGACACTAAAAATCCCAATTGTGTTAATTGCATATAGTAAAAAGCATTCTCAAATGAGTAATTCTACTTTGTCTAAATCTGATGTCTAAATCTGATGTACAAATATTGTGACAAAACTCTAACTCATTCATTTAAATCATAAAAATTTAATACAATATAAATGAATGGATTAGAGTGTTGTCATATCATTTAAACACAACATTTAGACAAAGTAATATTACTTTTCTCAAAATTGTTCTTAAATAGATACACAATGCATATAAAATCATTCATAAAAAAAAATAAGTATAAAACGACAATAATATTGTTTTCTACTAATCGATTTTTTTTTTAATACTTACAAATAATTCAAAATGCAGGAGAGTGGAACACATCATAATTTCACCGTCTCTTTCTCTTGCCATCTCTCCGTCTTCATCTTATCATCTCCATTTAAAATTCTTTACTTTATAAATCTGAAACATAAAATAAAGGAATAAAAAAGGAATGGAGGCTAATGAGTTGTGAAGAGAGAGAGAGATGAAATTTCTAATGTAGTAATATTTGAAATGTGATGTGGCAGTGTTGGTTTTGGGTTTGTAAAATTAATGATGTTTCGAAATTTGACCGGCCTAACGTGTCACATCAAGTTTTACCCCAGAGATACTGAAGCATCTCTCAACAAGTAGATACTCCTTCGATTGCCTAACAATTTTCTATACCCAGCAGGGTTCAATAACTTGGATTGTTAATGCAAATTTTCCGCTTGCAGTGAGTGGATAGGCAGATGGTTTGATTCATTTTTAGGGTTACATATTTTATTGTAGGATAATAGTATACATCCAACACTTTTATTCATCATTTATATCCAATTTGATATGAGAGCTGATATAACACTTCCTTATTAGCTGCCACATCATCACACCAAATGAGTTGAATTAATAATAATAATAATTTGTATTTCTTAAATCCAGTACTTTAATATATATATATATATATATATATAGATATATAATTAAAGTATGATGATGTGGTGATGTGGTAGCTGACATAGGAGTGTCATGTTAGCTGCCACATTAAGTTGGATATAAATGATGGACAAAAGTATTAGATGTCTATCATTATCTTTTATTGTAATAAAAAGTAATAAAATGGATTTGGTGAGGAAAAAAAAAATCTAATTAAAGTGATTATTAATATTAAGGGATATAAATGAGGATTTAAGAGGGTAAAGAGTGTTAATGATACAATTTTAACTTTATAAAATGAGTGTGAAAAGCTTATGGGTACAAGTAGAAATATTTAAAGGGTGCCGATATTGACACTCATAAAACTTATTAGTATACCCTTATTTTATTAAAAAATTTAATTACAACAATATCTCAATATAAATTTACCAATAAGGACAAATTATTTTAACTAAAAATAAACAAAATACTATATATACTCATTAATTACACTCATATCTTCAATTATATTTCTTTATTTAAAAAAACTTAGCTTAAAAAAAAAACTTTTGATAAACCCTAACATATGATAAACCCTAATTAAATTCTAATTTTATTTCAAGTATCAAACTTTTTCATCATCCAATGATTATCATATTGTTTTTGTTTTTTCTTTAATGTATAGTTATGAACTCTATCAATAAACAATTTATTATTATTATTATTATTATTTTAATGATAGCCGTAGATATCAACAAATTTTATTTTTTTATTTTTTATTTTTATTTTTTATTATTTTTTAAGATAGTAGTAGATATAAATATATATAAATATATATATATATATATTAATTTTAAAGATAATTGTATAAATAAGAGAATTACATATTGAAAATCTTTTGACCCCTTATACGGTTCCACATATTTCCTTTTATAAGGCTCTTACATTCGAGATATTTGTAAAAGTAAAATTGGACCATTATTAAAAGAGGATTTGATTCCAAAAATAATATGATTTTTTTATTTTTTATAAATTGGGTGTGATAATAATTTAAGAGTGTTATAAATAATATGTATTAAAATGAATATATTTATTTTAATAAGGGTACTATTGGCATTAGCATGGGTGCTTATAATAATATTTATTTTTAAAATTTTAGACCTGGGTGTAAAGTTGAAAAAGTGGACCGGTCCGGCCCAATTCAATCCGGCACGCCTGGCCCGTTTTTGAAAACGGGACTTGGTCCGCGCCGCGCCGGTAGGCGGACCGGACTAGGTCCGGCACGTTTTCAGAAATGGTGGCCCGGCATGGCACGTGGACCGTTTCCGGCGGACCGTGTCGGCGTGCCGCCGGACCGTGACCAGCACGCCTGGCCCGTTTTTGAAAACGGGACTTGGTCTGCGCCGCGCCGGTAGGCGGACCGGACTAGGTCCGGCACGTTTTCGGAAATGGTGGCCCGGCATGGCACGTGGACCGTTTCCGGCGGACCGTGTCGGCGTGCCGCCGGACCGTGACCAATTATTATTATTATTTTTTTATTTTTTTATTTTTTGGATTTTTGGTTTAGGGAAAAATAAAATACATAATTACAAATTAAAATACTTAACATTTTAACAATTGAATTATGTAAATGTAGTTGGATAGATTTATTATTTTTGGTAATAAGATAATTCAAAAAATGAATAAAGATAAAGTATTACAAAAATATAAAATAGATGAAGTTATGAAAATATGAAATGAAGAAGTATTTATTTATTTCTAACTTGTGGAATTCAGTATTACATATTTACATGATTGCCTCATTAAAAACCTTACCAAGAAAAACCCAATGGGATAAAAACTTGGCAAGGGAAAAAGAGTGCAATCGTATTACAATTTACAAGTTCTGAAACTGGTTACTACCGGAACCGGAAGCCTCATCAACATATAGATTGTTGAAATTTTGAATAAATTAATTATCTACAATTTGGTTTTGCAACCTTTTTTTAGCATGCTCCCAATCCCGAAGGCTTGTTAATACCTCCACCATGTCCGAAGACAAACAACTTCTTCTTGGTTCAATTATGCATCCACTGGTGCTGAATACTTGTTCTGAAGATACCGTGGACACGGGGATAACTAGTACGTCACGTGCTAGGTGTGACAGAATCGGATACCTGTAGGTATAAGACTTCCACCATAACAACAAATCAAAATCTTCCTTGTGTTTGACAGCATCGAACTGTGCTTCAAGATACCTATTCAGTTCGGCACAAGAAGATGGGCCGGATCTTTGGGTTGAAGAAGTACTTGTTGATTTGTCCTTTTTTCGGCGTTTGAGAATGCTCCAACTTGATGTCTTCGGGTGTGTCTCCGGTTCTGCTGATGGTTGGGTGTCAATGCCGCCAAACCTGCACTCATAAATACGAAAAACTTCGAACAACTTGTTTCGGATGTCAGTAACCTGTTCTGAATAATCTATTTCCAAATTAGTACCAATAACCTCAAGGAAAACTTCTAAACCAGATAATTTAACTATAGGATCTACTATAACACTTAAGGCATAAAGTAAAGGAATGGTAGCCCAATATTTTTTCAACTTTGCCTCCATGGAAACAACTGTAGTGCCTAAATGAACATCTTCCCTATAAGCGTTTAACGCTTCAGACATTTCCACTATTCGATGAATTGCCTCACAAGATGTGAAGTAATAGACCCCGGAAAGAGTTACAGTAGCATCGTAAAAAATCTTTAAAAAATCAACAAAAACCCTTGCCACATACCAATCGTCTAATGTCAATGGTTGTGCTTGTGGAAGGCCAACTTCGGCCAACTTCATGTTATAAAAACCTTAAATAGTTGTATCATATGGCAAACAATTTTCCAGCATTAAGTAAGTAGAGTTCCACCTTACCGGCATATCAGTTTGGAATGGTCGGGGGCGTAGATTGTTTAATCTGCAGTGTCTACGAAATTCTTGGAATCTAGGATTAGAGCTGCCAATCCAAGAAATGATATTTCTGATGCGATCTACACGGTCGCTTATTTTCTTCAAACCAGCCTGTACTACTAAATTTATAATATGACATGCACACCGTTGATGGAAGAAATAACCTCCATCTTGCGGGATATTTCTTTCAACAAACAATGCAATAGAGCTAGTGTTTGCAAATGCATTATCTAATGTAATAGAAAGGATGCGATTTGTGATTATATGTTTCTAAAACAGAAATAATGACATTAAAAATATTTTCAGCGGTATGTGCAAAATCCATAGGACGAAAACCAAGAATTCTTTTTGTTATCCTCCAATCAGAATTTAAGTAGTGTCCAGTGACACATAAGTAGTCCTATTTCGAACATACGTTCCAAATATCAGAGGTTAATGCAATACAGACATTTAGATGGTGTAATTCAGCACTCAAGTCATCTCTAGCGGTTCCAAACAATTTTATCAAATCGTTTCTAGTGGTGGTTCTAGAAACAGTTTGATATTGGGGGCAGAATGCAGATGTGATCAACTCTTGAAAAAAAACATTGTCAGCAAAATTGATTGATTGATCAGTTTGTGCAATGAATAGTGCCAAGCAATTTCTAGCGTGTTCGGGATCGTACCTCCATGTCGTGACAGACCCATCTGGGTGCCGTTGTAGTTGTGTTTTGGTTCTAATGTCTACCTGTCCATGTGTAGGCATGCATTTGAGCATATGTCTTCTCAAATGACCGGTTCCATTCCTACTAGTAGAATAGTCCTTAGAACAAAACTTACATTTAGCTTTGGGGCCCGTCGTCCCGTCTAGGAGTGTTATTTGTACTATGTGAAAACACTGCCAAATATCGGATGTAAATTTTTTGGGACGTGATGTTGGGGTATCAGTAGCAGTAGCGGCGGAACATGAACCTCTCGCTTGGGGTTCCGTTTGTTCTGAAAGATCAAGATCAAGATCATCATTCAGCATGTTCAAACCGTCCGTGAAAAAATGATCCATTTCCTGAAATACAAATATGAACTCATTAGTTATTAATATATTATTATTTACATTAACTACCAAACTTAAAAATCATAAGTTACTAACTTAAAAATGTTAAAATTAACTACTACACATAAAAATCATAATTTACTAACAAAATATATTTAAATAAACTACTAAACTTAAAAATCATAACTTTAATTTTAAAATGTTAAAATTAATTACTACACATAAAAATCATAATTTACTAACAAAATATATTTAAATTAACTACTATACATAAAAATCATAATTTACTAACAAAATATATTTAAATAAACTACTAAATTAAAAATCATAACTTTAACTTTAAAATGTTAAAATTAACTACTACACATAAAAATCATAATTTACTAACAAAATATATTTAAATAAACTACTAAACTTAAAAATCATAACTTTAACTTTAAAATTTTAAAATTAATTACTACACATAAAAATCATAATTTACTAACAAAATATATTTAAATTAACTACTACACATAAAAATCATAATTTACTAACAAAATATATTTAAATAAACTACTAAACTTAAAAATCATTACTTTAACTTTAAAATGTTAAAATTAATTACTACACATAAAAATCATGATTCACTAACAAAATATATTTAAATAAACTACTAAACTTAAAAATCATAATTTACTAACTTTAAAATGTTAAAATTAATTACTACACATAAAAATCATAATTTACTAACAAAATATATTTAAATAAATTACTAAACTTAAAAATCATAACTTACTAACTTTAAAATGTTAAAATTAACTACTACACATAAAAATCATAATTTACTAACAAAATATATTTAAATAAACTACTAAACTTAAAAATCATAACTTTAACTTTAAAATGTTAAAATTAATTACTACACATAAAAATCATAATTTACTAACAAAATATATTTAAATAAACTACTAAACTTAAAAATCATAACTTACTAACTTTAAAATGTTAAAATTAACTACTACACATAAAAATCATAATTTACTAACAAAATATATTTAAATAAACTACTAAACTTAAAAATAACATAACTTTAAAATGTTAAAATTAACTACTACACATAAAAATCATAATTTACTAACAAAATATATTTAAATAAACTACTAAACTTAAAAATCATAACTTACTAACATTAAAATGTTAAAATTAACTACTACACATAAAAATTATAATTTACTAACAAAATATATTTAAATAAACTACTAAACTTAAAAATCATAACTTACTAACTTAACAATGTTAAAATTAACTACTACACATAAAAATGATAATTTACTAACAAAATATATTTAAATTAACTATTACACTTATAAATCATAATTTACTAACAAAAAATATTTACATTAACTAATACACTAGTACACTTTAAAAAAATTATCTTACTAACACAAATATTAAAATTAACTACTACACAAGTACACATAATAATGATTAATTAACTACTAAAAAAAATAAAAATAATTTACTAAATAAACACAAATATTTAAAAAATTAGCTAAAGTGTTTACATAACATTAAAAATTTACTCACAGAAAGAAATAATAACATTTAAAGAACAATGTACCTTAAAAATTTTGTGTGTTGGTGGAAAATGAAGAGAACAATAGTCAATAGATAGATAGATAATAGGGAATTAATATAATAGCATTATAAAATGTAATAAATGTATATATATATATATATATATAGAGAGAGAGAGAGAGAGAGAGAGAAACAATGAAATTGAATGAAAATGTGTAGAGATTTGTAGAATGGAGAGAGATTGAGAGAATGAGAGAATGAGAGAAAGTGTCAAAGTGATTGAAAAATGGAATGGATAGGGGTATTTATAGAAAAATTAGAATTGTGGGTGAAAATATAAAATAGAAGAGTTTAGGGGGTTTTTGGTAATTTTTTAAGGCATCAACGGTTGAATTCAATTGAAATCCAACCGTTGATGCCTTCAAAAATTATTATTATTATTTTTTAAATCAAACGGCCAGACCTTGGGGTCGGCCCGTAGGACCGGTCCGACGGCAGTCCGTCGGCTTGACGTGCCGTGGCGGGCTGGTCCGGCGGACCGGACCCCTGCAGCCCAGCACGCAGCACGCCTCCGTGCCGGTCTTGATCCGGCACATCTCCTTCGCTGATCGGACCTGATCCAGCCCGTTTTGCTTGGCAGGCTAAACGGACCGACCCACTTGGGCCTGGTCCATTTTTACAACACTGTCTGGGTGTACTAATAAGTTTTATGGGTGCCAATATCTGTACCCATATTTAAATTGTTTATATGTTTTAAAACAACTTTCTTATGAATGAACAAAAATTAATAATAAAAGAGAAATTGAAGAAAATGTTGTGCTCCAATAAGAAATTACAAAGTCGATACATAACAATTAATAATGAAACTTGTAACGTGGCAGTCTTGAAGATACATAAAATGAAAATTGGAGAAGAAAAGGTTTTAATTAAAGAAAATGCGATGATGATAAAGAATGAGAATTAATTCCCAAGATATTTTCATTGTTTTTATTCTTTTGTAGATTTTAGAAACTATTCTATTCACTTTTATTTTTTGTTTTGAACATATTTTCCGAATAACATTGCCAAACACATTTTCAAAAAAGTCTTAACATTTTCCATAAAATATTTGTATTTTTGAACATATTTTCCGAATAACATTGCCAAACACATTTTAAAAAAAGTCTTAACATTTTCCATAAAATGTTTGTGTTTTCCAAAAAATGCCTCGCTTTTTAATTAAGAGTAATTCTACACAACCCAAATAATTAATCCAAATTTCAATCAAAAAGTTGTGGAAAGTAAGTTGTCATCACCACACACAACATGAGAAGATGTGGTTAATGAAAAAACCATTTGCCATATCATTTAGGTTGAAATTTGGGCTAAATTTTTGGGTTGTCTAACATTAGTATTTAATTAATGTAAATTGACGTCAGTTTTGAAGGCAACTTCATATGTAAGACCTGTGCTAGAGAAGAATTATGAGGTTAATGAGCATGTGTGTAGTTATCTATTATGACTTATGTTGTTCTTTTGTCTTTCTTGTTGCTCTACATAAAAACTTAAGAATCAAAAGTACAACATTAGACCATTAACATAGTAGCATTGATGGTGTATTTCTAATGATTTGTTTAAAATGCATTGAAATAGTTTCCTAATCTTCTACTGATTACAGGGGAAGGTAGCAGTAATGGAAGAAGCAAGGGCAGAACTCCTCAATGTTGTCGGGTCTAGATGCATAGAATCATATCTATTCTTCGGTAATCATCAATCTAGAATGCCATTTGAAGGTAACACCATATATTACCGGTGTGAATTCTTCGTTTTTATGCTATAAATAGTCCCGTTATGTAAAATTTTATACATACATGTACTTGCACAAATACATGTATGTATCATATTGTTTAGTTAATACAAATGTAGATGAGTAAAAAATATGTACAAATACAACTGTAAGCGTATAGTAGTAGTGTTGTGTATGCAAGATTAAGTAGGGTATAATAACTTTTTGCATTTTGACGATAAGCTACATATGGCGAGTGAATACACAACCATCTCATTCACATTTTCCTTCGACCTTCGAGATAATACGTATAAGCACGCAAAATGTTGGGAGGTGAAAAATTGCGGCATATATCTGATATATGCAGAGCCCAGCATAATCCAACCCACCATTTCTGTTGAGGAAATTGGTGCTACCAATCAAGTTTTTGGTGAAACAAGTGGACGTGAAATTGACGGATGCAATGATGAAAAGGAGGAAGCGGAACGGAATCCAAAGAGAATTTGCAGCGAAGCAAATACATGCTAGCTTGTTTAGTTGGGCTTTCGAACAATGAAATGGTACATTTATATTTCTGAACTTTGGTTGTTTGTTTCAGGGGAAAAAATTGTAAAGATATTGCAACGTTGGACATTTTTCTTTATTACATGATGAAAACCTAGCCCCTAATTCTCTTCTCTTTGGGTGTGTTTTATGCATAGGATATGATTGGACTATATTTAAGAGATTGGATTGGATTGAACTGGATTTGATTAATTAAAGTGTTTCATGTGTTTGATGCAACATGAGATTAGACTAAAAATAGTCCAATAATGTGTTTGGTATGTGATGGTATTGGATTAAAAATTGTCCAATCTCTTTTAACTCTCCTCTCATCAAACTCTCTTTCTCTCCTCTCTTTCTCTCTTTCTCTTGTTCTCATCACTCATCACTCGTCAAATATTGACTTGTTCTCTTCACTCATCAAACTCATCTTTTTATTTATTTATTAGTATTCAGGGACGACCATAGTTAGCTTATGAGTGTAAAATTTAAGTTGTTTATAAGTGTAGGGGGTAAACCTAAAGGGAGTTTATTGCAATTAGCTATTTATTTATTTATTTATATGTCGATTCGGTTTTGAATTTTCAAAACCAAAACTGATAAAGTATGATAATCAATTTATTAAGAGCGGTGAACTATATCGACTAATAAGTATTGCTACGAAAACTATATGGAAAACTATATGGAATAAGCTACTGTCGCGATCTATTCAATTTGCAGATACATTATGTTTTGATATTAGAGGAGAGTTGGTTGGTTTGGCGGTGACAGACATTTCCTTGGAAAAGATATATGCGTTTATCATTCTATTTTAAACTCATTATTTGCATTCATTCACCCAACATCTACAGAAGCAGGTAAGTTTTGTAGTTTTTATTTATTTTTTAAATAAATTCATCAGTTACGTTTAATTGTTTCTTGTTATGTGTAGATGATGAACTATACCTTTGGACAATTCGTCATTGGTTATGCTGTCCCTAACTCAAATGAAAAGTCTCCAATGCACATTGAAAAGCTTTTGTTAGAAAAGGATAAGGAACCTGCGCTCGAAAATATACTATACACTGAAGTTGATGAGAGAGTAACAAGCAAAAGGGGTGCGAAGAGGAGGAGTGAGGTACATACCATAGTTGACAGCGCTTATAACTCAACAGAAAGAAAAGAGATGGCCTTGGCAATGTATATATTCGATGATTTTTTGGAAAAGAAAACCAAAGATAATGAAGGTCCCTTTAGTCAGTATACCATTGACAAAATAAAGTGGGAGACTTAGGAGCGTGATGAGGGAGAACGAGGAGGGTAAGGATGGTAGTTAGAGGTTGAAGGTATTTATGGACGACCATAGTTAGTTTATGAGTGTAAAATTTAAGTTGTTTATGAGTGTGAAAGGGTAAACCTTAAGGGAGTTTAATGCAATTAGCTCTTTTATTTATTTATTTATATATCGGTTCGGTTTTGAATTTTTAAAACCGAAACTGATAAAGTATAAGAATCAATTTAATAAGAGTGGTGAACTATATCGACTAATAAGTATTGCTACGAAAACTGTGTGGAATAAGCTACCGTCGCAGACTATTCAATTTGCAGATACATTATGTAAATAAGAGGAGAGTCGGTTGGTTTGGTGGTGACATACATTTCCTTGGAAAAAATATATGCGTTTACTGTTCTATATTAAACTCGTTATTTGCATTCATTCACCCAACATCTACAAAATGAAGCATGTAAGTTTTGTAGTTTTTATTTTTTTTAAATAAATTCATTATTTATGTTTAATTGTGTGTTGTTATGTGTAGATGATGGACTATACCTTTGGACAATTTGTCATTGGTTATTCTGTCTCTAGCTCAGATTAAAAGCCTTCAATGTATATTGAAAATCTTTTGTTAGAAATGGATAAGGAACCCGTGCTCGAACATATACTATACACTGAAGAAGATGAGAGCGGAACAAGCAAAAGGGGTGCGAAGAGGAGGATTGAGGTACTTGCCATAGTTGACATGTCTTATAACTCAATAGAAAAAAAAAAAAAAGAGAGAGATGGCCTTGACGATGTGTATATTCGATGATTTCTTGGAAAAGAAAACCGAAGATAATAAAGGTCCCTTTAGTTGGTATACCATTGACAAGATAAAGTGGGAGACTGAGGAGGGTGATGAGGGGGAGAACGAGGAGGGTGAGGATGACAGTTAGAGGTTGAAGGTAGGTTAATGAAACTATCTTATTAGTATTCAAGGACAACCATATTTAGTTTATGAGTATAAAATTTAAGTTGTTTATGAGTGTAAAAAGTTAAACCTTAAGGAAGTTTAATGCAATTAGTTTTTTTTTATAATTTTTTTTTATATGTCGGTTCAGTTTTGAATTTTCAAAATCGAAACTGACTCGTATTCAATTCAAGTCATTTGGTTTGCACCGAATTCAATAATAAAACTGAACCAAACAACCAAAATCAGTTCGGTTTTGGTTTGTTTGGTTCGATTCACACTTTTAAGTCCACCCATAGTTGGTATTAACCGTGAAATCACAAAATTAAGTAATTCTTATTTGTTATTTGAAACAAATATGTTTATTTCTTTTGGTATGTATAGTCTTACGATTAATAAATTGATTTTTATATTTATGATGAATGTTGCATTCCTTGTTTGAATTTGTGGTTGTATATGGAGATAAAAGACATGATTTTGAACAATTTTCCACAAGTTGAAACTCAGAAACAAGTGGAGTAAAGCTCACATATGTAGTGATATATGGCTTTATCGCTTGGAACTTATGAAAACAAACAAGCTACAGGACAAATTGAAAATCACCATAAAACATGTTCATGTTGAGAGTGCAACCACTATGGCTAAATATGGGTTTAAGTTTCAACCGATTCAAGGAACTATGTACTCCTTTAAGTTATCCAAAAGCAAAACATGTCTTCCACTTTTTAATATGCCTCAATTGTTCATGGACTTAGGTTGAGAATTGCGAATACAGAATATGATGGTTTTTGAGATTCTTTATTATCGAGATACAAAAGAAATGTCAATATGTTATTATATGTATCTTTTGAACTGTTTGATTCGGAATTTTGAGGATATGTTTCGCTTTGTGACCCTAAAATTAATATTGTAGAATCTTCCAACAAGGACAGAGCATATGAAAAAATTGAAACAAATCCATCAAAGAATGAATATATCTATACACCCTGCCATTTGTAAGAAATTGGACAAGGCATGCGATGATTGTCATGTATGAAAGGCATAATTGTGTACTATATTTTATAGTTGTGAGACAATTAAATAACTTGTACTAAAGATTCTGACTGCTTGTATTATGGGGGTGATAAACCATCTTTTGTTAAATTGGCCGCTAAACCATTGAGATCAGTTAGAAGTTTGTTTTTTTGCAGATATGCTCATAGTGTCACCAGCAGTATTGCTAGTTGAGAATCATACTTTTATAAAATAAGATGTATTACTTTGTGTCTAACTTACCATGAGTGTAACAGAAACAATTAAATGATTGAGTTAGGGAGATATATAAATTTGTAGTAATTAATCATTTGGTAGTAAGCTTTTAGAGTATTTGTTTACCGGATGTTATAGTTGAAATTTGGTTAGCTCTCGGATTCAATAACTATGTGAATTGTGATTATTATACACATATTTGTAGAAATGAATTAATAAGGATTAAGTTTATTTTATTTTATTTTAAAAATAAAGCACCAAAATATTATGTTATAAAATAAAATCTAACGATCTGTTTGGTATATCGTATTGGATATGAATAACACACCGTACAGTACTAATTTAGTACTGTATGACGTTTGGTAACATTTTATAGATGTATTAAAATGTATGACGTTTGGTAACATTTTATAGCTATGTTAAACTGTATGACGTATTGATTTAGTACTATCTGAAACTTATTAAGTTATACAGTAGGATGAGGTGTTCTACAACTGTATTATACTTGAAAATAGTTAAAAAAAAAAAAAAAAAAAAATTTAAATGAAAGTTACATGAGACCCGTGGAGGTTGTCTGATCTCATCGTCAAGTGCTGCCGGATGACGATGCCACCGGCTGGTCTCCTCCACGATCGAAGGCCGGTGGCCTCCTTAAAAAAGATGAAGGCAGCGCCTCCTCCATTGAAGATGGTCTAAGGAAAAGGTGTTTGTAGATGCCGGCGGCAATGTCCTTTATCTATGATGCTGCTGAAGATCATTTACAGAGTAGGTTGTGCCTCCTCTGTTGCAAAGGACGAGGCCACTATGCCTCCTTTGTGAATGAGACCAACAACGCCTCAACCATACTAGTGAGTCACCAGGCGATCTACGGCCTCCGGAGATCGATGATGATAAATCCAATTGTTATGGTAAAGGAAAATGACTAATTATCTTGGCTTTATGGATAGATTTGCATCGGTTATCAATTTTGGTTCCTCTGGAAAGACTATGTGGCAACAGAACATTAACTATTCTCTTTTTAAAGAGAGGACACATGTTGTGCAACAATATATGGCCAAATGTGTGTATGGGTAATGTAAATAAAGAGGATATTTTAAAATTTATCCACGACTATAATAATCATGAGATGGATATTGAAAAAAATTGATATACAGGGTATCACCTCCCTAAAAGCCCAACATGCCAAAGACTAAATCAGGCTTGGGGTTGTTGTAAAGCTGTATTTTTTCTCTTTTCTTTTATCTTGTAATGAACTGAAAGGTTGATTTCATATTTTTAACATTCTTTGATATTAAAAGGTAATTCTCAAACTCAATTCTCACTTCTCAGACACGGTTCTCACAAGTTCTTGTTGATACAAGTTGACTCTAAGACACAAACTTTCTCTCACATTTCATTAATTTTGGGTGTTCTAGGTAAGATTTAGCTTCTAGTTATACCACGTTTTTTTGTTTTGTTGTACCGGGTTTTCATGATGAAATTTTTCTCAAAATAATGTGGGGTCTTGCTATGTTAGTGTACATTTTTGTTTTGAAGTTTAAGTTGTTTGATATCGAACAAATATGGAAACTTGAATTGGGTTTGTGTTTGTTTTATGAAAATTTTCTCAACAAAATGTGTAAAAGGATTACACTAAGATGGAGTGTTGTAGTATTAACAATAAGATGACTGTTTTGAGAGTCTTGTTTTATTTTAAGTATTAGAGAGTCATTTACCACAGTCAAGCTGCATTCCATTGGTCTCTTTGTTTATATTCATTTCATCGTTTTTCATCCAATTAATACTCATTATGGTTCAAGAACAAGATTTAATGGATAAACAAAACCAACAGAACCCAAGTTTTAGTTGGTTAGGGTTAAGTCGATTGCCAACCGAAACCGTCAAAATTGGGTTCAGTCACAAATCAAGACTAAAAATCACAAAAGAAGAAAAAGAAAGATAAAAGGGTGGTCACCTTTTGGTAAAGTGAGAGCAAGACAAGAGAAATCAGGTGGGCGGGACGAGAAATCACATATATATTTTATTTTTGGTGTATGATCATATGCAGGGGCGTACCTATGATTTTTTGTTTAGGTGGGTTAAAACAAAACTATATATATAAATTTTCAATAAGAAAACATTGTTTTTATTCCAAATCACAAGACTCTAACTTGTTAGTTAGAAAAAATAATTTGTAACTAAGAAAAATACATGAATTAAAATAACTGAATATAAATAATAGATTAAGAGTAATTATATAAAATCTAAATAATTAATTCAAAATTCAATCCAAATGATAATTCAATTGAGTTACTAAGTTGAAAATAATTATTAATCAGAGAGATAATTGATTTGAGAGGTGTGATAGAGAGAGAAAGAATTAATTAATTGAGAATTGGAATTGATTGATTGAAAAGAGAGAGAGAGAGTGAGTATGTGTGTTGAGACTTGGAACATGAGTAAATGAGAAATAGAGAGTGTGTGTGTTGGGAGTTGGTAGTTGGGATGCGAGAGAGGTGAGAGGTGAGATTAATAATTTTTTCTTTTCTTTTCTTTTTTTTTTGTAAGAGACCCTATTAAGGTCCACCCTTGATATACCTACAATCAAACAATGTATTGACTTCTATGTATAAAGAGTTGAATTGAATATTTCAAAAAAAGAAAGAGTTGCATTGAATTTTCCTAGAGGCGTAAATTATTTGGCATAATAAATTATTATTTATTAAAAATGATAAATCTTAAAGCGTGTTTGATCAAATTTAACCGAGAAGCGCCAACCAAGTCTTGATCAAATTTTAAAACCACCAAATTTAAAGGTCTTTTATATGACAACAAATACACGTTCATGAGCCCTAACATATTTTTATTTGTACCACATCTTAAAAAAAAAAAAAAAAAAAAAAAACGCTAGTGTGGTAGCAAAAAGCCTAAAATATTCATCTAACTTCTATATTTGAAACAGTTGTATCATTGTCTGAACGTATTTCCGAGTTTGATGTTGAAGATTCTTTTTGCACAACTTCATGATCGGTTTGTTTTGGCAAAGCAGGCTTCTTCGGAATCATTAGATTGGTAGCTTCATTTCTGAGCATCCAAGAAACTTCCAACATGGATGGTCTATCAATTGGCATTTCCTGGACACACAACAGAGCTATATGCAAGCATCTTATCAACCTACAAGGGGAATATGTATCGTTAAGAGATGGGTCCATAAACTCCATGCCTTTACCATCTTTCCACAGCTCATATGCCTGAAATTGTCGGTTGGAATCAGTACTCAATTCAGATTTTTCTAAGTTACAATGATCACTATTACTTAACAAGGGTCAAAGAAACTTACATATTCAAGAAGACTCAAATGATAATTTTCACCGTATAAAATGGATACCCTTTTGCCACTGATGATTTGTAGAAGTAGAACTCCAAAACTATAAACATCTGACTTGATCGAGTATATGCCTCTTTTGATATATTCAGGAGAAGCATATCCACTATGTATCGTATACATATGTAATTAAAAACAATGGATTAGTGTATAAATACCTAAACTTATAATTCAAGCTTGAGTACAAAGAATTACAATAAGAGGAAATTTACTTACTATGTTCCAACAATCCGTCCCGTGTTTGCTTCAAGACCATCTTTTGTGAAAATTCTTGCCATACCAAAATCTGATATTTTAGGCTTCATGTCATTATCCAATAAAACATTACTAGCTTTCAAATCTCTGTGAATAATTGTCAACCTTGAGTATTCTTGGAGATATATAAGCCCTTGACAAATCCCTTCAATGATATGAATGCGTTTTTGCCAATCTAATTTATACTTTTTAATTGGGTCTGCATCAAATCGTTTATGAACAATTAACAAAGAATTAAAAAAATTAGGCACATAATAATTAAGTAATTAAATGACAAAAGAAAAAAAGAAAAAGAAAAAAACTGACCGAAAAGATAATAATCCAAGCTTCTGTTAGGCATATACTCATAGATCAGCATATGTTCTTCTCTTTCAATGCAGAAACCCAAAAGTTTGACAAGATTTACATGTTGGACCTTCGCAGTAAGCATAACTTCATTCTTAAACTCCTCAAATCCTTGTGTGGATGTTTTTGAAAGTTTCTTTACTGCTACTTCTTGTCCATCTTGTAATACACCCTACAAAAAAAACATATAAAATTAATCATAGCCTAGGAGATCTCATTTTTGTAAATCATTCTTCTATACCTTGAGAAAAAATTAATAATAAAAATAGATTTACCTTGTAAACAGGACCATATCCACCCTCCCCAAGCTTATTTTCACTTGAAAATCTGTTTGTTGCTTCTTCAATGTAAGCCAAACTATATAATGCCAGAGTAGGAGCATTGACACTAAAATCTCCAGCAGCAGCAGCAGCTGTTGCAATATTTACTTGGTTCCTTGATTCTTGAACTAAGATGAATAATTGAAGTTTGGTCAAAAATTAATATCTAGTGTCCTATTGCTAAAATCTTCTTGATTCAAAACATTAAAAATGGGACAATTTATAAACGAAATACTTTATTATATTTTCTTTGTTACCTTTTGATTTGTTCTTTCTCATCCACCTGTAGTATATGTATATCACAAAGCCTAGCAGGAGAATAACAGCTGCAATTATAGGCAAAACGATTACAAGCAATCGATATGGCTGCTTCTTTTGCCCATTTATATTATCCTCCGGAGGTGGAACATGACCGCCCTGAGCTGAAAAATTATGTAATTTGTTAACAAAACTTGGCATCATGATTAAATATTAATTTAAATAATGGTGAAAGAATTGCTTAGTTACCAGCAGTTTTAGAGAGCACCCAATTATCATCATCATAAGTAACTTGCCAGACAAAATAACCAAGTAGCCTCTTCTTCTCTTTAGCATAAGAAACCTTATGTTGAATGGCCTCAACATCATCAAAAGCAACCCAAGTTGTCCCCATTGTGAAGTAATTCACCACATAAGTGGCATCGAACGTAACTTTAGCTTTATTAAGATCGATGTAATTCTTGAGTTCCTTATAAGTCAACCCTGAAACTTGAGCTTCTCCATTAGCCGGTGCACCCATACCATTCTCATTAGGGTTCTTCAAGATCCATGCACAGCCGTAATAAGGCAAAAGCAAAACCATCTTGTTAGGATACAATCCAGCATCGATCCATGACCTTATACCATAATCGGTATTATTAACAGTACTATTAGGGTTATACAGAGCCGTTGGAGCGGCGGTAAAGTTTGGCCAGTATTTTGGAGAGAAGTATTCACCTTCCCGAACATGAACCCAATCCAAATATTTTTGTATTGAGTCTACAGGATAATTTTGAGAATTAACCATTGGAAAATAGTTAACCATTGCTGTCAAGATAAGTTTTGTCTTTGTTGAGTTTGTTGCTTCGTCAGTGACAGCTTCTCGCCATTCTTTAAAGAGAAGATCAATATTGTCCATGTCAACGCTTGTAGTTGGGAAACACCACCAAAAATCGAGGCCTTGAAAGCCATAACGCCTGGCTTCTTCTATTGAAGAGTAAATGAAAGACTTTCTACTTGATGAATTGCTTACCATTGATGAAAGTGCTGAATCACTTACATTTCCACCAATTGATAGAAGAGTGGTGACTGATGGGTTCTTTTTTTTCACGGTTTCTGTGAAGGTGGAGAAGTGATTTTCATCATCAGACTGTGAAAAAGAGAGCTCGTAGGAAGTGGAATCAATATCAGCAAAACCGCAAATAAGGTGAGTGAAGAGAGAAGAATTTATGTTTGAAATGGGAAATAGTTCTTGTTCAGGCCAGTAATAAGCAGCTCTGATCCATGTTTCTGCTTTAGTAGAAGAGAAAATGAAAATTTGGAATATGATGATGATGATGATTATTTTGGATGCCATTGAAGAAAACTGTAAGAGTCTCAACACCCCTTTGCGCTTTGAGGATGGTATTGAACAGAAAAACCAAAGAGATCTTGTGACCTCAAAATGCACTATCTACTGATAAATTCCATGTATTTATTAATTAACAAGGGAAATTAAAATCTTCCCTTCCAACAACAAAGGATGCTATGAATTTTCAGACTAGCTTCTTTATCACGCCAACTTGCCAAGACTTGGACAATTAATGTTGACTTGTAATAATTCTAAGAATACCGTGTTTAAAACTTACATGCTAAAACGTTGGAGCTTGTTTTTAGAAAAAAAATTTAATTATTAAGTTTTTAGATATCATTGTGGAAATTGCATCTTGAAACATATGCTTTTTTGTGCGACTAACTTGATCTCTGCCTATTCTAGACAACCCTCGGTTAATTTGTCGAACTTCTTCTGTTTTGTTTGTCGATTTTTATTTGATTTAGTTATCTTAGTAACCATTAGATCTAAAAGGTTAAACCGATAGAAAATGTTCCAATAATAGTATTTAAGCACTATAACAAGTTACATGCATGTTAGGCTAGTTATTGGGTTTTGAGATACTGATTTATTTAATGAACTGTTAAATTCTAGTTTTATTAAAATTAGTGAACCGCAAAAGAACTGGCATTATTTTTTGGATTCAAATCTGTTGTCAAATTTTTGTGTCCCAATTTGTGTCCAACCAACCAAATTGGAACATATGTGCACATTTATGGAAGTATTTGGAAAAAAAAAATCCATAAATGTGCACACATGTCCCATTTTGGTTGGCCGGACACAAATTGGGACACCAAAATTTGACAGCTGATTTGAGTCCTTATTTTTTTAATATTTGTTTGAACTCATTTAATTTGCTATAGTTTTCATGTTATTTGAGGAGCTATGAATTAGTTTTGATTAATAGGAATAATATTAAAGGCCGTGTAATTAGCAAGTGAATTTTAAAGGCCGTGTAATAAACTAACAAAAAGAAGTACAACTGGAGCAACAGATTATTACAGATTGCAGCTTTTATTTTATTATTATTTTTTAAAAGTATCTCGCTTTATATTATGGTACGTGGACATCATTTGTTTCTCTACATCAAATTTGAAACTATTATAAATGACGAGTAAGTCTTTTATAAGAGATTTTTTATTTTAATTTCGGTAAGTATCTTGAGGAAATCACATCGATTTTCATGAATTTTAATCTGAATTTTTTTGTAGATGATAATTCAATGAAATCTAAGTACAAATAAAATTTGAGAATTTTTCAAGTACTAAAACTAATTTTTTCTGATTTTGTTAAATATGAAAGCATCGGAAAAAATGGACGAAATATAGAAAATTCAAGAAAAATAGTTCTAGTATTTCAAAAATTCTCAAATTTTACTTATATATAGATTTCAATGAACTTATCATTCACAAAAAAATTTAGATCAAAATTCATAAAAATCGATGTAATTTTATTAAGGTTCTTACCGAAATTAAAATAAGGGATCCCTCATAAGAGACTCATTCTATAAATGACATATTATTTATTTATTTATTTACAAATGACATGTTATTTATCTATAAATGACATGTTATTTATTTATTTATTTACAAATAAAACGAACAACTAACTTCCTAAATTACCCATTGTTTATTTTACCAAATTGCCATTTAATATTGTATCAAGTTTTTTTTTTTTTTTTTTTCTTTTTAAATAGCAGTTACCACTTTATAACCCTTTTTTTTTTCCTTTCTAATGTTCCCAAATTATCAATCTTGATCATCCATTGAACTTCTTATTCTTTTATCCTGAATTTCACTCCAACTCTCATCAATTGTTACATGTAATTTTTTTAATAGTTTTTTTTTATTAAATAATTCTATTGTGTTGTATTAAATTTCTATATTGAATTATTTTTCCTTATGCCACTTTGTAGATGAAGATCTAAATGTCTTAGTTATTTTCTTTAAAAGAAATTACCTTTGTTATTATTATATATTTCTTTTTGTAATTTTTTTCGCTTAGTGATTGGTTTGATTTGTAAATAAAGTGTGATTTAGGAAGTTAGTGATTTGTTTGATTTGTGAATAAATAGAAAAAGCATGTAATTTATAATGGCTTCAAATTTTATGTAGAGAAATAAATGTTGTCCACATGTCACATTATAAATAGAGAATGAGTTGAGAGAGTGGGTTGAGAGACTCATTATTGGTTTATTGCAAGTCAATAATATCTGGATCAAGATCCTCTCATTGACTTGTTTTTCCTTGACTTTCCATAATCCAATGACACCTAAGCAAAATATAAAATACATGGTCAAGATTGATTCACTTTTTTCTCTCTCATGCAACTTGATATTTGAATTACACTTGAAGAATATCAAAGAAAAACAAGGACCAAGGAGAGAATCTCAACTCATAATATCTAAGTTGTGGCAAGCTAGCCTTAATAAAGACTCTTGTCGGAAAATTCATGGAAGAATTTAAAATAATTTGCAGTTGTCAAATTTCTAAGGAAAAATAATTTTTTTTTTTATATTATTATTATTATTATTATTATTATTATTATTATTATTATTATTAGGGTGCTCGATATTGTCACATATAAATATAATAAGCATACTTATATTTTAATAAAGAGAGATGTTGACAATCCACCCAAGTCCTTTTACATCCCATTTTATTTTTATTTTTTTCGTTAATGATAATTTTAACATGAATTAAAATTACTAAAGAGGAAAAAACAAGTTCTAAAGACACTACAAACCATTGTTTTATAATCCAACATTATTTTCTTTATCTTTACTGGTTTACAAACCCTAAAACAAGTTTTCTCCTTTCCCTACCGGTCTTTTCTTATCTAGCATCACAAACATAACGGACAAAAATATCAACAAAAAATAAGAAAAAAAAAATCATAAATCTTATATCTCCAATAATAGAGATCAGAATCTCCATTGATGGAGATTAATCTCTATTAATATAGATTCTAGATCTCCTTTTAAAAATTTCCAATAATATATATATAAAAAAAAAAGGAACATTTTTGGATCTGAATATCACAGATCTTTAAATTCAAACAAGTGTGATCCTTTAAATCAAACAAGGGTCTAGTACTTTATTGTTTTGTGTTTTCGGTAATTTTTTTTTTTATTACAAGTTTTGAGTTGAGTTTTTTGTTTTTCTTGACCTTTTGTAAATGAAAGAAAATAATTAGTTCAAAAAATAAAATTGAAACAAAATGATTTTGTGGAATCTGAAAAAAAAAATGATTTTGTTTTTTTAATAGGTTTTTATAATGGCTTTATTTTATTTATTTATTTATTTTTTTTAAGGAAATGAGTGTTAAAAGACAAAAAAAGGATAATTTTGGATTTAAATGGATTTTTCTTAGAAAATTTAAAAATTTAAGTTTTAGGATGAAGTGTATTTAGAAAAGGTGTGTGAAAAGATAAAGTTGGATTGTAAGGAGAAAATCTCTTAATAAAAATTTTAATTATAAAAATATCCCAATATAAATTTACCAATCAAAGACAAATTAGTTTAATTAAAAAAAAAAAAAACAAAAAAAACAAACAAACAAATACTTTGTACACTCATTTCTTCAAATATATCTCTTTATTTAAAAAAAAAAAATTAAACCCTAATTAAACCATAACTCTATTTCCAGTATTAAAATCTCCCATTATCATATAATAAAGTAATGGAAAAATAATTTTTCAAAGGTTCGTATTTTTTTTTTTTTTGAACTCTATCGATAAACAAAAAGTGAGAAGTAATATTTTTTTTATAAAAAAAATATAGCAATACATATCATTGTGTATCCAGGAGACCAACGGTGGAACAATGACGTAAAATCTGTTTTAATAGATATCAACAACTTGACAAAGTTGAGTTATCTTTGTTTTCATTTCCCTGAAGTAGAGCTTCTCAAATTGTAGCTTCTCAAATTGTTCCTTCAAAAAAGTATAGCATGAAATTTCTGTCGCTTAACTAAGTTCAAATGTGTGATTGGCCATGATAACAACCATTTATCTTTTTCTTCTTTTTATAATAACAATTCTTTTGTCATCATTCTTCAAAATTGCTCAAATTTATCTCAATCTTTTTATCAACATCCAACAATTAATCTTCAAATTATATATATTTTGGTGAATATTATAACTTTAAATATTTATTTTGTTTTAAAATTTTAGAGTTACTATAATTTTTAGTTAATGAGATTTTATGAGTAATCTAATTTTAAATTTTCAAAGTAAAGATATTGTTATATGAATTTCATAACATTATATTAGTATATTTCGAATAAATCAAATTTATATAATAATATAAGAACATTGTATATTTAAATTATTAATTTTTTTCAACAAAGAAAATTATCAGAACGTCATTTCACATTAAGATGGAAAATGAATTTTTAACAAACTTCGTGCATGTCTACATTGAAATAGAGATTATTGTTGCATTTTTTTTTTTTTTGTTTCTCTTATAATTTGTTTTGACTTTTTAAAAATAAAATAAAATCTGATAACGTATTTATTTAGAACGTGCATTTTACAAGTACGTCTAATTATGTCCTTCTAACCAAGTGATGTTTATGTTCGGTAAAATAAAAAAATAAAAAATAAAAAAATAAAAAATTCTAGCCTACACTGGTTTTCAATCATGGTTACGTCCCAACGAAACGGTATACTTATATGCTCAAAATGGTGAACAAGTGAATGCGAAATTGATGCTCAAGGTGCACCCGATTAGTTGGAAAAAATAACGAGTCTCATATTGGTGGGAATTAAATGCTTAGTCAAATATATATATATATATATATATATATATATATTTATATGATTACTTGTTTGAAACCTTAACAAGCATCTGTGTAAAAGTCTGTTTGGAAGAGCCTTTTCAAGTAGATCTTTTAAAATAGACCTTTTACGAGTAGAGCTTTTAAGGAGAAGATGTTGGTCGTTTGGTTATCAATTAGAAAAAGCTTTTTTAAATTGTAGGATTACCAAAATATTTAAAAACTATTTTAAATGATAGGGTTATATTAGACATTTTAGTGTTATTTAAAAAAGCTCAAAAAAATCTACTTGAAAAAATCTAAAATTTGAGTTTCTCCTAGTAGAGGTAAAACAATTTTTTTTTAATTATCCAAAAGCTCTACTGAATCACAAACTGTGGGCACTAAATCACGAACTACGAGTTCAATGACTTGTGTGCGAGCACATGTCATGTGAATGCAAATTAGGGATGACAATGGATCTGATTGGGTATGGATACCCTAATATCCATCTCCATATCCATTTGAGATATATATCTTCATCCCCATTTCTAACGGAGCGGGAATCCGATAATTAAGATAGAGATATTCATCTCCGCTCCATTTATATCCGTATCCAATGAAAATACTTTAAATTTTTATAGTTTACAAGAGAAAAATGTAACTAACATAGAAAAATGTAATTAACATATGTAACGGTACATTTTATCAATTTAAGAGAAACAAATACACTCAAAAAAGTTCAAATATAAAAATTAATAATAACTTATATAATTAGAATTAAATTTTTATATTTTAAAAATATTAAAATCTATAATGGATCCGAATGGGGATGGATATCGTCTATGAATATCCATCCATATTCCCGAAAATAAAATGGATATTAGGATGACATCTATCCTCGCTCCGTCCACGTAATAATAATATCCATCCCCATTTTAAATGGAGCGGATTCTTACGAATATTTGTATCCGTGGATAATTTTGTCATCCCTAATGCAAATGCCACAACAATTTGAATACTGGATTTCAGAATAATTCACATTTAATTCTTTTTAATTTAAAATTTGTAACAACCATCACTACAAGAAAATATTATATTTCTTGGTAGTTAAAAACTATCGAGAATCATTGTGGATGATAGTTTTATAACTGTCAAGGATGCTCATGTCAAGAAAGGTCTTGACAGTTATTTGTTGATAGTTTTTAACTGTCAATGATCTTATTAATATTTAATTAAAAAAATGTCAATACATCATTAACATTTATTAAATTTATTAGTTTTTTATTGAAAAATTTATAAAAATTTATACATTTTCATTACTTTTAAAAATATAATTACTTGTTAAGTATAACCAATATATATATATATAAAAGAGTAAAAATGAACATATTAAAAAGGACTCGTCTATCACTACGTACAAGAAAATATATTACATATCATCATATATAAGCATATTCAACATATTCAAGCTAACTACAATATAAACATATTCTAATATAACCATAATACTAGAGTTTTACTTGATGATCTAAACATAATTCTCAAGTTTACTTTACATGCAATATCATATAAACTTCAAATATATTGTAGCTCCCTCTAGCAAAGTGTAGCATCTGCCAAGAAAAGTCTAATCCTTTCGATTGATCATCTGGGTAACAATCAATTAATTATATATGACCATGAAACACAACCACTTTTATTAATGTTAATGAAAAATCATGTCAATAAGAGCTAGTATAAATGCAGTCCAATCACAACGAAATTTGGATCCTTTGCTGAGTTGATTTTTGTCATGTCCTATATAGATCTATTGACATGTATAATCAATAACTGTCATTTATTTCTTTTATTTATTTTATTTAAATACAAAATTCTATTCTCAAATATTTTAGATCAATAAAAAGATTAGCATAACAGAGGATCATGATCCGTCACAACATATCTCATCAATCTCTTCTTGAGTATTAGAGTATATATAAGGAGAAGATCTCAAAATAAATACTATAAAAAAAATTCCATTTATGTCACGATCACAATAGAAGTATAATCACGGAGGACCAAATTTTCCAAGTACATGTGACAATAAACATTAAAAAATAAAATAAAATAAAGACATTGACCTTGCTTGGATAAGTCTTCCTACCAAGGGCAGCCGGTCAGGACTCAAGACTCAGGGTTATTTGGACCACATGGCCCACATGCCCACTTGTTATCTACTCAAAGAGACGACTTGACACCTTTTTTTTTTTAATTTAATTTTTTATTTATTTTAGAACTATTTTAAATTTAAAGTTTTGGAAAGTCATAAGCTCCATAATCTCATTTATGTTAGATGTACATTTTTCTCCGAGATCTCAATTTCTCACGTCCCCATCCTCATTTAGGGATTATTTTTATTTTTATTTATTTATTTATTATTATTATTATTATTATTATTATTTTTTTTTTTTTTGGGGGGGGGGGGGGGGGGGGGGGGGGGTGGGGGGGGAGAGGATGGATATAAATATAATTATAATATATATATTTTTATTTTTTATTTTAATCTTTGAAAACCCTAACTCCCTAACTATATATACATATTTTATATAAAATGCACTAATGAATTTTATTTTGTATTTGTAATGGAATGTTTGTTTTTTTAGTTTAATTTGTAAATTTTAGTCAAATGAGGAAATGAGGAAATAGGGGAAACCGAAAAACGGAAAAACGGAAAAAAAACAGGAAAAATTGAGGAAATCGGGATGGGGATGGATATAGGTCCCCCAAAAATTTCTCATCCCTATTTTCCCCAAATGAGAAAATAGGGGATGGGGGAAGGCTAGAAAATGGGGATGTGGATGGAGATGGGAGGACCTATATCCATCCTCATTCCCCAAACATACATCTTTAGTCATGACTCAAGACTCATGGTTATTTGGCCCACATGGCCCATATGCCCTTCAACTTGTTATCTACTCAAAGAGACGACTTGAATAAGTCTTCGTACCAAGGTCAAGACTCAGGGTTATATGTAAAGACTTATTTATTTATTTATTTATTATTATTATTTTTTATGAAAACACTTTTTTTAAAAAAAATTTAATTTTTTATTTATTTTAGATTTAAATTTAGAGTTTTGGAAAGTTATAAACTCCATAATCTCATTTATGTCAGTTAGAGAGACTTTACAGTTTACACCAAAACACCTTAAATTCCGTCTTAAGCACCTTTGTTGAGAGACTGACATTATTACACCAAAACACCTTAAATTCCGTCTTAAACACCTTTGTTGAGAGACTGGCATTATTACATTGTTGCTCAGTTGTGTTTTGCTACTTTAAGTTGTTTTGGTATGTTTGTTTTTTCTCCTTTAAGTCTAAAATTAAATTTAAAACATTTTAAATTAAAAATTAAAAAATTGTTTTGGCTTTTCCCCTAATCACTTAATGATAATTTCCTGAAATAACCTCACACAATGGAATTATAATTATAAACACCTTATTCATCAAAAAATCCCTAATCCAAAGGTGGTCGACAGGCATCCACCCTGTGTTTGATGAGAGGGGACTGACCGACTATTGGGGATGCATTGGCTTAGGGAATACGTACAATCAAATCACACAAACAAAAGAAAAATAAGAGACACGAGAATTTATATGGTTTAGAGTAAGCCTACATCCACAGAGCGCATCTGCACTCAATTTCCACTATGAAATCGGTGTTTACAGTAGTGAAGCACTGTCTCACTCCCTACGGCCCTTAATATTCTTTTTTCTCTTGTGTATCAATCACAGCACATAATACGCAACACTCTCTGTACAGCACATAAAAAACTCTAGAGTTACATGAGTATTTACTCTAATATAAAGCTAGTATGGATCATTTCCTAAATAAAACAATAAAATGCTCGTAAGTAGAATAGAGAACCAATCCTAAACATAATAGGATTCAAGCTTCACAACCTAACAATCTCCCACATGAAGACTGAAACTCAAGTAAGCTTCTTCCTCCTTCTTTGATGACTAGTGGATAGGTATGTTGTACTCATCCTCCTCTCTTTTCAACCTTGAAGACCCACTGAAGCTACGCATAACTTTAGTTTCTTTGTAATGATTGGCTTAGTTGACATGTCAGCCGAATTCTTGCTTCTTAAGATCTTCAAAAACTTCAACACTCCATCGTCGATTAGCGACCAAATGAAATGGTACTGTAGTCCTATATGCTTGATCCTAAAATGGAATGCCAAATTCCAGGCCAAGTGTATTGCACTCTAACTATCACTGTGAAACACATTCATCACTTGCTCGAATCCCAACTCTGTTATAAGGACCTCTATTTTACAATTGACTTATTTCATGACAAACCACATTGGAAATGATTTTGTAATGGCTAGCTTAGGTTCTCAATAGCAAGCTTCCAAGTATATCCGTGACTTCAAGAGTGAAAGGTATATTCACTTGACTTTGTCTCTTGAAGAGTTTAGATGCACACGCACACTTCATGCATGTATTGTTCATCTTGCATTTGTGTTGTAATTGTTTATATGTGTGCATCCATTACACATTTCACACATTTCACACCATTCATATAAGTTAGGTGTGTTTTTATTATAGGCCGATGGGTATGCACTTGCTCATACCAGGGCACACTCAGCGGTTGTCTCTAGTGTGTTTAGCACGGTTGTTAGTGTGATTGATGCTCATTACATGAGCAGCGGTCCCTACTGTGAAGTTTTCCATAGTGTGTGACGCGATGTATACCGCGGTCTAGACACTTACATGTACTGCTGTACAGACAGCGGTCTAACGGAGAATTTTTCAAAACGGTGTTGAGTGGGCTCTATAAATATCCCATTTTCCCTTTTCAGTTGTTTTTCAAGAACCCTAGATTACGAAAATACTTGTTCTTGAGAGAGTATATGGTCTCTTGTGAGAGAAAGCACCAAGATTGCTTCTTTAACTCTCTAAACCCAAAACTCATCTTCATCTTGCATCATTCAACATCATCTTCATCTTGCATCATTCAACATCATTTGAGCATGAGTCTTCTAGGTTTCAAGACTATGTAAGTTAGAACTTTATTAAATCTCATTTATTGTTCTTTTTACTCTAGATTTAGTATTTATTGCATGATTAAATACTATGAGTCTTAATTGCATGATTGAGTTTGTTTGTGATAACTTGCATTATTAGGTCATATATGCCTAGATAGATAATCCATAAATGTTCATGTATGTTTAATTGATGATTAGGTTGGCCTTGTGCATCTAGTCAAGTTCATGAATGTTTATGTGAGTCTATTTAACAATTAGGTTGCTAAAATTACTATACATATAATTAAGTTCTCATGTATGTACATGTAGGCTTGTCTGATAACTTGGTTGTTAGATTTGCATTATAACATCTACTTAAACATTTTGTGTGTGGTCTTGCATATTATTGTATTTTGAATATTGTCACATATTCACTTAGACTTTTAATACTCTTCATTGAGTCAAAGTCTTATGACTACATGTGGTAGTTGCACAAGTAAGTGAAGTCTTGTAACCAGGGGTTGGTTAACAAGCATTGCCAAGTCCCGCTGTAAAAGGCCTGAGGGGTGGATTAAGAGGTGCTCACGCCAAAAATAGTGGATCGAGGGATATCACTAGGGATTGAACCAAGAGTTGTGAGTGGAAATGTCCACAGCCTGAGGTTATCGAGAGTGAGAGTTCGTGTATCACTTGAGGGTGTAATTTCCTTTTTATATAGTGGATTTTTATGGCTCAAGTGGCTAGCACATCTAGTCCAGTGGTTTTTCCCAGTTTGAGGGTTTTCACGTAAAAATCAAGTATTCTTTACTTTCTGCATTTTACTTGATTTTTGTTGTTTGTTTGAATTGAGTTTTATTGTTAATATTGACTAATCTAAAAAGTTGGTAATAATCTATTAACAACTCATTCACCCCCTTCTAGGTTGTATTAGACACACCCCGTTTATTTTCAATTAGTATTAAAGCAAGTTCTTAGACATACATATGAGATCATTGCTATATTTGCGTTTCCTGCTTTTGTGTGCGTTTTTTTTATCACTGTATTCATTTGTATTTATCTCATTCATTAAACACTATGAGTGAGAGTGAAACACATAAAGAAGGTATTGCTTTGAAGACCTCTAAAGTTAAGAGGGAGGAAAAACGACCCTGATGAGGAGATGACTCTCATGGTAAAGAGATTTAAAAGATTTATGAAATCTCACAAGAAAGGAATGAACTCCAAAGGAAAAGAGTTAAAGAAGAAGACACCTCTCAAGAAAGGTGAAGCTAGTCAAAACAAGCCTTCAAGAAAAGGCATTCAATGCTTTGATTGTGGTGGATTTGGTTACATAGCTCCCATGTGTGGTAACTTGAAGAACAATAAGGGAGGGGAAGCTAAGATCGATACTTGGAGTGATAGCGAAGTTGAAGTAATTGAAAGAAATTCAACAAGCTCATTTGATTATGAGAACAACTACTGTGCCTTTTCAGTCTCTTACCATGAAGAACTTCAAGCCGTCACCAAATGTTTGTCACTTGATGGATTCAAGAATGGTGACTTGAAGAGCCGATACCAAACAGAAGCAAGTTTGAGAGAAGCTAGCCTTGATAATATGACCTATGAAAGCACAAGTGGGAGAAGCTTCAATCACGAGAGTACTTGCTCCGGAAACTCAAGTGATAATATGGTGAATTATCAAGATTTCATTGACTATTTTCAAAAATGTTTGAAGGAGAAAAATGATGAAGTTCTAAGGCTGATGGAAGAAAATCTCCAACTAGGAACTAAAGTGACTCACTTAGATGAGGAAATGTCACTTGTTAAAGTGAATAAAGTGATGATGGAGAATGAACTTGAAGACGCAAGAAATACACTTGCTAAGGTGACTTAGGGTTCGGAAAAACTTGTTCGCTTGTTGAGCATTGGAAAGAAGCCCAATGACAAGAGAGGGCTTGGATTTGTAGATGATAAGTTCATGTCATCCTCGAATAAGACAACTTTTGTGAAGGAATTTGTTTCTAAGTTGCCTCCTCCATCTCATCATCAGAAGAAAACAATTGAATTAGGTGAGTCTTCTAAGAATGTCTCTTTGAAGATGCTTCCAAATAATTAAGCTCAATCTCAACCTTTGAGGATGCCTCAACCAAAGTTCCACTAACCTTTGAGGCAAGCTCAGCGTGCTCATCATGCTCAACCAAGAAGACAACAACCACTACCCCAACCACCTAGACGAGCTCAACCACAAAGGCACCAACAATCGGCTCATGCTCCAGGGAGAAGCTAACTGGTGCATTATCAAATACAATCTCATCAACATGGCAAAGCCTCAATGAAATCTCAATGCAATGGTATAAACTCTTCCTTTATGCCTGCTTGTTATTTTTGTGATATGATTGGTCACTTAAAACCAAATTGCTTTAACTACATTATGAGGTGTAGAATAAAGAGCATGAAATAGAAGAAATTGAACCGTAGGGCTATGCATGATCCTAGGAAACCTAGAGATTGAAAATTTTGACCACTAGTAATGATATTGTGGAACCTAGGTTGAATAAGAAAGATAAGCACCCAAGCAATTGTGCTCATATAACAACCTTGGATACTATCGAGTCTAATGGACTTAGTATGTCTAATGGGACTTGTCTCTTGCCCTAATATTGTATGATTTTGACCTTATGTGAAGAGCTCAAACAAAGAGAGCAAAATTGCATGATTTGCTATGTGCAAAAAGTTAATTAAATTTGCTATTTTGATAAATGCTTGAGATTTTTTGGTTACATATATATGTTTATTTGTTCTTTTTTTATAATAAGTGTGCACCGTTACTTTGTTTGTAATCCATGTCATAATTTGGTTCAATAATGCTTTTTTTTTTTTTTTTTGGGACTAGGAGAATTATTTGTGAAAGTATATTTGAATGACCTATAATTTTTCTCCATGACATGATAATTTTATAATATGCTTAAAATGATATGCATGAAATGTTTTTGATTTCTTAATACGCAAATGTGTGTCAAAGCAAATGACAAGACTAAAATCAATAAGGATCTTGTATCCATTCAATCAATAAGGATGTTACATCCAATTTAGTCTTGTCTCTCTTCTTAACGATATAAACAAGATTACTATCATACGAATATTTTATCTGAAAAAATCAAATAGGATCTTTAAATCTATGTCCTGGTTTGCCTTTAAGGATTGATATAGTTGCACTTAACTTACAAATAATCTTTTGAAAAAACTATATCTTGCTTGTTTATGACAAGAGGGTACAAATTGATTTGAATTCTCTTGGAAAACTTTTAGATGTTTGTTTTGCCAAATACCATTGCTTGAACTTTAATGTTATATGTCTTGCATGCAAAGCAACAATTTCACACATTTTCACACATTTTCTTTAAAATAAAACTCCTTGAATCTCTCTCAATCATTTCCGTGGCATAAATTTGGTGTAATATGATTATGCGATGTAATCTTGCAAATAGCTTTCTTTACTAAAACAATCTGATAGAGGGAGCTCATTTGCCTCAATCTGATAGAGGGAGCTCATTTGCCTATCTCATGACAAAAAAATGGGAGAAGTCTTGAAAAATGTAGGGGGAGTACTATTTATGCTTTAGAGGATAAATCATGAGAGAGAGTAACCTTGTAGCATTGCACATGCATTTCTTGTATTGCTTTATTGTTATCGAGTGCAAATGCTTTTTATGTTTGTTCACCTTACATGCACTTGTTCTTGGAAAGTTCTTTCTTGCTATTGTGTGTAGGTATAATGATCTACGAACAGATTGAAGACTTTAAAGACTTAAAATCTTAGGCATCTCTTATTATATCGTAAAATGTACTTTTGTTGACCTATAGCTTATTTTTTGTTTTTTGAGGAATTTTTTGTGAGTGGTGATTTTGTCATGAAATAGCCAAAGGGGGAGATTATAAGGACCTATATTTTATGATTGGCTTATTTCATGACAAACCACATTGGGGATGATTTTGTAATGGGTAGCTTAAGTTCTCGATGACAAGCTTCTAAGCATCTCCATGACTTCAAGAGCGAAAGATATATTCACTTGACTTTGTCTCTTGAAGAGTTTAGGTGCACACACACATTTCATGCATATATTATGAAAGGATATAACACATACGAAACCATAGCTTTGCGAACTTTTTAAGGTATAACCTTCGCCCTTTTCTTTCACAGGAAAGATGGCCAATCCTTAAAGAAGTACGGGAAGGGACCACTTCAAGGTGACACCAATACCATTATCTACTGTTTTCAGCTTAAAGAATGCCCTAGGACGGCTTTGGAAAGATCCCCCAAAAAGGAAAAGGTCTTGTGGAAAGTCATTAGTCTGACTAACCATAGCCTTTCGACTTGAGACTTGTTCATCTTGCAGTTTTGTTTTATTTGTTTATATGTGTGCATCCACTACACACTTCACACTTGCACAACATTCATATAAGTTAGGTGTGTTTTTATTGTGATTTAAAAGGAATTTTTCCCTTTACCGCGTCATAGGCCACTAGGTATGCACTTGTTCATACTGCAACACACACATCGGTTGTCTCTAGTGTGTTTAGCACGGTTGTTAGTGCGGTTGATGCTCATTACATGAGTAGCAGTCCCTATTGCGAAGTTTTCCAAAGTGTGTGACGAGGTGTATACCGCGGTTTGGACACTTGCCTATACCGTGGTACAGATAGCGATCTCTTCTCTCTCACCCTACCTCTTTCTCTACTTTCTATGTTACCACGGAGGTTGAATTTTTTTTTTTTTTCTGAATCTTCCCCTTCTCTCTCAAATTTTGTTAGAGCCTTGACCTTGACTTGATATTTTTTTTTCTACGGTCCTTATAAACAAAACATGAAACATTTAAAGAAATTTAATTCATAAAAAATCATTATCATATCAGATTTTGTTTGCTTATTCCAAAATTAATGTGGATAATCATTTTAATGTTAGGCATAATGACTCTTAAACAATTAGTTATTTAATTAATCTATCACATTATTTATTATTCATGAGCATATTAATATGACCTCTCTATTTTAATCCGTATAAATTAGTAATCACTTTGGTATAATAAATTTTGTTGGTCTCGACTTGGGCCATTTATATAAATTAATAATTTCATTAAATGATAAGATAATACATTTATTAAATTCCTTTGTAAGATTACGTAGTCTCTCGCTCATTCCATAAATTAATAATTTCTTAAAAAGTACATATAGGATTTGTAAGTATCTATTGTTTCTTGTTTTTTTTTTTAATCTCTTGAAATTCAATTATAGTTGGTCTCATCTCTATTTCTTTTTGTAATGCACTTAAAATTTATGGGGTATTAATACCCACTTCTTTTGTTTTAACTTCAAAAATACCACTCAAGTGGGGATAAATGTTCACTTGAGAAGTGGCTACTAGTATATTCGCTGGCCAGTATATCTAGCAATCCTATCACAAGATCTTTTAAATGCACTTTCTTCCGATTAAGCTCTCTAAGGTAGGAAACCTTGAACATGTAATGGAAAAGTTTGGCTTAATCTCTTCATTATTTTTGTTTCTTACAGAATTTCATTCATGGCCCAAAGGCCTAAAGGGCCCAACCAAGCCCAAAACCGAGAAAATCTAACCCAAACCGAGCCCACAATGTTCGTTTCTAAACCAAACTAACACTTTTAAAGTCACGAACACCTAACATTACAATCGACTACTTTGAGTTTGTGACGTGATTCACACCTATATATGGAAATTTCTTTTAGTTTGTTTATTCCTTTTTATCAACTAATCATAAACAATCTCTTAGAGAGAAAAAACACATTTGCAATTTATAAAGGAAAATTCCTATTACATAGTTGTACAAAATGTGTTTGATCATAAATACTACAAAATCTATTGCTAGTCTGATTAATATGAATAGATAGCTTCAAGAATCATCAGGCCAAACTCTTACAATCTCTTCTGTGAGGTGTTTTATCTCTGCATGTCAGTAATGTATAATGCTCCTTTTCTTCTTGTCCAAGGTAAAGAAAGATAATTATAATAAATAAATAAAAAGCCAGGGCTAAGAGAACTGGAGAGAACTAAATTGAAAATTATAAATAAAATTTGGCAAAATAATACTTTCACTTGATTTCTCAACTCAGAGTAGTCAAAATTGAAGAGACTAGAAAACCATTTGCACCCTCTCATCTTATGAGAGACTCAAGGGCTGAATAGCAACTCCATTCCGAGCAGTGGGAAGCCGTCCCCATCTTCCTAGACGAGGTTCCTGTCGCAAAGTTACATTTAGAATCATTAGATGACCAGACAACTGCTAATATGCAAACAAAGATTACGAAAAACACTTGTGAGCAACAAGCTAAAGATAAAAAATAACATAAATGAAATAAAAGTACAATAAAGAACATACAAGACAAAATCAAGAACTTAATGATTCCCTACTATTAGTCCGCAACTGGTCTGAGCTTTGATAATTTTACTAAGAACTCCACAGTAGTGTGATAAAGACAGCATAATAAACTTCATGTATTAATAATGGATACTAAATCGATCACATAAACTAACCAATCAATCAATAAGCAAATCCTAAATCGATAAGTAAGTCATATCAAGAGCATCATGAAGAATATATTGTTCACCTGCCCTATGCCAGCAACAAGGAACTGCCCAGATTTTGCAAAAGCCAAGGAATTCACGAACCCAACCTGTGTCACACCCAAGAATTCATAAGCAGAAAACAAGGCTTGTAGTAGATTTAAGAAGTTCAATAACATACCAAATTACTTGGCAACAGCCTTCATAGGCACAATGTATCTGTACCCATAGATGAGGCATAAAAGATGCAGTGGGAAAAAGTGCAGTTGAACTTACCATGTTAAGGGCTCAATTCTTTTATTTATTATTATTTTTTAGGCTAAAATCATATGGAGACTAAAAAACTTGAAGAAAATTTGCTTCAATTCTATATATGCCAAGAAATAGTCAAACCAATATAGCAAAGACTTTAAGCAATTGACAACTTACCAAAGTTTAAGCCAACATGCAAGGAAAAATTACAGCTCATAAATTCCTACCTAGCCCTTAGATGCTAAAACATTAAAACTAAAATCCTATGGTGACTAAAAAACTTGGAGAAAATTTGCTTCAAGTCCATCATCATGTTGACGGCTGCTATCACAATAACTAGGAATTTCCTTTTCAGCATTTTAAAAGTGACACTTTCAATGAGACAATGACATTCTGTAAAACAATGAACTCTATCTACCCATCAGTTCAGTAAATAATTTTCTAAGGGTGTCAAATAAGTTATGTTGGATTGTAACCAACACCACTAACACTCACTACATAAGGTGTACATAAACAAATTACCTGATTCATTACCTTCAAGCCTGCGGCAGAGTTTGGACAGACTACACTTAGTGCTTAGATAATTACCAAGTTAGCTACACAGAGATCAACCAAACTTTCTCTTATTTGTTTTATTCTTCTACTTTTTTGGTTTTTTCTTTTTTTGCTTTGAGGGAAATCATAGAAAAAGTTTCAATCAAACCTTCTACTTAATTTGGCAGTCTCTCTGAGCAATATTATTTTGCTGAAACCTTGTGAAAATTTGAGTAACATGTCACTTCAATGCTTGAGCAAATTGACCATTCTCACTCCGTGTGACATTCACAGCTAAACTGCATTTCACTCTATATAGCAAAATGCTTCAAGTACAAATGATACAAAAGTCTCTTGATTCAGGATACTTTAATCAGAGCTTTCAAAATCATATCAAACACAGAATTGATTTCATGAGATTATAATTAACAAATTATGTTCTCTGTGGGACCTTTCTTTTCCCCATTCTCAATACTAAAAGATGTAACCTAAAATTTGAAAGCATAAGTTAAAGTGGAATAATTAGTGAAGCCAAATGTATACAGAAGCAGAATCCACCATAAAGGCCATCTTAAGCAGTTCATAAAATAGTATGACATTACTAAAGACATTAACAAAAACTTTGAGCATCTGTCATAAGGAACGTGATGCAGCGGATATAGAAAATTCAAGACAAATCCATGGCTATTGGGAACAAACCAGAGAACACAAGTCTGGTAACAATTTTATCAGCCAAATATCAAAATTATCAACCCCCTACAATACCTAAAGAGACCCTATATATGGTCCCCTAACAAGCCCACTACAAGGGTCCTTGGCTTGTAAAAGGGTCCTTGTAGTGGGCTTGTTAGGAGACTATATATAGGGTCTCTTTAGGTATAGTGGGGGGTTGATAATTTTGATATTTGGCTGATAAAATTGTTACCAGACTTGTGTTCTCTGGTTTGTTCCCAATAGCCATGGATTTGGCTTGAATTTTCCATATCCGCTGCAACAGAAAGTTGATAGAGGTACATCACGTGTGGTGGTAGCTTACCAATGGTATGTCAAATAAAGGTCGAATGTTTTTAGCTTCACTTTCAATACCCCATAGACGGACAGACCCATTACCCGCTCCTGATGCAGCAAGATCACTACCTCTACAGACACTGACTGAGCTGACCCACGAATATGCTGACGAAGAGTGATAACTTCCAGGATTATGATCACTGTTCTCTGCAGGGGTAAAAATCATGTCAGTAGAGTTCAAATGAATCAGAAATTGATATAAACAAACAAATCCAGGTCCTATCAAATGAAGACTGTTTTCTGCACCTTTTCTATAATGAGAAGATAAATAATGCATAGGCATGCCAATAGAAGAAGGAAATCCTAAAAACAAGCTTAAGATGAAGAAGTAACAAAAAAAACAGCCATTTCAAAAAATAAAAAAGAAGAAGAAGAAGACGCAAAAGAAAAAGAAGACAATTATTTTATCATCAGAACTTAAAATTCTTATATAGTAGAAAATTACCTAAATGACCATTTGAGATTTTTCCACTATCCTTCTGTTCAAAGTTATTGTGGCTAGCTGGCAAAGCATGAGCATTCTTAACAATGTACACAGGCTTCTTCCGCAGTACAGTCCAAAGCTCAATACTTCCATCATCCGTACCAGTCAAGAATTCATCATTGCTAATAAAAGAACAGCATTCCAGAGATGATGCAGGAGCACGAAATACTAACCGCGACTCCTCTGGGACCTATTTAGCAGAAAAATTATGACAAATATACATCATTTAAGTTTCTGACAGAAAAACACAAAGGATATACTGAAAAAAAGGAGAAAAAGATGGCAACAAGTCCTATTTAGCAAAATAAATTCCTGTTGTGATAAAATGCAAGCTCTTTTTTAAAATTAAACATTCGCATTATCAATCCCCCAAGATGAGTGCTGCCCGTCATTACCAAATCAATTGATCTTTTCAGGGGAAAAAAATAGAAAGTCAATGGAAATAGGAAAAATAATTGTTGCTCCATAGTTTTTGATTTGCATCAAGTATCTTTTAGCAATTCTGAAACAATCGAAAAGGCATACTTTTGTTTACCTTCCACAGCTGCATATTCCGATCACGTCCAACAGTCAACACCCGTTCTTTGCGTAGGGAATCAATAGTCAGTATTTCACTCTGATGACCAAATAGTGTGTTTATATAAGCTCTGTCTTCTGCATTCCATATCTTGACCGTTCGATCAAATGAACCAGAAAAAAGTTCTGAAGTTCCTTGCCTAAAAGTTAGACATGAAACAGGTCCTCTGTGACCAGGAAAGGCCTGTACAACATAATTTATATAAATGAGAATAACATGAGACAAGCGATAACCAAGAATCTTAAAAATCAACAGCAGACGCTTATGACAGCATTATATAAGATATGGTATATGAGAAAAATTATCAAGGATACACTACAAGAAGAATCTACTTATTGCTCAGAACTAAGTCATTTCCAGGATGTTGCAGCAGTAACGGAATATAAACATACAGGTAAATTAACTGGCTAGATCAGAATACCAAGGTCCTCTTGACTTTTGAGTTTTGAATTTATTGAGCTTAGAGGCTACAGCTAGTGCAGCCGAGGTCAGATATCAATTATTCAATGTCTATGAGTAGCTCCAGATGAACCCAATTTAGATATTATTGTTTGAATATACTCCTCAGGCATCTTCAAATCACTTTGCATACACTCTTCCAACAAAGAATAAATAACCAACATTTACCTGTATGTGCTCTCGTGTACGGGTGTCCCACAAATGAATATGGCGATCCAAACCTCCACTCGCCAAATACCGACCATCAGAGCTAACAGCCAAAGCTAAAACATGTTTACTATGCTTCGTAGCTCGACCTTGAGGATCTTTGGCTCCATGGGACTTCAGCACTTCATGGCTAGGCCACAAATATTTTTCACCTTTCCCACTGTCAACATCCCAATGTAATATGGAGCCATCTTTGGAAGCTGAAAAGCCCTTCAAGTCATCATCAGATAGAGCTACAGCAGTAACAGGCTGTCGATGCTTCACTAATACCCGAAACTCATGAACAGTATCATGCTTTTGAACCCTGAAATGTGTGCATTAAACTACATAAGCTCTAAAAAAACAATATGCAACAAGCAACAAGCAACAAGCAACAACCAAAACTGCATAAATTAAAATATGAACATTGCACAGATCAGGAATTCGGACAAAAAATCAGCAAAACCATAGTTATATGAAAACTTCACAAGAATCTAATTTATACAACTATCCAATGTCAAATGCACCAGCATCCGAGTCCTACAAATTAAAAACCCCAAAACAAGTTCAAAAAAATCCAAAAACCAATCAATGCTACCATAAACCAATCTACAGACAACCCATATACAAAATAGCAATTCATGGAAAAACAAAAATAGATACTATATTCTCACCTTGAAGCAATGACTCTTCGAAGTCTTCCACTATCCTCCAATTGCTCCTGCTGCAACATCTTCGCGACTAGCGAATCCCTTTCGCCTTCTTTCTCTCCATCTGCTCTTTCATCATCGTCATCCTCCTCCTCCTCCTTATGCTTCCTCGCAAGCTCTCTTATCTCCTCCAATTTATTCATCGCAAACCTCTTCCTCTTCTCATCCGCAGTCTCCTCCTCTCCACTACTTGCATCCGAATCCCCTCCCACAACTTCATTTTCATAGCCTTCAGAGTCCTCAGACTCGATATCATCCTCTACATAGTCGATTTTCCTCCTCTTCTTAGATTCGTTGTCGAAGAACGGGTCCTGATTTATCGAAGATTTGTTCTTTCCCTTATGAGAAAAACCATTACTCTTCGTGTTTTTGTACTTCATGACTCACTACTGATGCTATTGCAGCTGAAAATCTTTGAATTTCCAAGGGGCTATGAACAGCGGAGGGCGGGTGGCGGGTGGCGGCGGACGGCGTATGCGTGGTGGGTTTAGGCCTACGATTCGAAAATAAAACACAAAGTTAAAGAAGAGATTGAGATTTGTTCGTTGTTTGTTGTTTTTGTTTTCAAGGGTTTTAAGCGACAAGAAACAGGGTTTAAGCGGCAAGTGGAGACTGAAGATGATGAACAAGTTACAAGAGTATATTAGGGTCCGTTTTACGAAATCGGGTCATGGGTATGGATATGATGGCTCGGATCTTACTTTGGTCCGGCCTTTTTATGTAAATTTAGGCCTTTTTGTTCCTATTTCTTCCGATACCTAATTCAAAATTTTAAAGGGGGAATTTCACTAATGTCCCTACTTTTCAGTGGAATGCCACCGATTTAAACCTTTTTATCATATAGGTAAATTTAGTCACTAATTTTTCCAAAATACATCTTTTTAGTTTATTTGACTAAAAAAAACTAACACCTATCTAGACCAGGTATTTTTTTGAAGTTTTTGTCATTAGTAAGATTCGAGCTGCTGACTTGGAACTTATTTACCCAAACCTTAAACCCGTTCATCTACTCACTGAGTACACCCCCGAGGGCTTGACTATATATATATATATATATAATACCTTTTTCCCTTGCTAATATATAATACAAGCCGAAAATGTCAAATTTACCTTTAGTTTTGTTATTACACCTTACTTTTCAAAATAAATATTCAAATACTTTCAAGATTTTAACATTAAAATGATTTATTGATTTTTAAAAATAAATAATATTAAAATGGTTTATAAATTAAAATAAGAACAAAAAATTAATTTTTTAAAAAACAATATATATAAATATAAATAATAATTTTAAAAATAGAAGGAAAAAAAAAACCCAAATGGATCATAGAAAATATTAAAAAGCAGCTAAAATAATAATAAATAAAAATGTTTAAAATATATTTTCTTAAATAGGTAAATAGATCTTCACTGTTAGATCTAGATTGATCCAATGGATCTCCACCGTTTCAACAATGGGGATGTAGATGATGGATCTCCATCATCAAGATGATGGAGATTCTTCGATGGGCCTCCATCGCCGAATAAATGGAGATCATGTGATCTCCATTGTTGAAACGATGGAGGTCTAATGGATTTACGATTGAATCGATCCAGGTCCAATGGTGGAGATCCATTGATTTCTTTTATTATTATTATTTTGAAATATTATTATTATTATTATTATTATTATTATTATTATTATTATTATTATTATTATTATTAATTTAGTTGCTAGGTGTTATTATGCAAAAGACCAAAATAACTCTTCCTTTAAGTTTGACTAACCTTTAATTGACAGAATGAATAAAGATGCATTTGTAAAAAATAAAGACTATAAGTTGTTGATATGACAAATGAAAAAGACGTTTAAAATTGGCATTTCGTCATAAAGTAGGGACTTTAATGAAATTTCACTAATTTTAAACTGTATTCTTGTTTTAAGGCTAGTTTGGTATTGTCGTAGGTTTTAAAGTAATCATTGTTAGCTGTACCGAAGAAATAATCTATTGTTGAGTTAATTAGACAATTATAGGTATGGGTGTTGGGGAAAATGAGGATGGATATAGTTCCCCTCATCCCCATCCATATTTTCCAAACCCTTCCTATCCCTATCTACTCAAAAACAATAAGGGATGGAGAAGTGGGGATTTTTGTGTCCGGAGATAAATGCTCATCCCTAAAGCAAAATATGCATGTATTTAGTAAATTATAATGTTAATTGTTGAGAATTTATATAATGACTAAAAAAGATATTATTAAAAAAAAAAAAAAAATGTATGGAAATTGAAATTTTTTAATATGTAATTAGTACCAGACAATTATTTAAATAAAAAGATAAAATAATTATATAACATTTAATTCGTGTGTCAAAAAAATATCTATATAAAATATATTATTTTAATTCACATTAACAACATTTGTATTAGTATTAGTTAGTAAATACAAAATACCAGATTTTCGGCTAGTTGTAGTGTTCTTTGTGGTTCGAGATCTACTTCTAATTTATATATTATTGGAGTACATAAAAAAAATTAAAAAAAAATAAAAAACCTACTAAGTATAATAACAGTAGATAAAAAAAATTATAAACAAGGAATAAAAATGGTTATTTAAAAATAATTATTAAAAGACCTCAAATTATAATAGTAAATAATAATAATAATATATTTATATAAAATTAAGGTTGGGATAGTCTTTATGTTAATTAACAAAATATAATTTTGTTATTCAAAAGATTCATTAAATCTCCCTGGGCCATTCATTGCCTTTGTTGAGGAGTTTAGTTGTGCTAATGAGGTGTCTACGGTCAAGGCGATTCCTAAATGGTGTCCTCTAGATACGGGTTTTTGTATATTGAAAACTGATGCTGCCATTGATAATATTGGAGGTAGAGTTGGTATTGGCATCATTGTTAGAGATAGCGAGGGTTATGTTTTAGCCTCGAGTTCTCAAAATATTTTGGTTGCTTTTTCTCTCCAAATTGCAGAAGCGGTGGCGCTGTTAAGGGGTTTGGTTCTGGCTCGAGAAGCGGTGCATAGTCTGCGTAATGTGAAGCTGGGTGCTCTTTCTATGGTTAATCTGGTTTTTTCTCCATTGGCTCCTTGTTCTGATGTGGGATTACTTCAGCTTCAGTTTTTTCCTTTTTGCAATGTTAGTTTTGTTAATAGGGAAGCCAATAGGCCTGCTCATCACCTTGCCAAGTTTGCCCTGGTGGTTGATGATGATCATGTTTGGTTAGACGCCTTTTGTCTTGGGTGATTGCCCTCCTTTGATGTAGTTTTGTTGTTTCTTTAATAATATTTTCCCATTTCAAAAAAAAAAAAAAAAGATTCATAAATCTTATGGCATATTATTTTATAATCACTTTACAGAAGTAACTTGGACCGCCATTTGACCGATTAAGGTTTATGCAATAAAAGGAAAAGTTTAATATGTGTGCAATATCATCTAAACTCGAGGTTGTTTATGCAATTAATCATTTTACCCATTGTGGACTAACAAACAATATTTTTATTTGGTCAAAGTCATAAGGTATAATGTTTAATTCTTATAATTAAAGCTTAAATAGGAACATTTTAGACTTTTTAACATCAAAACTCAATTAATTGAACCATTTAATGTTAGTCCACATGGAATGTTTATGAAATAAAATCATTTTTATCAAAATATCCAATAATAGTTCAAAGGTGAGGGGAGATCTTTAATATTAACCCTATCATTTTTTCATATCAAATTTATTATATTTTTCCTTTTGAAATATTATAACAAATTTATTAAATAAAATGATTTTAACACAATACCAAATTGATCTTTACTTCTACAATATTTTATAGGAATAATTGCACAAACCTCCCCTAAGTTTAGGTCTAATTACAGCTAGATGGACCTTTTGCTTTAAATTACACAAACCTCGTCTACCATAAGTTGACTTTCGTTAAACTTAACCCTTGACCAAATTTTTAGGGTTAAATGACTTGAATGCCCCCATTTGTATTATTTTATTACCTAAAACAAATATTATCTAATATATAATAAAAATTTAAAATTTTAATAAAATAAATGAGAATAATATTGATATTTTTTTCGATACTTATCACCCATTTTTTAGAGAGAAAAAAAAATGAAGAACTTTTCTTTTTTGTTGATGTCTATCACTAGTCATTTTCAACTAAAGAGAAAATCATCATCATTCGAACTTTTTTTTTTATATATTATTTTTTCTAGGTTCAACAACCATTTTCAACAAAAGAAAAAAAAAATCTTTCATAGTTGAGCTTTTTTTTTTATTTTTTGAGATTCATCACCCATTCAAAAAAAAAAAAAAAAAGGTCCATAAATGATTTATATGAAAAATGGGTGATAAATATCCGAAAAAAAAAAACAACATTATTCTTATCATTTTTACTAAATTTGAAAAAAAATTATTATATATTAGATAATATTTGTTTAATTATTTATTTTAGGTAATAAAATAATACAAATTAGGGCATTCAAGTCATTTAACCCTAAAATTTTGGTGAATGGTTAAGTTTAACGGAAGTCAACTTATGGTAGGGGAGGTTTGGTAGGGGAGATTTGTATAATTATGAGTAAAAGGTCCATCGAACTGTAATTAGACCTAAACTCAGAGAGGTTATCCAATTAGTCCTATTTTATATAATATAGAGAATTATTATGAAATAATTGCAAATAGTTAAATTTGCACTAACTTCCCGGTGTGTATGCGATATTGCACTAATATATTCATTAATTTACACAAACATCTATTTGACTTTATTGACCAACGGTTATACCAAAGTTAACGGTCGAATGGTAAAAATGTTTTTTTCACTCCTCAACGAATAATAAACCAAAAGAAATTCTGAACACAACCCCAATTATCTCTATAATTACGAATCTACTGAAATAAAAATTACAAAACTAACCCAAATTTTTTTAAATAAAAAGTTTAAAAAAAAAAAAAAAAAAAAAAAAAATTATCTGAGTGAGGCTGCTGCTGGTGCTATACATAATGCAATCGCAATGGTTAATCTTTATCCCATTTCTCTCCTTTTGTTCATTTTGTTTCAAGAATATAAAATATATAATTAATAATTTTAAAATACTATAAATATTGCATCTTCTCTGTCATTTTTGTTATTAAACCTACCCAACAATAAAGATGAAAAATAATATACAGATATGCATTATGTATTATTAACCACATGCATGTTACACAATCACTAAGAAATCCAAATCAATAGAAGATCATTATAGCAGCAAAATCATATCATGAGTTCATGACTATTCATTAAAAACCACGTGTCACAAAATTACTAAGAATTCAAGAATTCAATTGAATTCTCATATTGCCCCATGGGCTTATTTAGCCGATAGATGGATGAGCTTGAAGTTTAAGTAAATAATTCTTAAGTCAACGGTTCTAATCCTACCAATAACAAAAAGTGTTTAGTGAAAAAATCAAACATGCCTTATGACTATGCATTAATCATCATTAATAACCACATGTCATAAAATTATTAAGAATTAACTCTCGTATCGCAACTAATGCATTAATCACTGATAACCAAGTGTCACGAAATTACTAAGAATTCAATTGAAATCAAATAGTATCGTGACTATGCACTAATTATTAATAACATGCCTCATAAAATTACTAAGAATCAATTGAAATCAAATAGTATCATGACTATTTACTAATTATTAATAACCTTTACCGTAACAGCATATTACATTGCCTATAACATTGCATATAACATTGCCTCGTGTAGCCATTACATTACACATATTACAACAGTCTATTCTAGGTCATCAAGTAAAAGTAAAAGTTATAAAATAAAATAAAATAAAAATTAAAAAAATTAAAAAAAAAATACTAATGAAGTGATCCCGTGATAGTATCCTCACACCCACATCAATAAAATTGCGGGTTCAAATCATATCATCTCTCTCGATGCCTGAAATTTGTAATAATTCCTAAAAAGAAAAAGAAAAGGAAACAGCTGCAATAAAAGCAGTCAATTTTTCTCTTGTTTTTCTTTGGTATGAATTTTCTGCAGTAAGATAAACATGGTGCTCTTCTGACCAAATGTAATACCACATTGAGTAATTGACTCATATCACCACTCTCCTTATATGGATACAATAATATGCACACATTCAACAACAATCTGAACAATTTCACCCCAATCCTCAATTGAGGGGAAAAATAAAATTCAAAAAATTTCAACCCTAATCCCCATTTCTCAATTACAGAACAAATAATTTGGTTATTGGGAATGATTAGTTTAATCATGTTCTGGGAAAGTAGGTATCGATGTGTGGGATGAAACTTGGTTTTGGCTTTCCGGTTAGTGTCGCAAACTGCTTCTCATCCAATAGCATATGCTAGTGATCAGAATTGGCAGCAGCATCTCCTGAGCCTCGCCGCTTCTTCTTCCCCTCATCATGCCTTGACCGCCTTGGTGCTTCATCCTCACTCTCACTCTCATCGTTTGCAAAGTTTCCAGAACCAAACTGATCTTCACGGCGACCCTTAGTTCCTTCTTGCTGATACTGTGTCTCATCATCTGGTCCCCCAACTGGACCAGCCATTTCTAGACCCCTGCCCTGGTCTGATCCAGCACTATATCTGTCATTACGGTCATTAGTTGGTACCCTCTGATCTCTCTTAGCTGTACGACTACTGTTTTGAGACGACAATGCAGGGGGTGGAAACATTTGTGGCATGCCAACTGGTCGACCAGCTCGAGGATTTGTAGCTGCGGGACCCATCCCTCCCATAAAAGGGCCCCGACCTGGACCCATCATCATCCCAAACCCATTAGCTGGAAACACAGTTCCTGGTTGAGGAGGTCGACCCGGAAACATCATGCCAGATGGACCTGTAAAATCACCAGAAAACCTAGGACCATATGGAGCAAAACCACGTGGAGCCACACCAAAAAGATCTGGCATCGGGAAACCATCAGGTGTTACAGGTCCATATGAAAATCCATCACCCCCCATCATCATAGGGGGAAAACCTCGCATCCCAGGCATAGGTCTAGCACCACGTGCTAGTGGCATCTGAGGAGGCCACATCATTCCTCTGCCCCTCCCTCTACCCTGAGTTGCAGATCCAAAGCTCTCATCCTCCTCGTCACTTTCTTCCTCCTCCTCTTCTTCATTATCCTCAAACGGGACAATGTCTGGGTTCTCCCCTCCATTATCTGGATTGACTCCCTTTGCTTTTTCCTCTTCTCGTTTTGTTTCTGCTGCAATTGATACTGCCTGTAGTCCAGAAATAAGAAGCACAAAATGCAGATATTCATTAGGATCCAGCAACTTCCAATAAATTATCAAGCTGGCAAGTTATAATGCAATAAAGTGTTGAGTGTCATGCAACCTCTGTCAATATCTTAACCATACTGGTCTCATCACTCAAAATCAAATTTGTCAAAGACCCATAGTCTATTTGGTTTCGTCTTGGTTACTGTACCAATAGACCGACAAAAAAGACTAAATGAACGGACAAAGAATATTTAACCAATGATAAACAAGGATGATCTGAAATAATATTATAAACCAAGTAGTGTAGAGATGCCTCATTTTTTTAATGAGTTTAAATAGATGAAAATGGATAACTAAAAATGGCCTGAGATCTAGTCCTTCAAAGAGAAGATCATAAAATCACTGTCACCTACTCAAAATCAAGATGATCATCAAAAACATGGAATGTGCTCCTCATTTCCATGGAAATGTATTAATAATGGGGGAATTGCACAAACATCCCTCGATGTTTGATAAAATTACACGGATATGGTAGTTTTGGTCATATATACACAAATTTCCCTCAACATTTGAAAATTGTTGCACAAGCATCCCCTACCATTAGATGAATCCGTTAGTCGATAGTTAAAAGTGTTAAAAGTCTAAAATTCCCTTTATTTTTATTTTAAATAAACAAAAAAATTAAAAAATAAGATAAAGAAATATAAAAAAAATATATTTTAGAAAACATGAATGTATCTTAAATCTGAAACCTAGAAAAAAAAAGCATCTTTACAATTAAAAAATAGTTTTTAAAACAATTTAATAATAAATAAATTTTAAATTTAAATTTATTTAAAATCAAGGGGGAATAGCATAAACTATTTTTTTTTCTAGGTTTCAGATTTAAAATACGTTTATGTTTTCTAAAAGATTTTTTAAATATTTTTTTATCTTATTTTTAAAAAATTTAGTTTATTTAAAATAAAAATATATGGTATTTTAGTCTTTTTACACATTTGACCATTGACTAACAGACCCATCTAACGAGTAACGGCAGGGGATGTTTGTACAATAATTTTCAAATGTTAAGGGAAGTTTGTGGGTATAGCACCAAAACTACTATATCCGTGTAATTTTATCAAACCTCAGGGGATGTTTGTGCAATTCCCCCATTAATAATTTGTCATAACAATGTTCTGAATTCCAATTCAATTACAGAAGGTGTCGAGTTTGGTGTACAACCCATGACTGAAAAATGCTATCAGTCCCCACAAAGTGGAGAGAAATTTTTAAGGATGGTGTTCTCTTGAAACCAAAGCTAGATCTAGTTCAGGGTTGTTTTTAGTGAAAATAAAAGAACGAGTAACTTTGCTATGCCAGACAAGCAATCAGTTTTATACAATCAAAGTGGAATTAATTTGAGAGCTGAACCAGATATGGAGATCTTTAGAGTTCAATTATTATTGGCCCATCCCCCTTCAGCACCTTAGCTTACAACTTAATTTATGAAAATCTTACACTTTCACTACTCTTATCTCTCAAACAATCATTCCATTATATGTTTTGACTTTGAGAATTGTTAACAAAGCACACTTGTACTTCTACACTACTGATATCTTGATTCTTTTATGTGCATAGTCCTGAGTCTATCTCAGTGTACTCGCATGCAACAAACAAAAAGAGTGTAACAAGATCCATATCATTTTCCAAAAATCAAAAGCAAGAACTCAGAGATTCGATACAAATGATTTTGAACAAACTGCTATCCAAAAGAACAAGACAAATACACTTAGCTTGTGTCTGTCACACAAGACCACTTTGACATGGTATGGGTCGACCCTGTGTGTCCCTGGCCCATCACGGGTGCTGGTGCTGCCAAGTGAGCACACTGCGCGTGAGGGAGGGTGTGAATCATAGCCCCACATCTCTTGGACATTAAGGGGAAGTGCAATATATAAGTGTGAGGGCAACCCTCACTCTACAAGCTAGCTTTTGGGGTTGAGTTAGGCCCAAGACCTCTTTGACAGTGTCAATTTCTACCTTGTCTAAACATATTCATATATCTTTGGTAATAGGATCTGAACAAATTTTTATTGATAAAAAAGAGCACACAAGCTAACCCTATACAAAACTGATCATGGCATAACAAGATCCCAAACAACATATTATGACAATTTCTGCCTTATATCTCAAAGCTTTTTGACAATTCTTATTTCTCAAAGTTAAGAACAGAAACCATACCATAAGTTCACTATCTGGTTCAAGATAAAGCAAGGAAGCCAACTGCTCACCAATAGAGGGTTCTAACTCCTGACAATCTCTACTAATCTGCAATTAGATACAGTGCAACAGCAACAACAGAAGTTAATAGAAATTCATGTTAAAATTTGCAGAAAAAAACTTAGTATCACATAAAAGAAATACCTAGAGGCATAACAATTACTACATCTAAAAACATTAAAACAATGTAGCGAAAAATTAGATAATGCAAACATGTAGACTTCCCTAGAATATTACATTATTTTAAATTAAGATAATAATTCTCATTTGATCTCACAATAGGTTCACTTGTGCATATAAATCAGATTTAGAAACCCTTTTTTATATATATATATATATGTTTTTGCAGTAATTGAGATTAATTTTCACATAATGTTAGGTTCGGATAACTGTTAGAACCTAAGACTAAACCTGGACCATGCCCAGTTCCATGCAAGGGAAGGCTCTTTCTTTTCCAATATTGTCATGCACTTGATGAAAAAACAAATGTTATATGCTTTTAGAATAGGTCTTATGCCCATAATGAGTTTTACTCCACATGAATTACTGAATTTCTAGATGGGAAAATTACATGAGAAATGTGCACACTTTGTCACCAAAGAATGATTTATGATTTCCAGGCAAAGACAGCGTCTATTTTTGTGATTCTTGGTCCAGCCAATCAAATCAAGCTCGCCCGATCCGGCCAAGGAAGCCCAATCTATCAGGGCCTTGTTAGCATCAAGTTTATGATTATTCGGTACTTAATGCAAACTGTGAATACCAATAAGGGTGAGTTTGGGATGGTTTTCCAAGTAAAGTAGAGGCTTTTAACAAAACCTTTAGTGTTGTTTGGCTGTCAATTAAAAATGTACTTTTAAGTTCACAGATAATTTGATAATATATCTATACAAGTACTTTTGGTAGTAATATATAACAAAAAGGTGTTTGAGAAATAAGACACAGTTTGTAATAAGACATCTTTCCATAAATGACCATAAAATTATAAAGATAATTAAATTTATCCATTCCCAATTGTTTTATTGTTCTTGTCAAAATTTCTATTTTGTAGACAAAAATGCCCTTGAGTTTTAAATAGATTTTTGAAAACCGACACAAAAGAAAGAGAGAGAAAGGTAGAGAGAGAAGGAAAGAGAAAATTAGAGAAAGTTGAAAGTTAGAGAGAATTGAATTAGAGAAAGTAATTAGTGAAACGAAACTCGATTTCATTTTCCAACAATTTTACACGCTGAATTTTACATGGTGAATTTTCAAAATGGAATTTTACATGTTGAAATAATAGAATTTCACATGCTGAAATATACAAAATGAAATTTTACACACTAAAATTTACAAAATGGAATTTTATACACTGAAATCATGGAATTTTAAATGCTGAAAATTTCTGGAAATTGAAATGAAGCTTGGGTGCGAAAATGGAGAAAAATGCAGAAAGAGATTTGGAAAAGAGAGGAGAGAGAAACCTAATGGAAAGAGAAATGTGAGAGAAACCTAGTGAGGGAAAAAAAAGGTAAGAATATAAGAGGGGTATTTTGGTCACACCATGACAAAGTTGACAAGAACATAAAATTATTGGAAGTACATCAATTTAGAATCTCCCATAAGGTGGAATACATGCCTCTCGATAAGCTAAGGACAATATTTCATAAAGAAAGTTTGCAATCAAAAAGCATTAAAAGTATTTAAACCTTCAAAATTCACTTTTCAACAATTTAATTTTTGTTCTAAAAAAATAAAAAATAATTCCTGCATGACATTTCATTATACTATCAATTCCTTTCTCTAGCTTTACAGACAGGAATTAATTAAATCAACTTTTTGCAAGGTGTTTAATCAAACCAGACCACTGCAGCAAAGCATAAATATGTATTGCACAGACTAGGCAATAGATCAAATAGCCCAACATTCAAGCAATGTTTTTCACAAGCATAAATACGTGGAAAAATCTATAAATTTCACCTCATAGATCAATAAGGATTATGAGAAAATAAGGGGAGGGAGAAGAGGATAAAATAAACTATCATAACAGCAAAACTCCAGGAATTCTACATCTAAATGTAAAATTCAGATGAGAACTTGGGGCTTGGATAATACCTTCACAGGTAAGTTCTCATTGTAAGGGTTCCTCAAATGGCGAGTTTTGTGGAAGGATAATTCGCATAACTGCACACAAGAAATACAATCTGTCATCACAACATATCTCTCATATCTCTTTACAATCTAAACACATAATACAATATATGGTTTAAATACAGAGCCTGTCAGTTTGTGCATATAATTCGCAGAGAGCCAACTGGCATTCCAAGTAGTACAACATGCAAATTTCCATCATTATGACTACAAAAAATGGAAGTATGATAATCATCATTGTAAAAGGTTTAGATAAAAAGATATTAATACTTTCTTTAATTAGTTTCATTCCATCTTCATAACTTTATCTCTTCTCATGCCCAAACTCAAAAGGATGGGACTTATGCATTAGTAAGATGCTATTAAGCTAAACCTTATAATTGATGATCATCCCTACAACAAAGCCTTAGAGTTTAGAAATCTATGTTGACCTGGGATAAGAAACTTTTTTGATAGGGAACTGAACAAGTTATTAAAGAAGTAAAAAAGATAATATATAAGAGAATTGCATAAAAATCCTGTGAAACATATCTTGCAGGACACGGTACCACCTCCACCTCCCTCCCTCCTTTCTAGAAAGAAAAATAAAAAAACTAAAATAAATAAAAAGACAAAAATCATAGCTCCAAAAGTATATAATGTTAACCCAAGAATAATAATAATAATAATAATAATAATAATAAAAGAGTATCTTTGAACTCCTTTGAAACCATTAAACCAAAGCCCAAAGTGACTAGTAATTATATCGTTTTCCACCTGATATATTAATAGAACTCGGTCTTCTTATCAGTTATCAGGACCAACTTATTATGAATTCATCAGATTTCTGTAATCAGAATAAAAGTAATAATATAACTTGGTTCTTTTTCTACTTCCTTTTTGCTTCTAAAACTGTGATTAGACAGCTAGTAATTATTAGGAGAGTGGGAAAACATCTTCAAGGATCTACTAAATAAAATGAAATTGCATAAAATGGTCGAAAGAAAATTTAAAACAAATATACATGTTCACTAAAAGAAAATGTACCTTTAACCATTTGACTGAAAAATTCCGTCCATAATGTGCAGTTCCATGTGCATATTTCCAGTTCCCTCCACCCATCGATCCACCGATTTTTGTTATCATCTTGGCACAACCCTAGCAACCAACAATTGTTCCAGGTTTAACATCTTGGAAGAAGCCAAAAGGTCCTTGGCCACAAGCAAAGCAACTTAAACAGGATATTGAGCTCCAAAACTACCTGGAAATGTCGAGTCCGGTTGACTGAGAAGATTAAAATTACATTTTCAGCAATGTCAAAAGCTTCATTTAGTTTTGCTTCATTGCTCCTTTGAGTTGCCCATACCCCTTGTTGTACAGACAATTCCAGATTTTCACGGTTGCAGCTTTTGACAATAAAATACCTATATACCATGTTTTGAGATAAAATAAGTGTGCATATCCAAATTCATCAAAAAATCCAACCTAATAGATTAAAATTGGAAGCAAAATATATAGTATACAAAAACAGTATATGCAGTTTTTAGGTAGGAAGAATGATAGACATATATATATATATATATATATAAACGTTGATCAAACTAATTACAAGATGGGATACATATGATATGACCATTTATAACAATGCCTTTAGCAACTTGACTTGGCATTCAGTTGCTAAACCAACTTTTTACATACAATTTGGCTCAAATACAAATACTAAACACTATAGACACTTTAATAGGAGTTGCAAATCATTTATTAAGAAAAGTAAATAAACTTAATACAAGATGGAAAAAGAAATAATAACTTGGACCTAGGCTAGCATACTGGATAAACAAAGCAGACAATGGTTTTTGCTTTCCTATCTAATTGATTGATTACACTATAGATTAATTCACGATATGGGTAGCATTACCACAGTAATGCTAATGCAACTTTATAACTTTGACTTATAACTTCTTCAATTTAGGTTATAGAACTTAAATAAATCAATAAGCACGCTAAAAATCATATGTAAATAATAAAAATTGCAATTAATTTAAATGAGAAAACACTTGGAATGGCTTAAGTCGATCTAACAATGATCATATATTATGCTGCTTATCACAATGACTTGAAAATCTGGCCTTTTCATGGGACTTTCGGCTGGATCCAAGTACTATGGTTGCATGAACTGGTACCTTCTCACTCAAAATCATGTCTGCATACATCAATAACTTAATCTCTGCTTCTTGCCCATAACACTTATGACATTACAATCCTGCAAGGACACTTTCTCTACCCCTTCACATTGTACTTTTTTTTTAATTTTTTTAATCCCAATAGCTAATAGCATCTTGCTTGCAAAAATAAAGCAATCCAAAAGATGACGTGACTTGTCACACAAGAAATAGTTTCCTCATTCAATTGGAATTTAATCGGCAATCTCCTCTTTGCCACCCACCCAAACATCCAACTCCATCTATCTTAATACTATGATCCCTAGTTTGAGATGCGAAATGAAACAAGCTACAAGTGAACAACTCAACTCGGCTCCATGTGATGCAAATTCAGATTTGCATGTTTTTTATGACAAATTATTCCATTTTCAAAAAAGAGCATAATAATGAGGCAAATAGATGTTTAAATGTGATAGGAAGCTTATTCGATGTTTGTGGGATCATGACAAAGAGAAATATTGCAGTCAAGATAAACCAAAAGGAAGTATTAGCATTTACTAAGACGAGATACAACTTTGGGAGAGTGATTGTGACATTATGAGGAAACTGGTGCTCTAGACTAGAATCTCTCATAAAAGATCTTACCACTCAAGAAATATCCAGTTATCCACAATCATCCTTATTCTGTCCACAGCAGTATCTTACTCAAGTCCTTTACCCCAGCATGTCATTATCCTACATTCCTACTTGGCATAAGCTCTTCCACAATTAAAAAATCATGAAATCAGACTTTAAAGACAGATGTTAGTAAGATTTTATAAATTTGGTGATATAAAATTTTAATATTTTATAGAGCAATCAAAAAGATGAGACGAAACAAAGTTATGTATTCATACCTTCAATAGACTAAAATATTAATAATTCTCTTTAAGCAAACTATACACATCAATATCAATAAGCTACTAGGCACCAAAAATTTCCAGGATTTAAATGTGAAACCACAATATTTGAAAATTTCAACCAAGGAGCTAATATCCACTCATAAAGTTAAAACTTTAACGAAACACATGAACCAAAATACAATCAACAAGAAAATCCAATATCCCTAAGAACCAACTATGACTACTCACCTTCAAATCAAAATTGTTTCATTATCAACACGTGGACTGTTATTTGCTTTTGATGTAACGATGCACTATGTCATAATTAACACAATAAACATTGGATTTCATCAACTCAGCAGGCTCCAAAAAAGCAAACGTAAACCTCTGAAATAAATCAAAGGCTATCACAACTACAATACAAGAACAATGTGGTAATGCCGAATTAAAACTAATTAAACCCATAGTTTTCTCATCACCTAACCCTCTAATAATGCAAATAAGTCCATGTCTTATCAAGAATCCCTTTACCCAATTACATTTAACATCAAAGATAACAAAATTAAGCAAGTCAAAAAGTATATAGCTTCTTAACAGTAAGTTAAGGTAGTGAACCCAAATTATTAACATTCGTTCTACCTTGCTTCTTATGTCCCAACAGCAAACATTACTAGATTCAAAATATTAAACCTATTTATAGAAGTTGTCCAACATAAAAGTCAGTACTTTTATCACTGTTGCTCACCAAAGCACCTCTCATACATCTAACTTTACTAGATATCCCCTAGTTGAATCAATTCTTACACTATAAATTTGACATTATTTTCACCTTCTCCATTGTAAAAAGGCTGCAATAGATTTTCTTCCATTTCCTCCCTACAAATATCACTCATTCCTAAATTGAGGCAACCAACCTTCTCACACATATCTTATTAGCTTTTCCACTTCAGGTCCCTACTAAAAAGAAGGAGCATAACCAATTTCCAACCATGTTTAAATAACTAAGAGTCTAAGACCCACTAAAAATCACTATTTATTAAATCAAAAAGAACCGCTCCCTGCTTCACAAAATGGGGGTATTTGCAGACATTTATGTCATTAGATAATCATTTAAACAGAAGGTAACACATTACCGGACCAAATTAGCCACAACAATCAAACCATAATATAATTCATAAACACTATAGAGTTTCAATAAATGAACTTAATTGAAATAAGCAAGGTGTAAAATTCAATATTAGAAGAAAAAAGACTGCAAATCACAAACAGAAGAAATAAGCAGGGAGGGAGGACACAAGGCAGTAGTACAATCATAGCTGTAAACTTTAAAACAAAAAGATCATATATATTTGAAAAGTTTTGTCAATCAGATGCAGAAAAAATAGTTTTACTACAATAAAAAATTTAACTTTGATACCATCTTAATAAAGTAATAGGGTGTATCACATGAAGCTAATTTCAAATATCTTCCTCCAACAATACTGTTTATTGTATACATAGCTTCAACAAAATTTAATGTTCCTAAATCTATTTTCTTTATATAAAAAGGGGAAAATTTCTTACTCAAAAGAGAAAAATACACTGATAATACAGTGAAGAGTTGCAACAACTTATTTAATGGGGGAAAGGGGAAAGCAAAAGAAAAAGATGTTACTCCCACTCAATCTTTCATAGAATTACTTAGATTGAGAGATAAACAAGAAACTTGCACAACTTTCTTTCTAGATGCCCCATGCCTACATGAATTAAAACAACACCGTGCCCAATAGGGCTCAAAGTTATGCATCAAGTGGTAAAATTATGAGTGGCAGAGAATAAAATGAATAAGAGAGTTTCATTAACTACCAAATCTTATTCCTTTTGGCCATAAAGGAAAAAAATGTAATTTAAAATAGAGATAAAAGTCTATTGTCATTTGTCAGCCCGTAAGAAACTAATTACAGCTTATAGATAAAAATATAACTCATTTGGGTGATTATCAGTAGAATTATGGACTTCTCATAACAACGTCCAAATAAAATACAAAAATTGATTTACATAATCCAGTTATAGACCGCAGGACTCTGAACACACCTAGATATTCCTGGGGGCAAGGATGTAGCATTTCTGTTTGCCTGATTAGGTAGTCCATTGGGAAGGTTTTGCATCTGGGTCTGGGTGCCCTGTTGTTGGGATTGCTGAATTTGCTGCTGCTGCTGCTGCTGCACATTAGCTGACTCCATTGTTGAAGGTTTCCCGACTGCACCTTGATTAACAGCATTGTGACCTTGTGAAAACTGAGATTTTTCTGATTGCTGGGGAAAAGCACCCCTTTGTTGAAAAAATTTGTTAGAGGTGCCATGATTATATGAACTTAATTGCTGAATTTTCTGAAGGACTTCTTCCACAGAAGGTGGAGGCCCAGGCAGCTTTACATGCCTATAGCGGCAGTCAGGACCATTTGGACAGAAACCCAGCTTGTACCTACAAACATTGAATTCTCTCAGTTAGAAACAAATAAAATATATATATACACACACAGTCAAGGCTCTTGTTTTTGTTACGCTATTTGTTACACTGAATTCAGAGTAAAAAAGTCACATCTCAATAAACTTCAACTTCACAGAGAGTATGCCCTAGGAAGAAGCACTCTTTAATAGATGAGTACTAGTACAAGAGAAACCAAAAGGCGAGCTATGTAATTAGTCTCATTGTCAGTGCTTGATATTAACTAAATTCAGTAGATGCCACAGCAATCAGCATTACATTAACCCCGTTATTTCCAATAATCACTCCTTCCCAGTTCCCATATAAACTCAGAGAGAATAATCCAATAACAAATTTAATTCCATCAATCCGCAACAACCTTAAAGAAAATTAATCCAATAAACAAATAGACAAGTAAAAAATCAATTAAGTTGATGAAATTCAAAGTAATAATCGAACACCAACTCATAATGAATAAAAATTATAATTTTAAACAGCTAACTTTACAAACAAACACATCACACAAAGGTAAAATACTAAAATAAGAAAATGAAATCAATAAAGATAATAATAATAAAAAATGGAATGGAAATCATACATGTTACACTCCTTGATATCTTCATTGGTATGCTTATAGACGCAATCCTGTTCACGGCACTCGCCAAACATCCTAAAGAACCGACAAACTGGCATTCGAGACTTATCGTACTGGTGAAGGAACCCGCAGGCGTCGCCTTTCATGCAGAGGCTCCGCAGCCAGTGCCGGCACACCGTTTGTCGGAAGCTCCGCCGACCAGAATGGTTTCCTGGCGGAAGAGTGGGGTCGGGCGCCACAACACCCATTGCGGAAGGGACGGCAGAGTTGGCGTTGGGCGCGACGGAAGAATCGGGTTGGATGACGGGATTGGAGGCGGTGGGGAGTGCAGAGCCGGTGTCGAGGCCGCCCTCGAAATCGAAATTTAGAACTCCTTCCGAGTCCTCCATTGAGAATTGATGTTTTATACGAAATTAGGGTTATTCAAAACCATAAACTGAGAGTCTGAGATTTATATATCAAATAATTGAGATCAGGGGTTTCCAGGTATTACTGGTGTTTTTCGTTTTCTGAGACTCGAGAGTTGAAAAAAAATAAAATAAATAAAAACACTATACTGTATATATATAAATTCTCGAAGCAATTTTCCAAGTTACCAAAAGTTGTTTGGGTTAATTGCAATAATAACCCTGACTCTTTGTAATAACACACAAATATTCTACCTTTGAATTTATTGTAGAAACAAACCTTTGACTGATTTGACTGCCGTTAAAAATGATGGTTGCCCGTTATTGATCATTAGAGATGGCAGTATTCCCTACGGGGCCGGGGCCCGGGCCCCGTGAGGCCTCGCCCCGAATGGGGAGGGGATGAGGGATAATATTCCGGGACGAGGACGGGGATGGGGACAAAGTCTTGTCCCCAAAGGTGAAACGGGGCGAGGATAGGGGAAGCACTCCCCACCCCGACCCCGCCCCGATATATACATATATACATATATATATATATATATATATATATAATATTCAGATTTTTAATATCATTTAACATTAATTTTTTTAACATAAATAGCTTCTTTTAACGATGAATAAGGCACATCCATTGTTCACAAGAAATGCTTCTAATTCCACGGGATGGGGAAGAACCGGAAAAGAAAAGGTCATACAAAGTAATTTCAGCTTCTTTTTTTTCACTGTACCACCTTTCTTTCTCTTGAATTATCATGTCTTGTATTGCGAGAAAGAATGAAAGTAAGAGAGAAGTAGAGCTGATTTTTAGAAAGTTGAAAATTTTCATTATTGCTTTTTAATTAGCAGTTGTTGAACAGTGTGTTTGTTCAATGCTGAGTTTGGAACTTTTCTGCATTTTTATTATTAAATTTGGATTTAATTGCTTTTACTTGCATATAAATAAATATATATTTACATATATATTAGACGGAGAATGGGACGTGTATGGGGAAGGCTCCTCCAATAGGGAATCCCTACCCCCAGCCTCGCTTCTCTTAATGCGGGGACAGGGATGGTTTTGGGAAGCGGGGATGGGGATGGGGATGGGGATGGGGATGGAAAAGCATTCCCCGACCCTGACCCGCCCCGTTGCCATCCCTATTGATCATTATTACATTGTAAAAAAACCAAATTGCCCTCCTTTTTGTCAATTATTCTAGTATTTTTCTTTAGTAACTAAAAAATAAATAAAAAAATCATCAAAATAACTATCAAATAAAGTAACAATAAAAATAAATTTAAAACTTAAAAAAGTAACAATGACCTATTTCGGTGTAACATTAAAAAAAAAATTGAAAAAAAAAATAAAAAATAATGAAATATTAATAAATTTTTTTAAAAAATAAATAAAAACGAAGTCTGTATGTGCTTTGAGTTCTTAGATTGATTTTATTCATCTCATCCTGGTAAAAATTTGAGGGGAAGAAAAAATTGATTCATCACATTCAAATACATCCCACCCAAATTCATTACTCTTTTATTTTCTAAGGCATCACAACCCACAATCAAAAATCAGGACTCCACCACCTCTGTAACCATTGTTACTGTTTTGCAATTAGGTGATTGGTATATCTGTACCAATCAACCTGTTAGAGGAATAGTGAGTGTGAGGAGCATAAGGGTTGAAGGTTAATGGAAAATTCTCTAGGTCAAATGAAAAAGATATTACTCATTTAAACGGCAAGGATTTGATGACAAGGAATATGGTTCCTCTTAATTAAGTCCAATATTAATGTCATTGAACCTATATTCCCCTTCTTTTTCAAACAAGTGAAATGTAGCATTTCGAAAGCCACATTAATGTTTTCAGAAATTAAACGACCTGAGAAAAAAAAAAAAAAAAAAACACTAACAACTAACAACTCTTAATTAAGTCATCCTCACCGATTTGTATGAGCGTGTCACGTTTGCACCCATGCATGACTCTTTTGACCACATCATTCCTTCCTCGATAAATCATCATTGTCCTCAAGGATATATGAAGTTTGTAGGTGGTTGTCCTAGGGTTGGAAAATCTTCAATCATGAAGAATTGAAGCCGTTGGTAATGGCGATCGGGAATGAATTTCTCGTCGCAATAATAGCATAATCCATTTTCTCTCTGTTCTTTGGCTTCTTGTCTCGAGAGGTGACGAATGGGAATTGTTGAAAAGGATGATTTTTGAGCTGGTGGAGGTTCGAGAAAGCCAGCCGACGGGTTTGGATTGGTGCAGTTGGATGGTGTGGCAGGCTAGGATCAAAAGGAGGTAATGCTCTTTTTTGTAAAGAATTACACTCTTCAATCAAACGGGCTACACCAATGGCATCTGATAGAGACTTCAGTTGCTTCATTTTTATGTCGAAACGGATCTCATCCTTAAGGCCAGTAGTAAAATAGCCCACCAAGTAATTTTCGGGTAAGTTGTCAATGCGTTGAGACAGGTACTCAAACTCCTCTTGATAGGTTTGTACGGCTGTGACTTATTTGAGCTTGGTAAGGGCCTCTGAGTGGTCATCATAATTCATTGGACTAAATCGTTTAAGGAATGCAGCAGTGAATTCTTCCCAAGTCAGTGGCCCTTTGAACTTGTTAAGTCAATGGTGACATTGTAGTGCGATCCCCTCCAAGTGAAAGGAAGCAAGTTGAACGCGTTAGTGGTAGGTTATACTCTTGAAGTCGAAATATTGCTTGGATGTGTAAATCCAGCCGTTTGGATCTTCGCCATTAAATTTTGGGAATGAGAGCTTAAGTTATGTGTGGGTTCGGTCAACATGAAGGGTGGATTGCAAATGGTTAGGTTGTGATGTGTTTTGGGTGTGGGATGTTTCGGCTTGTGCGAATGGGTTTATGTCTCATTAAATGGGATTTTGAACATGTAGAGTACAAAGGGCCCGCAACTCAATAAGGATCTTCTCAATTGATATGTTCATTTGATCGAATTTTGATTCGTGACAACCTAGAATTTCGTAAACCTTGTTATGAAACTTAGAGTTTGATTTTCCTCTTATATCCATGGAACTGAGCACGACTTTGATACCAAATTGATGTGTATCAAATACACAATAGCAGAATTTAGAAGAGAGAAAATAGAGATTTGAAGGAAAGGTTTATTTTTATATAATTCAACATGACCTCAATCAAATTATGGTCAGCTATATATATAGGCTGATGTTCGAATGAGTAACAAACAACAACAAACATCAATTAGTGCTTATTTGGTTGAGCTTTCTACTGCCTCAAAAGGTCTCCCAATGTCTATTTAAGTTTTTTAAAGTTGTTTGGTTGAGCTTTTGAGATTGTCTATTTTAAATTGAGTAGAAACTAGTAGAGTTTAAACCTTTATTTGGTAAAAGCTCATAGGGAGGTGCTTCTCCAAATAGATTTTTTTGAAAAAAAATTCTACCAACAAGACAATTATAATTTTTTTTTTCTTCAAAAACTTTATTTTTAATAGATCTACTGCAAGTAGATCTTTTACCAATATAAGTTTTTCAAAATCCTAACCAAACAAGCTCTTAATTAATTAGCAAAACAAGAGAAAATAATAAGGGCATGTTCCACATCCTGTAATTGTGGGAGCACCACTTACAAAACATGACCATGAAATACTCACGAAATCCCCTTTTATTGGTAACAATAACAACACTAACAACTAACATATCTTAACCAAGTCATCCTCACCAATTTGCATGAGCGTGTCACGTTTGCACCCATGCATGGCTCTATTGACCACATTAGATCATTTAAAAGATGATCATATTCAAAATTATTAAGTCCATCTTCATCAATATCATCGAATCCAATCTCATTGTCTACTACTCCAAAGTCATCTTCATATTCATCTATCAATTGTAAACTCCATACATAAAGAAATTAAAAATATAATATATCAATATCGATATAATTATTTATACTTAGTAAAGACTAAAGAGAAAAAATAGCAATACATACCAACCTCTTATTTCATAAACATCAAAATTAAGTTCTCCATCATAAATTTATGTGCTTTCTTTATCATTTGGGTTAGCTATTCACTCTTCGTCGGTGGATAAATCTTTGTTGATCAAAGAATCTTCATCTTTCTTAGTTGATCAATTCTTTAAGTACTTAATTTCAATTTCTTGTTGTACATGAAGTAAACCAAATTGTTCAATTTAGTGGTGGTTAGATGGTTTTTCATTTTGTATGAACTTGATTGAACTTACTCCAATTGCATTCACAAGCCGATGAAAAACAAGTTAGACCAAAAACTCCCATTATAAAGAATCTTAGCTCCATAAATTGATCTCTAAAATGATCCTACCATTCCACTGCATCACAATTTCAAAGAAAATAATCAAATAAATATCATGCACAAATTAATATAATATTTTTATAAGTTAAATGTATTTATATAATTATATCTATCTGGAGCACATAATTTGTATAAGCTTAGAGCTGCTCTCATTCCAAAAAAGCCTTGTTTTTATCGATACCTGGGCTTTTTGGGAGGGGCGGTTGCCCCGGACCCTTTTTTAAAAGGGTCCAGAGTTACTTGTTTTGAGTTAAATGAGGAGTCTATTTTTATTTTTTATTTTCAAACCAAAAAAAAATCCAATAGTTTGTTGAAAAAAAAAAAAAAGGGATAATTATCCCAGTGGCCATCGAATTGATGACGTAATATCAAAATAGACACTGAATTAGAAAGTTATTCCAAAATGACCATTTTTGGCGAACTTAGTGATATTAATGGTCATTCCATCTAATTCCATCTAATGAGTGACATTTTTATAAATAAGGGGATGACATTAATTTATTTCAGATGTTTTTTGGAAGTCAATTTTTTCAGTGAGTGACATTTTGGTAAATAAATGGATGACATTAATTTATTTTAAATGTTTTTTGGAAATCAAAAAAAAAAAATTTTGAAAAGAATAATTTTGGTTAGTGTACGTAAATACATAAATATATATATACGTAAACTAAATATAATTATATATATTTACGTACATTAAATATAATTATTATTTTCAAAAAACAAAAGGAATTGTTTAGATCAATAGACTTGTCTCTTCTTTGCTTTTTATATTTTTTAGATTTTATAGCCTTAATCTCGTTAAAAAAGAAATATATATATATATATATACACACACATATATTTGAGATATGCTATACATATATACACACTAAATATAATTATTCATTTCAAAAAACAAAAGAAAAAATTGATTTCCAAAAAAAATCTAAAATAAATTAATGTCATCCCTTTATTTACCAAAATGTCACTAATTGGATGGAATTGGATGAAATGGTCATTAGTGTCACAAAGTTCACCAAAAATGGCCATTTTGAAATAACTTTCCAATCCATTGGCTATTTTGATAGTGTGTCATCAATTCGATGGCCACTGGGGTAATTATAAAAATAAAAAAATAATAATAAAAAAAAAAAACCTAAAAACTTAGAAAAAAAAATTAAAATTGGGCCAACAAACAGAGGTCCAATGGGTACAATCCAAACATTATTTTTATTTTTAAAAGTCCAATTAGATTTTTGTTTTTTTTTTAAAAGATAAATTACCTAAAATTAAGGGTTTCATCTTTTTCGAAATTTCTATACAACCACCAACAGTCTAAACACAATCTCTTTCACCTTTCTCTCTCAGCACGTTCTACACATTCCCATTCCTCATTTTCTCTATATCTTCATTTCTCATTTTCTCACCATCACACATTCTCTCTCGACTCTTAGGTCTTACTATCAGCCATAGGTAATTTCTTTTTGTTTTCAATTATTATTTTAATATTGTGTTAATAATATTATTTTCCAACCTTTTAGTTTTGGTTTAATTTTTGTATACATAGAATAGAAGATAAATTAGTTTAGTCATTAATACGAGGATTGTACTAATAAATTGTTAATATTTAACATTTTTGTGACTTTATGCTAGTTTCATAGGCTGTCCTTGAACCTTTTTTTTTTCTATATTTGAAACAAAAATGTTTGGAATTCTCGTAATTCATATTGTTCATGTATGAGAATTCTTTTGTATTACTTTTCTCATAGTGAAGAATTTTAGATGTATTTAAGGTTGTTATAAGTTTAAATGGATAAAACAACTTATATCAAATATACCGAGCTTGCTCACTACTTCTTCCGAAAACCATTCTAGTAGAGATGTCTAAGTGAGGAAATGTTCATTTGAATGAACTAATTGGAAAGGTTGATGGGATTATAAATATTTCTCTTACAAGTTTCGTGAGAGATCTACATGATGAAAATAAATCATTAGAGAAATATAAATTGGAAATCAAAGAGAAATATAAAGGCTAAAGTGAAATTGATTATGTGATGAGTAATTATATGGGATATATGGTTAGTGTTATATATATATAGTGTTGAACAAATCATAAGATAATCAAGTGCTAATCATCTAAAAACGTTGAAGGTTGTAGTCAAGAAAATCCAGACTAATTAACTTATGAACAAAAAGGCACATACAAGCTCTTGTGAAAGAGAATCAATCAATGATGAGAGGAGTTATTTGAACCAAAGAAGAAAATGTATCAAGATACTAGAGTGAAGTATGAAAACGAGATGAAATTATTTAATAAGGTGAGTGGAAAGACAAAAATTAAGGCAGAAATTAAGAGTTCTACAAGCAGAAAGAGATCCAGGTGACTAGGTTGTAGATTATGGAGTTAAGAAGCTCTTGGAGAATAATAATGTTGGTGTAATACATCTGCTATGATATTTTATCTATTTATGTTGGTTTTAATGCATTTATGCATGTCATCAATAATGTGTGTCATTGCAGGTTACACGATTTATAGTTAAACATTAGTATTTGTAAAGATTTAAATATGTTCCAATGTCGTTAATTAGCATATGTTGCTTCTCTAGCTAAAACTTGTATTATGGCAACAAGTAGTTTAAACTATCACTTGTTGTCCATTTATTAAATGTTTCATTTATTTGAGATATTTATATTAGTAATGTTGATTATGACTCATTTATTAAAAAAAAAAAAAAGTGTAAATGGATAATATGAAACATTATTTATGTATAGGCATTTTTCAGCATTTTGAACTATATCATATGTAGAAGAAAAAGTGTATTGTGATGAGTTCCGTCTTACACAAGCTAATGAAGAGTTTTTGATAAAATCATTTTTCCTAATATATCATTTAATTGCATTTACCCAAAAAAAAAAAATCAATCTTGCGACATTATGGGTCTGGTGCAACTTGTTGAATTCAATTGTTTGACAGATTTTATTGTTCCATTTCACTTTGATTGTTACCTTGCAAATGCTTATGAGTGACCTATCTTTTGAAATATTGTAAGCTGTTAGCAACAATTTTGATGTATGACATAAATGTTAATAAATAATTCAGTAATTCTGGCCAAATTTTATGTTATATGAGAAATTTAGTTGTATTTATCATATGATATTATTTAGTTTTTAATGAAATTAAATTTTCGGACTAAATATATTAAAATAGGTTATATATATATATGTATATATATATATATATATATTTTTTAAAAAAAAACTATTAATATAAACAAGGGGTCCGTTTTAGAATTTCACCCTGGCCTCTAAAAAGTTAGGGCCAGCCTTGATCGATACTAATCGAGTTGTTCATCAACCTTTGTGAAATCAGATGGATTTAGCATGAGTCTCTATATATATTTTGTACAAACTAGATTTAATCTCTGAATGAGTAGAGAAGTTGCTCTCCCATTTTAAGTGAGAATTTAGATATATATGGCTGCATGCAAATCTTAATGCAATTGGAAGTCTCACTTATCTTCAATAATCTTTCAAACTTCTTTTTAGGCTGATCCATCTCCTCTTAAATTTTTTGTTATTTGTCATTTTACTGCATCTATAACACCATAGATAAGTCACATTGCCGGTTCTTTCTCATTATCAACCGACATCAACATATTCATTAAAGACTTGTGGTTTTAAGAGGACATGCAACACTTGGCCAAATATATCTTTCATCTATGATATATTTTTTCACTTCTTTACTATCATTTTTATTTACCCATCGACATGAATTCCATTGTCTTGAGACAAACATCATTTGTACAACTTCTTTCATACCACTCAAGTTTTCTAAAATCAAATAAGCGGTAGCAAATCTTGTGGCGATCGGTCGAACAATATCAATATTAGCAAAATTTCTCATAAGTTCCCAACAACAATCCATGGTTGTATATAGATTTGCTCACTTACTTTTTTATAAAGCACTTTTATGTTGTGGCGGTCTCAAAGCCTCTCAAGCATTAGATCAAGACAATGAGCGGCACAAGAAGTCCAATATATATGCTTTCTCTTCTCTATTTGCATTTTCCTCATAACCTTATATGCATTTGTATTATCGGTTACCACTTGAACAACTAGTTTTTCTTTAATTTTTTCAATAACTCCATCAAGCAACGTGGACAAGTAGTCTGCATTTTGAACACGATCGAGTGCATCAATAGATTTCAAAAAAAAAAAAAAAAAACTCACCAATATGGATTGTTAACAAGAATGTTGATCAAACATCTGTTTTTTGTGTCACTCCAACCATCCAATAATATAGATACTCTTGAATGTGCCCATGTTTTCTTCGAATCATCAACAATTTTTGTATTTATATTATATTTCTCTTTCAATATCCACGTTCAAATCTCATGCATAGTAGGAGCTTTTAGATATTTGTTGTTTGTAGAAACCAAATTACAGAATCATGGAGAGACAGCTTTTGAAACTTTGGAAACCGGTTATTACACTCCATACATTGAATATTAGAATTTAACTCAACTACACCATTAAAATACACAAGTCTTTCTCAAAAATATTTGATCAAATATAACATTTAATAAATTTTGATAGTTTCTAAAATTCAACTACAAAGGGAAGAGTATCTGGGGTCCTGGATCTTGCATGACATTCTCAAGAAAAAAAAAAAAAAAAAAACCTTCCAACAACTAGAAAAACTAGATTGTGTTGCTCATTTATGCAAATTGGAGTCATTATTTTAGTTGTCTTTCTTTTGTAATTGGGCACATCTCCACCACTCAAACTTGAAAAACTAAGGAATCGATACATTGGTATCCGAGCTTGTGGCCCACTACCACCCACACTTAGATAAAAATTCACATCATCCGCATGAGAACTAAAGTAAGAACAAGAATCCAACATCTCATCAAAAAATCTTTATTTTGCATGTTTTTATTGCTCAAACTTTTTCATATAGGCAATCATCTCCTCTTTGACCTCTTTGACCTCTTTGTGCACTTTAGGGCATGGAGTACAATTTGTATGTATCCCTCCAAGATGGTTTTTTAATCTGTTTACCCATCCCATGATAATCTTGTTACAATAATATCATTTTAGGTACATCCATTCGTACTTCATATTTCAAAGCTGAATCTTTTTTATTAATCGATCATTCTCTTTACTCAATATTAATATAGTTTACAATTCTACAAATAAGAAAGAAAAAAACATTTTACTACTTGCTCGATTACTAAATCTTTAACATAACAATTAACAAAAACAGTAAACAAATACATATTATATATATTAAAAATAAGAAATTGGTTACTCATATACAGTTACTCTAACTATCTAACATAAATGAGAAGTGAGAACTTAACATAAAAGCACATTTCGTTTTTCTAAACAAATCTATATTAATTAATGACCACTTATTGTTACAATCTATTGCAATATTAATATCATGAAAAATCAGCAGCAATATGATTTCTTTAACTATATATATGATATACTATGAATCATGGATACGTTTTTTGGGACACGTAACACGTGTCCAACACGTTTCTGACACGACACGACACGACACGCATGCGATACGTGTCGAACACGCAAATTTCCGTATCTATAAACTTTCTGACGAATTTGACTTTCCGACACAACACAGACACGGCAAGGACACAAACTGGACATGTCAAAGGACACGTTGTCGAAACCCAGAGAGATTGAAAAGAAGATTAACCAAAAAAGAAGAAGAAGAAAAGAAAGATGAGTTATAGAGAGAAGAATAAAATGAAAAATATGGAGAAATAGAAAGTGTGCGAGAGAAACTAAAGAACGAAGAGATGGAGATTGAGAGAAGTTGAAACGAAAAGTCGAAGAGATAAAGATAGAGATCAAGATAATCGATGAAATGGGGATGGAGTGAAACGTGTGTTCAAGAGTGAGGGAGAGGATGTGGATTGATGTGCATTGAGAAAAGAAAGGGGTAAGAATGTGGGATCCAGCCAGTGTTGCTGTCCCCAAAAATAATTAAAATTTGTTTTTAAAAAAAAACAAGAAAGTTTATAAAAAGTGGATTACCATTTGGTGTTGCTGTGATCAAAACTAAAAAAAAATAAAAAATAAATAAAATATAAGAAGGTGGTCTAGAAAATGAATTATGCGTTTCTTTTTTGTTTTTATTTTATTTTAATGTTTGGACTTTTTTAATATGCTACAAGTTTCATGTGTTGTGTTTTGACTTTTAAATGAATTATATTTTTAATTATATATATATATTTAAATATAAATATATATTATTTTAATTGACGTATTTTGCCATGTCCGTATCCTAGTTTTTGAGATTTGTCGTATCCTCATATCGTATCGTATCGTGTCCCCGTTTCTGTGTCTGTGTCCATGTCTGTGTCCGTGCTTCATAGATGATATATTACATGTATCAATGTTGCACTCACATTTCTAAAAGAACCAGAAACCAGGAAACACTCATGCTTTTATATTACTGGAACTTAGCACATTTTATTTGCACATTGTACTTGTTTGACAAAAAAAAAAAAAAGTAATAGAGAATAAAAAACATTACAGAAATGAGAGAATACATATATAAGAGAACTTAGAGAAGAATAGAAGTAGTAGAAGTGTAGAAGTGTAGAAGTAAGTTACAAACCTGATGTTGAACTTGAAGTCTTGAAGATGAAGATAAAGAAGAGAAAGTTGTCATGCGTTCTTTAGTGGAGAAGAGACCCGTTTTCCTTATGTAGTTGTTCGTATTTCTTTTTTGGATAATTGCAGCTAGGTTTATTTATTTATTTTAATGTTGTCTTTTTAAATTTTTACTTACTAAACCCCAAATTTAATCCCAAATCTTATTTGAAAAATTAAAAGCCTAAGCATAACAATTAAAATATATGTTCTTTTTCTAAGGCTTAAGCCTTGAGACATAAGCCTCGGACCACTGAGGCTTACGTTTCTCAGCAACTGCTTGAGGCTTAAGCCTCAAGGCTTTTTTGAGTGCCTCATAGTCTTAACACATCAAAGGCGTAAGCCTCAATAGCCTTTAAAATAATGATTCTTTGTTTTATACTTTGTTTAAGGAAAGTAACTTTAGAATTTTTTTAAGATTTTTTTATTCACATAGTTCATTGTTGTTTCTATGTTTACAATAGAGAAGTATATTGTTTAGAGACCAAAGATGAAGAAGCTAACCCTACGTTAGCTTGCTGAAGAAGCTAACCATACGATGAATTTAGTAGTGAGATAACTTGAGCAACAAAATAGGTTGTTGTGATCATGAACCATTTGGAATAGTTCATTGACGTCAGAGAAATGACGAGGGTCACAAGGATGCTGCAAATGGTGGAACTGTGGTTACATTAGAGCAATTCAAGAAGTTTAAACTGTCATTTTTCAAAAGGAATGCTAGATCTCTATGGCTACAAAAGCGTGGTTAATGCAAATTGAAAAAGTTTTCATCGTTATTGAGTGCCTTAACGAACAAAAAGTTGTGTTCGCATCTTTTATGCTTGAGGATAAGAACAAAAAGTTGTGTTCGCATCTTTTATGCTTGAGGATAAGATGTATCATTGGTGGGATGTCACTTCTCGTATGTTGAAGACTGCCTAGCAAATAAATTATTCGACCACTTGGGAGATGTTCAAGAATGCCTTCATTGAGAAATATTTTCTAGATAGGGTTTGTTTCAAAATGGAGAGAGGTTTTCTCAATTTGAAACAAGGTAGCAAGTATGTTGCGGAGTATAAAGAACAATTTACCTTATTGGCTTGCTTTGCAACCAAATTGATTCTTGATGATGAAAGCAAGGGTAAATGGTTCCTTAATGAGTTGCATCTAGAAATTCAGAGAAAAGTAGAGGTTTTCAAGTTGGAGAGATATGCATTTATTATTGATCGAGCAATGATTGTCGAGAGGTCTTTGGTTGAGTGTAATAAGTTAAGTAATAGTCAAAACAAATATAATTATGACTGAGGGTCTCATGGTGGGAGTCCAAACAAACAAGTCGCCAACCTCAACAACATATAATGACTAATCAAAGGGAATACAAGGGTATTTGATCTCAAAGGGATCTTTTTCCTTATGTACATTGTGGCAAAATGCATTATGATGAATGTTAATTAAAGAAGGGAGCTTGTGTTCATTATGGACATGTTGGGCATATAAATTAAGGATTGCCCAAAAAAACATACTGCAACTACTAACATTATGGCAAATGAGAATTGGAAGAAGAAACAGAAGACACATGGACTAGGGATAGGTGTGAGGGCCCATTGGGGTGAGGGAAGGTCCCCCCACCCTGCCCCAAACCCCATTTAGGCAAAGTGGGGATGAGGGTGTTTGGAAATTTAGAATTTGACCGTCCTAATATTTCAATTCACCATGTTTCAATATTCAATCAATAATTAATTAAAATATCCAATCTAAAATATTTAATTGGTTTAATTTAGATATTGTCAAAAAAAAAAAATGGTTTAATTTAATCCAAAATTAATACAAACAATTACAGTAATACAGATGGGTTAGTGGGTTAGTGACTTAGTGTCCGTTTGGAAGTTCTTGTCTACTGGTTAAAAGAGTTTTTTTAATTAAAAAAACTATTTTCTATTTATTTATTTTTTTGTATCGTTTGGTTGTCACTCAGTAGAGTTTTTGGATGATTTAAAATGTTGTTTTACGTCTACTTGGAAAAGCCCAAATTTAAAGCTTTTCCAGACAAATCTTTTGAAGTTTATTTTTATTTTTTTTATTATTTTTATTTTTATTTTTATTTTTTATTTTTTATTTTTTTTAATAACACTTGAAATTCCCTAGAGCAATATAGTGTAATATACATACCTAGAGGATGTATGAATAGATATAGGGCCAAATTCTTCCAAATTCTTTTTCGTGGAACAAAGATGTGCACATGGTGTGTCTAACAAATAGATTGCTTCAAACAACACGATTTAGAATACAAATCACAAGTGATACAATCAATGAAAGATATGGAAGATAGTGAAAAGTAAAACAAACCTTGACACAAGGGTTTTTTACATGGTTAAACCTCCTAAAAGGAAACGTCCACAGGTTGATACCACAACCACCAACAAGCAATTCACTATGACGAAAAAGAGATACACACTCAAGGTAATCAACACATGATATCCACCTTAAGCTATCAACTCCTAGTCTACCCTCGGACCTAGTGAACCACTAGCCTACTTTCTATCCAAGATGTGTCATACACCTTTAGAAAGCAACTTCCTATCCAAGACGCTCATGTCTCTAGAAAGATTTCGTGCTTTTGTCTATCCGGATCCCCTTGATCCTAGACAAGACTTCTCGCTTAGTTATCTAAATCCCCTTGATTCTAACTAAGACTTCATGCTTGACTATCCGGACCACATGTCCTAGCCAAGTCTTCTTGCTCTAAACAAAGTTTCACTCACTTTGAAAGAGACTTCAACCTTTTACAAGGCAAAATGGTCTAAGTGATGTGAAACAAATTATGGTGTGCCTAATATTAATCTAGAGGGAGGGTAAATAGATTTTATCCGATTTTACCTAATTTTCGTTAAAGGTCAAATTGACGAAAATACCACTAGCTAGTCATAATAATATATCATGTGTATAAAGTGCGGAATTGTAAAGAACACAAAATATTTACGTGAAAACCCTCACGAGAAAAAACCACGGGCTATTATGTGAGCCACACACAAACCTCGAATCTACTAAATGTGATAAAGATTACAACCTAATCCCGGAAGTAATCACACACCTACCTAATCCCGGTATAAGTGGACCTAGTCCAATTGCTTGCGATCTAAGCAACCTACTCCCGGAAGCTACACACAAGACTTACTTCTCAATGAAGAGATAAAATGGCCTAAGTGAATATATGATGATATTCAATGAACAAACAAGGCTAGGAAACCTTAGATGCTTATCTAGGATGATGAATATGCAATAAAAGCAATCATAAATATCAATAGCTAAATGACATGTCAAATAGCTTAGCAATCAAGATTAAACACAACCTAGAAAGCTATCACAATATAACACTCAATCATTTCATCACAAACAATCTCTATCTTGTATCTAGCATGTGTTCTAAATACATACAAGTGAATAAAGAGAAGACTTGTTAAGAAAGACATTAAAATTAGATGAAGTTAGTGAGATTCTTACCAAGCAAGATGTGATGATGCAAAACCATGCATGGATGCACTCTATGTGAGCATAGATGATGCAATATGAAGTTTGATGCAAAAAGGAAAAGTTTTGAGTGATTAAAGGTGAGTTCTTGAGGATTTTTTACTCTTAAAAAGTTTTCTAAGAGAAAAATATACTTTTGGAACTTTTGGAACTCTTGGGGATGACCTAAAATGAAAGTGGGATATTTATAGGCTCCCAAAAACTGCAGCGTTTTAGACTTTCGCGCAAGGCGGACTGCCGCGATTGACCCAACCGCGACACTTCAATCGTGGCACAGAGAATGTATCTCTGTCGCCTGTGTGCCGTGGTTGATCCAACCGCGGCACTTCAACCGCGGCAAAGAAGGGACATCTCTGCCACTAGCATGCCGCGGTTATCCAACCGCGGCAGAGAAGGTCAATGCCTTTTCATGCAGCTTCTCACACAAGATCATGCCATGGGTGCAAGTGTGTAAGTGAAATGAATGCATCATAATGCATAACATGTTATGACATAAAACTAGCAAGATACAAACAATTAAACATGCAAGAAGAGAGATTAATGAACATTTATGCACATAATATAAACACACATAACATACAACAAAAGACATATGCATGGGTTGTGGGGGTGTGCAACTATCTCTTCAAAGTAAGTAAGCACTTAGAAATTTACTCTTGAAGTGCTTGATCTCTTGAGATCTTGAAAGGGACTTTGAGCTTGAATCTCAATCACCAAAACTACCCTTACATTCAAACCCTAATATGTGGTTTGTCCACGAAATAAGCCAATCAAAATATAGGAATCCTTACATGATGCAAATGATGCAAACACAATCAAATAGAGAAAGTTGATCACTCAAACTCTATGAATATGCTTTCAACACTCAATCACAACAATATCTAGAAATCAAAGCATGTGAATCTATAAGAACTAGATTAGGATATTCAAAAATCACATTTAGAAATCCTAGCTCTTAGATCATGAAATAAAACCTAGAAATCATCATGAAGCACATCATACAAGTCATTTCTAGAATTAATTTCAAGTTAATCAAGTTTAGCTAAAAGATATTAAAAAATGATCACAAAGCTAAAACTCAACAATCAATCAATCAAACCTAGAATGTTAACTAACGTCATCCTTAATACATTTCATCTATCAAATAGGAAGATTAAATGAGAAGATCAAAAGAGAAAGTAAGAAGAAGATGTTTCACCTACAAATGATGAACCACGAACTGAAATCTGTTCACTGCTTAAAATCACGACATCATTTGGTTCTGAAAATGATTGGGGTTTGTTCCTCTCTTCAAGACCAACACTTTTGACTTTTGAATCACTTGATTTAGAGTTCAAAGAGAGAGATATGATCAAAACAAAAAATCAAAAACTTGAAGAAATTTCTGCACTTTTTTTTTTTCAATTTTTTCTTCACACAAATTTGGAGGGAAGGAGGAAAATATTTAAAAGAGAGAATGAGAGAGATTCGATGGCCAACCAAAGGAGGCCATATCACCCATCCCCGTGAGAGGTGAGTGAGCCTCACGGGGCAGAGGAGTGTTAAGGCCGTGAGTCTCAAGCGCCCCTCACGGGAGGTCCCTCCAATGGCTTTTGGCCATTGCTCACCTCTCTCGCGTTCTTCAGCCGTATTCTGGCATCCGAACTCCGAATTTGAATCCATTTTCGGATTACAAATCATGAATCCCTTACGCACAAGGATGACTATGAAACTTTGCAAAATGGTTGTGAAATTGACTTGATACACAACAACGAAAACAACTCAACGTATGCGAACGTAAAATAGTGTAACTTCCTAGTTTGGACTTGAAATCTAATGAGTGAGTAACCGAAACAACCGGAACTCAATAAGGAATCATATAAGATCATGTTCTAGTCCAGAATCAATAAAAACAAAACAAATAAATACAAAGTCACACAAGTATACTATTTCCTAGAGATAGTCCTAGAACATGCAATTTCACAATGTTTGTCAATATGAGTTCAATGCATGTGCATATTTCAATGAGTGTGTGAATGTGTTATACCAAATGTAGCACAATGATGTAGGAACATACATGAATGAATTTTTTTGTATATGCTCTTACGCCTTTCAACAGAAAGAAGTGTCTTGATACCTTAGCATTCAAGAATACGTTTTTCCTCTTAAAGACGATATTTGCATGAGAAGTTGTTTTTCTCTTTTGAAGCTTCTTTTGACCAAGAATCACCTAAGCAACTAACCAATACAAATAAAGAAAGTTTTACAATGAAATCAAGCCAACACAAATCTAAATCCTAACAACACTAAAATCTCCAATATAACCCTATAATTTAAAATTTGTTAGAGTAGTTTGGTAATTATATCATTAAAATAACTCTTTTTAATGAAAACGAAACGACCAACGGCTTTCACTTAAAAGCTTTACCTCTAAAAGATCTATCGTAAAAAAAAACTACTTAAGAAGCTCTTCCAAACGCACTCTTAGTGGTGGTAGGTGGGTTAACGGGTGGCCATGGATTACCGTGAGTTAGAGTTAATTTTTTTTTAAAGAAATTAAAATTTATATATATATATATATATATATGTGGAAAACTTGGAAATGGGGCCCCACCCCACCCCTTTTAAGAAATGAAGGAATGGGGAAATGGAGGTAGGGGAGGTTCCCCCACCCTCACCCCCACCCCCACCCCCACCCCCAATTAGGATTTGGGGGCAAAATTTGCCCCCACTCCCACCTCCAAACCCCATTTAGGGGGCAAAAATTTGCCTCTAAATGGGATGTGGGGTGAAGGGGGTCCCTGTGGGGGTGGGTCCCCATCGGGGAAATACTTATCTCTAATATGGACGCGTAGTTGCTATCATTGAACGTGATGATGTGGCATATGACGACATGGTAATAGGTACACTATCATTACTCTCAGGAGAAGATAGAGCGTAATTTGGTTCTAGTACCACGCATTCTCTTTTATCTTACGAAATTGTTGTTCATGTGAATAGACCTGCTGAACTGTTAGATTCACATTTGTCTGTTGGTAGTCCTATGAGTGATGGTATGTCATGCTTTAAAACCTAGTTTGATTAACTTTGGTAGAAGGAAAGATTGATCCCGGTTATTAAGCTATGATTATTTTTATCTTACAACTATGTTAGGATGTGTAGAAATGACAAGATAATACCCTTGGTATTTTGAAGCTTGAGGTATAAGCAAATTTGGAGGACAAAATTTTTGTAGGAAGGAGAATTGTAATATCCGGTGTTATTTCTAAAGCTTGATTATTTCTCCATGGAGAAATTGCCCCAGTGGTTTGAGGTTTGATGCATGTTAATAAAATTTCGAGAATGAAATTCTTATAAGGTGGTAGAATTAACAGGTATTTTTCAACACAGAATTAAAACAAGAAAGAGATAAATTCATTCCATATTAGTTTAGTCAACCCAAAAGTTTCTGAATGGAATAATAGAAAAAGGGAGACTAATGAAATCTTAATTATAATCGGAGTTTCCATTCTAGATTGATTCCTTAATGAGCTAAGGTTTTGAATATTCTTATTAAATATATATGCACTGTGTACATAAGAATATGCAGCCACCGAATAATATTAATTTCCTATCCCTTCCATTAGACAACCAAATATTTTTAAGTAGAGCAAAAAGGAGTAAACCACAGTTTTGAAGAGGTAAGTTGCTTCTAGTTTCTCTTGTATATCTCTTTTATGATTGAATTTCTAAGATATGTTAGGCAATTATTCATGTTATGCTTAGTTGTTGGAAGTAAAGACCCGCAAGAATCATTAATAGAATATCCAATTAATAACCTGATAGGGGTGGTTAGTGGAAATTTTATGTATTTTCGAATCAGACTAGAGACTTGCTGGAACCCCTATATTCTGGCAAACAGTGAGATCTCATAAATTAATTTGAGTGGGTTCTTCTTTCTGGAAAATTATGCAAATTTATATGTAGGTAGGTTTATATGTCTATTGTCATTTTGAAAACTTTTGTGATTTTTAAATGGATCTATAAAAAGTCGGTATTTGATTTATGATAGACAGATTTGGGAAAATCGAAAAGAACGATATTTTGAATATGCTAACAATCTTGTAATGATTTGAAACATTTACTGTAGATTATTCATATGTCTATGTAGCTGTGTTAAATTTTATAGAACATGGAAATGTATAGTATTAATTAAAAATCTTGGAATAGAGAATGATCAATTCTGAAAATCTAGACCAAAGGAATAATGGAAGTCTTTTAATGCAATTAGATTGTTTTGGAGATTACATTATGATCTAATTTTAATAGTATATGATATAGGGTGTTTGACTTTTTGATTTTAGAAGTAAGTTATTTTTTATGGATTAAAGGTAAGTAAATTCCATACACACGCATACATATTATGTATGTTCTGAAAGGTTTTATTTCATAAAACTATTTGTTCATGAATTTTGAGCTACTATATGCTTATCCACTGCTGTCTTTAAAAACATAATAATATACTTTGTTTACTCGTATTAAGAGCTTGTTTAGTTGGACTTTTAAAAAACTTCTATTTGTTAAAATTCTATTGTAATAGATCTAGTAGAAATAGAGCTTTTAAAAATATATAAAATATTATAGTTGTATGATTTGTAGGCTTTTTATTTATTTTTATTTATTTATTATTTTAAGTTCAATAGAACTCATCTAGATTAATATTCTTGAGACCCATCATTAAATATTAATTTAGAGGGGTTATTAATTTAAAGGGTTTTACATTATAAAATGTTATTTTATTCTAGAAAATGTATGGAAGTCAGTTTTCTTATTTAGAGAAGGTTCCTTTTTCAGGATTCTTTATTTAGTCAGTTTTCTTCTTCAGAGAAAGTTCCTTTTTTTTTTTTTCTTTTCAGGATTCCTTATTTAAGAAAGATTTATTAAAAAAAAATTCAATTCCTTTTACGAAAGTAATTATTTAGAAACCAATGATACTCACCCTATAAATAGTGAGGCTTATTTTGTGATTGTATATAACAAGAGAGATCCCAAAATATACCTAAAAATTCTATTCCTAATAGCTCTTAAAAATTCTCTATTTTCTATCTTCTTTGTTATAAGAAGTGGATAATTCAAAACATGAAGAATTAAGTTAAAAATATCAAACATGTTGGCATTATGCAAACTAACATCTTGAAGTACTTTTCTAGTTCTCGATTATTATGTAATATATTTTGTATTTTTATGTAATTATTAATTTATACGATAGTTAGGACTGAATTTTACACTGGGTTTCAAAAAAAAATTATTAATTATTACGATTGAGAGGTTTATTAATTTTTTACATTGGCCCGAGTCAAAACCGAGATTTTTTTTATTAATTTAGAGAAGATATTAATTTATAGAAGATTAATTTACGGGAGTTCTACTGTATTTGGAGAAGCTCCTCCCTATCAGCTTTTGCCAATTAGAGGTTTAAATTCTACTAGCATTTATTGAATTGAAAATAAACAATCTCAAAAGCTTAACCAAACAACTCTAAAAAGCTTAAATAGAGTTGTATAGAGCTTTTGAAGAAGTAGAAAATTCAACCAAACAACACTAAATGATTTACGACTACAAATTTATGTTACTTTGTCTCATTGATGATACTAGACTTGACGTTACTTTCACGTCTTTTATGAAAAAAAATGTTGGAACACATGATTTTCATATGATAAAGTTGCATTGATAATTAAAATGTTTTGGCTCTTCTATTTGTAGTTTATTGAATCATTGTTGCGCTGCGCTAATGATATCAATGGCAGAGTCATCGGGAATACAAGTGCCATAATACAATATTATCAATAGCCGAGTTACCAAGAATACATGTGTCATAATGAAATTTTATCAATGGCTGGATCATCAGTAATACATATGTCATAATGAAATGTTATTAGTGGCAATATCACCGGGAATACATGTGATACCACGTGACAAGAGCTAATACCCTATTACTCTTATTGTTATTGAAAGGATTTTACCAATCATTAGAGCATCTTCAAAAAACTCTTCTATTTTCACTCTTCAAATGTCTATTTGCTTACCTATGTGACTATTTGAAGAGTGAAAAAAGAGGAACCCTTCTAAAAGACTCTTCAATTAGAAATAGGTTTATATTATTTTAATGCAATCACTCAAATTCTACCTTTCAATAAATTTAATTACCCTCCATTTTTTTCAAGTTAAAAATAATAATATGTTCTTATTAAATATTCAATATTAGTCTCATTTTAAAGATATAGATGATACCTTTCTAATGGTATAAGATTTTATGAAGATAAAATTTATAAATTAAAACATATTACATATTAATTGAATTTAATTAAAAAGATAAAAAGATAAAAAGATAAAGATGTCAAATATTAATGATGATGTGATAAAAAATAATATAATAATAATTGAAAAGGGAGAAATTGTTCTTCAATATTGAAGAGTGAGAAGAAAAATCGTATTTGAAAAATCTCATTTGAAAAGTCTGTTAGAGCCAAATATGCTGATTTATTTGGTAGAAGAAAGTGAAAGGTAAATCTGATTTATTTGTCATTGAATCATGTTTAATGGAATATGAGTCTTCATATAAACGATGTCGACCAGGGATCAGCGGATGCTACTTTTAGGATTCCGCTGACACCTTATGAGAAATCAAAGTCTTTGGGTTCCGGGGGGAGTATGGTCGCAAGGCTAAAACTTAAAGGAATTGACGGAAGGGCACCATTAAGAGTGGAGCCTTACAATCTCTCCATTTGGCTATTCTATGGCTAATTTATTTGTCATTGAATCATGTTTAATGGAAGATGAGTCTTCATATAAACGATGCCAACCAGGGATCAGCGGATATTACTTTTAAGACTTCGCTGGCACCTTATGAGAAATCAAAGTCTTCGGGTTCCCGGAGGGGGGGGGAGGGGGGGCGCGGGTATGGTCTCAAGGCTGAAACTTAAAGGAATTGACGGAAGGGCACCACTAGGAGTGGAGCCTTACAATCTCTCCATTTGACTATTCTATGGCAAAACATCATCCTTACCATACAATATTCACTCAAATAAACTTATAGTTGATTGCATTCTCTCAAACCTCACATTACAAAGAGATCCTTATACTAAAATGTCTTCATATCTTCATGAGTCTTCAAGAATCCCTTCCTAATCTAGAGTAAGAAGAACATTAAATGATATTCAATGAAGTTCTTATTTACCTAGTCATGAAACAATAAAGACCTATGCTCAAATGATGCTAAATGATGCAATATGGAGATAGGTTTTGAGTTTGGAGAGTTAAAGAAGCAAGTTTGTGCTTTCTCTCAATAGGGGAGCTCTTTCTCTTACTAAAATCTGATTTTTTGAGCTCTTGGTCAGCTAAAGGAAGAGGATGGAACTTAAAGGAATTGACGGAAGGGCACCATTAGGAGTGGAGCCTTACAATCTCTCCATTTGACTATTCTATGGCAAAACATCGTCCTCACCATACAATATTCACTCAAATAAACTTATAATTGATTGCATTCTCTCAAACCTCACATTACAAAGAGATCCCTATACTAAAATGTCTTCATGTCTTCATGAGTTTTTAAGAATCCCTTCCTAATTTAGAGTAAGAAGAACATTAAATGATATTCAATAAAGTTCTTATTTACCTAGTCATGAAACAATAAAGACCTATGCTCAAATGATGTTGAATGATGCAATATGGAGATAGGTTTTGAGTTTGGAGAGTTAAAGAAGCAAGTTTGTGCTTTCTCTCAATAGGGGAGCTCTTTCTCTTACTAAAATCTGATTTTTTGAGCTCTTGGTCAGCTAAAGGAAGAGGATGGAGCTTATAAATTAGCCCTAGTTGAAACGACAATTTTCATCCTGGGGCTTTCCGAATATATGTAGACCAAAATGTGGTTTAATCTGAGGAGAAAGATATAACCCTTCGAAGTTGGATGTTCTGCATAAGCTTTTTACATTTTCAGCCCCTTTTACTAAAGGCAACCTCTCTTGACCCTTTTACCAGAGGCCACCTCTCTTGTGGGGCCCACTCTCTGTTACTTTCCCTCACTTTCTCCTTTGAATATTCCCTCTCTCTCACGGGGAGGTTGGATTGTCATATTCCATATCACTAGCGAGTGAGGTCCACGACTTGTATATAAGCTTTTGTCTCTCCTAATTAAGTAGACGTGTTTTGGGCTATGGGTAAAGGATGTTTGTGTGCAGCTCATGATCTAAAACAAATCGATAAGAATGAAGGACGAGTGTTTGAAACCCAAAATGGACAATATCAACTTAGTAAGCCAACTTTTGTTAGTGAACGAACACATATTTCCAATGATATTGTCCTCATGTTCCATTCCCTGATACCGTGCCCCGAAATAAACATGACATGTCCCATACCACTGTCACCGAGTTCCAAAACAAGTGAGTCCCATCAACACCCCTTCTATAGCAATCTTGCATGTAAGGAATGTGTTTTTGAAAAAGGAATGTGTTTTGCATGAAAAAAAAAATAAGTTTTTGCACCCTTTCAATGCCAATTATTGTCGAAGACTTTGACATGAGGGTTTTTTTTTTTAATTTATTTTATTTATTTTTTATATTTTTTTAGAGTGGTGCTATTTGCACCTCCTACTGACCTATTTATGTTCTACTTTTTAAAATTTTGATTTAATTATATCAAATTAAATAGTTTTACTAATTTTTTTGATTAATTTCCAAAACTATCCTTTTAATTATTTTTCAAACTTAATACATCTCATCTCTTTTTCAAAAAAATAAAAATAAAAATACACAACATCTCTGATCTCTCTATACAGCTTCCCACCACCATTGCATGACTTGTTTTTCTTCTTATTTCATAGTGAAACCATTCTTCTTAGATGCGAATTTTTTTTTTTGTTACCATAGTCGATTGAATTGTTGGTGATAGATTAGAAGTGTAGTATTGTTTCGTCAAATATTTGGTTTTCTTAATGTGATTTCATTGTTTTGGTTGTTGATGGTGGTGGTGTTTTCGAATGGTTGTTCCAGATGCTTGATCTCATTCTCAAACATTTTTTCAAGATGCTTGATATTATTCTCAGTCAATTCTTTCGGACATTTGATACCATTCTCAGACAATTCCATAATATTTTGTATGTTTATACAATACAAATTTTAGGATTTAAGAGTTAACCAAAAAAAAAAAAAAGATTTTAGAAAAACAAATTACCAATGAATGTGAGGTTAGGAAAAAAATAGAATACTAAATAATTTAAAAAGTGGAAGATAAATAGATTAGTAGAAGAGTGCCAACAGCACTATTTTTTATATGAGAAGTTTTTATTGATGGGTATTTTGGTAAGATTAGGCTTTTATCGGTCACAAAAGATCGTTTTAATATTATTACTATTTATGATTTTTTATTAACCGAAATGGCTATATATAAATTTTCCCCTAAAGTGGGGCAATATTTCATAATTGTTTCTATTCAATGCCTATTTACAATGTTTTTCCATAGTTAAATGCTGACACCAGATGTAATTTCACAACTTCCATTGTTAAGAAATTGCTATCCTAAAATGATACCATACACTTTCTTAGATCTTGAAGATTTCAAAATTCATTTTTTTTTTTTTTTTTTTTTTTTTTTTGGTTGTTAATTTTTGAAGCATTACAAGAAATTCTACTAGGATAAGTTCTCTTATAACGAGAGGAATCTACTCCCACAACATCAGGGGAAAGGTGATATGCTAATGTACTGCTCTTTATGCAAAGAAAATTACCCCAATATTTTTATTTTTTTGCCTATTTCCTTCTAAACAACTGAACCCTTAAATTTGCTCTCTAACGTAGAATGATGAATAGAATACAAACCACTACATGCAACACAGTTGGGCAACATAATCGAACATATAATATCATTAGAATCCCATTTGCAACACATTAGCAATGATGTCCAATCTAATATACAACACTTCGAAAAGGATTTGTATCGTTTTTTGCACAAACTGATAACATCTAGTTTATCCTTATTGAAATTTGGTTAACACAATAGATATAAGTGAATAAAGTGTGATCTATGTTTACCAATCTATTCCCAGTTCTCAGAAGCTGATAATATCTAGTTTATCCTTATTGAAATTTGGTTAACGCAATAGATATAAGCGAATAAAGTACGATCTATGTTTACCAATCTATTCCCAGTTCTCGTGAATGATAGAGTTTTTCTACGTACAAAATGACCGGAGCAGAGGTAGTAATGTAGCTCTGCATTTGGATCCTTGCCGATGTCTCTGAAAGAAACCAACACAACCGTAAACAATAACACATGCACAAATACAAGCCCTTTCATTTCCTTTTTTTTCCATTTTCTTTCTCTGAGGGAGTATCAAGTAAAAAGAGTAAACTTGGTTAGCTTTGAATTAATCTGCGGGTCACTCAAAGCCAGACTAATTTTTCACTCACACCATCATGATCAAAAACACCCCAATCCAACCTTCAATATGACAAGTTTAGCACAAAACTGGCTCAACACCAAAGATAATATCAACAGTTTAAGACGTTACACTTAAAAGGACCTACTCTTTGTAAAGCTCAAACCAACCCAATCAAATTCAAATAGTTAGGCATTCTCCTATAGGTTTTTCATTATCGCTGTTTTTCTTATTCAGGACCCTAAAAATAGAAAATTTCAACCGGATAGTGGATATGACTCGAGATTCAGCTTCTGATTGAATTGAATTTAATATACAATGAGGACAAAGTAGAAGTTCTTTTTTTTATATGTAATTTGAATAACAACTCTTCAATCTTCATTTAAGGAATTATTTATAAGATTAATATATTTAACAGTAATAATAACTCAAATGAAATTAAAGTAACAAATTACCCATATACAAAGAAATTAAAATAAATGGGGGAACAAAAGAAAAAAAAAAGTTGAGATTTCTCTAAGATTTTATTCCTTAAAATTCTAATTTTAAAATGGTTTTGTGGGATGCATATTCTAGATACAGGACATGGGAGATTTAACACCTTTGAAAGTCTCTAACTCTCACTTGATTTTCTTTTTTAAAAAGGAAAATAAAAGTTTTTTTTTTAAAAAGGTTGATAAAAATCTTTGAAAATGAAAGATATAATTATCCAACAGTAAAACGACAAAAAATTATAAAACAGAAAGAAAGAAAGATAAAGAGTAAAATGCCACTATATTAGATAATGATAGCAGAAACAAGTGGATACATAGAGAAGCACTCACCATCTTCATTCAGTTTACTTAACAATTGTGCCCATGTTGGAAGGGCATACATCCCTGCCGCAACGGCTTTTCTAATAGCCCACCCATGATGGGGAGCAAATACTTGCGCATAAGCTTTGGAGGCTGGATCCTTTAAGGAATTACCCCTGCCATTAAGAAAGAAAAAGTAAATCAGTCTACATTATTTTAACCACGTAGTACCAACTACTAATTTGGCAACAAGCGAAAATTCGTAACAAGTACTTGCTTAATTTGTAGCTTTAAACGGGATATGAAGTAATTACACTCTGGTAGTTTGATGATATTATTTGGTCATCATATAGATCATAGATCAACATAATAAACAAAAGGTTATGGAATCTTGCAGACTGGGATTAGTAGGTGAATCAGCTATTCAGATCCTCTATCCCTCACAGAATACATCAAATACAATTATAAAAGACAGATGAGATTCCTTAAGTATAAAACATAAGGTTCCTTCATTTTCTACAACTACAGGAGATGCAATTATAATCTACTTCTAGTTTCTCATGTGGCACAAATAAGTTCAGATCAAAAGTGAAGTGGTTGTTCATCACCATTTTCAAAACTTATTAAAATCAACTCAACTCTTAAATCGCTTCTTGTGTCCATTGAACCTCAGTCATCGAACAAGATCTAATATTATGCTATGCTCTAAACTCAACCTCTAAAAACCATTTCCCCAGTCAATATCAATGAGCAACATGAAGACTGCAAGTAACAAAGAGCAGCCACCCTGCCCAGATCTGGCCAATATCAAATAGTACAAGCCGGGTAACTGGACCCATTGTGACTTCAAATAGAACAAAACATAAATCAAAGACGAGCTATTTGCTTCCAGAACCTACCAACCATTGTACAATCAGATTAATTTTGACCAGTTAATGATGCACAAAATTTTAATTACAGAAATGAGCTATTTATTCGGAACACATATATTCCATAATTTATCATAACTAATACGTTTTTGGATACCAATCCCCAACTTCAAATGTACCTTCCCTCTTAACCAAAGTCGCATTGAAAAATGACAGAATAAATAATATTTGGAGGGACACCACCAATGGGCAAAGAGATACACTTCAGTACCCCAAAAACAGAGCTACTATTGAAGGAAGGATTTTCATCCTTGTCAATTTGTCATACCTCAACACTATAAAAATAGAGGACTTATCTCGAACTTCTAGCTCCTTGAAAACCAACAGCCCATTATATACAAGTAACACATTCTTGATCCTATAAAGCAACTCAGACACAACATTTACAAATTCCCTTTCTTATAACTAGAACGCCTCTACCCCAGATCTGGAAACCTGCATAATATCATATATCTATGATCCATCATAACCTTCTATTAAAGCTCTTTAAATTTATAGCACTTATTGGTGCTTGTTTTCAGTAAGAGGCACCTAGTTAATAACTTGAGTTTAAATATCACGTAAAACGTGTTTGTGACAAAAAATACCGTTAGACACAAAAGAACGGGAAACAAGCAATTGGAGAGAGAAAACAATAACAAAAAACAAGAAGAGGAGAGAGAAATCAGATCTTAAAACAGAAACAAAAATAAAATAGATTTGGAAATCAAAACAAAAAGAAGAGAGATTACACTGATATGAAAACAAAAAAGAAAAAGCAAGGGAAACATAACTAAAAGGAGGGGAAAAAAATCAGTATGGGCCAAAGGACGAGACTTAAGTCTTGGCCTTGCCAATACGTCTTGGCAAGGCCAAGACTTAATATTTAATGAGTTTGTTATGTTTTTTATTGTTGTTGCTATTTTTGATATGTTATATATAAATATATTTATATATATATATATATGTTTAATTTTTAACCCCCAAAATGGCTACCAAAACACATAGAAACTACATTTAAAGTTTTCAATAATGAGTGTGTTTCCCCAAGCTCTCGAACTGAAAGCTTCTCCAATTCATCAACAATAAGATTTTTCAACTACCCAAGAAGCGGATGAAGTGTTTTGTTGAAATTTAAAGAAAACTGAGTTTTGTAGAGAGGGGAACATGAGAAAAGGTGAACAATAATGGTGAGAGAAAGAGAAATAAGCAAGAAGATGGGAAGGTGAACTAGAGGGGCATTTTTATCAATTCACTTAATTTGTGCTAAAAAACTCAAGTTATTAAGTTAGTGACAAGGACAAAAAACAAGGTCCAACTTGTACTAGTTAGGCCCATTTTCTCTTTCTAGTTTCTATAAACATACTAAATTACAATAGAAAAAGCACTATTAAAAAAGACATACAAGAGAGGCCTACTTGGACTAACATAATTTTCAACAACATCTCCTCACCAAAATTTTAACAATGTTTTATAATAATTATTACTTATGTGTCAAGCACTTGCAAGCTTCATAAAATTAGTTTTCCCATCTAAGAATTTATAATCCAATTACCCCTTGAAAAGTTTAAGCAAGTACTACAGAGAGTTTGGTAAAAGTGGCTATCAAATAGTCCCAGAACCTTTTTTGATACCCAAAAATCAATAATCTCAAAACCTAATATCTCTAAATTGATCTCTCCCTTTTTCAAAATGAATCATCTCTTCCATTATACTGTCTTAGACTCTTAGTAACAACATGTTTGATCTTTTAAGTCTATGATCAATTTGTTTCTTTTGACTGTCTTCTTTTTTTTTCTTTTCTCAAATATTGGATGCAATCCTGAATTGGATATTAGCGTCATTCGATACAGTTGATCTAAAATCAAATAAATATATTTAGTGGAACCTGTAATTTTGTCAATCCAAGCCCCACTCATGTTTCAGTTAATTTAGCCAAGAAGTGAAATTTGTGAATTTGAAAGACTTAATGTTAATCAATTCGACACACTTATTTCAAATTTCTGGAAAATCATATGACAAGAAAAAGATGATGAACCGAAGAAAAAAACTAACCCTGGTTTTGACAGCTAGCAACGAGCAAAAAACTATCACAGTCCATTAAATAACAACTATATAGCTTAGAGGACAATTGGATAACAAGTAAAGTCAATTAGTCAATTACTGCATCTGCCTCTGCCTCTGAAAATCACCCGAGGCCACTCAATTTAAAAACTAAAATCACCTGATGAATGAAATTATAAAGTGATGAAATTGAAGTCCGCTAAATTAACAAAGAGGAATCAAGAAAAGGATTTAGATTTTGATATACATACTCTGCAGCTAGGATTTGTTCAAAGAGAACCTTAACCATTTCCAGTCCACGCTTCACTCTCAGAAGGTTTCTAGTGTGACTACCAGGTTTCTTCACACGGTTCTCTTCAATATCCCGATCAAGCATAATTGGTAAAGTCCCAATCGATTTCGATGCCTCTGCAATATCATGAACCTGTTATCATCGATCGATTGGTCAATCAAAACACTAAAAACAGGAAGAAAAAAACAAACAAACAAACAAAATTGCATCAAATCATGATTTTCTTTAATGACACAAACGCATTCACGTCACAAGAAATGACTAGCAATAATAGCAATTATTCACTGGAACACGAGAATAAAATTAAACAAAACTTGACATAAACTTTTTACAACTGTCAATCTGGCTCCAGAAAAACGAAAATCAATAACAAAAGTAAAAAATAATAATAAAAGAAGAAGAAATTGAAGTCCTAGGGTTAGATTTACCTTGGCAACATAATCCAGCTCGGCGAACTTGAAAGCGATACCAAGGCAACCAAACAGAGGCGAGACGAGAGAGCAAGCACGAGAGAAAGGCGCCACCTCCACGTTGGCACCCGGCGTCTGCGAATTCACAGTTGCCTCGAGTTCCTTGAACGCATCTGCGATTTTTCTAAGTGGTTTCTCGTTATTTTCTAACTCCGCCATTGAATGCGATACCTCTCTCTCACTCTCTCTCTCTCTACACGTCCACTGTCTTATTTTGTTTCTGTTAAAAAAAAAAAAAAAAAAAGTTGTTTTGATTTTGTTAGTTTTGAATGTCCTTTGATATAGATCGATGCATCCACGCAACAAAAATGCTTTACTTTAAAATAAGCATTACTTTTCACTTTATTTTCGTTTTCGCATCTAAAGTTTAAATAGACTGACATTTTGGCCCCACGAGAAATTGATGTTACAGTGGCTTCCAAGTTCCGCCATATACTTTTGAGGGACACTTGTCACCAGTAAGTGAGACATTGAGACAATGGTAACTTGCAAAGTGAGGCGGTAATAGTTTGTGGTAGAGCTTGAAGCAACGATGCATTTATGGGGAAATTATAATTAACACCCCTATGTTGACTTATCGATAAATAAGTCATTTTCATTGTAATTGGTGATTACTCTTGAAATCAATACAGACCTTCATCGGTTAATAATCTCTCTCTCTCTTATCCCTCTTACTTTATTTGTTAATTATTACCGATATCTCTCTCATCTCTTTTATTTATTTATGATTTCATTTGATTTATATCACGTTATCAGCATAATTATGTGACTTACTTACGGTTTGATATTCGTATATGTAAGTAAAAGAGATCTCCAGGAGAGTGACTTACTTACATTTCATTATTCGTATTTATATATTTATACGCAATATATGTGACTGGTTTATGCTGTGTCACTAGAACATATATATTTGAATTTATTTACTATGCTTTTAAATATTCGAATTTATTTATACACAATATATAAGACTAGCTACGGCTATATCGACAGAGACTGGCTACGGTTGTGTTGACAGAACATATGTATAGTTCTGGATTTATTTATTATACTCTTTAAATATTCGTATTTATTTATACGTAATATATAAGATTGGCTACGAACATATATATATATAGGTCTAGATTTATTTACTTTGTTCTTTAAATATTCGTATTTATTTATTTATATATAATATATAAGACTGGTTACGATTGTGTCGACAGAGACTAGCTAGCTGCGACTGTGTCGATAAAATCTATATATAGTTCTGGATTTATTTATTATACTCTTTAAATATTAGTAATTATTTATATGCAATATATGAGATCGACTTGACCGATTAACTAGAACTTGAAGTTTCAGGATTTATTATTGTGATATTCAAGTTGACGCGGTTTTACAAACCGATCAGAACCTAGAGTTCTGGATTCAGTGTTATATACATGAATGCCATACTTTATTATTTGGAACCTGGAGTTTAAAATCCATTCAGAATCTGAAGTTTTCTGAATTTTATATATGAACTTGCAATTCATGGTTGAACCGGAAGTTTGAAAAATCAATATGATTTATGATTTTATTTTATCTCATATTTATGAAGTGATATATTTTTTATGTCATTTATTTGAGAAAAAATATATACACATCCCAATAGAATGTTATAAGTATCATAAAAGGGATTTAAGATCCTAATACCACGTAAATGAAATTTGAAATGATATTTTATCCATTTCATACAAAATTGATGCTCTTGAAGAAGCAATATTGAGAAAGAAAATGATGGAGCGAGAAATAGAGAGATAGAGTTTAAACATGGCCTCATACGAAGAAAAATATATGTCTTGCCGATAGTACAACGACTCAGACAATTCCGCGGAGTAAGAAATATTTTATGAATTTGGTTTTGCTCGACAAATGTTAATACTGTGTTAGGTCTAGCGGATCTGACAGAAGGTTCTGGAAAAGCCAAGATATTGTTATCAAATAATACTAAATTATGTATCAATGATGCATTATATTCAAGTAAATCCAGAAGAAATCTGTTTAGTTTTAAAGATATATAGGGTAATGGATATCATATTGAAACTATAAACAATAAAAATGTTGGATATCTATGCATTACTTTTCATGATTCAGGCTAGAAACTCATTATAGAAAAGTTGTGTGTTTTATCATATGAATTATATTACTGATAAGAAAATGATGTAAAAGTTTATACAGTTATGAACTAGAAGTTCTCAAATCCAAAAACACTTATGGTTTGACATGACAGTTTTGGCCATTTTTTGCAAAAAGTGTGATACTAATGACCATTCCATCTAATGAGTGGCATTTTGGTAAATAAGGAGATGACATTAATTTCTTTTAGATGCTTTTTAGAAATCAATTTTTTTCAATGAGTGACATTTTAGTAAATAAGGGGATGACATTAATTTATATTAGATGTTTTTTGAAAATCAATTTTTTCTTTTGTTTTTTTAAAAGAATAATTTTCTAATGAGGACTTTTACAATGCACACTTTAAGCATATTTTGATGAAATTGTATGGAATATATTGAATCTTGATTTGATTTTTGTATGAATGGTTAAAACATTGAAATACATTTATGGAAAAAAAAATTTTAAAAATTTTAAAAAATTCGAGTGCAAGAACTAATTTTTTTTCGATTTTTTTTGAAGATAAAACATTTAAAAATAGGGAAATATAAGAAAAAATAGTTCTCAAATCCAAAAAAAATTTCCAAAATTTTCAAAAACAGATAAAGCACCTAAACTATAAGACAAGTAAGCCTCCCCAGACCATACAAGTGCACGGCGAGCCCATGCAAAATGTTTGATTAAGATATGCCAGATTCTGCTAAATATACAAATGGAACCATTCATACATGCCCTCCAATTATATCTTCCATATCGTCCACACTAACAATCCACCCTTCTCCTCCAAAGCAGGATTTTAGTAAATTTTTACAAAATGTGTATTTTAATTTTCTTAGGACGCATACAAAAAAAATGTGTATTTAGCAGATATTCCAGATTCTGCTAAATATACAAATGGAACCTAACCATACATGCCCTCCAATTATATCTTCCATATCGTCCACACTAACAATCCACCCTTCTCCTCCAAAAAAGGATTTTAGTAATTTTTTACCAAATGTGTATTTTAATTTTCTTAGGACTCATACAAAAAATCTCATAAAAAAAACATTTCATTACATGCAATTTCATCAAAATGTGCTTAAAGTGTGCATTGTAAAAGTTCTCATTGGAAAATTACTATATATATATATATATATGGGAGATATGCTATACATATATACACACACATTATATAATTAATTATTCGTTTCAAAAAACAAAAGAAAAAATTAATTTCCAAAAAACATCTAAAATAAATTAATGGCATCCCCTTGTTTACTAAAATGTCACTCGTTGGTTGGAATTGGATGGAATGACCATTATTGTCATAATTTTCGCCAAAAATGGCCATTTTGGAACAATTCTTAATCTATTGGCCATTTTGATAGTCTGTCATCAAATTGATGGTCATCGAGATAATTATCCCAAAAATTATAATAACACTAATTTACCCTTAACTCGTTAACTAACGGTTTACTAAAAAAAAAAAAAAAAGAGTCAAATAACATATTGCCACATTAGTCATAACAATTTATTAATTAAATATAATATTAATAATAAAAAATATGCTTCATCCTCTCCTTCAATTTTGAGAAACCAAATAGCAAAAAATACAAAGCAAATTGCAACCAAAATAATTCTACTTCTTTCTTCTCCACCCTTCATCTTATTTACCATCATAATCTCATCCAAAAAAAAATAATAATAAAAATAAAAATAAAAATAAAAACCAAGAAAAATTATTATAAAAATTTTGGAGAAAAAATATATATAATAGAGATTCTCCATAGGGGAGATGTGGTTCCAGATCTCCTCCATTTTTGTAAGAGATCTAGAACAAAAATCTTTATTAATGGAGAATCATGATCTCCATTTTTTGAAAAGATCTAGAACTAAAATCTCCATTAAATAGAGATCAGGTTCTCCTCCATTTGATTTCGATGGAGAACTGGAGAGATCATTTTATTTCTAATTATTATTATTTATTTATTCTTATTTTGTAATATTTTTTTAATTTCTTTTAATTATTTTTTTTATATCTCTTTTTTCAAAATTTTCTGATTTCTTTTTGATAGTTATTTGATTTCTTTTATTTACATTTTTTTTCTAATTTTTAATTCATTAATTTATTTAATATAATGTTTCGAAATACTAGAACAAGGGCAAAACGGATATTGTCCCTTTTCCATGATTGACTAATGGTGGCCAACCGTTAGTCAATGGATCATAGGAAGTTTAGTGTCATTATGATTTTTTTTTTACCGATTTTAGTGTAATCATATAACCAGGGTAAGTGTATGTATTTTACCCATAAAAAATTGGTATACAAATAATTTCTTTAAGTGGCAATATCTACATCCAATCTCATCATCATATCAAAAATTCAAGATCTGGTGACTGTTTTTAGAAGAACAGTATCATCATAATCACCATTACCATCATTCCCAAGGACGAAGCTAGAACTATGTTCCAGGGGAGGCATCGAGAAATAATGAGTTAAATCGATACATATCTTAGAAGTTGTGTTAAACAAAACATTAATTAAAAATATTGTTGTTTATATTTTTAAACATTAATTTTTTATTAGTATTTAAAATGAATAATGATTTTTTTATTGAGATAAATTATCTTAATTTGTACACTTATGAAAAACATTTAAAATGATAATTTATTTTTGAAATATTACATAAATTCGGTGTTTTTTTGGAGGGAAGAACTCGAACTCATGAACTCATAGCGTAGATGTGATGAGTATACCACCAAACCAACATCATCTTGTCCATTTAAAATGATCATTGAATACGATAAAAACATAATAAAAATAAGAAAAATGCTAGATATTTCAACTCATATTTCAACTTGTAAGTTGTAACTTAGACAATTTAATTCATATAAATATAACAAGTGAAATAAATCACAATTAATATGTATATATCCATTTGTCAATTGACACAACTAGTTGGGGGTATTCTAGCATTACTTTAAAAATAATATAGACTGAAATTTATAGCTATTAATTCAAGATTCGATAATAATGGTTACGAGTTATAAAACAAATTGAAATTTAAACTGTACTCCTAATATTGTTTTAATATCCAAAACTATTCTAATAGTATATTTAGAATCAAATATATTATTTACATGATTAAGAGAAAATTATTAATAGTTTAATATATAAAAGAATTAGAAAATTAAAATATGAAATAAGGGTAAAAATATAAAAATTGTAAAGCTTAGGGGAAATCTGGGATCTTCCAACGTCAAAATCTATCGAAGAAAAAATATTCAAGATTTTTTCTAGAGTCCAAATCTCCGATTTTGTCTTCTTCAATCATGATGAACATTTGTTTCTCTCGAAATTATCATCTACAACACCATCTTCTAAGATAAAAAAACAAAAAAAAGACATCATCTTCTTCGTTCAAAAACAAAATCTAAAAATCTCCATTGAAAATCTCCACCTACTCAATTAAAACAACAAAAAAAAAAAATATATATATAAAATCTCCATTATTTACTTATTTTTAATGAAAAATATATTAAAAGAAAGAAACAAATAAACTAATCTAAAAGGTCTTCCAACATGAGCTTTTCCACATATTGTGGTTAGTGGGTAGCTTTCAAATTAAAAATTATACTTTGAAAGCGAATGAGCAACAGCATTTGCTATATGAGGCACACACAAAACAGCTCCAAATGCACCACGATGGGGACGTTCGTAGAATTGAGCAAAAAGGTGTAATATTTTATTTATTTAATTTTATTGCAGAGGCGGTTGGTTATTAGGTTGAGTTGCTGTTATATTGCATGGATTCACATTGATACCGACAATTTGAGATATTTTCATTAACTTATATACTATACAAGATATTCACAGGAACACATGTTACTGCCCATGCAAACCCATATTCTAAGCTACTGGTCAATGTGCTCACTTGGGCCGTTATTTTTGCGTGCAGTACAAGTCTGAAGAGCCACACAATTTAGCCCATCATACTACATGAAATAGGTCCTGCTTTGACGAGGTCCAACAATTCTCGTGCCATATCATTTCGTGTTTGTACGAAATCGTGCTTTGCTATGTCGGGTCGTGACTACTCACAACAAAAGAATTATTTTTTTTTATTTTTTTTTTTATAAGTATAGAAATTATTTATATTATAAAAACGTTTTTACTGATCAGGAATCCTAACAAGAGAAAATAAACTTAATTACAACTTAGTGTGAAGCAAGGAAGGAAACCTAAAATGTGAGGAGTTCCATTACTTCCATGGTTACCATCAGCTTGCATTGCTGCTAATGGTTTCATCATGGGTTCGATCGACCAACCATTGTTTGTCAGATTAATTAAAAGTTGTTAATTAAAGTTAAACTTCCTGTATCTCTTCTATTTATGTTTTTTAATTAAGTTATTGAAACCTGAAGATCATTCAGACATTTTCTCCCTGGATAATTATAATAGTGATGACAAATCTTCTTACTTTTTGTGGATTAGACAAGAAATTCTTCACTATTTCTCTATCAAAGGGAAATTTTCATTCTAGAGAGAATATAAAAACCCTACATAATTTACTGCCGATGTTCAAGAGGTTAAAGCTACATCTAAATACAACAAATGAATCCACACCCTCAAGCAAATAGAATAAAAAGAAAATTACACGAATAAGTATAACATAATCATTAATGTTATGATGTACAATAATGATTGTGTAAAACCAACCCTTTTGTACATAACACTGCACACCACAATATTTCTATCTAAAAATATATATGACACCCAAATTGGCAAGACGAAAATAAATATAGCCAAACGAAAATTGGGACGAGGAGAGAGGATGCCATCCATCAAAACTAAACCTTTACTTTACTTAACCTAAGTTATGTTTCTATTTTGAGGAGAGAATTTAGGGATGTACTATTGAATCGCTGAGCAAGGCCTCGGATCACAAGGACTATAACATCACGCTGATGCCGGGAGTGGACCATCAAGTCTACTTCATTCTCACTGTCCACTACAATCCTGAATCGACGTTGGTCATTTCGAAATAGCTCCACCTGTTAAATCACAATCATGGCCATGGAACTTCATGAGTTTACGAACACTAATATAAAATTTTAAAAGAGTGTTCAAAGATGTCAATATTCCCTCTGCGTATTATGCTTATCTCAATTGTTGTTTTTCATATTATCTACGGTCAAATCATTCTAGACACACTGAACCACAGCTGGTGCTGCAACTGAAGAGATGCTTTTTAGCTTGATTCCCATTTTGGTTAGACTTGTATATAATTCTTTTAACAAATCAAATTAGGGAATATCATTCCTTCAAAGAAACAAGACTTGGCCTATATCTGATCTCACAAATCATAGCATTATTCACCGAATATGACTAAAGCCTGAAGGTAACACTTAATTATGTTTAGTTTTGATATCTCTTTGTTCCTTTTCTTTTTTCCTTTCACTTTGCATGTGTGTCGGTTGTTGGTAAGGGGCAACAAAATTTTACTAAATAACAACAGAAGATAATTTTTAAATATAACAAAAAATCTACGATGTTTGAAAGGAACCTACATGAAAAGGAGGTGCAAAACTTCCTCGAACTTCTGTAGTTGGAAAAGAAGTCTTGGAACCTGGCTTTATAACCTTTACTCTTTTTCTATTAATTTCCAGAATTCTTCTCTCAAGACTGCCGTCTCCAGGAACCTGCAAAATTAGCTAGTGTTGAGATTAATAAGTGTGAAAACATAACTTTTGTGGTCATTTCAACACTGCGTTTATATTTACAACAAGAGAGAATAAGCAGTACAAACCTTTTTTGGAGACCGGTCCTTTTCACACAATACCTATATCAAATTAACAAAGCAGTGAATCTCTGGACTACAATCATATAAAATAGAGCTATCTTTAAGTAATATATGAATAAATGTCTATGTCCTGTATACCTAATTTAACATTTTAGAGGTTTATGTCTCCTATTCAACATCCTTTGGGTTATGATCAGCCTTACAACCCAAAAGACTAGCCTATTGGGTTGTGGCATTCATTGATGCACATTCTTCTTATATTTTTCAATGTGGGATTCATCCCCATCTTTTTTCTCAAGCTTCACATGTGGGTGTGATATCTAACACTTAAAAATTTTCTTTAAAACAAAAAAATATTTGTTTACACATGATAAATACCAGAGGACCGACAGCATTTCTACTAAGCCTTACAAAATCCTAATTACAGAAACCCCATTGACTGTCCCTGCTACAAGTATGAATTGATGTTTTATATGCAAAGTAGGTTTTTGCATACAATTGTTAAGGGAAGATGGAGATTGTTTCTGCTTTTAAGGTAACTCGGAAAATTAAGCTATAAAAATCAACATATAACTTGGGATATAACCAGACCTCAAATTTCACAGCACCAAGATCAAGCTTCTGCTTTACTTCCTTCAGAACATCAGGCTCTGCAAGTTGAAGAATATCCAAAAATAAACAAAAAGGTGGTCTGACAGAAGATAAGTACAATAACATCTTAGTAATTCATCTTTGTTACAGGATAAACAATTCAACCTGACTCTCGAGTCCAGTCACAAGTTGATTCCACCTCAATCTCATTTCTAAACACATTACCCGTATCAGCTAGTTAACGTCATCAGCTTAGTAATTACTTTACAGATGTGAATTGTTCCTTAATTTCCCATACTTCAGTGACATAGATAAACGTGAGGCACAGCCTTAGCATCATTATAGGATTTTATTTAACTTCGAATGAATATTTAATTCTAATGGTTGACAGAAAAATAGTGTTTACTTTCTTCTACTAAATAAAATCCTATTATTGGATATAACACACACATATATATATAGATAGATACGGTCCCATTCTGGTCCAGTGTGCACATGTAATTAGGGATTTGCTTAAACATTTCTATATATATATATATTAGGGATTTGCTTTACACAGTGCTGATTATCCACCGGATTGAAGTATGAAAATAGTTTAAGATTTATTAGCACGAGATGCACAATGGTAAATTTTTTGACGTTATCCTAAATTTAATGGAACACCAAAACAATTGCTGCCATAAAGTCAAATCTAAGATTCCAAAATACACACTTAACCAAATCCTCACAATTCCTAGACATTTTACTACCTTTACTTTTTTAATGATGCCTTTTCAGTATGATATATTTTACTGGAAGTATAATAACAAAACTTTGTGAAGAAAAATGAAAAAGCACAATTACGACTCATTTAAGAATAATATAGAGATAATTAACATTTGAAGAATAAATGTAGCTAAGTAATATTACTCAAAAGAAACTATCTGTATGCTCATCAAGGAATGTTATAGAGATAAGAATGGATAATAATTCTCCCAAGTAATCAATAATAGATTAGAATGGAAAACATAGAATTGTAAGGAGACAGTATTCCAAATTACCAACTGCTATTGGATCTGTGGATGCTGAAACAGGTTGTCCCTCAACACCATCCTCTCTTATGGGAGTATAAATAGCCACCAGCCGGTATCCCACATCATCAACATAAGCTTCATACATCCTCCCTGTCTCTCCTGCCACATGAAAATTAACCTGTTGGAATCTAATATATAATAAATCTGGCAAGCTTAAAAAATGTGAACCGTTTCAACAGCAACATTACATTAGTAAGAAAACCTTTCACATCATAGAAGAAAAAGGATTTTGCCATTTTGGTATTCATATTTGCTAAAGAAGATATCTCTAATGGGAAGAGAGAGAGAGAGAGAGAGAGAGAGAGAGAGAGAGAGACTATTAAGAAAAACAACTGTCTGCGCATCAACAGCAAATCTTTTAAATTATGGTTGAGGCACCATTACTGTCATGACTCATGACTTAGACCGAAAACAAATGCTCTATTTCCAGAACCAATCCGGTATTTAGAAATTAGTAAGTGCAAATTAACAAAGTTGCTGTTTATGTCATAGCCCAAAGCTATGGGAAAAATTGCAGTTTTCCTTTTCTTTGTGATTATAGATGAACCAACAGATCCCATAGTCCAACAAGGCTCACGAAAGAATATTTAGAAGTTTGCATGAATGATCCTGGTGTGAAAAGTACAAGCATTCTCATGATGTCCTTCAAGTTGCAACCAATTAACATGATACATACATTTATAGGCTCAATTAGATACAAAAACATATAATTGAAAAGGTGGATATTTAATCAGCTCTTGTTAAAAGCACAAATACAGTTGTAATAAGTTTTTTATCTGCAAGAAACACCTTAACAAGTTCTGGGTACACATTAATATAATCCTATTTAATTAAGGAATAAACTTTGAAATTATAGATGATAGCATAAAAAAGGGTGGGGGAGCAGAGAGGAAAGGAGAATCTTAGGCCCAATAGTTGATAAGTTCATTATAGGCTTATTTTATTTTACAGTACACACAACAATTTACAATCCCTTGTTAATTTCACAAAGATGATCTAATTAATACAGAGTTGTAGTAAAGAGATTATTAAAGAAAACACTTACAGATCAAGATGGACTTAAGATTATAAACTTGTTGAAAAGGAAGAATTTTGAGCATTTGAACTACCTTGTATGGAGATAAGATCAGGACTTCCAACCATTGATCTAAGCCATTGAATTCTACTTTTTCCTTCCTTTCCCCCACTATAAATTCCACGGACAGCATATAGGTTGGTGTGAAATCCCCTCCCCTCAATCTCCAGCTTATCAATTCTAGGAATTCCTGGAGATTAATGAAATATCAATGTTATTCAACATTTGTTCATTAAGAAACAACTGTCGGAAGATTCTAGCATCAACCCATATAATAATGAAAATAAAGAAAAGAAGTTTAAATCTACATCAACCAAAAGTAGGGCCAGAAGCCTAATGAAAGTCACTAAGAATATTAATCAAAACAGGTCATGATCACAGTAATAAAAGTAAAAGCAAGTTTCTAATACAAGAACTGAAAAACTTTACAAGTCAGATTATTCCAACAATTAGCAAACAGGAACATATTAGAAAATGAATGGATAGGAACATGATCTACTTGGCCAAATTGCTTGAGCTGCATCAGGAATGACCAAAACAAGAACATTTGTGCATCCGTATAATTAACTGTGTTCACCTCAAGCAGAAACACTCATTCAACACTAAAATAAAACCAATTTACTGAAACATAATCAAGACCATTTGATTTTGGAAATTAGTCCAATGGGAAGGAGAGGTAAACCATGTTGGAAAATTAAGCAAGAGAGTTCTTAGTTCAAGTGATTGCAATTTAAATGCAAATAACCTGGCAATACAGGAGCAGTCTCAGCATATGCTGGTTCGCTGGACCTTCCAAAAACATCATTCACAATACATTCACATCTAAGGCAACGACCAATATCCTCAAACCGCACTTTATATGAGCAGGAGCGCTGTGCAGGTAAAACTTCAAAAGACTTCCCATCACCCCCTTCAGATAAGCAGAACCTGCAGCATCCCTTGTATCACATATTAGGATCCAAGAGAAGCAATTACTGAAAGAACATGTCACAGTTACAATGCAAGATTCAGGATACCCCATGACTTTATAACTTTACGAGGATACTTTCAAAGCATTAAACAAATGTCTCAGAGTTTTATTCTAGAAAAAGCCAATAAAATAATAACAATAATAATAATAATAATGAGAAATGGGCCCAATAATAGAAACTAGCATTCAAATTATCTTCATAATAATTGTATGTATCACTAGGAAAACAGTATTGTATTATTTTAATAAATTCCTAATAGAAGCAGCATTAACTAAACAGGTTTCCACAGCAAAGAATTTTAAAATCCAAAATAATTAGCTTCTTACACCAATTGCAACCTTTACAGGTTAGCAATGTCTGAAAATTAACTCTCCTTGCAAACATAAACTTCAAATTTTTGAAACATTACTGCAATGTATGGAGATGAGACTAACAGGTGTTTGCAACACCAACTGAGACCATGCTGTAAAATGAAAGGATGCAGCACTATACCATTGGTATCGCACATCTTTCTTGTATTTGCTCCAAACACATTGTTGAATTTCACTCTTTGGGATAACTTCAACAGCAGTGAGCACATCTCCTTCCATTGCCTTTCCAGTGAGAGCAAGCATCTCCACTTTCAGAAGCTCTGTAGAACAGTGCAATATCCAGTTCAGATAAAATAAAACTTCATCACGCTTCTACATACAAGACAAAATATAAATACTGTATGTTGTTAAATGATTAATAGAATCCAATAAACTAGATACAAGAAGTTCTAGTAGGGTGACTTTCTCCAGTTGAAGCTTTAACATGCAGGTTCCAAAATACAAACATGTAAGCTGAGGATACAATAGATGAGGGTAATGGGTAATAAGCACCAGAAAATCAAAATAATCAAGGAAAAAAACTGGAAAAAGTTTCAAAATAAATAATTCACTAAGAGGGCTCTCCAAGCAAACATTGCAGCCATTCATTTGTCAGTCTTCTAAGTAAGCAAACATAAAAAATTTATCAAGGCTCAACATATAAATAATTACTTTTTAACAAGTTTGGCAGGCCGTTATTGACAAAGGTATAAGCAAGACTCAACATATAAATTTTAAACCTGTATCAACATTATTTTACTGCAAAAAATAATGACATCAGCAATCTAAAGGTAAAGTTTGAATAATTCTAGAGACAAAAAAAAGGGGGTTCTACCGTGATTTAATGACACAAAACTTTTTTACTAATTTAGTGACTAGTACTAACTACGCAATCTTTAAAAATGATTACAAATGGTCTTTTCTTATCATCCCATTTCTAATTAGTTGGGAGAGACGGTGGAGGCAGAGGGAGTGGAGGCAGGTCACAGGTGTATGTATGACATAAATCAATCAAGCTAATCGTGCCCTAATGTCATCCTCCCTATACTAAAAACTCTATTTCTTTTGCATTCCATAAAAAACATCACTATGAAATAAAAGTTCTGAGCACTTTAAGTTAGTAGAAGATATGCAAGCAATAACCCAGACCAGCTAGATGAAGTAATACTGATAAATAGAAAAGTCTTGAGGATACAAATCCAGTGCGTAGGAGGCTCAGACAATGTAGCTCAACAAAATTATCAGACAATGTAGCTCACATAGTTAAAGCTCTACTTCTTTCAATTGGATAACTTACCCGGGAGAATAATGTTAGTAGGCTCAGATAATCTGAGTTCTCCTACAACCGAATCTGAACGGACAGGTGTGTACCTAAGACATATGAGCATGTTCATTAGAATGGATACACCAATACAGATTTAGCACAAAATTTCTCAAGCTTAAAATGAAGTTTTAAAAAAAAAAAATTAACAAGTCCATAAGGAACATGAAAAATAAGTCATTGGAAGAAGGAGGAAATTTCAAGCTGTTTGCTTCAAAAGATGAGGTCTTGTCATCAATAATTTTAAGCAACTGTGGGTAAACTAATTTACCAAACAATAACAAGACCGGATATCACTTTTGCAGTGAGTGCAGATAGTTAGTACATGCAAAATTCAAGGAATATCCATAGGGAAGCTGTGTTCAGGATCCTCACATATCTTAAGAAACAGATGAAATGGGAGTTCTCTATAACAAAGGTGTCAACTTGAACATTGTGAGCTACTCTGATGCTGACTTGGTTGATTCTAAAGCAGACAAGAGATCCATAGATTGCTATTGTACCTTTCTAGCAATCTAGGGATAATCTAGTGACTTGGAGAAGCACAGAGCAAAATGTGGTAGCAAGATCTAGTACAGAGGCAGAGTACCATGCAATGGCCCATACTGCTTGTAAATTGTAATGGTCAAAACATTTGCTAAAAGAGTTAAATGTGGAAGATCAAAGCTGACCATGTATTGTGATAACCAGACTGCAATATACATTGCTTGCAATCCAATTTTTCATAAGCGAACTAAGCATATTGAGGTGCACTGTCACTTTATATGAGAGAGTGTGCTTAAGAACAAAAGAATTCTAGTCTTAACAATGAAAAGCTCTCTCAAAAATAAAATAACACAAAAAATATTGAAGGTGCTTGAGAGCATACTGTTGAAAAACATTATATTGTAAAAGTAAAAGAGATAAAGACCGAAATATTACCCAAACAATAAACGGCAATTGTAATCTTCATCTGTAACTTCATAAGTTCTAGAGTTAGCACCGTTAATAAGAGAAATAGTTCCATCATTGGTTTCTCTGTACCAGCTAAAGAGGCTTGTTCCCTCGTATCCACCAAAATATTCACCTTCTCCAGTATACATACTCAATGAAAGTTCCTTCACGCGAACATGAGAAACTACTGGAAGAGCTGTTACATTTTTTATCCATTGTTAAGGAACAAGATTCAACAGAACTAAAAAGGTGAACAAAACTAAAGTATAAAACATGCTACCACCTCACAGCGGCATTGCTCAAACTAAATTAAAGAAGCACACACGCTACCATTATAGCCTCTAAACATCAAATTTACACATGCCCAGAAGGAAACTACAAAATAAGGTTTACCATTGCTTGACTATCGTTATACAGACATAATATGTATTTAAAAGCGTTAGAAAGATAGGTCCATAGGTTGTCCAATATTGAACAAAGACAAATTTTCAACTATTAAGCAAGACTATCAACCATATCTATACATCTGTTAAAAAAAAACCATATCTGTACCTGGGGTAACTGGAGAGTCAGAAATTGCAACTAATGGCCTTCCACATCTGCCGTCTGCACGAGTAGGCAGCCAATACAAGGCCAAATAATCCCCCACATCTTCAAGTGACGAAGTATATGTTCTGCCAGAGATAATATTCATAGATTCATATTTAATAGATCAAGACAAATTCAGAGACCCTGGAATCAGCAAAATATATCAGAACTTACAATGTTTTACCACAAATAAGAACATCTTCACCGGCATTACATATATTCATCAATGCAGATTCTTGTAGCTTATTCTTTGTTCTGTACCAAATAAACTCTCCATCACCTTCCTGTCCACCAAAATACTTCTTCTGTGGGATAACTTCCTCATCCTCACAGCAAGCATGAATTACAAGGTCCAAACCAACTGGATCCGCTGTTGAAACATACACAGATAGAATTGCTTACAAGCACATAACTTAAGTTTCATAGAACAAGATATTAACATATTAAACCAAATGTAAACACGGTTAAATATGAATGACGCCATTAATTATTGGAAAAAGATAATACTAATAATACAAGAAGGCAAAGCCAATGATTATCAGATTAAAAAGCAACTCAGAAGGGTAATAAGATTTAACATTTAATTCAGTGTTCCCCAGTTACTCCAGAAGTCATCAAAGAAGATGGGATTCCAAAAGGATACTTATCAGACAAAAATCTGTTGAAATAGGCAATATGTGTTAGACAACTCATTACTGTATATTATGTATATTTAGCTATTATTATATTCCTGATTTGTAGGGATTATATTTTATCAATCAGTATTCCTGATATATTGGGATTTCCTGATTTATTGGGATTGTATCTTATGAAAGGTAGATTTCTAATATAGGGTCTGTGTATATAACTCTCTGTAACTCTCTTAGTGAAATAATAAGAAATAATTCCCCATATTTGTCATGGTATCAGAGCTTGATGCTCTTTGGGAATTTTTGTAAAATTGTGGCCTTCATTGCCGCATAAAATTTCAGTTTTTATTTTATTTTTTTTATATTCTGTGGCCTGAATTGCCGTTCCAAATTTCTGTTTTGTTTTTTCGGCCTCCATTGCCGATTTTTCCCTGCCGATTTTTTTTTTCTCCCACGTATCCTTCTTCAATCCAATCATGTCTAGGGATTCAAAATCTACTAGTTCTGCATCCTCACTGATCGAAACCAGCAATATTGCCGCTGGAGACTGGAAGAATATTCAGCCTGGTTTACGTCTCAATAGCAAGAAATATTTGAAGTGGTCTCAATTTGTTCGAACCTTCTTGAAAGGGAAGGGTAAGTTGAGCCATCTCCTCGGGACGGGTCCAGACTCAAAAGACCCGAAGTTTGATGCATGGGATGAAGAAGATTCGATGGTGATGTCTTGGTTATGGAATTCTATGATGCCAAAAGTAAGTGATACTTGTATGTTTTTAACTACAGCAAAGGATATCTAGGAAACTTGCCGACAAACCTACTCTAAAGTTCGTGATGCTGCTCAAATCTATGAGATCAAGATGAAAATCTCTACTACAAAATAAGGTGGTTGTTTGGTTACTGAATATGCCCAGAACTTACAAAATTTGTGGCAGGAATTGGACCATTATCAATGTATGGAGATGAAGTGCACCGATGATGCAGCCCTTCTCAAATGTTTTATGGAAAAAGATAGGATTTATACCTTTCTTGCCGGCTTGAACTCTGATTTCAATCCTGTCCGAGTACAAGTGTTGGGCAAAGAGATTCCATCACTTAATGGGGCAATTGCTATAATCCGAGGAGAGGAAGGACGAAGAGGTGTGATGATGGAGTCTAAATTGGTGGAGGGCTCTGCTTTGGCTGCAAATAATACAAATTTTGGGGGCATGAAACCAGACCAGCAATACTCTTCTCATTCTGGTGGAGCAAGAGGTGACAGTGGGCTGTTTGACAGCTCAAAAGGGAGTAATAAGGACTCTATTTGGTGTACCTATTGTAAGAAACAATGGCACAGCAGGGATAGATGCTGGAAGCTCCACGGTAAACCATCCAATGCTCAGAATAGTTCTCAAATAACCAGCAGAAACTGGGCAGTGAAGGGCAGTCAAGGAGTGGGGTAAGGGCAGGCACATATGACCTTGGCACAATCAGGAGGAGAAGGTGAAGAACGAGCAGAATTTAACAGGGAAGATATCAAGAAGCTTAGACACTTATTAGGAACATTAGAGGAGTCTACGGGTTCTGGTACCTGTTCTTTTGCATTTTCAGGTAATGCCTCTCAATGTTATGCACTCAATATTTTTGATATCTCTACAAAAGAAACATGGGTAGTGGACTCTGGGGCAACTGATCAAATGACCAAGTCTTCTCATGGGTTTGTTTCTTACAGCCCTTGTCCTAGTAATAGGAAAATAGCTACGGCTGATGGAACGCTTGTTACAGTTGCTGGTAAAGGGGATGTTATTCTAAATCAGAAATTTGTTTTAAAAAATGTTCTACATGTGCCGAAACTATCAATGAATCTTGTTTCCATTCACAAGCTTACAAAGGATTTGAATTGTGTGGTAACTTTTTCTTCTGCACTTTGTAAATTTCAGGACCAAAGTTCAGGGATGATGATTGGACTTGCTAGGGAGAGAAATGGGCTCTACTTCCTTGAGGAATCTAGTGGACAAAATAGCACTAAGAGTCATATTCCATTGTCTTTGTTTTCTGAGTCATCTCTTTCAAGAAAAAATAAGATATTGTTATATCATTTGCGTCTTGGTCATTCGTCTTTTAGTACTCTTAAATTGATGTTTCCTGGTTTGTTTAAAGACTTTGAGTTGGATATGTTTCATTGTGATGTCTGTGAGCTTGCAAAACACAAGCGCACTTTTTTTCCAATAAGTAATAAAAGAATGTCTATTCCTTTTGCACTTGTTCATAGTGATGTTTGGGGACCTTCAACGGTCCAAAATGTATCTGGGGCTCGCGGGTTTGTCTCATTTATTGATGACTGTACTCGAGTATCATGGGTTTTTCTCCTAAAACAGAAATCGGATGTCAGTTCTACCTTTCAAATTTTTTTTCAGATGGTTAACAACCAATTTGGGGTCAAAATAAAAAGGGTTCGCTCTGATGATGCTAGGGATTACTTTAACCAAACATTGTCATCATTTTTTAAAGAAAAAGGTGTGATTCATGAGTCTTCATGTGTCAACACATCACAACAAAACGGTGTAGCGGAAAGGAAAAATGGTCATCTCCTAGCTGTTACACGAGCTTTCCTCTTTTAAAAAAATGTACCAAAAAATTATTGGGGAGAAGCTGTCTTGACTACCACACATTTGATTAATAGGTTACCCTCTCGAGTTCTTGATTACAATAGCCCCATACAACTATTTTCCAAATTCTTCCCTGACTTAACACAACAAACAATCTGGTTCCTAGAGTCTTTGAGAGTGTCCTTTGTTCATGTTCACTCTAATAACAGAAGGAAACTTGATCCTAGGGCTCTTAAATGCGTTTTTGTTGGGTATTCATATACTCAAAAGGGGTATAAATGTTATCATCCCCCGACAAAACGTATGTATGTCTCTACAGATGTCACATTTGTTGAAACCGAAAATTATTTTGCTAATCCTTATCTTCAGGGGGAGACATCGCCAATCATAGAAGATAAGGATAGAGATTTTTCTTTGTTTGATCTTGATCTTCCATCTTCTCCATCCTCATATGTAACACCAAAAGATTCATCTGTTTCTAAGTCACCAAATGAGTCATCTGTTCCAATACAAGTCGAGTCAGGTTTGTGTATTCCTAGTCCAACGACAAAGGATAAACAAATTCAGAGTGCTACTCGTCCATTGCAGGTATATTCAAGAAGGAAAGGCCCTACTGCTCAACCAATGCCAGTTCTTGATTTTGAACCAAACCCTGGTGCCGATAGCGTTGAGGTAATTTCTAATTCTGAATCTCATGAGAATGATGTGCCTGTAATTGATGATGAAGATCTTCCGATTGCAATTAGGAAGGGTGTTAGGGAGTGTACTCGGTAGCCTATGTACCCATTGTCCCATTTTGTGTCCTATGAGAAATTATCTAGCAGCCATAAAAGCTTCCTTACCCATCTAAACACTGTTACTATCCCAAAAACAGTCTTTGAAGCATAGGGTAGTAAAGAATGGAGAGAAGCTATGAAAGTTGAAATAGATGCACTTGAGAAAAGTAAAACATGGGTCTTTACGGTGAAATACAAAGCAAATGGGACACTTGAACGGTATAAAGCGAGGTTAGTGGCTAAGGGGTACACCCAAACCTATGGTATTGATTATCTTGAAACTTTTGCTCATGTTGCTAAAATGAATACTATGAGAATTTTGTTGTCATTGGCGGCTAACCGTGGGTGGTGTATGCAGCAGTTTGATGTCAAGAACGCCTTTCTACATGGTGATCTCAATGAAGAAATCTACATGGAGGTTCCTCCAGGCTTGAGTCAGAAAAGAATAAGGTGTGTAAGTTGAAGAAAGCACTTTACGGCTTGAAGCAATCTCCTAGAGCATGGTTTGGTAGATTTGCTAGGGTGATGAAAGCTATGGGTTACAAACAAAGTCAGGGTGATCACACATTGTTTGTTAAACATGTAGCTTTAGGGGGAGTTACTGCTCTATTAGTTTATGTGGACGATATAGTATTAACAGGAGATGACGTGGAAGGTATGGAGGCTTTGAGAAAATGTTTGCTGCAAGAGTTTGAAATTAAAGAACTTGGCAGGTTGAAGTACTTTCTCGGCATTGAGGTTGCTCACTCTCGCCATGGGATTTTTATATCTCAACACAAATATATGCTAGACTTGTTGACCGAGGCTGGGAAACCAGGGTGTAGACCAGCAAAGACACCTATTGAACAGAATCACAAGCTTAGTGAAGCACCTGAAGATGCAGTAGTGGATAGAGAATCCTATCAATGGTTAGTTGGCAAACTAATCTATCTATCTCATACTAGGTCGGACATAGCCTATGCTGTAGGGATAGTTAGTCAGTTCATACATAACCCGAAAGAAATACATCTTCGTGCTGCTCATTGGATTTTATAGTACTTGAAAAGTACTCTAGGAAAAGGAGTATTGTTTAAGAAGAGTGAGAAGCTAACGTTGGAGGCTTACACAGATGCAAATTATGCTAGGTCGGTAAATGATAGAAGATCGACCTCAGGCTATTGTACTTTCCTTAGAGGTAACCTTGTGACTTGGAGAAGCAAAAAGCAGAATGTGCAAGGTCAAGTGCAGAGGTTGAGTTTAGAGCAATGGCATTAAGAGTGTGAACTCTTGTGGTTGAAAATAATCTTGGAAGTTTTGAGGATTGTATGGGAAGGACCTATGAAGCTCTACTGTGATAACAAATCAGCAATAAATATTGCGTATAATCCTATGCAACATGATCGGACTAAGCATGTGGAAGTGGATAGGCATTTCATAAAAGAGAAGTTAGATAGCGGGTTGATTTGTACACCATTTGTGCCTACTGGGAGTCAAATCGCAGATGTGTTAACTAAAGGATTGGGTGGTTCTGTATTCCGGTCCATTATTAGCAAGCTGGGAATGGACAATATCCACTCACCAGCTTCAGGGGGAGTGTTGAAATAGGCAATATGTGTTAGACAACTCATTACTGTATACTATGTATATTTAGCTATTATTATATTCCTGATTTGTAGGGATTATATTTTATTAGTTAGTATTCCTGATTTATTGGGATTGAATCTTATGAAAGGTAGATTTCTAATATAGGGTTTGTGTATATAACTCTCTGTAACTCTCTTAGTGAAATAATAAGAAATAATTCCCCATATTTGTCAAAATCTAATCAATGTACATTATTTATTTTCGTTACCAAACATGCATGAGCTGCGGCAAGCATCTAGTTTAGAATTTACATAGCTTTAGATGTTTGCTACATTCATCATTTGAGACTGCTCATCAGATGGAGAACCTTTTCAGAGAAAATAGTAACATTTCACTGTGCACAAACATTATTTTAACAAAGTTTTATCCATCAAGACGACAACACCCTCTATGCCAAAAACGTGAAACCAAAACTACCATCCAAGCTTTTAATGTGCTTAAATACTATTGTTAGGTCACTTCCTAACAATTTAAGCTTTTGGGTTTGTTGGTTACTAATCCAAGCAATGATAACCTTTGAAAGAAATAAAACCAGATTGTCCAACAGTGTCAGCAACCTCAACTCTTGAATTTGTAAAATAAAGAATTTATAAAATTAGATGTGCTAGTAACCAACGGATCCAAAAGTTTAAGCTAATAGGAAAAGGCCCAACAATAGTATTTAAGGATTGTAACACACCCTCACATGCAAGACCAATGGGTTTGCCACATGGCTCAAGCCCAAACACATTCAAATTCCAAAACAAACGAAATTTAATCATGTGGGAGGACTCGAACTCAAGACTCCCCGGTATAACAAGGTTTTGAAACCATGTGAGTAACCAACTCACCCAAAAGTGTAAGTTGATAGAAAAGGGTCCAATAGTAGTATATATTTTAAGCACTCTAACAAGATGCTTTTCTTTTGCAAAAACGCCACAAAAGTTTCCATCTCATGGTGCACTATTGCCATAAGAAATAAAAAGACTATTACTGACACGACCCTTAAAGCAACTACAATTACTTAACAGTCCCACTTCAAAATTTCATCCCAATAAATCCACCTCTCTCTAAGTAAGTGTTCCAACAGAATCAAGTGTATGTTTAAATTTATTATTAATGTACAACTCACCAGGAGCAATCATATCGGAAACAATGGTTTTAGGACTCCCTTTCATTCCATCTTTGCGCACAGGAGAATAAACGAGTTCAATTTGTCCCCCCACATCCTCAAAATTCAAATCCAAGAACTCTGATAAGGGAAGGTTTTAAACAAGTCATCATCTAATAGCAAATGGATTTGAATTATAAATCAAATATAACAGAATGAAATTCACCCTCAGTACTGAGTCTCTCCTTGATGCCATTACTTTTCACTCTAAACCATTCATAGGAGCAATTTCCTCTTTCCCTATAACACAAAGGATACTTTAATGTCATGATAACAGTTGCGACAAGAAGGCCAGAAACATAAATCCTAATAAAACATTATAGAAATTCATGAAAACTCTCACCCTCCCCTGTATGTAGCAACAAAGCTTAAACGTTGTCCTTCAATCATCGATCCAAGAAACTCTAAGGACTGGCAAGTTGGAGGACCTGCATCATGAAACAAACTTCCAAGTCAAATGCAACATCTATTTTACATAAAGCAAGCTCCTGGTTTCTTTCTGGAATTATCATTTCTCAAACCAAGATATTGTATCAACGAAGAACACCCACCCCAAAAAAAGAATAAAAAAAGGAAAAAAAAAAAAAAAGATTAAGAACATAGTTCCTAAAGCACCAAAATAAGAGAAAAACAAAACCTCAATTATATGATAAATTAAACAAACAAACAAAAAAAACCTTTACCAGATATGATAGGTCCGATTTGTTCAGAAAGAACTATAGAGCCTCGAGCCCAATCACTTCTTACCGGCTCACATGACACTGAAAGAAAGAAGCCAATGTCCTCCAATGAGAGCAGATATGATGAGGCAGTGGCACCTCTAATTTCACTTTGTGTTCCATCTGAACTTGTCTGCATATGCAATTCTTCGATTAATTAAAACATAGTAGTAGCCAATACTTCAAAAAACAAGAAGTGAATAAATTTTTTTAACGAACAGATTCTAAACATTTGTCATTTCCTTATATTTGAAATGCCAACTATGACAGCTATTGAAGCTGCAATCCTTTAGTTACACTGTAAAATACGAACTGCAGTCAATTTAATCATGGCTCCACAAGAAAAGCTACAAGGAAAAGTTAAAATGAAGTACCCGGAACCAGCGAAAAATTGAATCTCCCTCTTCACCACCCCAATACTTCTTGTCAATACTTAGAATAGTCCCTTCAACTGATGTTCCAACTATTTGCAAAGAGAGCAATCTCGGGCTCCCTAATCACCAGCCAGCACTCAGTAAAAGATATATATAACAAAACGAGAAAAATACATAATAACCCACAGACAAAGACATGCACACAGACATTTTAAGGAAAAAAGCAAAGTTCGTAAAGACCTAGTCTGATTTTTCTATTATCATAGATATTTCCAGATAAGCATCTAACCAGTGTACATCACATACTCCCTTTAAATATAAGGTAAATATAAATAAACTTAGGCACCAGCATTAAGCAATTATCCAGCTCCATTGGATCAAATTCTTAAAACTAAAAATACCTATCACAGCTGAAGTAATATGCTCTTAAAATGCCAGAACTGCTGGAACTACAATAGGGTACTGAATACTTCCAAGTATTTTAACTGAATTGGGATATAATCACACTTCAATGCTAAGGCACAAACTTCTATCAACTGTTTCTTTCAAGATTGATGTCTGCACTAAGAAATATCACTTTGGTTTCATACAGTGCATTGTGGAAATTTAACTAATTACTTTCCACATCTTGAAAAATTCATTCCACCAAATTCTTGCATGCGTCATAATTTAGAGGAAAAAGAAATAAGAATGTTCGAATTTATTTAATATCTGCAAACAGATTCAAGACATAAAATTATAAAATTACCGGGACGAACACGCTCCTGCCCCATGCAAGTTCTTGGCTCCCCTACAATTCCATCATCACGCACCGGGATGCACTGGAAGGAGATGAATTTACCAATTGCATCTTTGATAATACGATACTGAAGAAGTCCTGAGACCTCAGGTATCAGTGTACCAGAGTCAGTTTCAACCTGCAGATTCCCAAAATGTTACAGGTTAATACGAGAATAAGTTTTTTGTTTCTACTGCTTATGTATGATTTGAAGTAATTTAGATATCTTCGGAGTATTTATGTTAGAGAACCCACATGTGTAGCTAGAGACAATGGGAATGATCCCACTTTGTAAACATAATATGCAAGATAAAAAGCTATATATATCAAAGGAGGCTGCACCCAATAGGCTTGTCTTATGGATTACAAGGCTATCCACCAATATAAATATATAAAACACTTCTCCTAAACACAAAAGACATAACTAAGCATGGAAATTTAACAACTTGTGTTGATATTCATTTTGAAAGGTGAGGCAATTTGAACCGTATCGTACAAGCAAGGTGCTTGCATCAAGGAATAAAGCACAAGACTCGTGATTTTCCTTTTAATTTTGAAAATAAATGGTATGGAGACAGTAATGAAAGTAGTGCCACTTGATTGTCGAGACTGCCGCAGGTAGGATTATGTAATCAAGTCCCCACAAGATGAATTATCTTATTTAAAAATAAATAAATAAATAAATAAATAAAAAATGAATAAAAATGATAGTACTGAACAAGAGGCTTACAAAAGGAGAGAGAAAGCTGTCCTTAACAGAAAGGAAGGAAACAGCTCCCAAATGACAAAAATCCTAAACAAAACCACCAAAAAATCTCATAAGCTTTTTATTAGGACTTTTGTAGGGCTTCATTACAGACGTATTTTTTGTACTGTATCAATAAAGTCATCTAATATGGGAGTGGTTTAGATGCATGGTTTAAAGTCATCTAATATGGGAGTAGTTTAGATGCATGGTTTTCTTATAGCAATTTTACACAATATATTGCCTTTTTTCCCTTTCTTACAATAATTTTCCACTATGTGCTTCTAGCAAACTAGTATTGTAATTTGTAAAACAAAAGATTTGCAACAGCCAGCAAGTTCAGACAAAGAAAACAAGTCAGTTGAACGAAAAATAGTAACCCATCTAACAGCCATCACAACTAAGATCTACAAAAGGGAACGTGTTAACATTCATTTAGCCCCATTTTGTAGCCAACTGAAGGATTCAGGTTCAAGCAGGTGAGATACATATTCATATACAACATTTTCAGGGCAGATCAATTTGCTTCTAGCAAACTAGCATCGTAAAACAAAAGATTTGCAACAGCCAACAAGTTCAGACAAAGAAAACAAGTCAACCGAACGAAAATTAGTACCCCATCTAACAACCATCACAACTAGGATCTACAGATGGGAACATGTTAACATTCATTTTGCCCTATTTTGAAGCCAACTGAAGGATTCAGGTTCAAGCAGGTGAGATACATATTCATACACAACATTTTCTGGGCAGATAGAACTGTTTAGGACAATCAGCTTGTGGTGAAAATTTAATCTTAAACAATGTGGCATATCATCATGATATGCAGTGCATAGACAAGCATTATACCTCATGAAGATACCAGTTGTATATACTTTTCCCTTCATGACCACCTATGTAGCCATATGATGCAGTCAATATTCCACCTTCAGTACAATCACCCGTAATTGATAAGAAATTTAGGCTTGGGGGAAGAGCTGCAACAATAAAGTAATATGAATTATTGAAGCGAATTGTCTTAAAAACCACCGCTATATATTGAAAAAAAAAAAAAAAAAAGGAGAGAAGAAGCTAAATTTGGATCTAGCGGTCATCAACAAGGTATCACAACCTAGTTTTACCAAGAGTTCTTGGGTTCCCACCACATGAGTAAACGTGTGAGAAGGGAAAGTGCTCCAATTTAGATTTAAACCACATACAGGTAGATTATTTGACCAAACTATATTCGTCCAAAAGAAAGAGTGTAAAGAATCACTAACTCAAATTGAAAAAAGATCAGTAATATATAAAGATAAATCCAGAGACAAAAGGAAAAAACTATGTTTCAAAAAAGGGTACTTTTTTAACAGATATGGGCTTTGACTTCAACAGTTTTTAGGGACGTTCTAGGATTTCTCCTTAAAGGGATTAGAAAATCGATTTAGAATATGTATTCGTCTTTGCTTGATGTGTTATAGTTTCCTTTTTTTCCTAGTCTTTTAAACATGAGATGGACTACCGGTCTTCTTAGTCCTTTTTACTTTTATTAAGCAGCATACACGTTTGTTGAAGTTGATATTACTTCATGATATCTTTTGGAACTTAAATGTACAAATAAAAATCAAAGATAGTGGTCTTAACATGTAGGTATACAAATTCGTTTGTATGATAAATGTCCATAATATCCCTCTAGCAACTCAAAACCTAATAGAGAAGAAACACCCAAATTTTGAAAAATATATTTCAGGTAATCCGCGGCTCATTCACTAAGGCTGTGAAACCATGAAAGAGAGGATGTAAATCAATTTGTTGACATGGGTAAATTTGCCAGATTAAGGGTCCATTGTAACAAATAAGCTAAATATGTGATAAAGTGATAAAACAATAAACAAAATAAGGGAAAACATTTCATCAGTAGTCACTTGAAAATTGTCATACGAATGACCCAATTATATTTTCAACCACCTTCTTGTTAAATAATGAAGAACAGGAAGCTTTTCTAGAGTTATTGGTAGGGGGATTTGGAGAGAAAAACAAAAAACAAAAAGAAATAGTCTCTCATTCATAGCTCAGGGCCCAGAGTTGCTAAATCAAATATTAAACAAACAGATCCCTTCAATGAAATGAAAAGGAGAAGAGAAGTCTCCTTTCAATGATTTCTCCCATAGTGACACAATTATCAACTAAATCTAATTTTCTCACAGTACCTTTCACATATTCTTTAATTCAAATTCAGTTTTTTTTTGACAAAACAAAATTACTTACTCTCAACTGCTCTTTCTGATATAACATATGCTGGTTCACCAGATTCACCATCTGCAGTCATAGGAGTATATTTTGCCACAATATAATAGCCAACGGCTCCTAAAGGTATGCGGAATGCCTAAAGAAAGTTGAAAGCTCAATTAAGATTTTGGGGTAAACATTCTAGCGAAAAGATAATTGCTGTAAAGTACTAAAGTTAAAAAATGACTACCAGAAAATAAAAGATCACTTACCTTGGCAATCTTGGTTGTGCTCACTGCTTCAAGACCAATCTCACCATCCAATGTTGATGAACTTGTCTTAAACCACTGCACTCTGCTTGAACCTTCAGTTCCTCCAGTAACTATACCGGTTACTGTGACCTTACTGTTCTCCCTTAAATCACCAATTATCTTGACATTTGTAACTTTTGGGGGAGCTGGAATTTTGGTAAATACAAAAGCATCAAAAGTGAGACAGTATGGGACAATAGTAATGCTATGCAGCATACCAAATGATAGTATCTGTAGTAAAAAAAATTGCTTTTCTTGCCAATAAGAAATTAAGGGCTTTTTCGTTATTGTTTTACAAATGTGTTTTCTGTTTTACGAAAACTAAAAACACTGAAATGGATTCGTCAACCACGTTTTTAAAAGAAAACCAAAAGAAAAAAAAAAAAAGCATTTTTCATTTATATTGAACAGAAGCCGGAAACATCATTTTGACGTCTTCCTGCTTTGTACTTTTATTTTTTTATTTTTACCATTTGGGAAAGTGGCATATGGAACCTATAAAATGAATATGTAACCTTTTAAGTTATATATATATATATATATGTATATATATTTATATATATGTGTGGATATATATATGGATTAAATAATTTATATTTATTCTTTTTAATTACTTTTCTTAAGATTAACAGAAAATATATTTTACCATAATTTAAATATATATATATATATGAAACAGCACCAATAAATTTTTAAGTGATTATATTAATTAAAAATATAAGAAATATTATATATATATATGTATTTATATATATTCCCTTATATTTTTTAATTAATAAAATCAATTTAAATTAATTTAACTACACACAATATTTTACTCTTGCAATATGTTAAAAATATATTTTGAAAACAATTGCACTGAATACATATTAGTATATTACAATATTATTAATTAATTTTTTCTTCAAAGGATTGGTTTCAATTATTGTCAGCAGACTGTTTTCGGATCCTAAAATTATGAAAATCAATTTCTTGTTTTCAAATGGAAATCGATAAAACAAAAAATTTAAACATAAAATACATTACCAAACAGACCCTAAAATTGTATTGAAACAGAAAAAGAATAAACAAAGGTGAATAAGCTGAACAGAGCCTAACAAAGGCCATACACCAGGACAGCTACAAGGAAGATAGGAAGATAAACATTTGGCACTTCAATTTACTGATTATCTGAATAATAAAGGAAAAAGAATGTGAAGGGCCTTCAAATTAAGAAGGCACATAGGCACATAGTACCAATAACCATAAATGTCAAGCCTAGAAAAACCATAAATGTCAAGCCAAGAATTTTACTTCAAGAAACCGTCAGAAAATTGCCAACTAAAGTAAAATCAGAAGAGTCATTTTTTTCAAAATATCCTTCAAAGGATAAAATACAACAGTTAAATGCAAGCATTGATACATTTACCTTGCTTCACCGTAGTAGATACTGTTGATACAGATTCCCCTTCCTGTCCTGAAAATAAGTCAACCCATGTGTTACTAGATAATCTATACATGAGCTATATAAGCAGGTTTTTAAACAATTTCCAAAACAAAATGGCAATGAACGAACCCTCAAAATTAATAGGTATATATACAAAAGCCAATTGATGCCCAACATCTTCCTTTGTCAAAGTATACTCAGATGTACCAGTTGATACCAATACAAATTCTCTGCCAACAAAAGAGGAAAAGGAAAAGCCATTAAAATGGAGATAATTTATTACAGAAAATATAACACAGGCAACATGTAAGAAATTGAAAATTATCATTGAAAGAACAAGTTCAAGGAATATTTTTATGGAAATATTCCACAACCTACAAGTTTCATATTATATGCTACGTATAACCCACTCAACAGAATGGCAACTGAAAAGCAGATAGGAAGATATAGGATAAAGAACAAAAATCCCATATACACAATGATCTCTGACAAAATAAAAATTATGCAAGACACAAAAAATTTCAAGTAAATCCACAGCAGAAGAAATTCATTCACATTTTGTTATGTGCATGATCATGGAAAAGAATACTGACCCGGTGTCCTTATTTTCACGCAACCATTCAAACTTGCTGGGACCCTCTCTTCCTCCAAAGTATTCCCCAACTCCTTTGATAGTAGTTCCTTCAACAGCATCTCCAGTAATATGGACATTACTGACAGATGGAGGAGCTGCTACCAGGAAACATAAGTCATTTTATATCCACTGCAACACCAACAGGTTTTAAAAGGAAAGAAAGATCATAAAACCCCAAAATAGTAGTGAACTCTCAACAAAATAATAGACTTCAAATCATTAGCCTTGCAACCTTTACATATCATAATCATTATATATCCATAGATTAGTTTCATTATTAACTGCTATCAGGTAGCATACTTTCGGTGTACTCCCTCTACTAGTGAGATTTATGCCAAAATCTCTCCATAGACTATTATCTCAATTTATGTTTCATTCTTGCATGGGGGACATGAAAATCTTGTCTGTTCATTTCAATTTTATCAGATGACTCCAACGAGACTCTCTATAGATTATTATCTAAAAAGCATAAATATACTTTCCACTCAAATTTCTATGTAATCATTGATTCAAATAAAGTAGTCTAACTTTAATTTTTCTTTTGATAAGTCGCCTAACTATTAAATCCAAAAAGGTCAACATTAGAAGAATAAATCTCATGTTGTAAACTATAAAGATGTTAGTATGTATATAGCAGTGTAAAAATAAATTAGATAAAGTTCAACAAAAAAATAAAATGCAAAAATTATGAAGGACAGATAAGCATGGAAGCTTCATTCCCACAGACCTGCTTTTACAAAATCTGTATACTTATATTGGGGTTCCCCTTTGGCACCTTCATCTGTGACTGGTGTGTACATAAAAACCAAACTTGAATCAATGTCATCTATGGTCAACTGATATTCCTCATCTTCTGCTCCAGCAATCACCACAGGACTGCTATTCCACTTTCTCCGCAACCAGCTAAAAATGTAAACAGAGTTGCAAGGTACTGTTATCTATTTTCTCTTTTTAACATTTTATATGCATGTACTATAATTATTAAACAAGTAATCATACCTAGCAACACCTTTTCCTGGAGTTCCACCACACCATGCAACCTCAGCAAAGCCCTTGATAATATTTCCTTCTACTAGTTCCCCACGTACTTCAAGGTTAAAAACCTTTGGTATTCCACTTCCTATACATGCCAGAAAAGAAAGGTCAGAAAAGAGCCATGATGCAAGTCACGTCTAAAATAAGACTATCAATAAGCAGTCACCATGAGCAATGTACTCAGTACAAATGGTTTATTACATACTACCAGAAACTAAAGATAGATATGAAGCAGCAGCTTTGAACTTAGTTTGCCCGGAAATCCCTGGTCAATGGACAGCTTGTTTGCTTATATCTTTTTTCTTTAATGAAATTTTATCTTTCATTTCTCTCAGAAAATAAAATATAAAAAGAGGACAGCAGCTATGACTCATGCTATGCTGCACCCTTATATGAGTTCCAGTGTGAAATAACCAGAAAGAAGCTTGTAATAAAATAGAAAAACTGTGTGACTAAAATGCAAAAGAAACTGAGGAAGAGGCTAACAAATCAATTGGGCAGGCACAGGTTTCAGGTATTTGCACAAATTTCAGTAATATTAATTCACAATAAACTCTATTTAAGGAGAGTGAAATTTAAATCTTAGGACATCTTTTCTTTCTATAAATATGACCGATATTTTTGTCAGTACTGCTCAAGTTTAACACCTACGAGGAAAAAACACTCTTCCAAAGTCGCATATCTAATCTAAACCCAATTTTAGATCAACAGGGATTCGGGGTTTCTTTCTCTCAGAACTTGTTCCCTGAGCTTGGCATGAGTTCCCCAAAACCTTTTCTGTTGCACCCTCACATAACAAATATTAGCAATTTATTCATAAAAAATGAAAGACATACCTCGTGAAACTGGAGAAGATATGGCAAAAATAGGAGGATACTCAGTTTCTCCCAGTACAGGCGTACATTCCACTTTTAGAATTTTATTGATGTCTTCATGCTTTGGCCAGTAAACCTAGTTATCAAATGGAGCCATTAACATAAAAATGGGAATACATTTACTTTCATCAAAAAGTTATGATAGTATAGCAAGAATCAGTTACCTCGCCTATGGCATCAGGAATAGCAACAAAGTTTGAAAGTTTTCTCTCTCCCAAAAACCATTGATATTTCAATACTAGTTGTGGGTCAATGCTCAGGGTGCTGTCTTGGATAAAGACAAAGTGGCAGCGACAAGCATCCTCTTCAAATGGTTGATCAATATAGGCTTCCTTTAGAAGATGGCCAGAAGGCAAATGATCCTTCCATTGCTCAAAAAGAAAGCGAAAAGTTGAGTCTGTTCATAAAACCAAACATTTAAGTTACAAAACTTTCCGTAGATGAAAGATTCTTGCATCAAGTTGCACTGAACTCACAAACTAAAAACACATTCTAATACATTTACATTCAACGGGTATAAAACAATTTGAAAAACTACAACTGTGTTATCTTTATGTATTTTTTCAAAAACACATTCTTGCATCAATTGAACTCACAAACGAAAAACACATTCTAATAAATATTCATTCAGTTGCCAACTCTGCAAGCTTTGCAGGAGAGATGTCAGTCTGTTTGAATTCGGATAAACTGAATCCAATATTTTCGAATTTGGAATTTTCGTTTAACGATTTTGGATTCGGATTTAATTATAATCACACTGAACTTATATAATTTTTCAGGCCGGATTCGGATAATTTTTTGGATTGGATTTGGACAGGATTCGCACCGGCGTCAGACTTATTAAAAAAAAAAATTAAAAAAATTTCTCTTAAATATTAAGGTGCCAATAAAAAAATAAAAAAAAATCAATTGCTTTCCACTACATGTATAATTTATGAAGATAAATTTAAAACTAATGCTCATTACTTTATTAAGATATGTTATGAATTTGATCAATTAATCTTGAATAAGTTTTATTCACTAAACAATACCTAATTAATTTAAAATTTTAAAAATAAAAAGCATTTTTGAACATAAAATATTTTTTATTATAAAAGAAAAAATAACGATAATGAATTGAATGGGATTACCCAGCTACCAATGATTCAAAAGAATAAAAACCAATTATTAAAATTATACTTTTTAAGAAACTAATTATTTAAAAAAAAAATGCGTGACAGTGTGCATTGTGGAAAGATCCATAGACCTCTTCTCAATTTTTGCTTCCAGAAAACAATCCAATGTTGCGCAGCACACCCTATCCCAGATTCCCAATACACCCCCACCTATGTCTTTGCATAACAGAGGAAAATAAAATCCTAGAGTTTCAACAGCTGCTTGCCCGCTACCCTAGTCTCTCACTTTCTTCAGTCACCGCCACATCCAACACCGGCTACCAACTGGAAAGCTTTAGACCTTGCCGGCTACCAACCAGAAAACTTCAGACCTTGGTGGCAACTCATCAGAAGTTCGGAACTCACTGAAAATCCTAAAATCAAAGCAAAGTTGCTGAAATCATCTTTCACAATTTCTTTCTAGATTGTGTTAAACTTTTCAAAGTCCATCTTTGCCACTTAGGTCAACTCAATCGGACCACTCTCACTCAATTTTTTTAAGTTGTAGTTCATGGGTCTTGACGTCTTGTGATCATCACATCCAATAAAATCTGCCTCTTTACTTGTTGATGAATTTCTAGTCTTGTAGAGGAATGTTTGATGGATTTGATGTTAATGTCAGTATAGAGAAGGTGATTTTGTGGTGCTGCCTAATGCCTATTATTTTTTGCTAGATAGTATAGACCTATGATGTTACTGCAATATTCTAGGTAGTGCATTTGTTAGTGTATTTGAAATGGTGCAAGTTTTATTCGAATTGTGTTGATGTGGTGTTTATGTGTGTTTGGGCTTGAGCAACATATCAAGCTCGCTGATCTTCCATATACTATTGTTGTTGGACATTTTCCTAACAGCTTAAAGTATTGAGTTAGTATACAGTTACTCGAAACATGTTATTTTTGTCAACATGAAGCCAATTATAAATGGAGCGATAGGTTAGCAATCTCCACAAGGCAATCCAAAAATCAACTTGCAAACAAGTGGGGATACTAGTGGCTTATATGGTATTCATGCAAAGGTACAGGAATGAGGCAAATGTTGATCAGTTAAAGATTGTGAATGTTGATCCTATTATAACCATGACAACTCACATATATGAAAAGTTAAAAAAAAAAAAAAATTTAAAATTTTAAAACAAACAGCAACTCAAAAAGGTAATTTTCAAAACACTCACATATAAAGAAAATAAATAATTAAATGCAAGCACATTTTTTTTTTCCATTTGATATCCATAACGAAATGCAAGCACAGATTTAAATCAGGCATGCACTCCTTTATTATCTATTAATTTAATTCCTACTTTCTTAGAAAACCAGATAAGTGCAATAGTAACTTGTCCCGAAAACCAAACATAACCTATAAATGCCATTTGTGATATTCTTATTATTGTTATTATTTTCTTTGATAGGAAAGAGAAAACTTTATTCAAAGACTATGAAATTAGTACAAAAGTGAACCATTGGCAATTTGGAAAAGTAGATATTAAAATAAAGTAATTTTCCTAATATGTACCTGCTGCTTGCTCTGGATGACAAAACTCCCAACCATCTCTAAGGCACAAAGCCGTGTGTGCTGGATAACGCTTCGCTATTGCTAATTCATCTCGAGAAAGATCTACCAGAATTTCCCAAATAGCAAACAAGTGAGACGGGGAAGAGGATGGTTTAAAGAGCAACTGAAAAGGAATTCACAACTAAGTAGTATAATTTTTATAGCCTTTACAGAACCAAAAAAATAATTAGGTTTCCAACTGAGATATACATATGTTATAAATACCTCTATCATTGAACTTCTTCAAAGTAGGACCAACAAGCAAAATGGAAGCAGCTTCTAAATGAGACATCTTAAGTATAGGATTCTCCTCCACTCGCAAATGCTGAAGCACAGCATTAAAAACAGAACTATAAAATTGTGCCATTGCAGTAAGTGGATAGATAACTTATTTACAAGAAAACATTTGCAATATAACCTCTAAAATTAATAGCATTGGGACCATATAAAATCAATTAATTAAGCAAGATATTAATTGATCGATAAACTAATACTTGTTAATTTATGAATATATTGAATGTGTATTATTTTCTTTAATTGCAAACATGCATTTTACTCATTTAATCAATTGAGATTTAAAGATTCTTATTAAATTTGGAACATTTTACATGCAATGAAGCACTCAAAGCATAATGTCATTGACATTTGACACTAAATATTTTTTTATTGTGATATGTGAAAACATCCACCGAACTTTAAAGGGTATTAGGAAAAATTAGAAATGAAATCCAACTAAAATTGGACTTCAATAAAAACAAACAATAATTCATATTTCAAGAAAACATCATCGTATATGTATTTTTTAACAAATTATTAATTTATGGAATGAGTGGGACCGCAAATTCTAACAAGGGAATTTCATAAATGTATTATCTTATAATTTAATCGAAATTATTAATTTATCTTCTTATCCCAAGTTGGGACCAACAAAATTTATTATATAAAAGAGATATTAATTTTTCAAGTATTAAATTAAAGAGGTTATATTTGGTTTTAGTTTCAAGTACAAGGTACGACATCTCTGTACCAGATTTCAAAATGTACTGTGTTCATATTTTATTACAATATTTGCTTTTAGTAAGCACTAAAAGCAATCAATTAGATTTTAAAACAGGTAATTGGCTTAACCTCAAATACCTGCACCTGAAAATTTTGAATGGTGCCGTATAACTACATTATTCCATTTTTTTCATCTTCCATAATTTGCAATATTTAGAAGATTTAAACCATTGAAGCATACATATTTAGATACATGCAACTGCTTTATATGTACTACACCATCAACTACTAAATGAGAGAATATGTGAAATGTACAACTATCTGGTAAACCAGTTTTTCTTTGTTGAGCAATTACTTAATCCTTTAATAAAATACGCATCCAAGACATATTAATAAAAACTAGAACACTAACCTCAAGGACTGGTAAGTGGGGAAAACCCTTTAGGGTTGATATTTTGTTTTTGCTAGCAGCTAATACCTGAAAAGGGGGAAGAGGAAAACAGAAGACAGCAAGCAATTAATTAAGTTGATGTAATTATGACCTCAAGAAGAAAAATTAAGTGGCATAGAATTAAAACATCTAACAAACCTGCAGTCGAGGCTGACTTGCCATTGAAAGAGACTTTAACTTATTCTGAGCAACGGAGAGAAACTAAAGAGAGAGGAGAGAAAAAAAATAGATAATTAACGAACAATAATTGTGTTAGACACAAACAAGCTAAGAAGGTGAAAATAATATGCGAATAGTGATATATGATCAGTAAGCTGAAAAATGTTTCAAGGCCTACCTCCAAGTTAGGAAGCTGTGGAAGGCTTTGAAGTGATGTGATTTGATTTCCCGCAAGATACAGTTGCTGCAGGGGTAATAACAAAATTCAGGAACTTACAATATGAATAACACAATTCTCTCACTGACGGTAAACACAAAGCACACCTGTAGGGCTTTGCAATTCTCAAGAGGCTCAAATCCTGGCCCTTTAAATTCATTGAAACTCAAATCAAGTACCTGAAAATAAAACAGTGCTACCAACCAGTTACCATTCATATTGGCAAATTATGGCAAAAAACACACCAACTGTAGGGCTTCAGATGGAGTTCAGAGATTTTTTAATTTATGAAACAGAGAGAAAGAATATGCAAAAGAAGCCTAAGAGATGATGAAGGATGCAAATGTGTAAGTTGTGGAACAACAAACCTTCACCCGCTTCAGTATCTCAATTCCTTCCAATGTAGATAAGAGATTGTCTCTGAGATAAACAAACTGTAAAAGAGGATTATTAGGCCAATGAATGATAATAACTTCTATAAATTAAAAAAAAAAAAACAAGGCTAAACATGAAAACATGAGACATCAACTGGACATGCTGAATGGCTGGTTGTCTACGACATGTCTACTAAAGTAATACATGCCAGACTGCCAGTACCACCTAGTCATTCCAACCTCAAATGATTCCAGCCTTCCTACTCTAAGATTCTAAGATGTATAATGTATGATCTGGAAATGCACACAGCACATGACAGATTGTCAAACACAAACTTGCAGCCCATACATTTAATCTAAAAATTAGTCATCAACTAGATAATTTATCATAATAATCAAACTATCTTGATTTATTTATTTCATTAATTCCAAAGCTTTAGGTATTAAAAAAAAACTCTTCAATGAAAGTAGGGATCCTTGTACCCGCCCCACCCTGTTTGAGGATGGGTATGGTTATGAAATGGAGATCCGTACCTCAAATAGAGACGATGATGGGGGATAAGATCCCAGACCCTCCCTTGTTTCCATCCCTAATTTATGTGTAAACAAGGCTTTCAAGTGTTATAAAGCCATGTTGTCAACATAAGGTGCTTGATGCATCCCTAATTTATGTCATAAACAGGGTTTTCAAATGTTATGGAGCCATGTTGTCAACATGAGGTGCTTGACAGTCCCTAATTTATGTTGTAAACATGGTTTTCAAAAGTTATGAAGACATGTAGTCAACGCGAGGTGGTGCTTGCATAATGAATTACCCTGACATAGCAGCAATGCCTATAGACATCATTATCAAAAGTATCTTAACATGATGCCTACACCAATGAAATTTAGTTAACCGGTCGAAACTTAAAGAATAAAGTTGTTACACAGGGAATTGTAACAACAACGAGGACAATAAAAGGCATCTAACAATATATGAAACGACTAGACTGCCGGTTTACTACTATTATAATCTTTCATTATCTACAATATTAATATATTTGTGTCTTTTTTACTAAGAAACGAAAAAGAAATTATGCCAATGGAGAAAAAAAATACATATATGTGAACAAGATGGCCCAAAAATAACAAAAACATAAATTTAAAATATATTTTGTGTTTCCCAAAAAAATGGAAAAGGGTCTTATTTGAACAGTTTTTACATATAGGCAATTAGGCACTAACTAATCCAAAATAAGCTCATTTACCTCTAGATTTGGTTGCAAGTTCAATCCACTGGCATTGAGACTGCGAACTCTGTGACCTCTGAGATCCAACCTCTAGGATGATAAGAAGCACTCATAAGAATAAAATGAAAGCATAGCAAACACAAACCTCATATTTAACAAAATTGAATATTTAAAACAATAAACAAAAATAAAATACAGTATCATAAATTATCATATATCTTCAGCATGGACAAGACTGAGAGACACAAGGAAATGAGGGGCATGGAGAAACAGTGTAATCCATAAATACCAGGGGATCTCATGTGGCTTTTTCCCCAACGCATGCAAACAAAAAGTATCAAAAGATAAAGGGAGTCAAGTTCACACTCAACTGAAAGAATTATGGCATTTACAGTATAGCAGATAACATGGAACATGATATATCAGTTGGCATGTCCACAAATTAGATTTAAACCAACATTTAAACAAAGGACATCTTGAAATTACAGTGATTCTCCGTTTTGTTTTCCTTGACATCTCTAAGACACCTTACTTAGAAGCACGCGGGCATGCGTGCTACACAGGTGTGTTGGGGTGTTTCCGCTTGGTCATCCATAACCATTTTAAGTATTATAGTGACATCACAATACACCCTAATGACTATCTGGTTTCTGGAAAAGAAAAACAAAATCACAAAATACCCTTCCAGGACTTTTAAGGTGATGTCATTGTATTAAAGGCAGAAAAATGAGGACAAAAAAAATATATAATCTCATGAAGATACTAACTAGTCCAGAGTCCAGACTGTCTTTCTGCATACTGAATCTAAAGCTCCATTACTATGAATTTCCATATAAACAAGTAAGATTATATACAATTCACTTAAGACTATAAGTTTGGTTAATCAATGCCCAAACCCACCACAGTGTGTCGTAAATAAAACCATAAACAACGGTAAACTACATCACTCATGTAAAGCAATTCCGCTTTGTATCCACTAAAGCTGTTTCAAGAAAATATAAGAAACTAAAGAATAGTAACAAAGTCATAAACGGAACTTAATAGTCAAAGTCAAACCTAGGAAGATATAGCCCAGCTATAGTTCGTTATATGTTAATGGCCTCATAATATTAAGAGGCTCAAATACTATGCCACCATGTACAAACCTGTCAAACCATGCTTAAGGCAAATGTTTTATTCTATATGCACAGTGAAAAAATACAAACCACAGGATAAAAGGATTACACTTTACGGATATGATGTCAACTGAATTATTGCCAAAAACAATGTAAGATTCAGTTATATAATTATGTTTTACAAACATCTCTTCTTTATAAACAATAATTGGGAGGCGACTGTCGAGAGTTTCTTTCTTCATTTTGTGGGGACTTTTTGGAAAGGCTAGTCTTTTGGTTTTGTGTATTCTTTTGCTGTTGACCTAGGCAATTTTCGTAAGTTATGGCTGGCTATCATCGTCTTCTTTGTACATGCTTTTTTATCCAATGAAGATTTCTTGTTTTTGTTTAAAATGAAAAAATTGTTTTACAAACATTTCACTGGAAAGTAGAATACTGATTTCCAAAGAGATAAATTCCAATTGAAGTTATTGTACACCAATATACCATCATATAAATTCCAAAACGTTGCAGACTTGGTGCTTACCAAATCATCTCCAGCTTTGATCTCCACCTGTGGAAGAACAATGAACCGAGAATCCCTGCTTTCCGGTGTCCCTGTTTTCCTCCGTCCAGATAAATTTGAACTCCTATCCAGAGATGACGATAAGGAACCAGTTCTCAACCCACTAGAAATAGAAGGTGACCGAGCCGATGGAGAAGAAACCTTGGAAATTGTCTTCTTATTCACACTGCTAGTGCTACTGTCCAATGATGTAGAAGAAACCCTTCTTGAAGAAGAGGAAACTGACAATGCTGGCTTAATTGAAGCTTTCTTGACAGTATCTTGCTTAGAGACATCAGACGCAGTTGATTTGTTCAGACTCCGGCTCAATGGTGACACTGGAACTGACTTCCTAGTCTCTGAAACGCTTGCTCTTGTGCTTGTGGGTTTAGTAACAACTGAAGGCAATGAACTTCTTCTAAGTTCAGGGAGCGACCGCCTAAGTGGTTCTGAAGGCGAAGGAGTGGCCTTTTTCCCCACAGTTGAACTTAAAGTGGTTGTTCGCTTCACTGTAGAGGTCGATGATGACTTCTCTGGCAATCCACCAGTGCTGTTTCTTCTAATCACTGGAACTGAATTTGAAGTTTTCAAAGAAGCACTAACAGTTGGTCTAGTCAGACTTGAACTTGATTCAGATCCACTTTTAGGGTCTATTTTCTTTCTGATACTGGAACTAGTTGGTGCTGAGACCCTTGACGTTGCAGCAGCACTAGGCTTCCCAGATTTTGTAACCTTTTTCACATTCTCAACTGAACCTGCTGATGACTTTTTCTCTGGATTTTGGGACTTTTTCACAGGATCTCCATTCAATTCCACAACTGGGTCCTCCATTTTAGGACTTGTTGTAGTATATCAACAGCACAAACCCTTATCCAAAACCACAAGAAAACGAAAATCAACAAATTGAAGTGAATCTTTGGTACATTGTCAGTCTTTCAATAAAAGGTGCCATAAATCAAAACACAGGACCTCAAGAAACAAAAGGCTCCATTTCACTAACTTGAACAAAATGTCTGATAACTATGCATACCCAATATGAGAGAGAAAAAATAGATATATGATTATCATTTGCATAATTTGCATTACAAGCTTTTGTTTAAGTTCAAGTGTCATTTTCACTCTTTAACAACCAAAATTATAAAATAATAAATCTTATATCTAAATGTTGATTTATCCTTCTTTTCTCAAGTCTCAACCACCGAAAAGCAGAAGTGCAACCAAAACCGAACAAAGCCACCAAACAAAATAAAATAAATAAATAAATAAAACTACTTACAAGTTCAAGTTTTTCACCGAGAAACCGAAGCCCTCAACACTTGAACGCCCATTTTTGGACTTAAATCTAAACACACAAAATGCAGGTTGTTTAGTGAAGAAAAAGCATTCTCTTCGATCTACGCGAGAGAGTAGATTAAAAGGCTTACAAAAAAGCATAAACAAAAACATAACGTGGAACCAAATTTCAAGAAAGTAAACATGAATACCTGAAAATGAAGAGTGTTCTAGTTAGATCTAGTGAAGAAAACAACTGAAACTGAAAATTTGAAGATTTCGTCTAGGGATTTTGCTTTTCTGGCAGCAAAAGCGAGAGGATTTTTGTGGCGTGGCAACAAAAAGCAATGTGAAAGCGAGAAAAGGAGAGAGAGAGAGAGAGTTGGTGGTGGTGGTGGTGGTGTGGAAGAAGACGAGGCAAGTGAGTGAGGGAGGGAGTGAGGAAAAAGTAGGAAAAGTCAGAGAGAGAGAGAGAGTGTGTGTGTTTTTGTTTTTGTTTTTGTTTTTGTGAAAAGAGAAAAGCTTCTAGATGACGACGAAGCATTATTGATTATTGCATTATTGGGTTGCCCTCCAATAAATTTAAGCGAAAATCGACGAAATTTTGAATTGGCGGACAAAAAGTGCAGCACAGAGAGAGAGAGAGAGAGATTCCTGTTTACATTTACTGCTTTCAAAAATCTATTGAGTTCGCTCGGAGCGATTCATTATTTTTCAAACTCGGCTTCATTAAACTCGATTTAATAATTATAAAAAAATAATACCAAATAAGTCTCTGCTTTTTTGATTCCAAGCAGTCGTGATTTTCTGTTTTTCTTTTTTTCCTTTTTTTAAATATTACATAAATTTGAGGGCTTTTTTTTTTTTTTTTTTTTAAGAAAGACAGGACTCGAACCCATGACCTCATAACGTAGACGTGAGGGATTAATCTCATCTCGTCATGATTTTCTATTTTTGATCAAACCGATCCATGCATTTTTCACAAGTATTAAATAAATTCTTGAATAGAATTTGTAGAAGTATAATTTTTTTTATTTGGGTAAAATTGACTAGATAAGCCCCTCAAACCTAAACCATAAGACCGTGGATTCAAGTCTATCTCGTTTCTAAATCCCGAATTATTGTAATTGTTATAGGTAAATTTTGACATGAGTGACATATCCATTGAGCGAACCAATATCCATGAAATCATTCAAACCTTTACCCGAGTAATAACTTTGCCAGAAGACCGAATAAAAGCATCTGGGAAAGAATTGACTCGGCTCAAACACTTTGATAAATCATGCTACTCGGCTGAATGAAAGTTCATGACACCTCGTTGAAATCCAGTAGAACGCACCGAGATATAAAGGTCAATAATCACACTCCAAACAGGAAACAACTACATTTTTTCCAATTATAATTAAAGGCCAAATCAAACAGTCAACTACATTTATTACGAGAATTGAGATAATCACGTTGATTCAATGAGGACGAGTCGCAGCAGGATTATACTACTTACACCCTAAGTCTAGGGTTACACACGTATAAATACTACTCATTTTTTTCACTGTAAATATATACAAAAAAATACAACATACGACGAGAGAGTGATAGAGAGATAGATCTGTAAACACCATTTTTATAGTGAAAATATTCTTTAGCCGGTACCGGCACCAGTGGTTTTTTCCCTTCACTAGGTTTTCCACGTAAATCTTGTTCTTGTTCTTTTTCTTTTTCTTGCATTCTCATACTTCTCACCATCATTAAAATTACAAACCACACCCTCTAATTAATTACAATCCCAGTTGACGAAAAATCACAGTCAACAATTTTCGCTAGAATGAGGAGAAACAGCAAAACTTGTGAACAGACCTTAGTTTAGACACAAATCCAAAAAAAAAAAAAAAACCATGGCTCACGAGGGCAAGAATGAAAATAATGGGATCTCAACCATGGATGAAAGCGAGGCTTATGCTAAAATCCCAGCAGAATTCGAGCTTGATGATAGAGAGGAACTCCAAAGAGCGAGGACGAACCAACCATAGCGATAATACTTGACAACAGTAAACCTACTCAAATCGTTAAATTAGAAGCACAATTGGCCGACCAAACAAAGGTAGATTTGGTTAGACAGCTAATGGAGTACCGGGACGTGTTCGCATGGAAATGTGAAAATATGACTAGGATCGACAAACAAATAACTTCGCACGGTTTGGCAATTAACATGGAATGCAAGCCAGTGGTACAAAAGCGGCAAAGATTCGACCCTGAGAGAAGTGCAGCGATAAAAGAGGAATTTGGGAAATTGCTAGCCGCCAAGTCAATTAGAGAGGTGAAGTACCCCAAATGGGTGGCCAACGTTGTATTAGCTAAGAAGAACAACAACAAATGGAGGATGTGTGTAGACTTCATCGGCACAATAAAGCCTGCCCGAAAGATAGTTTCCTTCTCCCGATAATCGATCAGTTAGTGGACACCACTGTCGGGCATAAGCTCTTCAAATTCATGGATGTGTATTCAAGGTTCAACCAAATCATGATGCACGAATCAAACAAAGAAAAGACATCATTCACAACCGATCAAGGATTATACTACTACATTGTCATGTCGTTCGGCTTAAAAAACGCAAGTGCAACATACCAAAGATTGGTAAACAGGATGTTCTCCTAATAAATAGGGAGGAACATGGAAGTATACGTCGACAACATGCTGACCAAGGGTATTACCGTCAAGAGATAGGCCTCGAATTTACGGGAAACATTTAATGTACTAAAAAAATACAAGATGAAACTCAACCCAAACAAATGTGTGTTTGGAGTACCCTTCGGAAGGTTCCTTAGGTTTCAGGTGCACTAGTAGGGAATCAAGGTTAACCTAGACAAAATCAAGGCCCTTGCTGATATGAGATCTTTAATGGTGCTCAAGGACATATAGAGGCTAACCTTATGCTTAGCATCACTAAATAGATTTATCCGCAAATCAACCGACAAGTGTATCCCATTCTTTCAAGCAATCAAAAAGGGTCAGGGGATCGAATGAAATGAGGAGTGTGAAAGGGGGTTTTAGCAAATCAAGGAATACCTCGGGAAAGCTCCAATCTTGTCTTATATTTAACGGTAACGTATAAGGCGACTAGTTGTGTATTTATATTTATTGCTCCAATCTTGTTTTTATAAACCCTATGCGGCCTCTCACATCTCACTACCCAGTCAGACAACTAGTAAGCCTATATAACCTCATACTAACCAACCAGAAAACCAACCGCCCACTACCCAACTAGACAACCAGCAAGCATATATAACCTTTTACTACCCAACCGGACAACCAGTCACCGGCTACATGGCCTCACTACCCAACTGAACAACCGGCCGCCGACTTCAGGGCTTACCCAATTGGACAACCAATCGTCGACTTCAGGGCCTCACTACCCAACCCAACCCAACCCAACCTAACCGAAAGGTAATGTATTTAATTAATACAATTATAAAGATATAAATTTCTAGAGTTCTTTGAAATTTATTTATCTAGTGGTGAAGTACTGTTGTCTTCTAACTGTTCTATTTCTATTGATGTTGTAAATGTTGGTTTGAATGTATGGGTGAGGAATGACCATTTTTATTAACTCTAACTCACTGATTTCATGGTTTTTTCTTTAGATAAGGTTTTTTACTAAAGCAAGCTTATTTACCAAACTCTTTAGTTAGGATTTGACGTTAGAGAAGAACATGTAAGGATATTCATATCTGACCCAACCTTGAATTGTGCATTGGATTTCGGGTATGTCTTGACCTTTTTTCAATACAGCTAAGTTATTTAAGGGAAAATTGCAATAAAGTACCTCCAACATCTGATGAAAGCCTATATAACCTCTCACTACCCAACCAGACAACCAGCCGCCCACTACCAAACCAAACAACCAGTAAGCCTATATAACCTCTCACCTCCCACCTCTCACTACCCAATCGGAGAACCAGCCATCGACTTTAGGGCCTCACTATCCAACCGGACAACCAGCCACCGACTTTAAGGTCTCACTACCCAACCCTACCCAACCCAACCTAACCCAACCTAACCCAGCCGGAAGGTAATGTATTTAATTAATTCAATTATAAAAATATAAACTTCAAAAGTTCCCTAAAATTTATTTATTATCTAGTGGTAAAGTACTGTTGTCTTCTAACTTTTCTATTTCCATTGATTTTGTAAATGTTAGTTTGAATGTATGAGTGAGGAATGACTATTTTTATTAACTCTAACTCACCAGTTTCATGTTTTTTTTTATTTTTGTTTTTTTTTTTTAATTTTTTAATTTTTTTTAATTTTTTTTATGTAGATGAGGTTTCTTACCAAAACATTCTTGTTTGCCAAGCTGTTTAGTTGGGATTTGACATTGGAGAAGAATATGTAGGGATCTCCATATTTGACCCGGCCTTAAATTGTGTGTTGGATTTCGGGTATTCCTTAACCTTTTATTCAATGCAACTAAGTTATTCAAGAGAAAATTGCAACCCTAACATTTGATGAAAGCCTATATAACCTCTCACTACCCAACTAGACATCCAGTCACCCACTACCCAACCAGACAACCAGTAAACCTATACAACCTCTCGCCTCTCACCTTTCACTGCCCAACTACACAACTAGTAAGCCTATATAACCTCTCACCCCTCACCTCTCATTACCCAATCGGACAACCGGCCATCAACTTCAGGGCCTCACTACCTAACCAGCCAACCAGTCTCCGACTTCAAAACCTCGCTACCCAACCCAACCCAACCTAGCCGAAAGTTAATGTATTTAATTAATACAATTATAAATATATAAACTTCCAGAGTTCCCTAAAATTTATTTATCTAGTGGTGAAGTCCTGTTATCTTCTAATTGTTCTATTTCCATTGATTTTGTAAATGTTGGTTTGAATGTCTGGGTGAGAAATGACCATTTTTATTAACTCTAACTTACTGGTTTTACGGTTTTTTTTTTTTTTTTTTTCTGTAGATGGGGTTTCTTACCAAAACATACTTGTTTGCCAAGCTCTTTAGTTAAGATTTGACATTGGAGAAGAACATGTAGGGATCTCCATATATGACCAACCTTGAATTATGCGTTGGATTTCGGGTATGTCTTAACCTTTTATTCAATGCAACTAAGTCATTTAAGGGAAAATTGCAATAATGTACCCCCAACATTTGATGAAAGTGCAACAAAATCGTAGTTTTGCTAAAATTACAAGAAAGAACATTTGATTAACCGTTTGACCGTTAAAGTTAACAAATGCAAAACTGTCAAAGGGCTAATAATGTCAATTTCTCATAAAAAATTTAAAAAGGAAAAAAAATAAGGCAAGATTTGGGTTGCCATATCTCATATCTCATCTTCATATCAAGAATTCAAGACTCGACAAGTGTTTATAGAAAAACAACATAATCATAATCATCATTACTATCCTTCCCAAGGACAAAGCCAGCTTTTTTTTTTTTTTAATGGGAAGTGATAGAGGATGATATGCAACCATAAGCAAATCCTATATTGATAGAGAATGATATGCCGGAAGATTAAATTTGTTGCATAAAAGAACAATTTTAAAACTCTTTTCCATTTATTTTGGGAAAAAAAAAAAAAAAACTCTTCTCAATTTGTCTATTCTTGTTTCTTGGTTTCTCAAGCAACAAGAAGTTTATGTTTATCAAAATATGGTTTGATATTAATGGATGAACAAACTTTTGCTTTGCTCAAATTTTTTTTTTTTTTTTTTACTTATTCTTTGATCAAGGTTTTCAATTTAGGATTTTTATTATAATAAAAGAATTAAAAACAGAGGATTTTATTTTATTTTTTTAGAGAAAAAACAAAACAAATCAAAATATCAAATGTTAATTCCCTATATTTTTGAACATAATCTTCATGATTTACTAATAAAATAAGGATAAATAATTATAGAGTTGTGTGTTTCACTACAACATCAATTTCATTGCATGAGATTGTGATGTATTAAAAGCATCTTCAATGTAAATATGCATTTGGAGAAAATTGACTGCCACGTAGGATAGATAGTTAAAAAGTTAGAAAAACCCTATTCAATGCAATTATCTAAATTCGATATGGAGATGATGTTGCAAAAAAAAGTTAGAGAATATGGAGTTGAGTTTCTAATTCTTGAAACTCTCCTAGAAATATTGACTATGATTTCTAACTCTCTCCACTGATAATATTAGAGCTCATTTAATTGTAAAATAAAAGAGGAGAGAGTATGGAATAATTGTTTTATTATGATTGGTCATAAAATGGATGCATATTTGATTTTAAATAATTGCATTGGAGATGTGAATATGCATTTTTCTAATTTTTCTTCAAAAGTGGGTTCATAATGAATTGGTACTATTTAGAAACTCAAAAATGCATATTTACATCGGATATACTTTAATTATTCATCAAAAGTAATAAAGGGTAATATTAAAATAAAATAAATTTGTTAAAAGGTTTAATTAATTTTTAAAAATGGAATACTTTTTAAATAGGTGTTATTAGATAAAAAGGGTAATTTTGGAACAAATGAAGTATGTTTATAATTTTTTGATATTTAGGTTTTAAGAATGAAGTGTCATTAGAAAAGGAGTGTGAGATGATTAAAATTAGATTGTAAGGAAAAAATCTTTTCAAAAAAAATGATATGATTTTCATTGTCCATCTCTAAGATAAAGGATACAATACAACCGATAGCAAGTCACCAACAATATATATTTGTGTGTTGGGGTTGAGTTTAGTCAAATATAAGAATTTATTTTATAATTATAAATAAAAATTGTGTAATATTCATATTCTTTAAAAAATAAAAATAGATAAAACTTGGTATAGGTTCAGGGTTAGGGTTCAAAATTCCTAACCCAGCCCCATTGACATCCCTACACACATGAGTATGAGATATGTGCATGTGATATTAGTAGGTTGGGGCCGTTGGGCCCATAATAAAAAGTTAAAGAGTTAAAATGGGATTTAGGCGGAAGGAGGAAAATGGTATTATGGTAGGTTCTTCCACTATCCACGGAATCAATTTCTTCATTACAAGTTACAACTGCAAGAGACTTGTTAATCTCCTCCCACAAAACAAGTATTTAATTGATAAAAAGCACTTGATCTATTTTTTTTTTAATAAAAAAATATCATTCCATAGAACACTTTTAAAAGCACTTATTTGAATTATAAAAATAGTTGAATGAATTTTGAAAATTAATTGAAAGCGCTTTTAAATAAATTTTCAAAATACACATTATTCAAACTTTTAACAGTAAAATAATCTTAAATGCACTTTTAATATCCATCATATACTAAAAATATATTAAGGTGATTATAAACAGAAAAATGCTCTATCCAAACACAAAAATGAATGCAAGGTGCACACCACCACCGCAAGTATGTTAATGATTGCTAAGTGTATTTTGAAACATTTATCTTATATTGAAAACGGTAATTAGTAATAATGAAGCCTATAGGCCAATAGAGGCGTAGTTCAGCTGGTAGACGGATGAGTTTGATGCTCAATTTTTCTCCTGTAGACACATAAGTGTGAGTATACTTATAACACACTTATCCAATTCATCACTTTTTGTCATATAAGTATTATTTGACCAAATTGCATTGCTTTTTCTGGTAAAAAGTAATGAAATAGATAAGTGTGTTATAAATATGCTTACATTTATGTGCCCGCAGGAAAAAAAATTGGTTTGAGGCTTAGACAAATGACTCATAAGTCAGCAGTTCGAATCGTACAATGACGAAAGTTTTCAAAAAAAATCTGATCCCGAATTAATAGATATTGTCAAAAAAATTAAAATAAATAAATAACGAAGTGCTCAAGAAGAATAACATTTACAATAATGGTTGTCAAAAAAGTTAATTATGAAGTGGGAGAGTGATAGCAATAATTTAGCTTTGGGCGTTGATTATGGTAGGACGTGACATTCAATGGTAGTTAAGACTTAAGATAATAGTATCGAATTCAATGTATCATAGTAACCCTAACTTTATTTGATTTTGTTAATGATCGTCAATCATTCATTACAAATATCGAAATCAATATAATATTACCACCGCCCAACCCAATATGGTTTAATAGTAAAGAATGTTCATTCCGCCGGTCAATTTTTCAGGTTCAAATTGAAATAGTAGACGTATGGTTCGAATATATAATCTAATAATAGAGGAGAGAAAACTCATCATACAATAAGATTCGAACCTGCCACCACTAACGTGGAAGGGGATGTACACAACCACGAATGCAAAAGCCTTAGAGGTGATGTGCAGTCTCATATTAAATTGATATATTAAAAAAAATCAATAAATTTTTTTGAAATTTCAATTAATATAACTTAGCACTAAATTAATACCCAACTTATAGGATAATATGAAGTTGGTCCGGCATTATGTTTCTCATAAATACACCATGATATTGTGGGATTGAGTCTCTCCCCCTTCCTAAAAATCCCGAATTATTGTAATTTTTTTTTAAAAAAATTTTCCAACTTATATGTAACGTAAGTTGTATCTATATAATAAATTATGAAATGATGTTCAAGTTGTTTTAAAAAAAAGTTATAATATTGTAACATGTAAATTGGACATGATATCTGGCTAAAAATTTAGGTATAGAATATTATACTAGTATATAATTTTAGGAAGAGTAATTTCTCACATGTGCGTTTAGACTTTAGAAATAGAATAATATTACGACAAGATGAGTTTAGTCCACGATTATGCTATTCACGCACGCCTGTATCAGGAGCAAGGGTGACCTATTTTATCAAATTTGAACAGTTCGTGGGGATCAGTTTAAAACTTTAATAAATTATAACATAAAAATGTAAATAATAAAAAATAATAGGGTAAAATGTTGATAGATTTTTTTAATAGGGTAAAATGTTAATAGATTTTTTTTTTTAAAATATATTTTTTTTCGATGATAGGTTTGGGGCAAGATTTGTTGTAGACCTTTTGTTTATAAATTTAATTTTAAAATCCAGAAAAATCCATCAAATTCCGTTACTTATCCCAAATCTACAAAAGTCAATGACTTTTTAAATATGCTTAGGTTTATTTATATTTCTTAAAAGTCTAAATTGAATATACATAGATTTATTTAGATTTTAAAATCTAGATTGAATACACATCGACTTTTAAAATCTTTTGAATTCCAACCAATTATAGATTGAATACGATTAAATACACACCCCTAAGTTTCATATTTTTTTTCTTGAATTTCAATTAGGTCATGACTTTTTGGTGTGACCAAATTAGTCTCTAAACCGTACAAAATTGGGGTCTCTTGATAACTTTCATTATTCAACTTTAATTATCCTAAACCGTAAAATTTAACTTTTAAAATACTAAGGTAGTGTTTGTTTTTATTTATGAGGTCTGAGTATCAATATCCGAAAACTGATAAAAAGACACTTATACCCTTAACAATTATTAATTAGATATATATTTATTTAAAATAAAGTTAATAAAATTATTATTATAAAATAAAAATATTTGGCGCGAGACTTATAATAATAATAAAAAAGGATAATGGTAAATATCCAACACTTTTATCCATCATTTATATCCAACTTGATGTGACAGCTAATATATCACTTCTTTATTAGTTGTCACATCATCACACCAAATGAGTTGAATTAAAAATAATAATAATTTGTATTCCTTAAGGGTACGACTATTGACATCCATAAAAATGATAAGCGCACCTATATTTATAAGTACACAAATGTCTAAAATTTAAAATTAAAACATTACTAGAAACACCCATCTTAATGTCAATAGTACCCTTATTTAAATAAATGTTTTCATTTTAATACAATTTATTTATAAACCCTCGTAAGTTATTAACACACCCAATTTTCCACGTGGAAATTGAAGGATATAGCCTTTTCCAACATCCACTTTCTAGGAAATGGCTACTTGGAAAAAAAATTGCATATATAGCCTCTTTGGCAACCCCATTTACCACTATGCCCTTAAGACCCAAAATCCCCTAAATACCCTCCTTGAATGATTGAACAGATTAAACTTACTAAATTACCCTCCCAATCTCATTTTCCCTAAAATGACTAAATTACCCTCTGATAACACAATTGAAAACAAATTGAAATGCCCATATGGGAAATGCAAACCGCTACAACAAGAACAACAAGAAAAAGTGAGAGGAAGGAGAAGCAGAAGGTCGTCGTTGTCATCATCTTCGTCTCGTTGTCCTCATCGCCGTCACTGTCACCATTGGCATTGAACGAAGCACCCAAACCCTAGACGAAACGCAAACCAATTTCAAGGTACTGATGTGTTTTTTTTGGAGTTTGTTCTTGTTTGTCTTTTGGTACGGTAGATTGTTCTCTTGTTTGTATGTGTATTTGGAGGTTGTGTGTTCTATTTGGATGGCGACAACATTTATTGATTGATTGATTGATTGCTTTGAACTACACTGGCAATTTATAGTGGGAGAGAAGAAAAACGTTTGCAGAGTAAATGACTGATGTTGCATGTAATGGTTAATGTATATGTTGAGCCTATGAGTGATTTTCATAAGCCTATGGCCGATGTATGAATAATGCATATATGTATTATTTTGAGGTTAAGACGGATGTTGAATTTGTATTAGGGGATTTGAATGATTTCAAAAGCCTAGTACTGATGTTGAGCCTGAGACTGATGATACATGCATAATTTTGAGCCTAGGACTTATTTTCATAAGCCTGAGATTGAAAATGACTTATTTTGCACGTAGAGAGTCAAGGTTTAATGTTGAATGTATTATTTTGAGCCTAAGATTGATGTTGAATGTGTATTATTTGAATGATTTTCATAAGCTTAGTACTGATGTTGAGCCTGAGACTGATGATACTTGCATAATTTTGAGCCTAGGACTTATTTTCATAAGACTGAGATTGAAAATGACTTATTTTGCACGTAGAGAGTCTAGGTTTAATGTTGAATGTATAAGTTGAGCCTATGAGTGATTTTCATAAGCTTAGGGCCGATGGATCGATGATTCATGTATGTATTATTTTGAGGCTAAGACGGATGTTGAATGTATATTATTTGAATGATTTGAATAAGCCTTGTACTGATGTTGAGCCTGGGACTGATGGTACTTGCATAATTTTGAGCCTAGGACTTATTTTCATAAGCTTGAGACTGAAAATGACTTATTTATTTTGCACGTAGAGATCCTATGTTTAATGTTGAATGTATTATTTTGAGCCTAAGACTGATGTTGAATGTGTATTATTTGAATGATTTTCATAAGCCTTGTACTGATATTGAGCCTGAGACTGATGATACTTGCATAATTTTGAGCATAGGACTTATTTTCATAAGCCTGAGACTGAAAATGACTTATTTATTTTACACGTAGAGAGCTTAGGTTTAATGCTGAATGTATTATTTTGAGCCTAATACTGATGTTGAATGTGTATTATTTGAATGATTTTCATAGCCTTGTACTGATGTTGAGCCTGGAATTGATGATAGTTGCATAATTTTGAGTCTAGAACTTATTTTCATAAGGCTGAGATTGAAAATGACTTATTTTGCACGTAGAGAGCCTAGGTTTAATGCTGAATGTATAAGTTGAGCCTATGAGTGATTTTCATAAGCCTAGGGCCGATGGATTGATGATTCATGTATATATTATTTTGAGGCTAAGATGGATGTTGAATGTATATTATTTGAATGATTTTCATAATCCTTGTACTGATGTTGAGCCTGAGACCGATGATACTTGCATAATTTTGAGCCTAGGACTTATTTTCATAAGCTTGAGACAGAAAATGACTTATTTTGCACATATAGAGCCTGTGTTTAATGTTGAATGTATTATTTTGAGCCTAAGACTGATGTTGAATGTGTATTATTTGAATGATTTTCATAAGCCTTGTAATGATGTTGAGCCTGGAACTAATGATACTTGCATAATTTTAAGCCTAGGACTTATTTTCATAAGTCTAAGACTGAAAATGACTTATTTATTTTGCACGTAGAGAGCCTAGGTTCAATGCTGAATGTATTATTTTGAGCCTAAGACTGATGTTGAATGTGTATTATTTGAATGATTTTTATAAGCCTAGTACTGATATTGAGCCTGTGACTGATGATACTTGCATAATTTTGAGCCTAGGACTTATTTTCATAAGCCTGAGACTGAAAATGACTTATTTTGCTCATAGAAAGCCTAGGTTTAATGCTGAATGTATTATTTTGAGTCTAAGAGTGATGTTGAATGTGTATTATTTGAATGATTTTCATAAGCCTTGTACTGATATTGAGCATGTGATTAATGGTACTTACATAATTTTGAGTCGAGGACTTATTTTCATAAGTTTGAGATTGAAAATGACATATTTATTTTGCACGTAGAGAGCTTAGGTTTAATGCTGAATGTATTATTTTGAGCCTAATACTGATGTTGAATGTGTATTATTTGAATGATTTTCATAGCCTTGTACTAATGTTGAGCCTGAGACTGATGATACTTGTATAATTTTGAGCATATGACTTATTTTTATAAGCTTGAGACTGAAAATGACTTATTTTGCTCGTAGAGAGCCTAGGTTTAATGTTGAATGTATTATTTTGAGCCTAAGACTAATGTTGAATGTGTATTATTTGAATGATTTTCATAAGCCTTGTGCTGATGTTGAGCCTGGGACTGATGATACTTGCATAATTTTGAGCCTAGGACTTATTTTCATAAGCCTGAGACTGAAAATGACTTATTTATTTTGCACGTACAGAGCCTAGGTTTAGGCTATGTTTGGTAGGAGGGAGGGAGAGTATGAGGGATGGATGAATTAGGAGGGAGGGAGGGAGGGAGAGTAGGAGAGATGGAGAGGATAACATCAATCCTTCATGTTGTTTGGTATTGAAAGGAGAGTTGGATGGATGGATTGATATTTAATTTATTAATTACAATATTGGCCTTTAAAAATTTGGAGGGTAGTATAAAAAGGGAGGGTTTTTTTGTCTTTGCCTCCCATCACTCTCCTTCCTTCCTTGAATCCGCCCAAATCGGGGGGATTCAATTTTGTGGGCGCAGAGGGAGAAGCACTCACTCCTCTCTTCCTCTTCCTCTAATTCTCCCTCCAACCAAACAACTGATTTGCTCTCCCTCCCTTCTCCTCTTCCTCCAACCCTCTCCCTCCCTCCATATATCCCTCTAAACAAACACAACATTAATGTTGAATGTATTATTTTGAGCCTAATACTGATGTTGAATGTGTATTATTTGAATGATTTTCATAGCCTTGTACTGATGTTGAACCTAGGACTGATGATATTTGCATAATTTTGAGCATAGGACGTATTTTCATAAGCTTGAGACTGAAAATGACTTATTTTTCACGTAGAGAGCCTAGGTTTAATGCTGAATATATTATTTTGAGCCTAAGACTGATGTTGAATGTGTATTATTTGAATGATTTTCATAAGCCTTATACTGATATTGAGCCTGTGACTGATGATACTTACATAATTTTGAGCCTAGGACTTATTTTCATAAGTCTGAGACTGAAAATGACTTATTTTGCTCGTAGAGTGCCTAGGTTTAATGCTGAATGTATTATTTTGAGCCTAAGACTAATATTGAAAGTGTATTATTTCAATGATTTTCATGAGCCTTGTACTGATGTTGAGCCTAGGACTAATGATATTTGCATAATTTTGAGCCTATGACTTATTTTCATAAGTCTGAGACTAAAAATGACATATTTATTTTGCACGTAGAAAGCCTAGATTTAATGCTGAATGTATTATTTTGAGCCTAATACTGATGTTGAATGTGTATTATTTGAATGATTTTCATAGCCTTGTACTGATGTTGAGCCTGAGACTGATGATACTTGTATAATTTTGAGCTTATGACTTATTTTAATAAACATGAGACTGAAAATGACTTATTTGCTCGTTGAGAGCCTAGGTTTAATGTTGAATGTATTATTTTGAGGCTAAGACGGATGTTGAATGTATATTATTTGAATGATTTGAATAAGCCTTGTACTGATGTTGAGCCTGGGACTGATGATACTTGTATAATTTTGAGCCTAGGACTTATTTTCATAAGCTTGAGACTGAAAATGACTTATTTATTTTGCACGTAGAGATCCTATGTTTAATGTTGAATGTATTATTTTGAGCCTAAGACTGATGTTGAATGTGTATTATTTGAATGATTTTCATAAGCCTTGTACTGATGTTGAGCCTGAGACTGATGATACTTGCATAATTTTGAGCATAGGACTTATTTTCATAAGCCTGAGACTGAAAATGACTTATTTATTTTACACGTAGAGAGCTTAGGTTTAATGCTGAATGTATTATTTTGAGCCTAATACTGATGTTGAATGTGTATTATTTGAATGATTTTCATAGCCTTGTACTGATGTTGAGCCTGGAATTGATGATAGTTGCATAATTTTGAGTCTAGAACTTATTTTCATAAGGCTGAGATTGAAAATGACTTATTTTGCACGTAGAGAGCCTAGGTTTAATGCTGAATGTATAAGTTGAGCCTATGAGTGATTTTCATAAGCCTAGGGCCGATGGATTGATGATTCATGTATATATTATTTTGAGGCTAAGATGGATGTTGAATGTATATTATTTGAATGATTTTCATAATCCTTGTACTGATGTTGAGCCTGAGACCGATGATACTTGCATAATTTTGAGCCTAGGACTTATATTCATAAGCTTGAGACAGAAAATGACTTATTTTGCACATATAGAGCCTGTGTTTAATGTTGAATGTATTATTTTGAGCCTAAGACTGATGTTGAATGTGTATTATTTGAATGATTTTCATAAGCCTTGTACTGATGTTGAGCCTGGAACTAATGATACTTGTATAATTTTAAGCCTAGGACTTATTTTCATAAGTCTAAGACTGAAAATGACTTATTTATTTTGCACGTAGAGAGCCTAAGTTCAATGCTGAATATATTATTTTGAGCCTAAGACTGATGTTGAATGTGTATTATTTGAATGATTTTTATAAGTCTAGCACTGATATTGAGCCTGTGACTGATGATACTTGCATAATTTTGAGCCTAGGACTTATTTTCATAAGCCTGAGACTGAAAATGACTCATTTTGCTCATAGAAAGCCTAGGTTTAATGTATTATTTTTTGAGTCTAAGAGTGATGTTGAATGTGTATTATTTGAATGATTTTCATAAGCCTTGTACTGATATTGAGCATGTGATTAATGGTACTTACATAATTTTGAGTCGAGGACTTATTTTCATAAGTTTGAGATTGAAAATGACATATTTATTTTGCACGTAGAGAGCTTAGGTTTAATGCTGAATGTATTATTTTGAGCCTAATACTGATGTTGAATGTGTATTATTTGAATGATTTTCATAGCCTTGTACTGATGTTGAGCCTGAGACTGATGATACTTGTATAATTTTGAGCATAGGACTTATTTTTATAAGCTTGAGACTGAAAATGACTTATTTTGCTCGTAGAGAGCCTAGGTTTAATGTTGAATGTATTATTTTGAGCCTAAGACTAATGTTGAATGTGTATTATTTGAATGATTTTCATAAGCCTTGTGCTGATGTTGAGCCTGGGACTGATGATACTTGCATAATTTTGAGCCTAGGACTTATTTTCATAAGCCTGAGACTGAAAATGACTTATTTATTTTGCACGTACAGAGCCTAGGTTTAGGCTATGTTTGGTAGGAGGGAGGGAGAGTATGAGGGATGGATGAATTAGGAGGGAGGGAGGGAGGGAGGGAGAGTAGGAGAGATGGAGAGGATAACATCAATCCTTCATGTTGTTTGGTATTGAAAGGAGAGTTGGATGGATGGATTGATATTTAATTAAATTACAGTATTGGCCTTTAAAAACTTGGAGGGTAGTATAAAAAAGGAGGGTTTTTTTGTCTTTGCCTCCCATCACTCTCCTTCCTTCCTTGAATCCGCCCAAATCGGGGGGGATTCAATTTTGTGGGCGCAGAGGGAGAAGCACTCACTCCTCTCTTCCTCTTCCTCTAATTCTCCCTCCAACCAAACAACTGATTTGCTCTCCCTCCCTTCTCCTCTTCCTCCAACCCTCTCCCTCCCTCCATATATCCCTCTAAACAAACACAACATTAATGTTGAATGTATTATTTTGAGCCTAATACTGATGTTGAATGTGTATTATTTGAATGATTTTCATAGCCTTGTACTGATGTTGAGCCTGAGGCTGATGATACTTGTATAATTTTGAGCCTAGGACTTATTTTCATAAGCCTGAGACTGAAAATGACTTATTTTGCTTGTTGGGAGCCTAGGTTTAATGCTGAATGTATTATTTTGAGCCTAAGACTACTGTTGAATGTGTATTATTTGAATGATTTTCATAACTTTGTATTGATGTTGAGCTTGAGACTGATGATACTTGCATAATTTTGAGTCTAGGGCTTATTTTCATAAGCCTAAGACTGAAAATGACTTATTTATTTTGCACCTAGAGAGCCTAGGTTTAATGCTGAATGTATTATTTTGAGCCTAATACTGATGTTGAATGTGTATTATTTGAATGTTTTTCATAGCCTTGTACTGATGTTGAGCTTGAGACTGATGATACTTACATAATTTTAAGCCTAGGACTTATTTTCATAAGCCTGAGACTGAAAATGACTTATTTATTTTTCACGTAGGGATCTTAGGTTTAATGCTGAATGTATTATTTTGAGCTTAATACTAATGTTGAATGTGTATTATTTGAATGATTTTCATAGCCTTGTACTGATGTTGAGCCTGGTACTGATGATACTTGCATAATTTTGAGCCTAGGACTTATTTTCATAGCTTGAGACTGAAAATGACTTATTTTGCACGTAGAGAGCCTAGGTTTAATGCTGTATGTATTATTTTGAGCCTAATACTGATGTTGAATGTGTATTATTTGAATGATTTTCATAGCCTTGTACTGATGTTGAGCCTGGATTTGATGATAGTTGCATAATTTTGAGCCTAGGACTTATTTTCATAAGCCTAAGACTGAAATTGATTTATTTTGCTCGTAGAGAGCCTAGGTTTAATGCTGAATGTATTATTTTGAGCCTAAGACTGATGTTGAATGTGTATTATTTGAATGATTTTCATAAGCCTTGTATTGATATTGATCCTGGGACTAATGATTTTAGTATGATTTTGAACATTGGACTTATTTTCATAAGCCTGAGACTAAAAATGACTTATTTATTTTGCACGTAGAGAACTTAGGTTTAATGCTGAATGTATTTTTTTGAGCCTAATACTGATGTTGAATGTGTATTATTCGAATGATTTTCATAGCCTTGTACTGATGTTAAGCATGAGACTGATGATACTTGCATAATTTTGAGCCTAGGACTTATTTTCATAAGCCTGAGACTGATGTTTTATTTTTGTTTTCATTGTTTAGATGCCGAAAAATTCGAATGCAGACTTATGGTGGTTCCCAAACCATGAGAATTGGGTTCCTGTGAAAGTAAAAGTAGAAGTGAAATGAACATGATTACAGAGTTGTAGGCTATCTTACAGAAATTTGGGTTGGAGAAAAAATTCAAGGAGGACCCTTTTGGAATATACTTGGGTTTGAAAGAACCATTGACACTTTACAGGCAGCTTATCCATAATATTTTGAAAAGAAAGATCATTCACCCCAATGAACAAAAAGAAGATGAGATTTGGTTTTGGTTGGGGAAGTCGAAAGCCCGTTTCGGCCCAGAAGAATTCTGTTTATGCAGCGGGTTGAATATGGGACAGCTCCCCGAAGGTTTTGCTAACAACAATAAAGTACGAGATGATTTGATGGTTATGAGAATTTTCAAAGGAAAAATGCCGACTGCAGAGGTATTGTACCCCACTTTGAGGAGAATGACGTCTGAACAAAATGAAGATGCGTACAAGATGTTGAATATATATATGGTGAACCAATTCTTTGGCACAGATGACGGACGGACCACATCTATCTCGGGTTGGTTGTTTTCATTAGTTAAAAAGGAAGAAGAATTTAGAAAATTTCCATGGGGTTCTTATATCTTCAGGTTTACACTATATTTTTTGAAGGGTGTACTGAAGAAACGGCTCCCCAAACTGAGAGGTAAAGCAAATGAGAAAGATAAGAATAGGAAGCAGCTGAAGAATAAGAATACAGAAGACTTAAAAGAAGAAGAAGAGGATAAGACGAAAAATAACAAGAACAAGAAGAGGAAAAGGGAGTTAGTAGAAAAAGAAGAAGTGAATGTGAAAGTAAAAGGAAAAGGGAAATTGAAAGGGAAAGAGAAAGAGAAGTCGCAGGGTGAGGAATAGAAGAAGGATAAGAAATCAAAGTATTATACCTACTATTTGTCCGGGTTCCCTTTAGTACTTCAGGTAAATTAAGCACGTTATCAAACTTTGTTTTAGTGTTTCTCGTGTCATACTTTGTTGGATTTAAAAACATTGATTGATATTAGTTAGTTTAAATTGTATAGGTTTGGGCCATGGAGCGGATAATTCAATTTGATGATAACATTAGAAAACGAGTTGGTACGGGGTATCTACGGTTCACTAGATGGGAATTTACTAAAAATATTGAAAATATTGAATCAACATTCAATTCATCGGTGTGTACTCAATGACCCTTTTGTGTTTAGTTAATTATTTGTTGAAATTTGCAAACAATTGTTTGTTCCTGATATGCATATGGCTTTATTTCCTTGGGATGTTGAGCCTTATGAAAAGGGTACAAATTACTTCAAGTCATTGAACTTTAAATATGTTAGTGAGCCACTACCTGAAAAGAATAGGGAGAAATTGGCTTTGCCTGTACAACTAAGTGAACAGGAAGAAGAAATTGGTTACGACGATGAAGTTGATGATTATCTGACATGCAAGGATAATGATGTGATTGGCGCTTCTATTCCGAAGGAGATAGGAGGCTATGCAGGGAGAAATATTAGCACATTTTGTAATGAATATTCCCCCCTTCTAAGAAACGTCTATTCTCCGATGCAAATTCTAAGGTATGATTGCATCTACACTATTTGGTTTTAGACTTTTAGTATTTTATTCTTGTATGCATTGTATTAATTATTGCAAAATTCAGGTGCCTTCCACAATCCCAGAACTATAGCTATGCTTGATATCGAGAAACGTATCACTGCCTTCTGTAGAAATGAATTTGCTAAGATTAGGAAGGAGGTGAAGGTTAGATATAAAGTTGTTAAAAATTATATTATTATTTATTTATATATAATAATTTATTGCCGTTCCTGTTTATAAGGGTGCTGAGCAAGATGATGAGGCTGTTGGTGATAAGGCTGTCGTTGATGAGGAGGATATTGGTGGTAAGGATACTGGTGATAAGGATGCTGTTGAGCAGGATGCTGAAGAACAGGGTGAGCAGCAAGATGATGAGGAAGATGTTGAAGAAGAGGATAAGAAGCAAGATGTTGAAGAAGAGGGTGAGCAGCGAGATGTTGCTCTTGTTGGTAAGGCTGGTGAGCAGGATGCTGAAGAACAAGGTGAGCAGCAAGATAATGAGGAAGATGTTAAAGAAGAGGATAAGAAGCAAGATGTTGAAGAAGAGGGTGAGCAGCGAGATGTTGCTCTTGTTGGTAAGGCTGGTGAGGAAGATGATGGTTCTGTTGATGTGGAAATAAGGGTGTTAATGGTGGTGAGCAAGAGGTTGTTGTTGATGTTGTTATGCGTGTTAAGGGTGGTGAGGAAGATGAGGCTGTTGTTGAGGATGTTAAAGCTATTGGGTCTACTGCAATCGAGGGTGATTGGATAGTTGAAGTACAATTTATACATAATAATAAATCAATGATTTTGTCATGTATACCCCATCTATAACATAATAGTGTTTATGTAATGTATATGGTCGAGGCCTGGGAACAATTATGTTTGGCCTAGGAACAATTTGTTAGGCCTCGGAACAATTTCCTTAGGTTAGGGAACAATTCTATAATAGTGTATATGGGTATAAATTTTGGTTTGTACTTATACTATATATTTAATTTTATGTAGGACTTTGGGGAAAAATCTATCCTTGAGATGGAAGAATTTCCATCCCCGTTCGTGTATTTTATTGCCCAGAACTTTCCAAGTAGTGTGGTAGCACTTATTGAGGCTGACCCTAATGTTGAATATAAAGACGTCGACAAACAGATGGCTCGAAAGCGGTCAAGATATCTTGAAATCCCGTGCACAAATCCGATGCCCATGAAATCAAAGAAATCAAAGTCAAACAAGGAAGATATAGACATAGTTGAGTTCACGTCTTTCCTCAATAACGGCGACCAATTTAGGTAATATTCCATTCCTGTAATCTGTTATATTGCCATGATTTTCAATGTATTCATTTTTTAAAATTTTGATGAATGTAATGTATTCATTTTTTAATAGTTTTTATACGGGTCAAATCATTCCCATGACGCGTCAAGATTTTCAAGACTTGGTCATTGTCAACAAGTGGATATCAGATTTGGTAACATACTTAACTATCTATTTCTTCCTGGTTTTTAAGGCCTTATGTTACTTATTACGTAACGTACATGAATGGTTACACAACACATTCATAGTTACTTTGATATCCTATGGAAGAGGCGATCGAGCAGTGAGCTTAACTACGTGCAAAATATTGGATTGGTTAACGCATCTTTCTTTGTAAGTATCACTCTAGTTGTATGATATGGTATATGAAACATGTGTTTATGTATGTAGTATTGACCCTATGATTGATTGATATAATAAGCCTAGGACTGGTTCCTATGAGTCTAGGAATTGTCTTAATCAGTTTATTTTATGACGACAGAATACCATAAACATTAAATGGGCAGATGAAATTAAATTGCTCGACAGCTTGAGGGAGAAAGCAGAATTTTAGAAGGATGAGTAGGAAAGAATTCACCCGAAAGAAACTAGTTCTCCTCATTCTCCTCAACAGAAAAAAGATCGCAAAAGAAGGTCCAAGAAGATCAACGCTCATCCTAAAGCTGTCAATGTCTGGGAATACTGCCCATAATTTGTTCCTTTAGATTACCAACGAAGTCCAGACGTCCTCAGACATGTTACAGGGCACGTACTTCCATACCCTCAACCTTGGTGGCAAATGGATTCAGTTAGTTGTTGGAAATGACGTTGCGTTGTCATTACCTATTTCCTTAAATAATATTTATTTATTGTGTATATACACAGGTGCTTATTCTGTGCCTCGTTCACGGCCATTGGTTGTTATGCCATGTACTTCTGAAAGAAGGAAAAGTACTGTTATTTGACTCATTTAATGATCGGAAGAGTGGACTTAGTAATAGGCTAAAGGACATTCGTGGTCTGCTTTACCTATTGCCATCTATGTTGAAGCATGCCCGTTACTACCAACAAATGAAGATGGATCCTCACGCCACCCCATTCAAAGTTGAAAGCTTGCACAATGATTTCATTCCACAACAACATGATGGGTATGTTGGACATATTTATTACTTTTGATTTACTTTCTTAAAGATACCCTTTCGTTTGACATATCCAATCATTTTACAGTAACAGTTGTGGTGCTTTTTTTAATGAAGTATGCTGAGTTGATTATGGTTGGAGTAGCAACTCCATGGAAATCAATTTTTGGACAAAAGAATATCAAAAACATTCGTAAGGCCATTGCAGTTGACATTTACACCAATGGTCAACTCTGTAATTCCCCATATAGTAGACTTGTACATCTTGGGTATGCATGTATTTGGCTCAAAATGTGATTGAACAATTCTTCTAGGCTTGGGAACAATTCTCCTAGGCATATATATATATATGTATGTGTGTGTGTGTATAAATGAATGAATACATACCAAGTGGTCACAGAATGTATGATTACACACCAGATTATCGTGTGCTTTTAATTGTATCGTGTAAGGGTGCTTTGTTTTCATTGTGTAACCATTCACACTGTTGCATGTTCAACCATTTGCATGTTCAACCATTCACCAAACAACTTTACACGATGAAAGCAGATCATCCTTACACAATACATATAAATTATCGTGTAAGGAAGATTAGTTTCCATCGTGTAACCATTCACATCGTTGTATGTTCAATCATTCAACATGCACAACAGTGTGAATATCTAGCACATGGAAACTAATCTTTCTTACACGATACATATTGATATGTATTGTGTAAGGATGCTTTGTTTTCATCGTGTAACCATTCCCACTGTGCATGTTGAATGACTGGACATGCAACAATGTTCAATCATTCAACATGCACAACAGTGTGAATATCAATTCGATGGAAACTAATCATCCTTACACGATATATATTGATATGAAATCGTGTAATGATGCTTTGTTTTTATCGTGTAACCATTCCCACTGTGCATGTTGAATGACATGACATGCAACAATGTTCAATCATTCAACATGCACAACAGTGTGAATATCAACTTGATGGAAACTAATCATCCTTACACAATGCATATTAATATGTAATCATGTAAGGATGTTTTGTTTTCATCGTGTAATCATTCCCACTGTGCATGTTGAATGACATGACATGCAACAATGTTCAATCATTCAACATGCACAACAGTGTGAATATCTAGCACATGGAAACTAATCATCCTTACATGATGCATATTGATAGGTATCGTGTAATGATGCTTTGTTTTCATCGTGTAACAATTCCCACTATGCATGTAGAATGACTAGACATGCAGAAATTTCAAAGACTACACCATGTCTTGTGCTAATATTGGCAGCTATTGCTAGTCAGAGGCGGAGCCACCTTACACCCAGGTGGGTCCCGTGCCCTACCTCAAATGACCTTAATGTTTTATTTATTTATTTTATTTTATTACACTCTTTCACAATTAACAATTCCTTTCTAAAAGGATTTATCTTCGACAACAAAACAATTCACTTTCTTTGCCACATGTTGTTATCAAACTTCTTAACAACTCATAATTTGTGGTTACTTTATTCGATTTTTCAATAGTTTTAGTTTGATATACCTAGCACATCCATCCGATCAATAAACCTTAAAATGTATACAATTTAAATTTTTTGTATTAAAATAGCTAGTCAAACTATTATTATGATTCATTTTATTTTAGGATCCTTATTATTTATCTTTATTTTATCATTTTCATTTATTTAGAATCAATACTTCAATAATTTATGAAAATTGATAATAACAAACTCAAAAACATGTCTAGTAATATTTATTAATAAATAATTTTTATATCAATTTAAAGTGTATTCACCGTAAATACAAAACAAAATTTCTTATATAAAATTAGATTGTAATTACTATTTTTAAGAATAAATATTATAATATTATATTATTTATGTTGTTTATCTTATTATTGTTTATTTTTTTATATATGTACAGTGGTTCGCATGTGAATACAAAAGGCAATTCCCACAAAACAAAACTATTTTCATTAACTTGTTAAGCAAACCCTATTACAGTACAGAGAAAACAAAAAATTTAAAAAACAAAAAACATATATTTAAATGTGAGGATGTTCAGGGTGATGGTGGAATGTTGAAGTCCATCAACCTCTTCTGCAAATGTTCAACAAGTTGGTGGAGTCCATTGATTTCGTTGTCCTTTACTTCAATCTCAATGTTTAAGTTGATGATTTCAGTTTCCAGATTCTGAAATTTCCCCATCAATACAGTATAATCATCACGTAGCCGTTTTCCATTTTCACGCTCGTTGATGATCGTCTCCTCAGCTTTTGCAACCCGTTGATGCATTACTTCAAAAATGGCATTTATCCTGTGACTGCTCCTGTCGTTTGCTTCCATTTCCACTTGAAAAAAATGAAGTGATGAAAAAAACAACTTAGGAAGAATTTATACTTTTCTGAGGAAAATATGTAACTGAGGTTCGTTTTTATAGTCGAACCCATATCATTGAAAACTGAAAAGTCACCTTACATTAATTTCATTGAAGAATAAACTATTATAACCTTTACATTTGAAATGAAATGAACCATTGTACCTTAAATGTTTATGCATTTATTTTGTTCTTATAAATTGAACGGTGGGTCCACGAACCAATGTAACCTTTACATTTCAAATGAAACCCCCTCTTTACAATGAAAAGCCGCACCCCGGTTTAGGTTGCAATTATACTTAGCCTGGGAATAACTGTCGTGGGCCCGGGATCACTTCTCCTAGGCCTGGAAACAATTCTCCTAGGTCTAAGAACAATTCTCTTGGACCTTGGAACAATTCTCCTAGGCCTAGGGGATTTGTTCCAAGGCCTACGAGAATTGCTCTAAAGCCTAAGACTGGGTCTTGATATTTGTATAAATATAGGTATATGAATTTGTCACAGTTTAATGTGAATTAGTCTCTCATTCATACTGAAAATAACATTTTCAATAAAGCATTTTTAATAGTTATTGGTACATCAAGTAACAAACTAGGACCATTTTGATGAGTACAAGTCTCGTTTCCTAGGCTCTAAATACATAACAATCAAGATCTTTCATTAATCATACCAACAGAACAAAACAAACAAATAAAATAAAATAAACAAGATCTTTCAAACAATCTGGCCTACTATAACTCCCAAAATAAACACTAATACAAATAAAAACAACATCACACCAGTGCTTTCACTCTTCTCAGATAGCTTCTCATCAACATTCACAGAAGATTGATGCAAAGAATGACTTGAATGTACGGAACGACTACTTATCGCTTTATATGCTTCATCGGTTGAGTTAAACTTCTTGTAAGATGCTCCTAGAAAACCATCTAAATGTTCATGACATTCAGGCCAAGAACTAAACACACCTGTTTTCCTTCCTTTGAAAACAACATAAACAGAATTCTTCCCCATTTTTGTGTTATTAGACTTTTTGCTATTTGTTAACCAAAAAAAAAATTAGGTCGGAAATCAGGCAAAACCCACTCAGTGGACGGAATAAAGAGTTGGGGTATGAAGAACCCTAAGTTTGCTGGTTTTGGAAAACGTGAATAAGAAGTGAAGTAGAAGAAGATGGGTTTGCGTGTTTGATAAGTGGGATCCAGAATGTTATGAGAAGAGAAGAAGAAGATTTGTGGGATCCATATGTAATCCACTACCAATTGATGACGTGGCCTAAGAATTATATGGGATCCTTAGTTACACGTGTCATAAACGAACAGTGTAGATGAATAACATTATTGTGCCTAGGAAAGATTTTGCAGGCCTAGAAACAAATTACACTACATATAACAAACAATCCTTCAAATATGAACCCGTAAGGCCGTAATTGCCTAAGGGTTCATTCAAAAACTTGTAAGTTGTTATCGTTACTTGAAACGATCTCTTGTATTAGATTTACAGTTCCGAAATCAATTCCGAGATTTGCACACCGCTTTTTAAAAACATCTCGTGCAATTGGAAATTATATAAAAATTTCAAAAATACATATTTAATTCGAAATTAAATCCACAATGGGCCTATGAGTTGTTATGTGGCTCAAAGTATAGTTTCCTAGGCCTTCAACTTCCTAGGCTTAGATCTTTCCTGTCAGCCCCAATATAGATGATGTGGTGACCACTAACGCATGAGCCTAGGAACGATTTTTCAGGCCTATGAAAATATATTTTTGGGCCTTGGAATGTTTCCTAGGCCTTACGGTTTTCCTCACAGGCTTAACTCATCTTCTGATTTCACAGCTGCCCCTAACTTAAAATTTACATTGTTGCCTCTTCAATCAATCAACTTAAAATTTTGTAAATTATTACACGATGAAAGCAAACCAATGATTACGTGCGTTATTTAATTTATCGTGTAATCATGTTTACAAAATTGTCGTGTAATCATTCATATTGTAACCATTTTACATGTAACCACATTGTAATCATGTTTACAAAGTGCCGTGTAATCATTCATACTGTCACCATTTTACATGTAACCATAGTGTAATCATGTTTACAAAGTGGCGTGTAATCGTTCATATAGATTTCCTTTTTATTTGTCTATTTATTTGAATATGTTTGTATTTTTAAACATTACATTCTTTATATACGTACTTTTTTTTTTTAAAATGAAATCAATATTTATAACATGGAAGGAACTTGTACCACAACAAGCATGTTAAGTCATTCTCAACATGCAGCAGTGGGATTGGTTACACGATGAAAACAAGGCATCATAACACGATAATTTATATGTATCGTGTAAGGATGCTTGATTTCATCTTGTATAGCTGTATGGTGAATGGCTGAACATGCAACAGTGTGAATGGCAATACGATGAAAACAAAACATCCTTTACATGTGTGAATACTTTTAAGGTATTCATTCATTCATTCATACACGTAGGAAAATGTTTTTAATTTTTTTTTTTTTGAATAAAATCATATTATTTCTAACATGGAAGGAACTTCCAGCACAACAATCAACATCAATGGTGGTATGTGGAATGAATGATTAAATCCAAAAACATATCCTATATACATTATATCATCATCTTCTCAGTGCTTCCATAACATAATAGTCAAAATCTTTACATTTCCTTATATAAACATAGTAATTACAAGGGATATTATATTATAATTAATTAAGATGATGGTAAGTTTGGGAAGATGATGACCGGTATCTACTTGAAAAAAATTTGAAGTATGGATTAGACGTCATTCTTTCACTTGGAAACGATGATGAATTGCCTGTTTGAAGGCTGTTTCTACTCTATTGTCTCACTCTGATTCAACAGTAGTGACACTGTTTGGAAGGTGAGCCAGGTAATATAGTATGTATTATATTTCCTGGTAAATAATCATCTTCTCAGTGCTTCCATGGAGAAGGCTCGTCTCTCCGATAGTTTTAACGTCGTTGTCACCGCCACCACCTCCTCTAAACATTACTGTATAATTGGACAAAACAATCAAGGTCAAGTCGACTAGTGCCGATGAGTTCTTCGTTAGTTGGCCAGAGATTTCTCTCATGCTATTTGAAAAAAAAGGGTTACATGTTTGAATTTTGCATTGTTAACACCGTTAGAAAACAACACATAATAAAGACATTTCTATCCTGCGGTTCATGGGGAACCACTGGCCATAGTCCGCTACTATATCGTCGACGGATGGATAGATTAGCGGTCTAGGAGAGAACAAGGCTTATGTAATAATTTTCACTCGGTACTTTTGCCACACCCATTGCAGTTACAGGACTCACATATTTATAGATGACCTTTGAAATACTGCATGCATTCATGAGACTTTTTTCTGCCCAAAGCATCCTTTGTTTTCCATAAAAAATGAATAAATTGGTTTGGTAATTTAAGAGTCTATATTAATTTTCCAACAACCGAGGTTTATATCTAATAATAATGTCTGTGAGACTGGGTCGGTTCCACACTCTGACTTTGAAAATTTTATATTTTCACTTAAAAAAAGGGCTTTCCTCTTGTCCTATCAATGAAACACCTTTCACTTCTCGAAATAAATAAGTTTGGAAAATACTTGGGGGTTGACCGGTCAGCACCCAAGGTACTGACTTTGTGTTTTGATTGGTTAAAAAAAACCAACACCAGCCTTATCAATTTGGAAATTGCTTGGGTACTGACAGTACCCAAGGTGCTGACCCTACCAATAGGGTGTTGCCACGTGGCTTTTCCTTAGTTTTCTACAGTTCTCTTTATATTCTTTATAAATGAGCTACGTGTCAAAGACCCATTGATTGGTCGGTACCTTAGGTAATGACCAGTAAGTACCCAAACATTGTCCTATGAATTTAATATCAGGTACCTTAAATGGTTTTTTCAACCACTCAAAACACAAAGTCAGTACCTTGGTGCTGACCGGTCAGCTGACCGGTCAGCACCCAAGTATAAGTTTCACGCGAAAATCTTTAATGCACCCGGTGTAGCTACTGAGTGTTGAACCGGCCAATAAAATATTGACATGTGTTAAATTTTAAATTAATTTTAATATTTTCTCTCTCTTTACCTATCATCAGAAGTGTTTACTGCATCGGTTCCCCCCAAGATTTACTCAAGTTTCACATGCGAATCTTTGTAGAATCCAGAACCAGTCTGGCAATATCTGCCAATAGTAGCACGTTCCATACTGTAATCTTTGACATTTTTGAAGGTCCAATCATTCAACTTGCAACGGTGGAAATGTTTTTTTTTTTTTTTTTTTTTTTTTTTTTTTTTTTTTGCATTGTGCTAAATTATAACATTGCACATTGATTTAGCATAGCATTAAATTGATTTAGTATGTATTCATTCATTCATTAACATATATATAGAAAAAATTTCCTATCAGTGCATCCTGATAGAATTTTATCAGGATGCACTGATAGAAATGGGACCAACACACACACATATATATATATATATATATATATAAAATGTTTTAAATTTTCCTATGAGGATGCCTTGATGGAATTATATAAGTACAATGAATGTGAGTCACTCTTTTACATACTTTGACTTAGTCTGTATGCACTTGTCAAATCACTTTTATAAATGAGTGGCTCACATTCAATATCCTGATAAAGTTATATAAGGATCCCTGATAGAAACGGGATCGATCTAAGGTCTAGGAGATTTGTTCCCAGGCCTAGGAAATTTGTTCCGAGCTCTTGTCGAATTATTCCCAGGACAATAATTCGACATAATTCCCACACTCTCACTTTAAAAATGTTAGCATCCGGTACCCTTTTCAAAGGGTGTTTTTGTTTTTGTTTTTCATATCCAATTTCGAATATGTATTCGTTTACGTTTTCCATTTTGTTTTTCATTTTATTTTCAAATCAAAAACAAAAACAAAAACAATATCAATGTTAAAAGTGAAAAATTTAAAAATAGCTTTAAAAAATGTTATAGTACGCATATTACACAAATTAACCATAAAGGCTTAACTGCACAAACATCCCCTAGTTTAGACGAAATTGCACTCCTATGCAACCTTTCAGTTTATTAGACAAATATCCCTTAGCAAATGTTGACCGGATGTTGACCAAAAGGGACCCTCCTATGAAATTATCATTGCCCTCCCATGAGCTTTTTCATATTAGATAAATTGATTCCTCCAGTTTGAATAATAGTGATCAACCCCTTGAAACACTTTAACCACATATTAAAAAAATTTATTCATCCTCACTATGGGTTGAGCCTTCAAATCCTTATGGTTAAAATAAAATAAGTTTTATTTCACCAACAGAGCTACTGAAGGCCATTAATAGAGGTTTGATGATTTCAATATATATATATATATATAAAGTTATATCATTTGTTTAAAATAATTTAAATATATTTATATTATTTAATATGAACTCATATATATATATAAATCCAGTAAATTCAAAGTCCGTAGTTATTTTTTTTTTTATTTCCCTTTTCAAAAAATATAATATTTCATCAGTATTGGGGCTGATAGGAATGACCTTAGCCCAAGAAATATAAGGCCTAAGAATCAGTACTTTGAGCCAACAAGAACATATTAGACACTTAGGGGTTCATATACGAAATGGTTGTTTGATATATGTAGTGCAATGCTAAGGGACATACTTGTTCCATCGTTAGATGATCTCGAAAATTAACGTAGAGATTTCCATTGATACCCCTTCATGATTGGACAGTGCCGATCATATAGATTTTTGTGAGGCCCCCATAATTTCGTTCACGGAGGAAAACTGTAAGGCCTGGGAACAATTCCTATGTCTAACCTAATTTATTCCTAGGCCTTGTATAAGTCATCGTAGGTCGAAGAGAGTTTTTCCTCGACACCGTATGGTTGTGACACGTGTAATGAAGGTTCCCTCAGATTTACTCACCATGTATGCGATTGGTAGTGGATTACAGATGGATCCCACTAATCTTCTTATTCTTTTCGCATTATAGTGACTACAGTTTGGATCCACATACAATATGAGTGGACGTTAATAGAAATTTGTAAGGGTAATGATGTGGCACTTCAATTATGGATATTGCAAAACTGTCAAATCTCAATAAGTATCCTTTCTTTTTGTATGAAAGAGAAAGTTTTTTTGGACAAGTATACCCTTAATCTCCTTGGGAATTTGTGATGTGGCACTTAATTCTTTAACAAATAAGCAAAATACATAAGGACGTCTGGGTTTGATTTATGTGAGGTTTGTATTACCCAGAATGTATACTCGCTAAAAATCATTTTAGAATTTAGCGTTTAAACCCTTTTATATTTCATCGTGTAAATGTGTTGTTTATACATCGTGTAAGTATTCTGGGTTTAATTGTTGTGTTGTAAATTATCAAGAATGGTTACACGCTAAAATCACTTTGAAATGAGTTGTGTAAAACCTTGTATAAGTCATCTTGGAAGCACTGATGTCTTGTTTTTTTTTTTTTTTTTTGGGTATTGTTTATTTATTTAGTTATATTCACGTCCACTTTTGGTTGGACATACATATTGTTCTGATCTGGGGGTATATTTAGTCTAGACTAATGAAGGTATATAATAATGACAGCATGTCAAATGTTTACAGTATCTGAAAACACAACAAATTATTTCCATGCATTAGATAAGCAAAACCAATTACAGCATGTTGAAAAACAAATATTGAAATGTGAGGATAGTCACGGTGATGGTGGAATGTTGACGTCCATCAACCTCTTCTGATGCAGTTTGATGCTTTCTTGGTTAGGTGATTGGTCAGCAGGGTATCCTGAAATCGATTGTTCTTGCAGCGGAGTACCCGGTTGGATGTAGAAGCGGGGTACTTTAGCTAACGTTGTATTTGGATGTCCGTCTGATGTGGCAATGGGGTACCCTGCTGAAATAATAGCGGGGTATCCTGTCGATCTAGTAACGGGATACCTATCTGATGCAGTAGCAGAGTACCCATTTGAGCTCCGTGATAGGATTCTGAGTAGAACTCCATGTTGGAACATTTTGAGGGTTATCGGGATCGATGGGCTTTGCTGGCGTTAGTCCGAGGGAGAAGGTAGGTATCTAAATTTGATCTAGTATTCTTATTTCTAGGAGTACTCAGATGGTAAAAAGTGTTTCTTCATTGTATCCAGGTGGAAAATTCTTCTTTGGTCCTTTGCCAATTTTGGTTGTTAACATCATATATATAGGTCCCATTACTTGTCATGCACTCTCATAACTTCGGTCTAGGGTTTCAGCAATTATGGGACTTTCCTTGGCAATAAGCGAAGATATGTGTGGAATCCAATCCCTAAAATCAAGTTATTCTTCCATTACTTGTAATGCACTCCCATAACTTCGGTCTAGGGTTTCAGCAATTATGGGACTTTCCTTGGCGATAAGCGAAGATATGTGTGGAATCCAATCCCTAAAATCAAGTGATTCTTTCTGACAGAAACTGTTTTAAAGTAGGACTCTTAAATGACGGGAATGAGTCCTCCTCTTTAATGATAAAAATGATTGGCATTTTATTGTTCTTCTTTGTAGCTTTAAACCTTGGCAGCATTCTTACCTAATACTTGGACTGTTTTGCGAGCTAGCTCTTTGCGGTGTTAGAATGTTTAGGTGTCAGGGTACCCTGACGCCCTTCTTTATGCTGTATCATGATTTCCATTAGTCCCTTGGTTACCCCGGTTTTAGGACACCGGTTAATGCTATGGTGAGTTATCGGGATGACATTGTGGCGAGGTTCCTGATCTTTGTAGAAGCGAGATACCCGGTCCATGTAGAAGCAGGATACTAAGATAGTGTAGCGTGGTTTGTAGGATTAGTATCTTCATGCTTATGACCTTGCTTTGGCTTTTTCTGGATATATATCCCAATATATTAGACTGGATTCTCTTCAAGAGGCGGTCGGGTGCTACCTGCTAATACACTTCCTCATTGATTTTTGGGTGAAAAATTCTTCTTTGGTCTTTGAACAATTTTGGTGGTTAACAGAAGTCCCCTCTGACTTGAACACCGGTATATAGATCGAGGTTGGAGTCAAGATTCTTAGTTTTGACTGAAGGATTTGACACCCCACTTGGTTATGTTCCTTGTCTGGCTAGTTTCCTACTTCATATGGACTAGGCCATATGAAGTAACAAAGGTTTTTCCATATGGTGCAATAGAAACTACAAATCAAGTCACTGGGGGAGTATTTAAAGTGAATGGGCATAGATTGAAGCCTTATCTTGGAGGTTGTCCTATGGAGTTTACTCTAAGGTGGATCCATCTCTGTGAGCCATAAGACTCATGTGCGTCTTGCCTAGACGTTACCCAGGTATTTTCCTTCTCCCTTTATTTTTTGTCAAGTCATAATTTAGTGTTCCTTTTACTTGAAGTCAGGTTTGGGGGTGTTAAAAAACAAATAAATAAAAAGTACCGGGTTTAAAACTGCTCCCTATGCGCTGTTCATATTAGCAGCGGTATTGACAGCATTGGCACCAAGTCTAAAACCACTGCCATGTACAATGTGGTTAGGGGAGCGGTCACCAAAGAGGTTTCCTCTGCTCGTGAATCCGGTCCTTATGCGCTGCCAATAATTAGTAGCTGTTTTGACAACGTAAATACTTGTTCAAATAGCTGCCTTGGCACTGCCAAGACCTCTGTGACATCCATAGCGGTCTTAAAGTAAAACGGTGTGTTTCGCGCCGTTCAGCTGGTTGCCTAATCAGAGCCCACATTGTTCACTTAACAGCCAATCACAATGAACCGCTGCTTTAACTGTTGTGGCTTTCACAGCGGTACACGCATTGGTCTTGCCTTAATTATAAAAATGTCACTTTCACGCGAGACCTGGTACTATTCTCTTCTTCTCTTCTTTTAATTTTTTTTCCCTATTCGTCCATCGTCTCTCATTCACGCACGAACCACCAAGGTATGATCTTCAATCTTTATCTCTTTGATTTATATCAAGCTTAATTCCAGTAATTACATATTCCCATTCCTTATCTCCCATTTAATTGCTCTAATAGATTATCTAGGATTCTTAGCCCAAAAATTGGGGATTTCGGATTTGAGGGGATTTTTCTTCAATAACATGTTTTCTTAATAAGTTGTGTATGGTTTAAGCAAGAATTTTGAAGTATCATTGTGCTATAAATGTTCTTTAGCATGGTTTTTAGGAAATAATTAAGATTTTAAGCATATATGAGAACAATTTTTCATGCTATATATATGTATGTGTTGTATTGAATGATTGTGAATGATGTGTTGCGCCAATAGGGCACTTGGGTTGTTGTTTTCACTGCCGGAATGCTACCTAATTTCATTTAGCACGTATTGGATGTTAACTTGCTTTCGTTTGCTGGTTTAATTTTTAGTTATGGCTAGGATAGCTATCTATGGAAGACATGCACCTTTTGATCAAAGTAGATGAAGAGACAATAGACCCGTTGAGCAAACATTTATCGGAAATAAGAATTATAAGGATAGGCTGAAAAACAAGCGAAATTTTATTTTGGAGAGAGGGATAGATGTGGGGGAATTGGGGGAAACTGTGGTCCCTATAGTTGTTCAGGCCAGAGGATGGACCGGATATATGCGGTCCGCCATGTAATGCCAACATTACCCTGGCTCGTGAGTTCTACGCCAATATGGTGGATGCACAATTCTCTGCACACAGTGTGGTTATGGTTAAAGAAGTGTCTGTGGTCCTCTCAGCTGAAAGGATCAATGAGTATTATGACCTGCCACTAGTTGAACATGTTGAGACAGCCTAGCCCAACAAGTACAATATAGGATGTGCACTTTGTAGAGAGGGTGCAACTGGATGGAATGGGAGTAGATTAGTGAGGGGTGATTTGCATATGGACAGTGCCTTTTGGAACCTTTTTATTTCGACGTCACTTAAGCCAACTGCACATACATGAGAGATTTTCAATGAGGTGTCCCAGATACTGTATGCAATTATGACAGGGAGATACTTTGATGTTGCCAGTTTCATCAAGAAAGAGATCTGCGGTTGTGGGAGATAGGTGGAAACAAATATTATCTTTCCCTGCTTAATTACTGTTATATGTTCTGCCGCAGGTCTAGTGGTGGATGATGACTATGTAGATGTTACAAATGAGCCTGATACTCCACTTTCTCTAGTAACGTGGAATACTTAGTCAAGCATACGTGGACTGCCCACGATTGGTGAGTTCCCTGCACGTAAAAGGCGTAGGGAAGGGGATAACATAGATGATCCAGACCAGCATAATATGGAGCAGCAGTTACCAGTTCCAGCTTAGCATGTTCCTTAGCCGGATATAAGAGCCGGGTCTTCGCAGCAAAGGCCTGAGTGGGTATAGTATAAGCTATCCACAATGAAGGGATATGTAGATACGGGGATAACGAGCTTGAGGAATGACATGATCTTACGCTTTGACACTATGCATCTCTCGATTGATGAGATCCATCGGGCCACAGTTCGCCCGGCTCAACCTTCTAACCCCTTTCATTCTCATGATATTTCAGGTTATATAGATCCAGAGAGTACCGCCCAGTAGCAACATGGAGCTTTTGTCCCCGTGCCTCTTGGAGATGACAGATTTGGACTTGAGCCAGCAGCATGATGATGACTGCTAGACACTGTAGACGGACCTGAGTCTATAGCATAATATGTTTTATTTTTCTTCTCTTTTATTTTAATTTTCTTTTTCTTTTAATTTGTTTTTAGAATTGTTATTTTCGAGAAATACTTTGTGGATTCATTTATTTTGTTTAGTTTTTGCTGTTTTATTTTGAGTCATTATTTCATTGCCTTGTCTTTATCCTTTTTGTCATTTGTTTCAATTTCATACATTGAGGACAATGTTGGATGTAGGTTTGGGGGTGTGATAGTTTGTTTTAGAGTTTGTCGTTCCTGTGTTTTCCAAGACGAGATACTTTGTTGTGTGCATTAGAGATGATATGCATTAATCAATTGATTTACACTAACATCTTGCCATTTAGGGTACTGCATTGCATTTTTCAAAACCTATGACATGCTTTTGATATGATAATTGTTAGGATGCTGAGTTGAATTGCCATGATTAATAGTGGAGACTACCCTTGTGAGTTCACATAACCAAAAAAAGTACATAAAATGACATACTATAAGGATCCTATGGTTTCCACTCTTTAAACATTCAGTAGGTTTTTAGCATTAGATTCGATCTTTATAGGTTGTACATTGAGCATTATAGAACTTTCATCATAAAAGATTTCACATACTATGTTTTGATCCTGAGTAAGACGAACCAGTGAAAGTGATATAGACCATGTGTGTTTTATCTACTTAAAAGGCCTAAAATATTTCCTACCTATATTTATGTGCTCCATAGCCCTGTTTGAAGCCAAACACTGATAGCCTTTTCTTTCTTCACCATATTAACTGTAAACGCAAGTAAGCAAAAGATAGGTTTGGGGGTATTTGATCGGTCATTTATTACATATGTTTTTTTATCCCTGGTCGTCTAATCAATTGCTCGTTTCTAGACTCTTTTAGGGGTTTAATTTGTGTTTTTAAGTGTTTTCTAGGTTGTTGGTCCTAATTGTTGTGTTTGGAGATTATCAGTAGGAAAGTGCTATTTTTAAAGATCTCAAGGGCTTTTGTGCAAATTGGCAAAAGTGCTGTCCAATCCACTGCTTATTCTTCGCAGCGCTGTGGCAGCGTTTCAAAGGACAGTGGAGACCACTGTCAATGGCACTCTCAAAACCATAGCATTTGCCCGTACTACTGTGGCTTCCGCAGCGGTTTGATAAATCCTCACGTGCGTGGAATTGTATCTCAACCAGGAAAAGGGAGATATAAATACATGATGAAACTAGGGTTTGGTGGCTTACCTCGGACCACATACAGTTTTATTCACACAATCCTCACTCAATTCTTTCATCCATCTTTTCACATAGAAGATTCGAAGACGAAGAAGAAGATTTCACATTAAACGTTTGGAAGAATTCATTGAAGACTTCCATGGGTTCTATCAATTACTTCTCTTCTCTTTTTATTTTCATGATGTGTAACTAACTCTATACTAGGAGATTGATGTGAACCTATGTAATGCTCATGTTATGATTCAAACTTCATATCTTTATTAATAAAATCAGATTTAGATTTGTTCAATTCATTACATGCCTCACTCTTGACTTGCATTAATCTAATGGAAATTAATTGATACTTGTCTAGGGTTTCGATAATTTATAAATTAAGATTGCGTTAGAGGAATTTAGGTTGTCTTAATTACTTTTCAATTGAATGAGTATGATTGTTCTTGACATAGGAATTAATGCGAGACAATTTTGGTTCAATAATTCTTGCACGTAATGTGTTCTTGGTTATAACTTACACCTTTGACGAGGGGGTGAGTTGTGATTAAGAACTCGTGGTTAAATCCCGAGGAATTAAGGTAATACCATATTTAAGATGAGAATGAACTCTGAATTTGGATTGAATTTATTTAACGGAATTAGTTAATGAACATTGCGTATTGCATATGGGGAGCATCGGTTACCTAGTTTTCCATCTCTTGATCACATTCACCAATTCTTTGTTAAACTGCTTTCTTAGTGTAATTTAGTTCTAAATCAATCAATCAATCAATCTCAAAATCTCTTGGTCACTTTTAATTGCTTAGCTTTAATTAGAATTAGTTTATAATCGATATTTCACTTTTCCTCGTGGGAACGATACCTACTTTCCGATGTACTTATCTCAAGAGTCGTGCACTTGCGAGTTAGGTTTTTATAACGCGATTTTACATATCACCTAGCTTAGTGCAAAGAAGTAGCTGATACCGTGATTCGTTTTGCTGCTGATTCTAAGCGAGGTAGGCAGGAGGCCATAGGTGATTTGGAGAGGATGAAGTGTGCTCTGGATACAGAGACTATCAAATCTGCCAGTCATCGGGCTCAGCGGAAGAAGTTGGCCAGGGAGAAAACTGGGCTTATGGAGGAGAATCGCCTCCTACGGGATGCAGTACCAACTTTGAAAGCCCAAACGGATGAATCTTTTAAGCAGGGATATTTTACTGCTTCCTATGAGGTGGTCCAGGCCCTCCCCACTGATTTTGACTTTCAAGGTACACTTGGGTGGGATCGAGGCGTGATTTTAGTCAAGGCTGCCCAATCATATGAGGATCCAACCCCAGCAAGCAATGTTCCGACCGTGGAGCCCCCCTTGTAGCCAGAGAGTACCGCGCCAGCTACTGTCCTCACAGAAGAAGTTATGGAGACTCAGGATCCTCATGCTACTCAAGACGACCAGATGCAGGATGTAGCTTTATCTAGCGAGGTTGTTCCTGTGGAGGATGAGGATGTTTCAACTAAAGCTGATGTATTAGGAGCGAAGGTGGTTTGGACTGAGGCTGGAACTACTGTAGTTGGAGGAACTACTGTAGTTGGAGTAACAAGTGTAGTCAATCCAGAAAATAAGGTAGGGGAGAAACAGGACGGTGCATGATCTTCTCATCATTTCAATCAAATACTCTATGTAGCTTGGAAGCGGAGGTTGGGCGCCCTGTTTGATTAATGAAGAAAAAATTTCCTTTGTTTGTGACCTATGTATTATCTTGCATGTACTTAGTATTACTTGCACTTGATATAGCTTGGCTAAAATGCTCCCTTGCTGGCTTGCTTGTAATCTAGATAAAAATTATTGGTGATAATTAACATCTGGGTATATATTCATCCTAGACCAGGCAATGCCTGATCCTTCTCACTCTTGATAGTAGTCTGGGTAGTACTCTTCTTGTGCAACCGGATAGAGATTTCTTTATAAGGGACCTTGATTTGAGGGGTGGTCCTGGAAAGTTATCGAGCTCTGGCTTCACTTTCACGGAGTCGGGGTACTTAGACATTTCGGATTGAGATCCCCGATAGCTAGTACTTTATGATTAGCAAATTGAGATACTTGGTGCCCTATTTTTTTTTTATTATTTTTTTTTATATGAGTCTTCGCCTAAGTGGTTAACACTTTCTAGAAGGGTGTTTCCCTTGGTACATCTGCTTTTATCGCACCGATTCACGTGTAGAGTCATGATTGGTCAGCTTACTTGAATGGATTCGTTTTTCGGTACGTCTCCTGGAAAACGTCGCCCATTAATTTCCGGTCATTATTTCCTTGCACCGGTACTCACCCATTTTTCCTTATAAAAGACAACTTGTCTTTCTTTATTGTCCTTCACTCTGCAAAAATTATAGAAGGAGAAGTTAAGTTATCATGAGTTCTCTTCTTTGATGGCGAATATGTCAATCTTAACTGTTAGTCTCGGTGTCTGTTTTGATGTAGACAAGATTAATTCCGATGATGATTCACGATCGAGCGTATGGGGGAAAGACAACAATAACCGTGATTCTGGGTCAAGATCAATCACGATTTGGCCTTTTCGTTCTAGTAGTGGACTTTGTATTGTGCTGGGTTTCTGTGACAGGACCGGGAATCTTGCTCAGAGTTGCCGGGTAAAGTTAGGACGCTTTTTTTTTGTTTTGTTTTTATCTATCTGAAGATTTCTGGCCCGGCGTATTCACAGTCATTAAGGTTAAAGGTAGTATTCACAAGGGTACCCATAGACATAGCGGTCGTGTCTGGCTTGTCTCCAAGCGTGCTATCAGTGTCGAAGTCAACAAACATGTTGGTGACTGGATGATCAAGACAGAGCTCCATGGGTGAGCGGAGCACGTTCAGCCTTCAAGATGCACCGAGGGCTTGATGTTGAAGAAGAAAGGTTGAAGAACTTAACGCTGAAGCAAAGGCAAGAGGCCTTCTGACAGGATCCCGCTGATGCCACTCCAAAGGAATCGAAGAGATTGATATAGCTGGCTTGAGTCTAGGAGATCCTAGAGGAGAAAGATGAAAGATTTGATTTGATCATCATATATATATATATTTTATTTTTTTACATTTTGTAGTTTGATTGCGGGGTTATGGCACCCGGATTGATCAATTGGATGCTTCTTTCTTGCAAATGTATTGTCCTTTTGTTTTGCTGGGTTAAGGTAGGATCTTTTATAATAATAATCCATATATGTATGACTTGGGATACTGGCGATTCTTTGTATGTGCTTGCTTCTAGCACGCCTGGTTATGTATGACTTATGCTTGCTTAATAACGATACAGGTTCTGTTTAAGATGTTGTCAACCTCTTTTTCTTTATCTGGCCATGGAGTAAACTTAGACCTTAATTTTCTCTGAAGATAACCTGGTTGATAGTCCTCTTGTAAGAATTGGCAAAAGTTTTGTAAAGGACTTCAAACCTGTGGTACTTTGGACCTAGTTTTAAGGTATTGCGGGTTTTTGAGTATCTCATGTATAGGGAATCCAGTTATCCATCTTGGTAAACCATTGAGTCCCTCTCAGCATTAGGTCTTCATATGGCGAAATGAGGTGTTGGTTGTCCAACTAAGGGAACCTGGCTCTTTGATTGAATCTATCTCGGTGGAGGGTATTCTTTGACCTGGTTCTTCACATGGCAAATTAAGGTGACAGATTATCCCACTAAGGGATTCTGGTCCTTTGATAAATCTATCATAGTGGAGGGTATTCCCCGACTTGGTTTTTCTAATGGCGAATCAAGGTGCCAGATTTCCTGCTAAGGGATTCTGGTCCGTTGTTAAATTTATCCCGGTTGAGGGTATTCCCCGACCTGATTCTTCACATGGCAAATCAAGGTGTCAGATATCCTGCTAAGGGATTCTGGTCCTTTGATAAATCTATCCCGGTGGAGGGTATTCCCCGATCTGGTTCTTCACATGGCGAATCAAGCTGCTAGATATCCTGCTAAGGGATTCTGGTCCTTTGATAAATTTATCCTGGTATAAGGTACTCCCCGACCTGGTTCTTCACATGGCAAATTAAGGTGTCAGATATCCTGCTAAGGAATTCTGGTCCTTTGATAAATCTATCATGTTTGAGGGTATTCCTCGACCAAGGCTTTAAGAATGCCGTGTAGGTTTTCTTGGTCTTTAGGTGATTTAGTTATGATGATCCTCCTGGAGGGGTTGACCCGGTCCAAGGTACAAGAGTGCTCTATTGCTCTCCTGGTCTTCTTGGTTATGGCGATCCTTCTAGAGGGATTAACCCCGCCCAGGGCATCAAGAGTGCTGCGTTGCTCGGCTGGTCTTGAGGTGATTTAGTTTTTACGATTTTCTTGGAGGGGTTGACCTGATCCAGGGCATCAAGAGTGCTGTATTATTCTCCTGATCTTCTTGGTTATGGCAATTCTCCTAAAGGGGTTGACCCCGTCCGATCTGCTTCGAGTGTGCTGGGTTACTTTTCTGAGAACCAAGTCTCCCTATTTGAAACTTCAACTCCTTACTTTCTTTTTAAAATACTGGGCTATCTTGCTCTAGTAGGCCGCTATCCTCAATGCAACCTTATCTTGTTTCTCCTTGAAGAGGTCTAAGTTAGCCCTTAACTTCATTTCATTATATTCAGGTTCATAACGGTGGACCCTAAAAGATGTCAGTTTGTGCTCGATTAGTAGGACTACTTCTGTCCTAAAAGCTAGTGAGTAAGAAGTTTCCTCGGTTGTAGTCCTTTTAGTTATCCGGTATGCCCAGAACACGTCAGGAAGTTCTTCAGCCCACTTCCCTTTCTTCTGTTGGAGTTTCTTCTTCAGGAGTTTCTTGATGGTCTTGTTAGTGGCCTCCACCAGCCCATTGGTCTGAGGATGGGCTACTGATGCAAAACGGAGTTTGATTCTCATTTCCTCGCAAAATTGTCGAAATTTGGCGTTGTCGAATTGTTTGCCTAGATCAGTTATTATGGCCATCGGGGTTCTGAACTAACACATAATGTTTTCTTTGACGAAACTGGTGGTGTTTGCCTTAGTTATCCAGGTAAGGGATTCAGCCTCAACCGACTAGGTAAAGTAGTCTATTGCCACTATGGCATGCTTGGCTTGACTTGACTTGGAGAAGTTGGGAGTGGTCCGATGAGGTCAAGTCCCCAAATGGTGAAAGGATACGGTGTACTGATTGAAGAGAGTCAATCCAGAGGAAGGTGGTAGGGGTTCTCTGGCATGGTTCACAAGACTGCGCGAACTGCTTTGCATTTTAGTGGAGAGTAGGCAAAAAATAACCCATTTTGAGCACCTGGTATGTTAGGGCCTCACCTAACACATGATTGCCGCATTCCCCTAAATGTACCTCGTTGAGTGCCCATTGTGCATCATCTAGGTGTAGACATCTTAACAGTGGAAGGGATTTTCCTTTGCGGTAGAGAAATCCATCTACCAAATAGTACCAGGTGTTGTTCCTTTTGAGCTTTCGTGCTTGATCCAAATCAGTAGAAAGGGTGTCATTTTGGAGATATTTTGCTATAGGATCCATCCAACAAGGGTGTCGTTCGACTAGGTTTACTTCTGCTCCTATAACTATTCTTGATCTGGGTATTAATTGAATTGGAACTCCTCTTGGTAATGCTTGCCTTCCACTTGCAACAATTTTCTCTAAAATTTCTGCTCGGTGGTTTTTCTCTCATGGAATTTGATCCATCTTCACACCTTTGAACTTTATCATAGCTTCCCTGGCCCTAACCAGATATACTACCATGTTATCACCTTTTGCTTGGTATAATCCCAATACTTGGTGGATTACGAACTGTTAATCACTCTTAACGAGGAGAAAATCTGATCCTAGCTCTTCTGCTACTTTCATCCCTACTTGTAAGGCTTCGTACTGTGCTTCATTATTGGTGGCTCTGAACTCAAATCTGAAACAGTGGCTACACTTGACACCCTCTGGGTCGGTTAGGATAATACCTGCCTCGCAGCCTGATTGGTTCGATGCCCCATCTGTGTACAGTACCCAGATCTTATAGTTATCGAGCCATTCTGGGTTCTTCGGAATCGGGTTTGGGTTGCATTTGTCTCCGAATTTGGAGTCATGCTGAATTCTGCTAAAGCCTGAGCTTTAATTGTAGTCTTTGGCTTGTACTTGATGTCGTATTGGGTGAGCTCCAAATCCCACATGACCAATCTATCAGATACATCGGGCCTCTAGAGAAATTGTCTTAGTGATTGATCAGTAATCATTGCAATGGTATGAGCTTGAAAATATGGTTGGAGCTTTCTAGCTTAAGCTTTAATTGTAGTCATTGGCTTGTACTTGATGTCGTACTAGATGAGCTCCAAAGCTTATATGACCAATCTACTCGATACGTCGGGCCTCTGGAGGAATTGTCTTAGTGATTAATCAGTAATCACCGCAATGGTATGAACTTGAAAATATGGTCGGAGCTTTCTAGCTGCAGTCACTAATGCATAAGCGAATTTCTCCAGAAGGGAGTAATTCTTCTCTGACTTGGTTAAAGCGCGACTCAAATAATAGACTGGTCTCTGGACCCCGTCACTACATTCATTAACCAAAACCTCGCTAGTAGCGGTCTTTGATACTGCTAAGTAAAGTTGTAGTTCTTCTCTTAGGATAGGTGTTAACCGCCAAAATTGGTGAAGGACCAAAGAAGAATTTTCCACCCAGATACATGGAAGAGACTCATGCCAAGATATCATCTAGTTACTCCTTGAAAGAAGAATGCTGGATCAAATCCGGATACCTACCTCCTCCTTCAGATCAAGTCGACAAGCCCAGCAATCTTGATAACCTCTAAGCATCCCGACGCAGAGTTCTACTCAGAATCCTATAACAGTGCTCAGTGGGGTACCCCGCTACTGCATCAGACAGGTATCCTGCTACTATATCAATTGGATACCTCGCTTCTACATCAGCAGGGTACCCCACTACCGCATCAGACAGGCATCCAGATACTACATTAGCTAAATATCCTGCTTCTACACCCAACTAGGTACCCCGCTGCAAGAACAGTTGATATCAGGATACCCCGTCGACCAAGCCCCTAGCAAGGAAAACATAAAACTAGCTAGAGGCAGGGTACGCGAGAACCCAAATACCTCTTGGGATCCTCTCGCCAGATGACCATAAGAAACACTCATAGAATTATAAATCCATATGTTCATACAAACAAGTCTTGAAGCTCCAAAGTAAGGGGGTTGAAACGTCGTTGTTCAAGTCCCGATAAAAAGGTAGACTCCTTCTTGCCATTTAAGAATTTCATTCGAATAAGGAGTCCACTTTTATTAGAATCCTCTCCAAAAGGAATCACTTGATTCGGATAATTAAAGCTCCTACAAGATCACCTCCTAGAAGGAAAGAAAGTCTTGTGATCGCCAAAACCTTAGACCGAAAGTATAGGAGTGCATGGCAAACAACATGACCTATATATATGCCACTACATTCACCAAGAAGGGGATAGAAAATTAGACTCCTCAAACCCTACACTCGTTTTCAGTTCTACTTATCGACAGGCACAAGCATGCCATCTCCATCACCTAACAGAAACCTAGAATACCGTCACATATCGCCACCGCTCTAATTTCATCGGTTGTATGCACATTTTTATCAATAAAATCGTACCAGGTAACCTTTTCTTGTATCAGTTTTATTTTGCTTTGACAGAAGTCTTGTCAGTATCGAACCACATGATACCGCTCTGACTAGGATCTATCTCGATCTTGGTCCTTAAAGTTGTTATTTGGAGATTTTTCCCAGTGATAATTTTACATTAACTAGTCATTAGCTTGTACTTGATGTCGTACTGGGTGAGCTCCAATGCCCACATGACCAATCTACCGAATACATCGGGCCTCTAGAGGAATTATCTTAGTGAATGATCAGTAATCACCGCAATGGTATGAGCTTGAAAATATGGCCGGAGCTTTCTGGCCTAAGCTTTAATTGTAGTCCTTGGCTTGTACTTGATGTTGTACTAGGTGAGCTCCAAAGCCCACATGACCAATCTACCGGATACGTCAAGCCTCTAGAGGATTGTCTTAGTGATTGATCAGTAATCACAGCAATGGTATGGGCTTGAAAATATGGCCGGAGCTTTCTGACTGCAGTCACCAATGCATAAGTGAATTTCTCCAGATGGGAGTAATTCTTCTCTGACTTGGTTAAAGCGCGACTCACATAATAGACTGGTCTCTGGACCCCATCACTACATTCTTTAACCAAAGACCCGCTAGTAGCGGTCTCTGATACTGCCAAGTAAAGTTGCAGTTCTTCTCTTGGGATAGGTTTTACTAGCAATAGTGGGCTAGCTAGATATTTCTTTAAAGAATAGAAGTCTCTTTCGCCTTCTTGATCTCATTTCATCTTCTTACCTTGTTTGATAATTTTAAAGAAAGGAAGGCACTTATCTATAGATCGAGATATGAAGCGGTTCAATGCTGCAATCCTACCAGTTAGTCCTTGCGTTTGTTTGAGAGTAGTAAAGGACTCTAAGTCCAAAATAGCTTTGATCTTCTCTGGGTTAGCTTCGATCCCTCTCTCCTGAACCATGAACCATGAACCATGAACCCTAGGAACTTTCCATCCACTACCCCGAAGGCGCAGTTGGTGGGGTTCAATCTCATTTGGTTCTTCCTTATCACTTGAAAAGTCTGCCGTAAATCCCTTGAATGCATCTCTGCCTACCGAGATTTTGTGATCATGTCATCTATGTACACCTCCATAGATCTTCCTATTTGCTATTTGAATAGCTTGTTCACCAGACGCTAATAGGTGGCGCCTACATTTTTGAGCCCAAAAGATATCACATTATAGCAGTATATGCCTTGCCTAGTGATAAAACTGGTCTTGTCTTGATCAGCGGGGTGCGTCATGATCTGGCTGTACCCTGAGAAAGCGTCCATAAAGTTGAGAAACTTGTTTTCTACAGTAGAGTCGATCAACTAATCGATCTTAGGTAGATGGGAATTGTCATTTGGGCAAGCTCGGTTAAGGTCGGTGTAGTCCACACATATATGTCATTTCCCGTTTGATTTGGTAACCATTATTATGTTGGAAATCCACTTGGGGTATCAGGATTCTCTGATGAATTTGGCTTTCATGAGCTTGTCTACTTCTTCTTGGACCGCGACATTTCGCTCGGTGTTGAAATGCATTCGTTTCTGTTTGACTAGTTTGAAGGTTACATTTATTGCCAATCTGTGGGTAGCCACGGTGAGAGGGATACCTAGCATTCCATCGTGGCTCCAGGCAAATATGTCGCTGTATTCTCTAAGGAGACCCACCAAGCTCTCTTTGACCTTGCTGTCTAACGCTCCCCCTATCTTTACCACTTTGGAAAGGTCATTTTCTGGTATTGGTATCTCCTCTAACTATTCTGTGAGGTGTCCACTGGTCCATCACCATTCTTCTTCTTCCTTTGAATCTTTTATGAACATGTTTGGTACCTCTTTTTCTTCCATGATGTATTGATCCAGTCCCGGTATATCCTGGTTTGGTTCATAGGTCAATGCGTGCACTGCTTGGCTAGTGCGGTGGGATTATTAGACACTGCATAGAAGCTGCGGACCGCTTGTTGGTTTCCTTGAACTTTTCCTACCTTGGTCCCAACGTGGAACTTCAAGACATTATGGTAGATAGACAATACTCCCCTAATTCCTAACAGGAAGGGTCTTCCTAAGATATCATTGTAGGTGGAAGGGGTATTTACCACAACGAATTCTGTCATTATGTTTTACTGGAGAGAAGCTTCTCCGATTATTACCGGTAGCCTATGAAATCCAACCGGCATCAATGAGTCCCCTAAAAATCCATGTAAAGGCATGGTGCAACTGTTGTAGCAATGGTTCTTTAAGTTAAGCTTATCATAAGCCCCTTTGAATATGATGTCTACATTGCTCCTTGTATCAATCAGAACGCGGTGGACCTTGCAGTTTGCTATCTATACCGTGATCACCATTGGGTCGTCATGTGGCTGAACTGTGTTGAAAACGTCATTCTCTGTGAAAACGATGTGGGCAAAGTGAGGGTATTATTGAGATCCCCTGGTGACCCGGAATACGTCTTGAAATGCGGTAATCCTTGGGATCTTCCTAGCATGGTTCTTCCTCGAATTATTGGAAGTTCCTGCTAAAGTAGGATCTCCACTGATGGTGTGGATGATTTGGACTTGCTGCATTAGATCCTCCCCGCTATCATTCTGTCTTTCCTCTGCTTCCTGCATCTCTCTTTGTACCTCCTTCCCCATCTTGATGCTATCCCGGATCTATTGCAAAATTTCAATTAAAAGTCCTCTCATTACCAATCCTTCAATCTGGTTGTGGAAGCTATAGCATTCTGATGTGTTGAGCCCCACGTCCTCATGGAAGTCACCAACTTGTAACGATTTCTTTGGTCAGTCGGGATCTTGATAGGACCTGGCTTCTTGAGCAAACCCTTGTTGCGGATGGTGAGATATATGGTCTCTCGGGATGCATTGATAGGGGTGTAAGAGATGTATCCCACATTCATTAAAAGATGAAGCAAAGACATGGTTGTTAACATTGCCTCATGCATCTTTGAGAACCTGGGATGAAGTAAGGGAAGAGCTGACTAATTAGTATTACGCATCTCAGAAAACTAGTGAGATCCGAGCCAAAATTTTGAGTTTCTATTAACAAGATAATGAGTCTTTTTATGAGGCATGGGAACGCTTCAAGAAGTGTACTAGAGATTGTCTTCAGCATGAATTTCTTACTAATCAGCTATGTCAGTGGTTTTATGATGGTCTAACTGAAGTGTCAGGTCTTTTAGTGAACAATGCTTGTGGAGGATCCATGTATGACAAACAACCTGAGAAAGTATACGCTATCTTTGAAAAGTTGGCCCAGAACTATCGTCACAAAAATTCTAGGAGGAAGAAGGGACTTTAAACCATAGATGCCGACACAGAAAACTCTATTTAAATGACACAAATGATGAAGAAGATGGATGCTATAGCTACTAATATAGATCAATTGAAACAAAAAGCACTTATGGATGAACACCAAGTAGGAGGGCCTGGATCTAGAGAAGTAGAAGAAGTACAAGCCATGAACAACTTCAATTCAAGCTGGAAAAATAATCCCAACTTCTCAAACACCAACTACCAGGGCATTGGAAATCAATGGGGAAATAACTCCAACAATCAGAGACAATATAATGTCAGTGCTCAGCAGAATCATGACTACCAACAAATGAGGCCATCAATAGAGGAAACAATGAAAGAATTCATGCAATCCACTCAACAAGCTTTCAAGGAAGCATTCAGGGAATCCCAACAAGAAAATAATGTGATGTTTCAAAACATGACTGCTTCAATGAGGAAGATGGAGTAGCAAATCGGACAATTGGCCAAAACTGCTCAAAAGAGCGAACCGGGAAAATTTCCAAGTCATACCGAGCAAGCAAAGGCAGTAACAGTTCTCTGGGATGGTAAGGTTTTGAACAATGATATACCTACTGAACTTTCTAATGATTTTGGTAATGTTTCAGGAATTGCTAAAAAAATTGAAGGGCTTATACCTAAAGATAAATCCGAACTTCACAAATCTCCAAACCCATATGTGCCTCCGGTTCCTTTTCCGGGAAGACTTCAGAAGAGCAAGCTCAACCAATCATTCAATGAGATCTACAACATCCTGTCCAATGACAATGTCAGTTTGCAAACCATGGAATTGATCCACAAGAAACCTGCTTAAGCAAAGTATTTTAAGGAGCTCAATTCGAGGAGTAGGAAAACTGATTCTCATCAAACTATGCTAGTTCCAAATGAAGTAAGTGTGATACTCCAAAAGAGATTGCCCCAAAAACTCAAAGATCCTGGAAGTTTTAACATTACCGTCACAATGGGAGAAATAAGAAAGGAGAGAACCACGTTGGACCTAGGGGCGAGCATCAATTTGATGCCATATGCTGTGTATAATGAGATGGGGCTAAGTGACCTTAAACCTATCAACATGGAACTTTTACTTGATGATCGATCCATAAGGTATCTTCGTGGAATTGTGGAAGATGTTCTGGTCCAAGTCAGCAAACTCATCATACCAGCAGATTTTATTATGCTGGACATGGAATAAGAAGGCATTTGAGCAAAGGACTTACCTATTCTGCTTGGCAGACCATTCATGGCAACTGCAAAGGCTATCATCGATGTGCAAAATGGCAAACTATCGTTGACAGTTCTCGATGAAACAATTGAAGTTGATTTCTTTGAATCTATGAAGAAACCAGTTGGTAGTCTTGACTGTTTCACAGTTGAGATATGTGAGTCAAAGGATTTGTCGGCATCATTTGATGAAAAGTTTGATGTCTTTCTGGAAACTTTAGTGGAGAAAGCAAATAAAATGGTCGACAAGAAAGATCAAGGTGTCACTTTAGATGCGATGGTAAAAATTGAGGTTTTTCAAAAAGAAAAGGAATTGTCACTTAAGGTAGATACACTTTCTCTAAAGATGGAAGTGATGAAAGAAGACTTTTCTAAAATGATGCAGTTGATGAAGGATGAAATAGAACAGAGGGATAAAGCCTTAGAGATCATGAAGATTAAATAACTTGAGTACATTGCAAAGCTTGCAAATGCTGAAGAGGTGATCAAGTCATTGACCGATGAGTCAAGTGATTCCATCACCCAAAAAGTCAATACAATTCCGAGAAGGAAGAGAAGAAACAAAAGGAAGCGAGCCTTACCATCAAATCACATCCACCAAAAAGGTAATTTCCACAAATTTGTTCTAGTTTGTCATTATTGCAATAAAAAGGGCCACATACGACCAAGGTGCTACGAGTATATCAACCAATGCAAACAAGGGAGAACGATGTGGGTCAGAAAAGTTGAGCTTAGAGTAATTGAGCGTGGTGAAACTGTTAGGTTGAAGAAAATTGGTGATGAGTATGTCATTGATACTTCACCATCGGTGGATAAGAGTTCGAGTAGTAAGGAATTCGCCATGCCCAAAGAGCCAAAGGGCTCTCATGCGTCTTGCCTAGACGTTAAATAAAGCGCTTGGTGGGAGGCAATCCACCTAGGTAATTTCTTTTTAGTTTTCTAGTTTTTGTGTTTTTGTTTCAAGTTCTTACCTTACCTACTTTTTCTTTATTTGTTGTCCATGCTTTTAATGTCATACAAATATTGAGGACAATGTTTAGATTAGGTTTGAGGGTGTGAATTCGTAATTGTTTTATTCTTTGAAAAATCTGCGAAAAAGAAGTGCTCTGTTTTGAAAATTTTTGAGGCAAACGTTTTGTTAAAAATGTATTGATCGGTGAGGAAATAAATTTTTTCGTCCACATAGGATTCTTCGATTTTTCGATACGAATCCAAGGGTATAAAGAATGTAAAATTATGGGCAGTTTTTTAAAAGTTATGAATGTTTCTTCAACCAAAGGTCATGGGCAATGCCCTGTTGTTACGAAACGGTGCGTGCACTGTTTTATTTCTATGTTTTCATACTTTTCCAATGCGAATTTTGAAATATTTTCTAAATCCAAAGTGTGTGTTTGCATGTCTATTATCTTGTGCTAAAACTTGGTTAACTTTTGTTAATTTATTTGAGAGATATTCATTAACGAACAGACGTAGGTTAATTTCGAAAGTCATCGGTTTTTGAATTTTTGTCCTCCATGTTGAGTTGCTTCTTGTGCGTGCTTTAAGAGCCATAATATATGCTTTATTCACTGAGTTTAAACTGAATTCTTGCCACTTAGAGTAGTGCATTGTATTTTACAAAACTTACGACATGCTTTTGATGTGACAGTGGATAGGATGCTTAGTTGGATTGCCATGATTAATAGTGGAGACTACCCTTATGAGTTCACTAAGACAAAAAGCGTACATAAATGGCATGATATGATGAATGATTTGTTTCCACTCTTTAAACACTCAGTAGGTTCTTAGCATTATATTCGATCTCTATAGGTTGTACATTGAGCATTAAAGAACAATTCTCATAAAAAAGATATCACATGTGGACTTTGCTCTTGATTTGGTTGAACCATTAGAAGTGATATAGGCAATGTGTGCTTGAACTCACTTAAAAGGCTTTAAATATTTCCTACCTTATGTTTGTGCTCCATAGCCCTGTTTGAAGCCAAACACAATAAGTCTTTTTCTTTCATCACCCACATTAACTTAACCCCAATAAGCCATAATTTAGTCATACCATATAGCTTGGGATCATATAGAGAAAGTGATGAAGATGATTGAAGGGAGTTCGAAATGGATGAATCGTAATGTGCATGTACCAAGGCAAAACCAAAAAGATGAACACCAAAGTGGTGTCAAGAAGAAATGTGCTGAAAAGTTGTTATAAAAAAAAAAAAGATAAATGAATGAGATGATGAATCAATTAAAGAAAAAAGGAATAGAGTTTTACAATGAAGTGATGAGAAATCAAAGCCAACTCAAGAAGGAGGATGAACAAAATTTATTCAAGAAGCCTAGAAACAAGTGGAATGAAGAATTTGAAGAAATTCAACCGAATATGAAGTTTGCCGATGAATTTCTCAATATGATCCTAGGTTTGTTTGCTATCCTTTTCCTGTTCTTTCTTAACCTTCACTCAATGGCCCCATTTCAACCAAAGAAAAGACCTAATTAATCTTTTGGGGATGCTAGCTCAAGAGTAAGGAAAACATGTGCTCTATCTTGTTCTTAATGTTTGATTATTTTCATTAGATCTTTTGCATACAATCAATCGTTCTTTCAATGATATATTCATATGCGATTATAATTTGAAATTTCTTGTGCATAACTTCTTTTGCATATGCTTGATGAGTGTATTTGCCTAGGTTCTGTGTGAAAGATGAGCGATATCTTGTGAGAATAAAAGTCGAGGCAAATTATATCTATGGTATTCGACGAATGTGTTTTTGAAACTAGAATGTTTTGAGCTTGGGCTTTTTATTAAAATTGAGCAATGCATTCAAATTTGTGACTTAACTTTAGTCTTTACTTATTGGCCCTAGCATGCATTGGCTTAAATGGTACATGTGAGTTTGCATCTTGATTATTTGGCTTTTCGCATAAATATGTTTGTGGGTAGCATAGCTGTAAACCCTCAGGAGATAAAACTCCTTCTACTAGGAACACCTAGAGGTTTAAAGACTTGTAGCATACACTCAATGCTATCGTGTTCCCTACGAAAATGGCTTAGCTTAGGTTTTAATTTTGTTGTTTTTTTACGTTTTTGTTTTTAGTTTTGTTTTGCTCGATGACTAGCAAAAGATAGGTTTGGGGGTATTTAATCGGTCATTTTCTATACATGTTTTAAGCCCCTATTTCATAATATTTATGTTTTGTTCTTGAGTAAATTAGGTTGTTTAATGTGTTTGTTGAGCATGTATAGGTCCATTCCATTCAAGTGGTGTTAAATCTTATTTTGGAAGAAAAGGAATCAAAAGATGGAGAAAATGAAAACCATGAAAAGAGGATTTTCAGCATATGCAGAACATCCATGTTGCGGAGCCCATATCTCTCAGCTCCGATTGAATTGCGTGTCCTACTACCTATGTATTGAAAGCTCCAGAAGTCTAGTTTCCGGTGCACTTTTCGGATCGCAATTCCGATATTCCTAGAAGAGGTTATGACCGATTTAGTAACTGAAGGTTAGAGCTTAGGAATTACTGCCGACCTGACCGCCGGCCATGCACATGCCTCCTAAGCAGTCTAGCCAGCGTTTAAGAACAGAAGAATTTCTGCCAGCCATGCAACTGCTGAGGCAACTTGCCTCCGCAGCGGTCTAAGGAGCGGTCGTGCGTAATTTTGGCGGATTTCATCTTCGAATTGGTCCAGAACTGTTGTAAAACTTTCCAATACAAATTCTAATGACTCTAGAAGACCAATACATGTTTGGGAAACTTCCTAAACTCAAATTAGGAGTCAATCAGCAAGAGAGGAAATCCAAGTTTGGAAAGGATTCTTATTCCTTGTTTTATTCTACTTTCCCACTTGTTAGATTGTAGGGAAAAATAATAAATAAAAGTGGTAAACGCAGCGGAAGCGATACTAAAAACGATTTAGTGACTTTTAAAATTTTTCCTTTATGAACCTTAAACCCTTTTAATCAATAAACATGCATATATGTTAACAAAAGTAAATTACCTTTTGTCGCGTGATCCGATTGACTTACGTCGATGGTAATCCGCAAGACCTTCAATCCGAGCACGAACGTGGATCACCTAGGAGCGTGGTCTCCCTTTTCTTTGAATTGCAAAACTGTGAATGGACCAAACAAAAAACTTTCTTTTCTTTGTTAGTCACAAAAACAATCAAAAGAATGTCAAAAATTATTCCGGTCACTTTTGAGTTCTCAATCTAATGATCGAAACTCGCGTGAACCTAGATCGATATCGTATACACAAGCTTATTGATGATTAAGCAATAGTATACTATCAAAGAATAATTTCACACTCTCTTTTGTCTTTTTAGAATAAAAACTCTCTCTTTGGAATTAAGAAGAAGAAGAAAGAAATAAAAAACTCAAGCACCATAGATTGTGGTGGCCGAACCCTATAAGAACACATATATAGGTTGGCCGAATTTTTTCTTCTTTTTCCTTTAGGGTTGCCGAATTCTATGTAGTCTAAGATTAGGGTTGGCCGAATTCTATAATGTCACTTATATAGGGTGACTTAAATTCAACCCTAATTCTTTTCAACTTAATAGACTTCAAACCCTAATCGAACTCCTTGATTTTTATTCTTTTATTTTTGACTAAATAAAAAGACTCCTTATTTGATTAAATAAATAAAACTAATTTATTTATTTCCTTGTCAAACAAGTCTTTTACTTTTAGGAAAGATTTGTTTCTTTAATTAAACAATTAATCAATAAATTAATTAATTCTTATTTAATTAAAACAAATGAAACAAAATAATATTTTAGGTTAAAATTTTAACCTTGCCGCCCCATTTGATTAAGATTGGGCCTAACATTATTTTCTTATTTCATTTAATCCATTGGACTTTAAATAAAAAGCCCACATGTGAACCAGACCCATTCTTACTAAAAGAAACAAGCCCACATGTCTTTCATTAATATATTAATATAATTGAGCAGCCCATTACTTAAATAATGTGCAAATTATATTCTTAATATATTAAATGCAATTCTAGATGGACCCTTAAATTGGTCCGGTAGAATATATCAAGTGATCCATGCAAGTCCGTGTGGATTGGGGATCTTGGCGGGCCATCTAAATTTAAGCTTCAATAGACATAACCTAATCACAATCAACAAATGATTCACTTAGGTCCGATCCATTAATTTTAACTCATTCCACTAAAGAGCTAAAACTGAACTCTTAAATAAAGATAGAAAAGGAAGATGCTCCTCATTCATACCCTAGACAATCATATTGGAGATAGTGTATCCTCGTGATTAATATCAGTAATCGCCAAGAGTTCATAGACCGCCTATAACTCTCCAAGTTACCATATTTACTCATATGACCATGTTTTGAACTTAGATATTTTGACTTGTCCAGAAGCCATGTTTTCAATAGACACTATCGAAAACTCAACGTTGAGATTTAATATCCAATTACCTCAAAACATCCATATGATGATATTATACTCTCGTTTAATTAAATGGAGCCACGATGTCCATATCTATAAATGAAGTCCTCTATCGATTAACAAATGGATATCACCAAACTATCGAGGATAGACTATGCGATATAATCGTACTCATTGATAACTCAAATGATATCACTTGCAACCATAAGTCCATCATTTATCTCAGGATTAAGATAGACCTCCGATTGTCCTGATAATGAAAAGACTATTATCTATTGACGGTTCTAGATAAAGCTTTTCATTGTGATCCAGTTCAATGCACCCAGTGCACTAGATCCTTTTGCTCGAAGACACTCCGATAATTTTAGACTCATCATATCTCATTTGATCCCACTCAAATGCTAGCAAAAGAATTCTACAACTTTAACAAGATAAAGGTGCCCAACCTTTAACTTAAGTTGTGAACATTATTCAAGACTAACTAAAGAATTGTGTCTACCACATACATATCCAGATGTACGAACAATTCTTCTTTTCCCATAGTCTTTAGACCTTATGATTATTTACTTTGACAATTATAATATAAACTATAAATGCTATACGATTTGTTAAACCAGAAATCTCTTTATTAATATGAAAAAGATTGTTAATTACAACATTACACTCTTGCTATTGAGCATAATCCTAACAATCTCCCACTTGCGCTATAGCAAATGTGTCATATCTCTCAAGCCCATATTCTCTAGATGCCCATCGAAACTCTTCTGAGGTAGAGCCTTTGTGAAGGGATCCGCTAGATTTTCTGCTGACGCGATTTTGGTAATCGTCACGTCACCTCTTTGAACAATCTCCCTTAAAAGATGATACTTTCTTTCAATGTGTTTACCTCTCTTGTGACTTCTTGGTTCTTTCGAATTAGCCACTGCTCCACTGTTGTCACAGTAGATAGTGATCTGCTTATTCGCACTAGGAACCACTTCTAAGTCAATCAAGAATTGGCGGAGCCAAACAGCCTCTTTGGCAGCTTCGCATGCAGCAACATACTCAGCTTCCATGGTGGAATCAGCAATACAAGATTGCTTGATACTCCTCCATATAACTGCTCCTCCTCCAATAGTAAACACAGCCCCTGATGTGGATTTTCTGGAGTCAGAATCTGATTGGAAATCAGAATCTGTATACCCAACGGGAACCAAATCCCCTCCAGAGTATACAAGCATATTATCTCTCGTTCTCTTAAGATACTTGAAAATATGCTTGACTACCGTCCAGTGATCAGGTCCAGGTTTCGATTGAAACCTGCTAACTATGCCAACAGCAAAACAAATATCTGGTCTAGTACAGAGCATTGCATACATGAGACTTCCAACTGCCGAGGCATATGGAACTCTACTCATGAATTGCTCTTCATGCTCATTCTTAGGAACTTGTTCCTTAGAAAGCTTGATTCCATGTCTGAAAGGTAACATACCTTTCTTGGAATCCTGCATGGAAAACCTAGACAAGATTTTGTCTATGTATGAAGCTTGGGATAATGCAATCGTTCTATTCTTTCTATCCCTTATTACTTGGATACCTAGAATAAAACTTGCTTCTCCTAAGTCCTTCATATCAAATTGTTTTGCTAACCATTCTTTTACTGATGTCAATACACCTACATCGTTTCCAATGAGTAGTATATCATCAACATAAAGAATTAGGAAAACCAACTTGTCGCCTTTAATCCTTTTGTATACACAAGGTTCGTCAGGATTCTGAATAAATCCAAAACCTTTGACAGCTTGATCAAACCTTATGTTCCAGGATCTGGATGCTTGCTTTAATCCATATATGGATTTCTGCAACTTGCATACCTTATCCACTTGGCCCTTTTCAATGAATCCCTCTGGTTGCATCATGTAGATGCTTTCGTCAAGACTTCCATTTAGGAAAGTTGTCTTGACGTCCATTTGCCAAATCTCTAGATCTAAAGATGCTGCAATGGATAAGAGTATCCTAATGGATTTAAGCATGGCCACAGGAGAGAAGGTTTCCTCGTAATCGATACCTTCTTTCTGTGTATACCCTTTAGCTACCAATCTAGCTTTAAAGGTTTCCACCTTTCCATCCATACCTCTTTTCCTCTTGTATACCCACTTGCACCCAATGGGTTTTATCCCTTTAGGCAAGTCTACAAGGGACCAGACTTTGTTATCGAACATAGATTCAATCTCGGATTGCATTGCCTTTTGCCAATGGCGACTATCAACATCCTCCATAGCTTCCTTGTACGTATAGGGATCATCGTCGTCCGGGAGATTCTCCACTGATTCTCCCAGACCGATGTATCTTTCGGTTGTGTTCTAACCCTCCCACTACGACGAGGAATGGTAGGTTGTTGATCTTGTGTTGGATCGGAACTTACAATTGGGTTAGGTTGTGTAACCTCTCGTGGAATTGTATCTCCTGATATCTCATTCGGGACAATTCTACTTCTAGGCACAGAATCATTCATATAGTCCTTTTCCATAAATTTAGCATTTGTCAAAACAAATACTTTAAGATCTGAAGGACTATAGAAATAATATCTTTTAGTTTCTTTTGGATACCCTACAAATATACATGTTTCTGAACGGGACTCCATCTTTTCTGTCTTTCCTTTTAACACATGCGCAGGACAACCAAATATCCTTAAGTGTTGTAAACTAGGCTTGCGCCCAGTCCACAACTCATGCGGTGTTTTAGGAACAGACTTAGATGGTACATCGTTTAGAATGTATATAGCAGTTTGTAAAGCATATCCCCAAAAAGAAATAGGAAGCGTTGAATAACTCAACATAGACCTAACCATATCCAAAAGAGTTCTATTTCTCTTTTCTGCTACCCCATTCTGTTGAGGTGTACCTGGTGCAGAAAACTGAGAAACTATCCCATTATCAATAAGATATTGCTGAAACTCACCAGATAGATATTCTCCACCACGATCAGATCTCAAGATTTTTATGTGTTTCTCAAGCTGATTTTCCACTTCAGCTTTGAATGCTTTGAACATGTCAAAAGCATCCGACTTATGTCTCATGAGATACACATAACCAAATCTCGAGTAATCATCCGTGAAGGTGATGAAGTACTCATATCCACCTCTAGCTTGAATGCTCATAGGTCCACATACATCAGTGTGTATCAATCCTAAACATTCAGTGGCTCTTGCACCTTTGGCAGAGAACGTCCTTTTGGTCATTTTACCTTCCAAACAAGATTCACAAGTTGGTAGATCATCAACCTTTAAGTCACTTAAAGGTCCGTCACTTACCAATCTTTTAATCCTATTAAGGTTAATATGACCTAAGCGTAAATGCCAAAGGTAGGTTTCATCTGTTGATAATTTTACTCTTTTATGATTAGGTTCCATTATTTCTGTGTCTAACGAGTGAGAGATATTTCTATGCAAAAAGTATAGACCGTTTTCCAATGTACCTTGGCAAATAATTTTGTCATTCTTACTAATAATAAAAACTTTATTAAAAGTAACCGAATATCCAAATTTATTCAAACAAGAAACTGAAATTAAATTCCTTTTGAATTGAGGTACATAATAAACGTCTATTAAATCTAAATGCCTTCTAGAATCCAAATAAACTCTAATATCTCCCACTGCACTTGCAGACACTAACGTTCCGTTGCCCAAGCGCAAATTGATTTCATTCTTACTCAGCTTTCTCCTTTCTTGGAAACCCCTGCAAGGAATAACAAACATGATTAGTGGCTCCCGAGTCTATGATCCAAGAATCTGTAGAATCAGCCAAAAAACATGTTTCAAGATAATTCACATTACCTTCTTCCTTCTTATTCTGGACTTTGGGCAATTTCTCTTCCAATGTCCCTTTTCACCACAAAGGAAGCATTTCCCTTTGATCTTGGTTACTTTCTTGGTCTCCTTCTTGATAGGCCCAAGTTGCTTTTTCTTCTGTTGTTTCTTGACCTTTTGACGGGCCTTAACAGTAGCAACTTTACCAACCATATGAATCTCTTGACCTTTGCCTTTCACAAGGATCTTTTCAGCACTTTGAACATCTTGCATCAGGCCTTGTAAGGTGTATTTCTTTTTGTTCAAAGTGTAGTCCAATTTGAACTGATCAAAGGAATCTGACAATGAATTGACAACCATATCAATCTTTGTCTCACCATCTATCTCAGCGCCATGCAGTTCAGCAATGTTGAGATGTGCTATGACTTTCATCATGTGATCTTTCACAGCCTGTCCAGGTTTCATCCTAAGATTCATAAAAGCAGTCACTGCCTCTCTCTTAGTCGTCCTAGACTTCATAGCAAACATCTCCTCTAGAGACATCATTATATCAGCAGCGGACTCCATTCCTTCATGCTGCTGTTGCAACACGTCGGAGATAGTGGCCATAATGTAACATTTTGCCATATCATCTGAAGTCTTCCACTGCTCATACTCATCTCTATACATTATGCTAGATTCATTATTAGGAGCAGGTGGTTTAGGAGTAGTTAGAACAAACTTATGTTTTTCACTTTGCAGCAACAACCCAATTTTCCTTTTCCATGTGACATAATTATCTCCAATTAAAGTGTTATCTTTCAGGATGTTCATAAGATATGGGGTCATGATTTCTGAACAAAACATATATAAGTAAATAATCATGATAAAGCACTTTTAAATATTTATCTTGAATTAAATAAATAACTCAATCATAAAATTCAACGGTGATCTAACACCCATAAATGTTACGCCTCCTTTGGGAGTTCGCACCATTTACTAGTTAGACTAGGTCCCACCTAATTGTTAACATAACAACCAGCGTTTTCAATTTTAGCCTCGCAATTTTATTAACAAGAACTCTTGGGAGGATATCAATAAAATTACATTGAGTGTGTTACCAAGATATCGACCCTCGATTTTCTCTGACGAAATCCCTCCTTGGGGAGTAGATCTCGTTTGAGTCCATTGTCTAGTCTATCTTTGTAAGGAAGTATGTTGCTAAATTCCATTCATGGACGCCCCTTGGGGGGATTACCAATAAATAATAAAGCTCAACTAACCTTGGAGGCCATAGGTGTTACCAAAACACCTTCTCCCACTCAATTATTTAAGGCGTGTGATTAAATCCCATAGAATGATTTACCGAGTTATCTAGATGCCAATTTAGATACCTAAATCATTCAATGCATGTTCATACCAAAAGAGATATATGCGTGGCACTCCTATTCTATATGTCATGTTATCATACAATAACAAATATTGTAATATTTAAGCATAAATTAAATAGCAACAATTTTGGCCCATCCTAGAAAAACAAGTAAATTACAATTTGTCAGGAATACAAGATCTTCAGGTGGCCCATCAACCATACGCTCATCCTTCGGCCTTCTCCCATGGGCGTGCGCAGCCCACAACCCCACAAAGGGGCTGCCTTGCGCAGCCCATAAGGCCACATAAGGCTTGCCATGCGCAGCCCACCAAAGTTTGGGCTTGTCATGCGCAGCCCAATCCACTCCTAGGGTGCGCACGGTGCTCGTACTTGGTTCCGGTTGCTTCGTTTTGCTTCGTGTCTTCGAATCTCCAAGACCTAAATATATTACGGCAGTATATATATAATAAATACTGCAGTATTAATTTTTTTTTTTTTTTTTATTCACTGCAGTATTTTTACAAACCAAAAACTGCACATACTAAAAATAAAAAAAAAACTGCAGTAACCCTAAAAAAATACTGCACATATATATAAAAAAAAATAAAACCTAGCAATCTACCAAGAAGGAATTATGGCGATAATAGACCACCCTTCTTGTTACAACTCCGAAACAAAAATTACATTGAAAATCTAGGGCCAAAATCGAGCAATAACAAACCACATAAAATATATATAAATCCATACATCACATGTAATTATATATTTGAATACCTAGAGTGCCATCTCTTTCTAAACATGCATAATCACAATAAAAAGAAATAGATCCACGTATATATACGTTAATTAATTAAAAGGGTTCAACCTAGGCTCTGATACCAATTGTAGGGAAAAATAAACAAATAAAAGTGTTACACGCAGCGGAAGCGATACTAAAAACGATTTAGTGACTTTTAAAATTTTTCCTTTATGAACCTTAAACCCTTTTAATCAATAAACATGCATATATGTTAACAAAAGTAAATTACCTCTTGTCGCGTGATCCGATTGACTTACGTCGATGGTAATCCGCAAGACCTTCAATCCGAGCACGAACGTGGATCACCTAGGAGCGTGGTCTCCCTTTTCTTTGAATTGCAAAACTGTGAATGGACCAAACAAAAAACTTTCTTTTCTTTGTTAGTCGCAAAAACAATCAAAAGAATGTCAAAAATTATTCCGGTCACTTTTGAGTTCTCAATCTAATGATCGAAACTCGCGTGAACCTAGATCGATATCGTATACACAAGCTTATTAATGATTAAGCAATAGTATACTATCAAAGAATAATTTCACACTCTCTTTTGTCTTTTTAGAATAAAAACTCTCTCTTGGAATTAAGAAGAAGAAGAAAGAAATAAAAAACTCAAGCACCATCGATTGTGGTGGCCGAACCCTATAAGAACACATATATAGGTTGGCCGAATTTTTTCTTCTTTTTCCTTTAGGGTTGCCGAATTCTATGTAGTCTTAGATTAGGGTTGGCCGAATTCTATAATGTCACTTATATAGGGTGACTTAAATTCAACCCTAATTCTTTTCAACTTAATAGACTTCAAACCCTAATCGAACTCCTTGATTTTTATTCTTTTATTTTGACTAAATAAAAAGACTCCTTATTTGATTAAATAAATAAAACTAATCTATTTATTTCCTTGTCAAACAAGTCTTTTACTTTTAGGAAAGATTTGTTTCTTTAATTAAACAATTAATCAATAAATTAATTAATTCTTATTTAATTAAAACAAATGAAACAAAATAATATTTTAGGTTAAAATTTTAACCTTGCCGCCCCACTTGATTAAGATTGGGCCTAACATTATTTTCTTATTTCATTTAATCCATTGGACTTTAAATAAAAAGCCCACATGTGAACCAGACCCATTCTTACTAAAAGAAACAAGCCCACATGTCTTTCATTAATATATTAATATAATTGAGCAGCTCATTACTTAAATAATGTGCAAATTATATTCTTAATATATTAAATGCAATTCTAGATGGACCCTTAAATTGGTCCGGTAGAATATATCAAGTGATCCATGCAAGTCCGTGTGGATTGGGGATCTTGGCGGGCCATCTAAATTTAAGCTTCAATAGACATAACCTAATCACAATCAACAAATGATTCACTTAGGTCCGATCCATTAATTTTAACTCATTCCACTAAAGAGCTAAAACTGAACTCTTAAATAAAGATAGAAAAGGAAGATGCTCCTCATTCATACCCTAGACAATCATATTGGAGATAGTGTATCCTCGTGATTAATATCAGTAATCGCCAAGAGTTCATAGACCGCCTATAACTCTCCAAGTTACCATATTTACTCATATGACCATGTTTTGAACTTGGATATTTTGACTTGTCCAGAAGCCATGTTTTCAATAGACACTATCGAAAACTCAACGTTGAGATTTAATATCCAATTACCTCAAAACATCCATATGATGATATTATACTCTCATTTAATTAAATGGAGCCACGATGTCCATATCTATAAATGAAGTCATCTATCGATTAACAAATGGATATCACCAAACTATCGAGGATAGACTATGCGATATAATCGTACTCATTGATAACTCAAATGATATCACTTGCAACCATAAGTCCATCATTTATCTCAGGATTAAGATAGACCCTCCGATTGTCCTGATAATGAAAAGACTATTATCTATTGACGGTTCTAGATAAAGTTTTTCATTGTGATCCAGTTCAATGCACCCAGTGCACTAGATCCTTTTGCTCGAAGACACTCCGATGATTTTAGACTCATCATATCTCATTTGATCCCACTCAAATGCTAGCAAAAGAATTCTACAACTTTAACAAGATAAAGGTGCCCAACCTTTAACTTAAGTTGTGAACATTATTCAAGACTAACTAAAGAATTGTGTCTACCACATACATATCCAAATGTACGAACAATTCTTCTTTTCCCATAGTCTTTAGACCTTATGATTATTTACTTTGACAATTATAATATAAACTATAAATGCTATACGATTTGTTAAACCCGAAATCTCTTTATTAATATGAAAAAGATTGTTAATTACAACATTACACTCTTGCTATTGAGCATAATCCTAACATGGATTTCTTAAACCTAAGAAGAATTGAGAGTTCACAAGGAAAAGTCACCTATAAATACTTCCTATTCTTTTCAGTTAAAGGGGATAGACAAGGGAGGTTCCAAGCCACACAAGGCTAGAGAACTCATACCGTTTTTCTTTACACAAACCATTACTCAACTCTCTTATCAATCTTTACACAGAAGATTCAAAGACGAAGGAGATTACAACATCGAATATTTGAAGAATTCATTGAAGGTCTCAATGGGTTTTATCTTTTCTATCTCTTGTCTTTTTATTTCTATGATGTGTAACTAAGTCCATACTGGGGAATCGATGTGAACCTATGTAATGCTCATGTTATGATTCAAACTCTATATTTTTATTAATCAATTCGGATTTAGATTTGTTCAATTCATTATATGTCTTACTCTTGACTTGCATTAATCTAATGGAAATTAATTGATACTTGTATAGGGTTTCGATAATTTATAAATTGAGATTGCGCTAGAGGAATTTAGGTTGTTTTAATTACTTTTCAATTGAATGAGTATGATTGTTCTCGACATAGGAATTAATGCGAGACAATTTTGGTTCAATAATTCTTGCACGTAATGGGTTCTTGGTTATAGCTTACACCTTTGACGAGGGTGAGTTGTGATTAAGAACACCCGGTTAAATCCTGATGAATTAAGGTAATACCATATTTAAGATGAGAATGAACTCTGAATCTGGATTGAACCTATTTAATGGAATTAGTTGAGGAACATTGAGTATTATATATGGGGAGCATCGGTTACCTAGTTTTCCATCTCTTAATCACACACACCAATCTTTTGTTAAATTGCTTTCTTATTTTAATTTAGTTCTAAATCAATCAATCAATCTCAAAACTCTTGGTTACTTTTAATTACTTAGCTTTAATTAGGATTAGTTTTAATTGATAAATCACTTTTCCTTGTGGGAACGATCCCTACTTGTTGTTGTACTTATCTCACGATTCATGCACTTGTGAGTTATGTTTTTATAACACGATTTTACACATCACTGTCCTTGGGAGGATTTGAGTCTCATCTTTCTGCTAGCGGGATAGTGCTAAGTTGCTTTTGATAATCGGGTGGAAGTAATTCCCACAGATGGCGCCAAAAAGTGTTAACCGAAATTTACTAGTGAGGTGAGTTTACAATTAACGACTTTAATGGACCACTATCAAAATTGATCAAGATCAGAGGGGTATCACGTAGTTCGATACCTATGATTTCCAGTAAGTATAACTCAATATAATAATGGTCAAAACAATAGGACAATCGGTTGTATTACATCATAAAGAAGATGAATACAATGAGTTTCTTTGTGTAAAGTAAATACAATGTTGAACAATACTCTCCACCGGTCACTATAGGTGAAGTCTGACACAGTTGGCGGCGGAGATCTCGTGCAAGTCGATAAGTAGAAAAAAGCTGTGTGTTTAGGGTTTCGATTTCCCATCCTTTCACAGTCGTGTATAATGTCATATATATAGGTTCTGTTTCTTGCCGTGCACTTTTATAACTTCGGTCTGGGGTTTTAGCATTCATGGGACTTTCCTTGGCGATAAGCGAGAATATCGTATGAAATCCAATCCTTAAAATCAAGTGATTCTTTCTTGGGTAGATTCTGGCAAACTATGCTTTTAAATAGGATTCTTATGTGGCGAGAATGAGTCCCTCTCTTTAATAACAAAAATACTGGCGTTTTAATGTTCTTCTTTGTAGCTTTAAATTCTGGTCTTCTAGATGTGCTGGTCTTACCTTGACAGCATCCTTATCCGGTATTTTTGCTGTTTGGCGAGTTAGTTCCTTATGGTATCAGGGTATCCAGACACTCTTTTCTTGGCAGTATCCTGATTTCTACTGATCTCTTGGTCGTCTGGGTTCTGGGGTATTGATTGACGCTTTGATGGGGTACCGAGATGGCATAGTGGCGGAGTATCTGGTCTACGTAGAAGTGGAGTATCCGGTCTATGTAGAAGTAGGATACCCTGACCACGTAGAAGCGGGGTACTAGGACAGTGTAACGGGGTTTCCAAGATTTCCTTTTGTTATCTTGAAATCTTCATGCTTATGATCTTGTTTTGGCTTTCCTAGGTTTGTATCCCGATATACCGGTCTTGATTTTCTTCAAGAGGTAGCCAGATGTTGCCTAATGTTGTCTACTAAAGAATTCCCTCTTCGATCCTGGGTGAAAAATTCTTCTTTGGTTCTTAGCAATTTTTGGCAGTTAACAAATTATTATACTGGTATATAATTTTAGGAAGAGTAATCTCTCACATGTGCGTTTAGAAATAGGATAATATTATGACATGATGAGTTTAACGAGTATGCTATTCACACCTATATCAGGAGTAAGGGTGAAGTCGACTATATCAAATTTGAATGGTTTATGACTTTATGGGGATCAATTTAAAACTTTGATAAATTATAACAAAAAAATGTAAATAATAAAAAATAATAGGGTAAAAGGTTAATAGATTTTTTTTATAAAATATATATATATATTGGGCTTGGGGCCATTATATAGCTTCACCACTGATCACAAGGTTAAGAGTTCGACTCTTGTCCCTCTCCAAAATTCTTGAATTTATTATAATAGTTCAGTAATAATAATGATAATTAGGGTAATTACCAAATTAAGTGATAGATTTTTTTTTTTTTTTGTTGATTCCAAATAATTTACGACATTTTATTTTTGACCAAAAAAATCATCATGTTTTCCATAAGTACTCAACCTTAACAGATTTAAGGGTAAAATTGTCCTTTCACAGTAAAACTTAAAAACTTTTTCTTTTAAAGTACTACACTATTACATTAATTTAAGGTTTTTTTGAAAAGAGAGAGGACTCGAATCCGCAACCTCGCCGTACTCTCGTGAGAGGTTTACTACTGAACCAACCTCATCTCGCCCCTTAAAACTTAAACTTAATCATTTGAAAGACTAGTAACTCATCTAGAGAAGATATAGAAGGATTCCTTTTTTTTTTTTTTTTTTTTTTTTTTTCTTTTCTTTTCTTTCCAATCAGGGCCTATGTTTCACGTTGGGCCCAGCATGAAATGGTGGGAAGAGTTTTTTATTTTTTTTATTCACATTTTTTAAATATTTTTTATTTCACGTTGGCACAACATGGAATGTGTTAGGAAGAGTTTTTTTTTATTATTATTTTGGCTTATTGACACTGATGCCCCATGAACTATACCCAAATTTGCACATTACTTCCTATACTTTTTTTTTTTCACTATTAAACCCCTTGAATTTTTATAAATTGGCAATAACTAATGGAATAGTAACGCCATCCATTTTTCTGTCATGAAAAATTACACTAAATTCCCCTTATTATATATATAATTGCATCAAACCGGAAAAATATAATAATATTACATAAATACCCCTCTAACCAAATTTTAAAATTTTAAATTTAAATTTTAAAAATGAAAATTTTAAAATTGAAATAATGGTTAAATAATGGTTAAATAATAATAAAATTTTGACCTTTTTGATAAAGAAATTAAATAAATAGAGAAATACAAAAAATTAAATTTATTTAACAATTATTTAAATTATCTTTTTTATTTAAATATCCCTAAATGTAAAACCTAGATGAATATTTAAATTATTCATGGCAAGGATAGGGTTGCTAAATGGTTCTCAGAAATTCCTACTCTCTACAACAGATCATCTGACCAATCCCAGTTCTTGATGGCCAAATCCTAAAACCAGGCTAGAATTGTTGCTGCCAGCACTCCTGAAGAAATAATGAAAATAGCAGAAGAAATGAAAAAGACAATGATCAGCATGTCCCAAAAGTACTCTGAATCAGAAAATCAAGATGAAGAAGATGATGATGATCTTCTAGATGAGGATGACCCCACTGAAGCAAACTGTTATTTCAGGTTTGACTTATCACAATATCAGAGGCTTTAGCCTCGTCAGATTCACCAAACTTATCCTCAATGAACATGGAATCTACTATTGACAATCATGACCATGACTCAGCACTTATCTTCCCAATCCAATGTCGGCACAAGATGACAACCAAACAGTCACAAACATATCACTATTCAAAAATAGTATCAATCATTATTACCCGAACAACCATGATTCAAATGTAATAATTATATAGATAACCATGGTTGGGTCGACCAAGGTTACTTTATCCTATAACCCAAGTTAATCTTCCTATATAAGGATGACTCAGGTTAATCTGAAGCAGGTTCATTTTTCAGGATTTTCACGTCCTTATTTTGTAACCACCTACTTCTCAAATCCCTTCTCTTGTAAACACTCTACTATTCTCATTAATAAAGTGTGCGACTTATTTATGTATATCTCTTCATTGCTGTTAGACTTTATTAATTTTTATTGTGAGTATTATTTATCCTATAATTTTATATCTGTGTTCTCTTTCTTAGAAGAATCCGGTAAAACGCTTGTGCTCTTGAATTGCTCTGGCAATTCTTGACGATTGGAGAAATAAGTTGTAGCTACCTCTGCCTGGTTCATCGATTTTCTCTTAAAGCAAAGGGTAATTGCTTCAGCCATTTTTGACCTTGTAAAACAAAGAGATACATTGAAGAATATTCTGTTTTCCATCTAGGGAAATAAGGAATCCGTCAGATGAAGTATTAGTACATGTAATATTATTACTATTATGAGTGCAATTCAAGTTCATTGGTGTTACTCCTTGTTACTTCTTCGGTCCTTTTACATACATTTTTAGATGTCAGTAGAAATGTGTTAATACATATCATCCGTTGTATATAACTATATAAGTTAATAGATGCCAATTAATAATTGTCTCAACCTTTGAAATTCGATCATCATATCAATTATCATGATGTGAAATATGTAAAACTTGCATCACAATTAAGAAAACCAACTACGTTGTTCATCTTATTATTATAACAATTACAATTGTTTTATTGAGTTTTTAGATTCATTTTATTGGGTTTTTAGATTCGGGTCAATTTGATTCGGTTTTGATTCACAATTTTTGCTATATTTATGAAGAAAGATTGTTTTCTTTTACATCTTTCACTTGATTGAGAATATATAATGATGTATATGTCGAATTCATATATTAATAATTATTAGGGAAAGGCTCATAAGATTTTTTGATTGCTCAAGAGCTCATGAAAGTAACTTTAGTAGTCTCAAATTGTAGTACCGATGAAATGTTCCAACTCTACTTTATTTATTTGTCATGATAGTTGCTCAACAAATTTGATCATATCATGTGAAATATGCTAACTTGCCTAACACTTGAGATAACCAATCCTATTGTTATTCATTATATCACAATTGTTTTAATAATTTAGATTCAGGTCAAGTTGATTGAGTTTTGATTCACAATTAATTTTGCAATATTTATATAGAAATATTCATTATTTTTGCAACTTTCACTTGATTTAGAAAGTATAATGACGTGCGTGTATCTTCCATTCAGCTTGTATAAAATAATATTGGTTAATCGAATCACATCATATAAAATGACTCAAAGATGCATGGTATGTTGCGGTGACCAATATAATTTAAAAGCGTGGAAGCTATAACATTATTTAATCATCTAACCTTGTATATATCATATATCATATAATGAATATCCAAAAAAAGCAGTTTTGTAAAATTACAGAACCATCATTAGCTCAAATGGTGAATTCGAGTCCCACCATGATTTAAAAGTATGTATGGAGAGTTGGGCACAACAACTTGACCTCGATGGGTTCTTACAAATCCCGACTTGTTCAATATCAAAACTGATTATAATACTGGACAAAAGAAACATTTAAATGACATCTCATAAATGATCAACGGTACTTTGTTTTAAATTATGAATATAAATGACATCTCATATATAATTCTTGCATAGGTCTTCCATAAAATTATGAATATCCATTTAATAAGATAAAAAGTAAGGTAAAGAATATAAATAGATAAAAAAGAGAATGAATGAGGGAATCGATGAAAACTCACAATGGAATTATTGCCGTCAACAATTATCCCTACCAACTCATATTCCTCAACCTAAACATAATAGACAAGACAGATATATGCTTCATATAAGAAATTAAGGGAAAACGGGGAAATCAAAAAACATAACACAATTTTTAACCTTATCTGCCAACTCAACCAAAAGGGTTTCGTCTATGGGGAATACACTGCAAGATGGACAAAATTCAAATAACATAAATAGCTAAATACAATAATACAAAGATTTAAGAAATCATAAACACTAGTTACTAGTATATGCATACCCATATGTACGTGCATTCAAATAGCAATCATCAGATATTGCCACAAAGGCAAACGCATCATTAAAACTCACTAATACAAACACTGGCGGCATATAATAATCCCTCTCCATAGTTTCCCGGAAAACTGCAACGGCTTCAGATACTTGATCATCTACCACTCAAATCAAATCAACTGTTAGAATTGAATCTATACATCAAACATAATTTAAATCAACAACCATTCATCATAATGCACCTTTAGAGATTCGTTCGTGGAAAATAAAACTATGTTGTAGTATTGATGTATATATCTTAACAAAATATTAGCCTTAATGAGGCTATGTAGAAGTCTTATTGATGTATGTACCTTTCTCTCAGAATCCTCTTCATCCTCACTCTCCTCGTATTCATCCTCATTCACTTCGAATCCATAATAGACATGAGACATATCACACACACACATATATATATATATATATATATATATATGCTTCATAGAAGAAATTAAGGAAATACAAAGAAATAAAAAAAACTTACCCATTTTTGAACCTCTCCTACCAATTTATCCAAATGGGTTCCGTCTGTGGGGAATTCACTGCCAGATGGACAAAATTCAAATAACATAAATAGTTAAATACAATAATACATAAAGATTTAAGAAATCATAAAGACATAAACACTAGTTACTAGTATATGCATACCTATATTCACATGGGTTAAAATTGGTATTGGATACTGTCACCGTCACATACTCTTCAGTAAAACTGAAGCCTAGAAACACTGGATTATTATAATCCTTCTTCATAGTTTTCCGAAACAACTGCATCGGGCTCAGGTACTCGATCATCTACCACTCAATTCAACTCAATTGTTAGAATTGAATCTATATATGAAACAAAGAAAACAGGTGAAGAGGAATATTAATTACCGCTCTGCTGCATGACATCTTGGTCGGTGGCGTGTTGATTCTGAGTGTAACTTTGCTTACCTCTTTTAACTAGGGTGAACCATTGCCCTACAACCCCATTTGTTAACACGTGTTCTTAACTTAACTCAAAATTCAAAGTTAACTCAGAATTAAAAACACGTGACAACATAATCATTCTCGTTGGATCCGGGGCGAATAGGGATTCGAGAGAAAAAGGTTTGACTTTTGGGGCGATCCATTTGGGATTTGAGAAATTAGGGCAATAACTCCGTATGAAAGGTTTATAACTTTATATAGTCCTGCTAAATATGTGGGGAGGCTAAATGAAATAGGGTTCGACTAGAATTAAATGCTTGCGGGCCTAGTTGAGTGTATATTACTTTGTTCATAATCATATGGACATTTCTAGGGATTTTGATTTGATATGTATTGTTCAATGAAATAGGAGGAGATCCAAAAAGTGGCAATGGAAGGGTCGTCGTCCATTAATTACTCCCTTCTTATTTACTCTGATTTTTTCTTATTTATACCAAAATATCGTAGAATGTGGAATGTGGAACGTGGACTGTTTATAAGAAAAATAGTTGTATAATATTATAGAACCAATATTAGCTCAAGTGGGAATTCGAGTCCCACCATGATTTAAAAGTATGTACGGAGAGTTTGCTATCACTATTTTAAAGGATTTTTAACAATTGCACACGTGTGCATTGTTTTTTAGTTATACATGTTACATATATTTTTTAGCTTGACTAAAACATATAAGTTTTACATTTACTTTTATTTTAGAAATAAAAAAAATTAAGATAACAATTTAAACTTCTGATCACATATAAAGAAGGTTTTTGTATCTTAATCATAGATTTGTTGGAAGATTTTCTATTAAACATTTAAAATGCATAATATTTTATTGTCAAAATAGAGTTTTTAAACGGGAACTATCTTAACACCAAATTGTCTAGTTTAATGTTAAATTAATTTTAAAAAATAATTATAGTTCTTTTAAAAATTTTCAAATTTAATTTATAAATAAATAGATTTTATTAAACTCATCATTAAAAAAAAAATCAAAATTCATTAAAATCGACGAAATTCTTCAAGGTTCTTATATTTTGTTAAAATAAGAGATCTCTCGAAAGTGACCGAGAGAGTCTCATTAATGTAATTTAAAGCGATTTCTTTTAAGGAATTTGAACCTAAAATTTTAAAAAGAGTAATTTAAATTGAGAATTAATTTGTCAATATAAAACTATATAGACTAATCTGCATTTGAAAAAGGTCCTGGTAGGCTGCTGACTCAATTTTTATTTTTTTTTTTATTTTTTTATTTTTTTTATTTTATAGATATTGTATAAATTTGGGGTTTTTTTTAGTGAGGGAGAGGACTCTAACCTATAACTTCATGGTGCATGTATGAAGGGTTTACCATCGGACCAACCTCTTATATAAAATTTAGATCTAAAATCAAATATTTTTCAATTAAAACTTGAAAAAAAATATTATTATAAAGTATATAATATAACATTGCATACCTTTAAATCATATATCATATATATATAATAATAATAGAGTTTCACCAGCGCTACATGGTGCCGTAAGAGAAGTTTGATATTAAATATAGTTAATATATATAATAATAATATATGATATATATGGAAATTTTCCTATGATGATACCCTAATAGAATTATATAAGGACATTGAATGTGAGTCACTCGTTTTACATACTTTGACTTGGTATGTATACACTTATTAAATCACTTTTATAAATGAGTGACTCACATTCAATATCCTGATAAAGTTATATAAGGATGTTTTGATAGGAACGAGACTTATGATATATATATATATATATATATATATATAAACACATGCACTTGAATTGTTTTACCTAAATTCAATTAAAGTTAAAATTTCCAAGACTAATGAAATAATTAAAGTTTTCTAGGCAATTACATGCTTACAAAAGTAACAAAAAGTATTTTCATATTTCGATTTTTTTTTTTATAAAAAAAAATAAAGTACTTGTTTTTAGAGTTTTTTTATTTTAGTATATACATACATATGGTTCCTCAAAATCAAGCTTATTAGTAAGTTTTTTTTTCTTAAGTGTTAGTCTTGCTTGAGAAAGAATGAAGATAGAAAATTAGAGATAGTTATTGGAGGAGAGAGAGAGAGAGTTTAATATGGTAATTAAAAATTTAGAAGAGAGTATTTAATATGTAATAATTAATCTAATGATTTAGGAAAGATATTTCTTTTTTTAATAATTTAATTCAAAAAAGATAAAAAAGATAATATTGTACAAAATGAGATGTCTTTAAAAAATTTTAAAATTTAAATTTTGAGAATAAAGTGTTTTTAGAAAAGAAGTGTAAAAAGAAAAAATTAGAAACTATCTTTATTAAAATATCATATGAAATGGAGAGTAACATAGCATTAGAGAAAGAAGAATAATTACAATCACAATAAATTTTACAAGAGAAGAAGAAGCAGTAACCACAGACTCTAAACAATAAACTGGAGCCTTCCAGTTAGGATCTTCAAGCACAAATGTCATCACATGAGCACTTTCAATCCATACAATTTCCAAATTTTAAACAAATAAACAGGCAGAGTCAGTGAGTCACTGCAATCTCAATTTGTATTGAAAAAACTCATTAACCTTTCCATATATAATGAAATTTATTATTTTACCAATAAGAAATTTACAAAATAATATTCTAAAAAATAAAAATAATAGGTAGATCTCAAGAAAATTTAAAAGAAAAATGAAATTGAGATCTAGTAGAACCTCCAAGTCTCCAACGGATTTATTTATTTATTTTTAAATTCTTTTGATCTCCATCGGGATGGTTCTATTTATTAAATAATAAATTTTAATATTTTATTAAATAGTTTAAAATTTACATTATAATAGTTTACCTATTTACCCTTTCAAGAATTTAAATCTTTATGGAATGGCAAAAGATTTTGGAGAAAAAAAAGAGATAAATTATGGGGGAATTTAGACCATTAATGAAACTAAAGGGGAATTTTGGATAATAACACAAATTATAGGAGAGATTTTAATAATTTCCGTTGTATTAAAACAGATAATTTATTATAAGAGTAAATTTAATAAAGATTATGCATTCATTTTGTACATTACACAAGATTCCAATCGAACAAACACAGGCAGGGAAAATGTTTAATGAAGTGATGAGAGAAAATCAATGCTGAAACAAACAAGCATTGAACTAAACATTAGATGGTTCTTATTTATATTTATGATAATTATATGGCAAAAACCATTAATAATATATTGATTGCTCTTCCATTGCCATTTGCAACAAAACAACATAGTTCTTCAAAACCTTTTTGCTTTACGATGATTATATATAAATTACTGGTTCCCAGTTATAGGGCTGTCGCGGCCTTTCTTGAAATCGTCCCACCCTCTTACCCAGGTTTGACCTGGTGTAGACCGCGTTTCAGGGGAAGCATGGCTGTTGAGGTTGTTCATGACCTTATCGTGCACAGCACAAAACACCTACGACAACAGATAAAAAAAAAACATGAGAATTTATTTTAAGAAAAAAGGGATTAGCCGAAGAAAATTTTGTAAATTCGTTAGGTTCTCCCTCACAGGATTGTTTTTCACTACCTAAGGGGGTTGCTCTTGACCAGCCAGCCACTTCCACAAATCTGGATTTTCCTGGCAGATCAAACGACAACGTACTCAAAACAAGAACAAAGTACTACAATACAAATGTTACAAGCTCAACACAGAATGTCACAAGCTCTCATGTTTTTTAAAACCTAGAAAATGTTGTATGTTCAATGCAAAATGTTACATGCTCATTGTTTAGGATTTGTTATACATTGAGCAACGTTACACACAAAATGTTACACGCTCAATGCAAGATGTCACATGCTCATTGTTTAGAAGCTGTTATACAGAGTAATGTTACATGCTTAATGCAAATTGTATGTGAGCTTTGTGGCATAAACATGGTAAAGGACTAAAGTCTAAAGGGGGGAAAATAGTGAGTGAGAGAGAGAGAGAGAGAGCCGGGCGTGAGGAAGAAGAGGCACTAGAGATAGAAGGAGAGAAAAAGTGTGAAATGAAGAAGTCCCAAAAATGCCAAAGCTGGCTAAAAAAAATTAGATTTGCATAGCAGGTTGTCTTTAAATGTTTCAATCATGGAAAGCAATAGAAGAAAGCTCACCAGATCAAGGACATGGACAAGAGATTTAATTCCATTTTTATCCATTGAATGGATGTGCTCTTCCAAGTTCCACCCATCTGCCCAGAACCAAATCCAGCTCCAGAAACCCTCTCTGTTTGCTCCTATATAATAATCTACCACTGTCGTAGAAGTCGAATAAACTCCGGGAAAACACTCTCCGAAGGATCGTGGCTCGTCGAAATAACGAGGCTCACTGATAAATTAAAACGCTCAAAATTTGAGCAGCCAAAGAAGAAAATATTTGATTATCCAAAAACTGATTTCTCCCAAGAGAATACACGCATAAAAGGTAAATTGCTAGGCATTAAAAGACAAAAACATAACAAAGCAGAAGATGACAAAAAAATAAAAAAAAATAAACAAGCAGAAAATATTAAAATATTTGATGGACTTGGTGCTTAGTAGAGCTGTCCTGCATCAATCTCCCCTTCTTGAAAAAGATTCATCCCTGAATCTTGAATGATAACAGGCGCATCATCTGGTGGATGATATTCGAAAATATCTGCAACATTAAAGGTGTCAGAAATGTTGAATTCAGCTGGTAGATTGACCTGATAAGCGTTATCCCCCAGTTTGTGATGAATTCGAAAGGGCCCATATTTCTTGTTCTTGAGCTTACTGTACGTACCAGCAGGAAATCGATGTTTCCTCAGATGGACCATCAGTAAATCACCTTCATTAAATAATTTCTGACGACGATGTCGATCTGCAGCAGCCTTGTATTTGGAATTAGACCGTTGAAGACTTTCTCGAATGTCTTGGTCTAGTTCAGTGGCTAATTTGCTCTTAGCACCAATGAACTCAAACAAATCAAATGTAAAGTTTGGGGATTTGAGGTAAACAATTGAGAATGGTGACTTTCCTGTAGACCTGTTGGGCTGGCTGTTGAATGCAAATTCAGCTTAGGCAAGAGCTAGATCCCATTATTTTGGCTTGTCACTAGCTAAACATCTCAACATATTACCAAGAGACCTGTTAACTACTTCAGTTTGCCCATCAGTCTGTGGGTGTGAAGTACTTCTGAATTTCAAGTTGGTATCAAACCTCCTCCACAGTTCTTTCCAAAAGTGACATAGAAATTTAACATCTCGATCAGAAACAATTGACTTAGGAACACCATGGAGTCTCATGATCTCTTTGAAGAAAAGTCAGGCAACATTACTTGCATCTGCTGTCTTCTTGCAAGCAATGAAATGAACCATCTTTGAGAACCTGTCCACAACTACTAAAATCGAATCAACTTGTCTCGCTGTCTTTGGTAAGCCAACCACGAAATCTATACTCAAATCCTCCCAAATCGAATCTGGAATTGGCAAAGGAGTATATAACCTTGTGTTTTGAACCTGCCCCTTGGCATGCTGACAAATACCACAACGTTTAACAAACTTAGTGATTTCACTAACCATGTGAGGCCAATGAAATCGTTCAGTGATCAGGGCTATTGATCAGAAACTTTTTCTCTTCGCTTTTCTCCATGACCAACTTTTTGACTTGAAAGCTACTCACAATACGTAGAGAAGCTTGCGATGGAAGACCTTCAAGATTAGTTATTTTGTTTCTTTTAATATATTTTACATTAAAAAATATATATATTAAAAAAAAACATTACACTTTGGTTCATTGTCTTATTTATGGTCTCATTCATTTCTTTAAGATACTTCTGCAATATAAATAAATAAATAAAACAAAAATTTAAAGCCGCTCAAAACAAAAAATTAAGATTAAAAAACAATTACCATAAATATTACTTTTGTAAAAGCTTTATCCAACTATGCTTTTGCTTTTACATAAGATGCCGCATCAACTCTCAAATAAACCTTCGACCATTCAATTTTGTTTTTAAAACTCACTAGGGAATAAGCAAGTAATAAATTGAATTGAAATATTACAAATAAGCATACCACAAATTAAATAGTAATATCACATTTTGAGTTGAAGAAAAAAAAAATCTTACATTTATTGATTTGTACTCATTGATGAACGTGAAATCTAAATGTACCGATTCTGACACTGATATCAACTTTTTTTATAAAGAAATAATGTTTATTAAAAGACTAAAACACAACAAAAGTTAGACAGGATAATCATCCCGAATACATACTATTATCAATAGATAAAGTCAGTTTTGCAAGAGAGTGACATCAACTCACTAACAGATTTTAGCACTTCATTCACCTAATACAAAAGCTTAAATATTAAATAGTTAAACAAAAAGTTAAATATTAAGCATTAAAACCTAAAATGGACTATCTAAATAATAAATTCAACTTCCAATCCAACTTCCAAACTGATATCTTTTGACCTCTAAAATCCATATATTAATGACCACGAAGCAAGGATAGAAACATAAATCAAGTTAAATTTATAATCACTCTTTCATTTTCCTATTGCGGTGTTTGGCATTACCTGTGTCAAATCCTAAATAGCTTGATTAAAGTTAAGACTATAAACAAGCTTTAACATCACAAGAATATGGCTGCTAGGGTTTGTGAAACCAAAAAAATAAAAAGAGCTAAATTTTTTTACATTTTTAAGACAATGCATTTTAGTAGTATAATCGCGAGACAAAATATAGATGTCAGACATGCATTATTAACTTACAGCAGGTACTTAAAAAAGGAAATAAAGATAAATAACGGTTAGTCATGGTAGAATAGATAATCTCTATATATTATCTTTCCTATTGCAATGCCTACCTTATAGCTAAACTAACTATATTGTAGTAAGGAATTCCTGACTTGTAGGAATGGTTAGACTTCTCTCCTTGTACAAATACTCGTCCTCTGTCTCAATAATAATTCATTCAAGCAAATTCTATCTCTCTTTCATCTTTTTATGGTATCAGAGCAAGATTAAGATCCTGATCCATCGCTGCACTCAAATCACTCGTGTAGCATCTCTCCTTTTCAATCATGATGGCCAATGATGAAATAACATCAATGCTTCTTGTCACTGGCAAGGAAATTGCCGTTCCTAGCACTTCTACAAATTCTTCAAAGGAAAATATCTCAAATCCCTATTTCACTCATCATTCATATCATCCCCGCTTGGTTTTGATTTCCAAACCTTTGAATGGAGACAATTATTCTACTTGGAAAAGGGTTGACTCTGGGCCTTAAATTCCAAAAACAAGTTAGGTTTTGTCAATGATTCAATCAAAACTCCTTCAGAAGAAACAGATCCTGAAGGTTATGCGACTTGGTCTCAGTGTAATGATATGGTCCACTCCTGGATCGTCAACGCTCTTAGTCCGGAAATTTCAGACAATGTGATTTATTATTCTATTGCTCATGAGTTTGGGAAGATCTTCGTGAGCGATTCTCTCAAAACAATGCACCTCACATCTTTGAAATTCAACGAGATATTGCTTATCTTCGACAAGAACAATTATCTGTCTCTGCCTATTACACAAAATTGAAGGGCCTATGGGATGAATTAGCTTCCCACAATGATGCAGTACTTGGGGCACAACAAGATCTACAAAAATTGATGCAATTTCTGATGGGATTGAATGATTTTTATAGTGCTATTCGCAGACAAATTCTCCTGATGAATCCCATCCCTTTAGTTCGCCAAGCATATTCCTCCGTCTCTCAAGAAGAAAAACAGCGCCTCATAAGCTCAATACACGCTGCAAGTGATCCTATCGGCAATGCCGCCATGGCAGTTCGAAGCAAACCCAATTCAGTCAGGTTTGAGCGATCCGACCGCCCATATGGATTACAGGATTCCCGATCGCAAGACAAGTTATTAGAGAATTTCAGTGGGGGATGCCGGTTTGAAGGAGACAAGGGTTGCTCTGGTGTTGGCTCTGGAAGAGGACAACCTCATTGTTCCCATTGTGGAGAAATAGGTCATTGGGTCCAAACTTGTTATGAGCTAAATGGTTATCCAATAGGCCATCCAAGAGTTAAGTATAATTTAGACCCAAGACGTTTCAACAACAATAACAAGCCTGCACTGTGTATATACTAGATTTTGTGATGCTGATTGGGCATGTAGTCTTGATGATAGAAAGTTTGTGACCGGTTATTGTGTATATCTTGGTGCTAGCTTGGTGTCTTGAAGCTCAAAGAAGCAAGGTGTCGTTGCAAGGTCGAGCACTGAAGATGAATACAAAGCTTTAGCTCATCTAACAGCTGAGATACTTTGGCTGCATTTCTTACTATCCAAATTACAAGCTCAACCTCGATAGGCTCCAGTTGTATGGTGTGACAATCTAGGGGCTATTTCTTTAGCCGCTAACCCTGTATACCATGCTAGAACTAAACATATTGAAATTGATTTACACTTTGTCAAAGATCAAGTTCTAGCCAAGCAGTTATTCATCTGATTTATTCCTTTAATAGAACAAGTTACATATATCTTCACTAAAGCTCTCAACTAAGGGTGAATCCAGGATTTTCTATCCAACGAGACTGAACTAAATACTATGGTATATGTTTGCTTGTCATTATAATCTATAACCTACATTAATTTTCGATTGGAAAATCAATCAAATGCTAAAACAAAAATTCAAAGATATGTGACAATATAATCTAAGAATTATTAAATTTTATTTTACAATATTTGGTAAGTATTACATGTAGGTCTTCCACTCTATTTGCTCACACGTATCAAAATTATTAAAATATGTGATTTATATCAAATAAAAGACAATAATCATATTAGTAGTCAAATAGCACTATCTAATAGTTTCAAGTTTCAACTCACTATCTAATTAATTAAATACAATGAGACATAATTAATTTTATTAATATTTCAATTCATCAATCTCAATCTCAAATATAAAAGGTTTTTTTTTTTTTTTTTTTCAATTATTGAAAATAAAAAACAAATCATAATTATTTATTTTGTTCAAAATACTTTAATCACCAAATAGCTAACAAAAAATGTTCCAACAAGCTAACGCGCAAATAATTGTATCTATATAACTTATAATTCTAGCAACAAACGTATCACAAACAAATTTAATTAAATCAAACTAATTATAAATCAATTTTAATGTAATAAGGAAACCTTAACAAAATAAATTTTTTAAAAAAGTAAATAATAAAATAATATACTAGTAAATAGAAAAGAATAAGCATTTTTATCTTGTATAAAGAGAGTTCTTGTAGTCTTAAGATTGAGATAAAAAATTTAGAGTGGGGTAGATAGAGATTAAAAAAAATTGTATAAAAGAACAAATAAAACTATCAAAGAGAAGAAGAAAAAAAAGAAAAAAAAAAAGAAGTGATGGAGTGGTGGGATTTGACAATAAAGGGCACGCAACTCAAGAGTTAAGAGGTGGGTCATGGATGCAATTTGGTAATTTTAAATTAATAAAAAAGAATATTGGGCTTGAACACTTAACAACTTGGGTTGGGCCTTTTTAAAACTTGCAATTCTATAGCTTGAACTACTTCAAAATTGTAATTAGTGAATTGTTTGGTCTATTAGAATTGTATAAATTTGGCCACTTAAAACTGGAATTTAAAAAAAAAAAAAAAAGGTAGTAGGCCCATTACCATTCGGCCCTGCTCTCAGCCCCAGAAACTCAAGAACAAACTTCAGGTGGAATCAGCACCAAGTGTAAGCCCAGACATTTGTTGTATCTATGCCAGTTGTAATCAGTTTCCAATTATACCCCTTTGTAAACTTACTGATATAAATAGAAAACATAGGGCGCCTCAGAAAACTTATTTGAGTTAACCCTAATCTCTTTCAAACATTCTCTGAGAAACTCTCACAATCTCCTTGTGTGTGTATTTCTCTATATCTATCTATTCATGCCTTCTCTAGCCATCGTCGATCGAAAGGAGCAAAAAGAAGAGAAGAAGATGAAGAAGAAAATAGTACTGGATAGTCAAGAGGAAGCGGACTATTCTATAGAGAAGAAGAAGAAGAAAGAGTTGAAGCTGAAGGCGGCCGAATCCGATGAGGACGCCGATTCGGTGAAGAAGAAGAGTAAGAAGAAGGAGAACAAGAAACGGAAAGCTTCCGATGATGACGACGAAGAAGAGAGAAGCGAGACGAGCTCCGAGTTAGGTGAGCCTGTTAATTTGAAGTCGGAGAAGAAGAAGAAGAAGTTGAAAGTTTCCGATTCGGAGGAGCGCGAGGTCATTGAGGCCGAGAATCCGAATGCGGTCTCGCGGTTTCGGATATCGGAGCCATTGAGAGAGAAGCTCAAGTCGAAAGGGATTGAGGCTTTGTTTCCAATTCAGGCCATGACTTTTGATATGATTCTTGACGGCTCTGATTTGGTTGGACGTGCACGGACCGGTCAGGTATAATTTCTTACCTAATGTTAAATTTTTTGTTTTGAATTATTAAATGTAGTGTTATGTGTTGTTTGATTGGAATTGTAATTATAAACATGACTTTGATATCGAAAACAGTTCATGTTACTTCAATGAGATCAAATAACGGAAACATGATTCTAGTTTTTGTTGAATGTACTGTTATTGTATTAGAAAACGTAAAATGCAGTTGATTTTTTAAACAGTGAGCTTGCTGGGTTTAATGGGAATTGTATATTGAGTTAAATGCTTTTCATGTAAATTGTTCTTCGGTTTTTTAGTTCTTTGTGGTTGAGGACTGTTGTTGTCATGAGTTTCCTGTTTATTTATACACCTTTGGCGTGTTTCAAATGATACAGGGTAAAACACTGGCCTTTGTGTTGCCAATTTTAGAGTCTCTGATGAATGGCCCGACAAAAGCATCAAAGAATACTGGATATGGCAGGGCACCTAGTGTTTTGGTCCTTTTACCGACTAGGGAATTGGCCAAACAGGTATTGCATGAGAGATCTAGTTCTTGATTTTTTTTTCTTTCCCTGAAACTTTATGATTTGACACTCTTTGGGTCTCAGGTGTATGAAGACTTTGAGGTCTATGGTGGGGCAATGGGGTTAGTCTCATGTTGCTTATATGGAGGAGCTCCCTATCATTCTCAGGAGTTTAAATTAAAGAGAGGGGTTGATGTAGTTATTGGAACACCTGGCCGTGTCAAGGTACCCCTTTATACCAATTTCAATAATGCATCGGAAATTATTTGCATGTGAAATTTTGGATGTATAATATATTCATTGAACTTGGGATATTAACTTAAATGCAAATATGTATAGGATCACCTTGAGAGGAACAATATTGACTTCGGTTCATTGAAGTTTCGGGTCCTTGATGAGGCTGATGAAATGCTTAGGATGGGATTTGTTGAAGATGTTGAACTTATACTTGGTATGCCTTTCTTCATATAAAGTTCTCACTTAGTTGATTTTCTTGTGCATTATTTATTCTCTGTATTGCATTTTGTAGGCAAGGTTCAGGAAAGTTCTCACTTATTTGATTTTCGTGTGCATTATTAATTCTCTGTAATTGAATTTTGTAGGCAAAGTTCAGGATGTCAGTAAAGTTCAGACACTTCTCTTCAGTGCCACCTTGCCACCTTGGGTGAAAAATGTATGTGTATTGACTATGATACTGGATTATGATTTCTTGCAGAATTATATATACGCTGAAACTTTCTCCAATAATACAAGTTATTCTGTTATATGAGATAGCATGATGCTTTCTTTATATATCATTATCGCTTTCTTTCTCCCTGTATGACAAAAACTTGTGTTTTATATTGGCAGATTGCGTCCAGATTTTTTAAACCAAATAAGAAAACCATAGATCTCGTTGGAAATGAAAAAATGAAGGCCAGTACCAATGTCAGGCATATTGTTCTTCCTTGTTCTAGTTCAGCAAGATCTCAAGTTATTCCTGATATCATTCGTTGTTATAGCAGGTTAGTTGTTTCTTGTTCTCGATGTCTGTAAAATACAACATGTTGATCATAGTCTCACTATCTATTGAATATCTTTATTCATGTCTAACTTTGGGGTTTTTTCTGGTCCAGTGGAGGTCGCACCATTATTTTCACAGAGACAAAGGAATCTGCTTCCCAACTTGCTGAATTTTTGCCTGGAGCACGAGCTTTACATGGGGACATACAGCAGTCTCAGCGCGAGGTAAATTGTTTCCATGCACTGTTCTATTTATTCTTTATAGGATACCCTGAAAAAAGGGAAAAAAAAAAAAGTTTAGGCACATTCAATGGATTTAGCTGGCCCTGTATGTGGTAGAACTGTAGGCACATTTAAAGAAAAGAAAGAATAGTTGGGCACATTTAAATTAAAGTCTGAATAGTTACCAGTTACCACCTATCCAGCAATCGGCCATTTAAATTTTAGGTTTATAACCTGTGTGGAAAAATTGGAGTCATGGGCAAGGTTGTTGTGATCATCATTCATCAGTGGAAATATGCCGACCACTATGCTTTCTTTTTTATAAGCTGGTTCTTATCTAATTAACATTTTTTAAGGAAAATTTTGATATCTTCTTTATGAGACTTGTCTATAAAAATCTTTTTCTAAAAACAAATGGAACTAATTGTTTTATTTGAATTGTATCTAATTAATTAACTCTGCTCGCGTTTTCTTAATTTGTGATCTTGTACTTGTAGATCACACTCACTGGGTTCAGGTCAGGCAAGTTCCTGACATTGGTGGCAACTAATGTTGCAGCACGGGGTTTGGACATTAATGATGTGCAGTTAATTATCCAGGTTTGCCTCTACTTATAAGTCTTGGGAATATTTTAATTACGTCTTTGTGTGGAATATACTCACATTAATGTTTCTGGTTTAGTGTGAGCCTCCTCGTGATGTAGAAGCATATATCCATCGATCTGGACGAACAGGAAGAGCAGGTATACATGGAAAACTTGCTATGTAATTGTTGTATTAAATGCATTCAGTTTGATGAGGTTCTGATGCCTTTTACCTTTTTTAGGTAATAGTGGAATCGCTGTCATGCTTTATGATCCAAGAAAGTCAAGTGTATCTAGGATAGAAAGAGAATCTGGTGTGAAATTTGAGCACATATCTGCTCCTCAGGCAGCTGATATAGCGAAAGCTGCTGGTGGAGAAGTAGCAGAATCAATAATCCAAGTTTCTGATAGGTATGCTTTTTCAGTCTATTCTTAATAGGGTTAAGGTACTATTTTCCTGAATTGTTGTTATTATGCACGTATGAAATTGCAGTGTTATTCCTGCCTTCAAGTCTGCTGCTGAGGAGCTATTGAACACTTCTGGTCTATCAGCAGTTGATCTCCTTTCAAAAGCTCTTGCCAAGGCTGCTGTAAGTTATTTTGTTTGTTCTCTTTCTGATTCAATATTATGCTGTAGTTGTGTCTTTTCCCCTTCACCGAGTTCTTGAATTTTGTGTATTTAATCAATTGGCTTGTTGCTTGAATTGCAGGGTTTCACTGATATAAAGAGTAGATCACTTCTCAATTCTTTGGAGGACCATGTTACAGTGCATCTTGAAGCCGGAAAACCCATCTACACAGCATCGTGAGTTTCTAGAACTTTCCCACTTCTGCTTTAATCTTTGGATAATGTTCACATTCCACCAAAAGAAAAAAGAATCATTCTACTAAAAAAGTTAAAATTTCAAATAATGTGAGGCATTTGGAACTCTTAAGTAAAGAATTTAATCTATCCAATTAGGATAATGGCCTTGTCATTGGAGCTGTTTAAAAGTCCACTGTCTTGACTCTTTCATGATGTTGCAGCTTCGCTTACAATGTCTTGAGGAGATTTGTGCCTGAGGAGAAGGTAGAGTTGGTGAAGGGTGTGGCTCTCACAGCTGATGGAAGGGGTGCAGTGTTTGATGTCCCAGTGGAGGATGTGGACTTGTATCTTGCTGGTACTATTTTTGCTTTATATTTCGATCCATGACAGTTATAAGTTCCTATAAAATTTACGTTATTCTTGTTTATTGTTTCCGCAACCATGTTTCTGATTTCTCCCTGATAAATCTATCATTCATTTTGTTTGCAGGCCAGGATAATGCTGCCAATGTCAGCCTAGAGGTGGTGAAAACATTGCCACCCTTGCAAGAAAAAGAAGAGGTGAGAGGAAGATTTGGTGGTGGCGGTCGTGGTGGCTTTGGGAGAGGTGGTGGTAGATTTTCAGGTGGCAGAGGTGGTGGTGGATTTTCCGGCCGAAGAAACGATAGGTTTTCTAGCGGTGGTGGTGGAAGGGGGGGTCGCAGATGGTGAAAGTCTTTGAAGCTGCCATTTTGATCTTCGGTTGCTCAGTCAATAGAAGAATTTATATTATAGGCAAATTAATTTTCTTTATGATGAAGCAAAATATTCAATGAGGGAATGGCTCGTATAGGAATCATTTTTTCTCCTTTTGTGTTTTTATTTATTGGTTTTAAACTTTTATTATCCGTTTAATTTTCTCTGGGTTTTTCCAGTTAACCCATTCAAATTTTGATTGAAGTGTAAGAAGATTACTTGATCATTTATTCTAATATATTTTTAAAGTATTATGTATTCTTAACTTTGCAATCGTGAATGATTGTATAATTTGAATTTAAAAGTGTAATATTTATCGAATACATATATCAGATATGTATGGTGCATTTGGTGTTTGATTTTTTTAGGTTTGGGTCATTTGATGTCGGTTTTCAAAAATAATAATTAAAATTATTAGTTCAATTCCAATTAATTTAGCTTTGTTAGAGATTAGAATGTTAATCCAGTGGTTAAGATAATATGGGTGTACGAAAATCTTATAAAATAAACTAAAAGAAAATGACTCTTTCTCATAATTACCTTGACTATATAAGCTTAGCTAAATCATACCTTAGTATCTATAAAATTAAAAATTAAAATTTTATGGAGTAGAGACGTAGTCTACAAAGAAACAGCACAATTGCTGCACAAATTTATCAGCTAGTAAATCCAACCAACCTTTAGGGCGTGTTTGGTATCGTTTTTAAAAAAGAGGAAATTGTGGAAACTGTCATTCTTTTGACTTCCTTTTGTGACTTTGTCGGTACTTTTATAAGTTAAGTTTAAAAGACTGCAATTATGGTGAACTACTAAAATTGCCATTAGTTCATCATTTATGTTATTCTGTTTGTATTTTTCTCTCTCCACACTTTTAACTCAGAATCTCTCTCGCTCTACAAAATAAAAGTTCAAGGTTACCTCGGCTTTCTTCTTCAACGTATATAAAAGGTAATATTTCTGACAAATACTTCTTTAAATTTGTTCACATTTCCATTTGTCCATAAAGAAAACTGTTATAGGAGTCTTTTATTAGATCTCTAAGACTTTGTAAGCTATGTCCGAGCTTTTTCTTGCCAAAACGGTTAAATTTTTTCGAGACTTTTATTGCCTTCACCGAGACTTTTCCGAGCCTTTTCTTGCCTTCACCGAGACTTTTCTAAGCTTTTTAAATGAATAAGTATCGAGTCTATTCTTCTTCGAGCCTTTTCTTACCATTACCAAGACTTTTCTTGCCTTCAACGAGACTTTTCTGAGCCTTTTACATAAATAAGTATTGACCATTTTCTTTACTTCTCCAAGACTTTTCTTGCCTTCACTGAGACTTTTTCGAGCTTTTGACATGAATAAGTATCAACCCTTTTCTTTACTTCTCCGAGCCTTTCCTTGCCTTTACCGAGACTTTTCTTGTCTTCACCGAGACTTTTCCTAGCCTTTGGCATGAATAAGTATTGAGTTTTTTCTTGACTTCTTCTAGCCTTTCCTTGCCTTCACCGAGAGTTTTCCGAGCCTTTGGCATGAATAAGTATTGAGCTTTTGTTTGACTTCTTCGAGCCTTTCCTTGCCTTCATCGAGACTTTTCTTACCTTCACTGAGACTTGTCCGAGCCTTTGACATGAATAAGTATTGAGCTTTTTCGAGCTTTTTCTTGACTTCTTTGAGCTTTTTCTTGCCTTCACCGAGACTTTTCAAGTCTTCTCCGAGACTTTTATCCTCAGCCGAGCCTTTTTAAATGTAAGATGTGAAAATATTTTGTAGTTGTTGGTTTTTATTAATGGTTTGTGATGATTAATTTGACAGCATCATGAATCGGGTTAGGATAGTAATATCTTACAACGGTCGATAGGAGCAGTTACCCGACGAAAGTCAGAGGTTTGTTGGATCCGATAACCAGGGAATGTATATGTCCAAGAATAGGACTTACGAAGAATTGGTGGCGATCGTGCATAACATTGCGAAGTATGATGTAAACAAATTCAATGTTGATCTGGCATCAATATCAATCGTTCCTGGAAGTACATGTCACACATTTATAAGAAATGACGATGATGTCCAGTTTATGCTGGGGGAAGATCGGGTGATCCCTCAAGTATATGTAAGTGTAAGTGTAAGTGTAAGTGTAAGTGAGAGGACAGTTGGAGATGTGATAGGAAATGATATTCCTCCTCTTGAAAATACCCAACAGTTTGGATCCTTTAGCGGTAGCAACCAAGTGTTCAGCCAAAGGAGTGCCACCGAGGGTGGGGGAAACATGTATGGTGTCCCACCGGTAGCGGTCGACCATGCAAATCTAGTTGAACCTCAATTTGGTGATATGTATGGTTGTCGATTTGAGCAGTATAAATGAGTAGTACAATGAGCATTACAATGGGCAGTACAATGAGCATTACAATGAGCAGAACAATAACCTAAACCATGATGTGGATAATGAGGCAAATAATGAACATGTTGATGATCTACAAAATGTGAATGAAAAGCCTGAGCAAATTCAAACAAGTGGTAGATGTGTAGAAGGAGTTAGTTGCACTGCACCAGATATGCCTGAGACGTCCGAGGTCCGGTATAATGTAACAGCATCTGATTCTGATAATGCGACAACGTGGGTTATTCCCGGACAGATTCATACTCGTTTGGTATTGGTACAAGCCGCACCTTCGCAACGTAAGAACATAGAACCATGATTTATAAAGGTCAATTTTTTCCGAGTAAAAAGGATTTGAAGAGGTTAGTTGGCTATTTTGCAATGCTGCAGAACTTTGAATGGAAGGTGAAAAGGTCCAATAAGACAACTTTACATGTGGTTTGCATCATTGATGACTATACGTGGAAATTAAGAGCGGTGAGGAGAGATGAAGGGACTTACTTTCAAGTCAGAAGTTTTGTCAATGAACACAGTTGTCCCTTGGAGGAGATTCATTGTCACCACCAATAAGCTAGAGCAGTCATAATCGGAGAAGTTGTTGCACCTAAACTTTAACAACACGATGGTCGTCTTATGCGTTTGAAGGACATAATCGCCGATATGAAAACAATGTATGACATCCAAATCATGTACAGTAAAACACATGATGCCCTTTAATATGCAATGTCATTGACCTATGGAACACATGTCTGCTGCCATCTTTTGCATATGTGCTGGAACAGCAAAATCTTAGCACAATCACTGACTTACAGTGTGCGGACGATGGTAAATTCCTCTACTTTTTCATGTCATTAGGGTCCTCAATTAGAGGTTTCTGGAGGTGTATGCGTCCTGTGATTGCAGTTGATGGTACCCATTTGAAGGGAAGATTCGGGGGTATAATGTTTGTTGTAACTGCACAAGATGGAAACAAACAGGTGTATCCAATTGGTTTTGGGTATGGTGACTCAGAAAAACAACCTTTCATGGGAGTGGTTTTTGGAATGCTTAAAGGGTGCCCTTGGTCATATAGATGATCTGGTTTTCATTTCCGATTGTCATGCAAGCATTGAAGCAGAGATTTTTAATGCCTTCCCTTATGCAACCCATACCATATGTTGCTGGCATTTTGGTGAAAATATGAAGAAGCGATTCCACAAAAAGGATGTTGCCAGCGTAATAGATAACGCAGCTAGGTCGTATAGTGAAATGAAATATGATCGCCATATGGAGGAGTTAGGTAAGCTGCACAAGGCTGCATTCGACTATACCATTGCTGCCGGTCCATACAAGTGGTCCCGCGTTCACTATCCCCAAAGAAGGTACAAGGTGATGATCACAAATGCTGCAGAGTGTATAAACTCATGCCTAAAATTCGCACAACAACTACCATTGATGACACTGGCAGAGTTCATTAGGAATATGCTACAAAAGTGGTTTCACAATAGTCATACAACTGCACGGACCATGCGTCATCGATTGACCGACGCAGCACATCTTTTAATCCTGAAACGTGTCGAGAAGTGCGGTTATATGACCGTAAATCTAGTTGACTGGAACATATTCTCCGTCAAACACAAGGGAAAACAGTGAACGGTTAACTTAGCCCGGAAAACTTGCACATGCAATAAATTCCAAATGGACTTTTTACCTTGTTCACACGCACTCGTAGCGGCAAGGTACATGACAAGTTATAGTTCATGCTATATATTACCCATACGTGAATCTCACTGTTTTCATTGTTGCAGGGAACGAAACTTGGATTTCACAACTCTATGTGCGGACTACTACAAGAGGGAGACACTTATTGATCCATACTCGGTTCCTATTATGCCTGTTGGCCATCCTTCTTCATGGGTAGTGCCTTCTGACATCGCAGCGCGGGTGGTTTTAAATCCAAAGACGAAGAGACAATCAGGTCGCCCGATGGAGGGTCGACATGCCTCGTCTTCGGAGAGGACAACTACACAGTCATGTAGAAGATGTGGACAACCAGAATATAATAGCAGGCGGTGTTCCAACCCGCCTATGGTCAATGAAGGTCCTAGCAGAATTGTCCCCGACGAATACCATCGCAAGTGCATCATTTGTCACTTAAATGGACATAACAAACAAAAATGCCCTTAAAAGGACTTTACCGTGGAATGAATGGAGCCGTACAAGAGGAAGGTGGTTAAACATAACAAGATAGTACAAGAGGAAGACGAATTGCCACCAAAAAAGCTTGTGATTGAGGAACATCTCTCCAACTTGATGTCTTCCAACATCATTCAAACTTTGGGACCATGCTCGATACAGTTATTTTATCAGACTCTTGGTTCTTATGCTTTTATGTTGAACTATTCTTATTGATTTTATGTTTGAAAAGTAGATTTGACTTTATAGTGTTTGTGAATTTCCTGAATTGGTTATTTAATTAAATATATGAAATGTGTGTTGAACTTTAAACTGTAAAAAAAGAAAATTAAATCTACTCATTACTCAAAATTATGTACATCAACTACATGGGCCTAGAGTTACAAAAAACCTCCACGGCCATTTTTTCCCTGATGGTGGTCATATCGTCCTCAGACCAGTTGAATGTATCCCTGTTCACTGTTAGGTACTCTATCATCCTCAAAGTATGTGCACCACAGTTTCCCTTACAATTCACCATATAAACAACCGTTAAAATGGAATGTTATTAAAACCGATTGGGATTGAATCAGATCTTGAAACAGTCATACCCTATTCGCTGTTGGGGCACACGGTCTGTAGACACGAGCAACATTTGAAAGGGCTCATCCCTCTTCTTGTAAGTCTTATCACCCCAACGTTTGTTCCTGTGAAAGTGCACTGCATGCAGCATCGAGGGAAAAAACCACCTTAAGCACGGGAGTTGTTTTTTCCTGTGCGTAAATGGGACCTCTTGTCTGAACGGGTCAAACACGAAAATGTCCCCTGCAGTGAGATCGATGCTGGCCATGACCCAATGCATACGTCAAAGGTTGCAAGGAATCAGAGCTTGTAGGTGTTTCAACAAAGTGTTTTTAGTGTCAAATTTTGGATTCAACACATAAACGCCATGTAAAATATACACTCACCATGTCAACATCGTGCCATGGCCGGTTTCCTACCGGGAGCTCTCCACGTACCACCATAAGGTCATCATGGGACCACTGGTGCTTTAGCACAGACCAACCTTTTAGGGGTTTCCTGTCTTTACCAGAGGCGATTCTGTCCTATGCATGATCTAACAATGACTTTACACAGATAATTTACCGATACGTTAGGCTACAGATGTATGAAACAACCTTTCATGGCAATATTGAAAATCGTATAATAAAAACACTTATATAGAATTGTGAATCCAGTATGTTGGTCATCTAACCGTAGACAGTAGGGTATGCTCGCTGACGCTTCTAGAGAATCTTCAAGTACGCGTCAATGTGCTGACAATTTCATCATTTTCTATTGTTAGGATGCTACCATTTGTGAAAGAAACAAACTTATAAAAACAGTTAAATTAAGAAACATACTGTATTCTCCAACTCCATGAAGTTGGATTCAAACCGGTGGAACCAAAGGACATCAACTGGCTGTTGTAGATCCACATCATGTCTGCAAAATTGTTGAAAAAGTTAAATAACCAGGTTATTGGACGTAAGTCCTTGAAAATAGTATAAAAAGATTGTAATTTCTACGATTATACTTACACTTCCCCCGTCATATTCCTCTTGTAGGCTTTGTACTCCTGAAGCTGTTCTGGATCTACCAATCCGTGTGGTGCCCATTCATGTGGTGGCTGTGGCATCATCCTAGGCCTCTTCGGTCGACAGAGGTCTGTGAATGGGGTCTACTGCTCCCAACCTCGCTGTCGAATCCAGTCTCCACGCCTCAAGGGTAGGGATCTTCGGTCACTGGGGTCGGTGCGGTGTGAGGAGGAACTCCTTCCCAATTGATCAGTTGGGACAGACCGGAGGGGTGTGTCGTGACGGACCACATCTTTCCCCGTGGATCACCTAAATGGGTTTGCACTGTTGGGATCGACCGGAGGGTCGACCGAGGGGGGGGGGAGGGGTATGCTGTGACGACTGGTGCAGTGTGAAATCCTGAAAATGTATAGGATCACGCAGCAGCTGTGACTCACCTTGCGGTGTGAGGTCCGGGAAATGTACAGGATCATGCAGCGGCTTCGACGATCGGTCTACGGTGAGCTCCTGAGGCAGCACCTGCTGTGCAAAAACACGCACCTACTGACCTTCGATAATAACTGGCTCCTAATGATCATGTGCTGTCTCCATAGGACTAGTATCCCCCCCCGTTCTGTGTCATAGTCTGTCCTATTCTGATGACCACTTCACCTATCTGTGGGAGTAAAGTCTCGGTCATTGAACGATGGACCATCATGATGAGATTGTGAGGTCGAACCCTGTAATGCTCTGATCAAACCCAACAACTCTGTATGATGCTGATCTCGTTTCTCGTTACCTTTTCGGACATCCTCTTTTAAAACTCAGATTTCCTCCCGTAATTCTCGGACGGCATCCATCACTTTAGCTAAGTTTTGGTCCCGTCCATCCTGAAAGGAGTTTCGACTCCGTTAGTACTAAAACCGTTCATTTGATTGAAATGAAATAAAGTTGTACAAATATTTTAATGTACCTGTGGATGCCCTCTAACGCCTCCTCGTCTGGGCAACAAGAATCGAACCCTCATATGCCTCCCACTGCCACCCTCCGGGTTAGAACACTCTATATCACTGCGTCCGGAAGACTGAACCTCAGTATCACTAGGTTCGATAGCTGTATGTTGATCAAGATCCTCGATGTGATCAGGTACATCATCGGCATCGACTTCATACTGACCGTCTTCCTCGTAAATGCCCTCGAAGTACCACTCAGCCCTCTCAACTGTCGTCGGTACCAATTTATCCCTCGCATACATTTGAAATCGTAGTTAAACTATTGTAATTTAATACATACTAATAACTATGAACATTAACAAAAAAGTTACTTACGTTTTCATTGAAAATGTTATCCAGCTTATCACCCCTCGGTCACTGACTCAACTCCCACTTCAGAATACGGGGGGATAGCTCTATTTCCCTGCGGGTCCCATAATCTCTGGTGCCAAGCTCGGGGATAACCTCAAAAGTAAATATCTGTGTAATAAATAATTACGATAAGAATCCAATACATCAGTCATATGAAAAAAAAAATTAAAATTAAGTTCTGGTTATCAAATTCTAATTTCTCACCAACAATGCGTGTGTTAGACCGTATATGTTGTACGTCTCCTGTTTGTATACGGTAACACCCTTTCGTCGCTGGTGTTGTCCGAACCGCTATCGTCAACCGACCAATCCATGCTTGAAACCATAAATGGACCGTCTATACACGTGTGCACCCCACAGAAATGCATCAACAGCGTCCAAGTTCTCGATTAGGTGAAACTGCCATACTGGAACTTTCTCTCTCTCGTCCAACCCCATCAGTATCCATTTAAGCATATACAATAGACACATCTTAACTGCTTCGTATTACTTTGTAAAAACATTATTCCGTAAAGCGGCTTTTAGCTATCCATACTCGATGTCATCTCGACCTTGAAAATACCGCTGATGTATGCCATTCTCTACCATAGCATAGGTCGACGTGTCAGAAATGACTCCGAACTTCAATCCGGTGATGAGACAAAACTCAATCTTCGAGAACCGGACCGAATGGTGACCTAAAAGAAATCTCATCTCATCTCATCTTCTGGGCCTTCGTGATGCAAATCACGAATAAGCAACCGATGGAAAATGCCACCTGAAAACTTCATGTCACGTTGCATTCGAAGGAAATGTCCAAAACACAACTCGATATACCGACGTCGTTCTTCGACCGCAAGATGTTTCGGTACCCAGTCAAGTGCGTTGTCAATATCTGAAAGCTGATCGAAATGGTCATGCCGAGTTATTTTTCCCGAGTACCATTCATCCTCTGGAGTTTTCAAGAAATTCTCAGCCTATTCGTCATCTGCGTATTCAAAGAAAAAAAACATTTAAGTTCATTAAAAAGCCTTATATAATTGAAAGAAAAAAAACATATAATTGAAAAGGCTCGAACTAAAATTGAAAAGGCTAGGATACTAATATGAAACCGCTCGGAGAGCATCTGAAAAGTCTCGGACAATGTGTGAAAAGGTTTGGAAAACGTTTTAAAAGTCTTAGAGATTGAAAATTGAAAACGCTTGGAAAACTATTACAAAGTCTCGGAGAACGTTATAAAATGCTCAGAAAAGGCCCGGAATACATTTTAAAAGTCTCGGACATTCGAAAAGGAAAAGCTCGGATTACTTTTACAAAGTCTCGGAAAACGTTTTAAAAGGCTCGGACAACGTTTTAAAAGTCTCGGTGATTGAAACTTTTTAAATGCTTGGAAAACTGTTACAAAGTCTCGGAGAACATTATAAAAGGCTTGGAATCCGTTTTAAAAGTCTCGGACGTTCGAAAAGGAAAAAGCTCGGAGTACTTTTATAAAATCTCGGAAAACGTTTTAAGAGGCTCGGAAAAGGCTTGGATAACGGTTCAAAAGTCTCGGAGATTCATCATTTACAAACCTTTACATATTCCCTAAAAAAGCTCAAAAAACGTTTGAAAATCCTCAGAAAAGGCTCATAAAAGGTTTTAAAAGGCTCGGAAAAGGTTTTAAAAGGCTCGAAAAACCCTAATCTACATAGCTTCATCGTCTTCTACACAATTTTTTTATACATTCAACCTCTAATCTAAATCTAAACTAACCCACAGACATAATCTAAATCGAAATCGAAACATAAATTTATCAACAAAAATGAAATCGAAACATAACCTTACCGTGAGATTGCAAGTTCTCGTCGATTTCAGCACTGTAGATCCACCACCAGTGAGTTCACCGTCCGATTTATAGCCGGATTTCTTGCACCGAACCTTTCTCTCTCCACTGTTCTATCTCTCTCAACATTTTTCTCTCCACGTTTGAAAACACAGAAATTGCCAAAAATGAGGGTATTTTTATCTGGTCACCTAAATAAGTGCCTTTTAAACTTAGATTAGTAAGGTGGTGTTATTCTTACAAAAACACCCTCAAATAGTGACAATTAATTTTTTGCCCCTTTGAAAACTTTTTTAAAAAAATGAAAATTATATTTCAAAAATGATGTTATTAAAATTGTAATGTGCTTGATAGTATTTTTTAAAAGTAGTTTTGTTGAAACGGAAAACGATGTAAAAATGTTTGATTGTTTTTAAAATGGGTAAAGTAGTTGTTTGGAGGGAAAAGTTATAATTCGTTGTAGTTTGTTTTAAAAATCTGTTTTGAAAATTGTGAAAAACAGTAAAAAATTATTTTTAACTTTTTAGTTATAACTTTTAAAAAGTTGTTTTTTGTTTTCCAAAACAGTTTTACAAAACAATTAACCAAACAACTTTAAAGTGGTTTTTTATAACTGTTTTTAAAAATGAAACCAAACACCACCTTATTTTCTTTATTTCCCCGTCACCCCCTTTTCTTTTTTTCATTCAATTTTTAGTTGGCTTCCTGAAACAACGCTACATCGATCTTGAACGTTTTTCAATCACTTCAATCATGAGCTATTATAGACGAGCAAGATTACGTTATTATGGATGTATTATATGCATATGGCCATCTGATTATAGCATTATTTACTTTTAAAAAAAAAAAAATTCTAAAATCTTCCACAATGTTTTCACCCACCCAAATGGTGAAGTTTGAAGCCAGCCTGTTCTTTTCTAATTGCATATGCTTGAGTTTTAAGGTTTCATGATGTGTGAGTCAAATTGAGATCTTGCTTGGAGTATGAAAAAACAGTTCTAAATTTTCATCAAATTTAAAGATGCAAAAGCAAAGCACAAAATCGATTTCAAAAACAAAGGCACATCTTTGATGTGTAAGAGTAGTTATGGGAAATCCATAATAAATTTCAGAGCTAAATGATAAGTCATACCCTTATTAATGTGAAAGAGAACTTATGAGAACAAAATCTGTTATAAAAGCTCAACATCAATAGGTTTTTTTTTTTTCTACCTTGTTAGACGAATTTGATCTACTATTTCCTTCTTTTTTTTCTTGCAAGAAGAAGTTGAGCTTCTTTTTTATTTTTTTGCTTTTCAAGAAAGATTCAACTCTTTTTTTTTTTTTTTTTAAATAAATAATATTTTATATATACCCAAATAAAACATGTTGCGGCATAAGCATCAGACATCCTTTTCCAAAAGGAGTATAAATCATCCATGAGCTTCATGGGGTCATCCTTATAAGGCTCAAGATTAGGAATCTAATGATAGATATTTGAAAATAACACAGGGTCGGTGAACTTAGGGAAATAATCATGAAAAAACTCGTTGCCTGTTGCTGTGGAATTTGAATTGTCTATTATGGTGAAGTATTTTGTCTTCAACCCTCCATCATTCTCTAGATCTTGTATTTACCTCTTAATGAAGGCAAACCGCAGAAACATGATGAAGAAATATTAATAAAAAAATAATACAAATAACGATATAAAAGATAATTTTTTTTACCTTATTATCTTTATACATATATCTCGGATCTGTAGCTATACCAAACACAAAATATTTAATATCTTTACTACTTGCCAGATCATTTAAGGTATCCCACATGACAGATACAAATATAATCCGATGGTTTAAAACTAGGGGAGAGAACAAATAGCGAGACATAACTAGTCATTTACATATCTACCATCACCATAGTTGTTGTTATTCAAATACTCAAAACCCAGAATAAGGCAAGTTTCACCCGTACTCGTAGCAGCATCTCCAAGATATAAACCCGTAGATAATGTTCCGAAGTCAAATCCCATAAGTTTTTTTTTTTTTTTTAATGCAACCATTAATTCATATTCTGCCCTTAGTCTATCAACTCTAGAATTGATGCCAGCTCATTAGGATGAATTTTAGAACTAGGGCTTTCAGCTCTATGCAAAACAACTTGTTTGTTTATTTTCATAAGTTCCAAACGTTGAAGCCTTTGCATAATTGAATCACATATCACTATATATGTGAGCTTTACTCCACTTGTTTCACTGATTTTCAACTTTTGGAAATTTGTTTAAAACCACGTCATTTATCTCTATATATAACCACAAATTCAGACAAGGAATGCATCATTCATCATAAATATCAAAATCAATATATTAATCGTAAGACTATACATATATACCAAAAGAAATATACATATTTGTTTCAAATAACAAATAAGAATTACTTAACTTTGTGATTTCACGGTTACTACCATCTATGGGTGGACATAAAACTATGAATCAAACCGAACCGATATTGATTGTTTGGTTCGACTTTGTGATTGAATTCAGTTCAAACCAAATGAATCGAATTGAATATGGGTTAGTTTCATTTTTGAATTTTCAAAACCGAATTGACATATAAATAAAAAAGAGCTAATTGCACTAAACTTCCCTAATGTTTACCCTTTTACACTCACAAACAACTTTATCTTTTATCGACACTCGGAGGGTTTGACCATGGTTGGTCGACCGTTAAGTTTAACACATTCAAGGGTAATCATCATCCATCTATGACCAATGTGGATGGTTGAGATCAAAATAAAAATAAATAAAATATTTATTAAATTTTTTTAAAAAATAATAATAATAGATCTTCACCATCCATTTTGACGGATGGTGAAGATTAAAAAAAATAATTTAAAAAAAAAAACAAAAATTGAGAAAAAAAAAAGAAGAAAAGAAAAAATGGAGATCCAATCTCTCCACCAACATCCATGGAAGAAGATCCTCTTTTGCCGCGAAGATGGGAGGCATGGTGGGGAGGCCCATTCGCGATTGAGGGAGGGCTCCTCCAATCTCCAAATTGGATCTCCACTTCTCTATTTTTTTTTTTTTTTTTTTTTTGCTTTATTATTTATTTAAATTTTTCAGTTTTTGTTTTTTGTTTTGTTTTGTTTTTTAAATTCTCTTTAATCTCTACCATCTATAGAAGATCCATTTTTTAATTTTTTTTTTAATTTTTTTTAAATCGCTTTATTTTTAAAATTTTAAATATTTTAAATATTTAATATCTGATTTTCTTTTCTTTTAGATTTTTTTAAAATTCAATTCTTAATCTCCACCGTCCATCTTTTTGATGGACGGTTGGAAATCCATTTAGGAAAAGAAAAATTAATTTTGTAAGAATTTTTTTCCAAAGACAACTTATTTTTATTTTGTGGTATGAGGGGCATTTTCGTCTTTAATATTTTTTTTTGTTTTTTTGTTTTTTTTTTTTTTAAAATTTAGAATCTCCAAGGTATTTTGGTATGATAATCATGGTCAATTGTTAAGTTTGACTAACGGGAAGGTATTTTTGTATTTTTGATGGTCAAACTTGGTCAATGTTATTTTGGTATTTTTATTCATCTTTCCATTTTTAATTTGCAAGGTCCCTAAAGTATCCAAAATAGCTCAATTTGTCCTTATCACCAAATTTTTAATGGTTAACCATTAGAAAAGTAGCATAAATACTATTTTGCCCTTAAACTTTAATTCAACCAATAAGATTATATTTTCCTCTCAAATTACATTAAAAAATAATATCATAATTAATTAAATAAATAAAAACTATATTTTTAATGAAATTTAAATTTTTCTTAAATAAAATAGTGCCCCACTTACAAATATTTTAAAAACATAAAATATTAGAACAATAATAAAAATTCATTATTTTATATAATCCTTTTTTTTTTTTTTTTTTTTTTACATTAACTAAAAAATTTTTAAAAAAAGGAAAAAAAAAAAAAAAACTAACACTATGTTTGGATTGGTGGAATAGGAGAGAAAGGAAAAGAAATGTAAATGAGGAAAGGAAAGGAAAGTATTTTTAATGATTGTTGTTTGAATATTTATAAATATAAAAGAAAGGAAAGGAAACCAATCTTATTTGGAGGGGAGAAATAAATGAATTCATTTTATTCTATTTAAGAAAATGCCATTCTTTAAAAATACCTAATATTAATAGGGTTAATTTTGGAATATTGAAAAAATCATTAACTCTAGATTCTTTCCCTCCTTTTTCTCCTAAATTTGGGTGGAAACCAAATTGGGTGAAATAAGAAGAAATTATTTTTGTTGATGGTGATTTTTCGCCAATCGAATTATTGATTAAATAAGAAGTGATATCTGTGATTTGCAGGTAAACAATAATATGAAGAAAAGAATAAGATTTTACATGGAAAACCCTTGAAAAGGAAAAAACCATGGTATCCTGGTAACAGCAGGAATAATTCACTATGTAGATAAAGAAAGTGATTACAAGGTTCTACTCACTCTCACTCTTTTTATCACTATATTCAGCGTGTGCTGCCCCTTTCTCATCATGGACAATGGGTTGTATTTATATTTATCTTGTACCCTAGACTTAAAGTGCAAGTAGTTGACTTGTAGAATCCTGCTATGATTCTTCTTTATTAAATTTGCGTATTTATCTCAATCTTTTCCTCGCTTGGTATTATCTCGTAATAAATGCAGTTGACTGTTTGATTTGGTTTCCAATTCTCTTTGGAGAAGATATGGTTGTTTCCTGTTTGAAGTGTGATTGTTGACCCCCCGTATATTGATGTGATTTGTTGGATTTTAATGAGGCTTGAAGGTTTCTCACTTCGGCTGAATAGCCATGCTTATTGAGGTGTTTGAGCTGAGTTATCATTTCCTAGATGCCTTTGTTCGATCGCCTGGTGAGGCTACTACCCGGGTAAAGAACCGGATGAATTTATAGATATGGTGCAATCAACTTGTCGCATTAGCTCGCTGGATTGACATGTCACTCAGATGTAATTTACCTATAACAATTCTCTTCTTTTCCTTTCCAAATAATGAAAGGAACATGGTGGAAACTGTAGCCTCCACCAATAAAAAAAAATCGAAAGAATAAAATAAAAAAAAAAACGAATTAAAGTTTCTTTTTTTAATAACTCAATCTGAAAATCAATTGAGGCATCTCAAAAATCGTCTATAATGGAGGTGGCTTCTTCTTCCAGATCGTCGGCTTAGAAATCTAGGGTTTTGGAGGACGTTCCTCCAGATGCCTCACTCCTCATCTTCTCCACACTCCTCCCCATTTCTCTCAATTTGGTTGGTGGGTTTTATGGGTTTTTTTTTTTTGTTTTTTTTATCCGATTTATTTTGTGTTTGGTTGTCGGAATTTTTGGTTTCAAAGATATTTTGAGAATAATCATTCATGAATCATGACAAAACCATATCACCAAAACATATGGTGTATTTCCCATGTTATTTGTTGATTCTTCATTTAGAATCTTTGAGGAGTTAGAGATGCGCTAAATATATAGAAAATGTAGATAATATATATATTTATGGAAAAATTTTAAGTCAGTGCGTCATGGTATAACTTCTATGTGTTTTTCTTGAGTCTAATTCATGTTTTTATTTATAAAAAAAACAATGAAGGAGTTTAGTATAGAAACCAATGGTTTTGAAAAGAATGGAGGATGCAACAAAAGTAATCATAATACAAGGAATTTTCACGTGTAACCCAAATCCATTTGTGTTTTCTTTCTTAATTTCGTTTTCTTTTTTAATTTCCATTCAATCTTTATTTTAGAAAAAAAAAAACTGAGAACAAGTGATATTTATTTATAAAAAAAAGCCAATTACATTTTTACAAATAATAATAAATGTTGAGCAGTAAATATAATATTATTATAAAAAGGATAATATTGGTATTGACAAATTTTGATTATTTTAGATTTTTAATGAGGTGAATATATCATAGTTTTCAATTGTTTGTGATTGAAAGATAATTATTGTTAAGAGAAAAGTTTCAAGATTTAAGCATAGTTTCCTACTTTACTCTCTCTCTCTCTCTCTCTCTCTCTCTCTGAATGTTATAGCTTTAGCTTTATATGTCATAGAATGATTGATGATGTATGGATTAATTGGGGACGAATTGAGATTTCAAAGTCGAGTGTTATTTTGTTAGATATATGTTAAGTTTTTATATGAGCTTCATGGTATATGGTGCCATTGGAATGATAAAAGAAAAGAGTGTTTTAAAATTCGCACCAAAGCAGTCTGCCTTAGTCGCCTCATCTCGAAAATCACACCAAGGTGACTGCACCACCGTCATTGTCCAAAAAATCCGCCTCGATCGCATGAGGCGATCGCCTTGCATAGCCTCTTGAGAGGCGACTGATATGCTGTGATATTGGTTTTTTATAATTTGTGTAAAACGACGTCGTTTTACTCTTTTTTTTTTTTTTTGTTAGTTATATATATATTTTTGGGAGAACTTCGTAACTAGCCAAAAAATTAGTAGTTTTACTGTTTTTATCCAAGATTATTATTCTTACTGTTTTTGTCAAAATTACCACTTTTTGGACAAGATTAACCTTCTTTATAATATTCTCTCTCGCTCTCTCTCTGCTTTTCTCTGATCTCACGCCTCTTCTTCTCTCTTTCTCTCCTCCGTCTTCTTACTTTCTTCTTCTTCTTCTTCTTCTTCTCCTCTTTCTCTTTCTCTTTCTCTTTCTCCTTTTTTTCCAGATTTTTTCCAAACCCAGATTTTAAAAAAAAAATTTAGTTTTTTTTTTTTTTGAAATTTCAAGATTTCATTTTTTTTTTTCGTGGTTGTGTTTGATTGGATTTGTGGTTGTGGTTGTGGTTGTATTTAAGTTTGAGGTTTTTTTATTTTTATTTTTTTTATTTTTTTATTTTTTTATTATTTTTATTTTTTATGAATGGTGGGAGTTCTGTTTGGGTTTGGGTTTTGTTGAAATTTTTTTTCATATTTTTTCGGATTTGATCTTTTTCAAACAAAATTTTCAGATTTTATTTTGTTTAAACACACTAAGCCACGAATTAAACACACCAAGCAAACAAATTAAACACACCATGCCATCAATTAAACACACCACGCTAAACTCATTAAACACACTAGGCCAAAAAGAATTAAACACATCATGACAAAATGAATTAAACACACCAGGCAAAACAATTAAACACATCAGACAAAATGAATTAAACACACCAGAATGAAAATAATTAAACACATCAAACCATCAATTAAACACACCATACAAAATTTATTAAACACACTAGACCAAAACGAATTAAACACACCAGAGCAAAACGAATTAAACACACCAGGAAAAATGAATTAAACACACTAGGGCAAAAACAATTAAACACACCCGGCCATCAATTAAACACACTAGGCCAAAACGAATTAAACACACTAGGTAAAACAATTAAAACACCAGACAAAATGAATTAAACACATCAGGGCAAAAACAATTAATTTGCCTGATGTGTTTAATTCGTTTTTGTCTGGTGTGTTTAATTCGTTTTTGTCTGGTGTGTTTAATTCGTTTTTGCCTAGTGTGTTTAATTGTTTTTGCCCTGATGTATTTAATTCATTTTGCCTGGTGTGTTTAATTGTTTTACACGGTGTGTTTAATTAGTCCAGTGTGTTTAATTGGTGGTCTGATGCGTTTAATTGGTCCGGTGTGTTTAATTGATTACAACTGGTGTGTGTAATTAGTCTTGAGTGTTTAATTGATTACAACTGGTGTGTTTTATTGGTTTACACCTGGTGTGTTTAATCGGTCAATCTCTAGTGTGTTTAATCGGTCAGCATTGGTGTGTTTAATTGGAAAAAAAAATCTAGAAAATCTAGACCTTTCAACTTCAAACGAAAATCTGGAAATTTTTTTTTTTAAAAAAAAAATACACAAATAACACTGAAAATCTTGAAAAAAAAATTTAAACAAAACATAATCTGATTTTTTTTTAAACAAACAACACTCAAACTTAAGTACAACAACAACCACAATCTGAAAAAAAAAAAAAACGAGATCTGAAAAAAACAATTAAATTAAAATTTGAAAATTAAACACAACCACAACCCAAATTTAAACAGAACTACAAAAAATTTTTTTTAACAAAATGAAATATAGAAAAAAACGAGATCTGAAAAAGAAAAAATTAAAAAAATCAAATTTTGAATTTTTAAAAAATAAAAATCTAAATTTTTTTTTTTTTTTTTAACAAAACCTAAACCACAAATCTGAAACTCATCCTTAAATCTATAAATTTTATTTGAAAAAAAAAATGAAATCTTAAAATTTTTGTTTAAATTTTTTTTAAAAAAAACCAACCACAAATCAGAAAAAAAAATTTTAAAAAAAAAGAAACTGAAATTTAAAAAAAAAATCTAGAAAAAATGTGAAAGAGAAAGAGAAGAGAGTAGAGAAAGAGAAGAAGAAGAAGGGAAGATCGGACGTCCGATCGTCAATCGATCGTTCGATCTGAATTTTTTTTTATAAAAAAAAATCTGAAATATTATTTAAAATCTGGAAAAAAAATGAGAAAGAGAAAGAGAAAGAGAAGAAGAAGAAGGAGGAGGAGGCGTAAAAGAAGAAAGAAAGAGGAGGAAAGAGGAGGAGAGAAAGAAGAAGAAGAAGAAGAAGAAGAAGAAGAAGAAAAAGCAGGCATGAATGGATAGAGAAAGGAGAGAGAAGAGGGACGCATGAAATGAGTGAGAGAAAGGAGAAAGAAGAGATTAAGAAAAAAAAAATAAAGGCAATTATGTCTTCACAGCCACATTATTGACAAAAATAGTAAAAATGATAATGTTGGACAAAAATAGTAAAGCCCTATAATTTTTTACTAAAAACCCTTATTTCCTCTATATTTTTTGATTTAAATACAGATTTCAATTGCAATCTCAATCCCAATCGTTGAACCAAATTGCAAGCCCTATACTTCAATCTCTCTTCATCGAAAAAGATCTCCAGTGGCGACCTCACCATCTTCGGCAGCCGGCGATCCACCTTCTCCAGCGGCTGTCAATTTCTCTTCTTGCACCGACCATCAATTTCTCTTCTTGCAGCTGCCGACGATTCACTTCTTCCAGTGGGTGGCGATTCTCTCCTCCAACTTCTCCGACGACTTCATCACTCCTTCCCATAATCTCCTCCAACCAGGCCCGGCCCTAGGTGGTTGCCAGTGAGGTAACCGCCTAGGGCCCCCAAATTGTTAAAAAAAAAAAAGGATTTCAGATATAACCAATGTATGATTTTAAACTAACAAACCCATAAATGAGTTTAAAATAAGCCCATAAATATATAATTTTTTAAAACTAACAAACTCATAAAGAGTTTAAAATAGGCCCACTGAACATAATTTTTTTAAGAAATGCCTACAAATTATATAACCAAATTATCATTCTTAAGTTCATTCATCAAGTCAAACGTGGGTTGAATCCTAATCTTAACACTAATTATCTTTTATATATCTAAAACAGTATAACAACAGTATAATACTACTCAAATCACTTATCATAAAAAGAAGTGGACATCAAACAAAAATCAAAAATCAAATTAGGTTCTTGAAAACTCTCTTAAATCTTGCTACAAAAATTCATAATTAAGATACAAAATCTCAACTTGAAATATCAAGAGCCTGTGAATTTATTTTCTATAGTTCGTCTCGGGCTCCGAAAATCTCAGGGCCGGCCCTGCCTCCAACTTCTCCTGTAAGCATACACTGCTCACTATCTATTTTCTTCATCTCCCTTTGTACTTCTCTGTTTTCTTCAACAACTCCATCTCCTTCTCTTATGTGTCTGCAAATATACATATAAAACTTGTACACTATCTATTCGTAATCTGATTTTGCATCCAACGAAATTGAAAATGTTTAATCCTCCGTGACAAAGAGCCAAATTATATTAATCAAAGAGCTAGAGAGGGTGCGAAATGCTTGAGCAGGGAAATGGCGTGATGATCATTGATTCATTCTGAATATCTGATATGATATAATCATATAATAATAATAAATTTGCTTTTGAACTGATATACATACACTTAAATATTTATTATTTGAACTGATATGCTTGTGAACCGATATAATAATAATAATAATTTATTTGATTTAAATATCTGATATACACTTAAAACATATATGCTTGAAGTCTTAAACATATACTGATATACAAGTTTGTGTTCTTCTGGTGCAACTTCTCTTCTTCTGTTATTGTTTTTATGTGCTCTTTCTGGTGCAAGTTTGTGCTCTTCTTCTGATATACATATACTGATGTTGTACCTCTGCTTTGTTTCTGTTTCCTTGTGCTGCTTCTTTGGGTTTTGGTTTTTAGGTGCTGTTTCCTTGTGCTGCTGTTTCCTTGTTGGGGCTCTGTTCTTGTAGCTTGTTTAGGAGGCTCTGTTCTGCAGTAACATTAGAAAAAAAAAAGTCTGTTAGACATTTGACACAACTGATAGACTGATAGTCTATTAAAAAAAAAATAGTGGTCATTGTCATGAGAAGGCTTTTTTTATAATATTTAATTTTATTCGGAATATTTATGTTGCAATTGTTAAATGACTCTTTTATTGAATATTTGAATATCATGAAACATTTTCAACTTTGTTCATTTTTCTTTTTAAAAAATTTTACATTTTTTTTTTTCATTTTTCAACGCCTCAATTGCCTCGCCTCATGAAAGGGTCATCGCCACGCCTCGCCTTTCGCCTTTTAAAACATTGAATTTGTGGCTCTGTGAGACTGTATTTACCGAGGAAAAATAGTTCTGATTCGAGTCCAAACCCGGACCAGAGTAAATTCGTGGGGTCCGTAGACAGGTCTGGGTCTGTTTAAGATTCGAAGTCTAGATCCGAACCCAAGGGTTTAGATTCCAAAAATTTTGACGGGTCTGGGTCTGTGTCTAGTAGGACCCAAACCCGACCCCATTACATCCCTAATTACGGGTACAGGTATGGCATGCATTATTTGTTGATCTGGTTGGGGTTTGAGGGTTTTGTGTTGTTTGTTCATTTTTGCTCTCGCTCCCGCTCTTACTCTGTCTCTCTGTAAAACTTAACAATAAATTTAGGAACTCTCTCACAAATCAAAACCCATGTCGTCCATGCTCAAAGCTCCACCCAGCAACAACTTTCGACCAAAGTTGAATTTTTTATATGGAGGAAGCAGAACCAGAAGACAGTGTAACATCAGTTTTGGCAGCAGGGTTAATGTTGCTTTCTCCAAACCAAGAACTTCAGTCCCACTAGTTCTGTGTATGTCAACACCAACAACAATCCAACATCAAGTGACACCCATGTCCAGGCACAACGATGTTGCAATCATGGTACAATGCAACTGCCTTTTTAGTTTTGCTTTTCTTGTTTGTATAATTAGATGTTAGAATTAATTCCTTTTCTTTTGGCCTGTTTTGATTGGCCTTGGTGGGTGTTTCATTTTTTTGTATAGTATATATGATGATTTTTTAACATTTCTGACTTTCCAACATTGTGTTAGGTTATAGAAACATGTTTTTAACAAACAAATTTGACATTTATTGGGTTCAATTCATGCAAGTTGTGGAATTTTAATCATACATTACAATTTTAGCAAGAGACTGTTATGCATAACTCATTTTGATAGAGTGATCGGTAGCAAGGAAATTTTGGTTATTAACCATTGTATATGTGTTGTGAGGCAGTGATCAAGTAGAAGACAATGCTACAAGCAAAAAAAGAATATAGTGGCTGATAGTTTAGGAATTGGCTTTATTAAATTCGGTGTGCTTTGAACATATATACACAAATCATCTTGTTATGTTCTTTCTCTTTTAAAGTGAACTTAACAGTATGCATCCTTTGGTTTTGATGTTGTTTACTTATGTTGCTTCACAACTTCATTTTTATAGCTGAGTGTTATTTTGATTTTTATGTACTCTTGTAAAAAGCAATTGAATGTGTTGTGAGGCGGTGATTAAGTAGAAGACAATGCTACAAGCAAAAAAAGATGAATCTAGTGGCTGATAGTTTAGGATTTGGCTTTATTAAATTCGGTGTGCTTTGAACATATATACACAAATCATCTTGTTATGTTCTTTGACTTCTTTCCCTTTTAAAGTGAACTTAACAGTATGCATCCTTTGGTTTTGATGTTGTTTCGTTATGTTGCTTCACAACGTCATTTTTATAGCTGAGTGTTATTTTGATTTTTATATACTCTTGTAAAAAGTCAATTGAATGTGTTGTGAGGCAGTGATTAAGTAGAAGACAATGCTACAAGCAAAAAAAAGATGAATCTAGTGGCCGATAGTTTAGGAATTGGCTTTATTAAATTCGGTGTGCTTTGAACATATATACACAAATCATCCTGTTTTGTTCTTTCCCTTTTAAAGTGAACTTAACGGTATGCATCCTTTGGTTTTGATGTTGTTTCCTTATGTATCTTCACAACTTCATTTTTATAGCTGAGTGTTATTTTTATTTTTATGTAATCTTGTAAAAAGTCAATTGAATATGTGTTGTGAGGCAGTGATTAAGTAGAAGAGAATGCTACTAGCAAAAAAACGATGAATCTAGTGGCTGATAGTTTAGGAATTGGCTTTATTAAATTCGGTGTGCTTTGAACATATATACACAAATCATCTTGTTATGTTCTTTCCCTTTTAAAGTGAACTTGACAGTGTGCATCCTTTGGTTTTGATGTTGTTTCCTTATGTTGTTTCACAACTTCATTTTTATAGCCGAGTATTATTTTGATTTTTATGTACTCTTATAAAAAGTCAATTGAAGTGTATTTCAATCTTATTTTGAACTTGCTGATGAGCAATGTTGTGTATGTTGGACTTATTTAGTTGAGAAGAATGTTTGCTATCCGTATATGTTGGGTTGATGATATACAGGTACCTCATACTTTGACATTGTTTTATTAATTGTAGGTAAATGGTTGTACCGGAAAAATGGGGAAGGCTGTTATCAATGCAGCAGATTCTGCAGGACTTCATATCGTTCCTGTCTCATTTGGCTCAACAGAGGAAGCTGGACAAACGGTGGAAGTGTGTGGGAAACAGATTTTGGTGCATGGTCCATCTGACAAAGAAAGTGTTCTTGCATCGGTTTTTGATGAACATCCAAACATGATCGTGGTGGACTATACTGTGCCTGCTGCAGTGAATGGTAACTAATTGCAGCTTGTTATTTTTGAAGAAAACAAAGTTTGTAATTGAAACTTAGATTTCTGTCTAAGAAATTGGACTTAGTAGTTTCATTTTGAAAAATCACTAGGCGATGGTTAAGATCTTTTGAATCATAAATGTTAGTAAAGATTATTACTAAAAGATGATATAGAAGAAATGAGGGAAATGCATAAAATGTTTTTTAACCAAAGTGGCCAATACCTTGTCCTGAATTTATCTTCTGAACCATCTCCAGGTTTTACTCAAATGCTTTAACTATAGGTTACCATTATGATCTATTAATTGTTTAAAGTTTGTTGACCTTATTATTTTGTTACATTTTAGACCAGCATAACATAATATAGAGTGTATAATGCATCATTCACTCAATTGTTTACTTCCTATGCTACATACAAGTTAAACTCCATTTTATATTTCTTTATTCTTTTTTATTTAAAGAATTTTTTTTGTGGTTTGGCAATATGTAGATAATGCAGAGTTATATTCCAAAGTTGGAGTGCCCTTTGTTATGGGAACTACTGGTGGAGACAGGGACATATTGTATAAGACTGCAGAAAACTCAAAGGTCTATGCTGTGATATCCCCGCAAATGGGAAAACAGGTATATAAATCTTTAATCTTGTACGTAAAGCTTTTAAACTTATTGTCTATTGTTTTCCATATCCTAATGGTTTGGTGACTTGTTAGGTTGTTGCATTCCTTGCAGCAATGGAAATTATGGCTGAGCAATATCCCGGAGCCTTCTCTGGGTATTCTTTGCAGGTACTTCCTGTTTCTTAATATTTCCACAGCTAAGCAGTGTTGATCTTTTTTGTTAGTCTTATCTGTGAATGCATGTTCTGAATGGTGAATATCAACAAAAATTTATATTACTTGAGGAGGTTACTTTGCTTGAGTCTGATTTGTAGGCTTGGCCTCCTTGTTTATCTATGTTTCTAAAAATATTTAATTCTTGATGGGAAGACTAAGAATGTTATTTTGGAAAGAGCCGTGAAAAGGAGGGTTTTAAACTTTTTCATAAACAAAACATTACAATATATTAAGATAGCATAGACTCTGTTGTCAAAATTTCAATTTATGATAGTGGTTGGCTTTTTCATGAATCATGACTGATGAAGTTGAAGCCTGGCTTGAACTTTTAGGGAATATTTAACTATGTCCTATAAGTCATTCCTTGTGCAACCGGATATAACTTCCTATCTCGTGTGGGGGACTCTGCAAATCTTTGACTTATCATTTTACTTGTCATGGTTTTTTTTGTAGTTAAACCAATGCATTGCGGTTCGCTTTGCAGCTATTGGTTTCTAAATTTGTAGAGGCCTTTCTCTTATTTTTATAACAGTTTTCAGTTGAGAATCAATTTTAACTCCTGTCTAGTCATTGGTGTTAATTGTCAATGGTTAATTTACCATAGAAAATGTGATGTAATCTAGTCCTCAATTTGAGCTTTTCCATATCACAAGTCAATGATATCTTATTTGTTCTGTACTTCTGTTGCGCACGGAGTCCACCGTGTTGATTTAAAAGTCATAATAATTATTTGTCTCCATAAGTTTGCTAAATTTGATTCATTGATGCACCGAACATCATGTTAATGAAGTATAATAGGAAGCAGTTTTTGAAAAGTTGTCTGCTATATTCTTTTTTTTTAATTGTCCATTTGGTTAAAATTAGTAACGATCTAAATTTATCTAGGGCTAACATTTTAATTAAGTTGCTTATAAAAAATCATGGGCATCAGTAGTGTAGATACTATGGAGTTGAACCCAGTCAAAATAGAACATCCATAACAATGATAGAAAAGCAATATTTGACAAAAAGAAAGTCAGAATCTGTGATGTAGATAGTTTGAAGCATGAGAATGGTTGAATATTAATCTAAGTTATTTTTAGAAAGAGCTTGTACTGTTTTTTTTTACCAAAGTCTTGATGGAAGTATCTATGCTTTGTCCGAATGCAGTTTTTTGTTAACTCAAGCTGATGTTCCAAGAAGTTGATATAGTTGATATAGTTAATATTTACATAATAATTATATTACTGATGCATTTATGTGCTTTTAGGTGTTGGAGTCCCATCAAGCGGGCAAATTGGACACTTCTGGAACTGCCAAGGCTGTTATTTCATGCTTTCAGAAATTGGGTGTCTCTTTTGATATGGATCAGGTGTGTTAAGGACATTTGAGGTCGCAAAAAATGACTTGGACTTTATAGGTAGTTGAGAGTAGATATCCATGGTTATTGAGTTCTTCTTAGTATGCTTCTCTATTTTATCATATCAGTTGTTCTATATTGTATTAACTTGTGAATATGACATGGTTATCTAGTGTCAAGAATGAAAAATACAAAAGAAATTGTGTGAATAAATATGTGTAAGAATAAATCTTGTAACAGGGGTAGAAATATGGATTACATCATGGGTTTTGTGTCCTACTGGGATATTTATAAATGTTAATATCACGCACAATATTTGTTATTGTACATGCATACGGATGGGTATCAGCTTAATTAAAAGAAGAGGGATAGCCATGTGGACTTTCTTTCTGTTGATTATATTAATTATCAAACCAAATCAAACCACACCCCACCCCCCCACGGCCCACACCCACCCCCCCAAACCTTGATGTTAGTGAGATTTATATTCAAGTCCTTTGCACCACATCGAAAGTCTTAGAATGCTTGTCCTCATAGGTTTGTCTTGTTTTATGACCGGCAGATGTCTAAATATTTTGCTATCACCACATCCTGGAACTCTTTTATAGTTAACATTTACTGTTCCTAATTGTGCTGGGTTACGTTTATCCATGGTGAAGAAAGTAGTATTTCAGATTAGGTTTTGTTAATACCGGTTTCCATCTACAACTCCTAGTTATGTTATTTTCATGATTATATATCTTTTCTTTTTCGTTGGCTTTATAAATTGTTTTTCTCCCTGATATGCTCATCAGATACAAATGATCCGAGATCCCAAACAACAAATTGAGATGGTGGGAGTTCCTGAGGAGCATTTGCCTGGTCATGCATTCCATATGTATCATTTGACATCCCCTGATCAAACGTAATAGCAAGCACCCTCTTTTTTTCCTTTGCTTTTCAGGTCTGGTATAAATATATTTCTCCTATTGAATGAATTATTTTCTGTCTTTTTGCAGAGTTTCTTTCGAGTTTCAGCATAATGTCTGTGGTAGATCAATATATGCAGAGGGTACTGTTGATGCTGTACTTTTCCTTTCTAAGAAGGTATCATTCTAACATCATTTCCTACTTTTTCTTTGTATCATAAAAATATCTATTAATTTATCAATAGTTTAATTTTGGAAGTGATAATTGTGATGTTCTTCTTAACTGTTTGATCTTAATTATCATGTATAACAGGTTCAGTCGAAGGCAGACAAGCGGATATACAATATGATAGACGTGTTGCGGGAGGGAAACATGCGATAATTGTTGTTTCTTTGTTAGTATTAGTCCATAATTTAGTTCGAGGTACTTAGGATCGTGATGGATAAAAAAAATGGAAGTCAATTTTGGATTAATTTTGTTCCTTACACCGGTGTTTGTTATTATTCCAATTTGTTGCAAAATTTTCATGAGAACTTGAGAGGTTCGGTGGTGACTTTATCTCTGTAGCCATGATATGATGGAGTTATTTTAATGCATATTTGCCCAACGAAAATAGTCCATATGACTAGTTAATTCATACCCACTTTGTTTTATGTTCATGTGGGATCATGATATCTTCTCCTATCTAATCTCCTAGCGTATTAACATTCATAAGTTGATTCAATTGCACTCTTTTATGGAATTTCCCCATCTATATGTCCATTAAGCATTACATAAATTGGACCTATTTTAATAGTACTTATCAATAGCAATGGCAAAACGAGCAAATCACAGCATTAGGAGAACAGTTATCTGAAGCCATTTGGTGATATCAGGAGATTGCTTTCTCATCAGGGTCAGTTCAGGAGAAGTGTCAAACTTAATTGTTATGCTTTCTTCTTTGATGAGGTAATGAGTAGCTTTATCAATCAATCACTTGATTTTATCAACTAGCTTTATCAATCTTTTTAGTTTTTTTTTAATTTTTTTTTATTAAAGTCCTTGTCTTTATTCTTTATATTGGAACTTCAATCAGGTTTTATAGGACTGGAATAAAGTAATATAATCTTGAATATCTCATCAGCGTGTACATTTTGGTTTAAAACACCATTATTTGAAGTTTTTGTTACTTCTAAATGCTTTGAGCTTCCCTCTACAGTTTTCTTCCATGATTTACTTGCTTACATGATTATATGTCTTCTACTAGTTACAAGAAGCTTACTCATTTACTGTCAATACTCAAAACAAATGAAGAATCATTTCTAAACCAAGTGTTCTGAAAGTCTGACCAGAAGGTTATCTATCAGTGTGCAGACCATGAAAATTCTACATGCATTGTGACTGAGAAGGAAGATGTGGCACTTTCAAGGGAGATCCCGAAGAAAATACCATAATTCTGTGGTTTGCTGCATCTCAGGTAATTGTTCCTTATAAGAAAGTTGTAGAAGTCATATGATGTTGTAGAAGTAACTCACATTGATTCTCATACGAGTAATTCCTTTCAAGCATTAATTCCTTTGAAATTTTCCATGGAGCTTCCTCTAGGTCCAATGGCCATTTCAGCTAGTTGTTTGAATTTTCTAGCATTCTCCCTCATTTTCTTTCCATTTTCTTGCCACAAAATCAGATCCAAGCTTCTCAGTAATCCATTTTTGGTGATAATTTCACCTTCCACACTAACACCAATCTCCCACTCATCTTGTACCATTCTTGCATTAAGTCTTTGGTCCCCAAAAAATGGCCTTATAATCATAGGCACCCCACATCCCATACTCTCAATCTATGAACTCAACCTACCACGATTTATAAAAACCCCTGCTGCATTCCAACAGAGGAACCCATTCCACCACAATTCCATCCAACTTTTTTTTTTGTGGTAAATGTGCTTGTAAATTCTTCTTCAGTGACCATATAAATGACACTTTGCTTGCTTCCAAGGCCTCTGCTACTGCCACAATCTCATTAGGAGACAACCTTGAGACTGACCCAAACCCGAGATATGCCACAGATGCAGGCTCCTGCCTATGGAGCCACAGCAGGCAGCCGCTGGTATCTGGAACATCCGGTGGTGGAGAGATTAGACTGAAGGGACCAACATTGAGAAACTGATTGAATTTGGATTTGAGATCATTGTTTATTATAGGGTCTAATTCTTCAAAGTTGTTAATGACAACTGCTTCTCCTTGTGGTAGTTTCAGGCCCATTTGATGTAGCATATGGGAAAATATTGATTGCAAGTTTCCAAAGAGGACTCCTTCAGGCAAGTCTTTCATGCTCACTTTTGACATTCCTGGAATGAATTTAATATCCTCATAAACAACTCAATATCCTCTCGAGGCTTCCTGATGAATACTCAGCCTTCTGGGACCCCACTGGAGACATTATAAGCTTTCACATTGGGAAGGAAGTAGTGTTTGTTTGTAGAGAAGAGGGAGTTGTTTGATTCTGCAGTGTTGAAGAATAAGAAATGGGTGTTTGGAGCAGCAGACGCTAGGCGGTTAATGATGGGAGAGGAGAGGAGCAGCGTGGGTGGAGAACGGAAAGGCAAGGACTGCCACATGAGGGTCACTGGCAACTACAGGTTGGGGCATTGTTGGAGTATAGTAGTGGTGGTGGGGGTTGGCACATTTTGTTAATTACCTGCACATGTTTTGTGTGATCAAATTTCATTTTTCATAAAAACATGTCTTTTGGAAGAGTGCTTATTAGACTTGATTCAAGTTAAAGAAAAGCATTTGTAATGAAAAGCTAAATGAGCGCCATTGATCATCGAGCCATATTGGGCGGTGAAACGGAAAGAAAAGCATTTGTTATTTGGAGATTTGTTGGCTCTCTCATCTATAAGTATGCTGTTGGAAATTTGATGACAATTTTTAGAATATTCAACACCATATTCTAAATTTGAATATAATGTCTTAAAAGAAAACAGTACTTTTTTTAAACTACAATTTTCAAACGCATGTTAAAGTTGCCAGTGGACTGGTGATTGATTGGTTGATAGATTTCCAGTTTCCAGTTTTTAAGTTGCCAGTGAACTGGTGGTTGATTGGTTGATATCTGGGCAACCCTTGGGACCAGATATCCAAATACTCAGGACCATATAAATTAATCCGGCCCTTAAAAACCCTTATTCCGTTGTTGTTTTGGTACGGTCTATCTAGATCTGAGTACAACTTGAATTATCTACTTCCACGTCGGAAAAGATGTCTCACTACGTTTGTGTTTTAACTGGTAATATGAGACTCAAATTTCCATCACCATCATAGACGACGGATGCACAACCCACTCAACTATCAGTTATCGATTTCCTCTCTCCCTTTTAAACTTAACAATTCAACACGACTTGGATGTCAATGTTTTTTTAATTTATTATTTATTTATTAAGAATTACAACTATTACATTAATAGGATTGTCGAAACTCATCAAGATTAGACAATACATGTGGGGTCTAGATATCTACTTTCGCAAACCGGAAGAAAACTTCACATATATGATTATAAAATGCGTATGGTGAGACTCTAACCCATGTGAAAGAGAGGTGTACAACCATTAATAACTGTTTTTTTGTTTTTTTTTTTGTTTTATTAAAATATATTCTTATCTTAAATATTTACTCGATCTTTAAGAGTATTCTTGTCTGTTCAAATGACAATGTAGTCTCAATCTATTTGATTTGTTTGAATAACAAATGACATTTGTGACTATTTTCAAATTTAGTGTTTATATGTAGCTTAAATTAGTCAATAACCTTATTTGATATAAATTTCCATTTTGTCTCTACCCATATCATAAATACATGGTTATAGGATCTTTTAGGAAATAAGTCTTTGTTAGATGTCTCTTTTGAGGGTGAAATAGGGTTTTGAGTTTTGTAAGTGATTCTTAGACAATCTTTGTAATCTCCATTAATCATAGTGAATTTCTTTTCATCTCCACTCATGGACATAGATTTTACACTGAACCACGTAAATTTCTCCTTTTCCGCTTTGCTTTTATTTTGCTTAATTATTTTATGTCTTGACAATTTTCACAATAAATTGGTATCAGAGTCCTATGTTCTTGAATTAGCTCTTTGGGATCCATTATCGAGCGTTTGGTTGATTTGACTATCAAATTTTTTGGCTTGTGTTAGATTGATTGTCAAATCTTTTAGGTTGTGCATCTATAAAAAAAAAAAAAAGGAAAAAAAAAAAAAACAAACCTTTGTGATAAGGGCAAAATTTGAGATTGAGAAATTTGATGAAAGAAATAATTTCGGCCTTTGTCAAGTGAAGATGAGAGCCTTGTGTTTTTTTAACCGTTATAATATTAAATTGTTGCAACATACATTCTAATTACAAATTTATATGTGAAACTTATTACATTATACAAATATTTTGTTATTCGTATAAAATGAGTTGTTACGTGATACTTCAATATTATTACATGGTACAAATTTGTTACAATGTTAAATTGTTACCACTAACACTTTAATTATATTTTTTTCCGCAAAACTCGTTACATAGTACATATATTTTGTTACTCATATAAAATGAGTTGTTACATAATACAGCATAATATTTACAAGATACAATGTTATCGTTACATACCATGTTGAATTTGTTATAAAGTGAAATTGTTATCACGTATGTTCTAATTACAAATTTCTATGCAAAACTTGTTACATAGTAAAAATATTTCGTTACCCATATAAAATGAGTTGTTAAATGATATACTAAAGTTGTTACAAAATATGGTTTTATCGTTACACATCATACTAAATTTGTTATAATATGAAATTGTTACCACATATTTTAATTACAATTTTCTACGCAAACTTGTTAAATAGAATGAATATTTTGTTACTCGTGTAAAATGAGTTGTACATGAAGTAATAAAATCGTTATGAGTTATATATCTTTATTGTTACATATCACGCCAATATGACGCCAATATGAAATTGTTACCGTATATGTATCAATTAGATCTTTTGATGCGAAATTTGTTACATTGTACAAATATGTTGTAGAGGTGACAATTGTGGACAGGTTCCAGTGACACGATATTATATTTACGGGTTTGGGTTATACCTTATTGGATTTTGGTCACTAACGGATTAACATGTTAAACTCGTCAAGTAAATGGGATGTGTTTGTACATTTAAAATGTTTATTAAATTTTTTATTCGATAAAACAAATAAAGTTTAAATATTTTAGCAGAATGTACATTTTGTGATGAGGATTCCAACTTTTAAATATTTAAATTCTTTAATTAGTTTCATCAGAATTTGAATTTTAAATACTTTGAGTTTAAAAAAAAATAAAATTAGACTGTCAAAAATAAAAAATAAAAAATTAGAGACTAAAGAAATCCTATTAATTTAAAATTGCTTTAACGAATATTAATATTTAAATTCTTCCATTTCTCATTACTGGTCGACTAATAAAATTTTATAAACCCATTACTTCAAAGTTAGTTACTTAGCAAAGAGTTTAAATCTTTCAAGTATCCAAATAAAACGCATTCTCGCTATTTTAATATTGTTATTTATTTATTTATTGGATTAAATTATGTAATTAAATTACAGAGATTTACTTCATACTACTTTAAAATTTTGAATAGATAAGTGAATTAATGGAATTGTGATTTATCACATATCATAGTTAATATTACTTAGAGTGGCGATATTTATACCCCACTAAAACTGTATATACAACCTATATTAGTATCTTTTTGAAAATCCAATATTACCCTTGAATAAAATTAATTAAAAAGACTATGTATTTTGTAAGTACTCCTATCAATAATTATTAATAAGTTTTATATTAATCCATTGAACAAAAAAAAAAAAAAAACACTTGAACGGTGCTTGTCTTGTGCATTAGTCAAATTTGCCTGTTGGTGAGAAATGTCTTGATGAATACATGGACGAAAGTTCCAAGCTTTTGGAGGCTTGTCATGACCTCAACTAAAATCAGGTGTTTCAGGCATGGGAATGTTAAGTTTTGACTTGTATTCTTAAGTGAACAAATGTGAACCAAATAAGACTCAAATAATGTGTTACTTCCTGTATACGTGGAATAACGTTTGGAAGTCAAATGGTGGTGTTTAAGGGAGGTTGAAGATTGTTTGAAAAACTGAAGAAAACGGAATCTGACAATTACTGTTGGCTAGGCCGCGGCGTAGGCAATTGCCTGGCTGGCGGCACGGGGGGCGGTCAAGTCCAGAAGTTCAAGTGCAACGCATGACCGCCATCGAGGCAAGTGTTTGGGCAGCAGTACCGGCGGCGGCATAGGCAGTGGTCTGGGGCAGAACTTGTTTCATGGTGTTGAGAGCGGGGTGCACACTACGACCAATACGACGAAGATAATGTATTGCTGAGATCAGGAATATTGTGCCGAATAGGAAAAGGTATTCTTCTGGAAATTCTTGTGCTTATCAGAAAAGGATTTACTCCTTACAAGAAAACTTGCCATAAAAGGAAATAGTATTTATGTAGAACAAGTAAGTCTTGTATGTTTAGGAGTATGATTTCCTTTTATCTTATACTCCTTGTAACTAGTATAAATAGAACATTGTAATTAGGTTGAAAGTGTGAGTTGAACACCGTGTAACATCAGAGGGTGTGAGTGAGATCCGGGGAGACCCAATGGGAATATCTGTGGAGGGATCCAAGGGAATATCGGTGTATCACGTTAGAGATCCGTGGGTGATATTTAGGGGAGACCTAGGGGATATTGTGGGGTTCTTGGTAAGGATCTTGTGAGTGGGGTTTGGGGTTAAGTGTGAGAGAGAATCCTAGAGCATATGGTTGTAACCGTTTATCATATAGTGGAACTTTCTCTGTTGTTCTGACGGCCCGTGGTTTTTTACCTGATTTGGGTTTTCCATATATATCTTATGTTATGATTGTTTTATTCTCTCTCATCTATTTTTCTGCTATATTGACGTTATTAATTGCTATGAGTTATGGGCGAGTATTAGGCACGACATTCCGCGTTCATCAGTTCTAGAGGATTATCCCCAACAGAGAATTACTATTCATCCGGGTTCAACATCACTTTTTCTCTTAACAGTCACGCCATTACTTCCATAGAATTTACAGCCCGCATGCATCAAGAAGCATGACAAACATAAATTCCTGATTCGAGTATCGTTCCTGGATTTTATTCTTTAGTAGTTTTAGCCTTTAGGCAAGAAATTCACCCACCGTTGGCCTGTTGCAGTTGATTTGATTCACATAATAATGGACGATTAGTTTTCACATAATTCAATTGATTGGGTGTAGTGGGGTGTACTTATCAAAATACAATACAATATAATTAAATAAAATTAAAGAAAAGATATTTTTAACATTAGGTGAGGTTTATTTACGAATTAGAAAAATTTTAAACTTTTTATGGGTTTACTTACGAAAAGGGGTGTATATACGATTTTTGAGGGGTGTCAATATCGCAACTTTATTACTTATAAATTAATGGATTAACCCGTTAAAAGGTCATAGTTTCAACTCGTGACGCGATAAACTTAAGGGGCCGTGTTTGGGTTGAGCAAAAAATTAATGAGCTGTGTTTGAGTTGATACAAACACGACACGATAGCTTTTGTTTTTTTAGCAATATAAACCGGTGTAGTTACATACTATGAAAAAATTGTTACAAACTACTATATTATTGTTACGGGTCATCTCAAATTTCTTACAACATGAAATTGTTACAAGACCCGTTTTAATTAAAACTTTTCATGCAAAATTCGTTAGATTGTACAAATATTATATTACAATTATTACATCAAATTAAAAATTGATAATTTTTTTTTTAAAAAATACTGAAAGTTGGAATTTAATTCAAATGTTACAAATATTTTATAAAATTAAATCATATTGATAATAACTCAAAATATTTAAAATAAAATTTTAAATTCAAAATATAATACATCAAAAACATTATATAGAATTAAATATATTTTTTTTGAAATCAAAAAATAATAATTTAAAATATGAAAACGGTATATTATGTTATAATTATTATATAAAATGGAATCTAAATTAAAATTAATTTAAACTTGAAAAGAATATTTTGAGATAAGAATAATCCTTATAGAATAATTGTTTTAAAAGGCCAACAATGACACGTGATCCAGCGTACAACTCAATATAAAGTCAAACATGTATACTTTAGATCCTTTCAATCCAAATAAGATATTTAACTACTTTATTAGACTTCTAATTTGTCTGTTTTCTCATACAGGAAAGTGACTTCATTTCATAGAAAAAAACAATTTCACATTAAGGACTTTAAATTCAATGCTTGTTTGGTAGCAAAATCCTATCTTTAGAAAATACGAAGTAACTATCAAGAGCTAGGTCTCTTATTTCCACCGATCAACATCATCTTCAACGGAGAGAGATCTAAGAAAATACAATATCATTGTCCAAGTTACCCTAAACAAAGTATATAAACAAAGAGATTAACAAGCAATTGTAACACTAGCTATCATATAAATCAACAGATCGAGAATAATTGATCATCACATAGCTAATGAAAGCTGTGATTTTGATAATTAAACACTAGCTAGCAGTAGCATTTGCAGAACCATTATCGGTAGCTTTTACGACGCCGGATTCGGATTCGACAACACCTTCTTCCATCTTCTTCCAGCCCACCACATCATTATCATTCTCTTTAGATGCCTTTGCAGTGTCATAAGAAGCATGTAATCCAAACAACAAGTAATACAATAAAAGAAGTCCAGTCCAGATACCAAATCTTTCAAACGACGCCTTATCGATCGAACCAAGCAAGAACACATTAATAGCTATTGAAGCAGAAGGCAACCATGGCACCAATGGAACACCCCACAGCTTCGGAGCTCTTGCATGTGGAACAAAAAACCATAGACCAACCGTACCCAATACCCAAATCGGCACCGTTATACAGTAACCAATCCAATCATCTTCACCACTTAGTCCCCAATAAGCAGCTGTCCCAATTGAAGAACTCAGAATCAAAGCAAGGCATATAATCAGCTTTATAGGATTATGCATCGTTGTCACACCGCTAACGTAGTAGCGACGTACCAAGAGAGCAATCGCTACGAGCATGAAAATGAATAATGTTGAAATTGATAAGAGATTTGCGAGAACATCTAGCTTGGTGAAGAAGGCAATGATCGCGGTGGCTGTGAGCATTACAATGGTTGCATTAACAGGTGTCCCAGTTTTTCCATTCACTTGAGCTAACCATGGTGGCATCATATGAGCCCGAGCAATGTGGGTTAGATATCGGGCTTGACCCACCGCTCCAACGAGCAAAACGGTGGTCATGCCTTTCAATGCACCAGCGGCGACCAAGTATTTAGCCCATTTCAAACCAACAGCTTCAAAAGCTACTGAAAATGGTGCATCGATGTTGATCTGCTCGTACGGCTGCATCAAGCACAATGCCATGGCGAGTAAACAGTAAGCTACGGTTGTGATCACCATTGATCCGACAAGACCAATAGGGATGTCTCGAGCTGGGTTTTTGGTCTCCTCCGCCATGGTGGAGACGGCATCAAATCCCACGTAAGCAAAGAAGAGCACGGCGGAGGCTTTGAAAATGCCGCGTGCGCCGTTGGGAGCAAAGTTGGCATAGTTTTTGGTGTCGGCTTTGGAGAAGCCGGCGATGATAATGAAGAGGATGACGATGACGTGGATTATAGAGGCTATGTAGTTTAAGCGGGAGGAGCCTTTGGTGCTGAGGATGGCTACGACACAGATTGCGGCGGTGACGACAACGGCGATGGGGTCGAGATGGCCGTAGGCATCGGGGAGACTGTGGACAATTATGCGGAAGTCTTCGGGTTGTTTGTTGCAGAGGGTGGCGAAGTATGATGTCCAGGCCCTGGCAACAGCGGCACCGCTGATTACGTACTCTAGGAGGATGTTGCCGGCGGCAATGAAGGCCATGAAATCACCCAACTCTACTCTTAAGTAGGCAAATGAACCACCTGAAAATTAATTAAACAAATTGTTAATCATTAATTATTTTCATGTTTGATCATGTTTTCTGCAAATTACAGTTCAGATGTTTACAAACTTGTATAATTATTGAGGAGTCGAATCTAATTCAAATATTGTTCTAAAAAAAATCTAATTCAAATATTAAAAAATATCAAAAATCTGATCTATTATTAACTACACAATACAGTTAAAATCAATTAAAAAAAAAAAAAAGTGATTCTATATACAACCGGGGTTACGTAACCTTTATAGTACCGTAGTTTATTTTTTTATAAAAAGTATGTGGGGTCTATGCATTTAATAAGTGGGACCTATATGTTTTTTTTTTTTAAATATACTACGAGACCGTAAAGGTAGTACAACCGCGGTTGTACAAATTATTTCTCATAAAAAGAATATAAACATGTAGTAAGGAAAAATAAAATTTAGTTGACGTCGACCCATCCAAATAACATTATTTATTTATTTAAGTTTAATTAATCCTAAGAATGTATCGTGAATTAATATATATCGGAAAGAAAGGAATCTTTATGATTAGTAATTGGAAAAATTAAGAAAGTTTTACGCGGGAAAAAAAAAAAAAAAATCCCCTAAACCATATCTAAAATATATTAGAAATCCCTGGAAAATTGTCCAAAAAAATCATAGTTTATTGCCAATTATTTACAAAGAATCTGTAGCTAGAGACAAGACGTATACCGGTATATGTTAATTATGTATAAAAGAATAAACAAAAAAAATATAAAAAGTCAACTTGTGATGTATTCAATTTCAGGTCAAGTGCATGCAATTCAAAAAGTATTTGATGGGGTTAAGATTTTATTTAAGACAGCTAGTCCTGCAGCTTCGGCCAGCTATCAATAGTCAACTTTGGTAAGTTTTCATTTAAAAACGTTTCTAATTATAGTTGATTTTTATTTTTATTTTTATTTTTGCTTCATTAATATATTTATATCCATATATACCTTTCAAATATTTTTTTTTATTTAAAAATTTCTTTATGGAGAAAGTATAAATTATTTAAATTTCTAAAAATAGCTTAAATACTTTCTTTGAGAAGAAATCAAGAAACTACACACTCACAAAGTCACTATAGGAAAAATTTCAGTATACAACTTGTTATTCTAGTTGACAGAAATAATGAAATGGTTGACTAACATGATAAGACTAACTTGTTAAAAAAAACAATAAATAAATAAAAAAACTATGATTTAGCCTTATTAACTTAGGTTCAGCTGTCATACATTTTCAGTATAGTTATTGAGTTGTAATTAGTTATTGGATTTCAATTCTGTGGTCTGTAAAATTTAAATTATTAAAATTAAAAAAAATAAAAATTAACATAGCCTTATAAATACAAAGATAACCATAGAGTTTGATTTTTATTAATATTTATATTTATATTTTTTGAATGTACAATAACTATCGGGACTCTACGAGAATTGGACTCTACTAGCACAGTCTGGATAACGATCTGTGGATAACGACTCTCACAAGGGTAGAGGGCACCACACAAGAGTTGGGACAATGAATGAAAAAAGAGAGAGAGATAGAGAGTTGAACTGACCGGCAACAGGAATCTCGACGGCGAACTCGGTGTAACAGAAGACAGAAAGCATGGCGGAGACACCGGAGACGACGTAGGACAAGACGACGGCGGGGCCAGCGTGGTCCCTTGCTTCAAGTCCAGTGAGGACGAATATACCGGCTCCGATGACGGCGCCGATCCCGAACCACATAAGATCCCACCAATTGAGTGTCTTCTTCATCTCATGTTGACTTCTCGCCTTCATCTCATGGAGCTCCGTCGAGTCATGGGACCGGGTCAGGATCCGATCCTTTAGACGAAACGGAGTCTCCTTTAACGCACGTACGTAATTTCCCAAGCTCTTGAACGACTCTTCAGGGAGAAAATCGTCTTTTGAACATGAACATCCTCTCCTCCGTATTCCCTCATCACCGTCACCTTCACCGCCCACTCCCATTCTGCTTTAATTTTCACATCACAGAAAAAAAAAAAAAAAAAAATTACATTAATTCTCATCACTACAATAAAAACCACACAAAACATAAAATAGATTTGAAACACGACATTGATAACCTGGTTTCGAGAACAAAAACAAAAACAGAGAATTCGTGACGAAGATACAAAAGAGCTTGTATGTAAGTACATGTGTTTGATGAAAACAATAACTTTTATAGAATTCCAAAAATTCACTGAATAATAAAAAAAAAAAAAAATTATAGCGATTTTGCAATCATGATAACGACAGCAATTAATTAAATTAAATAGAATTCCCGTAGAGTAAAAACAAAAAACAAGAATATGCATACATATACACAGAATCTGCGATAACGTATTTTATTGGAAATTCAAAATCCAAGAACAATTACCTGGCGAGAAATCCGGTGAACGGAAAAGTAACGGGCTACCGGCGGAGAAAAGGTGTAAAGAAGGAGGACTTTTATTAGTAGAAGAGGGAAATTAATTGGCGGTGTGTATTTATATAGAGAGTCAAGTTGTTAGATTGAAAACATATACTAAAAGTCAAAATAGCTGAATTAGGATTACAGCTAATGATTCTAATTTTATTAATTAAGATTGCGTCATTATCGGTCTTTGTGTAAAAGTTGATTAGAATTTTCAATCGGACGGCTGTGATTCGATCTTGTTAAGAGCTTTGGTTTTTGTTTTGTTTGTTGGTGGGTTGCTGGAAAGAGTCACCCACTTGACTTCACACACGTGTATACACCTTCATGCTGAATTCGAAACCCGATTGATTAATATTTCGGATACATCGTATTCGTATCCAACTCATTATAGAATAAATATTAGATAATAATATAAGTGAAAATATAACTACAATAATATTAGACAATAGGTACTAATATTAATACTCATAAAACTTATAGTAATGCTAGTCATCACAACTACTATCACTTATTCCAACACAACACATGTAGTATATGAGGTGTCAATTAGTGAGTGAATACATAGATAGATTGACACCTCATATACCATAACACATGTGACATATGAGGTGTCAATTGGTCAACTCACCAATTGACACATCATGTGTCATATGTGTTGGGTTGAAATAGTTGTGACTTGTGATAGTGGTTGTGATATCTAGCATTACTCTAAAACTTATTTGTATATCCATATCTAAAATTTAAAAATTAAATATTACTATAAGCACCTATTCTAATGCCAACAATATCTTTATTAAAATGAATATATTCATTTTACTACATATTATTTATAAACACTCTTGAATTATTTCCACACACAATCTATATAAAAAAAAATTCATATTATTTTTGGAATCAAATCTTTTTTTAATGATGGTCCAATTTGCTTTTAGAAATATCTCGAATGTAGGAGTCTTACAAAAGGGAATATGTATATGGGGTCAAAAGATTTTCAATTTAGAATTCTCTTATTTATATAACTATCTTAAAAAAAATTCTTATTGACATCTGTGACTATCTTAAAATAATAATAATAATAAATAAATGAAATAAACTTGTTGATATTTACAGCTATAATTAAAAAAAAAAAATTGTTGTTTTTTGATAGAGTTTATAACTATATATATATATAAGACAAAAAAAAAATGATAATTATTTGATAGTGAAAATTTTTGATACTTAAAATAAAATTAGAGTTTAATTAAGGTTTATCGTAAAAATTAGGTTTTATCATAATTTTTTTTTTGAAAGGTAAGTTCTTTTTTAATAAAGAAATATAGTTGAAGATATTTGTGTAATTAATGAGTGTATATAGTATTTGGTTTATTTTTAATTAAAGTAACTTGTCCTTATTGACAAATTTCTATTGGGATATTTTTGTAATTAAATTTTTTTAATAAAATATGTGTGTACTAATAAGTTTTAGAGTAATGCTATTTGCAATCCACCAAATATCTTTTTACACTCCATTTTATTTTATTTTTTTAATGACAATTTTAACCTTATTTAAAATTACTAAAAATGACAAAATAGTTTTAAAGACACTATAAAACAATTCCTTAGAATCCAATATCATTTCTCTTCCTCTTTTGTGTTTCACAAACCCTAACACCTCTTTTTTTCCTCACTATTTTAAAGTTTTCCAAAATCAGGAGAAATCTTAAAATGATGGACAATAATTTGCAGCAAAACAAAAAACAATAATGAATAAGTTTTAATTAGTTTTAAACTCACTTATTATTATTTTTTTTTGTTGAATCATTAGTTGAAAATAATGTAGATCTGACTTAGTTTTTAATTAGTTGAGAATTCTGACTATGCATAATTAGTTGAAAAAACAAATGCATTAATCTTAATGTCAATTTGAAACTTACTGTATGTTTGTTTGTTTGTTTGTTTGTTTGGTTAATACGGCTTAGAAACATATGTAGTTTATCTCACTTCTTATTTTATATTCTTAAAAATTTCGTATAAATTTTCATCAAATCATGAGTAAATCAAAATTAATAATGGGTAATATTAAAATAAAACAAAGTGTTTTAATAAAGTTAATTAATTAAAAAAAATAGAGTATTTTTAGAATATGAGTATGAAAAAAATAAAAAGGACAATTTTGGGATAGATTTAAGTGTGTTTAGAATATTTTTAAATTTAAGTTTTAAGGATGAAATGTATTTAGTAAAGAAGTGTGGAAAGAAAAAAATTGGATTGTAAGGAGAAACTCTCTAAGTTTTATGGGTGTCAATATCGGCTCCCTAAATAATAATGTTATAAAAATATAATATAAGTGAATGTCCATCCAATCTCACAATGTAACTTGTGATTCTTCACCTTCCCCAATTTATTTTCAAGTTTATGGTACCATTTATTCTCAAGTTTATGGTTATTCTCTTTTCAAGTTTGTAACTACTATATTATGAGCCTATAAAATGGAGGTCTCACCAAGTTGTAAATACCTTTGAGAAGTATTGAGGAATAATAGAATCTCTTTTCTTGACTACTATTTTCTCTCCTTTCTTACTTTATATTTATGCTATTATGTTCTTGTTTATTATTATTCATTTTATAATACATTATCAGCATGAATCTCTAACCATTGTGTGTTTCAAGTTTCAGATTTGAAAGTTTCTTATATGAAGACCAATTGTCATATGATCCAAGTTTGATACGTGATAAGAGAACACCTTTTTGGTGCAACCGAGAGTTCTGAGAGCAGTAAAATATTTCTTTCTCTAATTTTGGGCTAATAAAAAAATAATTGGTTTATATTATTTCTTTTCTTAATTCTGCTCTTAATATTCATTGGGTTGACAATAAAAGAAAATAAAGATTAAATGATTGTATTGTAACCAGAAGATTGCAAAAATGAAATTAATTATATTGCAACCCAAACGTCACAAGATCAAAGAGCCTGAAGCTCAATTTGATATATATTTGATAATTGTTAAATCAAAGAGCCTCAAACTTGATCTGATATTCGAAGATTATAAAATCAAAAAGCCTGAAGCTCAATTTAGTGTTTTGAGAATGCAAAATCAAAAAGCCTGAAGCTTAACATAATCTCATTAGAAATTATAGATTACAATCAAATCAAAATATGAAATTTTAAATTATCGAATAAGAACTCGAAGTTCTGAATTTCGATAGATGTGATTAGTTTTGGAGCCCGGAGTTCTCAATTCATAGTTTTCAATTATAAACAAGAAGTTTATATATGAACTTGAAGTTCCAATGAAATTCAACATTTTCATCAAATATGAATTTTGTTTGGAATCTGGAGTTCTAGAATTTCAAATTATAACTATAAAGTTATGATATAATAGAACATTAAATTTCGATACTAGTAGGACCAAAAGGTGCAAAAGTAATTTGCCTTTTGTTTTCAAACATTTTTGATCTATCTACATATAATTGGTTGTTTATATTTCACATGAATCTAACATTTTGGATCTATTATTTTTTATTGGTTATTTATATTTCACATTAAGAGACCCAATCACTTTGAATGAATTATTCTTTCTTCTTTATTTCTTCCTCCTTATTAAGGTATGTAAGGTGTGAAATTTTATATTTTCATATACTAGAAAAATATACATTTTCATATTTCACACACCTATTAATCACGAAATGTCTCAATTATTTATTCATTAACATTTAAATTTATTCACCCTGAGATATATAGTTTTACGGTCCATTGATTTTTGTAATTTAAAATTGTTGGTTTTATTTTAAATTGATTTACATTCGTGTGGTTGTAGTAATATAATATTTCTATTCCATTATTCTTTCAAAGACAAGATTTCCCATATTACTTTAATTTATGTTGGCATTAAATTTGTAATTGTAAGTTGCAACAAATCATGAAAACAAGTTCATGTCATGCTAGATATTTGTTATTGTTTTTCAGTAAATTGTATGATTTATCATGAATTATATTTTATTTTATTTGCTAAAAAAAAGTCTAGTTGTTTATTTCTAATAGAAATATCTTATGATCAATGAATTATTTGTCCTTATATATATTTGCTTTAAGAAAAAAAAAAAAAACAAAAAGCTTTGATCACCAAGTAGATGAAGACATGATCGATGAAACATAATAAATCTATATTGTTTCAAATATTGTTCCAGAAGTAGCAGTATATATTTCAATATTTTATGCTTTAAATTTGTTCCAGAAGTGGCAATATTAATAATGTATATATTTGAGTATACTATTAGTTTATATCATGTTTTTAATGGTTGAAAAAAATAATTAGTTTTGATTATAAAATCATTGACATCACCCAATTTGATCAATATCATTCCTTGAAGTGAATGTTACATATAGTCATAGTGATGATTGTGGCTATTGTTATAATCAAATAATCATTGATGCCAAAGTGATAACTATAAAGAAATTTAAATTGTTCCACCCGACGTGGAATAACACTAAAACAAAGCAAGAAAATTGAAAGGATGTAAAATACACCTTCTAATAATTATAAAAGTTTGCTTGTTATACATTGTATATCTAAAATATTTTGTTAATTTTTAGCAAGAATAATGAACGCTCTAAAAGAGCTAATATATGACACAAAGTGAAATAAAATTACATGAAAATTAACACTTTGTATTTGGTTAGATTTGGAAGATCTGCTATATAAGAAATTGTCTTTAGACAATTAAGAATATTATATCCAAGTATTTTAATATAATTTACCCAATGTTATTTTGATTTAATTTATTCCACACAACCAATTTTATTAATATGCTTTGTGGTTGCCACTACGTTGGATCTTCCACATCAAAAAATAAATTTAGTTTTATTTTTCCGTAGTTCTTAATGTTATTGGAGTTGATATATATATATATATATATATAACCAGAAGTTTTAAAATCAAATCCAATTTAGAACTTACAGTTTTAAATTTGAATATAAATTATTGAATATGAACTCGAAGTTCTGAAATTTGAACCTGAAGTTTTGAATTAAAAGAGAATCTAAATTTCCATTGTTATATGAATATTTAGCTACTCAAATATTTGCAAAGGAAAATATAAAGGTTTAAAGCTCTTAATATTGATACAAATCAGAATCTAAAGTTCTGAATATTTATCTTTTTAGAATATGATGTTATCAATTCCAAACTAATTAGGTTTGTAGTTTTGTATTTAATTTTTGATATCAAATTTAATTAGAACTAGAAGTTCTAAATTTGATATAATAATAATTATTTTCATTTGAAAAGTAAAATTATAATTTATTTTAAGAACTTGAAGTTTTAAACATATGATTTTTCATTTATGAACTAGCAGTTCCTACATGAACCAGAAGTTCCAAAAAATATATGAGTTTTTAAGAACTTGACATAAGAATATGAAATTTGAGAAATTGAAGTTCTTATTATATTCTTTTTTTTTTTTTTAAGAATATTCTATCTCATTTATTTTTTTCTCCCAAAAGAATTTATCATATTTCTTATATTATATAATTACATGTTAATGAATGTCCCTGAAGGACAATAAGCTTTACTAAAAATAAACGATGCATCGGGATATTGAAATATTTTATATGGATATTCATTTCATAACTAATTATTTTTTGCTAGTGAATATCCTTGAATGACAATAAGACCATGTAAATTAGTCCTTAAAGGACAATATGACAAAATAAATGAGTTTATGTAAAAAATTATTATAATACATATAATTCCTTGAAGTAAATTTTATCGTCGTTAGGGGGAGAATTTTCATAAGTTGATAAACGACGTAAAATTACAAGATATGCATCATCTTGTGAATTGCATAATATGCAAATAAATTTTCAGATGATTCAAATAAAATAATAAAATAATAAAATTACATTCTGTCAATATATAAACTTGGGTGGTTGTTGCTGTAGAACAATTTATGAAATGGTAGCAAAAAATCATGTGTTAGACAATAAATTCGTAAATGACGATTTTGGTTCAAAAGATATGGTTCTTAGAATTGGAATTGAAAAGATCATGATCGTATTTAAGATAATACTCAAGTGATTGATAAATCCTCATCATATAAGGTTCTCAAAGAGCTAGTCTCATAAGTGAAAATAAAATCCTGAAAAGTCATATAGAAATGTTAATCTTCCCTATGAGACCGTTGAAGAAAATAAAAAAATCTCAATTGTCCCAGTAGAGGCACGTGTACTAAATTTAATGTGATACTTCTCATGGAGAGATATTTGTATAAAAAAACATGTATGATGTATATTTAACATTAAAGTTATTAGAATAAGCCCTTGAAGAGGCACCTGAATTGCATAATCATGATGAAATTTATTGGTATAGAAATTGAAATCATATATTATTTGTTTTGCATATTATGAAAAATGATGAGGGACTTGTATTATAAATTATAGAAATGTCGACATAGAAATTATTAGCAAATAAAATGCAAAGCTATATTTATGTAAAACTTGAAAACTTTGGACCTGTAGTCCACATGTTTGATGACATCAAACTTATTGAATATTTTTCGAACGTATTAAAATAAAAGGTTTATTGCAGAAACCTAGTTTGACAATGAATAAAAATCCTCGAAGGATTTAAATGCCCGAAGCAAATTATTCAAAGCTACATGAAGTTTTGTATAATGAAAATTAAACAATTAAAATGCATGTAGTGTATTTGTTATGGTGAATATTTATTAAAATAATTATATGTTGATTGTGTAAAGCTTAGTAAAAATTATGCCAAGTTTATAAATTATATATATAAGGTAATAATTTTTAAGAAGGAAAATCTTGAAAAATAATATTATTAAATCTTGGCTAATGCATTTGGTATTAACATGAGTCAACATATATAAGGAAAATGTCATGAAGTACTTTTCCATAGATAAAATACATCAAATGGATTCTTCAATGTTTATTCCATAACTTAAAGTGGTGTATGATCTCTTCTTGTTATTAAATAATTTTAGGTCATGAATAACCAAATATAAGTTCAACTTGTGTTTTATAATAAAACAACATTATGTCGTATATAACAAATTGGACTAATTCAGATTTTATTAAAGTTCTTTACATATGATCTCCAAAAAGTTGGTGATAAAAAATACATACAAGTTTCAATCCTGTAGATTTATTTATAAATACATTACCAATGGCAACAAACAAAATCTTGGTATATAATATCGGGATGCAATATCTTTACAAAATATTGAAGCATCCATGTCAGAATGAGGGGAAGCTTATTTATCACTTTATCCGGATGAGATACTAATTTTGGAGAACATATTACATATTGTACTCTTTTTCCTTCACTGGGTTTTTATCTCATGGGGTTTTCCTAGTAAAGTTTTAACGAGACAGTTTTGTGCCCTAAATACCTTCAAAGGTTAATCTGATATGTAGATGAATATTGTACTTTTTTTCCTCAGCTAGTTTTTTATCCCATTGGGCTTTTACTAACAAAGGTTTTAACGAGCCATATTTTATGTAATATAGACATTTAAGGGGGAGTGTTATGAAAATATAATATAAATGAATGTCCATCCAATCTCACAATGTAACTTGTGATCCTTCACCTTCCCTAATTTATTTTCAAGTTTATGGTACCATTTTTCTCAAGTTTATAGCTAGTGTCTTTTCAAGTTTGTAAGTTTGTAACTACACTATATTGTGAGCCTATAAAAAAGAGGTCTCACCAAGTTGTAAATACCATTGAAAATATTGAGGGATAAAATAATCTCTTTTCTTGGACTATTATTTCTCTCCTTTCTTACTTTATATTTATGATATTATGTTCTTGTTTATTATTATTATTCATTTTATAATAGTTGAGATTTATTTATTTTTGAATTCATAATTTTTAATAAAAATTTTAAATGTATTAAGATAAAATATTTATATTAATATAAAATATAAATCAAAATTTTCCTTATAAATCAATTTGGTGGTAGTGGTGAGTGGTGACGTTGAGAGAGTCGATTGGCACAGCCTGAAAAGAGCCAGTAAGGTGGACACGAAGAAAAAAAATTTGTGTTGGCCGGAGAGAGAGAGAGATTGGGTCAGGTCAAGGGAGGGTATTTTTGTCGGTTAAACACCATATTTAATAAGAATTATAAATTTTTTAGAAATTGCTAAAAAGAGTAAATTCGTAAATTTTTTGATACTTTCCCGCTATTTCTCTAAAATACTAATATTAAATAATAACTTGTTGAGAATTTATTTATTTATAATCTTTTTTAGTTCATCATTTATAGAAAATTTAAATGTATTAAGATAAAATCTTTATATTAATAGAAAATATAAATGCATATAAATCAATTTTTTACCTATAGATTTTACTAGATATTAATCACTTAATTAATGCTAAGCTGTCCAAAACATTTGTTCAAATTCATACCTGAATGATGTGGCATATGAGATGTAAATATCACATCACTAACAAGTCACAACATAATAGCATCTTTAACAATTTTTCTCCTATAGGCATACTTATAACATATTAATACATCACCACACTTTTGACATGCGTATTATTATGATTGAAGTTATGTTGTTTACATAACAAATGTGTGGTGATGTGTATTAGTATACTATAAATATATCTAAATTGTGTGTCTGTATGAAGAAAGTTTTTCTTCCTGTAACTTGACACCAAGATAATGATTTATCTTACATTATCTCAACCTTGTAAGGTTCTCTATTAGTGTGCGGACCATGAAAATTCTACATGCATTGTGACTGAGAATGAAGATGTGGCACTTTCAAGGGAGATCCTGAAGAAAATACCATAATTCTGTGGTTTGCTGTATCTCAGGTAATTGTTCCTTATGAGAAAGCTGTGAAGTCATATGATGTTGTAGAAGTAACTTACATTGATTCTGATACTAGTAATTTCTTTCCAGCATTAAAGACCTCATAAAAGTAACACAAATACAGAAACGCACCCTGATTGAATTGCATGAAACTTAAGACTACATCACTCTTTGAGATTCTATAATGATTTAAGCATCTTTTGGCCTTGATACTATATCTACCAATGCTTTGAAATTTTCCATGGAGTTTCCTCTAGGTCCAATGGCCTTTTCAGCTAGTTGTTTGAATTTTATAGCATTCTCCCTCATTTTCTTTCCATTTTCTTGCCACAAAATCAGATCCAAGCTTCTCAGTAATCCATTTTTGGTGATAATTCCACCTTCAACACTAACACCAATCTCCCACTCATCTTGTACCAATCTTCTTGCATTAAGTCTTTGGTCCCCAAAAAATGGCCTTATAATCATAGGCACCCAACATCCCGTACACTCAATCAATGAACTCCACCCACCATGATTTATAAAAACCCCTGCTGCATTGTGGGCTAAAATATCCTTCTGAGAAACCCATTCCACCACAATTCCATTCCACTTGGTTTTTGGTAAGTTTGCTTGTAAATTCTTCTTCAGTGACCATGTAAATGACACTTTGCTTGCTTCCAAGGCCTCTGCTACTGCCACAATCTCATTAGGAGACAACCTTGAGACTGACCCAAACCCGAGATACGCCACAGATGCAGGCTTCTGCCTATCGAGCCACGGCAGGCAGCCGCTGGTATCTGGAACCTCCGGTGGTGGAGAGATTAGACTGATTGAATTTGGATTTGAGATCATTGTTTATTGTAGGGTCTAATTCTTCAAAGCTGTTAATGACAACTGCTTCTCCTTGTGGTAGTTTCGGGCCCATTTGATGTAGCATATGGGGAAACTTGATTGCAAGTCTCTGATGCGCACTTTTGACATAACTGGAACGAATTTAAGCTGCTCATCTTCTCGTTCTTCAATACCTGTATTTACATTTTACACAAACATATAATTGACCAAATTGAAATGTCACCAACTCCTTATAAAATGTGCACTTTTTGTCTTTTAGCGAACTCCAGACATTTGGAGTTCACTAAAAATACCAAAGTATGCATTTTATATGCATGTTCATGTCTGGTGAGGAATTTAAGTTACCTTGAAGTCCTGTTGTTTCCCTGATGAGATCCTGACAACCAACAAGGCCACTTCCTCTGCCATTTTTGCTGCAAACCAAAGGAAACCATCATTAACCAAACAACTCACCTTTCTCCTTATCTCTGCCTCGGCCTCTGCCACTGCCTTTCTCAAGGTGTCAGGAGCCACCTTCATAAACAACTCAATATCCTCTCGAGGCTTCCCGATGAATACGTAACCTTCTGGGACCCCATTGGAGACATTATAAGCTTTCACATTGGGAAGGAAGTAGTGTTTGTTTGTAGAGAAGAGGGAGTTGTTTGATTCTGCAGTGTTGAAGAAAGAGAAATGGGTGTTTGGAGCAGCAGATGCTAGGCGGTTAATGATGGAGAGGAGAGGAGAGGAGAGGAGAGGAGAGGAGAGGAGAGGAGAGGAGCGGCGTGGGTGGAGAACGGAAAGGCAAGGACTGCCACATGAGGGTCACTGGCAACTGCAGGTTGGGGCATTGTTGGAGTATTATGGGCATTGTTGGAGCCATATTGGGCGGTGAAACAGAAAGAAAAGCATTTGTTATTTGGAGATTTGTTGGCTCTCTCATCTATAAGTATGCTGTTGGAAATTTGATGACATTTTTTAGAATATTCAACACCATATTCTATTACAAATTATCTTAACATGCGCCGTTGGAATATGTATTAAGAGAACAGTACTTTTTTTAAACTACAATTTTCAAACTCATGTTAAAGTTTCCAGTGGACTGGTGGTTCATTGGTTGATAGATTTCCAGTTTTTTTCAAATTGCTACCGGCGGACTACAGGTTTTAAAAACTAGTCTGAAATTTCCAGTTTTTTGATATATTTATCCAAAAATCGTTGGGATCATGGTTGCATAAGGTAGCAAAATAAGAAGTCCAAGACCTAGCCACACTTGCACCAGCCACTACATACTCAAAAAGAATGTTACCAGCTGCAATATAAGCTATAAAATCACCAAGCTCCACTCTAAGATATGCAAATGAGCCACCAGCCACCGGTAACTCCACTGAAAACTGTGTGTAACACAACACTGATAGCAATGCAGATGTACCTGAAATTAGATACGAAATTACCAAGGCTGGGCCAGCATCGTTCCGGGCGGCTTCTCCAGTGAGAACAAAGATTCCGACACCCATTACGGCCCCAATTCCAAACCAAATAAGATCAAACCAATTGAGGGTCTTTTTCATCTCATGCTCGCTACGAGCACGCATTGCGTGCAACTCAAGATTGTCATCAGAGCGTGCCAGGAGGCGATCTTTGAGCCTGGTTTTCGTGCTGGAGAGGGCCTTGGCATAGTTTCCTAAGCTCTGGAATGACTCTTCTGGCAAGAAATCTTGTTTGGTTAATGCACATCCTTTCTTCTTGATGCTGTTGTTGCTGCCACTATTCACCATTGTTGTTGTCTAGTCACTGCAAAACTCCAATTCAAGCTCTTATTTTTATTAAGTGGTTTATAGTATAATAGATTTGTCAAAAACAAGGACACAGATGAAAATCAAGTGGATTTTTGAGATTGCATTTGTACAAACTACATTTTTAATTTAAGGGATTGTTTTTTTGTGAAATAAGTACTTTTGAAATAATCACTTTTAACGGTTTAATAACAAGTGTTGTTTTTTTGACTATTTACAAAGAGCTTTTGAGTAAATCACAAATGAGCAGCAGCTTCACAAGCAGGTTGTCTGTAAATGTTACAAAATTTAGGAGATTATTTAAAAAATTTGGCCTTATACAAATTTAAAGCTTCATGCCTAGTTTGATATCTTAATCAATGGTTGAAATTCCTATTGTAGAGATGAAATTAATAAGAAGTCTAGGCTATCAAGATCTAAATATAGCTGGAACTTCAACACTAACAAGACCACATTACTCGGGGATTTTTAATTGAAACATTTGAAGGAATTTCAATACAATCAACTGCTCCACTAGAAAACAAAACAATGCCAACATATTTGCCTAATTTACTTGAATGTTCTAAATATTAATTTCAATTTTCAAAAATATAGATAGAAGCCTATCTTGAAGAAATCAGCAAAAGAAGAAAGCTAACCAGATCAAGGACATGGACAAGAGATTTAATTCCATTTTTATCCATTGAATGGATGTGCTCTTCCAAGTTCCACCCATCTGCCCAGAACCAAATCCAGCTCCAGAAACCCTCTCTGTTTGCTCCTATATAATAATCTACCACTGTCGTAGAAGTCGAATAAACTCCGGGAAAACACTCTCCGAAGGATCGTGGCTCGTCGAAATAACGAGCCTTGTTTACACATAAATTAGGGATGGAAACAAGGGAGGGTCTGAGATCTTAACCCCCATCATCGTCTCTATTTAAGGTACGGATCCCCATCTCATAACCATACCCATCCTCAAACAGGGTGGGGCGGGTACATGGATCCCTACTTTCATTGAAGAGTTTTTTTTTCTTAATACCTAAAGCTTTGGAATTAATGAAATAAATAAATCAAGATGGTTTGATTATTATGATAAATTATCTAGTTGATGACTAAGTTTTAGATTAAATGTATGGGGTGCAAGTTTGTGTTTGACAATCTGTTACAATATGGAAACATGTGCTGTGTGCATTTCCAGATCATATGTTATACACCTTAGAATCTTAGAGTAGGAAGGCTGGAATCATTTGAGGTTGGAATGACTAGGTGGTACTGGCAGTCTGGCATGTATTACTTTAGTAGACATGTCGTAGACAACAAGCCATTCAGCATGTCCAGTTGATGTCTCATGTTTTCATGTTTAGCCTTGTTTTTTTTTTAACTTTATAGAAGTTATTATCATTCCTTGGCCTAATAATCCTCTTTTACAGTTTGTTTATCTCAGAGACAATCTCTTATCTACATTGGAAGGAATTGAGATACTGAAGCGGGTGAAGGTTTGTTGTTCCACAACTTACACATTTGCATCCTTCATCACCTCTTAGGCTTCTTTTGCATATTCTTTCTCTCTGTTTCATAAATTAAAAAATCTTTGAACTCCATCTGAAGCCCTACAGTTGGTGTGTTTTTTGCCATAATTTGCCAATAAGAATGGTAACTGGTTGGTAGCACTGTTTTATTTTCAGGTACTTGATTTGAGTTTCAATGAATTTAAAGGGCCAGGATTTGAGCATCTTGAGAATTGCAAAGCCCTACAGGTTTGCTTTGTGTTTACCATCAGTGAGAGAATTGTGTTATTCATAATTTAAGTTCCTGAATTTTGTTATTACCCGAAGCAACTGTATCTTGCGGGAAATCAAATCACATCACTTTAAAGCCTTCCACAGCTTCCTAACTTGGAGCCATGTAAACGAACAACCTCTCGAAAGAACAGCTGAGCCACATGTGATGCATCAGATGTCTTTCGACAAGGAATAAAATGCCCCATCTTTGAGAACCTGTCAATCACAACAAAAACGGAGTCTACTCCACGCTGAGTTCGTGGAAGGCCCAAAACGAAGGCCATTGCTAAATCTTCTCATATGGCATTTAGAACTGGTAGTGGCATATACATGGCCCGTATTTTGAGCTTGTCCCGTAGCAGTCTGACAGACGTAACACTTGCGAACAAAGTTACTGACATCGCGTTTCAACTGAGGCCAGTAATACTGTTCGGCCACCCCACTGATAGTTTTGTCATGCCTCAAATGACCACTCAAACCTCCACCGTGCAACTCTCAAATCAGTTTCTCTCTCAGAGAGCTCCGCGGGATGCACAACTGATTGCCACAGAACAGATACCCTTCAACCATATGAAACTCCCCGCCTTTTGTTACAATGTGTTTACCATCAGTGATGTAGGACGGTTTTTAGTGTTTTAATAATTTTTGTTTTTTGTTTTTTAGTTTTCTTTTATTTAGTAGATGTCCTTTTTGGTCTTTTTGTTTAAATTAGGGTTTCTAGAGTTTCCAGAGTCTATTTAAGGCTCTTTTGTTTTTAGTTTCAAGAGATTGAATAATATTATATTTTGGTTTCGATTTATTTTGCTAGTGGATTCCAGTTTATGTTCTTTTAGGGTTTACGCTGGTAGCCCTAGACTTCCGTGCTGCGTCAATTGGTATCAGAGCAAGGATTCGCCTGGCTAGATGACAACTAACAGAGCAGGAGGCAGAAACCCTAATGACGTTGGTCGTGGGGTAGAGGCCTTGAGGGCGGCGATGGAGGACACTCGGCAACAGGTGGTGCGGATTCGTGACATGCTTGATAGGATGAACCTCAACGTTAACAACAAGCCGCCAGTTATCAGGACACGCGCCGAGGGATTTTCCCGAGGCCAACCTGTTGACAGGAGACGTAATCAACCATCTCGTGATCAACCTGATAGCGAGGATGGTTCGAGTGAAGAAGATCCGGATGTTCAGGATGGAGAGCAAATTAATTGTGTGGTGCAACTGGTGCTGTACGCGCCAAAACAAGAGGATTGTAGCCAGCGAAACAATATATTATGATCTTGCTGTAGCGTTAGTCAGAAAGTTTGTGATCTGATTGTTGACAGTGGGAGCTGCGAAAATTTCGTTACAAGGAGGCTAGTGGAGCACCTGGAATTGCCAACCGAGAAACATCATAAGCCTTATGCGAATGTGACAGAGGTGTGTAAGGTTCTTATTTCGATCGGGCAGCATTACCGGGATGAGGTGGCATGCGATGTAATCGACATGGATGCTGGTCACGTGTTATTAGGTCGCCCATGACATTTTGATGTGGATGTAACCATGCACAGCAATGTGTGTGTTTTCAATTGGGATGGCAGGAAGATTGCAATGGTTCCGAAATAGAGTTCAGGCAGTGGCTGAACTAAGACCACGGTAAAAAAGCAATTATTAATCTCCTCAGTAGCGTTAGTAAATGGTCCGAAATCTGAAATTAAGGAAATGCAAGAGGTGACATATGTGAAGGCTGCTCTAGAAGAAATTATTGCAGTAGACATAGTGACAGAAGTTGTGCCTGAAGTTGTGACGGAAGTGAAGAAACACACAGAAGATGTGACAGATGTGAAATGTGCAACGAAAACTCACGTCTTGATGGTTAAAGGTCTTGTGGCTGAAGAGGAGAAAACACCAGCGGTAGTGGTTCCTGAGAAAATACAGTCACTGCAGCTAGAACAATTCACATGCATTACCTCAGAGGAATTACCTAAGGGTTCGAGTGTCAGTATTGCTGCAGAAAACGTGTGTAATCAGGTTGGTGCAGTGCTGCAAGCAAAGGTGCGACAGAAGCTAGAAGAAATTAATGTGAAATATAAAGCCGCGACAGATGTCAAGAGGCGTAGGAAATTGTTTGCTGTTGAAGGTGATCAGGTTATACTTTATCCGGGTTATAACCCGAGGTCGAGTTCTTCACAAGTGGAAAGGACTGATGTAGGACGGTTTTTAGTGTTTTAGTATATTTTTTTTTTGTTTTTTTGTTTTTTGTTTTTTGTTTAGTAGATGGTCTTTTTGATCTTTTTGCTTAAATTAGGGTTTCCAGGGTTTCCAGAGTCTATTTAAGGCTCTTTTATTTTTAGTTTCAGGAGATTGAATAATATTATATTTTGGTTTCGATTTATTTTACTGATGGATTCCAGTTGATTTGCTGGTGGATTCCAGTTTATGCTCTCTTAGGGTTTACGCTGGTAGCCCTAGACTTCCGTGCTGCATCATTTACCATCAGTGAGAGAATTGTGTTATTCATAATGTAAGTTCCTGAATTTTGTTATTACCCGAAGCAACTGTATCTTGCGGGAAATCAAATCACATCACTTTAAAGCCTTCCACAGCTTCCTAACTTGGAGGTAGGCCTTGAAACATTTTTCAGCTTGCTGAACATATATCACTATTCACATTATTTTTGCCTTCTTAGCTTGTTTGTGTCTAACGCAATTATTATTCATTAATTATATATTTTTTCCTTTCCTTTCTCTTTAGTTTCTCTCCGTTGCTCAGAATAAGTTAAAGTCTCTTTCAATGGCAAGTCAGCCTCGACTGCAGGTTTGTTGGGTGTTTTAATTCTATGCCACTTAATGTTTCTTCTTGAGGTCATAGTTACATCAACTTAATTAATTGCTTGCTGTCTTCTTTTTTTCCTCTTCCCCCTTTTCAGGTATTAACTGCTAGCAAAAACAAAATATCAACCCTAAAGGGTTTTCCCCACTTACCAGTCCTTGAGGTTAGTGTTCTAATTTTTATTAATATTTCTTGGATGCGTATTTTATTAAAGGATTAAGTAATTGCTCAACCAAGAAAAAAACATTTGGTTTTAGTGTGGTAGTTTTAGTGTATTTTTTCACTGTGCATGTAGAATAAAACATATGCCTTAAGAAACGAAAAAGATTATGGTTTGACAGGTTTGTACATGGTTGCATAGTACTTGAACCCCTTAATATTATGAGGCCATTAACATATAACGAGCTATAGCTGGGCTATATCTTCATAGGTTATGACTTTGAATCTTAAGTTCCGTTTATGACTTTGTTACTACTCTTTAGTTCCTTATATTTTCTTGAAACAGCTTTAGTGGATACAAAGCGGAATTGTTTTATTTACGACACACTGTGGTGGGTTTGGGTGTTGATTAATCAAACTTAAAGTCTTAAGTGAATTGTATTTAACCTTAACTTGTTTATATGTAAATTCATAGTAATGGAGCTTTAGATTCAGTATGCAGATGGACTAGTTAGTATCTTCATGAAATTAGATTATTTTTTTGTTCTCATTTTTCTGCCTTTAATACAATGATATCACCTTAAAAGTCCTGGAAGGGTATTTTGCGATTTTGTTTTTCTTTTCCAGAAACCAGATAGTCATTAGGGTGTATTGTGATGTCACTAGAATACTTAAAAGTGGTTTATGGATGACCAAGCGGAAACACCCCAACACACTCCGTGTAGCATGCATGCCTGCGCGCGTCTAAGTAAGGTGTCTTAGAGATGTCAAGGAAAACAATACGGAGAATAACTGTAATTTCAAGATGTTCTTTGTTTAAATGTTGGTTTAAATCTAATTTGTGGACATGCCAACTGGTATATCATGTTCCACATTATCTGCTATACTGTAAATGCCATAATTCTTTCAGTTGAGTGTGAACTTGACTCCCTTTATCTTTTGATACTTTTTGTTTGCATGCTTTTGGGGAAAAAGCCACTTGAGATCCCCCGGTATTTATGGATTATACTGTTTCTCCATGCCCCTCATTTCTGTGTTTCTCGTTGTTGTCAATGCTGAAGATATATGATAATTTTTGATACTGTATTTTATTTTTATTTATTGTTTTAAATATTCAATTTTGTTAAATATGAGGTTCGTAAAATTTTATATTAATGTTCGTAAACTCATGAAGTTCTATGGCCATGATTGTGATTTGACAGTTGGAGCTATTTCGATATGACCAATGTCGGTGCAGGATTGTAGTGGATAGTGAGAATGAAGTAGACTTGATGGTCCACTCCCGGCATCAGCGTGATGTTATAGTCCTTGTGATTTGAGGCCTTGCTCAGCGATTCAATAGTACATCCTTAAATTCTCTCCTCAAAATAGAAACATAACTTAGGTTAAGTAAAGGTTTAGTTTTGATGGATGGCATCCTCTCTCCTCGTCCCAATTTTCGTTCGGCTATATTTATTTTTATCTTGCCAATTTGAGTGTTATTGCCATGTTGATTTATTTTCGTTCGTTCGGCAGTAAATTATGTAGGGTTTTTATATTCTCTCTAGAATGAAAATTTCCCTTGGATATAGTGTTGGGGCAGAGAAACAGTGAAGAATTTCATGTCTAATACACCAAAAGTAAGAAGATTTGTCATCTCTATTATAATTACCCAGAAAGAAAATGTCTGAATGATCTCCAGGTTTCAATCATCTAATTAAAAACCATACATAGAAAACTACGAAAAGATACAGGATATTTAACTTTTAATTAAGAACTTTTTAACTTGCTGCAAATTGCGTTATTGAGCAACGCCTGCCTCAATGTTCGAAGCATGAGATGCATTTTCTGTTCTTTCGGTCTCTCTAGCTGCATCATACGAAGCATGAAGCGGGACAAACAAATAGTATAAGAGCAGCACAAGTGTCCACAAAATAAATCTGACAAACGAGGGTTTGTCAATCGAACCCATGATGAAAACATTAGCAGCAATGCAAGCTGATGGCAACCATGGAACTAATGGTACTCCCCACATTTTAGGCTTCCTTGCTTGCTTCACACTAAGTTGTAGCCCTAGTGTAGCCAAGAACCAAATCGAAACAGTAACTACATATCCAACCCACCCGTTTCCCTCAACAACCGACCAGTAAACTGCAGTAGCTATGGAGGATCCGATGATCACTGCCAAAAAACCAATGAGCTTGTTCCGGTCAGAATTGGAAGTCTCGCCGGTGACATAGTATCTCCTTACTAGAAGTGCAAGAGCAACGAGTGAAAAGATAAACAAGGTTGATATTGAAAGGAGGTTAGAGAGAACATCTAGGCTGGTGAAGAATGCTACAGCAGCGTTTGCTATGGTCATTATAATAGTGGCGTTCATCGGGGTCCCTGTTCTCTCATTGATGGCTGCAAGAATAGGCGGAGCCATGTGTGTTCGACCGATGTGTGTGAAATAGCGAGCCTGGCCTATGATGTTAGCCAATAAGACTGTAGTCATGCCCTTCAATGCACCCAATGCAACTATGAATTTTGCCCAATTCATGCCAGCAGCTTGAAATGCCTTAGTGAATGGTGCATCAACATCAATTTCAGAGTAAGGCTGCATCAAACACAATGTTCCTGATAGAATACAGTAGACTGTGATTGTGATCAACATAGAACCAATTAGCCCAATTGGGATATCTCTTCCAGGGTTTTTGATCTCCTCACCCAAAGTTGCCACCCCATCAAACCCTACATAAGCGAAGAATAGCACAGCCGAAGCTTTCAGAATTCCGCGAATCCCGTTGGGAGCAAAGCTCTCGTAATTTGCAGGATTGGCCTTGGTAAGTCCCGCGACAAGGATGAAAAGCAAGATCACAAGATGGATTATGGTGGCAACAGAATTGAATCTTGATGAACCCTTCATACTTATGCAAGCACCAATGCAAATAGCAATCGAAACTGCTACAGCAATTGGGTCTAAATGGCCGTATTCTGCAGGAAAGGATGATATATTTATCCGAAAATCGTTGGGATCATGGTTGCATAAGGTAGCGAAATAAGAAGTCCAAGACCTAGCCACACTTGCACCAGCCACTACATACTCAAAAAGAATGTTACCAGCTGCAATATAAGCTATAAAATCACCAAGCTCCACTCTAAGATATGCAAATGAGCCACCAGCCACTGGTAACTCCACTGAAAACTCTGTGTAACACAACACTGATAGCAATGCAGATGTACCTGAAATTAGATACGAAATTACCACGGCTGGGCCAGCATCATTCCGGGCGGCTTCTCCGGTGAGAACAAAGATTCCGGCACCCATTACGGCCCCGATTCCAAACCAAATAAGATCAAACCAATTGAGGGTCTTTTTCATCTCATGCTCGCTACGAGCACGCATTGCGTGCAACTCAAGATTGTCATCGGAGCGTGCCAGGAGGCGATCTTTGAGCCTGGTTTTCGTGCTGGAGAGGGCCTTGGCATAGTTTCCCCAGCTCTGGAATGACTCTTCTGGCAAGAAATCTTGTTTGGTTAATGCACATCCTCTCTTCTTGATGCTGTTGTTGCTGCTCACTATTCACCATTGTTGTTGCCTAGTCACTGCAAAACTCCAATTCAAGCTCTTATTTTTATTAAGTGGTTTATAGTATAATAGATTTGTCAAATACAAGGACACAGATGAAAATCAAGTGGATTTTTGAGATTGCATTTGTACAAACTACATTTTTAATTTAAGGGATTGTTTTTTTGTGAAATAAGTACTTTTGAAATAATCACTTTTAACGGTTTAATAACAAGTGTTTTTTTGACTATTTACAAAGAGCTTTTGAGTAAATCACAAATGAGCAGCAGCTTCACAAACAGATGAATTGACAAATTAGGTTTGAATTGGTTGATTGATACAGCTGGAATACAAAGCATAAAAATCTGCTGTTTGACTCACTTAAGGGAGGTTAATTAAAGAGACAATTTAGGAATTAGGATAAAAATTGTACGATATCATTAATTCATTATCCTAATTTTTTTCATATTACTCAAATGTCAAAATTTGAAAAAAAAAATGAAAAAAGAAAGATAAACATCTCATTTATAATAGAAATAAATTCTTTCCCTTTTTTTTTTTTAAAATAAAAATAAGTTCTTTCATTTGTTTTAAAGAGAAATAATTTTTTTCCATAAAAAAAAAAAATTAAAGGAATAAATTCATTTGTTGTGGGTAGACATGTAAATTGGATCGGGTAGATCCAAATACGGTCTAACACAATACAATTTCGTATAAATACGGCACAATCCGATCCGAGAATTGTTGAGCCATGCCAAGCACAACCCACTTTATATAGAATGTTGGGCTAAGTTGTGTGGCCCATTTTACATCTCTAGTTGTGAGCATATTTCGAAAATCATATTTGTAATTCATTACTCTTGTTTACAATTAAAAGAAAGCCTAATTAATAAACCAGAAATTTAGCTCTTGGGAAGTGCTTAAAAAAAAAAAGAAGAAACAAATTACTAAAGGAAACAAAAAGAAAAAAAATAAAAATAAAAATGAGAACACTTTAATTTTGCATCGCATGAATAAGGTAAGTCTGCCATGTAAACCATTTTTGTAGAAATTATTTTGAAAGAATATTTACTAAAATTAAGATTAATTCTTAATTAAGCTATATATATATATGTATATATATATAAATCGTCTTAAAAAGGTATTCATCATGAGAAAATGTGCAAAGATGATAAGAATTAAGAAGGAAATTAAAGTAATTTAATTACATTAGGAGTCAACAGTCAACTAACATGATTTATCTTCTCCATGCAAGCTCACGTCCCTGTCATCATCAATTCATCATCATCATCTATAATTTTGTCAAAATAAAAATTAAAAAATCATCATCATCATCTACTCTCAAAACTTGTGTGTAGTCTCACCATCTATGCCTGGTCACCACTGCTTCACTACTATCATGGTCTATTATCAATTCATTTATAAATTGATTATTCAACCCAATATGTATTTCTATTTGACATACACAAACAAGATCATATGTATACAGTACAAGGCACAAACAAGCATCAATAATATATAAAATTACATAATATGATATGATATTAAAAAACAGCAACATGAATGGATTTGTCATTTTGACAGAATTGCATGCATTTGAGAAACAATTCCAATACTCAGAAAAAGCATGACCTGCACGTGTGTGAGTGAGAGAGAGAAGAGAAGAGAAGAGAAGAGAAGAGAAGAGAGAGAGATACATATACATACATAGTTACATACCTAGTCAAGCCGACAAGAGAAGCGGTGAGGCGTGAGAAGAGAGAGACGAGGAACAGCTTTATATATACAAAATGAAAATATACTATAGAGGGAGAGAGGGTATATATAGGCACTGATTAGTGGAAAATACGAGTAATACTACCACATCATCGACACATCATCCATATTTGCCACAAGAGTAATGTTACTCGCCTACTTCTATATATATATGGATTAAGATCCTCTCATTGTTTTGGATTTTCTTGATTTTTTATAATCTAATAACACATAAACAAAATAAAATATATATGGTAAAGATTTGATCATTTTTTTTTCCTCTTATATAATTTGGTGTTTTAATTACACTTGAGAAATACCAAGGAAAAATAAGGACCAGGAGAGGATCCTGATCATATATATATATATATATATATAATAGATTTTGTCTCAAGACATACTCATGCATTTATATCAGAGAAATAAATGAATGTTGACTGAATGTTGATTGGGTCAAAACAGATGAATCTAATATCTAATATTTAGAATCGAGAAAAAAATGACTAATATATATATATATATATGTTAAATTTCACACAACTTATATCTTTTTCACTATTTGTCACCATTTTAAATGTCTTTACCATATTCATAACTTTAGTCTCTTCTTTTTTCAAAACTCATCACTTTAATCCATTTAACCAAATATTTAATAGTCAATTTTAACAAAAAGGGTTAAAGTACACTTTTACCCTTATTTTTATTTAATTAAGCTAAAATTACAATTTTAGCTTCATATTAAAATAAAAAAGTAAACTTATTTAATAAAATCTTAAATAAACAAAAAATATCAAACAAAAAACCCATTAACAATTAAAAAAAAGTTCAGGTTTTTAATTTTAATTTTTAATATTTTTTATTTTAAGTTTTTTGAAAAATAAATATTTCATAAATATCTCATTATTATTATTATTATTATTATTATTATTATTATTATTATTATTTTATTCTTACAAGATTATTATTATTGTTTTTAAGAGACAGTTATTATTATTATTATTACACAATTTTTTTATTATTTTATTAATATAATTGTTTTAAGGTTTTGTAAAAAAAAAAAAAAATTTTAAGGCATTTTTCCATTGGAACATGTTTACATTTTTTTTTTTTTTTTTTTACATGTCATTTAAAAAATTAAGGTTTCAACCTACACCGATTGTTCTCGGTATCTTTCCCATCAAGCTCAAGATTTCCTAAGGCCCCATTTGTTTCGTTGTTATGTATTATTGTATTAGACAATTAAAATGTACTAAAATAGTACATTACAGTGTTTAGTGCAAACACTGCATTTTATTATTTTAGTATATTTTAATTATCTAATACAACAAACACCATATTAGCTAATACATTATATCTTGTGGTACTAAGTTGCATTATATTAAAAAAAAAACACTTCTTCTTTTTTTAAACAAAAATGAAATATTAATAAAATATGTGTTATGTTGTTAATATATTTTTTATAATTTCAAAATTATATAGGAAATATTTATTTTATTTATAACAATATTATTTATTTACTTTTTTTTTAATTAAATTTTTTTTATTGATTTTTATATAAAAACGTTTATTGATTTATTAACTATTTAAAAAAAATTATATTTTATAATATAATAGAATACAATAAAGTTATATATGAATAACTTAATACGGTATAATACAATGTATCACCATATATACATAAGTTTGTATTAATGATAATACAATTCAATACAATACAATGCAATCCAATACAGTATAATACAATCCAATTCGTTGTACCAACGAGCCCTAAGTGTTTTTGAGTTAAGGTCAGAAGCCTTCCTAGTTGAGTAAGTTCTCTTAACTGTGGCCTGTGGGATGGTTCTGAATCTCTACCTTTTATTTATTTATTTAATGCTTTTGTTGATCTCCACCACACATCTTTCTATTTTTTTACTAAATAAAAGGTTTTTTTTTTATTTATTTAATTTAATTTAATTTTTTCTTTTTTCTTTTTCAGTTTATGTTATTATTATTAAATTAGAATTATTAGAGGATTTTGTTGTTTTACTATGGTCAACCGTTAAAGTTAATGGTCAAATAATAATGACATGGGAGGTCAATATATGTTAGTTTTTGGAAATGTTGTCACTATGTGTAATTAGACAAACCTCAGGTAGTTTCTGTTAATTACTTCAAAAATATTTTATAGATAAATGTCTGAGTTCCTTTGTATTTCATGTTTTTATTTTATTTTATTTTATTTTATTTATTTATTTATTTATTTATTTATAGAAAAAAGAACTCATAATTGGCCCCTATGGAGAGATAAGCTACTAGACTAGATTCTGATGGTGTGGTTCCTGGAATAAGTCTAATATTCCCATTTTGATTTATGTAATAATTCATTTGTCACAATCTAACTTCTTATCGCATATATATAGGATATAAGAATATTAAATTAATTATTGCAATTAGAATGTTGATATACAAATGACAAACTAAAAAGTATACCAGAACTCGTAGTTTTTAACTTTCTGAGTGACGAATATAATAACAACAATAATAATAATCATAATAGCAAAAGCAAGATAAGGGAATGAAGAAACCATAAAAATCGAATTATCTCCTCAGCTATACCAATACCAATACGATACGAATACAGTATGCATATAAGAATAAATAAATAAATTTGTCCCATTTTGGGTCAAAATGAAGAATAAAATCCTTGACCTCACCTTTTAATATATTTTCACCAAGGAACATATCTCATATAACTATATAAGTAGATAAATAATATATTAATTTATGGACCCTATTGATTTATAATTAATGCATTTATGAAATATCACATTTTCCAACTCACTTGGTGACAAAGTGACCGGTTTAATAACTTAAGTTTAAAAGGCACTAAAGTAAGTGATTTTCAAAAATGCCCTTATTTTACACATTCTCTTTCTTACTTTAAAGTTTTCTAAGATTTTTTTTTTTCATCTTCCTCTGTAACAGACCTTCAATGGAAGATGAAGGTTGAACACCATAACATTATCAATTCATCTCCTTTGGATAATTAATTTTGTAGCGCTACGCAGACGCATTCAGGGGTTGAGCTAACTGGTTTCTTTTCATTTGTTATTTGAGTCTTTTGTAAGTTTTTCTCAGATTATATGAATTTTGAATCTAATTGAAAAGTCTCGGAGAAGAAATGAAAAGGCTCGGAGAAGTAATGAAAAGGCTCGGACAGTTCATTAAAAGGCTCGGAGAAGTAATGAAATTAACAAAAAAAAAAATTGTTGAAAAGTCTCGGAAAATAAATGAAAAGGCTCGGAGAAGTAATGAAAAAGCTCGAACAGTTCATTAAAAGGCTCGGAGAAGAAATAAAAAGGCTCGGATATTCAAAATTTTTAAAAAAAATGATTGTCGAAAAGGCTCGGAGAAGAAATGAAAAGTCTTAGAGACTAATTGAAAAGTATCGGAGACTAAATGAAAAGGCTCGAGCTTTTTCAATTGTTCCCCGAGCCTTTTCATTTCTTCTTCGAGACTTTTCGACAATTTTTTTTTTTTTTAATTTTGAATATCCGAGCCTTTTAATGAACTGTCCGAGCCTTTTTATTACTTCTCCGAGCCTTTTAATGAACTATCCGAGCCTTTTTATTACTTCACCGAGCCTTTTTATTTCTTCTCCGAGCCTTTTAATGAACTGTCCGAGCTTTTTCATTACTTCTCCGAGCCTTTCCATTTCTTTTCCGAGACTTTTAATGAACTATCCGAGCCTTTTCATTTCTTCTCCGAGACTTTTCAACAATTTTTTTTTTTGTTAATTTTATTACTTCTCCTAGCCTTTTATTGAACTATCCGAGCCTTTTCATTACTTCTCCGAGCCTTTTCATTTCTTCTCCGAGACTTTTGAACAATTGTTTTTTTGTTAATTTCATTACTTCTCCGAGCCTTTTAATGAATTATCCGAGTCTTTTCATTACTTCTCCAAACCTTTTCATTTCTTCTCCGAGACTTTTCAACAATATATATATATTTTTTTAATTTTGAATCTCCGAGCCTTTTTATTTCTTATCCGAGCCTTTTAATGAACTATCTGAGCCTTTTCATTTCTTCTCCGAAACTTTTAATAAACTGTCCGAGCCTTTCTAAGCTTTGTCCGAGACTTTTTCGAGCCTTTTTAACAATTTTTTTTCGCACAATCTGTTTAAGGTTTACAAAAGAGTGTTTTAAATTGAAAAAAAAAAAAAAAGCAACTAACAAGACGGTTTGTATCTCAGATGTAACTAACAAAGACTGGGATATAAAAAAAGTCGCTATTGTGTTTGGTCGTGGTCCACCGTTGTCCATTGATGGAGGATTTTGAAGGAAAAAAAAAAACAAAATTGTGAAGAAGGTTACTGTGGGGGGCATTTTTATCTATTCACCATAATATGTGCCTTTTAAACTTAAGTTATTAAATCGGTGACTTTCTTACAAAGTCAGGCCCAAATAATGACAAAAATATTTTGAACCCTTTATATTCTCCGCAGCACTTGGGATTGAATATGAATTATAATATATAAAATTTAAGATGGGATAGGTGAGGATAAACATCAACGACCTTTTCATTTAATAAATTTGTTCCATACATGCATATGCATGATAATACATCAATCCTTGAAGAGGCTTTTGGAACCTATAGACAAAGCAGAAGCTCATTTAATTTGTTACATAAATGTACTTAGTCTATACTCTATAGTGATTACAATTGGTCTCAACTTTTCTCACCTTTTAAACTTTCTTTTAATTTTTAAGTTATCTTAACATATACATTAAAGATATAATTTATGTAAGGTTAGTTATATTAAAAGTTAAATTCTCTTATTATTATTTTTTAAAAAGAGTTAATTTCTTAACTGTATTAAAAAAAAAAAAATTTATATAAAAGTATTTAAAAAAAACTATAAAAATTAAAATTTTAATATCTTCAAACATGAGTTTTGTAGAAATTTTATTTTTATTGAATTCTTTATGTTAAGATTTAAAACTTTTAAAATTAAGATGGCTCTTGAACCCTAATTGATTCATATTATTTTTAGAGTAAATCGAAATTAATATAAGCTAAGTAATTAATTGTGTTTTGTGTCAATATCTATATAATGAATTGTGCAATATTATATGTAAATATTTGACCATTTTTATTTGATATTGCTTTATCTTTTTTTTTTAATTTTTTAATTTTTTAAAAAAGCTTGAATATGTTTGATTAGTCCTATTGGATATATATTTTTTTTTGACAGTATTTATCTATCTACTAGGTATTTTTTAAAGTTTTTGTTATTGGTAGGATTTGAACAACTGACTTCTTGTTTATCTAGCAGCTGAGTTACGCTCATGTTGGCAACATGATTCTAATTATATATTGAATAGGTTGTTGTGTTATTTATTATCAAATATACATACAAAGACTCACATTCAATTAATAGAGAATTTATGACTTCTCTCAACGAGGCTCGATGGTAAATGACGTTTATTCGGTTTGTCAATGTCTCAGGTTCAAGTCATGCACTCTATATATTATATATATATATATATATTAAAGATTTTATGTCCAGTTACATTGAAATTATGACGTCCATATGGAAGGGTGTAGTAATCTTATAATTCTGAATAAATTTATTGAGAAATGAGAGGTTAAATGGAGGTGTCAGATTTCAGTATCATATCCGAGTGATTGGTGTTGGATAAACAGTACTGCCTTTATTTACATCAGTAAATGTAAATAAAGTTGGCTCCAACCTGCAGAAATCATGATAAAAGAAAAAAGAATCATCTGTAAAATCTGTTGTACATCTTAATTAGAGGCCACTTTCATTTGTCAATGGCTTATTATGATCTGGGTCTGTCATGAGTACTACTTCAATTCTACTATGTTGTTAATGCCTTTTACCAACCACACACAAGAGTATTAACTATTAATCGTTTTGATGATGACCATTGGGTAGCAAATGAAATTCGATTATACCATTCGTAACAATTTGGCCCGTCAAGTAGAGTTTGTTTGCCAAGATGAATTGAACAACCGTTCTGATAAATATGCTCTAGTGTTTAATTGGATATATATTACTAGAGTTCATGAATTCATATACATTCACAGTACTATCATGTTTTGATGATAATCCAACATAAGATCATTAATTGGATGGCTAAGCCTGACAATGAACATCCCATAGCTTCGAAATATAATGCCATTGTCCCTCTCTTATTTCTCAATATTGTGAAAAGTAGGGATGTATATATATTACCTAACTCAGACCCCTCCGTGCTTCACATATATGTATATGTTACATTGTTATTACTTTGCATTAACAGAATTCGATCTGTCCGGTTAGGTAGAGTCTAGCTAAGGAGAGTAAGTTAATTCATAACCTAAGTCAAACATTATGTTAGTTGTTGATTCTTAGCTAGGATTCGTTAGATAATAAACAAAATATTGTTAGGTTTTGGCTTGTTTTCTCAAGTGTACTCAATGTTAACTAAATGAGACTCAACTGATGTGAACTTCCTGGAGACGTGAAAAAACGTTTGGAAGTTGGAGATGGTGTTTGAGGGAGGTTTGAAGACCAAGAAGAATGAAGAAACGAAGACCGAAGAAAACCGATGTGGGTAATGCTATGGAATCGGACAATGGTTCCCACGTCAATCCCATAAATAAGCGATGTTGAAGACTGCTGTGGAAAGTGACAACGGTGGTCACAGCGGTCAAGTCCAGGGATTATCACTGTCAAAAGCGACATGGAAGTGACAACGATAGGGACAGCGGTGGGACAACGGTTTCACCAAAATGTGACACATGGATCGTGGTTTTTTGAGCAGTCAATTTCAAGTGACTTGTAATGGTGTAGGGTGAACGTGACCCGAACCGTAATCAATCATAAGCACGCATGAAATGGGAAATCTTCAGCAGAAAAAGAAGTTATTTCTTTTGGAAAGTTCTTGTGCATAAAGGAAACGAAAAAGAAAAGAATTTGTCTTCGTGCTGAGCAAAAAAGTCTTGTGTGTAAAGAAGAAGGACTTTGCATGAAATATGAAGTCTTGTGCGTGAAGAAAATGGTTTTCTTGTAGGTCTCAAACATCCCTAGTATTCTAGTATAAATACATATAATATTTGTTTATTGATTTTGGAGAGCGAAAGAAACACCTGTAACATCAGAGAGTGAGTGGATCTGATGGGAGACTGGAATATGATCGGAACGATTTATACACCTTTTGAGATCCCCATTTCTCGTTGTTTGCTTTCGTTTTCGAACGTTTTTGTGAATATAATATGTTTTGTGAGCCTTGTGTAGGTTCATTTTATTTTGGGAAGTCATTGTGTGGAAACGGGTTGTTTTCGGGCCAAAACGCAGCGCGAAAAGACATAAGAATTTTCATTGAAGATTTTCAGATTTCGTAAGACGTGTCACGAAAGGCAAAATTGCGTACTACGTCCAACAGTAAAAATCAACATAGCAGCACTGCCAACTCTCGCGATTAGAGTCGTATGATGTACTACGAGATTGGAAGAAATCAACACACACTGCCAACTCTTGTGATTGGTCTCGTAAGACGTATCGCGAAAGGCAAAATGGTGTACTGCAAGATTTGGCAGTGTGTCCTAATTAGTTTCGTTAGACAGTTTCGTTAAAGCGTACTGCGAGACGTACTACGAGATGAAAGCCATCGCTTGCTTTTCACCTTTTTTGGGACCCACTTTGACCTACCTATATATATAAATTTACCAATTATTTTCAAGAGTGCTTCATTAAATCAAAATCCCTAGAATCCCAAATCTCCCATCTCTCACACCTCTCCTCTTCTCTCTTCCATTTTCTTTCATTTTCTTCTTTTTCTTTACCCAATAAAGGAGAGACACATGCTCCCATGGAGGTTCTTCCTCCATAGGAGCTCACCATATATCTCCATCACCCCTTTCTCACTTCATCCATTCATTTTAGATGAAATTTCAAGGAATTAGGACCAATTTTGAGCTAGGAAAGCTATGGATCAACTTTGGAGGATTGTCTTCAAGGGTTTGCTCTAATTTACTCATTTCTTTGTAATTTCTTGTATCTTTGATGTGTAAACCCGATTTGGGGAATTTTGTAAACCTACACTTGTGTTATATATATTGTTTGTGCTTAAATTTGGTTGGGTTTTATTCTACTCTTTGTTAATTTCATGATTTAAGCTTTAATTGCAATATCCATGTGTGTGGAGGTCCAAATTTGACATGTATGCTTGAATGGGATTAGGAGTAGAGTAAATTAAATTAGGAGTAATGTAATTTAGCATCCCATAATTGTTTGTATGTTGATGGATGACCAAATTACCATGTTTAGAGTAATTTAAGTGTTAGGGATTTTATCCCCAAAGAGTAAAAAAAGGCTTAGTTCATGCATTTAGGTGCTAAATTGGCCTTGGTTCTTATTCTTGTGCTTCATGGGTCTTATTTAAGGCCCAATTATCCATCCTTGACTAGATTGGGTAATAAATTGATTTAGGGAGAATTTCCAAATCAAGAGAATAAACCCTTAACCCAGATTGAATGTTCTTAATGTAAAACAATCAACTTATTGTCCATGTTTGTATGGTAAACTTGTTTCCCATTTTTTGCCATCATAGGGAGATTGATAAAACCGAATCTGTATCTAGAGTAAAGACAAATTGAATTCCTATTGTGCTTGTGTAATTATAGGGGTATTTCATTGCTTAATGCTTTCACTCGGTTAGCCACCTTGTGAATGATATTTAGGCCGTGTGTTATATATCGCGTGGTGTCGCATTAACATGTTTAACGTGATATCCTTTACATTTGACAAGAAAGATGAGAGATCACTAGGCTAGCGTGTAGAGCTCGTGTGTGTGTCCCACATTCCTTAATGAATCCAAGCATTTATGCATGGATATAATCTCTATATCGCTCAAGAGAGGGTAGAGATTAATTAAGGGGACATGAGTATATAACATACGTGTTATATATGTATCTCGTATTCTTAATGCTTTCACTTGGTTGTCATACCCGTATTTGGTTAGCCTCGTGGATGAATTATTGGCTGTAGTATGGCCCACGCGGTTGCGCATTACATGCCCAACGAAATAACCAATGTATTTAACCGAAAAGTTAAGAGATCACTAGGCCGACATACATGGCTCTTATTTGTGTCATACAGTAGTACTTAATGAATCCATATGTATGTGTGGATGTGATTTCTAAGACTCGAGAGAGATTAGAGATCAGTTAAGGGGACACAAGTCTATTATATATTTGCACATTGAGGGACTAAGTGAGTCTAGCACTTAATTAGGAGGATTGTTATGGTTGAATCGTTTCCCTAATGTAACCACATTTCATGCCATCTCTCCATTTCATCCTATCATGTAAATATTAGTTTATGTAATTTATATATTTATATTATTATTTACATTTTCCATACACGCAACACACAAGTCCGCTCGGCGTGTTGTAATAATAGCTAGAACCGGTAACGGTCGATGAATTCCACCTCCCTACGGAATGATATCCTCACTTGCCGCTGTGCTAGTCTCTGTGACTCGCGCGCTAGCGAGGTCGAACATAAATGTTCACCTTTTGACCGACATCGCAACGATGTGTCGTCAGAATATCCGGGGAAGGATCCGGGAAATATCTGGAGATCAAGAGGAAGATCCATGGGTGATATTCAGAGGAGACCTAAGGGGATATTCGGGAGGGGGTGTACTCAGAGAAGGACCTGGTGAGCGTTGTGAGCTGAGAGCTAGGATATAAGCTCGGTTGCCAGCTTGGGGGCTCGGTAAGGCTTTGTTGTATGGGGTTTGGGTTATGAGAGAGAGAATCCTATAACATATGGTTGTAATAATTTATCATATAATGGAACTTTCTCCGTTATCTTGATGGCTCGTGGTTTTTTTTCTCTAATTTAGGGTTTTCGGCTTAAATCTTTTGTTGTGTGTGATTGGTTTAATTAATTTTATAGACGTTATTATTTGTTATGTTGTGAAATGTGAATATAAGGTATGTCGCTTCCGCATTCATCGGTTCAAAATTCCTAACAAATATTACTTTGCAAAAAACATATTAATTGTACCTATAATCATTGGCTTTATTATTTGATCAATCACAAAATTAGATAAAATTTCTTTCATTTTATTTTCTGTTCTTGGTAAATATCAAAGTCTTGTGATGGCTTCATCATCAACAAGCTTGTCAAGTTGTACAACTAGTTTCATGGCTTCCGTTGCTCAAAAACAACAAATTCAAGCTCAGTCCATGCCTGCTAATATGAACTTCAAATTATCTTCTGGAAGGCTCAAGTTTTTCAAACTATATATAAGAAGAGCCTATGATTTAGAGGATTTTATTACAATCTCCACCCAAAAATACGTACTCATTGATTTTAAGAGGAAGGATTTGATATGTAAAATAACGACGATGATTTTCTTGTTTAGAAGGAGAGCGATCAACTTCTAGTATGTTGGCTCCTGATCTCGACTCTAATTAGTGAATCTTTGCCTCTTTGGTAGGTTAAGTTACACACCTACACATTGTGTCAATTAAGATAGAGGTCTGGAATTTGGAGAGACATCCCAATCCCAATAGGAAATGAATGGGTGGATTTGAACCGTAGCAGAGATATATAACATGTATCATTATCAATTAAAGAGTAAAGAAGTTAATTAATTTAATACACTTTAGTAACTTAATTTAAATGAAAGCTCTGGTTTTGATCAAAGATTAGAGATTGGGATCGATTTGCCATGACGTTAATCAGAGGGCTCTGATACCGTATGGAAGCTGATAATATTTGATAGATGTAACAACGTGTTGGTGAAAAAGACCTAAAAGAAAGACTAGAATTGGGAAGTTTCGTGAGACTCCATTAATGGAGTTCTTGCAGAGATATTTCTTCCGTTATTGAGTATTTGATTTGTTTACAGTTATACACGTAAAATCTAACTAACACACAAAAAGCGTTTTGCTCACAAATCAAGAAACTAATTGCTATCCTTTAACTAACTCTGCCACATCAGCAAACTGAAAACTAACTAACTTCGTTATATCTAACTGAGCTTAACTACTGACTACTAACATTGAAAACAAAACTCATCATCACTGATCACAGTATGATCAGCTAATGATGAATGATGAATGATGATGATCAAGAGCAATCGTGCATATTGTGCTTGCTAATGATTTCTCTTTGTCTGATAGCTCAATAAGCTCGCTGGATACCTCTTGAATTGAGTATGATGTCCATCATAGTGTCTATACTTATTAATAGCAAAAGTTACACGTTTAATATAAACATTGAAGGATCAACCATGCACTATATATATAAGTCTAACTAAATCCATTTTCTTAAACCATCTTATTTATTTTTGTCGACTTTGTTTTTATATTTAAAGTTCTTTATTTTTCTACGGTAAGAAATAAGAATGACAAGTTTGAAATGATGGAAGGTTTATAAAGACTTAATTATTGATAAATTTGAATCGAGGGTTACTGTTTATGAGAATTGTTAGAATCTATTTTTACAGGAGTGTGACATGTTGGATTCTGTTTTTGCACGAGTGTCATACGATTAATTGTCTCTTTTCAGACCCGCACACAGGGAGCTTTAGGCTGGTCATGATTTGCTTGATTTCTTCACTTGAAATGCTTATACATGCTTACATTTGGTTGTAGTTTACCCCTAAACTATTATGTTTTCTTTTACAGATGACTACAAGAACCAAGTATAAGGGTCAAGGCTCGGGCAAGAGAAAGTCAAACAAGGTCCCACAATTACCATAGTGCACTATGAATAAGGACTTCGAGAACTGTTTGGAGTACTTTAGAAAAAGGGGAATAATTGTAGAGAGGGGGATAGCCACACAAGAACTTGGAACCACTCAAATCCCTCAGATGGTGGAGAGGAGGAGGTGGGAAACATACACAAGCACCACTCCCAAAAACCGTAAGAGAGCGGCGGAGGCCTCTTCTATGATTTGATTCAAGTCCCAACAATGGATTAGGCGAAGATTGAAGTCGGGTGGGGCCTCCCGGGCAGCATGCAAGGTAGCAAGGAAGTATCCACCATTGGTAGCTTTATCGACGAGGGAGTCCACCTCTTTTTCCCTAGTTGTGAGCTGTTTGCTCAGTTCATTCCTCTGGTGTGCATGACGAGTAGACCGGTGTAACTCTTGCTCGTACTCATGCTTCCAACGCGTTGCTTCCCCAGTAGCCACAGTCAGGACTCGTCAGACTTTCGTTTCTCATCAATAAAGTGAAGCATGGTGAGTTCGAGCTGGGAAACTAGGGACTCGGCCAAAACCTTTCTCGCTTTAGATAGCCGGAGCTCTTCATGAAAGGAAACAACAAACTACTCCAAGGCTTAGAAGTAATAGGAGAGGCAACATTAGTACTCAACCTCGAACCAACTATTAAGAGTTCAAGAAAGGAGTAAGAACAGACCTACCTCGACTACAGATGCTGTCCCTTCGCTATAACTTCGCAAATGGAAACTAAGGAAAATGAAGCAAGACCCCCACTAGGATAGTATCTCTAGAAGGCCTCCATGGGCCTTCTTTTTGGAGGGAGCCGAAATCTTTTCCACCTTAAGGAGGCCCTTGCCTTTGTCAAGACTGATCTTACCAGAGTGCACCGAACCAAAGACGCTCTTTGAGAAAGAAGAGCCGAAGGGGCAAGCCGGGGAATATGGAAGAGGAATGCCCGACCGGCCTCTGCCACGCCCTAGTCGAGCCTCTACTCTAGCATGTTAAAAGAACTGGGCCGGATAGGGGATGGAGAAAATTTAGGGATGCCAACAGGAACCGACCATCACCTGGCGCCGTCATCCTGCTTAGCCTCCTTTATCTTTATCGAGTGAATAGACATCTTGGTAGGCGCATTGCCGCGAGCGGAGGTATCATGAACAAGTAGGACATTCACACTTGGACGAATACCTGCAGAGGAAACTAAAGTACATCAAAATGAAAAGTGGGAACCGAGGTAGCCAATAGCAAAGAACAGAGACAAATGGTGGGAAAAAAAGAAGCTTGCTTACCAGGAACTGTGTTCGTCATTTGTATGACCGCATTCATCTGGGGATGGTAAAAAGGGTTTCTACCGAGAGCCAGGGGATCGTAACCCTTCTTCTTGATGCCCCACAGGATCTTCTTAGATTCCTTGGAGATGGTCCCGACTGCCTATTTGCTCTAATCTACCTTGCCAATGAATTAGGTGGGAACCGGGTGCTCCACCCTGCCAACGAAAACATGCTGGCTTTAACTCCCCTCGGCCACAATCCGTTCACTCCTCCACTCCCCCTTTATCTTTTCGGCCCTAGGGACTACAAACTGCATATCATTGGTGCACCGCGAATAAAACAGGCCCATCTTAATGGAGGTTAGCGGGGAGATCTGGAAAAGATACCGAAACTCCTTTTGCTTGGGCTCATCGATTCTAAGTTTACTTCTGCTAGACTCCCTACACATCATTAGGAAGCCAACGAGATTATGTAAAAGCCAAAAGCTTATTTTATTGGAGCGAGTTGAAATGTGAGGAGGGTGTAGCAAAGCGTAGAATGAAGCGGGAGTCGAAGACCATAACTAAAGGTCGACACATGGATAGGTAGTTGCCCTAGATGAGACGAATATGCATCAAATTCCTTGCTAGGAAGCGAGAGGAGGATGTCTGTAGGAACATTATACTGGCAACGCATCGAGTGTAGCGTTTCCTTGGTAGCCACAAAAGTGGGGATGCAACTGAACTTATGAGGAATGGCTTGTGCCGGTCTTATTGCCACGGATACCACATCAGCATCGACCTACTCCATAAGCATATCCTCTATATCCTGGTTTCTACTTTCATTAGACTCCTCCCCATCAAAAACAGCAAGAGGAGAAGTAGTAGTGTTGGTGAACCTAGTCCCGACTGAGATATTCCTGCTAAAGTGACGGAGCCTAATGGAGCTTCCTTCATCGTCAGTAAGAAGGTGGTTCTACCTCTTCCTCCCCCATATAGGTGGGGCTGAATCCTCCGACGATATCACCTCGTCTGGGTAATCATGGACCTCATGATTACTAGAGTCATACAATATAACAAAATGTAGGGGAAGGAAAAAAGACCTACTGAAGTAAGGAGAGAAATGAAGGAGGCTCAATAGAAAACCACAGGAAGAACAGTCTAGATAAACTTTTTTTAAATGGAGAAGAATGAGGAAAAGGAGGCACAGTTGCCCCTTTTATGGGGGAGAAGAGCACCCCGCCAAGATTAATCAGGGCTGTCGAACACATCCAATGGCTAGGATCGGTGCTAGCAATTAACCTGATTGGATATGAGAAAGCTGCGAAAAGGATTTTTTGACGGACATCTTAACTCTTGCATTACACGTGGCGAACGAAAATGATGGCATGCAGCCGTTACTCCCCATGCCCTTCGAAATCCACTCCCCCAATAAACAATGGTTGCTGTAACATTTATTGCAGGGTTTTCTCGGTCATGCTTAGGGTTGCACATTGGAGAAATGGAGAAGAAGATAGATCCCCCTATCCCCATCCTTACTTCCCAAACCCTTCCTCTATCCCTACCGATTTTCTCAATTGGGGAAAATAGGGATGGGGAATTTGGGTGGAGGTATCTCTATACTTAACCTCAGTTCCCAATTTTCCCGTTTCCCCCATTCACCTGTTTCCCTATTTCTCTATTTGATTAAAAATTATAGATTAAAAAAATAATAATAAAAAAAAATTAATATATATATATATATATATATATTTGTTAACCATAAAAATTGGCCATTTATTCAAAGGAGAATTATCAAGGCATCTATTTAAGAGAACCTCCCTTTAGGCCTCCCTCCCATGAGCTCCCCTCCAGATCTCCCTTATGGGATCCCTTCTACCGGATCCTCCCTTCTTGGCGGCCAATCTACATCAGTGCAGCTCATCTACATGAAATCCCCTAAACATCATACCTACATTAGGGTACTGGGGTAGCGGGGTATCGTGGTACCGGATCCTTCAAAGGGAGCAGCTTCTCCCACATGATTTATGAGATGTATTCCATGAGAAAATGTGGGTTAAAATAATAGCGATCCATCAGATTTGAATAAAAAACAACATAAGAGCTTTCCACCAATTTGGGGGATAAAGGGGGCCCACTGGTGATGACCTTTCATCAGTTTTTCAACCAATATCTAGCAGCATTAATTGCTCCATAATAGCACCATGTGATGGCCATTTGGTCAATAGGTCACTTAGACACCTCTCTCCAATGGAAAGGCACCCAAATGACACCAAAGAGCCTCGTCATCGCCACGTTATAGCCACGTATGCCCTAAATCTGATGTGGCACGTCTTATACCATTTAAAGAGTGTGTTTACATGTGGGAACCATGTGTCCACGTGTGCCAAACAGATGCCCTTCATATCACCACCTAAGCCCATTATATAAGTGAAATCCTATGCATTTCTTGGGGGTTCTCTCCTCCCTCACTAGTAATCTTTATTCTAGACTATTTTGGGATGTTCTCTAAGACCTCTACCTCCATGAGAGACCATCCATCTAATGGGAGGTACCACTCAAACTGGCAACTCTTATGCATCCCTATCTCCTCCAAGAAATGACTCATCCACCACGAAATGACTCTTCTACATCATTTTAGAGTTTTCTTCGGCACCTCTACCATATGGGGAGGTACCTCTTCCAAAAGGAGTAGCCCATATTCCTACCTCCTTAGTAACATGGATATGCTACTTATTTACTAAGAACCCCCTCCATTGGTTTATGCTACTATTGTAAGCTCTCTAGAGCACTTATGTTGTACTACTTGTGTAAGGTTCCTGGAGCATATATTATTCATAAATATATAAAGGATGGCCACTCTCTCCACTGGATATTATCTAAGGGTTTTTCAGTATATGATCACAAGCGATGCTTTTTCCTTTTAAGCCAGCCTAATTCTATCAAAGAAATTGTCATTCTTCCCTTTTGCTCCGACCCTACTAGTCCTAGCTTTCTTATCCACTTATTTGCATGTCAAGTTATACATAAAAAATGGGAAAGACCCTCTAGGCCCATTAGAAAGGATTCGAGGAATCGGGGAGCCAATGAGCTCCCCCGTACCTTTCCTACAGGAGAGAGTAGCCCTCTAGAGGATCTACCATTAGAACTAGTAGGGAAAGGCTAAATCCAAGCCAAAAACCATAGGAGCCCCGCTAGACTCATCAAAAGATCAACCAAGCTCAAACACCTTTTTCGAGGAAGCCTAATGCCTTTTTAAGGATCTGACATCAGGACTAAAGGAACGTGCTCTAGCATATCCTAGAAGCCCTTAAACGCCATTGGACTAGTTAGAAGAACCGGGATGGGTTCCAACCTCGATCAGAGGAACCAGAGCATGGAAAGTGTCATTTATGGGTGGTCTCATCCTTTGTGACCACCTTCACCATAAGGAGTATCTATCCCTTATCCTTGCATACCAATTTGTATTGGGGAACTACAAAGGAAAACCATATAGGAGACCGGAGATGGGTATCAGGGACGACAAACAACGTACCAGGGACGACAGATCCGGTACCAAGGACCCGAGACCAGTTTCAGAGCCGTAACCCCCATCTCCTCTCTTTACCATTGAGACCCCGTCTGGTAGTACCCGTACTTCCCAGCTGATCGTTGTTTGAAAAATCCTAACGAATTTTTCTAGATAACAATACATATGTTTATATTTATATATGTTTTGAGGGAAATGAGAAAATGGGGATGAGAGGACCTCCCCGTATCCCCATCCCTATCCTTATCTTCATTTCAATATACTTGTGGGGGAAATAGGGATTGGGGAGGGGGGTGCCTCCATCCCCATTTTAATTTGGGGATGATTTTCATCCCCATCCCCACCCATTTCTTCAAATGGGGATTGGGTCATGGGAGTTTGGGGATTCGGGGATTTGGGGAAAAATGTGCAACTCTATTCATATTGTAACAATAGGGGAAAATTGGAACGGGATAATTGAAATTGGACTAGGAGAAAATTCCTTCGTGTGGTAATCAGACCAAACCTCCAACACTTTGAAGGCACTTTCAACGTTCAAGGCTGGAGGGACTGTTGTTAACCACGAAAAATGGTCAAAGAATCAAGGAAGCACTTTTCCAGGTACAACGCAGTAGAATCGAGGCCGGACCTTGAAATTCCCTGTCCACAAAGGATTATCCTGGTCTCGACACTACTAGGCCTGAGGCGATCTCACTTTTGCCTACCAACATTGGTCTTATATACCACCGAGATCAACTGATGCGTTTTGACAACCCTTTCTAGTCACATCGGTCAGGGCAACCCACCTAGTAGGGAAGGATTCCAAGAAAGGAAGGGCTCCTTAGGAGCCCCAAACCCTTCCAGACAAACCAATAAACCCTATAAATTGAAGAACATTTTAGATTGGCTACCAAGGTCGCTGAAAGACCAGTCAATGGCTGATCCTAGCCTTAGAAGATGGGCCAATTCGACTAAAAAAGGAACCCTAACAAAGAACATGTGGTAGGTGGGCATTAATTTTTGCCCAGTTATCAAAAGAAAGTAAGGATAAGAGATCGATGCCCCTAATCACGCCCCGTCGACCATTATCAACGATTCGATAACAGTCCATTTTAGCCCTACTCAATGTCAACTCCACCTATCACAAAAGAGGAACCTGAGTTCCAGCAAGCATAATGGATGCAAAAAGCTTATAGGCAGATAAAGGAAATGAAAGGAAGAAACGCTTAATAGATACAGTGCGACAGACGCTAGAATTGTCCCCAAGTGCACCTCACTTGTAAAAGCGACGTCCTCATCCAGCTCAAGCACCTCTGGCCACCCAGATTCGGGGAAAGTGCCATGTATCCACCTACGAAGCACTTACGTGGATGCTAGGGCATAGGTAGTACCATCTTGGCCTTCCAAGGCATGTGTCACATCAGTGCCCAACACAAAGGAACGGTGAGGATTCCTCAACGGCTATCTCGTTAAGAATGAGAGTCTCCCACTTGCTTACCCGATCACCTAATCAGCACTAGGGCACAGCTAGAATGATCATCAGCACTAAGGCACAACTAGAATGATCATAGCCCTCCGGGTCATGTACCATTATGGGGCTTGGTACTAAGGAACAGAAAGGATAACGCTAAGGATTCCCACATGGGAGGATATTTCTCCCCTACCATTTCCAGAGCACCCTATGAATACCCCAACTCAAGAAGAGCCAAGGGTGGGACTCGAAAAAAGCAAAAGAAAAAGAAAAAAAAAAAGCATTATTCTACTATAGAATGACTTGTCTCAAGGGTGAGACCGATGATTTCGTAACTTGATATTATAGGACGACTGGTAACCTCGATTGAATCCCCTATTATATTGAGAGAGAGAGAGAGAGAAAGAGAGAGAGAGAGAGAGAGAGGCAAAGAGCTCCCCAACCAGAGTTGTAACTTATTAAGATTAATGAGCCATTTCTATACATAACCCGATAACTTGTTAGCACCACCCTCTTTTGGTCGTGACAAGTCTCTATCATGATCGGTACTAGCACTCCTAGAAATCGGTACTGGCTAGCCACTGGTGTCGCCCAGTCCTTAAAGCTAACGATTCCGTTGAACACACTTAAGCCCGAATTTTGAACTGAGCCATAAACCACTACCCGGCTCGCCAATCCAGACTTGGGCTCTTTCGACCATGGAGTACCGCTTCATCTGGTCTAAGTGTTGTCCACAAGTTAACACCTGATTTTTTGAATAATAGTTTCTTTCAGAAGCAAACCTTTTCAAGAAAAACTTCAAACACTAAAACTGCTCTGATCGCTTGAGAAATTACAAATGGGTAGGTGAGAACTATTCCCTCCCATTAATTGTCCTCAACCCGCCTCAAGGGGGAATCGAAAACAACGTGGCGGTTACCTACCAACAGGGGCGGAGCCCTTAAAGGGCTACGGTGGGTTGTAGCCCACCCTAGTTTTTTGAAAATAAATTCTAAGCTCTATTAGCCCAAATGAAATTACAAATATATATATATATACGATCTCGTTCCTATCAAGACATCCTTATATAACTTTATCAGGATATTGAATGTGAGCAACTCATTTATAAAAGTGATTTGACAAGTGTATACATACCAAGTCAAAGTATGTAAAATGAGTGGCTCACATTCAATGTCCTTATATAATTCTATTAGGGCATCCTTATAGGAAAATTTCCGTATATATATATATATATAGTTATAAGCTTATAGCCCAAATGAAACTCAAGTAGCCAATAGTGAATAGCCCAACTAACCTAAACAGCCAAAATAAATTGTTATAAAATAAAACACTTTTTTTTACTTTCCAATTTCCAAGATCCCTTTCTCCATCAGCCAACCTTTCTCCATGTCAGCTAATCTTCGACCTCAATTTCCCTTTTTTTTTTTTTTTTATTCACTTTCCCAAATCTTAGATTCCAAACCCTAACTTGTCTTTTTCTCTTGAATCTCTCAAGTCACAAGTCAAGAAGGTAATTTCTCTTAATTCAATATTTTCTTTTTATTCAGTTATAAATTTATAATGAATTTAATTTTATGTTATATATTTTATGATTGATATTTGATTAAGTCTTGTATTTCATGATTAAGATTTAGGTTTTGTACACTAATGTAGACTACAATAAGCCTCTTTATGAGACAAAAATTAGAAAAGAGATAAAAATATTAGATTTAATTGAGAAAAATTACGATTTAGGTTTTGTACACTAATGTAGTCTTGTATTTCATAATTAAGATATAGGTAGTGCACACTAATGTATACTAATGTAGTCTTGTATGTCATATTTTTGCATTTGTTGTTGTGTTTTTCTTGTATACGGTATGTACTTGAAGGTAAAGCTCATTATGTCTCCCTAACTAGGTAAATCATTTATGTTTTTTTTTTTATATATAATGAATTTCTCGCGTATTGTTTTGATTTAATTATTTCAAAGAAAAATTTTGTTTAGTAGTTAGTTCAAAATTTTAGGACTTAAATAAGAAAATAAAATTTAGATTAGCCCGCCCACATTTATTTTTCTAACTACGCCCTTGTCTACCAAGGTAACAGTCGGGTAACCGCCATGTCCCTCCATGTGTCACGTATCGACTATTCTAGAATCATAGAAGATGGGCCCAGCCAAATTAAGATAGGCACACACGTCAAAATCATAGCTTGTTGCAGTACCGTGAAAACCCCTATCCATCACGATCGATGGGTTTGAGGGGGAATTGTTGGACATATTTGTGAAATACTAAAAAGTAACTTGAACACCATTACATACTACCCTCGAAATATCGATCCGGACTTTAGAGTCTCAAATCTCACAGGATACCTGGAAACCGTGACCCACCAACATAGTATCATAGTATTGTATGCAAATTGACACTTGTTGATTTGATAACGACATCTATCAAAACCAACCAATGTGACTGAGATAAGACACCACCGACGGCACATTTTCAACCCCCAACAACTGTTATTTCCACCAAATAATAATTCTCACACGCATATTTTGCTGATGAGACATTCATCAATGAGATCAATTGAGGTTGCAGATATCAAATGAGCAAGCAAGCCTTGATTTCAAAGCTCATAAGCAAATATCAAACTTGTTGAAGATAAATATATCTCCTTGTCTAGCAGTGATTGTCACAATTACAGAAGAAAATATATATTCTTGGATGCATATATGCACCCGATGTGTTTCGATTAAAGAATCTACATAATCTAATATTCCTCATAAATTTTGTGCCCAACGGTAGCCATAATATATACGAGAGAGTGTCAACCCATGTACAGGTTTGTTTTAAAAATATATTTAAAATATGTTATATTTAAAATAGAAGCATCCGACAAAAATAATGTATTTTTATAATATATTATATGATGATATGATTGTAGAAAATAATTCCAAAACCTGGTTCGTATTTGAAACAACACAAAGCAACAACACAAGAAAATCAGGTTGAATAAACCAAGGCCCGTGTTTCACACGGTGTCTTACAGACGATTTTGCCGTATATTACACCGTATGTGTACAACGATCGTCTCCCAAGATACAACGATCGAACAGTGGAAATGTAAAACACAACCCACTATCAGCAAACTCAAACCTACCAAGAACAGTGAAGGAAGAAAGTATTTCGGCTGCTAGTATTCTCTATGTGTATTTTTCGAATGAATGGAATACAAGTACATATATAGGCAAAACTGAAAACACTAGAATTTGTAAGGATAAATTCGAAAATTACATGGTGAATAATTTTTTGAATACATTTCACGAATCTTCCTGAATACAATTCTATTTATCTTGGTAAGCAAGCACAAACGAAGCTTACCGAATACGATTCGAGATTCTTGTCGAGTAAGCACAAACAAAGCCTACTAGACTCTCATGGTCCAATTGGAGCGGCATTTGTGTACCCAGGATGCGCCCACACACGAGTTATGCATTCGAAGGTTCGAGGTCCATGATTTGCACCACCCCCCCCCCTCTGCGCGCGCAAGAGAGAGCCTCTATGCCACAAATGTGTATTTTTCGAATGAATGGAATACAAGTACATATATAGGCAAAACTGAAAACACTAGAATTTGTAAGGATAAATTCGAAAATTACATGGTGAATAATTTCTTGAATACATTTCACGAATCTTCCTGAATACAATTCTACTTATCTTGGTAAGCAAGCACAAACGAAGCTTTCAGAATATGATTCGAGATTCTTGTCGAGTAAGCACAAACAAAGCCTACTAGACTCTCACGGTCCAATTGGAGCGGCATTTGTGTACCCAGGATGCGCCCACACACGAGTTGTGCATTCGAAGGTTCGAGGTCCATGATTCACGAATCATGGTGAGATAAGTGTATTCTGTAAGATTTGAGTGTCTTTACACTGATTCAAGAAAGGTTGAGTGTGTTCTTGTGTGATTCGTAGAATCTGAAAGTGTTGTGAGATCTGATTTCTATTGTAACAAATTAGATCTAGAGTTCTTGAGGGATTTCTGGATTGTGTGAGGTATCAACTGGTTTTATTTTGTTGTAAGGACTCATATATAGTGGAAATGGCTCTCTTGCAAGGGCACAACGTGGATGTTAGCTTGATTTAAGCCGAACCACGATAAATCCTATGTTTCATATTCTTTTCTTCTCTGATTATATTTGCTTACATATGCTGGTAGTTTCATGATGCTTTCTATTTTGATAATAGTTTGTGGATAATCTGTGTTAGCATTTGATAAAATTGATACTGTTAATAGTTGGTTAGGTTTTATGTTCTTGTTGCAAGAAAGTAATCACTGACTTCTTGTAAGTTTGTATGGTGCAATTTAATCTGCTATTGTTGTTAAAGTTTTCTTGCAAGATTATTTTTGGAAGAACATGTGTTTTGGATCTCTGTGTATTAAGTTCATAGAGGTTACAACAGATACTCTAAACAATTAATGTAATTAATATCTGCTCACACACAGTACTCCAAGAAATCTATCTAAAACAATCATGTCAATATCAAAAAAGACCACTCGTCGAAGAAACCATCCCAAGTGTTGCACAACAATATATCTCGTATGTAGTAATTGGGTTAGCCCATCTTATTACAAATTAGTCCCAAATAATTAAAAAGCCCAACAGAAGCCTGATATAAAAGCCTAAACAAGAACCATCTGACCTCTGTTAACCACAAGTGAAACGGTGCGTTTCATGCTATCAGATAATGGTAATCTGATCACATGAAGAAATCCAATTTGGCAAGCTCTCATTGGTTGTTGAAGATGTCAGTGCTGACTCATTGATAAGACTATATATATTGAAAAGAGAGAAGGGAGATATCAGATTTGCATTTTCTGATTAGGGTTTCTTTTTGCTCTCTCTCTCTCTCTCAAAAGTTCTATGTTCTTCTCTCTTGTAAAATCTCTATAAATCTTGGTGAATCCAAGCGTGTTCTTTGTATTGTTTGTGAGATTTTTGTGTATTGAGAGTGTACTAAGGTTATGTTCATATTGTTGTAAGGTTGTGTGATCTCTTTATTACTCTATAACAGATTGAGAGTTGTCATAGGTAGATCTTCAATTGTAATTGATAGATATAGGTTTTTGGTTGGTTTTCTGGGTTGTTTAAGGTTTCTTTTGGTGTACTATTATTTGTAAGACAATCACATAGTGGAGAGAACCTTCATGTGAGGCTCAGCGTGGATGTAAGCTTATTTTGAGCTGAACCACGATAAATCTTTGTGTTGTTTCTTTCTGCTTTAACTTTATGATATTCTCTTATTTAGTTCTTTGATTTCTTGTGTTAAATCTAAGATTGCTGGTATTGTTTTATTTGGTATTTGTATCTGTATTATTTTATAAGAGTTTCTTGCAAGTTCATAGAACATGTACAATTTGTTAGGGTTTTAAGTCGATCAACTCTCAACAGTGGTATTAGAGCCAAACAACATTACCAATGGCAGAAGACGAGAATCAAGATCCTTTAGTCTTGGATTCTTCAAACTCTGAAGAATCAACTAGAGAATAAGAAAGCAATGAATCTGCTAGCAGTCATGAGGAGGTAATACACTCTGACTTTGGTAATTTCAATTGTATATACATGACAATGAAATTTGACGTAGACAAATTCGAAGGCATTGGAGATTTTGGCATTTAGAGAAGAAAGGTGAAATCCCTTATCTCTTAACAGAAAATCCTTAAAGCCATTGAAGGCTCTGAAAAATTACCTCATACTCTTACTATATAACAGAAAGATGATATACTAGAAATGGCTCTAGGTACAATAATTTTAAACTTTTCTGATAATGTACTTAGAGAGGTTAATGATGAAACCACTACCTATAACGTTTAGAAGAAGCTTGAAAGCCTATATCTCACTAAATCCCCAACAACAACAAAAAAAAAACTATTTAAAAAAAAAGATTGTTTAGCTTTAAGATGGATACTAGTAAAGGCCTAGGTCTAAACTTAGATGAGTTTAAGAAAATGACTATTGAGTTGGCTAATGCCAGTGACAATGAAAAACTGAGTGACAAGAACGAGGCTATCATTCTCCTAAATTCACTCCCTGATTCTTTCAAGGATGTCAAGGTTGCCATTAAATATAGTAGAACTTCTTTATCTCTTGAATAATATATCTCAACTTTAAAGTCTAAGGACTTGGAACTGAAGATTGAAAAGAAGGATAGTGGGAAAATTTCGTTTGCTAGAGATAGGTCTTCTGTGAGAGTTAACAATAATAATAACCTTAATCATAAGAATAAAAATAGAGCAAAACACCTAGTTATAATAGAACCCAAACTAAAATAGAAACAATAACACTAGGAAGTGTTACTTATATGGAAATGAAGGACATATTAAAAAAAATATTGTTATGAGTTTAAGAAGAAGAACCAAGAAAGAACTCAAAATGATAGTGATGCATCTGTTGCATCCAAATCATTTGAACCTAGAGAAATCCTAGCAGTTAGCACTGAAGATGTAAAATCGGAGTGGATTCTAAGTTTCTTCCACATGAGTCCTAGGAGAGATTGGTTTACTAAGTTCCAAGAACTCAGTGGAGGTAGTGTGCTGATGGGTAATAATCAGCAATGCCAAGTGGAAGGGATAGGATCAGTTGCTATTAAGATGTATGATGGGATGGTTAGAGTTTTTAAGAATGTTAGGTTTATACCAAACTTGAAAAGAAACAAGATTTCCCTAGGTGTTCTAGATGAAGAGGGATACTGTTATAAAGCTGAAATGGGTGTCTTAAAGTTGTCTAGAGGCTCTCTTGTCATCTTGAAAGGTGATAAGAGGAATGGTCTTTATGTCTTGAAAGGTGAAGCTGCTACTGGTGATGCTACTAATGTAGAAACTAAAATCGGTAGCAATGCATCTTTATGGCATATGAGACTAGGACACATGAGTGAAAGAGGCTTAAATGAGTTAAGTAAACAAAATCTTTTTAGTGGGGAATGGATGAGGTTAATAAGCTAGAATTTTGTGAAAATTGTATCTTAGGAAAACAACATAGGTTAAGTTTTAGTACTGCTCAACATAACACAAAAGAGGTCCTTGAATATGTACACTCAGACCTTTGGGGACCTTCAAACGTCCCAAATCATGGTGGAAATCTATATTTTCTATCTTTAATAGATGATTTCACTAGAAAGGTGTAGATGTACCTATTAAAGTCTAAAGACCAAGCTTTTGAAAGCTTTAAGGCTTGGAAACTATTAGTTGAGAACAAGACTTCTAAGAAAGTCAAGATACTATGAACTGATAATGGCCTAGAGTTTTGTAAAGAAGATTTTAACAAATTCTGTTGTGATAATGGCATAGAGAGACATAAGACTGTTAAGTATACACCTCAGCAAATGGAATAGCTAAAAGGATGAATAGGACTATTGCTGTGTAAAATCGTGTTATAAAATACTAACTCGCAAGTGTATGAATTGTGAGATAAATACAGTGGAAAGTAGAGATTGTTTCCACGAAGAAAAGTGAATTATTGATTATAGCTAGTCCTAATTATAGTTAAGCAAGAAAAAGTAACCAAGAGATTTTGTTGATTGATTGATTAAAACTAATTTAAACTAAGAAAGCAATAGAAAGAGAGTTGAGTTGTGATCAATGGAGAGAAAGCACTAGGTCATCAAGGATCCCCAATTATGAGTACTCAATGTATAGAATTAACTTTGTAACAAAGATTCAATCAATTCAAGGGTTCATTCTTAATCTTTAATGTGACTATTACCGTATAATCACGGGATGAGTCATGTGTTCCCAACCACTATTCACCCTTTGATCTATGGTGTGAACAATAATCATAATTGAAAACCCGTTAAGTACAAGAATAAAGAACCAAAAGCTAAACTTTGCTTTGATATATGCTAAAAATAAATTTTCTTTATTCAAGTGAGCATTAATCAGGATTAGGTTTTGATCTATACTCTAACCCTAATTCTCAGATAATCTTAACCCTAAAATCATGCCAAAAAATCATCCACCCTTTGATCTATGGTGTGAATGAAAATTAAAACTAATTAAGAGTCAAGCAGTTAAGCACAATGAATAAATCAATAATTGAATTGATGAAATAATAATTAATCCATACACGACCACTCACAAAAGGTTCACATTGATCCCCTAGTTATGAGATTAGTTACACATAATGAAAATAACAAGAGAAGAGATAAAAAAAGATAAACCCATTGATGCCTCTAAAGAATTCTTCAAGTCTTCTATAATGAAATCTTCGTCTTCGAATCTTATTTGTGTAAAGATGGATGAGAGAATTGTGTTCTGTGATGTGGGACAGCCCCCTTGTTGGCTTGAGACCTCCCTTTGCTTCTCTCCCTTGAAATTAAGGTTCAAAGGGGTATAAATAGGTGTAGATGCTAGGACATGTCTTTAAACAATAAGGAAATCTATTCCCCTTAAGAATACTTGCCTTTTTGGAATTTTATTTCTTTCCTAATCCATCCAAATTGATTACTTATTGAAGGAAGATAAGGATTAGATGTATACTTGCTTCTCAAGACTCACACTCATGTCCAAGAAGGTAATATTTTCCATTCGGACAACTTGCAAAATAAATCATGCCACTATTCACCGAATTATGACTGATCTGACCATCGGGTACTAAAATGATTATAACATCTTCTAGGAATATCGAAATTGCGATCCAAAAAGTGTGCTAAAAATTAGACTTCCGGGGATTTCAATCCATATGTTATATGACACACAATTCAATCGGATCTGAGAGATATGGCTCCCACAATCTGGATGTTTCTGCATTGACAAAAATTCAACTTTTCCATGGTTTGTGCCACGGCACGGACACATGCTCATAGACCGCGATCTACACCGTGTTAAACCTCTGGAAATATTCACGGTTGATGTTGTGGTTTTCACTCCTTGCCTGGCTTGCGGTATGAACCGCAGAACATCATTTTTTTTGCTCATTTTCTCCATCTTTTGACTTCTTTTCTCTAAATCACCTCCTTTCCTTCTCATTTGTTATTTGAACAAGATTTTGTGATGAAATATTTATGTGTTTTCTCTCAACTTTAAAACATCATATCTCACTCATTTCTCAACCAATTTGAGTGATTAAAAAAGTGAGAAATTCGTATTAAAGTCTACTATCTTTCCAAGTGGTTTGAAAGCAAAGTGTTCAAGTGATTTTGGTTTCTAACACCAATTTTATGACAGAACACACTTTATAAGGTAATTGCTTATCTATTTTTTTTTTTTTTTTAGTATCTGTGGGTGTCCGGGCCAGCTTGTGCGCACCTCTACTAATTCCACAAGGCCCAAAAGTTAACAGCCGGGTAAACCTCCAGTGGCCTTAAGAGAAATGTGGCTGCTATGGATCGAACCCAGAACGTTCGATTTTACGGCTCACCCCAGTGACCAATGGCAACAGCCCTTAGGGTTATCTTTTGATTTTCTAAGCTTTAAAATGTTCAAATACCTTTGGTTTTCTTCCTATTTTTTGTGTATGTAACTTGAACAAATATTGTTTGGAGATATAGCTTCAATTATAAGCTAGATTTGTATAATTAGAGATTTAAATGTGATTTAGGTTTGTTAAATCTTAAACTTCACATGTTTAGGTGTTGTATTATGACTAGCTTATATTCCAAGGCTATTTGAGTGTTAATTGAATTTATTATGTTGATTAATATCCTTTACATGTGCTATGATCTTTTATTTGAATATATTTAAGCTAGTTTAGCACATTTAATTTTATATTTCGAGCCTTTGAGATTTAATTGATTATTTTGGGAATATGTATTCTAAATATTTGCTAGAGAAACTTGATATATTGAACATATTTTGCAGTCTAGCATTTTTTATTTTAGTTCTAAAGTCTTGATTCTTGAACATGTGCTTAGGGAATATATTATGTTTCAAACTTTAGTTTGCATGAATAAAATCTAGGATTTATTTGTGATTTAGTTGGATTACATTTTCTCGGTTTTTGTTCATGTATTAAGAACTAGAAAACAATATTTGTTAACTTACATGTCTTTGTTTAATTCTTCATGAAGTGTACCTAATCCATACATTTCATATGTGATTTGCATCATTTTGTGTGATGTCAATTGTTTGGATTATAATCTAGAAAAACATACATTGTGCGCATAAAGTTTATTTCTAGTTTCTCTATGATATCTTGATCATATATTCTAGGGAAAAAATCGTTTTACCTCCTTAAATAAAACTATTAGAAAGGTAGAAAGGTGAGTACATGGTTTGTCTATATTGGCCGGTCTCCCCCCCTGAAACTAAACTAATGTGTATTATCCCCATTTTGTTACCTTTTCCATCCAAAAAAAGTTTGACCATCAATCCTTAGAGTCAAATGACCGTTTTATCCTTCAATATAATCTGAAAATGACCATTTAACCCTCAACATATTTATTACAATTTGACCGTCAATATATTTATTAAATAAAAAATGGTTGCGGATATTGACACTCATAAATAAATATGATAAGCACACCCATATTTATAAGTACACCCATGTCTAAAATTTAAAATTAAAACATTACTATAAACACTTATCTTAATGTCAATAGTACCCTTATTTACATTAATGTTTTAATTTTAACACAATTTACTTATAAACCCTCTTTAATTATTAACACACTCAATTTCACAAATGATAAATTCAGAAGTTCTCTAAGCTCGAAAACACAATCTGGAGAATTCTTAAATTCTTAAATTTTGAGAAGCTCTACTTCAAGTTGTCAAGTTCTCTCTATTTCGAATTCTTGACTTCCAAATATTACTTTCACTTCAAGCATTCTCTCACAAGCAAAGGAACTAAAAAAAAAAAAAAAATCGATTACTTGTTTGATTTACAATCATCAAGCTTAAAATTAAATTTGTCCACTAGCTCCTGTAAAGTCAAGTCATCTCTGTTGGAAACAAGAAGGGTGGAAAAACAGATGCATTAGAAAATTGATTGTCGGATGCTGTGCGGGGAGGGCGTAAAGAGTTGTTATAGGGTTGTCTTTGATTGGGAAGAAAGGGGAGGTGGCTTTACATTATTTATTTATGATGTTGTATTATGTAGAATACTTTTTTTAATTTGTAAGTTTGAGAGGACGATGTCTTCTGATAGATTTTTAAGGGTTGCACAATGATTTGTCAATGCATGTTGGGATTTCAATTTATGTGAATGTTTCCAGCAACTCAAAAAAAAAAAGTCATTGACATTGAAACCAACGTTCTCAAACTTCTCTTTCTTACTATTGATATCTCTAAACTTAACACAATATGCAACAGTTCGAATTCTTATATTAAATACCCAAAATTTATGCTAAATAGGATGATAATTGAAGATCTTGATACTTGAAATGGAATTAGGGTTTAATTTGGGTTTAGTTTTTTTTTTTTTTTTTTTTTTTTTTTTAAAGTGATATAGTTGAAAATATGAGTGTATATAGTATTTGATTTATTTTTAATTAAACTAATTTGTCCTTATCGGTAAATTCTTATTGGGATATTTTTGTAATTTAAATTTTTATTAAAATATTAGTGTGTTTATCATATTTATGGGTGTTAATATCGACACCCATAAAAATATATTAAAAAAAACACAAAATCAAGTTCATCATGAACAACATCAAACCTAGATTCATCATGAATAACATCAACACAAATTAAATTAAATTTAATTTTTAAAAAAAAAACATAAATTAAAAATTAAAAAGAAAAATCCACCCATAATCATTTGGTAAGGACCGTATGTGATAGAGGTTCAAGTATTATACCTGGGTTGGATAATTTATGGGTTGAATTAAAAACATAAATTAAAATTCAGTATGTTAAACATTCCGTCTAAAATCCCACATTTTTCATCCCACTACATATGGCATGTGAGGTGTCAAATGGTGAGTGGATACACATTAATGATGATTTATTTCACCTACCCCATGTCTCCACTCACCATTTGACACCTCACATGCCACATGTTGTGGGATGAAAAATATGGAATTTTAGGTGGGATGTGTATCATTACTAATTAAAATTTAATAAGAAAATTCCAAAACCCAGAATCAAGAACACCAACCTAGAAAACCCAACCGAGCCACCACCACCACCAAATCCACGCTGCCACCACCACCAAACTGCCATCACACAAAACTCACAACACAAAATCGAACAACTTCAAAATCAAAACCCAAACAAAATCACACCAGAAAAAAAAAACGTGTTGAATTTATTAATTTCTTTAGATCGAAACACACACATTGACCGACACCCATCGTCCACCGCACTCCCAATCGCCGCCATCAACCCTGATCGGTAGGTCATCTCGTCCAACCTTCTGTTAGCTTCTGGTCCTGTCGTCGATTGTTCCGTCGTCGTTCACTTCTCACCATCACAGATCTAGGTTTCGCATGGGTTGTACCACTGCTGTCAGCATCGATCATCATGTCCCACCTCCAATCAAAAGTTTTGTCGCCTTTTGCACCGTCTCCGTTCACAAAGCCGCCACTCACAGCTCTCCGTTTACTGTTTTGAGAAGAAGAGATTGGGGATAGAGAAGAGAAGAGATTAGTGGGCTGATGATGTTGAAGATTTTTTTTAGTTTTTAATTATTAATTTGTTTAATTATATGTTGAAGATTTGTTTATTTTTATTTTTATTTTTAAATTCTTTTTTATTTTTTATTTCTATTTTTAAATTTAAATAAAAAATAAATAAATATCTCCACTTTTCATCTTTGAGATGAATAGTAGAGATCCATCTTTTTTTTAAAAAAAATTTTAAAAAATTTTGTTTTCTTTTTTTAATATATTTTTCATTTTAAAAAAATTATTTGTCTTTCCTATTTTCTTTTTTCCAATTTTTTTTTTATATATAAATTATCTTTTAATCTCCACCATCCATCCTTTTCATATGGACGGTGGAGATCAACTAAGGATGCTTTTACTATATTACCCTTTTAAAATTAACGATCAAAGCATATTTGGATGGAAAAGGTAACAAAAGGGGGATAATATACATTAGTTTCGTTTCAGGGGGGAGATCGGCCACTATAGGAAAACCTTATTCTTACCTTTCTAATAGGGCAAACGTCAGGGGGGAAAATGATAATATCCCTATATTCTATGTTGCATGTGTTTGCATAAACATACATTTGATCACATTAGGAAGCCTTGTATAGGCATAAAGTCTCATGTTCAAACATACGGTTCTAGCTTGAGCAATGAAGTCTCGTCTAGGATCATGCGGATCCGTAAGTTAAGCATGGAAAACTCAATTAGAGGCATACGGCTTCTAAGTTGCGTGCTGGCAAATTTTTCACTAGTAAAAGGCCTGAGGGTAGGATAAAAGGGATATCCAATAGAAAGTAGACAATCATACGGATTGGTCGCTTTAAGGGTGTACTTTTATTAGTATTGCTCGGAGGTGGTTGAATGGTTCAACTCGTGAATGTTTCCTTTTCTGAGGTTTACCACGTAAAAATGACGTGTCAAATGTCTCTAACTCAAACTCTTATATTTGTGGTTTTTTTTTCTTTTTAATGTTTATATCTTGTTAAATCTATTAATATTGAATATCTTTGTAAACAAGATTCTTAATAAGTTTGAGTTGCAAACACTTTATTAAATCAATATTTATCTCTTTTATCTTTTCGTAGTGTTTGAACATTGTATCTTGTGAAATTATATATGAACAAATAACCACATGACCATCGAAAATTCTCTTATGTTTTCCTTTTTTTTCCTACATATTTTTTTTTCATGTAATTACTGATAAGACTAAATAAAAACTAGATAGTTAGTTTAGAAGCTAATGAGACTCAATGAAAATTCTTCAGTTTACGCATTTTTTTTTTTTTTAAATGTTCTGAACTGAAAACGAAAAAAAAAAAGTGACAAGAAAATGGAAAATTGTTACCTGTTGTTGGTCTACTAAACAACGCAGCCGTAAACAGGGTCTCTACGACGAGCTTGTGACCACCGCATCGAGGAACTTGTGGACTGAAATATGTAGAAGAAACTATGACATCTAGCAGTAAGCCTGTAACCCTCTTATATAGTTTATACGAAGAGCATCTCCATTCAGGTTGTCGAGCTGTGGTTGGAGGATTAGAAGCACCTTTCAAAATTCAACTGAAGTTAATTAACAAGATACTATAGAATGATAAGTCAAAATAATCGATAATTAATACTACACATTCCATGAGTAGAATGAAGTGGTGATTAGGGGCAGACCCAGGAAATATTTACAACCAGTGCTGAGTTATATATATAAAATAAAAAATAAAATAAAAATCGTACACACTAATATTATAAAGCCAATTCCTTAATTATCAATAGTTAAATGTCACTTAAATTTAACTATTTTGATTTAGTCAATATATTTTAATTCTTAATTATTTTTTAAAAATATTACAATAATTCAGAATTTTGTGAGAGAAAGGCACACATAAATCCACAACCTCATGGTGTAGTTTAAAAAAATGTCATTTTCCACCATTTCCACTGTAGATGTGAGGGGGGCAAACAATGGGGCCAACCTCATATTGTCTAACTAATGCTTAATTTAATTAATGACTTACAAACCCTCACATTGAATTGTTTAGTCAATATATATATATATATATATATCATGTTTATAAATGGATTCTATAGACAAGATGAGGTTGCCTAGTGGTTTGCCTGTTACTTGTGCACATGAGATCGTGGGTTCGAGAACAAAATAAGGTGAATCTAAATTATATAATCAAACGATCAAAATAAAATTAATGAAATATTATATGTATGTAAAACAAGCATAAAATAATACTTTTATTGTAACTGATTATTTGTTATTTTTATTTTTTATTTTTTTGATTTTAAGTTGGAATAAATTAATGAAATAAATTATATTATCAAAAACCATTTTCAGATTTTTATAAAAATTATCTATAATTTTTTTTTATGAAAAAAAGATAATTATCTACGACTTTATAGACAAAAGAATAAAGATTACTATATATATTATATATAAATTATATATATAATTTCTTTTAGAGGGCTGTCTGGGCTATATCCCGGGGTAGCCCTCTCAACAGTCCGCCACTTTTGGTGATAATAAAATTGTACCTCATGACCAATGGCCCCTTGCCTTGATGGTTGGAGTCTCCCAAGGATGCTCCACCACCAAGGTTTAAGCCTTGTTTTAGTATGTATATATTTAATTTGTTTTACCTTGGCTATTAAACCCCAATTGTGGGTGCTCTCTCCCGGGCCCCCGGCTCTATTGGGAGCAACCCTCTCTCCAGTTGTGAGAGTTGTAATCCATTTGTATCATCTCCTCAATAGTGGGAGTAGTATTCCGGACTGTGCTAGTAGAGTCTAATCTCGTTAGGTCTCGGCTGTTATTGTTGTAATTCCAAAAAACGAAAAAAATTGTCGCCTCTGCTAGAGATGAGCTTTGTTTATCTTCCTCTGCTCAGTTAGCTCACATTAGCAGCAGCGGTTTAGACAATTCTCAGCTTAATAGAATCAATGAATTGGAAAGCAATTAAGTTGACAAGGTTGAGAGCTATGATCAAGTGAGCAGAGGTTCAACACATCAAGCTGGTCTTGCTCTGTGTGCAAGCATTGATAAGCAAGATCAAAGGTGCACCGTTGATGATATCAAGCTCAGCAAAGGTCAAGGTGGATACAAAGTTAGTTAGAAGATGACGTGGCAAAAGTTTGTTAATTATCATTCTGGTCTAACAGAATTAGTTAGAAATGATTCTTGTGTGAAGAATCTTTGTATATATATACATTGTCTGCGTCTCAATTTTCAATGTTTTACAATTCATTTCCAATAACAAGAAGCTTGAAAAGATTCTTCAATGGCTGCGTCTTCTTCTTTTTCTCTTTGTGGTATTTCTTCAAATACCTTGCATGCTTTATCAAACACTTTCCTTTATTACTGTTAATCAGCTATTTCTACATGGTATCAAAGCTTTTGACACATGTTAATGGCCAATATTCGATCCAATAACAGCTCAACAACTCAATCTCAGAATACTTCGTTTTCAACAACTAAAGCCATGGATTTCTCTTCACCGGCTAAAACCTTGAGTCTGAATCTCACCCTCAAACTCGATCATACAAATTACATCTACCGGAAAACGCTAGTCTTGACGGCAATCGAAGCTCTAGATCTTGAAGGTTTCATCACCAGCGAGAAAACATCTCCTCTAAAGCTCATCACCGTGCAACCTGGTGACACCACAGAGCAACAAGAGAATCCAGATTTTCTCAACTTTAAGAAGTCTGATAAGCTTATAATGAGCTGGATCTTCTCAACGTTAACTCCAAGTGTGCTTGGTTGGGTAACCAACTGTAAATCTTCCTTCGAAGTGTGGTCAAAAAAATGAACGAACATATGCTCAACGTTCAATGGCCAGAATCATGCAATTAAAACAACAAATGCAAAACATCAAGAAAGGATTAGATTCTATTAGTGAATTTGTTATGAAGATAAAATCCATTAGTGATGCTCTAGCGGCTGCTGGAGAAGTTGTAAGTGATAGGGACTTGATTATAAGTCTCTTGAATGGAGTAGGTCATGAGTATGACTCAGTTGTCACTTTGATTTCTTCTCAACAAAATACTATGATGCTTGAAGATGCACAATTTCTATTTCTAATGCATGAGCAGAGAATTGAACAATTGAATAGCACTGCAAATCTAAGTATCGTTCCATCAGCTCAGTTTGCTTCAAGTGGTCAAAATCAGTTCAATAACAGAGGAAACAATGGAAATAGAGGAGGCTTCAATAACAATAACTTTAAAGGTGGCAACAGAGGCAAGAACAGAGGTGGTGGAAGATCGTTTGGAAGAGGAAATCAAAGAATTTATTGTCAGCTCTGTGGAAAACCAGGACATGTTGTGCTACAATGTTATCGACGTTTTGATCAACAATACAATGGACCACCAGCTCAAGGAAATCAGAATTTTCATGGCAATCAAGTAAATCAATCGAATCAAGCTCTTTTTACTCAACAACTTCAGAATAGCTCTTTTGAACAAGGAGGGAGTCAGAATCCTATTTTCATAATGCGAATTTGCATGCTGATGCTACAAGCTCTGCTTATTTTGCAACTCCTGAAACTGTCATGGATCAAGCATGGTATGTTGATAGCGGGGCTACCAATCACGTCACTACTAATCTCAACAACCTCTCAGTCAGATCAGAGTATAGAGGTAACGACAAACTCTATGTTGGTAATAGTAATCAGTTAAAGATTTCTCATGTTGGTGATACTAGGATTAAATCATATTGCACACCATATCATGATTTACACTTGAAACATGTGTTGTGTGTGCCTTCTATCACTAAAAATTTGCTAAGTATTTCGAAGTTTACTAGAGATAATGAAGCCTTTGCTGAGTTTTACTCTATTGGTTGTGTGATTAAGGACCGGAGAACCAAGAAGGTTCTTCTCCAAGGTATCCTTAAGCATAGGCTCTATGAACTAAGGCTGGTGGAGGCTTCTTCTCAAAGCTGCAGACTACTCAAATCTGCCTCATTAGTGTCTTCTAATGTAAATAAGAATAAGTGTGAAGAGTCTGTAAATAAAGCTAGCAATCAATTGTTGCTTAGCAAGAATGTGTCAGGAAAGTTTAATGCATGTATTGCTGCCAGAACTAATTCAGTTCTTTGGCATGCAAAGTTAGGACATTTGGGGTCAAATATAACAGCTAAAGTGCCTCTTGAACTTGTCTATAGTGACATTTGGGGTCCTGCACCCATGTTATCCACCGATGGTTTTCGTTATTACATAGCATTTGTTGATGCTTTCACTAGGTTCACTTGGATTTTTCCACTAAAACTAAAGTCGGATGCTTTGTCTGTGTTTCTCAAGTTCCAAAAGATGGTTGAGTTGTACTTTGAACGAAAGATTAAGGTTTTTCAAGCTGATATGGGAGGTGAGTTTCTTCCATTTGTATCTCGGTTGTCATAAATTGGAGTCCAAGTTCGGTTTTCATGCCCATATACTTATGAGCAAAATGGGGTGGCTGAAAGGAAACATAGAAGTATTGTGGAGATGGGTTTGACATTACTTGCTCACAGTGGTCTTCCTCTGAAATTCTGGCTTGAAGCTTTTGTTACAGCTACCTTTCTCATTAACAATCTACCAACTCAAGTTCTAAACTTTCTTTCACCTTTTGAGAAGCTGTATAACATGAAACCCAATTATAACTTCTTCAAAGTGTTTGGTTGTTCTTGTTTTCCCTATCTAAGAGATCAATCTAAACACAAATTGGATTTCCACTCAAGTAAATGTGTCTTCATTGGTTATAGCATGTCTCACAAGGGATATAGGTGTCTTCATACATCTAGCAAAGTTTTTGCCTCTAGGCATGTCATATTCAATGAACTTGAGTTTCCTTATAAAAGCTTATTCTGCAACTCCAAAGGCTCAGTCATTTCTTCCTCAGCTAGCAGCTCTAATGCAATCTCATGCTTGTTTCAGATTTTCTCACAATCATCAGATGCTAACTCTACTCGAGGATGTGTTACTTCGGGGGTTCAAAATCAGCCTGTTCAACAACTTGCCACATTAGCTCACTCTGGTGTTAATTCTTCTAATAACGTTGAGACTATTGCTCAACCTCTTTCTAGTATCAGATCTTCTGCTACTGCATCTAATTCCTTTGTACTTCCCACAGTCTCACAACATCAAATGATCACTAGAAGTAAGCATGGAATATTTAAGCCTCGAGTGTATCTCTCAGAATGCTCTCTTCCATCTGGTTTTGTGACAGAAATTGAACCAAAGACTGCCAAGTCTGCTATGCAAAGTCCAAAATGGCTTAATGCCATGAATGATGAGTTTCATGCTCTACAAAGAAACAACACATGGAAGTTGGTGCCTTCTACTGCTGATATGAATGTAGTGGGCAACAAATGGGTGTTTCGAACTAAGTTTAATCCTGACGATTCCATCTTGAAACACAAAGCAAGACTAGTCGCCAAAGGTTTTCATCAAACTGCCGGACTAGATTATTTTGATACCTTTAGTCCGGTTGTTAAACCTTCAACAATTAGAGTAATCTTTGCTCTGGCAATCCACTTCAACTAGGATGTTCAACAAGTCGACATAAATAACGCCTTTCTTAATGGTGATTTACAAGAATAGGTGTTTATGCAACAATCGGAAGGATTTGAAGATCAAAGTCGACCCACATTTGTCTACAAACTGAATAATGCATTGATTTGAAGGGAAAATTGATTTGAAGAGATAAGTTCATCAAAGGGGCAAGAGATGTGAAGGGATAAGTTTAATTTAGTTTGGGTTGATATTTATAGAAACTAGATGGCACTTTTTCAGATTTAATCCTACGGTTTAGAAGGTGATCAAATCTATCCATTGGTTGGATTTGATGATGAGTAGATTTCTTATCTTCAGATTTTGGGAAAGGTGAAGATAAGAATTATTTTCGAGATTTAATCTTACGGTTCAGATGATGATGCAATCCATTCAATGGTTGGCATTTAATAACCTAGATATCTTATCTTGATATTTTAGGAAAAGTGAAAATCAGTTTTCTAGAAAAGTTGAGAGTGGGTCCCATAACATTTTTAAATTAAAATGTTTTTGGATCTATCTACTGAACCCATGTAGGGTTGCAGCTATTGTCGGTCATGTTCTGAGCTATAACCAACTGGATACAGCTGTCATCCACTTGCCCTTCTAGAAGCACGTGTATCGCAATTGCTATTTTAATTAACAAAAATTAAAAATTGTGGGCCTAATTAACGAAAATTACCAAAAAAGACAAATTTAAGATAAATGCGGAAACAAATAAAACTAAGAATTCTAAGCAAGCCAGAATTGACGGAAGTCGATTCGGACTTGGAAAACTCAACTTATTGCGAAAACAAAACTTTCCTAAAACGGTAAAAACGGCAAATTCAGAGCCTAAACGATGGAATTTGGCCAAAAAAGGGCATGCCTCACTGCAAAGCTGTGATTATTGAATTTCATGACGATTCGCTTAAACCGTGAAAGTTTCACACTGTTCCGACTCCAACGCCAGCACTAGTATTTTGGAATTAAAGTGTTTTTGTCTGTATATACTTTTTCCACTTGGGCTTGCAACTATTGTCGACCATGTTCTAAGCTGTTAACCAGTTGGATTCAGCTTTCATCCACTCCCACGTTCTGAGCTGTTAACTAGCCGGATACAGCTTTCATCCACTCTCATGTTCTGATGTGTTAACCAACTGGATACAGCTTTCATCCACTCACCCTTCTAGAAGCACGTGTTCACAAAGATAAATAGCCTACACCAAAGTCTGCTAAAACTCATTCAATTCAACTCAAAGCGAAAATGAATTTCGATATCGAAGGTCCATCTAATTTCTCATCTTCATCTTCCGACGATGAGGAAGAGCAACTTCTAGCAAATCTTGAAGAGATTGATAAAGAGCAAGAAGCGATAACTACCCAACATGATAACATCCAACAAGCCATCGCTGAGTATTTCAATCAACAAAACAACCCAGTGACCCGTGGAGGCTCAATTCGTGGTCATAGAGTCATCAATCAAGACTGAGAAAGTGATGATCGTCGTTTGTTCTATGACTATTTTGCTGAGAACCCACGGTATAATGATCAAATGTTCCATCGACGCTTTCGAATGAGTAGAAGTTTATTCATTCGTATTGTTGAAAAAATGGAAGCTCGTGACAACTATTTTGTACAATGAAGAGATAGTGTGGGTAGACTGGGTTTGTCATAGATGTATTTCGGATGTTGGCATATGGTCTACCAGCGGATGCTACTGACGAGTATATTAAAATAGGAGAGTTTACAACAATTGAAAGTTTGAAGAGATTTTGTCGTTCTGCTGTGGAGGAATTTAAATATGAGTATCGAAGATCACCTAACGCTACTGACGTTGCCAGACTACTCCGTATTGGTAAAGATCGTGGTTTTCCAAGAATGTTGGGTAGTCTAGATTGTATGCACTGAAAGTGGAAAAATTGTCCAACAACTTTGGCAGGACAATATACAGGTCGTAGTGGATCCCTAACTATTATTCTAGAGGCTGTAGCTGATTATGATCTGTGGATATGGCATGTCTATTTTGGTTTGTCGAGTACAAACAATGATATTAATGTGTTGGAGGCATCCCATTTTTTTGTCAACCTCGCTCAATGTATTGCTCCTCCAGCTCATTATGTCATTTAAAGACAAGAATTTAATATTGGTTATTATTTAGTTGATGGTATATACCCAAAATGGTCTACACTTGTACAACTATTCACGATCCACGTGGTCCGAAAAATAAATATTTTGCAATGAAACAAGAATGATGTAGAAAAGACGTTGAACGTGCATTTGGAGTTCTCCAATCACGGTTTGCAATTGTGGCAGGACCGGCACGTTTTTGGCATAAACATGTTTTACATAATATAATGACTACGTGCATTATTATGCACAACATGATAATTGAAGATAAGCGTGATGTTGATACAGCAATTGAGGATCATACTGAAGCACCAACTACGGAAGTTGATATGGTGTTAGATGAAAATACCCGATTTTAAGAATTCCTAACTCGACATAAAAAAAATCAAGAATCCTACGGCTCACGAGGCACTTTGAAATGCCTTAATAAATCATTTGTGGGATGAATATACTAATTCAAATGATTAGATGATGATCAATATGTACTTTTATTTTTATGCTTTTTCTTTTTTATTTTATGAAATGTAATGTTTAAGTTATTTTAATAATAAATGCAATATTTTACCGAATTGAATTAAATTTAATTTCTATTAATGTATTAATTTCATAATTTCGTATTATATTGCAATATTATGTTAATTATGGGGTAAAATGTTAATATTCCTTATAGATTAAAATTTAGTGCAATGGATTGGAGATGGAATAGTGAAATAATGTGACTATTGCATTAAAGTAGTGCAGAAGTTGCACCAAATCCACTATTTGGATTTGGGTTGGAGTTGCTCTTACACTAGTGATTTCAATTTGTTGCAAAATTTTTATGAGAACTTGAGAGGTTCAGTGGTGACTTATCTCTATAATCATGATATGATGGAATTATTTTAATGCATATTTACCCAACGAAAATAGTCTATATGACTTGTTAATTCATATCCACTTTGTTTTATGTTGAAATACAATACAATAAATGAATATAGTCCATATTTAGTTCATTCAAATACAATAAATGACACTTTGCTTGCTTCCAAGGCCTCTGCTATTGCCACAATCTCATTAGGAGAAAACTTTGAGACTAGTGGTGGTAAAACGGGCCGTTTCTATAAACAGGTCAGGGCAAGCTCGGTCTATTAAGGAGACAGGTTGGGTTGGGCCGCCCTGTTGGGGGGAAAGGGGGGCCCGTGTTAGGATAGGCCAGGTCGGGCCGTCGATGGGCCAGCCAATTATGGCCGAAACCCCAGCCCAATGGGCTTCAATTTAAAAAAAAAAAAAAAATTTGTAGACAATATTATTTTTTATACATTGTAATAATTTTAATATGAAATATAACATTTTTCATTTCATAAAATAAGACAATACCTTAGAGTAAGAGTCTTAAAACATGTAGAGAGTTGACAGTGGGAGGTATGTAAATATATAATATATAATGTATAGTGTATAGTGTGTATATAGTATATAAATAATATATTATATAAATAAAATAAATTACAAAATTGTTGAAAGAGTGAGTGAGAGATGTTGGAGATTGTAGAGAATAAGAGAGTAGGGATTAGGGAAGTAGAGAAAATGTAGAGAATGAGGTGAGGGTGATGGGGGTATTTATAGGAAAATGTTAGGTTAGGGTATAATTGGAAAAAATTGTAAATGATTTAAAAAATTGTGATTTTTAAAAGTTTTGGATATTTTTTTTTCTCCCCCAACGGTCACTTGGTTAATTACAAAAGTCACCCCTCAATCCAAATTTTGAAAAAAAAAATTAATTTGAAATTTGAAATTTCTGACGGGCCTGGCCCGTGAAGCTGGCAAGCCGGCCGGCCCGAGCCTGCGAAATGGACAGGCCAGGCAGCCCACCGCGGTCCGGCCCGGCTCGTTTTGCCACCACTACTTGAGACTAACCCAAACCCGAGATATGCCACAGATGCAGGCTTCTGCCTATCGAGCCACGGCAGGCAGCCGCTGGTATCTGGAACCTCCGGTGGTGGAGAGATTAGACTGAAGGGACCAACATTGAGAAACTGATTGAATTTGGATTTGAGATCATTGTTTTTTGTAGGGTCTAATTCTTCAAAGTTGCTAATGACAACTGCTTCTCCTTTGGGAAAATATTGATTGCAAGTTTCCGAAGAGGACTCCTTCAGGCAAGTCTTTCATGCTCACTTTTGACATTCCTGGAAAGAATTTAATATCCTCATAAACAATTCAATATCCTCTCGAGGCTTCCCGATGAATACGTAGCCTTCTGGGACCCCATTGGAGACATTATAATCTTTCACATTGAGAAGGAAGAAGTGTTTGTTTGTAGAGAAGAGGGAGTTGTTTGATTCTGCAGTGTTGAAGAATGAGAAATGGGTGTTTGGAGCAGCAGACGCCAGGCGGTTAATGATGGAGAGGAGAGGAGAGGACTAGAGGAGTGGCGTGGGTGGAGAACGGAAAGGCAATGACTGCCACAAGAGGGTCATTGGCAACTACAGGTTGGGGCATTGTTGGATTATAGTGGTGGTGGGGGTTGGCACATTTTGTTAATTACTTGCACATGTTTTTTGTGTGATCAAATTTCATATTTCATAAAAACATGTCTTTTGCAAGAGTACTTATTAGACTTGATTCAAGTTAAAGAAAAGCATTTGTTATGAAAAGCTAAATTAGTGCCATTGATCACCGAGCCACATTAGCATTCGTTATTTGGAGATTTGTTGTATGCTGTCGGAATTTTGATGACATTTTTTTAGAATATTTCTATTACAAATTATCTTAACATGCGCTGTTGGAATATGTATTAAAAGAGTTTAAAATATAAATTATCTTAATATACGGTATAAATATTTACTCTCACATACCGAAAGAAAACTCCACACCTGCTTATAAAATACGTATGGTGAGACTCTAACCCATGTGAAACAGAGGTGCACAACTATTAATAACTGTTTGTTTATTTTATTAAAATATATTCTTATCTTAAATATTTACTCGATCTTTAAGAGTATTCTTGTATGTTCAAATGACAATATAGTCTCGATCTATTTGATTTGTTTGAATAACAAATGACATTTGTGACTATTTTCAAATTTAGTGTTAATATGCGGCTTGAATTAGTCAGTAACCTTATTTGATATAAATTCTTATTTTGTCTCTCTAACCATGTTATAAATATATGGTTATATGATCTTTTTAGAAATAAGTCTCTATTAGATGTCTCTTTTGAGGGTGAAATAAGGTTTTGAGTTTTGTAAGTGATTCTTAGACACTCTTTGTAATCTACATTGATCATAGTGAATTTCTTTTCATCTCCACCCGTGGATGTAGACTTTACGTTGAACCACGTAAATTTCTCTTTTTCCGCTTTGCTTTTATTTTGTCAAATTATTTTATGTCTTGACAATTTTCACAATAAACTAGTATTAGAGTTCTAGGTACTTGAATTAGCTCTTTAAGATCCATTATCGAGCATTTGATTGATTTGACTAGCAAATCTTTTGGCTTGTGTTAGATTGACTGTCAAATCTTTTCGGTTGTGTATCTAAAAAAAAAAAAAAAAAATCTTTGTGATGGGGGCAAAATTTCCAAATTTTGAGATTGCGAAATTTGATGAAAGAAATAATTTCGGCCTTTGTCAAGTGAAGATGAGAGCCTTGCGTTTTTTAACTGTTATAACGTTAAATTGTTACAACATACATTCTAATTACAAATTTATATGCGAAACTTATTACATTTTACAAATATTTTGTTACTCATATAAAATGAGTTGTTACGTGATACTTCAATATTATTTTTTATTTTTTTATTTTTTATTTTTTATTTTTTTGTATCCGTGTGTGTCCAAACCAGCTTGTGTACACCTCAACTAACCCCACGAGGCCCTGAAGTTAACAGCCAGATCCCAATTACAATGGTATTACAATAGTACATATATTATTACAATATATTTTTATATGGTACAAATTTGTTACAATGTTAAATTGTTACCACTATCACTTTAATTATATTTTTTTTAAGCAAAACTCATTACATAGTACATATATTTTGTTACTCATATGAAATGAGTTATTACATAATAAAGCATAATTGTTACAAGGATACAACGGTATCGTTACATACCATGTTGAATTTGTTACAATGTGAAATTGTTATCACATGTGTTCTAATTACAACTTTCTATGCAAGACTTGTCACATATTACAAATATTTTGTTACCCATATAAAATGAATTATTATATGATACACTAGAGCTGTTACAAAATACGGTTTTATCGTTACACATCATACTAAATTTGTTATTATATGAAATTGTTACCACACATATTTTAATTATAATTTTCTACGCAAAACTTGTTAAATAGAAAGAATATTTTGTTACTTGTATAAAATGAGTCGTTACATGATATAATAAAATCGTTATGAGTTATATATATTGAGTGTTACATATCATGTTAATATGAAATTGTTACCGCATATGTATCAATTAGATATTTTGATGCAAAATTTGTTACATTATACAAATATGTTGTAGGGGTGACAATTGTTGACAGGTTCCGGTGACACGATATTATATTTACGGGTTTGGGTTATACCTTATTGGATTCTGGCTGGTCACTAAAGGATTAACATGTTAAACTCGCAAAGTAAACGGGCTATGTTTATACATTTAAAATGTTTATTAATTTTTTTATTCGATAAAACAAATAAAGTTTAAATATTTTAGCAGAATATACATTTTATGATCAAGATTCTAAATTTTAAACATTTAAATTATTTAATTAGTTTCATCAAAATTTGAATTTTAAATACTTAAGATTTTTTTTAAAAAAAAAAAATTAGAGACGAAAGAAATCTTATTAATTTAAATTGCTTTAACAAATATTAATATTTAAATTCTTTCATTTCTCTTCACTGGTCGACTAATAAAATTTTATAAACCCTTAGTTACTTATCAAAGAGTTTAAATCTTTCAAGTGTCCAAATAAAACACATTTTCACTATTTTAATATTGTTGTTTATTTATTTATTTATTAGATCAAATTATGTAATTAAATTATAGAGATTTACTTTATACTACTTTAAAATTTTGAATAGGTAAGTGAATTAATGGAATTGTGATTTATCACACATCATATTTAATATTACTTATAAATTAACGGGGTTAACCCGTTAAAGGGTTGTTGTTTCAACTTATGACACGATAAACTTAAGAGGCCGTGTTTGGGTTATGCAAAAAATTAATGAGCTGTGTTTGAGTTAATACAAACACAACACGATAGATCATATTTTGTTAACAATATAAACCGGAGTAGTTACAAACTATGAAAAAATTGTTCCAAACTACTATGTTATGGTTACTGGTCATCTCAAATTTCTTACAACATGAAATTGTTATTAGACTCATTTTAATTAAAACTTTTCATGCAAAATTTGTTAGATCGAACAAATATTATATTACAATTATTACATCAAATTAAAATACTAAAAGTTGGAATTTATTTCAAATGTTACATATATTTTATATAATTAAATCACATTGATAATAAATATCACATTTATATCAATATTTTATATAATTAAATCACATTGATAATAATTAAAAGTTGGAATTTAATTCAAATGTTACAAACATTGCAGTTGCAGATCATGAACATTTTGATTTTTAATACAATCCAACCAAAAAACAAAATATAAATTAGTAATTGCAAGCGTCCATAGACACATTACCTTTTTGCTTTTAAAATAAATAGTAGAAACAGTTTAATAAATTGTTTCAAAATTCTCTTTAATTACAATTTTACTATTTTTTAAATTGAAAATAAAATTATATTTTTAAATTGGAACTCAAATAGATTAAGGACTCAAATCGACGATCATATTAACTTTAAAAGGGCTCCAACGTACAACTCAAGATGGATTCTTTAGGAAGGAAAAAATAAAAATAAAAATAAAAAATAATCCCTTTCGATCCAAATAATATATTTTACTATTTTATTAGACTTCTAATTTGTCTGTTTGCTCATACAGGAAAGTGACTTTATATCATAGAAAAAAATAAATTCGCATAAGGACTTCAAATTCAACGCTTGTTTGGTAGCAAAATCCTATCTTAAGAAAATACAAAGTATTCTCCAAAAAAAAAAAAAAGTAACTATCCAGTGCAAGATAAACATCATATAAACATCATAAATTCGCAGCGTCATCATAAACATCATCACATAGCTAATTGAATTCTTCTCATGTGTCCACTAATTAAACACTAGCTAGCAGTAGCATTTGCAGAACCATTATCGGTAGCTTTTACGACGCCGGATTCGGATTCGACAACACCTTCTTCCATCTTCTTCCAGCCCACCACGTCATTATCATTCTCTTCAGATGCCTTAGCAGTGTCATAAGAAGCATGTAATCCAAACAACAAGTAATACAGCAAAAGAAGTCCAGTCCAGATACCAAATCTTTCAAACGACGCCTTATCGATCGAACCAAGCAAGAACACATTAATAGCTATAGAAGCAGAAGGCAACCATGGCACCAATGGAACACCCCACAGCTTCGGAGCTCTTGCATGTGGAACAAAAAACCATAGACCAACCGTACCCAATACCCAAATCGGCACCGTTATACAGTAACCAATCCAATCATCTTCACCACTTAGTCCCCAATAAGCAGCTGTCCCAATTGAAGAACTCAGAATCAAAGCAAGGCATATAATCAGCTTTATACGATTATGCATCGTTGTCACACCGCTAACGTAGTAGCGACGTACCAAGAGAGCAATCGCTACGAGCATGAAAATGAATAATGTTGAAATTGATAAGAGATTTGCGAGAACATCTAGCTTGGTGAAGAAGGCAATGATCGCGGTGGCTGTGAGCATTACAATGGTTGCATTAACAGGTGTCCCGGTTTTTCCATTCACTTGAGCTAACCATGGTGGCATCATATGAGCCCGAGCAATGTGGGTTAGATATCGGGCTTGACCCACCGCTCCAACGAGCAATACGGTGGTCATGCCTTTCAATGCACCAGCGGCGACCAAGTATTTAGCCCATTTCCAACCAACAGCTTCAAAAGCTACTGAAAATGGTGCATCGATGTTGATCTGATCGTACGGCTGCATCAAGCACAATGCCATGGCGAGTAAACAGTAAGCTACGGTTGTGATCACCATTGATCCGACAAGACCGATAGGGATGTCTCGAGCTGGGTTTTTGGTCTCCTCAGCCATGGTGGACACGGCATCAAATCCCACGTAAGCAAAGAAGAGCACGGCGGAGGCTTTGAAAATGCCGCGGGCGCCGTTGGGAGCAAAGTTGGCGTAGTTTTTTGTGTCGGCTTTGGAGAAGCCGGCGATGATGATGAAGAGAATGACGATGACATGGATTATGGAGGCTATGTAGTTTAAGCGGGAGGAGCCTTTGGTGCTGAGGATGGCTAGGATGCAGATTACCGCGGTGACTACAACGGCGATGGGATCAAGATGGCCGTAGGCATCGGGGAGACTGTGAGCTATGATGCGGAAGTCTTCGGGTTGTTTGTTGCAGAGGGTGGCGAAGTATGATGTCCAGGCCCTGGCTACGGCGGCACCGCCGATTACGTACTCTAGGAGGATGTTGCCCGCAGCGATGAAGGCCATGAAGTCACCCAACTCTACTCTTAAGTAGGCAAATGAACCACCTGAAAATTAATCAAATTGTTAATCATTAATTATTTTCATGTTTGATCATGTTTTCTGCATATTACAATTCAGATGTTTATCATTGAAATTTTGACATTAACATTAAAGATTTAAAATAATTGGATTACTAAGCTCGTGTCAAAAAAAAGGTTACAGATTTAAATAAATAATAAGGATAATACCAAAAAAAAAAAAAAAAATAGTGTTAAATTACACTACAAAACTTGTATAATTATTGGGGAGTCGAATCTAATTCAAATATTGTTCTTAAAAAAAGAATCTAATTTAATATTAAAAAATATCAAAATTTTGATCAATTAATCACCTATTAACAATACAATATAGTACGGAAAAATAAAATTTAGTGGACATAGACCCACCCAAATAACATTATTTATTTATTTAAGTTTAATTAATCCTAAGAATCTTATCGTGAATTAATAATTATTGGAAAGAAAGGAATCTTTATGATTAGTAATTGGAAAAAATTAAGAAAGTTTTACGCACACAAAAAAAAAAAAAAAATTAGTAAAAATTTGAGGTTGATATCCCCAAAACCATATCTAAAATATATTAGAAAAATATCAAATATTAAAAGGTTAATCGATAATAAAATCCCTGGAAAATTGTCCACAAAAATCATAGTTTATTGCCAATTATTTACAAAGAATTTGTAGCTAGATACAAGACGTATATGTTAATTATGTATAAAAGAATAAACAAAATATATAAAAAAGTCAACTTGTGATGTATTCAGATCAAGTGCATGCATGCAATTAAAAAAGTATTTGATGGGGTTAAGATTTTATTTAAGGCAGCTGATCCTGCAGCTTCGGCCACCTATCAATAGTCAACTATGTTAAGTTTTTATTTAAAACGTTTCTAATTATAGTTGATTTTGATTTATTTTTATTTTTTAAATTTCTTTATGGAGAGAGAAAGTTGAACTGACCGGCAACAGGAATCTCGACGGCGAACTCGGTGTAACAAAAGACAGAAAGCATGGCGGAGACACCGGAGACGACGTAGGACAAGACCACGGCGGGGCCGGCGTGGTCCCTTGCTTCAAGTCCAGTGAGGACGAATATACCGGCTCCGATGACGGCGCCGATCCCGAACCACATAAGATCCCACCAATTGAGTGTCTTCTTCATCTCATGTTGACTTCTCGCCTTCATCTCATGGAGCTCCGTCGAGTCATGGGACCGGGTCAGGATCCGATCCTTTAGACGAAACGGAGTCTCCTTTAACGCACGTACATAATTCCCCAAACTCTTGAACGACTCTTCAGGGAGAAAATCGTCTTTTGAACATGAACATCCTCTCCTCCGTATTCCCTCATCACCGCCACCTTCACCATCCACTCCCATTCTGCTTTAATTTTCACATCACAGAAAAAATAAATAAATAAATAAATACATTAATTTTCATCACTACAATAAAAACCACATAAAAAATAAAACAGATTTGAAACACGACATTGATTACCTGGTTTCGAGAACAAAAACAAAAACAGAGAATTCGTGACGGAGATACAAAAGAGCTTGTATGTAAGTATGTGTGTGTTTGATGAAAACAATAACTTTTATAGAATTCCAAAAAAATAAAAATATAATTATTGCGATTACGCAACCATGATAACGACAGCAATTAATTAAATTAAATAGAAACGGTAGAGTAATAAACAAAAACAAGAATATGCATGTATATACTCAAAATCTGCGATAACGTATTTTATTGGAAAGTCAAATATCCAAGAACAATTACCTGACAGGAAATCCGATGACCGGAAAAGTAACCGGCTACCGGTGGAGAAAAGGTGTGAAAGAAGGAGGAGGTTTATTAGTAGAAGAGGGAAATTAATTAGTAGGAGGTGTGTATTTATAATGAGAGTCAAGTTGTTAGACTGAAAACAGATACTAAAAGTCAAAATAGTTGCATAGGATTACGGCTAATGATTCTAATTTTATTAATTAAGATTGCGTTATTTTATTATCGGAATTTGTGTACAAGTTAATTGGAATTTTCAATCGGACGGCGGTGATTCGATCCTGTCAAGAGCTTCAGTTTTTGTTTTGTTTGTTTAGTGCTAGTGGGTTGCTGGAAAGTGTCACCCACTAGACTTCACACACGTGTGTATACGTCTTCATGCTGAATTTGAATCCTGATTGATCAATATTTCGGATACATCGTATTCGTATCCAACTCGTTATAAAATAAATAATAAATAATAAGTTGGTGAGATTTATTATTATTATTATTTTTATTTTTATTGACAATATATATTAATTCGAGATTAGGTATTTTTTTTAAAAAAGGGAATACTATATATCTTTCATATTTACCTTTCTCACTCATTGTTTAACACATATACGTGTATAAAAGTGTATACATGTCTAGCAGTGAGTGGGGAAGGTAAATGGGAAAGGTAGATAGCATTCCCTTTTTTTTTAAAGCTTTCGTCATTGGTAGGATTTGAGCTGCTGACCTGAGAATCATTTACTCAAGCTCCAAACTCCAAGTTCGTCCATCCACTAGTTGAACTACGCCCCTGTTGAAAGATTTATTTCTTTTTGAGTTCATAATTTTTAATAAAAATGGAAATGTATAAGATAAATTCTTTATATTGATACAAAATATATAAGTGGCTAAAAATAGTAAATTCGTAAATTTTTTGATAATTTCCTACTATTTCTCTAAAATAGATATATTAAATAAGAAGTTGCTGAGAATTTATTTATTTATAATCTTTTTGAGTTCATCATTTATAGAAAATGTAAATGTATTAAGATAAAATCTTTATATTAATAGAAAATATAAATGCATATAAATCAATTTTTTACCTATAGATTTTACTAGATATTAATCACTTAATTAATGCTAAGACCATCCGTAATGCATATACCAATGTTAATGCCAAATTTGGCACAAAAAATAGCAAAATGTTATATTTAGCATATCATTTTAGTATTATACTCCCATGTAAAATTCTATTTGATATGCTATTTACTTTTTTATTATTTAAAATTATAAAAATCAACAAATACAACCAATGCATTCGATGAATGCATTGAATATTTTTTAAAATTATTTCAATCTCAATTTTTCCTACTAAATTTGTTAAATTTTTACTATTTAAAATTTAAAAAGTCAATAAATACGACTGTATTTATTGCTATACCAAATTTAGCATATGCTATACATCGTGCCAAATTTGGCACGACGTATAGCATATGCTAAATTTGGCACAGCTTTTGGCACTGCATTGGAGTATACTTTTTTTACTTTGTGCTAAATTATAGCATTAACATAATGATTTAGCATTGCATTGGAGATGTTCTAAGCTGTCGAAAACATTTGTCCAAATTCATACCTAAATGATGTGGTATATGAGATGTAAACATCGTATCACTCACAAGTCACAACATAATAGCATCTCTAACAATTTTTCTCCTATAGGCATACTTATAACATATTAATACACATCATTATACTTTTGACATACGTATTATTATGATTGAAGTTTTGTTGTTTACATAACAAATGTGTGATGATATGTATTAGTATACTAGAAATATATCTAAATCGTGTGTCTATAGGAAGAAATTTGTTCTTCCTATAACTTGACACTAAGTCAAATGATTTATCTCAATCATATATATATATTTTTTTTATATCGAAAATTTCGGACTTCGTCTAGACACCCATCAGCATGTCCTCCCCAACTCGTTCACCACATCCTTCTATGAATTTTTATGATAAAAATAAATCACTTATCATTATGATTTTTGGCTTAATTGTTTTTATTGTGTAGCATTAATGATCACGTTACAACTTGTGCTATATCTTGCCCACAAAATTAGGTAAAGATGACAAGATTTAGATAGATAAAAAGCGAGTTTATCGATGTTTATCGATCTTTAACAATCACGCATACTATTTAAGGGTGATCGATGATGAGGACTGCACTATAAAGGTAACACTTTGGAGAGGATGCCTAAATCAAATAACCAAAGTTTGAAGATATTAATCAATGAAAGGGAGAAAATTCAAAGTTTGAAGATATTAATCAATGAAAGGGAGAAAATTCAAGATTCAAATTACAAGCGCAGGTGCGTATAAAATTAAGTATTGGTTCGGTCTTCCGTGAATTCGAAAGAGATAACTAACACCAAATTAATTACAGTTAAGCAATTAAACAAAGTTATAAAAATTGCTTTATTCCTGATAGACAACCAAATAAAAAACAAATATCTCACTTGTTTCTGTAGAAAATACAATCTTTTAATTACTTATCTAGTTATTTTATTTTTAACTAAACAAATTGTTTAACTGTTTTTAATTATTTATCTTTCATTCCGAATCAACCTATAGAATAATTGTTCAACAAACCCGTCTATAATTGTCTTATGTGTCATACAAGTTTTTCAAAATCCATTATAATATCGAAAATGCTTTTATCTCATGATTTATAAGATGTTGACACATCACATGACACATCATTTAGATATGATTTTGAATAAATATTTTGGACGGTCTAACATTATTCTAATAAATTATTTATAAAAATATTATTTTAATGTATATTTTTATAGCGATGTTAGTGTTAACAAATTAAATTTTTATTTTGTCAAGATACACAATAATGCAATACAATTTCGACTTCATTTAATATCATTAATTCTTTACTTATTCTTTAACATTTACTTTAATTTACAAAAGTTAAGTTGGTTTGGTGTTAAATACTTGAATCATTTACACTCACACATTGATTGTCGGTTTCGTCTTCGTCTCCTTCCTTCGCACCGGTCTTCATCTCCTTCCACCATTGTGGCTTTCGTCTTCTTCTCCTTCTGCCGCCGCAGCCTTTGTCTTTCTCTCTCTCTCTTCCTCTCACCAGATCTTGAGTTTTTTTTTTTCTTTCTTAACGTTTTTTTTTCTTTATTATGATGATGATGATGGTCGTGGATGGTGGTTGTCGTGGTGATGATGATGATACCATGAATAAATTGATTTGTTGCTTACGTTTCTAGGCAATACCCGACTCAAGAAAACTGGAAGTTCATAAATTAATGAAGATAATAATGATTTTGTGCTCAATGGAGAAATCAATTTTGGAGTAAATCAATTTTGTGGAGTTATTGCCTAGAAATTGATTTTGGAGTAAATCGATGAATCAATTGATTTGTTGCTCACGTTTCTGGGCAATACCCAGTAAATCAATGAATAAATAAATTTTGGAGTATTATTATTTTTTGAAATAATGATTTTCCTTATAAAAAAATTATTTTATTTAGTTTAATCCCAAGTTTTACCAAACAAAACATGGAATTAATTTGATCTAGTCACATGTTTCTCCAAACACAGTATAATATTAATTTAGTTCAGTCTAATCTAGTTCAATCCAATCTCATCTAATCTCAGTCTCATCTCAATCCAATTCAATCCCTAAAATAGTCCAATCCAATCTCGCACACCAAACGGGGCATATATGTTCCTCGGTTCCTAAATTTGATAGTTAGATAATTATTATTATTATATTAAAACATATAATATTTAAAATTAAGTAAATAATATTAAGGTAGGCCTCCTGCAATGATTAAGGAGACCAAACCCTCTAACAATGTGAAAGAAAACAATTTGACCTCCTCTGGTGGCACTACAAATAATTTGGTTTTTCGCAACACACATGCATTATTGACACTTCTATTGCCAACAATCAAAAGTACCACAGCCTAATGAGAATGAGGATGAGGATGGACCGATATACATCCCCATTTCCCCGATGTACATTACTATTATCACTTTTCCCACCAACTTCAACATGAAGATGCCTTTATATATCATTGATAGAGGGGCAACCGATCTTTTTATTTTTATTTTTAATATCAATTAGTTAAAAATAAAATTGCTTTAATATATTATTTTTATTTTTGTATGATTTTATCTCTAGAATTTATTAAAAATATTGAATTCTGAACCAAGTGCAGCATCACATTGAGATTGAATTGATTACTTGACATAACTTGATAATGACCATATTTGTGGAAAATGATCACATGTATTATATCAGTTAAAAAGATGAAAGAAACCAGAGGCCGACACCATAAACCAAATGGAAACGAAAGTAACTTTAGTATACTCCACAATAAATAGTGGCATTGACTTGAGTGCCTACATAACTTTTCTACTCACACTGCCTTATGATTTTGACTTTGACAAAAATGTAGGGAGACTCTCACCCTAGTTGAGTTGCATTATAAGTCGCGTTCGTAGAATTATAGCATTTCATCTCATCAAAAACAGGTATTCTTATCGATCAGTGTTATATATATATATATATATAAAACTTTTCTCTTTAGGTACGTCTCGATAAATATATATATATATATATATATTAGTGTTTTACATACGGATCCTTAGATTCAACTGTTTTGATTTAGTCTATATATACTTATCCATAATTTATGGTCCATATATAATGTACAAATATATTTTATTTTAGTACGTATCGAGAAGAAAAAGAATATATATATATATTCCTCAACCTATAAGTAGACTCCGTATTGTAGAAAAATCCTACGGTCCGTAGGATTTTGACAGCGACAAAATTGTAGGTAGACTCCTCAACCACACATGTAGCGGATTTATATGAAATGAATACATTCTCACAGCAAGGACCAAGTGGATCTTGTTGGTTGAAGCAATTGTTGAATCTTTCAAATTAATGATTGGAATTAATTGCGGATCAAATAGTTGTATGAACGTGACTAATTTATTAAAATATTTAATTTGACTTATACCGATTTAATTCTTTATTTAAACTCATAATGTAGCTATCATGTCGTCGTATTCCTTATTTTCAACATGTATATAATATATCCTTAAAAATAGATTTATTAGTTTTGTTATAATTATATTTATTTTCAGTGAAATGAGAACAAATTAAAAAGCATTTGAATTTGGAATGGAAACTCATTGAATCATCTTGAAGTATATTCAAAAATAAATCAAGCCCAAGAAAAGACTCAAGCTCAAGAAAACAGTTGATGGCCCAATCTAATGAAAGAAAATAAAACAGTAGTTTTTATTTGGACTGGAGGAGCTTATGTTAATGTACGATCTTCTAAAATTTTATTTACACTTCAAATCAACAACTTTTTAAAATTTCATTTTTATCCTTGAGTGATATTATGGAAAAAGAAGGATGGTAAGAATTGCAGACTTGCCTTGCAGTCACTGAGTCACATTAATTCAAAACACAAAAAAATGAAAATAAAAAGAAATTGAAGTTACATAGAATTAATCAACTTTATTTATGTATATTCTATTATGTAAATTCATATATCTAAAGCTACATATTTATGGCATGTACAACATTTAAGATTAATTTTATTAATTTCTTCCCTGAATCAACCAAAACTCATATTATCATTTTTATTTAATAAGTCACGCTACTTTATCATAGCTTAAACTATTTTATCCTACGACTAACAAATGGAAAAAGCAGTTTCTTATGACCGGTGCACATAGGGTGCGTTTGGTACATGATACCGAACAGGGACAATGTAGGACAATTTCCTCTTATCCCACGTTTGTCGTGTTTTAAACATGAGATGCGATGGGATAAAAATACCAAAACTTGTCTTATCTAATACTCTCAATCATACTTATCCCATGCATGGGACAACTCTCAAAAAGATATTTTTACTCTTGATATTTCCAAAAATTACAAATCTCTCTCTCTCTCGTTCATTCGTTCATTCATCGAATCCCTCTTTCTCTCTAAATCCCATCTCTCTCTCCTCTTCGTCCGTTCATCATCGATTTTGTTTTTTGTTGTTATTGGTGAGGTGGAGTTTGGATTTTGGATAATCGATTTCTGGTTGTGTTTGGGTGGTGGTAATGTTTATGAGCTTGATATTGTTTGTGTAGTTTTAGAGAGAGAAAAGAGAATGTATGGTTGGATTTGTGTCAGGGGTGGGTGGTGGCTGGGTTTGGGGTGGACACTGACGAGATGAGGAGATCAGCATCGATCGAGGTAGGTGTGGTTTTCTGGTGTTGATCCATATCACTATCGAATTTTTTGGTGTGGTTTTCAAAGATGTTGATTTTTTTTATTTTTTTTGGTTAAATCGATGATGATGAGGATAGGTGTTGTTTATATTTGATGATTTATTACAGATGGGTGAGGAAGTTGAAGATTTTTTGTTATTTTTGTTTGAAATAGATTTTTTATTTATGATTTGGAGATGTTATTAGATTTTTTTTTTATTTCCAGGTGGGTGGAGAAGGTTGAAGGTTTTTTATTTATTTATTTATTTTTATTTAAAAATAAATGAAAATATGGGGTATTGTAGTCCTTTTTCACATTTGACCATTGACAGTTAGGCTTTAAAGGTATAAAATTAACGGTAGGGATGTTAGTATATATGCCATATTTTTGTTAAATATGATATATAAATACATTTATTTAATAAAATCAAATAAATATTGATTTGTCCCATCCCATTTATCATTATTATATGGTAACAAACATTAGACAGGACAATAGAGGGTTGAACCTCTTGTCTCATCATGTCTCAACCATACCAAATGTATAATAGTATAGTTAACAGTTCTATTCCAGAAATTTCAAACACAATACAGAACAATTGCCTTGTCATGTATTGTCCTGTCTCACCCTGTTCTGTCCTGTCTCGTTCCGGTACCAAAAGCACACATATGGATGTTAATGGTATAGGTCGGGAACGGGTTTTGCATTACCATCCCAAATCCCAATTTGTATGAGAAATACAATTTCCGATAAATACCTGCCTTATAATAAACACTACGGGGATTTCCCATTAGAGGGCCGGTTCCTTGCCTCATACCATCCTCATCTCATTAATGTATTTTTTTTAATGATTTTTTTTTTAAAGAGATCATATCAAAATTATTGAATAATATAAAAATTATAATACAAAACCAATAACAATTAACAAACTCTAAATCAATTATAGCATAACACTATTCATTAACAAACTCTAAAAAGAGGGAAAATTACATAGAAAGTTGTAGTTTTATATGTACTTTTTATATTGGATGGCATTCTTCAACACATATATAAATATAAATAAATATAATGGGGTATAGGGAAGGATCGAAGCTGGGATTGAAAATCCCAAAACCATACTGAAATTAAATCGGGGATCAAAAAAATTATCAAACTCATACTACAACATAAATGGTAGACAATAAACCCGCGGATTCAAAAATTATATACCACCTTTTTCATGTGGCATTTTAAGACTACCACTCCTTTAATAATTTAAGTTTAAATGACACCTAAGATGAATTTCTTCCAAAAATGCCGCCCCCCAGTAAGCTTCTACACTATTTTTTTTTTTTTTCTCTCTCTCTTCAAAATTCTTCATCAATGGAGGTCGAAATCGGCCTCCAATAGAGGCTTCAAGGAAGAAGATGGAAAAAAAAAATAAAAATAAAAATAAAAAGGAGCTTCTTTTAACAATTTAATTTTTTTTTTTTTTTTTTTTTACATTTCTTTTCTAAAAACACTCCATTATCAAAATTTAAATTTAAAAAAAATTCTAAAGACACTTCATTTTGTTATAAGATTATTTTTTTTTTATCTTTTTTGAATTAAATTATTAAAAAAAGAAACTATCTCTCATAAATCATTAGATTAATTATTACATATTAAATACTCTCTCCTAAAATTTTAATTACAATATTAAACTCTCTCTTCTCCAATACATATCTCTAATTTTCTATCTCCATTATTTTTCTACCAAGACTAACAGTTAAGAAAAAAAAAAAAAACCCTACTAATAAACTTGATTTTTAGGAACCATATGTATGTATATATTTAAAAATAAAAAATAAAATAATAAAAAATAATAAAAAACTAAAAGAACAAGTACTTGTTTTTTTTAAAAAAAAAAAATCAAAAATCAAAATGTTTTTTGTTAGAGTAGGTATGTGATTGCCTAGAGAAGTTTAATTCTTTCATTAGTCTTAGAAATTATGAGTTTAATCGAATCTAATTGAAACAATTCAAGCTTTCATATATATATATATATATTACTGTTAGTAAAAAAATTAAAATATTCATAATTTTATTTCTTTGACTATTAATATTGATTGAGAAAGTATGAAAATGTGATTTATTTTATTTTATATATTTTATATATATTACTGTTAGTAAAAAAATTAAAATATTCATAATTTTATTTCTTTGACTATTAATATTGATTGAGAAAGTATGAAAATGTGATTTATTTTATTTTATTTTATTTTATTGAAAAATGGAGAGAGATTAATTAGAAGAGAGTGTTTAATATGGTAATAACAAATTTAGGGGAAAAAGTTTAATACGTAATATTTAATCTAATGATTTATGAGAGAGAATTTTGTTTTAATAATTTAATTAGTTTAGAATGTTTTAAAATTCTTTTGTCTTCTTTAGTAATTTTAATTTATGTTAAAATTGTCATTAAATAAAAAAAATTAAATTAGAGTGTGAATAGATAATTTATGGATTGTAAGGAGAAGCTTTAAAAAAAATTGAAATTTTTCATTTTTACTCAGAAAGTCTTGAAAATTATAAAAAAAATCTTGGAAACTATAAAAAAAAGTCTCGAAAAATTTCACTTTTGTCTAGAAAATTTTGAAAAATTACCAAAAGTCTCGGAAATTACCAAAAAGTCTCAAAAACTACTTGAAAAGTCTCAGAAATACTAGGAAAGTCTCATAAAAGTTGAAAAGTCTCGGAATTACTAGAAAAGTCTCGAAAATTACCTGAAATATTTTCCATTTTTTTTTCTTCATCTTCTTCATCTTCTTCATCTTCTTCTTAATCGACCTCCATTAAAGGTCGATTTCGACCTCCATTAAAGGTCGATTTCGAGGTTGAACAGACCTCTCTGTTCAACCTCCAATGGAAGCCCATGACGAAGATGAAAAATTTAAAAAAAAAAAATGAAAAACTAAAAAGTAAATAAAATATATATGTAAAGTAATGACATTTTTGGAAGTTCACTTACTTTGGTGCCTTTAAAACTTAAGTTATTAAAGTGGTGACACTCATTAAACAACAACCCAAAAGAATGATAAAACCCTCTATTTCCACCTAAACCCGCCCATAACGGGACGAGTTCCCAGACTAATAGGTAATTTTGACATCTCTAGGTGCACATTACCTCTTAACACATGTAATTGTGCACCTCCTTTCTACATTGGTGGTCAAAGATTCGAGTTTTATCATGTATTTTAGAAGCATATGTGGAGATTGTTTTTTTTCCTATGTATGGGAGTAGATATTCGGATCGCACTTTTTTTTGTTTAATCTTTGCTGCTTTAATTTTCTTCAAAAAAAAATGGAAAAGTACTATTGTTTATGATATCGACGTGGATTGAAGGAATTTTCGAATGTAATGAATCAATTTGTGCTTATTTTCCAATACTATATTATAAAAGTTTATATAATTACTTAATATATAGTTTATATAATTACTTTTAGTAAGATTTTAGTTATAACATCTCTTATCTTTTTTGGGAAAGTCATAAAACCCTTATAGCTTATATAATTATTTGATGGACAGGTTTTAGTAAGATTTTGACTTAATAGAAATGTCTCAGTAATAGTGAACTATAATGATATGGACTGGACCCAAATTAATACATATTTGGATTAATAATTAATTTATGTTGTAAAGTAAGATTGGGGATGAAAATATAATTTTTTATACATTTAATGACTTGAAAAAGAATAAGAAATATTATAGAGGTATAAATTTAATTTATCGAGTCAGTTATTGAATATATATACATGGGAGGTTTGTAAAATAAAAGAAAGAATATATATATATATATATATATATATATATAATAAAAGAGGGATTTGACTGCAAACGGTGGATACATCTGATAGGGAAGATATTGATATCAGTTATTAAAGATTTAAATAAAAATTACTATACCGTGTTATATTAACATCTCTTATTTTTCAAGAATATGTATATTTGTAAATATGAAACTCAGACACTAATTTAAGCACATGTCTTGTATGTGCCCTAAAAACTAGTAGTCTATAAAAAGACTGAGAACAAATCAAAATTTTAAAAGAAAAGGTCAATGACAAATAATAGAATATTTGTTATAAATAAAATTATAAAAATTGTAATTTTGGTACTGTATTAGGTGTGGACTGTGTGGTAAAACGACAAATTATAATTATTTTTAAAGAGATTTTTCTTATAGATGTTACTAGATATTAATCACTTATTTATAAAAATATTATTTTAAGGTATATTTTTAGAGCAAAGTTTGTGTAAATAAATTAATTTTTTATTCTTTCAAAATACACAATAGTGCAACACTAATGCTAGACAATCCAACAAATTATCACAAAATCAACTTAGATGATGTGCCAAATGAGTTGTCAATTGTCATTACCATATGTCCATATCATTCATCATATCATCTCATTAGTGACCAAGAATTGACAATAGATCGTGTTATTGCGAATTTGTGTCATTTCGTTTTTGGATCGTGTTAAAATTGTCCCACCTGAATATGACATTTTAGCTTAATGGGTTTACATATATAACCCTTAAACCATACGTATGTTAAATTAATGGTTAACTCTACCTAACTCATTGCAAAATTTTATATTTGAGATTTATTAAAATGTTGTAAATAAAATGTATCGAGACATGATCAAACTTATGCAATCAATTCTAGGCACTAACATTATATCGAAAACATCTAATTTTAAGAAAAACAAAAGTCCAAAATATAAATCTTGAAACATGACTTCTATAAATCTTTATTATGTTGTGATTGAGAATCCTAATCCTCATTTAGGCTTAAAATGTTAAATTAATGAGGCTTAAAATGTTAAATTGCTTGTATTAGATGTTAAGGAAAAAAGAATTAGCAAACATTAATAAATTCAATACATTTATGAAAAAACAAAATGACAATCATATGAATAAATTCATACCTGTTAAAATTTATTAGGAATTGTCGGTAACTAATTAGAATAAAGTAGAAGACGACTACTTTTAGGGTTAGGGTTAGAATATAGTGATACAATCAATTTATAGATTGAGTTTTAAATTTAATTATTAAAATATATCCTAAATGTAATTATAGAGATATTTTTTGTTTTATAAATTCAATAACTTTAATAAATTTTTCGATGCTTTTTCCTTTATGGTCAATCTAATTTTAGAGAAAAAGTTATAATATTTTTAAATATCTCTTAAAAGGATATATTTGGTAACATTTAGAGTGTTATATTATTTTTTTAAATTTTTTATTGGGATATATATATATATATATATATATCGGGAGGGTATTGGGTCTTTATTCAAAGTCAAAGCTCATTTTACGCATCCATTGTACTGTATTAAATTTGACCGCACAGTATTTAGCCTTACGGATTATGCTTAGTACCGTCCCATGTTTAGTACTGCACTGCACTACATCATATTGGACTGTATTGTACTGTTACTATATTTAGTGTAAGATTGTATTTGATTGTTTTATATATGTTTTAATTAAAGATTAATATTAACATGGTATAAAATATTGTATTCATAGAAGATTATACAAATATAAATAATTTTAAAATATTTTGTTCGAGAAATAGATAATATTTTTAGTAAATAATTCAAGATGAATCATGTTTAATATAAATTTTGATCATGTCAACTATCTTTTAAACATTCATCGTGATAATTATATGTACAATCAAAATACAATATATTTAATAGGTATTAAAAAATAATAATAATAACATGAAAAACATAATACTGTATGTGTTTTCTTTCTCGTAATATGTAATATGTACTTGTATATATAACACCATCTCCAACCCCGTGCCAACCGTTGCGGAATCTTCAATTTGCTGAAGAAAAGCCATCCAACCCAGTGGCAATCTTTGTGCCAACGGTAGGGAGATGAACAGTGTCGTGCAATCTATTACGCGACATTGTTCATCTTGCACAAATACTGCTGCTTTCTTTTTCCGATCCCTCAACTTTTATAAAATCACATTTTAACCCAATTTACTAAAATCTATTATGATTATATCATTTATTTAAAAGCTTTGTTTATTCACAGTTTTACTCTTAATCAATTAAATTTATTCTAATTTGGTCCTTTTTATTATTTAATGATTTGTTTTGATTTAATTAATATCGATATTAACATTTATAATAAAATAAAATGAAGTGCATAATTAAAAAATTTAAATGCAATTTTTTTAAAATAAATCACTTAATTTAAAATAGTGGAACTTAATTCAAAATACATTAATTATTAAAAACATTAAAAACGAAATACAAACTTCATAGTGATAAAATAAATTACCACTAATTGGAATACACTAAAATTAATGAAAAATACAACATAAATTACAACAATGATTTAATAGTCTGGAAGACTATTTTCAGATCCTCTGAGATTATTGAAAAAATCACCAAAAGACCCAGATGTATTTTGGGATCCCTGGACTTGGTGCAGAGTATGTTTTGCCATAATTTTTAATTGTTGTTGATTCACAAACTTGCGCTTTTTTGGATCAGTTATGGCATTCAAATTCATCATTATAATTTTGGTTTCTCGCAGCTCCAATTTTCTCTCCAAAATATCATTAGTTCTTTGCCTCTCTTGATTGTTTTTTTCAAAAACTTCCATAAGTTTTTCTTGTCTTTCTTTAAACGTGGCAACAGTTGTTGAATTTTCTTTCGTAGCCCTCCTTTTCAGTTTTGCTTTCTTCACCCCAACGGACCATTGAGATAAACTATCCCCAATGTCATCACTAGCTATATTCAAAGAAAATGAAGATAGTCCAGGAGATGCCGTTGTTGGAGATTCTGGAGTTGGAGAGTCTTCTTATGATGATACAATATGACCACGTGGCTTTCGCAAGGTTGATGTTGCAGTATCGTTATCTACAAATTTTTGTATATCCTTGAGGATGGGCCACACATCGTCAAACTTGAATCCATTTTTGAATTTCTTATCTTGTGCTAATAAGACTTTTGCCCTGTTCATTTGTAAAATGATACAAATATATATTGTTAAAATTTAATATTAAATATAATTTTTCTATGACTTTAATTTTAACAAATATTCATAATATCAGCTTCGGAGACACCACTAAGATTAAAACTTTCGATATGTCATAGGCATCCTTGCAATTTCCCAACCGCGTTAAGGATAGTCCCCATTCGACATTACAAACTTCTCTTGCCATGAAGTTCAGTGATAAAATCTAGTTTGTTGTTGTAATCACTCTCAACTCGAGACCAGAAGATCTCATTCGATTGGTAAATACCTATCATCGGGTTTTACAAAACATCAAGATATACGTGACAAATGTGTGTGTCTTCTACATATGTGTATGAAGAACTTCGGCTAGAAGACATTTTTTGGAAAAAGTGATTTGAATGGAAAAGTGATTTGAAAAGATAAGTGATTCGAAAGGAAAAAGAGATTTGAAGGGATAAGTTTAATTTACTGTGGGTTGGTATTTATAGATACTATGAGGTACTCTTTTCAGATTTAATCCTACGGTTCAGATGGTGAGGAAATCCATCCATTGGTTGGCATTTGAAATCAAGTTTCTTATCTTCAGATTTTGGGAAAGGTGAAGATAAGAATTCTGGACAAGTCTAGATATTATTTTTGAGATTTAATCTTATGGTTTAGATGGTGATGCAATCCATCAAATGGTTGACATTTAATAGCTCAGATATCTTATCTTGATATTTTGAGAAAAGTGAAGATCAAATTTCTAGAAAAGTTGAGATATTATTACAGAGATGTGTCATATGGTTCAGATGCTCTGAAAACCCATCAAATGGTTTTCCAATGAGTGAGTGGGTCCCACAATGCATACTGGATGTCTAGGTTCAATGAATCTAGTTCACGCGTTGGATTTTTTGAATTAAAGTGTTTTTGTCTGTATTCCACCTGGGCTTGCAGCTATTGTCAGCCATGTTCTGAGCTGTAACCAGTTGGATACAACTATCATCTACTCGCCCTTCTAGAAGCACGTGTATCGTAATCGTAACTTTAAATTGAAAATAATACTCTGGATATTATGATTTATTGCTCATCTTGTTCAATCAAATTGGAGATTCGTATGAGATAGAACTGCTCGATCGAGCTAAGTGTTGGAATATGCAATTAAGGTTGGCAATTAGACGATTCATTGGTCAATTTTGTGTTATCAACAATTGTTAATCTTAAATTTGAACTTGTTTATATTTGTCACTGCTCTTGTTCTTCAACAGAATTGGAGATTCTTTCAAATAGAGCTACTCGATCGAGTTAAGTGTTGGAATATGCAATTGAGCATGCGAATTAGACGATTCATTAGTCAATTTTTTGTAATTACCTTTTTTTAATCTTAATTTTGAACTTACTTATATCTGTAACTGCTCATATTTTTCGATCGAATTGGGGATTCTTTCAACCCTGTTTTGGTAATTATGCGAACCAGGTCAAAACTTGCCATTCAATCCACATTGAAAAGATAAGATATTATAATCGAGAGGTAACCTATGGTTCAAATAGTGATGCAATCCATCCAATGGTTGGCAATTAGCCGTGCTCAGATTTCTTATCTAGAATAGTATATTTCACAATGATAAATAGCCTACACCAAAGTCTATTAAAACTCATTCAATTCAACTTCATGCAAAAATGAATTTCGATATCAGAGGTCCATTTAATTTCTCATATTCCTCATCTTTCGACGATGAGGAAGTGTAACTTCAGGCAGATCTTTAAGCGATTGATGCAGAACAAGAAGCGATAATTGCCCAACATGGTAACATCCAACAGGCTATCCTAGTATCTCAATCAACAAAACAACCTAGTGACCTGTGGAGGCTCAGTTACTGGTCATATAGTGATCAATTGAGACTGGAAAAGTGTTGATCGTCGTTTGTTCTACGACTATTTTACCGAGAACCCACAATATAACGATCAAATGTTCTGTCAACGCATTGAAGTATAAGTTTATTCCTTCATATTGTTGTAAAAGTGGAAGCTCGTTACAACTACTTTGTGCAACGAAAAGATAGTGTGGGTAGACTGGGTTTGTCCGCTTTTCAAAATAGAACAACAGTATTTTGGATGTTAGCATATGGTCTCCCAACGGATGCTACTGACGAGTATATTAAAATAGGAGAGTCTACAACAATTGAAAATTTGAAGAGATTTTGTCGTGCTGTTGTGGAGGAATTTGTAGATGAGTATTTAAGATCACCTAACACTACTGACATTGCCAGACTACTCCGTATTGGTAAAGATCGTGGTTTTCTAGGAATGTTGAGTAGTCTAGACTGTACGCATTGAAAGTGGAAAAATTGTCCAACGGCTTGAACAGAACAATATGCAGGTCGTAGTGGATCCCTAACTATTATTTTAGAGGTTGTAGCTGATTATGATCTGTGGATATGGCATGCCTATTTTGGTTTGTCGAGTACGAACAATGATATTAATGTGTTGGAGGCATCACATCTTTTTGCCAACCTCGTTCAAGGTATTGCTCTTCCAGCTCATTATGTCATTCAAGAGAAAAAATATAATATAGGTTATTATTTAGTTGATGGTATATACCCAAAATGATCTATGCTTGTACAAACTGTTCACGATCCACGTGGTCGGAAAAACAAATTATTTACAATAAAACAATAAGGATGTAGAAAAGACGTAGAACGTACATTTGGAGTTCTCCAACCATGGTTTGCAATTGTGGCAGGATCGACACGTTTTTGGTATAAACATGTTTTATATGATATAATGACTACATGTATTATTATGCACGACATGATAATCGAGGATGAGCGTGATGTTGATGCAGAAATTGAGGATCATATGGAAGCACCAACTCCAGAAGTTGAGATGGTGTTAGATGAAAATACCAAATTTCAAGAACTTCTAGCTCGACATAGAAAAATCAGGAATAAAAAGGCTCACGTTGCACGCTGAAATGCCTTAATAGATCATTTGTAGGATGAATATACTAATTCAGATAATTAGATGATGATCAGTATGTACTTTTATTTTTATGCTTTTTATTTTTTATTTTATGAAATGTAATGTTTAAGTTATTTTAATAATAAATGCAATATTTTACCAAATTTAATTTAATTTCTATTAATGTATTAATTTCATAATTTTGTATCGTATTGCAATATTATATTAATTATGAGGTTCAATATTGATTGGTGCAGTACTTTGGAGATAAAATAGTGAAATAGTGTGAAAGTTACATTATTTAGTGCAAAAATTGTACCAATAAAACTATTCGGGTCAGAGATAATGTCATACATCATCGGATATAGTTTTATAAAAGAAATAATAATCAAAAGTGATTCATAACACATTATAAAGTCAACAATAAAAAATAATAAAAACATAATAACATTTATTTTTATTTTTTCACTTATTTTAATTCATTCGCTACTGTTACCGTGACTTATCAAATTATTTAATTATAAATGAAAAACTAATTTTATTTTCTTATCGAAATTTATTTTAAAAAATCTAAATTGAAAATATAATGTAAATACATTATTTATTTTTAATAATGTGTTGGATATTTTATTATTATTATTTTACACCTGATTTGACTGTATAAAATTGAAATAAGAAAGGGGACAATTGGGCTGCGTTATTTTGTCTCATTAAAAGCCCATAGTCCCGGATTACTATTTCCGGGCTACTTTTTTTAACCGACCGACCGACCGACCTCAATACCTTGCGGTACAAGTCTTCCTTTAGAGTTGAGTCTTCATTATCAATCGACTCTCGTCGATTTCTGTCAAAAACATTGTGCTCTTCTCAAGCCAACTCCTCTGAAACCCAACAATTTTGCTCTCTCTCTTTTCTGCGAAAATCCAACAGCTTTCTCAGCCCTCTCTCTAATAATTAATATATACGCACTACTGCATATATTATCTGTTCTTCGGTTTCTTTGATCTAATTCTCTGTTTTGCAGGTTCTGTTTTAGTTATTTCTGGATTTTGTTTATTTCTTTTCATAAAAATATATATTGTGCTACTTTTGTTGTTGCTATAAAAGTTATGGATGCAGGGTGTAGAAGATGGCCAATTCAAGAAGAGTTTCTTCACAGAAGAAATCCCAAAGAAAATGTGAGAATCTTGAATCTTGGGCGTTATCTATCTTGTTTTTTTTTTCACAGTTTAATTGATGTTTCTTGGTGGGTTTTTGACATGCGATTGATGTTTTCTTGATGATCACAGTTGGACAGATTCATTCCAAACCGATCCGCAATGGACTTCGATTACGCTCATTACAAGCTGAATGAGGCCAAGAAGAAAGGTGAAGACGATAAAAACCCGGATTCTTGCTTTGGCATGAGCTCGCCGTCCAGGGAGGCATACCGGAGGCAACTGGCGGAGATCTTTAACATGAACCGCACTCGTATTCTTGCTTTCAAGAACAAGCCACCGACCCCAGTTGAACTCATCCCACGATCACATTCTAAACCCACTTGTTCTCTTCATCACTCTAAACCTCCCAGACGACGTATTCCTCAGGTGGGTCATAATCCATTGCATTATTTAAAGTAATGGGTCACTTTATTGATTGATTGATTTTAATCTGATTATTATTTTGATTTTTATTGTACAGAACCCTGAGATAATATTGGATGCTCCTAATCTTGTGGATGATTACTACGTGAATCTGTTGGATTGGGGAAGCACCAATGTTTTAGCAATTGCTCTTGTAAGTAAAGTCCATTTGTGGGATGCTTCGGATGCTTCCATCTCTGGTGAACATGACACTGGTGTTGAAAATGGCCCTGTCACCAGTGTCAGTTGGGCTCCCAATGGTCGTCACATCGCTATTGGCTTGAACAATTCTCAAGTACAAATATGGGATTCCACTGCTAATACAAAGGTACATTCTGGATGGATGGTTTCTTTGAGGTTTTACATGAATTTATATTCTGTATTCATTCCCTCTATTTGTTGTTTGTGTTTGTGCAGCTAAGAACTCTGACAGGTGGACACATATCAGGAGTAGGGTCTCTGGCATGGAACAACCAAATCCTCACAACAGGAGATATGGATGGGAACATCGTTAACAATGATGTCAGAATTCGAGATCATGTGGTTGAAACATACAGAGGTCACACTCATGAGGTTTGTGGGTTGAAATGGTCACCCTCAGCCCAACAGCTAGCCAGTGGAGGCAATGACAATCTCCTCCATATATGGGACAACAGAAGATCCACACAATGGCTTCATAGGTTGGAGGAACACACTTCTGCTGTCAGGGCTCTTGCTTGGTGTCCTTTCCAGGGAAATTTGCTGGCAACTGGAGGAGGAGTCGATGATGGGTGTATAAAGTTCTGGAACACCCACACCGGTGCTTGCTTGAACTCTAGAGATACCAACTTGAACACTATAGATACCAGCTCTCAAGTCTGTGCTCTTCTGTGGAACAACAATGAGAGGGAGTTGCTTAGCTCTCATGGCGGATTTACTCAGAATCAGCTCACTTTATGGAAGTACCCATCTATGGTCAAGACCGCAGAGCTCACTGGACATACCTCAAGAGTCCTTTTTATGGCACAGGTAAAACAGTCTCTTGTTCTGTTTGATATCAATCTTTTATTTGGCTTCATGAATATATTCTGATAAAATCTTTTATCTTCAGAGCCCAGATGATTGCACAGTGGCATCAGCAGCACCAGACGAAACACTAAGGTTATGGAATGTTTTCGGGGATCCTAAAGTGGCTAAACCTGCTCCGAAAGCAGTCCGTGAGCCATTTTCTCACCTGAATCATATCAGATGAGAACCAGATACATTAAAATCGTTATGTTATATAGTTTTATATTAGTGTTCTAGTCTGTTTCTTTTCTTTTTGAAACTAGCTAGCTAGTTTGATCTAGGAGATTCTAGACTCGTATATATTCACATATGAGTTTTATTTAGTTATGTTAGGGAATAGATTCTTGCAGCAATACAACTTCATTAACTCTTCATTTTCAGCACCTTAAAGGAAAAAACTTGATGGATCGGTGAATGGAAGTTTTCTGGACTAGGAGCAGCAAGATTAAAAACTTGAGTATAGCTTGGAAGAATGGTTGATTAGATATTTGCAAAGTGGATGCAGATGTTCGTATTGATCCTATAGAATTAAAATTTCAGCCTAGCACAATTAAATGGTTCTACAGTCATGGGAAACTTGCAAGCAGCTCGATAAGGATCGAAGGGATAGTATGTTTCACAAGTCATCAGACTCTGTTAACTTAAAATTCAAATTCTCATTTCCAGTCTCAACCAACTGCTTCTCCTGCGTTTGCTTCTGACAAGGTAATACCAATGTGTGGCAGCTATTCCACTGATTTCGCTCCTTTGCTGAAACTATGCTGCCTAGCTCACATCTTATATACGATTTCCTTTCAACAAGAACGAGAAAGATGGTGATGAAGAAGTGGATCTTGGTTCAAGATTGTGTCTTTCTGTTTGAAGGAGAAGAAAAAGAGCTTACTAGGGTGAAAGAACAACAAATGGTTTCATGCTATGGAAGACAAGTATCAAGCTTTATTAAATCAATGCAATATAACAAGAACTGGAAAGTGTAGTAAATCTCAATAGAGTTCATATTTTCAATAACTGAAGCAACAATCCAGAAACTTGATTCTAGTTTATATATAAAATATGATTTTAACTCAATTCCACATCCCAGAAAGGGCTGTTGAATTTGAAAATTTTCTATAAGAACTAGTAAATAATAAAGAACAAAACGCCACTCTAGCCAGAATGGCAGTAAATGAATGAATATAACATTAACTACAAAATCGGAAAGGGTGAAAAATATATATGAACAGTAAAGCACAGGCAAATTACAAGCTGGGAATGCAATTCATTTACGCTATGTGAATAGAGTTACAACATCTCTTCGGTATCCTCTTACCATTAAAAGCCTCTGCACATTCTCTACCAACAAATCCATATATTCCATGTAGAAGTAGGCGGGGTGGTTCGCTGGTGGTGGCGGAAGACTAACAAGCACAACTGCCGACATTCTCGAGTATCTAAGTATCGTAGAATTCAGCTTCAGAGTTGTGTAAAGAAACTTCTCCACCTGCTGTTCGTCCACAACCACAGGCTTCCCATCAGCCATCATTTGAGTCCCTTCCCTTACAGCTGAAGCCTTCATTTCAGCCATATAATCTGCAATCCGTTGATGTGCAGCATTAAAAGCCTCTAATGATTCATCTTGTTGAGGTCCTCCATCTGATCGGACATCCCAAGATCTCATCGTTATAACAATAACTTCAGCCTGCATACGGAGATCATACAGAAACTTCTTAACATCAGCCTTCAGCCCTTCTGCATCCGAATCCTCCTCTGCAATGCAAAAGACCTGAATCTTACAGCTTTCGAAGCTCTCCTTCGTAAGAAGTAGTTGAGAGAGGAGGAGCATGAGACCACCATCTCTTACAATCCAATACAAATCAATTGTACCAAACTGTCTTTGATACTCATTGGGCCACTCATCAAGGCCTTTGACAATGACGACTGCCTTGTTTGCAACAATGCAGTCATTGATTATTCCAACAAAGGTGGCTGGAATTTCAGTCAGGTTTTCACGACGCCATATTTCTGGGTACCGCATGACCACAATGTTGGGTTTTAAGTTACCAAGGCCCATGGTCTGGACAATGCCACGGAAACCTTCTGACATATTGGGTGCTACTACTATCTCTGCTACACCTTCACAGCGCTTGTAGTCAATGTAGGTATCTAATGCCTTGCAGGCAGCCTTAGCATCTTCAGCACGTTCATAGTAGTCCCCGTCTAGAATAGACACAAAGATGGACATTCCACGGCCTTTTTTCTTCATGCAGTTGGCAAAGTCAGCAAGTTTGGGATGGCAAGGTACATTCTCTGGTAGCTTCCCCCATGGCCGGCAGAATATCAATGGGATGGGATACCAATTTTTCGGGTGCACTTGGTTAGCTGCAAATAATTGGAAAGGTTTAGTACATAAATTCAATGTACATCCACACAACTCAACTCAATCCAAACTAGTTGAGGTCAGCTAGATATCCAGCCACGTATGTTTAGAAGCATACACATGTACATATATCAGTACAAAAGGTGTTAATTCATGTTGTAGAGCTCCAAAAAGGCATGAAAATTTTGCAGAGTAAAAACTGTACGAGAGATGTAGCAAACAAGGTGGATTACCCTGTGTGTTTTAAATCTATAAACTTGTATGCTAAAATAATATTCATTTATACCAGAACTCTATGGACTTTAACTCTCCTAGAAGATCTGAGACTATCTCATAGGATATGAACTTTAACTCTATGGACCTGGCATGCATAGTGTGCTCATCAACATCAGGTAAGCAAAGTGTTGGTGGCCATACTATGTATGCTGTGCCTCGGTCATTTTGACGAAGATTTCATTCATACGGGAAAAACTATATCAAGTGCCAATAAAACTAAAAAATAAATAGCATGTCTTAATTACTCCAATCAAGTCTTCTCTATCACAATCAATTAACAAAATATCATGTTTCAATCTATCAAGAATGCAGCTATGAAAATATATTATCAAAAAATATCATATAATACCTCCCAAAGATCGAAGACTGCGAAGAGCTAGTTGGAAATAAGCACTCTTAAAACCATCACCCCAGTCCCCAGCCTTTCCTTTAATGCTCACATAATAATATATGAGGCTTGCAAGTGCAAGAGACACCACAGTAAATAACCAAGAGATCAAAAACATTATCACTGCAGAGAAACAAACACAGAAGGTAATTATGATCCTCAGAGAAGAAAAATTCTTAATTGCATGCACTCTAGTTCCTCTCATGCTAAGGTCTTCAATTGTATATATTAAAGTGAAAGTGTACACACACACACATATATAAATCTGTGTGTGTTGGTGTGTGTTTAGCTTCAAATGGATTCACAATAAGGAAGCATACCAATACAAAGTGATGCTCCAAGAAGAGAGAGGAGCCAGTGGTGAAATTTCCACCGAGGACGCCAACTAGGAGCATCTAGAAGATCAAGAAGGAAACAAGACAGGTTCACACCAGAATAACACAGGAGGAAAAACATTGTTATAGTTGGTGTGATAAGGTCCAGATTCCCAATTACAACACATCCGGCACAGATGAATGCAGTGAATAAAGTAGCTACATAAGGCTCATTCCCATCTGCAACCTTGAAGTAGTTAAGAACAGGCAAAATATCATCATTGGCTATTGCTGCAAGCAGGCGTGGGGCACCTGTTAGGCTTTGAAGAGCTGCACCTAACGTTGATAGAATGATTCCTATATGAACAACTGCTGGGAAAGGCCAAGCAATTGTAGCTGTAAGTAGCCTGCAGAAGAAGTTAGTCAAGCACTCGAGCAGTTTATAACTTTGACATTTAGTGGCATTCACACTTGTCTTTTTAATTTCAATTTTGACATACAAATTTGGATACAGTAATGAAATTTAACAGGGTAGGTGAGACAATTCATCAAGCCACTTTTGAATATTTGTAGTTTTCATTGAAATAAAATTAGAATAAAAAATGGGAAGAGAATATCCACTACAGCATGAATTCAGGTTAAGTGTCATAAATCTTAAGTTCATAGCAGTGATGACTGTGCAAAGTGTACAATGAGAACCAGTGGCCACCAGTTGAGGCATACTAACCCCTGGAAAAATTCACATGTAGTTACTCCATATTACAAACTAGCCATATGATGGGATTCAAAGTTCATATTCAGCTACTTCAGAAGACATTTATCAACTTTTTAAAGCATTTTCGGTATATTTGAGAATAAATAAAAATATATAAGTGCACTGTCTGCCTATCATTTTGTCAATCTAATTATAGAAGGTCCGTGGATGATTCACATGCAGAGAGAAGTCAGTGACCATGCCGGAAATAGGTGCAAGTAACCAAGACACTGAATTTAGAGAACCATAAACATGCAAAACAAAAGGTAAAGGACAATCTTTAACATTCATAAGAAAATATTTCAACAACGAAGCTTCTGTATCACTCAAAAGATATTTCAATCTTTAAGCTTAATCTAAAAGGTTGCTAGACAGGGAAAAAAAGCATTTAGAAGATCAAAGTATCTCTTCATCTAAACCTTTCCCCCATAAGTGCGATATCGACAACTTAATTCCTTTAAATTGTTCATTAACATATCAAGTTATGATACTTTGAAACTGAAAATTTAGACCCAAGTGGCTTTCAAGCATACCCTAAGCATATGAAAATGAAGACTAAAATGAAAAATACAAAACAAAAAATGCCAACTTTTTCAGTAGTACAAAGATATAATGGGAAAGTTAATATGTAGTAAACCTCTTCAATGAACTTCCGTGTTATTTATTAGGACTTATGATTAAAATCTTTCTCAACCAGTCAGATATTGTAAATGATTCATCTCCATTTTGAAATAGTAGTAATTAACAGGGACATTCCGGGAGATCCTTTGTTTTATCAAATGGAAGTAAGGAAATTGTAGGAATTTTATTTTATAAGTAACAAAACATTTTATTAAAAGGAGAGAGTACAAAAAGTGGACCAGCAGTCCAGAAACGACATCCCATCTGAAAAAACATCTACAAAATTAAGATACAATCATTTAACACCACCATTTCAAATTTGAAAAATGAAAAAAAAAATAAAAAATTGGAAACTCATGAATTTTTTTAGAAAGTGAAAGGTCAAGTAGAAGCTAAGTAATTCTCCTAATCCCTAAAAACCCAGCACCCTTCTCCTTTAGATCCTTTAAAAAATTTACTATTATTTTCCGCCCAAATCACCCAAAAAAAAAATAGACCCAAATCCAATAGCACAATCCCCCCACCAAAAGCACAAACTTTCTTCGAATACCAAAAAAAATACAAAAGGCTAAAGATCCTAACTCAATCCTATTACATATATATTAAAATAGGACTTTATGTATTTAAAGAAGACTTTATTTTATTATTTCAAGTTGATTAGAGTTGGAATATTTAAGATTTTAGGGATTTTGCATAATAATATCGATTTAGGATAACTTATTGTGTTGGTTTAGGATTCATTTACTTATTTGAAGTAGACCAAATCTGCATACAGAAACTCTTAAATGTTGTTTGTTTAGAGTAGATATGAGTTATTGAATCATTTGAATAGAAACCATAATTCTTACTCTATTATTTTATTATTTCAAGTTGATTAGAGTTAGAATATTTAAGATTTTAGAGATTTTGCATAATAATATCAATTTAGGATATCTTATTGTGTTGGTTTAGGATTCATTTACTTATTTGAAGTAGACCAAATCTGCATACAGAAAGACTCTTAAATGTTTTTTGTTTAGAGTTGATATGAGTTATTGAATCATTTGAATAGAAACCATAATTCTTACTCTATTTATTTTATATTTCTCCCCGTTATTCTGAATTTTCTACCCTTTTGGCTCCTCTATCTTTTTTATTTCTATTTTTCCCTCCATAACCCTTTTTTCTTTCCTGTCCTAAATCAAATAGAAAAGAGATAGAAGAAACTGAAAAAAAAAAAGGATAAGAATTTAGAAAAGATGGAATACAGGGAGGAATAAAAGGAAAAAAAAATTATGGTTTCTCAGATATTAAATTTAGTTATTCACATACTCATCTCTAATGAAATGAAAAAATAAATAAATAAATAAAAATAAAAAATAAAAATAAAAATAAAAAATCACCAAGATCTATTAATAAACCAAAAATCAAACTCTTAACTCAAATAAAACTAAATCTACATCAAACAAACAACTAAAAATACCTCAAAATTCAAAAAATATAATAAAATAAACAAAATCCTATTGAAATAATTTTGGAAATTCTCAATAATATTTTCTAAATAAGTTCATCACATATATTTCACAACTTGCCATGCAAAAATTGCGAAAAAGGAAAAATTTGAGGCTGGTGAGAAAAATAAGCAGCAACTTAATGAAAGTATGAATACCTGTCAGTCAAAAGCTTCTCCCTGGTTGCAAGGGCTCCAAAAAATATCACAGAAACAAGATATAATACAGTAGTTGTAAGAGTTGCAGCCAAGGTTCCAATGGGAATTGAGCGCTGAGTATCTTTCAGTGAGGCCGACCGATTTGACCCCGCCATGATTCCCGTTACAGCAGGGAAAAACAGACCAACCAATGCACTAAAAGGGTACCCCAAAAAAAAAATCCAAAATATGGTTAGAAAAGTCATGAAAGACGTTAATTATGTTCCATATCCTAGCCACTGCCAAAATAGTACTGATGTTGTCAGTATAAATCAAAATGCATGTGACTAACGTCTAGCTATCTTCAGTGAGTCTCATTATGGATTATAATAATGGAGGTATGAATGAATTTTCAAATGACATATGTACAATAACTGAGCTTAACTTTAGTTTTATCCCGAGATGACCAACAATTTTTAAAGGGGTAGGAGCTCAATGATCCAAAAACTCCAGAAAAAGAAAATAAAAGACTAATCTTTAAGAACTACAATACAAAATCCTTATTGATAATATATTATCAAATTCAATAACATAAACCCATAGAAATCACCAAAGACAATTTTCATCATACTTGAAATTCCAAGCCACTTTTCCGTTTTCATCAGGGATTCCAGCATTATTAGTATTCTGATAATCCGCAGCCCAATTATCTTTAAAAGTTTTCGCACTCAATCCTGTGATTCCAACTGTATCGAAAATTACAAGGAAAAAAGTGTGTTATAGTTCACATAACAAGACCCATAAGTCAGAGAACACAGATGTAGAATATAAACTTAAACCAAAGACATGTCCTTTCTTTGGTAAGGTCAAAATGAAATCATATCAGCATTCACAGTGAGGCTTAGGTGCTGTTTGGATGCATTTCCAAAAACTATTTAAAAACAAAAAAAACAAAAAACAATTTTAAAGTTATTTGGTCAAGTGTTTTCAAAAGGTTGTTTTTGGAAATGAAAAGCATTGTTTTCAAACTATAACTAAAAAGTTAAAACAAAAAAAATATTGTTTTTCACATTTCAAAACAGGTTTCCAAACAACCATTAACTTTCCCTCCAAACAACTATTTTACTCATTTTCAAAAACAATACCAAATGCATTTGCATTGTTTCACATTTTGAAAACTAATTTTAACTAACGCTACCAAACGCATTTGCATTTTTAAAACATGATTTTCATTTCTAAAAATAATTTTCAAAAACATCCTTTTAAAAACGATGCCAAATGCACCCTTACACTTCTCATTGGTTCCAAGTTCCAACCTACAGCAAAACTTGACCTGCTGTGATTGGAAAATCTACCTAAAATAATTTGGTTTAGTCATAACTGATTGCAAATTTGTAATAAATAAGAACTGCAGGTTTATTAGAACGACAAAACTCGATCAAAGTAACTATCTGGTTACATAATGTATGAAACTTGGTTGCACCAAGCTTTCTTCCACAAGGGTCCACATTAAGAATTACACAAAATAGAATTTCTAATAATACTTGCATAAACCACCAGATATGCTTAAACCCTGTTCAGCAGATCAGAATAAAGTAAACTAGTGATATGCTTAAACCCTGTTCAGCATATCAGAAAAAGTAAACTAGTAATATGCATGTAAATGTATTTTTCTTTCCCCCGTATTTCTCTCAGTGCATCATAATTTTCAAATGTGCAGATATCATGATCAAAAAATCAAATTCAACTGTAAAAACACTATACAACCTACGAATATCTAATTAGTCAAAAATAAATAAATACATATTAACTGATTGTCGAATGGCGGGCAACCCAAAATATCTCCAAAAGAAAACCCAAACTTACTTATACTGTTATACTATAGATACTTAAAAGAATTTAAAGAGAGAAAAAAAAAACGATAAATAAATAAATAGAGAGAAGACACTTACCTTTAGGAAAATCCTTCCTTGCCAAAAAGACTCCAATAAATATGCATAATACAGAGAATAAAACAGGTATAAGGAAAGCAGGTGCAACCCGATTGATCATCTTTACTCCACCAAAGACAATAAAACATAGAATGATAGTCACAACAATCCCGTAAATTTGCAAGTCATGTGAACTTATACTATGTATGGGTTCTGCAGTTGTGGTGCCGTTAACTTTTGTGATAGTCTCTACATTGAAAACAGAAAATAATAATAAATAAGTCAGCACAAGATTATCAATCTATGTCTTCAAATTGAATACTTTAATGCAACGGACTAGAGTAACACTATCAACATTTCAATTGTTCATCCATATCATATCCAAGATTCCAAGAACATGTTCACATCCACAGACACTTACACAAAAAGAAAACTCATAAACAATGTGAGATAAAGGTGGGAAGGTAGTGGTTAATCCATTAGATTATCGATAGGCAGTCCAAGGCAAATCCATATAAAAGGTCCCCCTCCCCAGTGTCAAAAAAGTCTGCATTGTGTTAATCTGAACATAAAAACAACCAACTTGATATATCTCTTTTCCCGAAAACAAGGTTATATTCCTCAAATCATTAAACACAGCATTCTTTATATGCTTGATCTCAAAAATTAGAAAATTTTTATTCTTGTCATGTAGGAGAATATATAGAATGAATCCAGATTACTCAGACAGTCAGACTCATAAGCTTCTCTTAAAGGGTTTATGGAAATTCTCATAAAGAAGAAAGATGGAAACTAGCCTTCTACTGCAGCCCAAGATTAATTTTACCTCTAAAAATCCCAGCAGCAGGCACAGCTTTTAAGAAAGTTTCTACAGCTCCCAATACATACCTAAAACCACAAGCAAAAAGAACAAACCTTAGCATAAGTAACATAATCATTTATAAAGTTTATAAGGTGATAGAACATTTGTTATGAGCATCAACACCGGCATTCTCATAAACCTCCACCATCACATCACAATTTTGCCATAAAAAATAAATACGTAAAGAGTATACACTCACATAGCTCCAGCAATTGCATTCCCAAGGAAAAAGCACAGCCCAATGCTAACTCCAACCTCCGGACCAAGGGCACGGCCAATGAGATAATATGGCCCACCACCCTGGAAGTGAAAATATAAAAGAATTACTTAGTACCAGTTCCAAATGAAGAACTCAACAAATAATACTATATTTTGTAAGACACAGTAAGAGGAGAAAGGGTCGTTAACTCATTATCAATGTACTTTTAGAGTTTTAGCAAATATATCACTCAGTTAAACCAAACAAAGTATTATATATGTAGTACAGCACCAATGAGCACCATCAAGAATCTGTAGTTCAAATTATCTACTCAAACTAAAATTTGCAAGTTTCCTATCAAAACAGATGGAATTAGAAAGAGTTAAGAAGATTATTATTCTCAAACACAGAACTACTTGCGACTATTGCAACATGCCCAAAACATAAGTAACATTAAATTTGAAAATTCATTTTCCTTATACCAAAAATGGAATAACCACACTAAAAGTGGTAGCAACAACTAATGCTACTCATTAATAAATATTATAGGATACCTTCATTGCACCATTTGTTGCAATAGCACTCAATGAAATTGAAGTCAAGAAAGTACACAGGCCACAAAATGACACCAGCACCAATGACTCCCATATGCCTGCCATACCAACAATCCTGCAATTTCACAATTCAGAAAAGCAGTACCAACAAAAATAAGTGAATTACTAATAATCAGAAACTTCTTTCTTGTATGTTGTGACCCTGCTTTCTAAAATACTCATACTTATCCAGAGGAATAAATAAAACAAAATAGCTTTTAATTCAGCTATTCTAAAATTTTATCCAAAATTCTAAGAGAACAAAATTCTCCATCTGGGAGGTAGGATTAAAATATATATGGCTCTTCTGGCATTTCCAACCTTGAGCTGGAATAGAATTCATATTTTCCATGTGAACCCGTCACAAATAGCAAAGTCCATGCAGCTCTTATTACTCGCAAAAGATTAGCACATTACAAATACTACAGCGTTGACAGTTTTTATGCCATGTAAGAAAAACAAACTTCCAACATAAAGAGAACGCTTAATGAAAAGGAGCCCAGTATTATCAGATGCCAATTCTCAACACTCCTAACATATAACTCCTGCACACTCCATATGAAAGAAAGGTATTTTGTTTTCCCCCATATTAGACCAGAAAAAAAAAAAAAAAAAAAAAAAAAAATGCCCTGGTAACTTGCCGAGCAAATCAGAACTTGTGCAACAGTAATTTTGAATTTCAAAATTACTTTACAAGAATTCCACCTACTTTGCTTAGTCAATGTCATAAGCAGAATGACCTCAATAGAAGGAAAATGATATAGTTAATTAGTTATGTTGACCAAACGCATGATATGAATAATTGAATACAAGAGTTGTGAAACACCAAAACTAACATCAAGCAATAAGAGGGTTACCATGAAAATCGGATGTAGTAGATAATTCCTAATATGTTTTGCAAGCACGGAATAAATACACCCATCATTGTGCCGAGTTTTACATCAGTAGGCTGCAAGATATATGTACATCAAAAGACAGGGAAAAGCGTCAGAAAATTTGTAGTACAGTAACTACTGTCAATGAAGAAAAGAGAAACATAATACACAACTTACAATCATGGTTTCAAGCATAACCAAAGATTATTTCTAATTGCATGCAGGTTAAAAATAAGCATATGAAAAACTGAGAAGGTATGCATGCTCTGCACGCATCTAAATTCATTTTCTGGACACAATTCACACTCAGTTTTCCTCAACTTAAGAAGAGGAACCATAGAAAATTTTCAACAAAGCAGTTCTTAAACTAGAACATCATAAACCTTCAATTCATATTCTTTAAACAGAATGTTTTGTCAAAGTTAATGCTACATTTCAGACATTCATGTCCAATCACTGCATAACTTGATATTTTTTTTTTTTTTCCTTTATTGTTTCATAAAAAACAAAAATGAATTTTATCAATGGGCAGATTCAATGGTGAACAAAATGTCCTCAAAAGCTATCAAAAACCTTTTTTTTCTTTTCTTGTGGATTATTGAAATACTTGAGGATTGTATTAAAGATCAAAAAGGAATCATAAAAGATGCAAAAAGCAGATTCCATATCCTAGGTTTTAGAGATTTGCAGTATCCCCGTATTGATATCGCATCGTATCGTGCAATATAGTTAGGATATCTACATGTGCAAGTTATCCATCATTTATGAAATATATACCCATCCTTCATTAGAATTCCACAACCAACATAGGAAATATATTCATAAAATAAATAAATAAAAAAACTTGGGTATGAATTAGTATCAAAATCTGTAGTCTGTAATTTTGACAGGGGTTATACCTTCTTGGGTTCGCGTAGAGAAAAAAGTTTCTGTACATGGTATGGAATTTTTCTAGTCTCCAATACGTTTCTTTTGAGAGTTTTTGTGGGCTCTTGTTCACATTTGTCTATTGTTTTCTTCAATAAAATTCCTTTCAGTTTCTTATCTAAAAACAAAAGTTACAATATCCGTAATGTAAGGCAAAAATAAACAAGTTCTTTCCGGTATTTTAAGTTTTAACCAAGTGTTTCTAACTTTCCACTAATACACTATGTTACAGAAAATGAAAGCGATTAATGAATGACTAATATCCAAGTAGCCAATGCTACAGTAATTTTCCGGACCTTTTTTTTCCACAATCTCTTCTCAAACATCTAAGAATGACAGCAATGAAAATAATCATAATAGCTATAACATCAAACCGCCGACACCTTGCAATCAGTTGTACATAAGAATGCTTACTATACTGAAGTGAAAAAAACAGAAAAAAATATATATATATATATTCATGAAAAAGAAGAATTCTTAAACATTAGCATACTTTTGGACGACCAGAAGAGATAGCGACATTTTCACCATCTCCACCATCTGTAGGACTTGAAGGTGCTAGAATTGGCTCCCCTGTCATACTGGATTAGCAGGTTAGAAGAATATCAATAAACAGCTTTAAGTTAACACAACTTAGTCAAAGTTAAAATAAACTGAAAAATGCAAGAATTTCTTGCCAAAGCCCTTCACCATTTTTCTTGCTAAACACACACACACACACACATGTATTAATATAACAGTATAATTTGACGTTTTTCACTGCTAACGAGTGACAATAAATCATTGAACAAAAGGAAGATGAACATCAATAAGATAAAATTAATATAACAGTATAATTTGATGTTTTTCACTGCTAATGATAAAATTTGATGTTTTTCATTGCTAACGAGTGACAATAAATCATTGAACAAAAGGAAGCTGAACATCAATAAGATAAACCACTAACCTTCTTAAACCAAGAATGTTGACAAGACCAAAACCAAACAATTCCAACTTGGAATCTCGTTGGGAGCCATTGACTCCTACATTGTCAGGAATTGACCCTTCTCTTGCATCAGAATGCATATTTGAATCTACATCTACTCTTACATTCCTGCATGACATATTAGTGAATAACAACCAAAATCTCAAACTGATAAAAATCATATTACCATTTCCCTATCTACTTCACACTCCAAGAAAATAAGCATTCTTGTCTAAATAAAAAGACATTAAATAACTGTGCCCAGTGCTCACAATCATGTTTCATTTTTTTTGGGATTCTTATATAACATCAGCAACACCTTACAAGGTACCTGTGAAAACTGGAATTCTAATTTTGAACAATTAAGATCGTTTGTCAAACTCATTATTGATTCTATTTCTATCTATGATTCTCCAACCGTAACATCAAAAAAGCTATCCTACTAAGTAAAATAACTTCATTATAGAACAGGTAACCAAACTCGAAACACTACATTCTTATGTGTTGCCCATCAATTTCATTTCAACGTATCGAATCATTTAAGAAACATAAAACAGAAACAGTTGTATTGCAATTCTAACATTTTCAAATCACATGGATTTAGTAATTTACATCGAAATAAAAAAGAAACTCCATTTTTACAAACGAATACAATTGTAGCTAAAAATTAGGAACTATAACTAGCAGCAATGCAGCATAGTAACGACACTCAAATCAAAACACTACATTCTTATGCTTTCTTCCCACAATAAAGAATTAAAAAAATCATTCAAGAAGCATATAACAACACACTTCTATTGCAATCCTAGCATTTCAAATCAAATTGTAACTGAAAATGGCTATTTTATATAATTAATGCAACAGAACAATATTTTCTTTCGGCTATTCAATTAAAGAGAGAGAAAGAGGGAGGAGGTGTTACTTGAGAGGCGGTGGATTGCGTGGAAGAGGAGAAGTGGATGGAGATCCAGGATCGATGGAGGACATCTGGAGGACGGCGCGATCGTCGGCGACCACCGGCCGGTATTTGCGTCCTCCTTTGCCGTGAAACTCTTCTTCACCGCCTTCGATGTCTCCGTTATCCATTTTAGGATCTGTTGTTCTGATTCTATCGACGAAAAGAAATTCAGATCCAAATGCGAATTGTAGAAGAAGCAAAGAGATCTGAGAAACGAATTTGAATAGAGAAGAGAATGAAAATGGAGTTTATACTTTATTTATTTATTTTATTTGTTTGTTAAACCGAAAATAAAGAAAGAAAAATCAAAGAGGAGGCTGCTTTAAAAACAAACGCTCTCGAATTCGTTATTAGATTTGGTACTAACAATATTTGTTTGCTTCCTCTTCTTTATATAAGATATTTAAAGGTATGAAATGTTATTATATTTTATACTTTATAATAATAATTTTTTCAAATTTTAATTGAAAAATATTTGATTTTAGATCTAATTTTTATATAAGAGGTTAATTCGATAATAAACCTCTCACATATGCACCATGAGGTTACATGTTCGAATCCTCTCTCTCACTAAAAAAACCCCAAATTTATGTAACATCTAAAAAAACAAAAAGAAAACAAAAAAAATAGTCGGCAGTCTACCAGGACCTTTTCCAAATGCGGATAGTCTATATAGTTTTCTATTGACAAATTAATTCTCAAATTAAATTACACTTTTTAAAATTTTAGGTTTAAATTCCTTAAAAAATATCGATTTAAATTACATTAATAAGACTCTCTCGATCTCTCTTAAGAGATCTCTTATATTAACATAATATAAGGACCTTGAAAAAATCTGTTGATTTTAATGAATTTTGATTTTTTTTTATATATAAGTTAAATAAAATCTACTTATTTATAAATAAAATTTGAAATTTTTTAAAAGAACTATAATTATTTTTTAAAATTAATTTAACATTAAACTTGACAATTTGGTGTTAAGATAGTTCCCGTTTAAAAACTCTATTTTACAATAAAATATTATGCATTTTAAATGTTTAATAGAAAATCTTCCTACAAATCTACGATTAAGATACAAAAACCTTTTTTATATGTTCAGAAGTTAAAATTGTTATCTCAATTTTTTATTTTATTTCTAAAATAAAAGTAAATGTAAAACTTAAATGTTTTAGTCTTAATTCTACAAGTTCCAGAAAGAAAGAAACAAAGAGAAGCCTACCAATATGTATAATTACATATATATATATATACGGTCTCGTTTCTATTAGGATATCCTTATATTTATCAGGATATTGAATGTGAGTCCCTCATTTATAAAGTGATTTGACAAGTACATACATATCAAATCAAAGTATGTAAAACGAATGACTCACATCCAATGTCCTTATATAACTATATCAGGACATCCTCATATGAAAATTTATGTATATGTGTATATATATATACATTAATGAGTTTATTATAAGGGATTCCTTATTTTAATTTTGGTAAGAACCACCATGAAATCACATCAATTTGAACTGATTTTGATCTGAATTTTTTTATGGATGATAAATTCATTGAAATCTACCTATAATTAAAAATTGAGAATTTTTCAAACATTAAGACTATTTTTCTTGAATTTCCTATATTTCGTCTATTTTTTTGATGCCTTCATATTTAAAAAAAGCGGTAAAAATAGTTTAAGTACTTGAAAAATTTTCAAATTGTATTTAAATGTAGATTTTAATAAACTTATCTTCCAAACTTTATAGATATTTCTAAAAAATGTACAACAAGATTTACCCTAAAATAAAAAGGGAAAATTCAACATAAGTCCAAACTTTGTTGTGATTTATCATCTCTTTAATTATGTATTCCATTTTCATTACTTTAATCCCCCCTGTGGTATTTTAGTCATCATCCACATATATACTAACACATGTAAAACAAAATTAAATATATATATATATATATATATATTTATATATATATGTAACTTGTATAACTAAAAAACAATGCACACGTGTGCAACCGTTAAAAAACCTTTAAAATAGTTATAGCAAAGTAATAATATATTTATAAAAAGAAAGAAAAAATTAATTTAAGAAATAATAATAATAATGTATTTAAAACACAGTGAAGAAAATAGTCAATTGTTTTAAATAGCAATAAGAAAAAAAAAAATTGTACTTTAACATATTTAGTCACACTTTTTTTTTAAGCTATATTTAGTGTCAGTTGAATGTTAAATATTTGATAAAATGAATTTTAGAAAAAAGAGGCACTTTTGGAGACATTTAAAAATAGGGAACCATCAACTTATGTCACCACTATCAAAATGGTCATCGGATAAAGAATTGGTTTCAAAATGACCATTTTTGACAAACACTGTTACACTAATGGTCATTTCATCAATTTCCATCCAATTTCATCCAATGAATGGTATTTTAGTAAATAAGGGGATGACTTAATTTATTTTAGATTTTTTTTTTAAATCAATTTTTTTATTTTATTTTTTGAAACAAATAATTATATTTAGTGTGTGTATATATAGCATATCTCAAATATATACATATATATATATATATATATATTTTTTTTTTTTTTTCTTTTCAACTTATCTCAAATATATTTTTTAGAATTTTAGATTTTATAGCCTTGATTTTCTTTAAAAAGAATATATATATATATATATATATATATATATTCTTTTCAACTTATCTCAAATATACTTTTTAAAATTTTTAGATTTTGTAGCCTTAATCTTTTCAATATATATATATATATATACACACTAAATATAATTATCTATTTCAAAACAAAAAAAAAAACAAAAAAAAAAAAAAATTGATTTCCAAAAAATATATAAAATAAATTAATGCCATCCACTTATTTACCAAAATGTCACTCATTGGATGGAATTTGATGGAAATTGATGGAATGACCATTAGTGTAACATTGTTTACTAAAAATGGTCATTCTGAAACTAATTCCTCATCTGATGACCGTTTTGATAATGGTTGCATAAGTTGATGGCCACCAAGGTAATTACACCTTAAAAATATGATAAATAGTAAAATATGTAGAAGTTATTTTCAAATAAAAATTGTCCAACTTATAAATTGATAGAGACATTTAAAAATATGATAAATCGTAAAAGTGTTCCCAAATAAAAATTGTCCAACTTATAAATGAAACAAATGTGCAACTTTTCCATATTTTCTTCATTTGTAAAGTATAAAAGATATAATAAATTTTATATTTTTATAGAAATTTATTTATTTATTTTTTTTCAAATTCTTATCAACATTGAATTTTAAGTGCAAATGACACCATCATAATATGAATGAATCATGAATTAATGACAACTGACAAGGAAACGAGTCTTATTATTATTATTATTATTATTATTATTAGTGTTTAATTGAGATAGACAAAAAAAATGATAAATTTTTTTTTTAAGTGAAAAATTGCAGCAAAAAAAAAAAAAAAAAACAACAACGTGGGACTTATATTAAATATTCCAAAATTAAAAATTGTATCCAACTTAAAAATGAAACAAACGTGTTACTTTCCCATATTTTCTTCATTTGTAGTGTATAAAAGATATTAAAAAAAAATTATATTTGTTATAATAATTTCTTTTTCAAAAATTTTTTTATCAACATTGAATTTTAAGTGAAAATGATTAATGATGCCATCATAAATCACAATATAAATAATTAATTAATGGGAACTGACAATGCCTTTTTTTAATAATGCTTAATTGATGTAGATAGAGTTGTATACTGTATATTAGAAACCAACAAAGAGGCAACAACCACCCATCTTACAAGCAAGACCTCAAAAACAAACACATGAAAAGCATTGCGGTCGAAACCAGAAAGAAAAAAACTGCGACGGACACCACGAAAACCATTGACAACAACTTCACGCCTCGTCGCCTCAAAATCAGCAATCACACTATCACAGCCAGCCTGGAGTATTTCACTAAATTTTACCAATTCAATCAATTTTTTTTTTTTTACACTATTTTGCCAATTCAATCATGAAATAAATAAGGGACATGTATATATTAACGTTAGCTATAAAGGGTTTAGAGTATATGGAATCCTATTCACGAAGGTGGCCATGACTCCACATGCCACCATGCCACCATCCCACCATCCCACAATTTTTTATTTTATTTTTTGAGATATGACACCAATTGAGTCATGGATCGGTCATCAATCAAGACTTGACAGGATCAATCACTACAAACATAATTAGGAAGATAACTCTCACTACAAGTAAGATGTCTCTTCACACTTTTAAGTACAAACAAATATTTCTTTGAAGTTCTATATATATATATATATATAGTTTATAGTTATAACCCATCAAATAATATTTTTATAACTTTAATTTTTTTCAAACTATAAAAAAAGGAGATACGACTTAAACTTAAACATCCAACCTCGGAAATTTGGAGTTTACTCTAATGGCTCGTTTTATGTGCGGGATGTGATAGAATTATTTTCATGGAATTTGATTGGATATGATATGATTGGACTAAATTAGTGATGTGATGTGTTTGGTGCTATTTGATATTGGATTAAATTAAATTTGTTTCTGGTTTGGTGTGATATGAGATTGGATAAAAAAAATAATTTTATTATATATTTAATACATTGTGAAATTGATTAATATAAAATAAAATAAATAAAATTTTTAATTTTTTAAAAACAAATAAAAATCTTTAAAATTAATATAAAAAAATATTTTTAATTAATATTTAATAATTTAAATAATATATTAAGATATATTAATTAAATATAAATTTTATAATTAAATAAAAAAAATACATGAGAATAAATAGCCTCACATCACATGTATAACAGATTTGCATAAAATTAAATTAATTGTTTGCATTAAATTTTAAAAAAATAAAAAATAAAAATTGTTTATTTAAAAACAATTTAAATATTTAAAACCAATTTTAAACAAAAAACAAATTTATTTTTATGTGTTAATATTGAAAACTGTTATTTTTAAAATGTTTAAAATAAAATATTTTATTAACTATTAAAAGATATTTATATTTTAATTACATAAAAAAAATTGAAAAGAGAAAAAAAAATTGTAAAAAAGGGGGGGATAAAGTAATGGGACTAAATGCCAGTTTTATATTGCTTTTAAAAAGTTAAAATCAGATTGTTTTATAATTTTGACATTTAATGAATCTTTTAAAATATCATTAATATCCTTATGAAATAAAATTAAAATCATTTATATATCTTATTTCAGCTCAAAATTAAATATTCTATTTAAATATTGAATTGATTTATAAAATCTTTTAAAAATATTTTACTGTTCTTATGGAATTTTTTTCCTAATTTAAATATTATACTTAAATATTGATTTAATATATATAATTAATAAAAAAAAATGAAATAGGGTACTAAAATCATATATATTTTAGTCATCGTAACTAATCTCAACACTTTTGTAATAAAATTACCAAATATATGTATACTGCTTTTGAGCTATACATTAGTTTTTAAAATATAATTAACCAAATATCTGCTGATTAACTTCACAACTGATTATTCCTTCGGTACAGCTAACAGTGATTATTATAAAGTTACGTCAATATCAAACTGGCCCTAATTAGTCCTACCATTTGGGATAAGTTGCTTGTATGAGATTAAAAAATAGGATTAGATATGTGCATTTTCCCCTTAATCCCTAAATCCTCATTTCCCCATCCTCATTTAGGGGGAAAAATCATCTCCAAATGGAGAAATAAAGGGATGGGGATGAATTTCATCCACAAATTGAAATAGGGATGTGAATGAGTGGACCTCTGATCCCTCATCCCCATTTCCCTCAAAACCTTTATATATATAGTCTTTCTCCTGTCAATTCGACCTGATATAAAATATATCAATGCCTTGAATATGAGCCATTAGATTCAAATGTTATGATTCAGTCTACATGCATTTGTCAGTGCTTATCCATAATCTATTGCCCACATACAATATACTGATGTATTTTATATCAGGTCGAACTAACAAGAGAAAGACTGTGTATATATATATAATATTTTTCTTGTTTTCCTAATTACCATATTTCCACACTTTCCCAGTTTAAATACTACATACATTACATTTGTAATGGATTTTATTTGTATTGCATAATATAATTTACCACGGATTGTATATATGTGTGTGTGTAATTTTTAGTCAAACGGAAAAACGAGACAATCGGGGAAAAAATTTAGATTGGGAAACGGAGGAAATGGGGATAAAGATGGGGATACCTCCCCCATTGGTTGGGGATAAAGGGATCAATATATATCCCCATTTACCCAATACCCATCCCTAGATAGGACTAAAATTAGTCATATCCAATCCTATTATATGTAACAAACATAGCTTGAGGGGGGTGTATTCAATTAAGATTGTTGATGACATTTAAAGATATTATAAATCCTGGTGTATTCAATTCGGACATTTAAAGACTTTAAAAGAGTCTATATTAATCCAATGGTATTCAATTTAGATTTCTATGAACTTTTAAAGAATCCTTCCAAATCCGGGTGTATTGAATTGAGATTTTAAAAATGTCTACAAAAATCAAGGCGTATTCAATTAGGACTAGATTTTAAAGGATTTTCTTATGTCATGGATTTTGATGGATTTTGGTGGACTTGATGGTGAGAGATATAAATATCAAATGCCATAAAATGTCCAACCTTCTCCCCAAAGATTTTGGTGGGCTTTACTCTCTCTCTTTCAAAATATAAACATATATAAAATTCATTGTCGTGACTTATTTTACTTTTTTTAAACCGAAAAAAAATAGAAATTTAAAATTCAATATTTTTTTAAAAAAAATTGACATGAATTGTTGATTTTTTTTTTTGGTGTTTTTTTAACATTTGTATTGGGACATGCTAAATCATTTCGTCAACAAATAATGTAATTATTTATATAATTTATTTTTGATTTGAAGACGGTTTCTACAACTAATAATATATTTTGTATGCCCCATTAATATGTATTTTTATGAATAAATTATACACATAAAAAAAATATAAAAAAGATATACAAGATATTTTTTTAAAAAAAAAAAATAAATTAGTTATGTATCTCAAAGCAAAAAAAATAAAAATAAAAAAAATTAACACTACGAAAAAACGAATAGCCAAATTGATATTCATTCTTTTTTCATTTCACTTTTATTTTGACCATCTTAAAAGTATCTTCAATGGAACATTGATACATGATGGTTGTGCATCATTCGATGGTACACTATGGTTCTTAAGATTATTCTTCAAGATGATTGTCCCTTCGTAGATACCAGTGTGATTGATGAAAATCTATATTCAGAGATTTTTGTTAATATTGCAAATTGTATTAATGGATCATATTTGTTGAGTGTATATATTGTGTTATTGGGCCATATAGTGGTATAATTCTCCATCTATAATAGAAGTCAGAGAAACAAATTCATGAAAGTCCATGAATGTCTAAACAAATCCATAAAAGTCTGAGATAGATGTCTAAACAAATACATAAAAGTCTGAAATAAATGTCTAAACAAATCAATGAAAGTTCATGTAAATTTATAAAAGTTCGTAGAAATCCATAAAAATCTGTCACTTAAAAAATGTCTTTCAATGTCCACAAGAATCCTAATTGGATACATCCTCCTAAATCAATTCAACTTTTCAACAAATTTAATTTTTATAACTTTTCTTTTAAATTATAAGTTGTTACAATTTGATTTCTCTAAAATCGGGTTTGCTAGATTCCTGTCCAAGCATTCAGCATTTTTTTTTTTTTTTTTTTTTTTTTTTTTTTGAAGTCAACAACTTACACACAACTAAGAAAGAACATTAAGAAGATCCCTAAAGCAGATGTCCTGCCACAACTGAATCTTTTTAGAATAAACATCCACTAAAGTCAGATTATGTGTAAAGGAATTCTCATTTCTAAGAATATCTTGACATTTGAAAACTTGAACATCAGCAAATAAGGCATTCACATCGTCAATCAGAAAACCAGCAACACCATTGGTAGGCTCACAGTTATTCACAGCAGCCACCACATTGACTGCATCAGCTTCAGCCCAGCAACCATTAACAACATGCTGTTTTGCTAATATGAGCCCCTCATGGAGGGCTAACAATTCCCCTATTTCCATCGAAAAAGATCCTCTAAGAGGCTTAGATAATGCCAACAAAACTTGGCCCTTATCATACCTTATTGCAGCCCCTAAACCAATAAAATCTTGCCTTTTATTCATAGAAACATCAGTGTTTAATTTAACACTACCAAGTGGAGGAGGAAACCAGCTTTCTCTTTGAGAGGACCCCTCAAACTCTGCTGCGTGTTTTTGAATTCTTTATGCAAACTCACCACCCAAATTAGAAGAGAATTTATATCATATATAATTTTTAGGGAAAATTGTCTCAAATATTTTAGGAAAAATAGTCTAAAAAAACCTAATCAAATTAAGTATTCATTTTTGTTTTTAGCCTCATCTATTGTTTTTCATGTTTGTGACCATTCATTATAATTTCATTTCACTCTATATAACCATTAAATTACAATTCTAAGGATTCTTCAAACCTTGTTGCCTTAAAAGAACTCAGATTACCAATATACAACTTTCAGTACATCACTTCTTAGTATAGATGATTGTGCACCTCCCTTCCAAAGTGGTGGTGAGGGATTCAAGTCTCACAATGTGCATTTTACAAACATGTGTAGGGAGTTTTCTTCCAATTTGTGGGAGTGATTATCTGGACCGTACATGTATTCATAGCTGTTCCTGAGATTTTCGGAGCCTGATATGAACTATAGAAAATGAGGCTCTCAATATTCTAGTTATGTTTACTTGATTATTTTTTTTTTCTCTAGTAATGCTTGTAAATATCAATATGATAACTCAAACTCAAGATTATAAAACAACAAAATAGAAAATAAAAAGTTACCAAAATAAAAATTTTATAATTAAATTAAAGAATATATCATTTAAATCTTACTCATCTCATATTTTTAACAGCAAAAGTACTAATTAAGCTTAAACAAGAAAAAAGAAAAGAAAAGGGTTTTCAAAAAAAAAAAAAAAAAAAGAAACGTAATTTTATTTTAGAGATATAAAAGAGGATTATTTGTGACAAACACAAGTGTTGCTAGGATTCAACCCACCACCACCCTTGATCTAATGTTGTTGTTGCAAGAATGATAAATGAGTTTCCATTGGTGGGCCTTTAAAAAAATTTATATGTTTATGATAGGCCATTTTTTTAAAAGTCATTTATGGACCTATTTTGTTTAAAATCTTATATGGGCCATTTTTAAAAACTGTATATACACCCTAAAATTAGTATGTTTTTAAAAATCCAATAATACCCTCGAGTAAAATTACTAAGAGGATTAATTGTTTGTTAGTACACCCACCAATAATTATCAATAAGTTTTATATTTTAATCTTTTGTAATTTTTTTTCCTGTTAATGGTTTGATTAACATATATCATACAAATTCTTTCTATTTTAATAAATCCTAGATTCTCTTTTAAATATATTTTCAATCTTTTTTAAGGAAATACTAATTGATTGCTAAGTATGGAAAATGAATCAAAATCATGAGACAAATTTGGTTATGAAAAAAGTAAGTTTTAAATTAATTTTTATTATTTTTGTTAGAAGAACAAAATCATTATGTATAAATTAACGATATTTTTTATATTTTTTATTTCTTTCAAACCCACTTTACACCTTTTTTTTAATTTTTTTTTTTTTTATAAATATTAGATGTTCTTTCTTGTCCAAAAAAAAAAAAAAAGATTAGATGTTCTTTAATTTCATCGAACATTTTTTTTTAAAATATCATTTAACACCTATCTATTTCCACATCAATTGGGACATATAACAAATCTTACATCCCAACAACTCTCTCAAGCAGAAAGTGGTTCTCTAATAAAAAATAAATAAAAAATATTTAAATTGTTTTTTAACGAAAAATGGAGATGGATGTTTGGTAAAACCTTCCCAAATTGATCATTTAAAAATTTGGGTCCATTTGACAGTGATTTTGAGAAAGAGGAAAGGGGTTATTTTTCAATAGCAATTATGAAATAATCAATTTTAGGATTTAATGAATCTTTTAAAACACCCGAATTGCCCTCATTAGTTTAACTTGATGACATATTTGTCCTTATATTTTATAAGTGTAATTTTACACTAACTTCTTAGAAACCCTAAACCTATAATATTATATAGGTAATATCCACTTTAAACTTCTCACCTTTCATTATCCCAGGCAGCAGAAGGTATACGATCTTATTTCTTTACAATTTTCCGATGAAAGTATCTAACCGTTAGCTCTCAGATATATTTACTTGAATCATTAATCTGTTTTATATTGAGTGCTAGATGAATTTCGTGTATCCTCTAACCTTGTACCAAGAACTGATGAAGACAAAACCTCAGAGAGCTGGGCCAAAACAAGTGACATTCGCCGTAAAAGTTCCGTCCTGAAAAGTTGCACATAGATTAAAGTATAAATCATTGTCAAAGAAATGATCTTATCTATCCCTCAGTATATGAAAATATATTAATATGTTTATGTTTATGTACTTTATACATATGCATGTGTGTCTGCAGCGTTTTATGCATAGAGAAAAATATTTCGGCAATGGTAGCAAACCGTATTCAAGAAGAGGTATGTTCTTCTTTTCTTCTAATTTGATTGGTGGTCTTGCTTTTTGAACTGGCACATGATCCGAAATATGAACATACTTTGGCTGCTATTGTTTTGCAGGTAAGCTGTCGTTGAACTCTTTTTCTTCATCCTTTCAAAAACATCAAAACACAACAATTACAATATCTGCTACACAACGTGAACCAAATCATTACTGCTCTCTTTTATTTAAACAAATATGATTTGATTTGTTCAGTTGCAATGAACATAAATATTAGTGAGGCTAAAAATGATCTGATTTGAATCTTTGGAAACTCCCATTGGATGGACCCAATTATTATTTTATTTTATTTTATTTTATAGTTTTGAACAGTATTCATTCATTACTATTTATATAAGAAATTAATGTTTTTTTTTTAAATAAATTTTTTACCATTAATTGATGTTACAGTTAAGATTTTTACTTTGCTATATTTTAATGGTAATCCCCATCGGTTATCTTTATTGCTTCGGAGTTGGAGTTGGGTTTTTTATTTTTTATTTTTTATTTTTTATTTTTTTGCACTAAATGGGTTTCTGTATATTATTTATTTATTATTTTATTTCTTAATTCTATGACAAATTTATTTATTGTGACCCTGATTTTATACTCTCACCGGGGTAATATGGCAACTAACTTAATCTTATTTTGTTTTTGTTTTTGTTTATGGAAAATGATTAAATATTTGTATTTTTTATTTTATATTAAAGTTTATGGTTAAAATATTAAATTACATTAAAATATAGATTATAATAAAGTTGATAAATAATATAATTACATTTATTGATATATTACTAAACATTAATAAATAATCAAAACAAATATAAAATATAGAATGATTGAATACGTTATTGAAATAATATTAATAACTATGTAATATAATTGCAGTAACTATTCTTTATGGGCTTTGAAAATTAATTATTTTTTCAGTTTTATTTTTTCTAATTTTCATACCCTTAATTTTTGTGGACCCTTAGATTTAAATCCAATGACTATAATCATTATTTACATGTACAATATCGAAAAACTCAATCTATTATTAACATAATAACATTACATTCATGGTTTATTAGTTAATGTAATTGCATTTATGAAGGAAAATATTAAATACTATAAAAAAAAACTTGAAAATGTCATTGAATTAAATTAATTTTACTAATTGATAATATTATATTCATAAGAGCAAATTGCACTGAACCTCCCTGAGGTTTGGCCTCTTACACACAGAAACAACTTTATCATTAATTGATACTCACACCCCCTGCCGTTAGGTCAAACTTAATTGTTGACTGACTGTTACCTTTAAAAGACTAAATTACCCATGATCTCTAAATTAAATTAATAATTTTTTTTTAAATGGATCTCCAATCTCAAACATGGATGGTGGAGATCAAATAAAATTTTAAATATAGTAATTGAAAATTGAATTGAATTAGAAAATATATAAATTAAAAGAAAAATAGAAATTTAAAAACAAAATAATTTTAAAAAGAAAAAATAAATAAAAATTGAAAAATTGGAAAAAAAAAATTATTGTTTGTGCAGGTGTGGAGAACATGATGCATCTCACCTGCACAAATAATGATATTTATATTTTTTCCAGTTTTTTAATTTTATTTTCAATTTTTGCTATTTAAAATTGTTTTGTTTCTTTTAATTTATATATTTTTAAATCCAATTCAATTTTCAATTATTTTAAATTTTATTTGATCTACACCATCCATCTCAAACATGGATGGTGGAGATCCATTTTTTTTAAAATGTTTTATTTTTGTTTTTAATTTAATTTAGAGATTATGGGTAGTTTAGTGTTTTAAAGGTAACGGTTAGTCAACAGTTAAGTTTGACCTAACAGTAGGGGGAATGAGTGTCAATTAGTGATAAAGTTGTTTCTGGGTGCAAGAGGACAAACCTCAGGGAAGTTGAGTGCAATTTGCTCTATTCATAATAATGCAATTTGCTCTATTCATAATAAGAGACTTCTCTCATGTGCAATTTGCCTATGAGATAAGTCTCTTATTTCTTAATTGTTCTCTTCATGTATTCATGGTCACCCCTGAGATTTTGGGGCCCGAGGTGAACTATATGAAACGAATTTATAGGGCCCTGAGATTTCAAGTTGAGATTTTGTATCTAAATTATGAATTTTCGTAGTAAGATTTAAAAGAGTTTTGAAGAACTCTAATTTGAATTTTGATTGTGTTATGGAAAATCCACAACTAATTTGAACCAAACAAAGTCGATCATCACCACCAGACTCACAAAAAGAGGTTTATCAAAAAAAAAATTTGATTTAATTATTAATTACCTTTGATTCTTTGAACAATGACTTTAAGAACGAGTGAACGACTTTAAGTTCAGATTAGGGATTTGAAATCTAAAATTTTATAGCAAATAACAAGATTTAAAAGAGTTCTAATTTGATTTTTGTTCAATTTCAATTTCTGGTTGTCTTACTCTGATAAGAGTAGTATTATATTGTTGTTTTTCATTTTTTAGAATGATAATTGGGTTATGGACCTTTCTTAAAAAGAAATATGTTTGGTGGGCCTATTTTAAACTCATTTTATTGGTTTGTTAGTTTAAAAAAATTAAAGATTCAATGGGCCTATATTTTAAACTCATTTATAAGTTTGTTAGTTTAAATTCATATATGGGACATATATGAAATTAAAAAAAATAAAAAAAAAATTAAACTTTCAAGGCCCTAGACGGTCGCCTCATTAGGCTCCCCCTAGGTCGGGCCTGCATGTATCAGGCATCAAACTTGACCCGTTTTGGGCATGGGTCTAGTTTTTGGAAATGCCGATCCGACCCGTTGCCATTATGTATCATACATCAAGGTAGAGATTTCTATTTATAGTCACGAAATCTTTTTTTTTTTTTGATTATACAACAACTGCCGAGACCGGCGAGATTGGGTTCTACTAGCACAGTCTGGACTGCAGCTCCCACAAACAGGGAGAGAGAAACACACATTGGTGAGACAACACCCACACTATTGGTGGGACAATGAAAACTTGCATATATTCATGCATGTCATGGGTCTTAAACCATGGTGGTAGAGTCCTTCTTTGAAGAGTCACACCACATTGGCAAGAGGCCATCGGCTTAAAGTCACAAAATCTTGTAACCATAAATTGTAAAATAATGGATAATAAAATTACAACATAAATGATCAAATACCCCATTCTTGAACTCTTTCCTCAGGATGATTTATCCAATCGATTTTCTCTCGGTCAACCCTATCCTATCTACCTGCATGCATTTTACTAGCAAACACATGTACCTCACTTGCTGATACGCGCCTCTACGAACTCTGCAAGACTTTGCTTTTTTATTTTGAACTCCTTCGAAACACAAACCCTCTATGCAAGAGAGAACAATCTAGATGTTCATGTATGAACGAATAAACATGCAAATAGTATGTGCGATCAACACACTATAAAGACTATATTTCAATGATGATTGAGTAATGATTAAGGGGGTGTATTCAATTTAGATTTCAAAATACTTTTAAAGTTTGTGTGTATTTAATGTAGACTTTTATAGACTCTATAAAAATCATAGGGTATTTAATATAATTTTTATAGACATTAAAAAAGTTTATAAAAGTCATAAGGTATTCGATCAAGATTTTTTAAAAGTTTATAAAAGTTAGGAGGTATTCAAAATGTTAATAACTTTTAGGGTTAATATTAAAATCATCCCCTCACCTTTAAACTATTATTGGACGTATAGTTATAAATGCTTTTATTTTAAAAACCTCCCCTATGAACTAACACCGTAAGTATTCCGTTTGTATTAACCGAGTTTGACTATTAAAAAGTCTAAAATGTCCCTATTTAAGCTTCAATTGTATGAATTGACCATTATATTCTCATATTTTTACCAAATAAATTAATAAAATGATACAAAATATGAGAATGTTAACTTGCAAATGAGAAGTTATTTTATGGACAATTTTATCCCTAAAAATAATAAAATTACAAATTAACCAAAAACATTGAAAATAAGTATTTGCTTGGATTAAAAAAAAAAAAACAAATAGATACATAAATAAATACATACTCTGGTTTATTTTCAATGCTTTTGGTTCATTTGTAATTTTTTTATTTTTAGGGATAAAATTGTCCACAAAATAATCTATCATTTGCAAGTTAACATTCCCACATTTTATATCATTTTATTAATTTTTATTTAGTAAACGTATGAGGGTATAATAGTTAATTCATACAATTGAAGCTTAAATGTAGACATTTTAGAGTTTTTAACGGTCAAACTCAGTCAACACAAATGGAATGCTAACAATGTTAGTCTATAGAGGAGGTTTCTAAAATAAAAGCATTCGTAAATATACATCAAATAATAGTTCAAAGGTGAGGGGCAATTTTTAACATTAATCCTAACTTTTAATGACTTTAAGATATAAAGACTTTTAGGAGGTGTATTCAATTTGGATTTTAAAAAACTTTAAAAGACTTTTTTTTAAGTTGATGACTTTTGTAGAATTCATGGACTTTTACGCTGTGTTTAGTAAGAGGGAAAGATGGAAGGAGGGAGGGGGTTGGAGGGAGAACTCCAATTCCTTGTTTGGGTTGGAGGGATAAGAGAAGGGAGAGAAGGAGAGGAAGAGAGGAGGGAAAGCAAATCCTTCTGGGCCCACCATTTTGGATCCGTCCAATGATGGGCGGATCACAAAGGAGGGAGAGTGATGGGGGGGGGGGGTGGCAAAGACAAAAATGCCTGCTAATTTTATAATACCCTCCAATTTTTTAAAGAGCAATATAGTAATTTTATAAATTATATATCAATCCATCCATTCAACTCTATTTTTAATACCAAACAACATGAATGGTAAATGTTATCCTCTCCATCCCTCATACTCTCTCTCCCTCTTAATTTACTCATTCCTCATACTCTCTCTCTCTTCTACCAAATATAGTGTCATAGACTTTACAGAATTATGAATTTTTTATTTTTTATTATTATTATTATATTTTTTTATAGATTTTCATATACTTTCATTTATTAAAAGACTTTCATAGACATTTATTGACTTTTATTGGCTACAAAATATAATATATACTTTGTTGTTGCAAATTTATATTTCTCATGTCAATAAAAATATTTTTTCAAGCGAATAAAAAACAAAATCATCGTTAATGTTTATGAAACTTGACAAAAGCATTTATGCATATATATGTAATTAAATTTTTGTTTTGTTTTTTATATTATATTTACATCATAAAGACAATTATAAACCTAAAAGTTTTTATAATCAGTCAAAATATGTGTGTAAAATATAATTTTAAAAGTTAATTTTATTTATTTTTTATAATTAAAATATAGTTAGTCAAATTTTTATTTGTTTTTGATAATTAGTTAAAATATTATAATTTTTTTTTTTTTTTAAGAATAAAGGTAGCAAACCGATTATAGTATTAACGTTTACATATCTCTGTAAAAGTATGATAATGAGTATAAAAACTTTAACCAAAATTAATTAAAGTCACCAAAGCAAAACCTAAAAATCGCACATATTGTTAAACAAGATATATGCACAAAAGTGGGTAATTTGATATTTACCATCATAGAGTATCGCTCATTCACGACTTTGATTATAGTGTTATTGAGCAGTGATTTTTGCCTTTTAGTTTGGGTTTTAGATAAGCTATTAACGTTATATATTATAACATTATTTGTACAAATACAGTAAAAGGTGTCTTGCCAAGTAAACAAAATGTAAAGTATGATATGATGATCATCAACTCATCAAGTAAATAAAATGATATGATGCTCCAACATCATCATCGCATGGAAACATCCGGAAAATTAGAGAATTTAAAAATCACCCAAAAAGAGCCAAACCATCCACAAACTTTGAATCTTCCGATTTTAAAGTCAGGTCCAGTTTGCTTAATATTTATCAAAACCACCCAAAAACATCAAGTCCAAGAAAAATATATCTAAAACGAAATTAACCAGTCTCGAAGAAATAAGAAAACTTGATCACTCTTTAACTCTCCAAATCAATTGTTTTGAAATTTTATCAGTTAGAATTACTATAATTTCACATATCAATTCAATCCTATAACTTTTTTTTTTTTTTTTGAATGGCAGAGAATTTTATTGAGGCCAAAAGCCACAAGCCAACACAGGCAAACAACCCAGAACAAAAAGCAAAAACCAAAACAGCCCCCCACCCAAACAACAACCCAGTACAACAAAACAAAACCCAAAAACAGCCCCCCAAAACAGCCCACAGCACCACCAAAACACAACTACAAGCCACCAAATAACTCCTCCCAATCCACCATGTCCCCATCTATGAAACAACCCTTTTTGGCCAAGCTATCAGCTATGGAATTGGTCGCTCTAGGAATATTGATGATAGTAGTATTGCCTAAACTCTTCCTGACCAATTCCCAGTCAAAAACTCTTCTTGTAAGCCCGACATTCCACACCCAATCATTGCCAATCCACGACCCAAACTCATTAATGATACAAGATTTTTTACTTGCCAAGGCAAAAATTATTGGGAACGACTGTTTTAAAGAAAAATCTCCCCTCCACCTGTCATCCCAAAAGCTGATTCTGTCACCACAACCAGCTATCACCTTCATAATTAAAACATAAAAATTCAAATTAATCATAAGAGCAAACACAAAACCCAGTATCCTCACAAATTCTCACAAACAAAATAATAATAATAATTTAATTAAGTTAAAAACTTGTCTCCGACGATCTGCGTGTCTAAGTTTGGCTTCGATTTCTTCAACAGTACTGGGAGTCTTGTACTTCTTCGCCAACCTCTTCCTGATCCTCGTCTGAACCCTAACCGGCGTCAAGAACGATGTCGCCGCCTCATCAGTAGCCGGAAATTCCATAGCCACCGCCGCCACTCCTCTCACCGTGGCGTGTTATATTGACTAATCCTATACTTAGGCCATTTTTATAATAATCACTGCTGAAAGAATAACCGAGTATGAAGTTAATCGGCTGATGTTTGGTTAATTGTATTTTTATTACTATTGTATAGTTCAAAAGCAGTATACATATGTTTGGTAATTTTATTACAAAAATACTGAGATTAGTTACGATGACTAAAATATACATGATTTTAGAATTCTAGTTCAATTTTCATTAATAATAAATATTAAATCAATATTTAATTATAATATTTAAATTAGAAAAAAAATCCATACGAACAATAAAAATAATTTTAAAAGATTTTATAAATCAAATCAATATTTAAGTAGAATATTTAATTTTTAGATGAAATAAGGTATATAAATGATTTTAACTTGATTTCACAAGGATAATAATAATATTTTAAAAGTTTCATTAAATGTTGAAATAGATTATTCCATAATCACTTCCCAACCCCCCCTCAAAATCATTGTCAAAACTTATCAGATTATCAATTAATAACTTTTTGAAAGTTTTACCAAACATCAATTTTTTATAAAATAAATTGATTTTAACTTTTCAAAAGTAATACCAAACTGACCCTTAGTCAATGTGTGGGATCCTAACAAAATGAAGCAAAAAGAAATGGAGTCTGTGATATAAAAAAACAAGGGAAAATTACATAAACATACCCTGACTTTAACACATATATGAGGTATAATCCAGTTTTACCAAAATTATAAGAAAATACCCTTGACTGACAGTTGACTAACCGTTGACTAACAGTTGACCATATTAAAGGATAAAATGATCAAAATGTCTTTCTTCAATGTTTTATTAATTTTCATTTTTAAAAAATGCTGTAAATATTAAAATAATTAAAAACTAATTAATTAACAATATAAAATTTAGAAGTCAAATATTACAAAATATCCAAATCACCCCTTAATATTATAATATTTTTAAGTTTCTAATTGTTTGATAACTGTTGATTATATATTAAAAGCCAACCAAAACAATTTAAATATATATTTTTTTGAAAGAAAAGCAAATCAAATTAAATGTTAAAAGCAAAAAATAAATAGCAATTGATCTCCATGGAGACCTACGCTAATGGAGATTTAGAAGTAAAATATTTATTTTTGGTTGTTATTTATTATTTATTTTTGGTTGATTTCCATATTTATATATTAACAGTTAATTTGTTATTTATTTTTTTGCTTTTAACATTTAATTTGATTTTCTTTTCTTTAAAAAAAAAAAAATTATTTAAATTGTTATGATTGGCTTTTAATATATAATTAAAGTTATAAAACAATTAAAAAATTAAAAAAATTATAATATTTAGGGGTGATTTGGACATTTTGTAATATTTGACTTCTAAATTTTATATTGTTAATTAATTAGTTTTTAATTATTTTAATATTTACAGTATTTTTTAAAATAAAAATTAATAAAACATTGAAGAAGGGCATTTTAATCATTTTATCATTTAGTATGGTCAACTGTCAGTCAACGGTTAGTCAAGGGTATTTTCCTGTAATTTTAACAAAACTGGATTATGGCTCATCTATGTGTTAAAATTAGGATATGTTTGTACAATTTTTCCAAAAAAAAAAAAGAAAAAAAAAAGAAAAAAAAGGAAAAAAGAGGAAGTCGATGTAATATAGAAAGTAAAATGAGGACCAAAGGCCACTTGCCTTGGTGGCTTGCAGTTTCCCCAAACTCTCCACCACCAAGGTTCAAGCCATGGTCTTGGTATATATATAAGAGAATTAATCCCACCAACAGAGTGGGTGTTGTCCTACATAGTGTAGGTGATCTCTTACCGTTGTGTGAGCTATGGTCCGGGTTGAGCTAGTAGAACCTCATCTCGTCGATCCTGACAGTTGTTGATGTAATAAATAAATAAATAAATAAATAAAGTAAAATGAGGAATCAGGGAGAGAGAATTAAATCTGACAGAAGAAAGAAACGTTGGTGAGAAAAAAAAAAACATATGATAAATTACAAGTAGAATTTCAAAACGGTCCCTAAGTATATAATGTGAAAGGCTTTTCTATCATTGCTTATACCGTTTGTTATATATATATATATATATATAAACAATTGTCATTTCAAAATTCTCCAAGGATATAAATGTCATTTTACTGTGTTAATAATTGTAAATAAAATAAAATAATGAAATACCATATATACCATTTATTTTCTATAGATTGTCTATAGATATATCAATTATTCCAAGTAATTTTAAATTATATTTGGGAAATTAATGGAATAGAAAATCACAACAAATAAAAAAAAAAAATAGAAAACATGCTATAATTAGGAGGCTTAAGTGCTTTTTTAAATAGAGCATACGAGTGTTGCTAGAAATAGGATTCAACCCACGTTTATGGACTTGGTGTAATAACTGAGAATGATAATTGAGTTTTAATTTATAAGCCTTTCTTTAAAAAAATATGTTCGGTGGGTATATTTTAAACTAATTTATGACATTTTTAGTTTAAAATCATATATGAGTTATATTTGAAATCAATTTTTTTTTAACTACTATTTGAGGGCCCTTAAAAATTGTGGACTTTAGACGATTGTCTCACTGGTCCTCACTAAAACGGGGCTTGGTTATGAATAAAGGGGTCATTTTAGATTTTTCACCCGAGCCTTCAATAAGTCGGGATGGCCCTACCTGTATTGTTGTATGTTCGGAGTCCATAAAAAAATAAATAAATAAAAAGAAAACCTAATTGATATAATATCGTAATACTTAAGAAAGAAAAAAAAAATTGTTTTCTTTCGTCTATTTTTGGTGTAAAATATATCAATTATGTATGGAGTTGCTTCAAAACTATCTTCTTCAATCAGGTACTCATTGTGGGATTTTAAATTTTTTTTGTCTCATTATTTGTCACGATCAATTATTTGGTGTGGACTTGTTAATGGATTCTTTTTTATTTTTCAATTGTTACACAGTTCTGCTTCTGCTTCAAAAAAGTGGGTAAGTGCTTGTGCCCTCTTTGTGTTTGATATGTTTTTACTTGCTCTACATTGGTTTCAAATTGAATAACAAGTTTGAGATATTAGTGCTGAATATGTTTCATTGATTTTGTTTGATGAATTGGAACAAAAGGTTTAATTTTGTTTCAGTTTTTATGTTTGCTTTGATGGGTATGGAATGGTTTATCTTTGACAATTTTCTTTTGGTTGTTTAATGATTGAAAAGGTATGCAGTAGATTTATATGCAATAGAAACTATGTGGCAAAAGATATCCATTTTGGTGTCGGGGCACAAGCTGCCATGATGGAAGGTGTTTCAGAGGTTGCGGAAGCTGTAAAAACGACAATGGGATTGGGACCTAAGGTACTGGATTTATATATTCATGGCTTTACTGGAATACTGGTACCTGAGATAAGTAAACTTCATTTTTCATAAAGAAATTTAGCCTTGGTTGATGAAAATTGGCTAAATTGCTAAATATGGATTATCTTTAACCGAGAAATAGTGGAAACTGATGTTATTGCATCTTAGTGTTAGATTGGCTGTTAGAATAGCTCTAGGGGCGTGTTTACTAATCGGGAATTGAGAGAATCGGAATCAAGTTCCACTGGAAAGGGAATCGAGGGGAATTGAAATTAAGTTACTAAATTTCATTCCTGTGTTTACTAACAATTTAGGAACCAGAAATGGAATCAAATTTATCCCCTTTCTAGTGTTTACTTCAACTAAAGAATCGGAATGATATATAGATGATTACAAAAATGCCCTTGTGTATATAATATGTTGAAATATATTTTTTATTATGAAAAACTATTTTTTAAACTGCTCATAACACTATAACTAATAATTAACATTTTTATATTATAAACTTTCAACTAATTAGTCAATAATAATTAAAAATTGAGAAGTAATTCAGATTTGAAAGCATAATTAATTTGATGTCGAATTAATTTCTCACATATAGGTGCTTTTTTTCCTTCTCTCGAAAATTAAAACATAAAATAACTCAACATATACAACCATTAGCTCACATAGTACTTGATTAATTATTAACTATATAAAAGAAAACAAAAAAAAATTAAAGTCACTGTAGTATATATATATGCAATACATGCTTTACCGAAAAAGAAAAAGAAAACTTAAACAAAACAGTATATATAAAATTAAGGTCACTGTAGTATATATATATGCAGTACATGCTTTACGGAAAAAGATAAAAAAAACTTAAACAAAACACTGTATATATATATATATATATATATGAATAATACTGCTTTAGTAAAAAGAACAAAACAAAATGTAATACTGCTTTAGTAAAAAGAAAAAAACAAACAAAACAAAATATATATGAATATGCAATACATGCTTCAGGTAGTGTGTTAAAAAAAAAAAAAAAAACAAAACAAACAGCCATTGCATAGATTTGAACAAAAAGAGAAATCAAAAATTTCATCAACACAGTGCAAGTATATAAATATATATATATATACACGCACCATGATTCCATACTAAATTCAATATTCATAAATATAGAATCAATGCAACAAGTCAATAATATTCATCAACATAATTTTTATGTATATTCAAGAAATCTAATATTAAAAAAAAGCATATCTATAACAAGATTCAGAGGAAAACGATGAACAAAAAAGAATGACAACGAACAATCCTTAAAATAGAACGATAAAGTGGAAAAACAGTTTTTTTATTTATTTTAATTATTATTATAAGTGATGATATTTTAGTAAAAATACATGAATTCATTTTTTCATTCAGGAAAGGGAACTTGATTCTTAGGGTGGGTGGGGGGAATCAAATTCCCTTTCCATCAGTAACTTAATTACTGATTTGAGAGTGGGGTTCACGTAACTTAATTCCTTAAAAATTTAGTAAACACTGGAATTCACAAATCAGTAACTTAATTCCCTTTCCTGAGTTTGATTACTGATTAGCAAACACGCCATAGTTTCTTTTCTTTCTTTGGAAAATTTGATTGCATAAAGAAAATTATGCTGCTTTTATTGTATTGTAACTTAATCCATTACTAAGTCATAATAGATGGAGTCTTATCATGTCTTCGTCATTCTCGTTTATTGCTCAGGGTCGCAATGTGATTGTTGAGAAAAGAATGGGAAATCCCATGGTCACAAAGGATGGTGTCACTGTTACTAATAAGGTGGCTGGAGATGGTAATTTCTTCATTTTGTTTCTCTACTTTATTTTGGAAAGATACTAGAATTTCTCTTGGAATTATACCATGAAAGAATTTGAGAATAAAGCTTTGTTGATGATGAGTTGGGTTGAGTTATATTTTGTTAGTGGCTCAAAGTAATTGCTCTTAAAAAAGAGCAACCGAAGAAAATTTTTCTTTTGTCTACCTTTGACGCAGAACGGTGCCTTTGAAGCAGAACGGAAGTTCTAGGGTTCACCAGCGTAAGCCCTAAATCATACAAAACTGGAATCCACTAGCAAAATAATTCGAAACCAAAAGACAATATTATTCAATAATTCAAAACTGAATAACAAGGAGCCTTAAATAGGCCCTGGAAACCCTAAAATAAGCAAAAGACTAAATATCCTCAAACTAAATAAAAGTCAACTAAAAACGGAAACAGAAAAAAAAACACTAAAATCTTTGGTCGCCCGACAACCTAACTTAAACAGCTCCGATAAGGGAGTTAACGACGTCAACCGGGGGAACCCGGTTACCACGGTATGGAGCACTGAAATCCCTTTCCGAAAACATATTATAATAGGAAATCTGACAACCGAGCTAAAAGTTATGCTCGTTTCTTCTGAGCAGCTCTTTTAGCCAGTTTCCAGTCCATCTCTTCTTCAAACTCCAACGCCAATTGTCCTACATCAGCCTTAAAATTAAAGTGATTTCAGTCCAAATTTTGCAACAATTATCATAGATGGGGCAATTATGCAATTTCACTCCATGGAAGTGGCAATTTCGCTAAAATCCCTAAATTAACTTTTGACTCCGAGAACAAGAAAAAAAAATAGAAGAGGTCTCATACTAAAATCAAATCGATCATGCCTTAACTTCTTGGCATTCAGATCCGTTTTTATTTGAGTCTTGCATAACATTTTGATTTTAACCTATCTGAAATATACATGCACAAGTAACTTGGAATAACTGCTTAGTCATTTTCCATTGCATTTTATGTTCAGACAGACCAGGAACATTTGTGTGTTCTTTGTGATATCAATCAGTCCCTTGTCCTACTGTTAAATAAAAGCCTTCAAAGCATACATGATACACGCACGCACACACATATATATTTGATACGATTCCTATTGCAGCATGTTAGAATTTCTTATTGCTAGAGATGTCTTACTTGCCTCATGCACAGGTACAACTTATGCAAATGTTCTGACTCGGGCAATACTCACAGAATGCCGCAAGTCCATAGCTGATATGTGCAGTGGTATTAACATGGCAGTTGATGCAGTCATTTCCGACTTGAAAAGAAGAGCACGGATGTAAGCACCCTAGAAGAAATTACACAGGTGATGGAGCTAAGATATAGAAAATCTTAGGAATCTTAGACAAGTCTGGAGTAGGATGATGCAGTAAAATGTTTACGTTCAATTTACATTTAAGTTCGTTCACTGGGATCGGTGATTTAATCGGTTGAAAACTAATTAGCCTAGGAAAAAACTAATCTAAGTGTGTGAAAATGAAATTGCATAATGCTTTGGGTTTGGAAAATGGTTTGGTTTCTTGCGAATGGTTAAAAATGCTAACTTGTATGCTAAAAATGTAAACTTGTAAATTAAAAACTAAATTAAAAATTAAACTAAGCACAACAAACACACAACGTATGGATATATGGGAGAAAACACTAAGGAATCGATACAACCTTCTTTGACCACTCAATGTTATCACTTAGTCTAATTACGCACTTCAATCCAATTTTAAGATTTGTTTTAAAATAAATCCATTAAGTTCTAGGTCTTTCCCATTAATTGCACAAGGTCATGTAACAAGCAATGGTCAATCCCTCTATTTAATTTCAAAACTTTAAGCCAAGTTGGTCTAGCATGGTCATGCATAAACCAACATTCCCAATTACTAAGCTTGTGAGAGAATTAGGTGGGATGGTCACCCACACCTAAACTCAACATCTTAAATAACTAACTCTTAAATCAATGTTTCTTGTGGTCACAATAAAACATAAATAGAGAAATTAGAGCAAGCAATTCAATAATTGAAATTAAAATCGAATTGAATTAGAAAAATAGACTAGTTAATTACATAGAGTGCTCAAATACGGTTACATCAATCCCCTAAATAAGTTTAGTTACACATCAATGAAAAATAAACAAAGAAGGGAAAAATACAGAGAAAACCCATAAAGTTCATGTGAGCTTCCTCTTTCTCCTTGTTGTTCCTTCTTCTCCTTCCTTGAATAATCTTCCCAAAAATGGATGGAAATGGGTGTGGTGAGAGGAATATGTGAAAGGATGTTGAAAGAGAGAAAAAGGGCTGCTGGGTGATGTATGGTGTGTATAGAAAATTGATGGAGGAATGTGTGGAAGAGATGGGGAAAAAGGAGAGGGTTTGGGTTGATTTTCGAATTTTTTGTGTGTGTGATCTCTCCTTTCGATCTGAAAACTAAAGAGTACGGGCTCAAAATAAGGCAAGAATTCGTCCAAAACGACGAAAAGACGAGCTGCCGCAGTTGGGGTTTGTCGCGGTTCGAGAAGACGGCGGATGAACCGCGGCAAGCTTTGGAAATTTCTGTCGCCCCGACTGCCGCGGTTGGCAAAGACGGCACTTCAACCCCGGCATATTGCTGTCGCTTGAGTGCCGCGTGATTGCCGCGGTTGTGGTTTGGAGCTTGGTTGTCATGGATGATCGGAAGAATTGGAGTTGAGCAAAAGGTGTGCATGGAGGCCTGAAATTTTTGGAAAATGGACGGGGAGGATGCACAACGTCGTTCTGGGGGGAAAACGGCCGTAAAGGTGGCCGGAAAATGGCTCGCCGAGGTCGGGTTGAAGTCAGGTCGCGTCCGCGTCGGTTCGGTTCACGGGGCCTGCAAACGGGTCGCTAAAAAGGTTGAAGATATCGCTGACGTCATGGTGACGTCACGGTGACACAAGCAGCAGCTCCCAAAACGCTGCGTTTCATTAATGACGTGGCGCGCACTGCTGCGTCACCTGGAGAATTACAACAACCCCTATTCTCTTCTCTAATCACATAATATTCAATATATTCTCTATATTTTTCATTTTGACCTCTGATTTCCAAAATTACGCCAATGCCCCTGAACTCCAAAAATACCCGAACACTTATTTTATCATATTAAATACCCAGTTTTACCCGAGTAACAAGCACAAGTAGTAGGAATTGGGGACCTAAAAATATATATATAAATAGCACGATCATAGTTTATACTTTTTGGTCTCCTGAATTGATATGAAACAGCTTCCCTTCAGTTCATAATTTTAGCGAAATGAAGTGAACAAAGAAGCAGCAAGAGTTGTTCCAAATTATGCTAGATACTTATTACCCTGACAAAGTTTTAATGGAAGCATGATGGATAATCATCAGTATTCCACTTCTGATCTCATAAATTTTGTGAAATTAAACTCCTAGAATCTAGATCAAAATCTGCTTCTTCTCTGTAATATGATTTATTCATTGTTTACTCTTAGTTGATGGTAATTCAAATATTTCGATACATTATGTATAGGTGGCCACTATCTTTGCAAATGGTGAACACGAGATTGGAGAATTGATTGCAAGAGCTATGGAGAGAGTTGGAAAGGAAGGAATTATCATTGTTTTTGTAAGAACACTTATTCCCTTTCCATGTAATATGACAATTGGTATTTTCTACTCTGATCTAGCTTATGTGCTATCTGCAAATTTAATAGGAAGGGATTACTCTAGATAATGAGTTGGAAGTGGTGGAAGGAAAAGGAATGAAGCTAGCAAGAGGTTATATATCACCGTATTTTATTACCGATAAGAAGACACAAAAATGTGTAAGTTCAGATCTGTCCCTTTAATGTTAAATTTAACTTCAACCAGTGGATTACACACTGTATTGAAGTACAATGAGGTTTGTAGAATAATTATGTTTAAATAAAATTTCCTGAACTCTTCTCTTTTCAAGTTTATAAGATTGATGTTCTCTCATGCCCTCGATTTTGAGGTATCATGACATGAGCTGTAACGACTACGAGGAGACTTGCGTTTTTACTTCTTTAAATTTTCCTTCAAAAAAAAGTGTAGAAACTATTAAAAGTTCTGCTTTGGATGTGTTGCAGGAACTTCTAAATCCCCTAATTCTAATTTATGGCATGGAAAACTTTCGCTCAATTTTGGACATGTTTGAGTTGGTTGAGAGGGTAATGAACTTCTTTTATTATATTTTTTTCTTTTTCATGTGCAATTGTAAGAATAATCAGTTTTTTCTAATAACAATTTCCCTCATGTCCATCCTTTTAGTGTTGCGGAAATGGCCAAAAATTCGATAAAAAAGTGCACACAACACACAAACATAGATATTTACGTGGTTCGGCAATTGCCTACGTCCACGGGAGGCAGCAAACTGATATTATTGGAGAAATTATACAAATTACAAAAAACAGAATTTCTCTCAAACTCTCTCAAGAACTCTCTCTGGAAGCACAAATACAGAACTGCTTCTTGCCTTTTCTTTTGATGCTTTTCTTGCCTTGCTGAGGGTCATATCTATAGGGGAAAAACAAAGACAAACCTCCCCCATTTTCAACATTGTGGTTGTATTCATTAAAAGGCTGGTGGCTGGTGGTAGATGGTAGTTAGAAGGTGAGAGTTGAGCCAAATTTGTCAACAATCTCCACTTTGGCGAGAATCCACCGATCAATGCTGCCTCCATTTTGCCTTTAGGTACTACGGGCTCGAAAGATATTGATCAAGTCTAAACAATGTTGGAACTTGATCCCTGTTACCACCTTTGTTAACATATCTGCAGGATTGTTTGAAGTTCCAATCTTCTGGAGTAGAATATTCCCTTCATCTACTATTTCCCGAACAAAGTGGTAACGGACGTCTATATGCTTGGTGCGAGCATGATGGACCTGGTTCTTTGCCAAATAAATGGCACTCTAGCTGTCGCAGAAAATCTCCATGTTTTCCTGAACAATGCCCAAGTCCCTGATCAAACCACGAAACCAAATGGCTTCTTTGAAAGCTTCTGTTACAACCATATACTCCGCCTCAGTAGTAGACAAAGCCACTGTTGACTGTAAAGTAGATCTCCAACTTACTGGTCCTCCTGCCATAGTGAACACATAACCAGTAGTAGATCGGCGTTTATCAAGATCACCAGCATAATTAGAATCAACATATCCTATGATATGTTTGTCAACCTTCTGACCTCTCTCGAACTTCAAACCAACATCTACAGTACCCTGAATGTACCGTAAAATCCATTTCATTGCTTGCCAGTGGCCTTTACCAGGGTTGTGCATGTAACGGCTCACCATACTTACGGCGTGTGAAATGTTAGGTCTAGTACACGCCATCGCATACATCAAGGCACCAATAGCATTTGCATATGGAACATGATCCATTTGCCTCTTTGCATCATCAGTAGTTGGTGACATTAGTGCACTCAGTTTGAAATGTGGAGCCAACGGTGTACTTACAGGTTTAGACTTGCTATCAATGCCAAACCTCTGAAGTACTGTCTTTAAATACTGAGTCTGTGTCAAACATATGGTACCTTTTGCTCTGTCCCTTTTGAATGAGTACTTCCTTACTTTAATACATTGAACACAATTAATAAAATTTCTTGAAATTTATTGTATTTTGATGATATTTTTTGCATACGTCATAAGAAAATTAAAATATACACCTAGTAAAAATTTGAGAATTTTTCGGATTCAATAATTATAATTTTTTAAATATTTTTCAATTTTTAAAAAATGTTTTATTTGTAATAATTTTTAGAAAAAAAAATGTTTTATCTTTAATAAAGCTAGAAAAAATAGTTCTTATACCTGAAAAATTTTCAATTCTTTTTTTCACTAGTGCATTGCATTCTTTGTATCATCCATACAAAAAAATCACTTCAAAATCAAATAAATGCCATTAAATTTCACCAAAGGTGATATTTATTGAAAAAAACCAAACAAAGGATCTATTTTAGATTTTTCCCTCGGGCCTCTAAAAAATCAGGACCGGCCTTGGGTAAACCTCTCACACCTATCACCAAGAGGTGGTGGGTTCGAGTCATTCTCCCTCTCCTAATCCCGAAATATTGTAAAAGTTAAAAAAAAATTATTTAAAAAAAAAAGTTAGGACGTGTCCTGTAACGCTTTTCAAAGCTGTTTTTAGATTTTCCCCTCGGGCCTCTAAAAAGTCAGGATCGGCCTTAGGTAAACCTCTCACACCTATCACCAAGAGGTGATGGGTTCGAGTCATTCCCCCTCTCCTAATCTCAAAATATTGTAATAATTAAAAATATATATATATTTTTTAAAAAAGTTAGGGCGCGTCCTGTAACATTTTTCAAAGCTGTTTTTGTTTTGTTTTTCGAAAATAAAAACGAAAATGAAAACAGTATTTTTGGTTTCAATTTTGAAATCCAAATATGCGTCTAGTAGTATATCCTGGAAGCTGGATTCCAAATATGAAAACGTAAAAAACGCGTCTGGTATCATTTTACGGGCCAAAATTAATGAGTTGAATTTTTTATTTTTTATTTTGGTCAGATTTTTTTTAATATAATTTAAATGAAAAATAATTAAAATCTTTAAAAAATTCGGCTGACCCAATTCAAATTTCCATCAAAGATTGCATTTTGTCTTCAATTTTCTCACCAACTCGATCATTTCCTAGAAACTACAGTATCATTTTCCATCAAAGCTTGCACTTTCTCTTCAATTTTCTCACCAACTCAATCATTTCCCAGAAAGTTTGTATACAAACTCTCAAATACCCACCTCAATAAAAATGTTGAAAAGTTGAAAATGGATTCAAAACTCAACACAACCCAACAATACCCAGAATTTATGAGCCCTAAAAATGACAGAACAAGGAATTAGATCACTTCCAAAGCAAAACCCAGAACAAAATTTGATAAAAGGAGCTCAAAATCTAACCCAAAATCAAATAAAAAACAACCCCTTAAATGAACAAAAATGACATACATCTTCAATGACAAATAAAAAATTTGAACAACATCTAGAAATCTCCAGATTTTTGGAACACCCACGAAGAAAGATAACCTCTAGCTCCAATTCAATTAAATAATAAACATAAATTATTATTTATGTTTATTTTTTTTTATCACTATAATTGATCATCACTATTTGTGCCCAGTTTTTTTTTTTATTTTTTTTTTATTTTTTTTTATTATTTTTTTTTTTTTAAATCTTTGAAAACAAAGGTAATAAAGGAGCCGGCAGTGACTCTATGGCCGGAAGGGGTGGGATCCTCTTCCGGCGACGCCAATCTGGGCGGCCATGGAGCCACCGCCAGCTCCATGGAGGAGTAGATTCCTCCAAATTTGCTTCCATAGAGAATAGGAAGGGGAAGAAGAAGAAGAAGAAGAAGAAGGAGAAGAGAACAAGATACAGACCTAGCTGGAGTCGACGAGCAAGAATGAAAGAAGAAGATGAAGACTTGATCAATGAAGAGGACAGAAAAAAGTGAGAAAAAAAGTTAAAAAAACTTGAGTTTTTTATTTGTAGTGGAAAAAAATTGAAAAACATCAAAAACTTGTTTTTAAAAATTTTCACTTTTAATACTGATGTTGTTTTTGTTTTTGTTTTTATTTTTTGTTTTTGTTTTGAAAATAAAATGAAAAACAAAATGAAAAACGTAAACGAACGCGTATTTGAAATTGGATTTGAAAAACAAAAACAAAAACACCGTTGGAAAATGATACATGACAACCCTTTTTATTTACTATTTAGGTTTCTTTTTTAATATTACTATTGAGTGGCGATTACGGCACTCCTTAAAAACTGTATTTACACCCTTTTCGTAATTACACCCATAATTTTTTTTAAAAAATCATTAATTTGTAAATAAACCCCACTTATTGTCAAAAATACCCTTTCTTTAATTATACTTATTGTATTTTTGTAAGTACACACCACCTATGACTATTATTATTTTATTTAATCAACTTTATAATTATTTTTAAAAAATTTGTTACATTTAATTCTCTTCCCATTCTTTCTCTTCCCAACTTTTTTTCTCTTCTTGGTTTTTTCAAAATAAAACTCCATTTTTCATTAAAAATCCATTCTAAGATTTTTTATTTATTTATTGGAGAACCACTTTCTGTTTGAGAGAGTTGTAGGAATGCAAGATTTGTGTCATGTCCCAATTGATGTGGAAGTAGATAGGTGTTAAATGATATTTCAAAAAAAAAAAAAAAAAAGACAAGTGTTCAATAAAATTGAAGAACATCTATTTTTTTTACACAAGAAAGAACATATAATATTGATAAATTAAAAAAAATCTAAAGTGTGTTTGAAAGAAATAAAAAATATATATAAATAATTTAAAACTTTACTTTTTCACATCCAAATTTATCTCATGATTTTGATTCATTTTTCATACCTAGCAATCAATTTGTATTTCTTTAAAAGAGATTGAAAATATATTTAACAGAGAATCTATGGTTTATTAAAATGGAAAAAGTTTTTATGATATATATTAATATCAAACCATTAATAGGAAAAAAAAAATACAAAAGATTAAAATAGGAAACTAATGAATAATTATTGGTGGGTGTACTAACAAACAATTAGTCCTCAAGGCTATTATTGGATTTTTTAAAATATACTAATTTAGGGTGTACATACGATTTTTAAGGGGTGCAAATATTGTCACTCATTACTATTTAGGTTTAGAAAAACGAAAATGGGCCTATAAACCAAACCGATATCGATCCATACTAAAATGGCATTTAGAGCCCATTTGAAGCCCAACAAAGATCATTTATAAGCATCAAATGCATACTAAAGAAAAACAAAGAGTAAAAAGACTTGAACAAGTGTGGATCAATTCTTCAAGGCAAGAGTAGCAGAGAGAGAGAGAGAGAGAGAGAGAGAGAGAGAGAGTTGAAAATGGGTGGAGGAATGGAGGCTAACAAAAACAGGTTCATAGAAGAGTGGGGTTCAGCGAGAGAGAATCTGGAGCACAATTTCAGGTGGACACGCCGCAACTTTGCTCTGATTGGCATTTTCGGCATTGCTATTCCCATCTTCGTCTACAAGGGCATCGTCAAAGAATTCGTAATTAATCAAACCTCTCACTTTTAGATCTATTTACAATTAATTTCTGTTTGTGTATGATTCATAGTTTTAGGAACCCTAATTGCAGTTATTTTTATGAACTTTGAAATCATATTTGATCGCCGAATAAGTAAATAAAATTAATACTATACGAGGGATTTGTGAATATTGCATCGTGCATGATCCATTGTTTACTTTAGGCACGTAATTATGTTTCTTAACTAGAAGACTGAATATAAGCTTGTGGGTGTTGGCTGATTGGCTTGAAGATATTAGGACGTTTATCGATTCTTTCTGCTAGTTTGTGTTGAGGCTTCAGGGACACTCTTGGTTCTTTATAGATGGTTATCATTTTAAAAGATAGCATCAAATATACAATTAGAGACAAACCTATTTTGGGGCACAAATTCTAAGTGGGAATGGTGGGTACTTGAGAGACTGGTTGGCTTTGTGTTTGTTGTATTTCATTATCCAGGTATAAGCACACCATGTTACTGGGATTTGAAGTAAAAAATCAACCTAACTTATTCATTAATTGAAAAATTAGGAGACATGTAGTTTTATTTGTAAAATAATGAATTAAGAAGGAAGGTTTTTATAAAATGCGAGATTGGATCGCCAGTAGTACAGTCAATTAGCAAAACTGGTTGTGGCATGTGTTGGCCAGGAAGGTGGCTTTCTCTTTTGTTATTATAAGCAAAAAGACACACTTGGTGTGCATGTTTGTGTGTGTGTCTGCATTCCTGTGTGTTGTGAAAAAAGTTGGCAAAATTGGTGGTGGCATGTGCTTAACTTCAACCAGCAATGTGACTTCCCTTTTTTGTGTATTACGAGTAGCTTCTACATCTGTGTGTGTTCATATATAAGTTGGTGGTTTGTTTTGGAGAATTTTGGCAAAAGTGTGGCATGTAATGTATCAGAATGACAGCTTTCTTTTTTGTACTAGTAGCAAAAACAATGTGGCAGCTGTGATTGAAGAAGAGTGAGGTCCAGAGGAAAGATTTACTGAAAATTTGATGTGTGTAATACTGGAATGTAGGATGTTAAGCAATTACATAAAATTTTCTCATGTCTAAAGCTTTTTTTTCTCCGTATTAATGTTTGTGTGTCATTGAGTGTTTTTGGAAGACTACTTGATGTTTTTATATTGTTTGCCAAGAATACTAATAAGCCAAGCAAGCTTGCTGGTCCATGACTTGCCATAACCAGTTTGCATTAGTGATGGCTAAACTAAGTATTAAGGATTAAAGCTGCCTTCGATATTATGAAAATTTTTAATAATTAAAAAGTGAAGATATACCTACCTAGGAGAACAATTAAGCCTTTAACCCTCAAGGCACATATTTTAAACAAAAAAATATAAACCATGTATAATACTATAATAATCACAAGCATTAAGAATAAGACAATCTAAATAGTACTAGCATAGACATGAAATCGTCATTGCTATATATATTTATAAAGGATAAAGAACAAGAAAATAATCATAAATTAAGCACCTTTTTGCATAAATTATTCATTGGAAGTGTTAGTGCAAACACACTCATACAGTTATATATATATATATTATACTTCTGATGAGTATTACTCTGTCCATTTTAATACCTATAAGAAACCATGCAAAACACCAACATATATGTCCAAGGAGCTGCAAAATAAATTCTATCCAACAACACCACTAGCTTGTTCAATCATCCATGAAGACTTCACCCTAATAGCAAGTGATAAGATTAGGAGTTAATTGTTAATCAAACCCTTTGATTTGTTAGTTAAAATAATTGAGAAACCATTTATAATCTACATCTCTGGAAGTCTCCATCAAAATCTTATTTTTTGTTTTTTTTTTCTTTTTAATTTTTTTTTTTTTAACAAAAACAGTTGTATTGAACAGAGAGATTCATATGAGGAGAGAGCAAGATGTCCTTAACAATAAAAGAAGGAATTTGCATCTACGAAATCTTAAGTAACCATCATGTTTACACAGAAACTTCAATTTACGAAAAAGGAAGAGAAATGGCATCCAATTCAAGTCGTATATATGCCTGAAGAGAGTGGAGGTGGACAGAGGGCAATCTCTGCCCATCTCTTTCTGGTCTTCCTCTCTCAATTTTTGTGTGCAGGAATCTAGATTTCATTAGTCCTTGTACTCTAAAAAAACTATTTCAAAATCAGCTTCGACCAAATTAGTTATAATATCTGGTCTAGGCAGAAATAGTCTCTGTCTGGAACAAAGCAAAATGGTATTAGATATATGACAAGATGAATTATGGGATTCCTTATCCATTTGATTCCTAGAAAGATGCATACTGGCTCGTTCGGCTGAAACATCAGTAGCCCTGATTTAGATACAGATTAATAATATTGTGCTTACAAAAGTTTGCTTGAAGCATAATTAGATGAGAGCTCTCATTTTAATGTAGAAAATGTCAATAATAAAGCAGTATGAACTTAGTTACTTTTCTCAATTACAAAGGATTGTTGAAGATTATGCATGAGTTTTCTATTGAGTTTGTCTCAGAATTTCTTTGAGGATTTTCATGGTAGGCTTGTTTGTGCTGTCAGCACTGCAGTTTCATTTTGCAAGGGAATTTAGGTTTGTGGACAGAGTTGTAGTGATACCAAGTATAGGAGTGTGGAAGTGTGAATGGGGTAAAAAAAATTCTATTTTGGAGGTGCTGTTCATGCTTTAATTAATAATGAAGGGTAGCAAAATATGGAGCAGAGTTCATGTTGACTTGGGATTACTAGTTCTTTTGGATGAATTTCCTCACTTGACAAACATTTGAAGGATGGTCCTATTCTCCTTTTGTCTTAGCAAGCAAATGAATAGCTCGAGAGTCGAGCCTCAACTCCTAAAGCCAATGCTTGGAAAGACAATTGTATACTTATTAGAAGCTTTTTATGAGCATGACTTCTGAAGGAAGCCTTAGAATTTGTGGCTTCACTAAATTTTGAAATCTAGGAATCTGTCTCGTTAAATATTACATTAGAATATCAAACATGCCTTTACTTTCTACTTTTAGATTTGAACAATCAATCTGTTAAGAGGAAGTGTGAAATCAATGTGTTGCATGAGATGCCTAAGTATGTGTAATAAATGTTGTATGCCCAAGTCATGTTGAAAATGGAATACCAAATGCATTGTTAACAATTTTACGGGTGCAGTAGTAAGTTATAATACATCCAAAAGTTTAAGCTTATAGTAAAGCTCCATCAACAGTAATGAAGCTCCAACACACTTTATAATGTTTAAGATTATATTTAACTGGATTGTCTTGTGAACCAAGACCAAAATCTGGATCCAATGCAAAAGAGAACTGCAAATAGAAGTTCAATTATGTAGGGGTGTTCAAGTGGAAGAGCTCTTGGTGAAATCGAATTGTGTTATGTAATTTATTAACTCAAAAACTTAAGCTTATAGGTAAGGACTCAAAAACACTCTTTAAGTCCAACAGTAAAAATATTTTTGAAGCTCCTTATCATCTCTACTTCTGTTATTGGGACTGCAAATTAGGTTGAGGTTGGGTAAGTCGAATATCTAACACAAGTCAACCTTAATCAGTTAATCGTCAGCCAACCCTTAGATTATTGTGACCCAAAGCTTGAAAGTCTGTACACAATACAACAAAAAATGGATTTCCAATCCTAGCCTGCCAACTTGAGTTAACATATCGGCTATAATTTGCCTCTTGGTCTAGAAAGTAACATATATAGGATTGAATTAATTACATATGATAGTTTTTAGATTTCCTTTTAGCAGTGCTTGGTTTGGCTGACAGAGAAGTGTAGGTAGATGAAGAAGCTTTCATGTACTTTTTGGAGGCTGATTCTCATTGGGACCAGATGACAAGCCATCCAAATGAATCCTACAATAAATATCTTATCTGAAATAAAACTTTCTTCATTCTTTTTGACTGGAAATAAGATAAGACTCCCCTTGTCTTTGTATGATTTTTAAATCATACAAAGACAAGGGGAAAATTATGAAAAGATAGAAGTTTTTTGTTGATCCTGTAATAAATTTGTTGAAAATCATATGCTCAATGTTGAAAGCTGGAGTACATTAAAATGGGTTTTTGTATGATATCTAGGAGAGGAGCAAGTAGTCATTTGGGCATATGATATTAGGACATTTTTGTTTAATTTATCTTGTAAAAGAAGATTACTTGTTGGACTTGAACTTGTCAAGGCATTGATTTACGTAACTCCGATATTATTACTGTTCACTGTATAGTCATTTTTAAAGTTATATCTTTCTCTGTCCATTCAATTGATTTTCCTGACATTGTTATTCCAATGTGACAGCATATGCAAGATGAAGATGCAGGGAGGCCTTACAGGAAGTTCATTTGAGTTCCCCTTTGTATTGGTTTAATAATAATTGTGACTGGAAGCAAAACTGAGTGTCTTTTTTCGATTTCTGGAGATTACTTCCGTTTTTCTGATGTAGTTCGAATTCTGATCACTGCTAAGACAGCTGAAATATTGCATATGGTCATTTCAAGTCTGTTTTCATAATGCTTGCTTCAGTTTTTTTTGGAGTGGAGCTTCACTTTGCTACATATATATCATGGAAAATCTGTCCGAGCTTAGGCTTTTGGCACACACATCTAATGTCTATGCGATCTGTACAAAATTGTCTTCCTTTTATTTTGGTCATTTCTCAATGGATTAGTTGATGCGGAATGCAATATCGGCAGCAAAACAGTTAAGTTTGACGGTCAACTAATGGTCAATTAACGGTTAACTAATTGTAAGAGTTTTTTTTTTTTAACTAATTGTTCAAACCAGAGAGTTTAATTTAGCCCAAAAAAAATCTTAACTTTAAAGTTTTATCATAGTTAAGATGATTCGATTCAAATTGGTGTTTACCTTAAGTTTCTTTTTCTAAAAAAGAATATTTCTTTTACTTTACAGTTCTTATAAATAGTTACTTTGGTTGTTACTTAAATAATTTAGGAAAATATGAAAGTGAAGCTTTTTTCCATCTTTATATATAATATATATATATAAAACATGATTAAAGGCAGTGATGTGATTTGACAAAATAAAACAACAGCGGACAGCAGAAGATCAACTTTTGAGTCCAAATTATTAGAAGAAACAGGCTTTTAATTAAAGTGCTTTTTAAAAAGTTAAAAACAAAAGAAAAGAAAGTTGACAAATCTGTCGTTCAACCCTCAACGAACTGTTTTTGATTTTCTTGTACATATCACATAACACTTATGACTTATCCTACTACGCTAATCTTCTATTACTGCTAATGTACGCATCTGAATCTCCATCCAAATCTGTGAGCACTTACGTGTTTTTTTTTTTTTTTTCATCAAAATAAAATTAAAAATTGAGTTAACATTACACATACAGGTCACCACCGCCTAATATGGTTGGGTGTAAAGGATGTTGGTTTAGTTTGATAATGTTTCAGGTTCGAGTCACTGTTATCGTATGTAATATATATATATATATATATATATATATCCAAAAAGACCTTAGCAGCCATAGATCCAGCATGAGCCGTCTCTCTCTTTCGTCTCAGCTTCTCTTCCTATTCTAATTCCAAACCATGATGAAGGTTAAAATTGAGATTGCCTTATTAAATTTGTTAATAATTTTTTAGTAATTCTATTGACAATCCACCGAATATCTTTTTACACACCATTTTATTTTATTTTGTTAATAATAATTATAACCTTAACTAAAATTACTAAAAATGATAAAAAGTTCTAAAAACACTATAATTTTTATTTTTTTTAGTTACTAATGTTATTTCTCTTCTCCTTCTGTGTTTCACAAGCCTTGAAAAACTTTTCTTTAAAATTTTAAAGTTTCACGATATACGGTCTTGAAAATTTCCATTCGCTTTATTTTAATAAAATTATTAATATTTATTTTCACATTATATAAATAGTGGTTCTTTATTAAAGACGTCATGAAATTATAAATTAAGGATGAATCATAGCCACACATTCATATTGAGTGTAGGTATTTATTAATGTAGAGCTGTGAATCCCCTGTGAATGTATGACTATATTTGGACGTCATGAAATTATAAAGTCAGAATGGTTGTAATCGGAGAAGTATTATATATATATATATATATATATATATATATTTATATGAGTCTATAAATAGAGTAGAGAGTGATCTTGACAACTTAACCGGTTTTGAAAATGTCATCAGCAAATAACCTTGCTCATTGTGCAAATGCATGCACTAAAAAGTCATTTTTTAATATAAAAAAAAATTCATCTTTTTATTTGTCACAATGAATAATTTATAATTAGTTCAAAACGTGATGAATTATTTTAAAGCGAAATTCTAATTTTTCCAAAAGCTGAATTCTCAATAATCCAAAATTTGAAATCGAAGGTAGTGAAAATATTTTAGCCATATCTTTGTTTGATTGCAAAGAAAGTTTTAGAAAATTCTCTTTCGAAGAAAAAAATTGAATGCTAAACACAATAACATGCAAGCTCATTGGAAATGCAAATTTTGTGTAAATCTTAATATGTGAAAGCTGAAAAATAAAGATGATCACTTAAAAGATAAAGATAAATAACGTAAAATCTTAATATGTTAGAAAAAAAATGATGTTTATTTAGAATTTTTTAAAATTTAAGTTTTTAAAGTAGGGTGTATTTAGTGAAGGATTGTTAAGAGATAAAATTGGATTGAAAAGTCAAAATCTCATAATTTTTTTTTTTTTTTTTTATAAAGGGTAAAAATGACATTTCATTGTAATAATATTTTATGTTTTTTTTTTTGTTTATAATTATATAGGTAAATTGAGGGCAAAAAAGTATTTATACACAAAAGATAAACCAAGTGTATTAGTCTATTTTCACCAAAACCATCAAAGTCATCAAAACCATCAAAGTCGATAGTTTTTTAAATTATTTGTTTTTTACTCATTTATTCATTTTTCACTAGATTGGTCCCTATGTTTTCAAAACCGTCCATTTTGGTCCCTCTAACTAGAATTTGATTGTTAAACCGTCACAGAAAATGCTAAATGACTAATTTGCCTATGGATTCAGTTTCATGGCCTAAAAGTATCATTCTGTCCTTTAAAAATTCAACAATTACAAATAATTTATATAAAAAATTGATAGATGGATCTTGACCATCCACCTCAAATATGGATGGCGATGATCAAATCATAACAAAAAAATAATTGAAAAAAGAACAAACGAAAAAAAAAATTGAAATACAAATTGAAAAAAAAAAAAAAACAATGAGGTGGAGATCCATATCTCCATCTCAAATCATCAACAAAACCATCCTCTGATCATTATCAACACCTCCACCAGCCTCTGATCAATGGAGATCCAGATGAGTCTCCATTTGGTGATTGAAATTGTCACTGAAACCCACCCCTAACCTACCACTCAAACCGATCATCGACCAATGCAGCTTTGTCACCGCCACCCACTCAACTTCATCGAACCCAGAAACCTTCCTAGCCAACATAAACCTAGATCAACACTAAATCACCGAGAAAAGAGGTCAGAGATCGAGAAAGATGAGAGAGAGGTGGATTTAGAGAGAGATCGATTTTTCTTGTTTACCACCACCATTTCAAGAACTTCTTTTTGCTGGGTTTGGCTTTAGGTTTCGAGAGAGGGATATGGATTTATCGAGTTAGGGTTTGGTTGAGGAGGGATGTAAGAAAGAGAATTTGCAGAGATAGAGAGAGAAGATGAAGTTTGTTTTTTACGAAGAAGATGAAGTTGGTGGTTCTAGCTTTTGAGTTTCATTGATTTAAGAAGGAGATGAAGTTTGTTTGTTTTTAAGTTTTAATTTTTTTTTTTTGATTATGCGGAGATCCAGATTGGATTTCTATCATCCATCTCATGATTGAATCTCTACCTAACAAAAAAAATCCTTTAAATTTAATTATTTTTTGTTTTTTTTGTGTTTTTTTATTAGGTGGAGATCCAATATGGATCTTCACATTTAAATTATATTGGATCTTCACATTTAAATTTAATTTATATATGCATATATATATATATCTATTTATTTGTGTGTTGACATGTGGCATATCCCCGTTTAAAGACAAAATTACCCTTACAACTATTACATTTGACAAATGGTTGACTCATATAAGGACGAAATTGAGTGATTTTTGAAAACATATGGACCAATCTAATGAAAAATGGATAAGTGAGTCCCATTCTTCGATTATTGGCGCATCAATTCCTTCTAATCTAAGCAAGTAAACTACCTTTGCCAGCTTGAAGAAAAAACCTTGTCTTCCCCATTCTTTCGAAGTTGCTAGCACTATCTCTCCTTTGCTCCAAGGGAATCTGTCCATCAATCCCATTCGGGGATATCTTTCATATTCATATGCCTCTTCAAGTAAGTCATTTACCTATTGATTACTTGCTTAGGGGTGGTAGCTTTACTGTCTCTATTCTAGTTGAGAAACGGCTCCGAAGAAAGAAATTGGGGTTCCCAATGCTTCTCCATGCCCAACGAGATACGCCAACCTCGGGATGAAGATAGATAATTCAAAAAAACATAAGGACCCAAATGATAATATCCCCACTTAGATTTAACACTTGTTTGACCGTTAGAACTACTTAGACTGTTAGAGAAATCGATTTGGTCACTTCTAAATATTTATGGACTAATTTAACACTTGAACAAAATATGAAGGTTAATTTGGTCATTTTTATAAAAATCACAAACTATTTGAAATTTTTAAAAAGGTCTGGGACTTATTTGGTAATTGCCCAAATTAAAATTGTTGGAAATAGAAATCGATTACGTTATTGACTAGTGGTTTTCTCTCTCAAACTTCTAACTTTCTCTAACTTTAAAATTTTAGCTCTTTCAATTTTCTCCATAACTTTATGGTAGTCCAATAAGTACCGTAATCAATCAAAATTTTTTGAAGTGTAGAATCTTTCGTACGGAATTGTTGATCTCTACCGGCGGTAACCCAATAAATACCGGTATCAATCCAATCACTATCTTTAGTAGTCGACGATTTCTTTCAAAAAATCCCGCCACCGGAAGGTTACTCTATATTTATATACATTAAAAGTAAGCACGAGGTCCACGACAAACACGGATAATGCGCAAAGCGACATATTGATTGGTGACATGGCGCCATTATTTCTCTGAAGAAAGCTTAAGGAGCAAGAATTTAATAAAGAGACTTAAAGAGTTGAGTGGCTGCTAAAATGCGCCTCTCTTCTTCAACTTTGGATGCTTCTCTTCACTTACTTTCTCTCCTCGTGTCTCGAGCTAAAAAGATATATTATGACCCATTCGAACCAATCAACACTCTTCAAACTGGGCTAATCCTCTCTTCCTCTGTCGACGTTTCAACCCCATAAAACCAACTTCTTTGTAGTTGTAATTGCAGTGGAAGCATTGGGTGGTTTGTGAAAAATATAAAAAAAAAAACAGACACCAGTCTCGTTCTTTATCTTGCAGTTTCCATGTCAGTACCATTGTTTTGTTTTCTTGTCTTCTTCTTGTACTTTAACTTATTTTTTTTAATGGGTTTTTCTTTATCTTTTATTTCGTGTTTCAGTTTCTGTCTTTGCTTGTTTGTTTGTTTGTTTGTTTGTTTGTTTGTTTGTGAGAGATAATAAGATTTTCGAACTGGGTTTTCATTTTGTCTTCTTTTGACAGCACTGATTCAGCTGAAATGGGAATGCATGCAGAGCAAGTATAAACTACAGAGTACAGATTTCGGGTTCTGGGTTTTAATTAAACTTTGGATATGGATGGAGATCACTTTTGTTGGTCTAAATCTGTGAACTAGGAGGCATCGGTTACTTCCTGCATCGTGGGTATGTATTTGATCTTTTATTTGAAGTTGGGTATTCATGTTTACTCATATAGTGATTTTGTTGTATGCTTTTTGGTAATTTATTTTCTGTGAAAATTTTGTTGAAGAAACCATACCCAGTTAAGTAATATGTGAATGGATTTAGTAGTGCTAGAGTTTTAGATTTTTTATGGGGGAGATGTGTTTACTGTTAGATTAGTTTAGTTGTCTTCTGCAGATAATATGATGATCATTTGAGCTGAACACAATATGAGAAGTTGATCTCCATTTAAATTTTTCAATAGTTTAGTCTTATTTATTGTTATTGTTGTGGATCTTTTCGTATAAAATTACCCAAAATTGATTCTGCATCTGAGTTTGTATTATCTGTTATATTTTTCAAGATAGAGAAATTTTTTCTTTGAAGAATGGGGTGTGTCGCATCGAGGATTGATAAGGATGAGAGAGTGCGAATTTGCAGGGAGAGAAAGAGGTTGATGAAACAGTTGCTGGGGGTTAGAGGAGAATTTGTTGATGCTCAGTTGGCTTATTTGAGAGCATTAAAGAATACTGGTGTAACTCTTAGGCAATTCACTGAATCAGAGTCATTAGAATTTGAAGATACATCGTATCCCCAGGCGTTGCCTCCTTCATCACCTCCTCTTTTGCCTCCTTCTCTTCCACCACCACCACCACCACCACCACCACCACCTCCATATAGTCCTAATCGGATAAAGGTTGATGATTACCAAAAAGATGGAACTGCCAGAGAAGAGAGCCTAGAAATCAATGAAAATGATTGTGCTACCCAGCCACTTGTTACAATTTCAAGCTCACTGTTGGAGTGCTGGGAGAAATGTTTTCCAGTTTCATTCCACGAGCAAAGTGAAGAGGTAGAACAAATTGAAGAGGAAAACTGGGCAGAAACGAAAACAGAATTTGAGGAAGACGATCAAGAAGAGAAAGTTGTTTCTAATCCAGTTGCCGAGAAGTCGCACACTGTAGAAGTGGTTGATGATAACTCATCTACGATGAGCTGTTGTACTAAAGACACTGAAGATATGGCTATGGTAGTATGTAGTAAGAAGACCCTGAATGGTATTGTTAATGAATTAGACGATTATTTCTTGAAAGCGTCAGCTTGTGGAAAGAAAATAGCTGTTCTTATGAACATCAGCAAAGGGGACACTTATCTTCCACTGAACATCAATGAAAACAAGAGTAAGTTCTGGCTCCGTCTATAAATATAACATCAATTCAGATATTTATAATAGAATCTTGGTGCACCCGATAACCATCAACTTGTCATATTGTTGTACATTAAACTGGGGAAGATGCCACAACCTAGTTTTTTGTTTTTGCTTATATCATTAATGTGTTGAGAGATAGGTTTTTGTGATAGAAATTTTGTATTTTCAGCTCTCTTTACAAAGAGTCAACTTCATGCCAAGAATTTCCTGTTCCATGGACAGCTTGTTCGCCCATACCTTCTTTCCTTTAGTGAAATTTTGTAAAGTTTTCTAAAAAATAATTGAAAAAAAAATACCACCTACCTCTGAAAAAAAAAAAGTCTTGAAGCGATTTACTTTAAACGTTTAATGTGACAGACTATGTTACGAGTGATTTGGTGCTGCAAATAGCCACTGTCCGATGATTGTATACTGCTTACTATTTTCATATATGTATGTAGGTTTGTATTGCAAGTCTTTTCTTGTTTTTACCATCATAGTTATCGTGTTCATCTTTAGCAATGGTATCTTTTGCAGGGAAGAGGAGCAATTCTGCTAAGGTCTTCAGTGCATTATCATGGAGTTGGTCTTTTAAGTCACTTCAATCTTCACACGGTGATGGTGCTACCAACTTCTGTGGCTCTAGTGAACCATGCAAGCCTGGAGCTCATTGCATAACTCTTGAAAAACTATACACTGCAGAGCAGAAACTCTACAAAGAAGTAAAGGTAAGAATGGACTCATGGTTGGCAGATCTGTACATGAATAATCATTAATCAGAGTCGTGATTCTCAAATAAATTCTTCTATAATGTCTAATAACCTTCAGGCTTATATTATTGAACTTCTCTTTTGTAATTGAGCTAGTTATGGTAAAATGCTGTTCCTGCTTGAATCATGTTGTGGAGATATATTTCTTTACTTTTTCATGCGTCCTTGTCCACAGAACACAATATATATATATATATATTTATAAATTGTTTGGTTCCGGCAATGTTTCAGCATTTCATGCGGCTTCATTTGGTTGTGTTAATGATGGCTAACTGTTGAATTATGCCTCCTTTTCTTTGTTTTCTGTTTCTTTTTCCTACCCGAAATATAGCTACTGTCCTTACAGACTTGATCATGATATTGTGTAGGAGGAAGAAATGGCCAAATTGGAACACGAGAGGAAATCAATGCTACTGCAAAGACAAGAAGACGAAAACCACACCAAGACTGAGAAAACTCGATCATGTGTTGAGAGTTTGGAGTCTGACATAAGACTCCTGCAATATTCTATTAGTGAGACTTGTTCATCCATATTGGAGCTCATCAACAGAGAACTCTATCCTCAGTTGGTTACGTTAATTTCTGGGTAAAAGTTATCGATTCTGATATCCTTTATACATTCTTATATCAATTGGGATTTGCATATTTGGTGTACAGTATGGGAATGGATCTTGAAACTCCAAGAACTTAGCTAGTTAGCCAAGATGTGTGATAATGCACATTTGGTTTCAAACAAAGTTGATGCATATTGCCATGTTATGAATCATCTATGTTAAATTTCATTGATGAGGAACCTTCCCTTTGGGTGGTTGGTTCAACTAATAAATAAGATGTCTTTGCTATCCTTTTGTCATGAGTGAAAGCTAATGTGTATGAAGTTAAAATACCATATAAAACTGCTATTTCCTCCCTTTTTCTTAGTCATATTTGCTTGTATTTTTTGTAGGCTTATGCATACGTGGAGAACAATGTATGAATGTCATCAAGTTCAAAACCATATATCCCAAAGATTGAATCATCTCCTTGACATTGAAAACATGGACTCTACTACTGACTACCATCTCCAGGCCACATCACAGCTTGAAACTGAGGTCGATTACTGGTACAGCAGTTTCTGCATGCTTACAATATCCCAACGAGAATATGTAAAAACCCTTTGTCGATGGATTCAGCTCACCGATTGCCTTGTGGATGACCATCAACAGAGCCATTACTCATCTGCTATTCGCAAGCTCTGTCAAGATTGGCAGCTCGTCTTTGACAAATTACCTGAGAAGGTACTTTTGCTATAACGCTCTTTTCAATATTACTAGTTTCCTTATATTAAGAGTTATTTATATTAATGTTGTCAATTGTTATCAAAACCATATATATAGTTTACTGCACCCTTGTGTCACATGGTTTTCATTTTTACATTGACCAGTTGATAGGTTACGTTAGCTTGCCAATTGCCACGCAGTTTGCAAAATAATAATAAATACAAAAGATTTATATATTGAATTCTGGAGAGATGATCAACTCTTCATCTTATTGAATATCATTTAATCAAGATAACAATTTTGGCTGTTGAAATTTTGAGTGTAAAGAGTGTCTTGGTAGAACCTATAGGCTTTTAAGGTTGAAAAAGATAATGAATTCCTATGGTGACCCTTTGCATAGCACTTTGTTATGTTAAATTCTCTCTGTTTTGCTCACTCTGAGAAGGTAATTTTTGTTGATCCGATGTTCTTACAGGTAGTATCGGAGGCCATTAAGAGCTTTTTATCAGCCATTCAAGCAATATTCCATCAGCAGATGGAGGAACTAAACCTGCAAAAAAAATCTGATAAACTCGAGAGAAGGTTGGAAAAGGAGTTGAATTCACTTGCTGAGATGGAGAGAAGGTTGCAAAGGGAGTTGAATTCAGTTGTTGAGACGACTGAGGAAAGGCTCGAAGGGAGCTTTACTGTTGAAGTGGCTCAATCAAATTTGAGCCCTAAGCATCCTGTATCCCTCAAACGCTCGAAAATCGTAGCCTTGAAGGAGCGAGTGGAAGCTGAAAAGGCCAGATATGTGAACTCAGTTCAGGTCACTAGGGCCATGACTCTGAACAACCTGAAAACAAGCCTACCCAATGTATTTCAGGCATTGATTGAATTCTCAAGAGCTTCTACTCATGCCTTTCAGGCTGTTTACAGCCACTTCGAACAAGCTACTCTTTCCGATGAACCGGAAAACTCAACTACTAACTAAACTTGCTGGAATTAAGACTTGAGTGGTATTATATAGAGTTATAGGATCAATAGTAGTCTTTTGCATTGATCACATCACAATTAAAGTTTTGTTGATATTAATTAATTAGCAGATATTACCTTGTTAATATTGTTTAAGTCTTTGCCACATCAATTACTTGACAGATGATTACATAAATACAAAAAAAATGGAACCTTAATTTCCCTTTTCGAAATTAAAGCTCCTTCCTTTCATTAAACAAAAATACAAAATTCAAATCTTTGGACTACATTAGTAAAGAAGAACGAAAAACAATTCCAGAAAAGTAAATACAACAAACATCAAATGCTAGTGTGTAAAGAAAAAGAAGCAATTAAAATTCAAGAACAAGTGAAGAACAATAAAAATGGGCATAAATAACTTTAATTTTATAATATCTTAAGACCCTACTTTTTTTTTTTTTTTTTTTTTGAAATATTACACAATTTTTAAGACCTACTGATATCTTAAACAAATTAAAGTTTTTTTCTAAGCCCACCCTAGTCCTCATGATCATCTGATACGATTACATCGAGCAATTGCCTCACGGACTAATGTTTTTGTAATCTATTTTCTGTTTTATAAATTTTCATTTGAAAACGAGAAATTGATTTTTATGTTTTTAGAAGCTGAAAATATTAAAAAATGCGTTCGGTAGAAATAATTGAAAATAATATTCTGAAAAAAAAAAAAGATATCATTTTATGAGTAAAAATAATATTATTTATAGTTAAATTATATATATATATATATATATATATATTATAGACAAAAACAATTTAAATTAATTAAAAATTGATTTACAATTGATTTGTGTTTTTAAATTTTTTTCTACATGACATATAATTATTATATATATATATATATAATTTTTTCGAGACCATTATTATTAATACTATAATATGATTACATGTCAATGATTGATTAGAATATCTTTTATTATATTTCAATTCTTAATTAATCAATTTAGGTCTGTCTAAAAAAAAAAAAAAATCATTAATTAAGGAAACTAAAAAGAAAATCATTAGACAGGTGGACCCTATATTCCTATAAAGAAAATAAAAAGCAATATCTTGAAAGCAACTATTTGGTGTTTTACATCATCTAATGCCTTAAATGAACCTCAATGTAGGTTTTTGTTTTTGTTTTTCCAAAAATAAATTATATATATATATATATATATATATATCAATAATGATATCATTTTAAAGATGTCAACCGGATCTTTTCAACAGTAAGAAATGCTATTGATAATCCATTAATTATATGTTTACGCTTTATTTTATTTTTTTTTTTATTAATGACAATTTTAACCTAAATTAAAATTAATAAATAAGACAACAAAGTTCTAAAGACATTCCAAACCATCTTTTTAGAAAACAAGTTTATTTCAATTTTTTTTTATTAAACTTTTGTGTTAGCACACTATCGAACCCTAAAAACATTGAACCGTAAAGAGAAATTCTCTATTTTTTTTAGAATACATATTGTTTTAATTAAATTATGAAAGAGTGAAATTAGAAATTTTAAAAAAAATTAAATATTTGATTTGACAGATTAAAATAAAAAAGAGAGATTTGTGTTCATAAACAGTGCCACGCCTACTGTTCATCCATGTACCAAACTTTTTTGGAAATTGGATTTTGCGCCATTTTGACGTCGGTTGGAGTTGCTCGAAGTGTTTCAAAAATGGTGGTGCTGGTTTCAAATGTGCACCATTCGGGCTCTGTATACATGGGCGGAGCTCCTCATGGATTTGGCTGGGCTGTAGCCCAGCCCAGCTTTGGGGAAATTTGTTTTATATATATATCCAAAGTTTTGGATAAATAAAAATGTATTGATTTTGTTTATGATTTTTTTCTGAAAAAGATTAAGAATTTAGGTTTAGTTGACACCAAATATTTGATTTAGTAATAAAAGTGAGTAATATTTAATATTGATAACATATATATATATATATATATTCAATATATAATTTTTAAAATAATTTTTTATTAAAGAAATGAAATATTTACCACCGTCCAATGTTCTTAGGTAGTAAAGAGAGCTCATTCAGTTTGATAATGTTTCCCATTTCTATTTCAATTTTTTCTATATTTCTCATTTTTTTTAATGGTTTAGCTTAAAAAATTTAGATTAAATAGTCCCCAAACTCTAAAATTTTGAATTTTTTTTTTCTATAATTTTATTTCACTTTTCTGTAATATTAATTTCAATATTTCATGATGGTGTTGGTGGCTTGGACATAAAATGGTTTTAATGTGAGAATTTTTTTTTCTTTTAATTTTTGTAATGAAATTAATTCTATTTTGTAAATAGAATTTGAATTTTTGTTCAAACACTATAACTATTTTTTTCATTTATATATATATATATATATATATATATATTTGGCGTCTCATTATGATGCTCAAAGTTAAACAAAGTCGGAAAAAATAGTTATAGTGTTCGAAAAAATTTAAAATTTTGTTTACAAATTTTTTTTATTGAACTTATCAACCGTAAAAAATTACATCAAAATTAATATATATATATATATATATATATATAATTATTTAGATAAGCTTTTAATCAAATAAGAAAAATTAATTAGCCCAGTCTGAGAAAATTCTCTTACTACACACCTATTTGTATATAAAATACGTTATCAAATGATCAACCGGTAAAGTTAAATAAGTAAATATTGGAGGTCGCATAAACAAGTTGGAGTAGAGCATAAACGATCTAAGGGACGAGTTGGTTTGGCATACAATTTTTGGTAGCTTTGAATAGCTTTCGGTAAAAAATTATGGTTTGCTTTATTTTGGTATATCTAGCTTGCCACTTGGCTATTTGTAAGCTTGGTATATTTGTGCATAAAATGACTTCTACTTTTTGTAGTTTGAGGCTATTGAAATTCACTTTCTAAAACCTAACAACTATAACATCTTTTATTAAAGAAGACTTTGCAAGGAAGATTGTTGTATACTTTGTATTTGGATTTAACTCCAACATGGCTCACAGTGTTTCGAAAATAGTACTGCATATGTTATCAAATGATCAACCGGTAAAGTTAAATCAGTAAATTGGTATCCTCCAATATCTCAAAGTCTGCCTATTTTACAAAGGCAGGTTTACAACTAACATTGCTAAGTCCAGACATCAATTTTAGCTGCAGCTAACCCTACCAGTGGCGTTACGATGAGACTAAACCACTTAAGGTGAGAACGCAATTCTTATGGAAGCCATGGAACTGATATCCTGCTGCCCTTTTAATGGAAATGTGTCATGTAAATTTTTAGGCTCAATGTTAGTTAGAAAATGCAATTCTTAACATGATTTTTTAATGGAAAGATAAGCTTTAATGGAAATGTGTCATATAAATTTTTAGGCTCAATGTTAGTTAGAAAATGCAATTCCTAGCATGATATATTAATGGAAACATAAGTTTTAATGGAAATGTGTCATGTAAATTTTTAGACTCAATATTAGTTAGAAAATGCTTAATTTATTATGGAACTTAACCTAGCATGATACTTAAGTGGTTGGCCGAAATATGTCATCTATGTTAAAAATTAATTTGTTTATACCATTTTTTTTTTTTTTTTAAATTTTTAAATATGACAATAGTTTAGGTTTTTTTAGGGAAGGGAATAGACTCAAACCTACAATTTTGTGGTGTAGATATGAGGGACACACCACCGGACCAATCTTATTTTGCCTTTGTTTACACCAACATTGCTCTTAAAATATACGTTAAAATAATATTTTTATAAATATGCCTAGTAACATCTGTAAGGAAAAAATTGATTTATATTTTATATTAATATAAAGATTTTATCTTAATACATTTACATTTTTTTTTATTTATAAATAATGAACTAAAAAAGAAATAAATGTCAACAACTTATTATTTAATACTGAGATAATTATTCCGGTGGCCATCAATTTAGGTCACCACTATCAAAATGGCCATTAGATGAGAAATTGGTTTCAAAACACAGTTAGAGCATTTCCAACAGTCTCCCTTGGAGACCTCCCTTAGCTTAATTAAGATGAAAGTTGTATTTTTGTAGCTCCAACAAGTCTCTTAAAGATTCCCTTAAGGGAGAGTTTACTAATCGGGAATGAAATGAATCGGGATTAAGTTCCACTAGAAAGGGAGTGGATGTGAATTGGAATTAAGTTATTAAATTCCATTCCAGCGTTTACTAACTTATTAGGAATGAAAAATGGAATGAGGATGATACAAAGTTGATTACAAAAATACCCTTTGTATATATATCATGTTGAATTTTTGTTTTAATATTAAAAAATATATTTTATATTACTCATAACACTATATCCAGAATAATTAACTATATATTATAAAATTTTAACTAATTAGTTTAATATAAATTAAAAAAAATGAGATTATGGAAATTTGAACACATAATTAATTTTATGCTATTATCACTAATCCACTGTATATATATAGAAAAATTTTCCTATTAGTGCATTCTGATAGAATTATATATGGACATTGAATGTGATTCACTTATTTTACATACTTTAACTTGGTATATATGCACTTATCAAATCACTGTTATAAATGAGTGACTCACATTCAATATCCTGATAAAGTTATATCAGGTTGCACTGATAAGAACGTGACTGATATAGGAACGAGACTAAGTTAAAAAATAAGAAATAAAAAAATAAAGTCAAACCAAAAAGCATGAAATTCAAGAGGCATAAGTCTTAGTATTCAGGACTCTCAGGATATTAATCCAATTTCAACTCAGACTTGAAGTCCAACTCCAACTCTGACTTGAAATCCATCTACACATCAGACTTAAGAGTCTCACACAAATCCATCTCCACATCAGACTTAAGATAACTCAACTGAAGACTTTGTATCTAACTAATATTGTTATAGGTCTGACTTGTCTGACTTTGTATCTAACTAATACTAGTATAGTTCTTGCTGTGTATATATATGTAGCCGCTGTTAATCAATAAAGTTAACAAGCATTATTTTATATGGTTATTCATTATGTGTAATATCAGTTATTCATTAATACAGAAATATAGAACATTGTTCTACAATTGCACTCTTCATTCAAAATATTACATGGTATCAGAGCACCTCTACTTCTGATTTTTTTCTCATCTCGTTTTTTTTTTTTTGCTTTAGCATTATTCACTTCCGCAAATTTCAACCATGAATGATCCAATGGATTCCAGTTCAACAAATCCAACTTCCGGTACTGAAGGATCCAACGATCCTCTCTCTGAACAGGGACCCAATGATTCCTTCTTCGTTCATCACTCAGACAATCTCACAGTTGTTCTAGTCTCTCCAAAGTTGTTAGAGGACAACTACAACACTGGTTCTCTGACAGGTATTGCACCACAAGCAAATCTGATAGGTATTTCCCTCTTATGTTCCTATAAATCCGTATGGATCATTGACTCAGGAGCGACAAATCATGTGAGCTCATCTTTGAATTTGCTCTCTAGTTATTCTACTTGCTCTAAACATTCCACACTTAAACTCCCAGATGGAATAGACCATTTAATTACTCATGTAGGAACTGTCACTCTTTCATCGACATTATGTCTCACAAATGTCTTGTTTGTTCCCACTTTTCAATTCAATTTAATTTCCATTAGTGAACTTGTCAAGGCCCCGAAAAATTTCTGTCTCCTTTTCTAATGACGAATGTGTGTTTCAAGACTTGTTATTGAAGAAGAAGATTGGATTGAGACGCCTACATGAGGGACTCTACCATCTTCAAAATCCTGCAACTATCTGCTCTTTTCAAAATTCAGATCAAAATAAATTGTGGCATTGCCGATTAGGACATGCTTCACCTAGTTGTTTACAACTCTTAGCTAAGCAATTCTCTTTTATTCATTCTTCAAATAATGTTGATTGCATGATATGCCCTCAAGCAAAGCAAACTCGTTTTTGTTTTTCAAATAGTTCAATAAAAACCAGTAGACCATTTCAAATGATTCACTGTGATATTTGAGGACCTTTTTCATTACCATCCCATTCAAATTCTTGATTTTTTTAATCTATTGTTGACGATTTTAGTCGTGCCACATGGATATATTTAATGGCTGTTAAATCTGAAACATCTCACATTTTATAATCATTTTTTTGCCATGGTTCATACTCAATTTAATTCTCAAATCAAATATGTTATTTATGGGGTTGGAGATATAAATGAACATTTTCAAATCCAAGTTGTTCGAATTGACAATGACATTGAATTTTTATCAAAAAACATACAACATTTTTTTTTTCATCTAATGGTGTTGTTCATCAACGTAGTTGTGTTGCTTCACCACAACAAAATGGTGTAGTCGAACGCAAACACTATCACTTTCTAAATGTTGCCCGAGCTTTACGTTTTCAAGCCCATCTTCCATTATCTTTTTGGGGAGAATGTGTCCTCACTGCTACATATCTCATAAATAAACTACCAACTCCTTTATTAAAAGGCAAGTCACCTCATGAGATGTTATTTCAAAAACCACTGATTTTTAATAACATTAGAATTTTTGGTTGCTTATGTTTTGCTCGAAACCCCCATGTCACAAATAAATTTGATCAGAGAGGTACACCAGGTGTTTTTGTTGGCTATCCTTACGGCCAAAAAGGATACCGTGTATTCGATTTTCAGTCTAAAAATTTTTTTACATCTCGTGATAACATATTTCATGAACATGTTTTTTCTTTTCAAAATATTTTACCCACTCCTTTAAACATGTCAGTTCATACATTACCCATACATGATGATGACACTTTTAATTTTTTTCCACCCACTTCATCCGTTCCACATGAGACTGCACCTCATGAGGATACTATTTCATTAGCTGCTTCTCTTGACAATGAGATGTCACCTGATGCTCCTCTAGTGTCGGATTCTTCATCTGTATCAATTAGTGCCCAACTCATTCCTCCTACTCAATCGGTTCGGTTAAGGCAGCCACCTTCATATTTGAAACACTATCACTGTCCTACTCTCCCTCATGTAGCGAATTTGGTCCAATCTGACTTAAGGTAACTAAAGTTTCCACATCTTATCCAATGGCTTTATATGTTTCTGACAGTAATTTCTCTTTATCACATAAAGTTTTTTTATCCAAGGTTTGTTCTACAGTTGATCCTAAGTCATTTTCCTAAGCCATCAAATACCCACATTGGAGAGCGGCAATGACCACTGAAATTGAGGCATTAGAAAAAAATAACATGTGGAATATTGTCTCTTTGCCATCATCACATAAACCTATTGGGTGTAAATGGGTTTTCAAGGTTAAGTATCACTCTGATGGTTCAAATGAACACTACAAAGCTCGCTTGGTTGTGAAAGGCTACAATCAAATTGAGGGCCTTGATTATCATGATACGTTCGCTCCTGTGGCAAAGTCAGTCACTGTCCGATTATTCTTTCCATCGCTGCCATCAAAGGTTGGGACATCCAACAATTCGATGTTCATAATGCTTTTCTACAAGGCGATCTGAATGAGACAGTGTACATGATTCTCCCACCTGGGTTTTCGAAAAAGGGGGAGCAACGAGTGTGTAAACTCAACAAATCGTTATATGGTTTGAAATTGGCTTCAAGGAAATGGTTTGCCAAATTCTCCACCACCTTGACCACATCTGGCTTCACTCGGTCTAAATCTGATTATTTATTGTTTACTAATATATGTGGTTCCTCTTCTGTGTTTGTTCTTGTCTATGTTGATGACATTATTGTCATAGGAAATGACTGCATTCGAATTCAACAACTGAAAAGTTTTTTGGAACAAAAATTTTACATCAAGGCCTTGGGAAAATTAAAATATTTCCTTGGCATTGAGGTGGCTAGATCATAACAGGGGTTGTTCCTTTCCCAACGTAAATACACTATGGACATTTTGGAGGATGTTAGTGTTATAGGTGGTCGAATTGCCGAGTTCCCCATGGAACAAAACATCAATCTTGCGGCTAATGATGAAGTTTTGTTGCCGGAACCAACCACATACCGTCGGTTAGTTGGTCGGCTGCTCTATCTCACTGTCACACGGACGGACATCAACTTCGCTGTCAACTACCTCAGTCAATTCATGCGGTCCCCTCGCTCTTCCCATTTAGATGCAGCTCATCGGGTTCTTTGTTACTTAAAAGGATCTGTCAACAAAGGTATTTTGTTATCAGCCTCATGTTCTCTTCATATCTCATGTTTTTGTGACTCTGATTGGGCTGGTTGCTCTATCACTCGTCGTTCCACTAGTGGTTATTGTACATTTCTTGGCTCAAGTCTGATTTCATGGAAGACAAAGAAGCAATCTACAGTCTCTCATTCTTCCGCTGAAGCCGAATATAGATCAATGGCTTCTCTCACATGTGAACTTCAATGGTTAAAGTATCTCTTGACAGATTTGGGTATCCCACATACTTCTCCAATGACAATGTTTTGTAACAATCAGACAACTATTCACATATCTCAAAATCCAGTGTTCCACGAATGCACAAAACACATCGAGTTAGATTGCCATTTCGTACGTGATAAGATTCAGGACCAGTTATTGATCCCCCGGTACATCCCTTCTTCATCTCAAATTGCCGATGTGTTCAACAAACCAATAGGAAATGATCTGTTCTTTCGTCTGATACGCAAGTTGGGCGTTCTTGACATTCACTCTCTAACTTGAGGGGGAGTCTTAGAATTCAGGACTCTCAAGATATTAATCTAACTCCAACTTAGACTTGAAGTCCAACTCCAACTCAGGACTCTCAGGATATTAATCTAACTCCAACTTAGACTTGAAGTCCAACTCCAACTCTGACTTAAGGATAACTCAACTGAAGACTTTGTATCTAACTAATATTGTTATAGGTCTGACTTTTTTGACTTTGTATCTAACTAATACTAGCATAGTTCTTGCTGTTATCTTTTTAGTAGTTGATTAGAAGTAGAATTCCTCTGCTTGTCATACATGCCTGCATTTGTGTATATATATGTAGCCGCTGTTAATCAATAAAGTTAACAAGCATTATTTTATATGGTTATTCATTATGTGTAATATCAGTTATTCATTAAAACAGAAATATAGAACATTGTTCTACAATTGCTCTCTTCATTCAAAATATTACAATAAGCAATTGAAAATGCATTTGTTATCATTATTTTTTATAACCGATGGTTCGAATATAGTTATATACCAAATTAAGGAGTCAAACCAAAAAGCATGAAATTCAGGAGGCATAAGTAATTGAAAGTGCATTTGTTATTATTATTTTTTATAATTGATGGTTCGTATATAGTTATACCAAATTAAGGCGGCAATTTTTTTTTTTTAATAATTCGCAGTTCTTATATATATCTTCAAAACTTAATTTCATAGGAGATTTGATGAAAAAAAAAATTAAACATAACAAATTCAAGAATAGATAGAAATAAAAGGACATGGAGAAAAATAAAAATAAAAGAGAATGATAGAGAACAATCTCGGAAGAAAATGACAAAATAGAAATATAGTTGTTATTTATTTATTTATTTATAACTGCTAAATGAAGAAATTTTAGTAAAAATATATGAATTCCCTTTTCAATCGGGAAAGAAAATTTCATTCCTAGGTAGAGTGAGGGGAATTAAATTCCTGATATGTGTGTGGGGTCCACAAAACTTAAGGGCTTGTCCTGCAAGTGTTTTCTCGTCCGTTTTCCCATCCGTTTTCCAGCCTGTTTTCGTTTTTGTTTTCCAAAAATGATTTCGAATTCGCGTTCGTTAACCGTTTTTCATTTTATTTTCAAAATACAAAAACAAAATAAAAAACAAAAACAGTGTTAAAAGTGGAAATTTTGAAAAAAAAAATGATGTTTTCTTTGTTTTTGTTTTTGTTTTTCAAAAAAGTTATTTATTTATTTAATTATTTTTTCTCTTGAACCAGTTCTTCATCAAAGCTTCATCTTCTTCTCCATCCTCTTTCTCCTACTCCGTTCGCTGCCGATCATCGCTCGCCGCTCGCTGCCATCGATCTGGTCTTCTTCTTCTTCCTCCGCTCACCGTCAATCTCGTCTTCTTCTTCTTCTTATCCCTCTTCCTCCTCTACTCGCCGCCGATCGCCGCTCACTGCCGCCGATCTGGTTTTCTTTTTCTTCTTCCTCTTCCTCCTCCTCCTCCTCCACTGGCCGTTGATTTGGTCTTCTTCTTCTTCTTCCTCCTCCGCTTGCCGCCGATCTGTTGCCAATCTGCTCTGAGTTGCTGATCTGGTCTTCTTCTTCTTTTTCTTCCTCTTCCTTTTCTTCCCCTTCCTCTTCCTCTTTCTCTTCCTCTTCCTCTTCAGCTGTTAACTTTTGTTTACTTTATTAATTACATTAAAATTTTTTTTTTGGTTAATTATTTAAACAATTTGTTTATAATTATTATAATATTAAACAAAATGTAAATTTTGATATTTCAATTTTCGATAGTTTTCAGTTAGTCTACCAAACGCGTTTTTCCTGTTTTTATTTTTAAAATACGGATTTCAGTATATACTACCAGACATGTTTTCGAATTTCGAAATTGAAACAAAAAACATTGTTTTCATTTTCATTTTTCTTTTCAAAAAACTACAATTGAAAAACGCTTACATGACGGCCCCTAATTCCCCCAAAATTTAGTAAGCATATGAATTCAAAAACCAGTAACTTAATTCCTTTTTCTATGAAGGATTCCTGATTAGTAAATACGTCATAAATGTGTTTTAGTAGAGTTCACTCTCTTAATTAAGGGGTGGCTTCAACCCCTTAAGTGGACTCAGTATATTTAAATTTATTTTATTTTTTTGAAAAGCATAAGATATTTAACTTTTGGGTATGGATTGATACCCTTAAAACTTATTAGTACACCCGTATCTAAAATTTAAAAAATAAATATTACTATAAGCACCCATCCTAATACCAATAGTACCCTCATTAAAATAAATATATTCATTTTAATACATATTATTTATAAACACTTTTAAATTATTATCACACCCAATTTATAAAAAAAAAAAACATCATATTATTTTTGGAATCAAATCCTCTTTTAATGATGGTACAATTTACTTTTGGAAATGTCTCGAATGTATAAGCCTTATAAAAGGGAATATATGGAACCTTATATGGAATCAAGAGATTTTTAATTTGTAATTCTCTTATTTATATAACTATCGTAAAAAAAAAAAAAAATCATTGATATCTATGGCTATCGTTTAATTATTTATTTATTTATTTATATTGATAGTTCATAACTATATATAAAAGAAGGATAAAAACAATATGATAATCATGTGATGTTGAGAAGTTTGATACTTGAAATAAAATTAGTGTTTAATTAGAGTTTATCATATGTTAGGGTTTATCATAAGTTTTTTTTTGTTTTTTTATTTTTTATTTTATTTTAAGGTAAGTTTTTTTATTTTTTTATTTTTTATTTTTTTATTATTATTATTTTTTAAATAAAGAAATATAGTTAAAGATATATGTATAATTAATAAGTGTATATAGTATTTGGTTTATTTTTAATTAAAGTAATTTGTCCTTATTGGTAAATTTATATTAGGATATTTTTGTAATTAAATTTTTTTAATAAGATATGGGTATACTAATAAGTTTTATGGGTGTCAATATTGGCACCCTTAATAACTTTTAAATCCCAACATCATTTATTATCTACCGAGTAATTTGTTTTACAATAATAATTACGAAGTAAAACATCAAAATAATAATAATAATAAATTATAAAATGAACCATTTAAGAGGGTATTGTTGGAACGCATACTGCTTTAATGACCCCTTACAACAACATCCACCCTTACCCTTAACTAAGGGGGTCTCTAAGGGAGACGGTTGGAGATGCTTTTACAATAATATCCATTCTATCCAATTCAATTCAATGAGTGACATTTTGATAAATAAGAAAATGACATTAATTTATTTCATATGTTTTTTAGAAATCAATTTTTTCTTTGTTTTTTGAAACGAATAATTATATTTAGTGTTTGTATATCCATATCTCGAATATATATATATATATATATCTTTTTTGAGAAGATTAAAGCTACAAAATCTAAAAATTCTAAAAAATACATTTGAGATAAGTTGAATATATATATATATATATTTCTTTTTTGAGAAGATTATGCTACAAAATCTAAAAATTCAAAAAAATATATATGAGATAAGTTGAAAAGAAATATATATATATATATGTGTGTGTGTGTGAAACGAATAATTATATTTAGTGTGTGTATATGTGTATAGCATATCTCAAACATATATATATATATATATAGTCCCGTTTTGGTCATTGCACACTGATGTAACTATATCAATACCAATGCATATGAACCACTGATTATGGAGAAACTTTGACAAGTCCATTCACTTTGAGTCAAAATATGTAAATCTAATGATCCACATTCAACGTACTGATGAAATTATATCATTGCGTATTGACTTGGACATATATATATATATATCTTTATTAAGAATATTAAAACTACAAAATCTAAAAAATCTATAAAATATATTTGAGATAAGTTGAATATATATATATATATTTTAGAAGATTAAGGTTACAAAATCTAAAAATTCTAAAAAATATATTTGAGATAAGTTAAAAAGAAATATATGTGTGTGTGTGTGTGTGTGTGTGTGTGTGTGTGTGTGTGTGTGTGTGATATGTTATACGTATATACACACTAAATATAATTATTCATTTAAAAAATAAAAGAGAAAATTGATTTCCAAAAAAAAAAAAAAAAATCTAAAATAAATTAATGGCATCCCCTTATTTACCTAAATTTCACTCATTGGATGGAATGACCATTAGTATAACAGTGTTCGCCAAAAATGGTCATTTTGAAACCAATTCTCCATCTAATGACTATTTTGATAGTGGTGATCGAAATTGATGGCCATCGGGGTAATTATCCCTTTAATATTTATTTTATAATGACTTGGATACGAATATGATGCGTCTAAAGATTGATCAATCCCCGTCGTCCAATTGACAATTAAAATTAACTTGTACATGCACCGATAGTAACGTAATCTGAATAAAATTAGAATTATAAAGTATTATTAGTTGTAATCCAATGGAATTTGAGGAGTGCTAGATGCACTCTCTCACAAAATATCCGTCCTCCAAATCCGTGAGTTGCCACTGCCCAATAAGAGGCCATTTATGGTTCAGTTTCGAAAGCATGAAATTAAGGGTGTGAGGTCACCCTATGACCTTTAAAAGTAGCACATTCGACCACGGCTTACATAGTTGTTGTTTTAAATCAGGATATAATTTCATAGCAGGTCCGTTTGGACCCTTTGTAATCGTGATATCCCTTTTCCTAATCTTCAAATTTTCCTTACCTGCCCTAAACCCCGTCTAGCTTCATGGACTAGACGAACTAGAGCTTCGATTTGAAGCTATCACACACCGGCTTCCTCTGGCTATCGCCGTCGTCCTCACTCAAACCTCGGGACCTCTTAATTTGATTAATGGGATCAAACGACCTCTTTCTCTCAACCCTGATACCTATTTGCTCAGGTTGAGAAGAGAACATGAAAACTTCGCCCATAACTCGCCGAGTTACGACTGTTGAGTCGACTCAGGACTTTGGATTTTAGGGAACAGAGCGAGGAAAAAAACCCTAGCATAGTAGTCACAATGGTTTTTTCAAGAATTTAGCTTCCAGTATAAGCTACCAGACGCGTTTTTATTGTTTTCATTTTCAGAATACAACTTTCAGTATATGTTACCAGACGTATTTTTAGAATTTGAAAATGAACTAAAAACAATGAAATGTTTTCATTTTCATTTTCATTTTTATTTTCGAAAAATAGAAAATGAAAAACGCTTATAGGACTCTTCCTTAATTTTACAAGAATTTCAAAAACGAGTTATGTTGTAACTTGACCCTTCAAAATATGTTAGTTCTCAATAAAACCCTTTTAAAAAATTGAAAGTAAAACTGTCATTGTAGCTAAAGTAAATAGTAATAAAGGTAAAATTGTACTCTAACACAATCTGTTATAGTTGACTATTATATATTTTGTCAAATGGACCAAAGTGATGGATTTTGAAAAAAAGAAAGGACTAAATTGATGAAAATGGCAAATACATTTACAAAGATGATAAATCTCAAAAATAGGACTTTGGTGAAATTTAGGAAAAAACAAAAAACAAAAAAACAAACCGCCTAATATAGATATTTGACTTTTAGTTTCTGTTTTCAGTTTTGTTGGCCCTAATTCCGAATTTGGTCGTATTATCGTCTATAATCGGTCACTAACAACTTGACTGCCATTATAAATTTATATAAATACACACCAATTTCCCACTTCTACTAATAAACCTCCACCTTTTACATCTTTTCTTAGCCGGTAGTTGGTTACTTTTTCAGTCAACGCGTGCGCGCCTGTACACACTCACAGATTGAGTCTCTCATGAGAGCGTGCACACACATACACACACACACACATATAGTGAGTCTCTCATGTGTGTGTGTGTGTGTGTGTGTGTGTGTGTGTGTGCCCTCATGTGAGACTCATGAGGAGCGCCCGTGCGCACACACATACACACACACACACATAGTGAGTTTCTCATGAGGGCTCACACATAGTGAGTCTCTCATGAGGGGGCACACACACACACACAGTGAGTTTCCCATGAGGGCACACACACATTGAATCTCTCATGATGGCACACACACATACACTCAGTGAGTTTCTCATAAGGCATACACACAGTGAGTCTCTCATGAGGGCACACACACACACACACACACACACACACACACACACACACACACACACACACAAAGAGTGAGTCTCTTATGAGGCGAAAGAGTTAGGGTTGAAATCTTTGAAAAAGAAAGGTTGTAGAGAAAGTTTGTGATAAAGGGAAAATGAAGAGGTTTCAAAATTTATAATGGAAAATGACGTCATCCTACGTCTAGGAGAGATACACGTTCGAGTGGAAGTTGGTGCACGATCTTCGAAGACTGCTACCCACGTGCCCACTAAAGGCTTGATAGATGTCGTGCAAAGAGAAAAATTGGCTGCTGTAAATCCAATCGTCTCGTCAAATTGTTTGGGCAAATCGAATGTTGTGGGTGAAAGTAAATGCTTAGCTATTAAACACAAGATTAACATTAATGAGCTAAAAGACAAAAGTGGAGGCAGAGTTAAATATATTTCATCGAGCGAACCCTCAAAGATAGAACAAATGCCATGTTTGGTTGGGTTGAATGGAATGAAATAGAAAGAAAGCCTTTCCTAATGTTTGGTTTGCTAAAATGTAATGAAATGAGGATTCCATTGGAATGTTGATTCCACCATTTTAGTGGAATGAACTTTCTATCCAAAAACCAATGAAATGTCTATTCCAATTCCAATTCCAATTCCAAACTAAAATTAGTATTCCATAAATACCCTCTTATACCCCAACTCTATTCAAAAAATACCCTCATTTTCAAAAATAATATATTATATAATAATACCCTCCTTTCCATATATATATATATATATATTATTATGTATATAATATTATAATATAATACAAAATACAACAACAACAACAACAACAACAACAACAACAACAATAATAATAATAATAATAATAATAATAATAATAATATAATATTATATATAACTTATATATAATAATATATATTATAATAATAATATAATATATAATTATATATATAATATATATACTTTTATGTTTTATTATTATTATCCAAAATATATATTATATATTTTTATTATATATATTATATAAAATAATTTATAATATTTATATTATATAATATATAATAATATTAATATTAATAATTACTAATGTATAATATATATTATATATAAATATATATATTTTACATATATATTATATAATATTATAATATATAAATATATGTATTATATATATAATATGTTATATATTATAATAATAATAATATATATTATATATACTTTTATATTTTATTTTTATTATCCATAATATATCATGTTATTATCAATGTTTTGTAATTAGGGGTATTTTGGTCAAAATACAGTTAACTCCATTCTATTTAGTTGTTAACCAAATAAAATATACTGATTCAGAGGCTAACTATAAAGTTCCAACCAAATAAAAAACTCAATTTTCCTTTCCTTTTCTTTCAATTTTCATTCTCATTCCCATTCCCATTCCAATTGCTATTCCACCATGGTAACAAAACGTAACCAAAGTGTTCAGTTTAGATATTTAAGGGGGTATTGTTATGGGTAAAATTCAAAGGACAAGTCAGCATGATTACTAGAAAATACGGTGATTAGATATGCCATGTCATCAAAGCCGGCTAAAAAAGACTAACCCAAGTTGATTAATAAATGATCTCAATACTCGATCAGGTTTGCCCAAGCGATCGGGTAAAGATAACCCGATCAGGGCAACTGGATTGATCAGGTGAAGATAACTTGATCAGGGTAACTAGATCGATCGGGTAAAGATGGCCCGATCGGAGTAACTGGGTTGATCGGATCAAGATGTCCAGTCAAGATTGAGTAACCAATTGAAGTAAATGAGATCTAGTTAGGTTAGATAGCCGGTCGGTTAGACAACACATGGAAGGTATTAAGTTCAAAACAACTACGATTTAAATGCACAGAGAAAGAATCTTACTCGAACAAGGAACCATGAAGTACACTCTGATAAGGAAACAAATTTCCTTAAAGGCGCTAAAGTCCAAATATGGCAAGAGATCTAATTCCTTTAATGCACGAAAGACGCGAAACAAGAAAAAAGATAAAGAAGACTCCGATAAGTTAAATTCCTATTAAATTGCGTTAACTTTCCTTACATGTATATGAAAAATTAGGGTTTTATACATGTATAAATAGACCCTAAAACACCATTACGAGAGTTAGTGTGAAAATATACAGAAAGTACAAGAGAGATCGAGAGATTGAGTGTGTAATATTGATATTCATAGTGAAATCCCTTTTTCGCCGTCTCCAACAACCGTGGTTTTTTCCCTTCTTGGGTTTTCCACGTAAAATCTTGTGTCTTGCATGATAAATTTTCTTTCTTACTTTATCATTCGATCATAAATTTTTATCAACTTGTTGGATGCGTGGTGAATCTTGTACAATCCAAAAATCATTGTCAATAATATATATAGAGTTTCTCATGAGAGATTCCTTATTTTAATTTCGGTAAGGACCTTGATGAAAATACATCGATTTTAATGAATTCTGATCTGAATTTTTTTGTGGATGATAAGTTCATTGAAATCTACCTATTAACAAAATTTAAGAATTTTTCGAATACTATAACTAATCTATTGGCCATCCATTTGATTAATTGGTATCAAAATGATCATATATGTATATATTTGTTTGTGATATGCTATACGTATATACACACTAAATATAATTATTTGATTCAAAAAACAAAAGAAAAAATTGATTTTCAAAAAACATCTAAAATAAATTAATAGCATTCCCTTATTTACCAAAATGTCATTCATTGGATATATTTTGATAGAATGACCATTAATGTCACACTTTTCATCAAAAATTGTAATTTTGAAACCAATTCCCAATCTAGTGAGTAGTGACCATTTTGATAGCGTGTCATCAAATTGATAGCTACTGGGGTAATTATCCATAAATAAAGTTTCAAATTTTCAAATACTTAAACTATTTATTTTCATTTTTCTTATTTTTCACACTTTTTCTGATGTTTCGTATTTAACAAAATCGGGAAAAAAATAGTTGTAGTGCTTGAAAAATTTATGGCATGAAAAGTCTCCTGCAAGCACATGAGTTTAGAAGTCCCACATGATGCTAAAGTAACATTAATGAATATCAACAAAGTCCTAGACAAAGAATCAATGTACACCTCTTCAACAACTTTAGGCAAAAGCTGGAGGCATTTTTCCAACAAAGATTTTACCATTACATGGACATCATCCCTTTTATCCTTGTATTTCATTGCATTCTTACCATTACATGGACATCGGCATATATCTCCCTGACATTCTTATACCCAATACCATCCATATTATTGCTAGCTTAATTTGCTACAGAGGAGAGAGTAGAAAGAGCAATTTCAGAGAGTTGAGTGCTATCCATAGTTGTATATCCATGAGGAAGGCATGCTGATTGCTGACAAGTTGAAAGCTTGAAGCAGTATAATAAAAATTAGAAAGCTAAAAACAAACACAGCTGCATTAGAGAAATGGCTGTAAAAACATCTCTTGATACTTCCAAGTATGACAAACAAGTGATCAAATCATAGGGGAAAAATCTTCTACCTCACCTAGGGAGCCCCAAAAATATATGATACGATTATCTGATACGATTCACATGAGCAAATGGCTCGCAGACTGCTTTTGGAGCATGTTTAGACACTTTGGGATCGCCGAAAACATTCCAGAACCTTAGTGTTTCATCTGCTGCTGCTGATGCCACTGTGCAACCATCTGGGCTCTGAAGATAAAATATTTTATCAGAATATATTCATGAAGCCAAGTAAAAGATTGATATCAAACAGAACCAGAGACTGTTTTACCTGTGTCATAAAAAGGACTCTTGAGGTATGTCCAGTGAGCTCTGCTGTCTTGACCATAGATGGATACTTCCATAAAGTGAGCTGATTCTGAGTAAATCCGCCATGAGAGCTAAGCAGCTCCCTCTCATTGTTGTTCCACAACAGAGCACAGACTTGAGAGCCGATATCTATAGAGTTCAAGTTGGTATCTATAGAGTTCAAGCAAGCACCAGTGTGGGTGTTCCAGAACTTTATACACCCATCATCGACTCCTCCTCCAGTTGCCAGCAAATTTCCCTGGAAAGGACACCAAGCAAGAGCCCTGACAGCAGAAGTGTGTTCCTCCAACCTATGAAGCCATTGTGTGGATCTTCTGTTGTCCCATATATGGAGGAGATTGTCATTGCCTCCACTGGCTAGCTGTTGGCCTGAGGGTGACCATTTCAACCCACAAACCTCATGAGTGTGACCTCTGTATGTTTCAACCACATGATCTCGAATTCTGACATCATTGTTAACGATGTTCCCATCCATATCTCCTGTTGTGAGGATTTGGTTGTTCCATGCCAGAGACCCTACTCCTGATATGTGTCCACCTGTCAGAGTTCTTAGCTGCACAAACACAAACAACAAATACAGGGAATGAATACAGAATGTAAATTCATGTAAAACCTCAAAGAAACCATCCATCCAGAATGTACCTTTGTATTAGCAGTGGAATCCCATATTTGTACTTGAGAATTGTTCAAGCCAATAGCGATGTGACGACCATTGGGAGCCCAACTGACACTGGTGACAGGGCCATTTTCAACACCAGTGTCATGTTCACCAGAGATGGAAGCATCCGAAGCATCCCACAAATGGACTTTACTTACAAGAGCAATTGCTAAAACATTGGTGCTTCCCCAATCCAACAGATTCACGCAGTAATCATCCACAAGATTAGGAGCATCCAATATTATCTCAGGGTTCTGTACAATAAAAATCAAAATAATAATCAGATTAAAATCAATCAATCAATAAAGTGACCCATTACTTTAAATAATGCAATGGATTATGACCCACCTGAGGAATACGTCGTCTGGGAGGTTTAGAGTGATGAAGAGAACAAGTGGGTTTAGTATGTGATCGTGGGATGAGTTCAACTGGGTTCGGTGGCTTGTTCTTGAAAGCAAGAATACGAGTGCGGTTCATGTTAAAGATCTCCGCCAGTTGCCTCCGGTATGCCTCCCTGGACGGCGAGCTCATGCCAAAGCAAGAATCCGGGTTTTTATCATCTTCAACTTTCTTCTTGGCCTCATTCAGCTTGTAATGAGCATAATCGAAGTCCATTGCGGATCGGTTTGGAATGAATCTGTCCAACTGGGATAATCAAGAAAACATCAGTTAAACTGTGAAAATAAAAATAAAAACAAGAAAGATAATGCCCAAGATTCAAGATTCTCACATTTTGTTTGGGATTTCTTCTGTGAAGAAACTCGTCTTGAACTGGCCATCTTCTAAACCCTGAATCCATAACTTTTATAGCAACAACAAAAATAGCACAATATATATTTATATGAAAAGAAATAAACACAAACCAGAAATAACTATAACAGAACCTGCAAAACAGAGAATTAGATCAAAGAAACCAAAGAACAGAAAATATAAGCAGTAGAGCGATTATATTAATTATCAGAGAGAGCGCTGAGAAAGCTGTTGAAGATTTTCAAAGAAAAGAGAGAGAGCACAATTGTTGGGTTTCAGAGGAGTTGGTTTGAGAAGAGCACAATGAGAAACAGAGAGTTCACGAGTGTCGATTGATAATGAAGAAAGGACACAAGGAAGACTTGTACCGCAAGGAATTGAGGTCGGTTCGGTTTAGGGCTTTTAATAAGACAAAAATGTTACTTGCCCTTTCTTATTTCATTTTTATTGTATATCAAATGAGGTGTAAAATAATAATAATAATAAAATATCTTATTTCATTTTTATTGTATATCAAATGAGGTGTAAAATAATAATAATAATAAAATATCCAACACATTTGTTTTCTTTCCAAAAAAAAAAAAAATAAAAAATCCAACACATTATTTAAAAATAAAAAAATATTTTCAATTTCGATAACAAAATTAAATTAATATTCAAATGAAAAACTAAGGGCCAAAAAATATTATTAATTAAATAATCGCGTAATTTCATTTATCCAATATATATATATATATTTATTTATTTTACTAATTCCAATTAATTGAAATCAGTGAAGCCCCACTAATATTTTGTATGAAATCCTGTATTTGATAATTTATAATTGCTAAAAATGATCGCGTAATTTCATTTATCAAATATATATATATTTTTATTTTACTAATTTCAATTAATTGAAATCAATGAAGCCCCACTAATATTTTGTATGAAATACTGCATTTGATAATTTATATATATATATATATATATATATATAATTGCTAAAAATGATTACAGTTCTAATATGGAATTTGGTTTTAAATGTGTGATTATTAATAGCCAGATTGCAAAATTTCATTTCAATCCCTAATCACGAAATTAGTGAAATCCCCTCAGCATTTCTGCCTTCTTCCTCCTTTCTTCTTTTCATCTTCAATTTCGCTTCTATTTCCTTCAAAATTGAATAAGCACTTCATCCAAAATCACATTTGCTGCTCCAAAAACAAAATTATAATCAAATGGAGTCATTTCATCAATAAAAGTACGAGCACACATGATAGGATTTGGATATGAAACCAAACTGTTTCATTACAATAATGAGCTATATTACATGACAATGGACAGAATTCAATAATCTATACAATTGGATATTTAATTCTATCTCCAGTCCAATTTCTACCTGTGAAGTGTCAACATTTTCTAATGATACCTAGACTTCAACATTGTCCCAATCTAGTGACCCTTCTTCAAAATCATTCTCTAATTGTTGAAGCCTTTGATGACCCATCCTGCTCATAACAGTGAGACCTGGAAAAAGAGAAAAATAATTTCGGCTCAGAAAAACCGGAGATTTAAAACTTTTAAAGTAAAATTAACTAGAATTTCCTCAAACGAATGTACTGCTCTGGTATGATTAAACAAGTTTACTTTTACAAGCATCAGATTTCAAATACATTTAAGTAAGCATATTTGCATCGATGTATAAAATCTTATGGATTAGATTTTATGTTTGTATGGGTGTTATATGTTTACCTTCAACTATTCTATAGAGAGCTGACCACCATCTATCTCTAGAAACTTGGTGCTGACGTAGTTCATCTTCTATAACTTGATTGTGCTTTCCTGCCAAAACTCCTTGCAATGTTATGACTGCATCTTTTGTTTTCCAGACAATACTATTCTTGTCCTCAACCTCCAGCCTTTGAAGGTCGTTTTGAGACGAAGTGAGGCTAAGAGCTAGAGCAAACTGAGCAGCAGCAGCCCAACGAGAAGAGGCCAGCCATCTACTCTGTCCATCTTCCGTCTTGGTTTCAGCTCTGCCCACCTTGTTATTATCTCTACCTTCGAAAACTAAGCTACGTAAGTACTGAGCATTTGCAGGTCCCGTACTCTGAACCATCCTAGAGAATGCACCTTCCTCGTTTAATAGCAGTGTTTCTGGGGTATCATGTTCTACAACCTGAGAAAAATCAATGGAAGTTCTCAGTTAAACAAATAACAAGAATTGGAATAAATCATGATAGACCGATGAAGTGAATGTTTCTCCTCCTGGATTCAATCTTGCTATATCAATTTTATAAAGTTGCAGGCCTTTGTGTTGGAAAATATTAAAAAAAAAGGCTTCAAAATTACCTGACCAGCATCAAGCACAAGGATGCGGTCACAGTCAATTATGGTATTTAGCCTGTGAGCAATGATGAGCATTGAGCAGGATTTGAATTCTTCACGGATGGTTCTCTGGATAAGAGCATCTGTTCTGACATCAACAGCTGCAGTTGCTTCGTCAAGAACAAGAATCTTTGATCTCCGCAGTAACGCTCGAGCAAGACTTAATAATTGCCTCTGTCCAACACTAAAATTCTCCCCTCCCTCTGAAACCTTGACACACAAGTAAAATCATATCTTAATAAATATGTCAACCCAACATCCTAGATCACCAAATTATATGAAAATAATTTATGTACCTCAGCCTCCAGACCGAAAGAATTCTTCCTGATGACATCTTTCAGATGTGCCCTCTCTAAAGCCTCCCAAAGATTAGCATCATTGTGCTCGCTAAATGGATCAAGATTAAAGCGCACAGTTCCTAGTAAGATAAAATTCACTATTAGATGACATGTCAGGGTTTAAAAAAGGAAGATTTTAGCAGCATCATAAGCAAAATAAATCTAACTGATATTGATGTAGGACCAACACTAGAAATAAGAAATAGATAGAGACTTTATAGATAGATAGACAGAAACAGAGAGAATTAGGGATTCGAGACGGATAGAATTAGGGATCAGAAACAGAAAGGGGGAGAAACACATAAGAACAAGAGATTGGAAACCACACCAATAATTCAATTCAATTCAATTCATCAAGTCTAGTCTGATTACAATAGGCACTGAAGAAGCCTATTTATAGTTGACAAAAGATAAACAACTAACTCCTAATAAAGATAAAACAAAACTTAAAAGATAAAACAAAACCTAACTTATCTATGAAAGAGATAATTATTCTCAAGATAAATATGAGAACCGACAATATAATATAATAGTGCATATCTAGTTCCTAGTAAGATAAAATTCACTATTAGATGACATGTCAGGGTTTACAAAAGGAAGATTTTAGCAGCATCATAAGCAAAATAAATCTAACTGATATTCTATGCCTACTCGCTATATCCTTAATTGTAAATAACTACCAAGTCCTAGCACTACACAAAATGTATATATGTAGACAAAGAGCATTTAGATTTCACATTTCTTCAAGTTTCTCCGGTCATGAACTTAAATCTAAAGTATTTACCGGAAAGTAATTCAAGTTTATGCGATTCTTTGGCCAAGAATATTTAAGTTTACAAAGAAGAATTAGGTTTCCGGTTACTAATATATAGCTATGAATGCCCTTAAAATATTTGAACTATATATATATATAGCTATTCACTTATACTGACATATAGAAGCAAAATATTAACAAATAGATATACATGATAAAAGTATGAGGAATATATTTTCAAACCCAAGACTAAAGCAAAATCAGTTTGACCATAGATGAAATTTAAGTATACCGGATAAACGATAACAAAAAAACGAAAATAAAATCATGACAGTGAAGAGCTAAGTATAATTGGAGATTCAAACATTTAACACCTGAGAAAAGAACCGGAGATTGTGGTATGATGCTAAGAACTTTCCGCAAATCAGTCAGTCCCAATTTACCGACATCGCAGTCATCAATCGATATTCTTCCCCTTTGCAGTTCTACAATCCGAAATAAAGCATTAAGCATACTAGATTTTCCAGCACCGGTTCTTCCAACTATTCCCACTTTCTCACTAGGGGAAATTATAAAGGATAAACCATGCAAGACTGGAGGAAGTTCAGGCCTATAGCGTAGGACGATGTCCTCAAACTTAATTGATCCTGATGAAGGCCAACCTGGTGGGGGACGATTGCTCTCAATTATAGCTGGAGCTTCAGAAGGTAAATCTATATATGTGCCAACACGCTCTACAGAATTTAAGCTGTTTTCAGCCCTACTTGCTTGTCTCAAAACGCCACTCAACAGGTTGGTGATATTTAAAGTATAACTCAGAAGCAAACCCATTGTAGATGCAAATGCAGCCTGGTTTTCCGTTCTTCCACTCTGCAAGACTGCAAAGGATGCTGTCAACCAAATCATGAGGCCTCCTAAGGTTTCCAAACTGATCGTGAGCCAACAATTTGAACTAGTATTTGCAAGGGTGAATCTGATGTTATTATCCATCGACTTTCCATTAATGTTGGCCATTCTATCATAAGCTTGGTATGCACGAATGCTTGACAAACCATTTAATGCTTCTCCGAATTGTGCATAAACAGGAGATCTGGTAATAGAGTCCAAGCGTTTCACTTCACGAGCTGTACTCTGTAATGTACAAATTGTGCTAGCTATTAGAAGTTGTGTAGAAATAAAAATTTAGTAGTATTGGTAGATGAAACAACTAACTTAGAGTCTTTAAAACAATTCCTCATTTTACGGAAATATAAACGAGCCACTTAAAGGAAACGACAAGCACAAGGAAAGCAAAATGTGATTAAGTAAAAAAAAGAAATCACAAACTAGATAGTATACATTATTGAATTACCTGATAATATAGATAAGCTGCATAAAACAAGACGAGAAGAGGCATTATGGCCCATAGGGATATCGTGCTCACTATGCCTATCAGCACAAACGTTGAAAGAAGTTGCCACACTTGGTTCATGAACATATTCATAAAATTGGCAACATTGCAATCTATATCACCTAGATCCTTAGCGAACCTATTGATCGCCCGTCCAGTTGGATTGGTGTGGAAAAATAACATTGGAGCTCTTAAAATAGAATTTAGCATGGAATCATGCAGTCTTTTAGCCGCAGAAAGACTTGAAATGATCAACCAATAAGAGTTCACCAGTGTCACAGTCACCTGAATACAGCAAACAAGGAGTTATCTTCAGTTTATGTAAAGATCACTTGAATGAGCTATTGCAAAAGGAAGAGTAGCCATGTAAATGAATATCACTTCCGAGTGTCTACTTACTTGGCCAAATGCCAGAAGTGCATAAACGGTGATGTAGTATCCAGGCCTATAGCTCTCGGAAGTACTTTGATCTGTCCAAACACTTAGCCAAGTGCTACTTGAGATTCGAAGAACTTCAGTTGATAAATAGCATGTAAAAAGTATCATAATAACCCATAGTCCTCCTAATGCATTTTTGTACCTGCAAATAGAAAAATTCACATACACAACAATACATAAGTTATCATTTCATTTTAGGAATAATTGCCAGATCAAATGGCACCTACTACTTAATTTATTGATTTTGGAAAAGCCTTAAGGCCAGCATAGTGTTTCTTGCATAAAGATTTTACAGTTCTCTATGCCAATATATGCCTACATTGAATTAAAGATGTCTTTACCAAATATAGAATTTTATATCTAGGTGCAATGTATGCAATTCACCAAAAACTACAAAGTGAGTATTTAAAAAACATGAGGCTGAAAACATTACGTCGACATTACCTCCTCAAAACATTCCAGCTGACAATTCCTATTTCCCGTTCTTCCTGTCTAATAAGTACAGATTTCCCTGCTTTCCCTTTCTTTGTATGGCTGGTGCTTTCTGGCAACAAATTGACCTCACTCACACCATTATAAGGTGGATTGGAAGTTTTCGGATTAATGTTTTTGCATTCATCCTTTTCTTCCCTTCGGTCCATTTCTTCCATCTTCCCGGCATTTTTCATCAGTTTCTGGAATAACCTGCCATGTCTGGATAGCTCCTCAAAGGTTCCCTCTTCTTTAATCATACCTTCAGAAACAAGAATAATTCTATCCACCTGAGGAAGAAAATGCAACTGGTTTGTAACAAGTATCCTTGTTTTTCCACGCAACTCTTCCTTGATACAGCTGTTAAAAACCTGTCAATGATGTCAAATCAGGTCAATATAGAGTAGGCTTCAAGAATCACACAATTTAAAGCTGTTAAATTTTCCAAGCACGCTCTATGGATGAAACACACAACAGATTCTGATGAAATTTATAAATCTCAGAATAGCATTTAACAAACTGCTATTAAATAATGAGCTAGATATGATTCCACACTGCTTGGCATGAAATGTACCTGTCGACCAACATGAGCATCAAGCGCACTTAAAGGGTCATCAAATATATATACATCCGAGTTGGAATAGACAGCCCTAGCCATAGAAACTCTCTGCTTTTGCCCACCACTGATGTTCACCCCTCTTTCACCAATCTCCGTGAGATCACGACCCTAAAGAAATGAGTGAAAGATAGTTATGGAGAATTCCAGATTCAGCAGAAGTAATTGTTAACTTTTTAAGTTTGTTACCCACTTACAGGAAGTAAGTCAAGATCATACTGTAATGCAGTTACATCAATAGCCTTCCAATATCTTGTGGCTTCAAATTCAGACCCAAATAATATATTTTGACGTAACTGAGACAATGAATTTTGAAGGTCAGAAGTGTGCATGGTGCAAACAAATAAGCATCAGATTCAGCAGAAAGACAAAGCAGATCAAAGGTATTACATGGTTATCAATATAATAAGGAATATAACAAAACTGTAACTCACAGTAGCATTGAAAATCCAGGAAAGTTGTGGAACGTAGGCAACAGTGCCTCTAATAGCAACATTTGCATCTTCCAAAGCAGGCAGCTCCCCAAGCATTGCTGATATAAGTGAGGTCTTTCCTTCTCCTGTCCCACCAACAATAGCAACCAAAATACCAACTGGTATGTCTAAGTTGATATTTGATAATGTGGGTTTATGTACCTGAAAACAGCAAGGGTTTTGAAACTGCTAATTTATGAATCATATTCATTTAATCTTTATAAATTTTAGAAATCCTAGCCATCTGTTGATCATAAAATTTATGATAACAAGTCTATTATTAAAATGCTTAAGGAAAAAGATAGAACCAAAAATGATCAAAAGGAAAAACAAAAACAATATTTGGATGAGATTACCTTTTAATAAGAGCAATGTTAAGTCTTTGATAGATATATTTTCCATATTACTTAAATAAGCATAACACTCTAGGCTAACTTCAAAAGTGAACTCTAAAATTTGGAGTACTTAATAGGTTTTCTCATAATATTTACTTTTCATGTAGAACACGGACGTAAACTTTGTGCTTCAACTTGTAACAGATAGTAGTTTCAACCAACACTAATAATGAGTGACAGATTTCGTTTATTGATATAAGTCACTGGCCTTATGTCCGGGGAAAAAGAAGTTGACATGTTTACCTTTTGATCCCATGAAAAGTTTCCATTTTTAATTGAGATAGCTGCAAGCTCTGGTTCAAGTGGAGGATTTGGCTCTAGTATTCTCTCATCAGCTAAAAAAAGTTCTTCAAGACGTTGTAATGATAAGTTCGCATTAACAGCCTGAGAAACTATCAAGGCATTAGATGATAGTTTTAGAATGAAAAAGAAAGCAAAAGTACACCCAATTGCAGTGCGATTTTGACCATGTGAAATGCCAAACATCTTAACAGCCTCATGGAGGAATGAAAAATCAAGAGAAAACATAATATACGTACAACAGAACACATCTAGATCATATATGACAACGAATTTTGTGATTTTCTAAAAGCATTCTTCCCCAACAAGGCATACTACATGCAAAGGTAATTGGCACTCCTTAAGCAAATTTATTTTTCGTTTACCTATTTCCATGTTGGTGATATACAAAAGATGTAGACATTTTTATCCAATGCATTAATGAAAGAGAGGAAAAAAAAGACAGAACCTGGCTTAATAAATTAGGAAGCATTTTTAAAGGAAATCGTAGCACTGTGAAGAGAGAGAGTGATGTAAATGCCCTTGCAGGTGTCAAATCCCCACCCAGCAAAGTGAATGTTCCAAATGAAACCACTGTCACAACTACTGGGATGCTGTCTAGTATAAAACTGTTAAACTGCATTAAAAGGCATCTAATTAGTATACCATCAGAAGTGAAGAAGGAACAAGAAGATTTCCAAGACCATGTTTTGTGTCTTACAGCGGATAGTAATTGTGCTTTGCGAAACCATAAAAGCTCATCATATCGTATACTTTGAACTCTAGATTGGAAACTCTTCTCCCATGCATAACATCTGAAACATTTTCCACCGTAATGTTAAAACAATCGCTGTCAACGGCATAGAACTATATTCAAAATATAACAGAAATGTTTTGTAATTCAACCATACTTCACAGTGTCCATAGCAGCCAAAATTTCATTCATAAGACTGACTCTTTTGTCAGTCTGTTGCAGTCCTTCCTTTGTCAGTTTTCGCATTTTGCTAATCACGAATGTCTGTTGTCATAAAACAATGAGAGGATTTTATACGGATAATCAATTAAAGATAAGTTAACTAATTCCATTACAGACAGAGAACAAAATAGAGAGATGTTATTGAGGCATCTGACATAAATTGTTCTGTATCTGCATTTCCCATGAAAATCATGGACAAAAATGTATTTTGTATCAGAAATTAAATATTGTTCTCAATGCAGAGCCGCGATTTTAGAGTCCAGGGTAATGCAAAGATTAATATATCGTAAATAACGTCAAATTCTTGTTACAATTTCATGTTTTTAGCATTACATTTGGGCCTTAGAAGTAACATATAATTGTTTTTAATCATACAAAGGAAAAGAGAATAGAGGAGGTCCAATGCCATGTGCAATTCTATTAACAACACTCGCAAGTAAGCTGAAGTTTCTTACCTGTACCTGTAGCAGGAGCACTAGCATTAAAGACCCGAGAAGTGAAGCAACACCCAGTTGCTGGTATAGAAGAACCATAGCTATTGTGATTTGGAATGGAGCTGACCATAATCCGTGAAGCTGTTGGCATATTTGCTGAAAGATGTAAAAAAGCATATTAATAATAATTAGTACCAAATGCGGATTTTGGTTGTAATACTTTCAGTTGAAAACCAATATTATGTCAGATAAAAACTACCAGTTGCAACTTATAGGTACAAAGTATTATTTCAAAAGTATATTCACTGTATCTTTTCTATGACTACTTTACCACTCAAATCACATCTTAAATTACGTTGTATACGTTTCAAAGTTCTTTTCACAACATCACATTTTCAGTCTGGTAATAAAATCCGAATTATATGGCATCGGTTAAGATATGCATGTTCAAGATAGTGAAGAGAAAACATACCTCTAGTGCATTAGCATCTGTTGTGATCATGTTAGTTATTTTCCCAAATGGGAAATTCTTGCGACTCTCATGAGTTAGTCTTAAAGATTTTCGAAATACAGCAGCCACCTAAAATTAGAAAGGGTAGAACATCAGGCACTCAAAGTGTTTGTAATTTTATTCATCTCCATATGGAGGAAATATATAGGAACATACATGAGTAGTCATCAAGAAAACAATCTCCTGTAATCAATCTAAATCCACTACAATCAGGATAATTAATGTAATCAATCATACAATTGTCAACTATATTGATCGATCAATCTCCTACAATCATGATAATTAATCAATCATACAATTGTCAACTATATTGATCAATCAATCTCCTACAACCAGAATAATAAATCAATCATACAATTGTCAAATATATAAATCAATTACATTTATAGTAAATATTCCAACAGTTTTGAACAGACAAACTTCAGCACATATATAAAAGAGAGATGATTTACCAATGTTGACCTCAACCGGAAACCAAAACGCAAAACATTCTGAAAATACTGGGCTTCGCATAGCACGCCGAATGCCTGAAAAATCAATTCATCAGAAAACGAGTTCACTAGCTATGATAGCAGCAAGATATTCTACAAAGATGAAACATCTCATTACAATAAAAATTGAGTTATAGGGAGTCATACCACCCCAATGAAAATTGAGAAGGCATAGACATATCCAATCCAGGTAGGATCACCTCGTTGCATTGACTGCAATGCGTAACATGAGGTTACAAAATTTTAGATAGGTTAACGTTACAACTAGCTTAGAGTGAAAAAAATAGTAATAAAAAAAATTACAAATAGACAATCAATTTAAATTTGTATTACTTTGTTAAATACCATTTTCTATATATATAAAAATTAAAAGAAAAAGAGTATAGTCAGATTGAGAAAAATGTTTTCTTCAATTACAACAGATAAAATAAAAAATCAACTAGTTACCGAATCCACACTAGAGAAATAATTAAAAAAACCAATACTTTCTTTCATTTCTATATTCTACTTTGCAATGTCCTTTATGAAATTCACATATTTTAACATAATGATCTCTACTTGTTTCACTTTTCAATTTATCGTTGTGCAAGATTGATTTCAAAAGCCGAAAGCCGATACAAAATAGTCAAACAATATTATTCAAAAGCTAACTATGACATTACAAAATTCTACTTATTTGTAAATTGAGATTTTAGGTAAGGTATGGCACAGAACAAAGAAACCCCATGGTGAGCAACAAACAAGTAGAAAAAAAAATTCAGTAGCCTTGTCAAGCAAGAAACTAACCTGTAAGAGATGGTTCAACAAAACAGGCCCCACAAACTGAGAGAGATCATTTCCAATCTACAACATGTTCAAAGGAGAAGCAGAGTTGTCAGAGAGTTTCAAGATATGAAGAGAACATTATTTTTAAAATGTAGCAATCTAGATTATCCTTACCACTATAAAAATTCTTGATAACTTAAAAGAATATTATTCAAAATTTTGAACAAATTGTAGATGTCAGAATCCATGTAGTAATAATACTTTATTTCCATAAAACTTTCATCTATTAGATTTTGTGAAAAATATATAAAATAATAATAAATGTGACCTATAGTTATCTAAAAATTATTAAAAACTCAAGATCTACCCATGTCGGTAATTAACTTAATCCATTTTTCAAATGCAAAATTTACTTTCCTCTTACTTGGCGAATGATAAGGAACAATGCAGGCATTCAACAGAACATCGTTTGTGGATAACTTTAAGTTTATCAAACTCAAACCACCATATCCCATGTCTAACAATCAGGGTTGCAGGCAACCTAGCTTCCATGTAGGGGGTGCAAAAAACATACTAAGCTCTAACACACCTCCATGTGTAAAACAACAGGCTTGTCACTTGAAAGATAAAAATGCATTAACATAGAGGGATTTGAACTCGCGACCTTTGGCTCTAATACCATGTTAAGTTATCACTAAACTTAAAAAGTTAAGTTAGCAAGTTAGGGCCCAAACAATAGTTTTAAGTTCTAAAATATGGAAGAAATTTGCTATATGAATGCATGTAAGAGATATTGTTATGGGAATTGAACCAGATTTGGAGAAAATTTGCATCCAAAAACTAGGGAAAGTGAGATCAGTACCTTAAAAAAACCTCCCAACCAAAACCTACAGAAAACAGTCAGATGAAAGAAATAAATGAGATATACAAAAGGGGCAGATAAGAATATAGTTGGAATGTAAATATTGTATTTACTTATTTAGTTAGGAATTCTTTTTACTTGGTCTCCACTCTTATGTGGTCCCCACACTATTTACTTGTTCACCACTCTTATGTGGTCCCCACTATTCTTGTTCACTACTCTTGTATATCTTTATATATTCCTCCATTGAGAGAAGAATAAAACATCAGAATATTAAACCCTAAAATTCTGTTTGGTATCAAAGTGAAAAAAAAATAAAAGAAAATTTCTGCTGCCCTTTTTCTTTTCCTAACCCTAATTAGAAGATCTACTGACGCCGCTGCCACACCTTGCAAGAGCAAACTACGCTCTCCCCTTGTGTGGCCGAACAACCTCTCTTCTCTACCAAAGTCTTACCCTAGTCACACCATCTTTCAATCACATGGCTACTAAAATTCCATCTGTGGTTAATACTAATGTTGTTCTAACCGAGGCTTCTCCATCTTTGCTTCTCATGTCTCTCGAGGTCTCCTCAAGAAGGTAATTCTGGTTTGGTTTTACTTTCTTCTACTAACAACACTTGGGTTATTGATTCAGGAGCTACTGATCATATGACTAGCAATGCCTCTCTAGTTACTTCTCTAATTTCTTCACCTGTTAAGTCTGTTCATGTTGCTAATGGGACTCCCATGCCGATTACTGGGGGCGGGAATGTCTCATTCTCACCTACCTTTTCCACGTCGTCTGTCTTACTTGCTCCTAATCTCTCTAATAATCTTCTCTCTATTAGCTAAATTACCAAACATCTTAATTGTTTAGTAACATTTTATCCTACCTACCGTGTGTTTCAGGACAATCTCACGAAGAAGACGATTGACACTAGTAGAGAGAGAGGAGGTCTGTATTACTGGGAGGAGGCCAGAGCATTGGAATTTGAGTCTAGTTGAGGATTACAAGGAAGGAAAGAAACACTTGATAGAGAGAAAATTCTTTTATGGCATTATCGTTTAGGGCACTCATCTTTTGCCTATTTAGAACGATTATTTCCTCATTTGTTTTACAATATTCCTTCTTCTAGTTTAAAGTGTGAACAATGCATTTATGCTAAAAATCATCGTGTTCCTTTTAAAATAAGTTTCAATAAAAGTCCAATTCATTTTTCATGTGTTTATACTGATGTTTGGGGTCTTTTTTCTACTCATTCTGCTTCAGGTCATAAATATTTTGTATCTTTTATTGATGATTGTACTAGGGTGAGTTGGATATATTTGATGAAATCTAAAAGTGATGTTATACATGTCATTACTCAATTTTACCAAATGATTGTCACACAATTTCATACTCCGGTTAAGGTGTTTCATTTTGACAATGGTCGTAAGTTTGTGAATCAACCTCTGGCTGATTTCTTTAAACAACAAGGCATCCTCCATCAGACAACATATGTCTACACACCACAACAGAATGGCATAGCAGAACGTAAAAACCGACATCTCCTCGAGGTAGCTCGGGCTTAATGATTTACTATACATGTTTCTAAACGTTTTTGGGTTGATGCTGTCATGATTGTTGTCTATCTTATCAACCGAATGACTACCCGTGTCATTGACTATCAAACTCCTTTGAGGATGTTGTCACATTTTCACCATATTCCTTTAGCTCTTAACATTTGCCCTAAGGTTTTTGGGTTTGTGTTATGTTTATGTGCACCCACTTCATAGGGATAAACTTGATTCCGTTGCTTTAAAATGTGTATTTTTGGGTTACTCCAATTCTCAAAAAGGTTATAAATGTTTTCATCCTCCTACAGGTAAGTACCATGTGACTATGGATGTTCAGTTATGTGAGCAGATGTCTTATTTTTCTGGGAATGTATCTTTTGTTCCTCTTCAAGGGGAAAATAGTAGTATGGAAGAGGAACGACTATGGTTGGAGGAAAAAAGAGTGTGGATTTCGAGTAAGGGGGAGGATTCAACCATTTTAGGTGAGGGGGAGTCCTTAGATTCTCCTGATCCTGTAGAGGTTGAATCTAGTGATAGTGAGAGGCCAACTCGGTTGAAGGATTCGGTTATTTTAGGTGAGGGGAAGTCTTTAGATGCTTCTGATCCCATGGAGGCTAAATCTAGTGAGGGTGAGAGGCCAGCTCGGCTGTTTCAAAAATGTTACACAAAACGGAATAAGGATGTTACTCTTGTGCCTCCTCTTGACTCTAGTACTCCACTTAATGATACTACCATGCCATCGGATGACTCTTCCGCATTGAGGTACAAACTTCTACAAAGGTACATAATTCTTCCCTTATAATTCCCACTTCAAATGTTATTTTGGAATCTAACCCTACAGATTTACAAAATACTACGGGTAGGAGATATCATCTTCATGACCGTAAAGAGTCTAATAGATTAGGTTTTTCCAAATCATCTTCTAATGTTGTTTATCCTATTTCTAACTTTATCTCTTATCATTGCTTGTTTAAGTCTCACATAGCTTTGCCCTTCGGTTATCTTCTGTGTGTATTCCTAGTCATTTTTAGGAAGCTCTTGAAGATTCTAAATGGAAGTCTGCTATGGTTGAGGAAATGAAAGCTATTCAGAAGAACTCTACTTGGAAAATGGTTAAGTTACCTCTGAATAAGAAGATAGTGAGATGTAAATGGGTGTTTACAGTAAAGTACAAGTCGGATGGGACAATTGACAGATACAAGGCCAGATTGGTTGCTAAAGGTTACACTCAGATGTATGAGATTGACTATCAAAAGACCTTTGCTCCTGTGACCAAAATGAATATTGTTAGAGTTATACTTTCTCTTACAGTTAATCTAGACTAGCCATTACGACAGCTTGATGTGAATAATGTCTTTCTTCATGGTGATTTGATAGAGGAAGTGTATATGGATCCTCCTCCAGGATTTACACCAAAGGAAGCAAAGGTATGCAAGCTGAAGAGAGTGTTATATGGTTTGAAATAGTCGTTGCGAGCTTGGTTTGGTAGGTTGAGCTACTCAATGAAGGAGTATGGTTTTAAGCAAGCTTTGGCAGATCACACTCTATTCTATAAATGAGATGGTGATGATATTACCTTGCTTATTGTTTATGTTGATAACATGATTGTTACAGGTAGTAACATAAGTGAGATACAAAAGCTTTAGTGTCATTTGACTAAGGAGTTCAAGATGAAGGATTTGAGGGCTCTAAAATGCTTCTTGGGCATTGAAGTATCTCGATCCAAGTAAAGAATTTTTCTCTCTCAACAAAGTATGTCCTAGACCTTTTGGCCAAAACTGGTAACTCGGCCTGCGAACCTATGGATACTCCTATTGAGGTGAACCATGTTTTGACCATCTATCCCGATCAAGTTCCAACGAACATAGAGAGATATCAAAGGTTAGTATGGAAGTTGATCTAACTCATACTAGACCTGACATATCATATGCAGTTAGTGTCTTGAGTCAATTCATGCATAATCCGAGTGACCGACCCATGGGTGCTGTGAACAGTATTTTAGTGTATCCAAAGTCCTCTCCAGGTAAAGGTATTATGTTATCCAAGCATGGACACCTAGACATTATGGGATATACTGACTCTGACTTTGCTAGATCCAAATTGGACAGAAAGTCTATTTCAGGGTATGTGTCATTTGTGGGAGGTAATTTGGTGACTTGGAGAAGTAAGAAACAGAATGTGATTTCTCTGTCCAGTGCAGAAGCTGAATATCATGCACTTCATCATGATACTACAAAGCTTACTTGGTTACGTATTCTCTTAGGAGAACTCGGTTATGGCCCTCAAAAATCTATGGTGCTGTTTTGTGATAACACGACTGCCACTGAGATAGCTAATAATCCGGTGCAACACGATCAAACAAAGCATGTTGAACTTGATAGGAATTACATCAAGGATAATCTAAATTTTGGCGTAATAGAGGTTCCTTACATTAAGAGTGCAGATCAACTAGATGTTGTGATGACTTATGTTGTTACCGGTGTTCCTTTCTATACATTCCTATCCAAGTTAGGCATGTGTGATATCTATGCACCAGCTTGAGGGGGAGAGTTGGAATGTAAATATTGTATTTACTTATTTAGTTAGGAATTCTTTTTACTTGGTTTCCACTCTTATGTGGTCCCCACTATTCTTGTATATCTCTATATATTCCTCCATTGAGAGAAGAATAAAACATCACAATATTAAACCCTAAAATTCTACTAATATCTCTACTTAAAAAAAACAAGAAAAAAAAAACTTGTCTAACTAGGGAAACTAGTTGTCTAACTGAAATTGAAAGTAAAGGAGGAACGGAAAAGAATGAATAATGTACATCAAACCGATACCTTCGTCCCAAGCTATTATTCAGTACCCTTAAAAGCCATGGCTTGGGTCGTTGAGATTCTTTTACCCAACATCTTTGAAACCTGTAGAATTCAAATCATCTTTTTTCGGTACCTTCTTGCAGAAATCTATTTGTACAACAATCTTACAAATTCTACAAAAATAAATGCAAGGGAAAAACTTTTCGATACGAACTTTTCTATTAGAATCTCTGTCCGGTCCCATGTGTCCAACTTCCAGACATCTTTTTCAGTGATAGGTTTTCTGTAGCCTAGCTGCATTAGTGGAGTTATCCATCCAAAATATATCCCTAACAGAAAGCAACAACAGTAAGCAGCTACAATTATCAGAATACAGACAGTAAAAATCCTACTGTCCAATTAGGACATCTCAAAGCAGCATTTCATAAATGATCAAGAGAAACATAAGAAAGAACTATACCAGATTAGAGAAAACAAAATTCTATAACCATCGGTTGATGACTTGATGCAAGCATGAAATAGAGATATTATTTTACATAACATTAAATTCCTAAATCCTAACACTTGTTCAACTACAAACGAAACTTGACGGATTGGAAATGGTAGAGTACTATTAAACTAGTCATATGCAGCTAATTATTGTTCCCTTTTAGAAAATAACTCTATAATTTTGAAGTTCTTTTTAAGATTATTGAAAAACTAGGCAACAGGAACACTTAATTCAAGAATTACTTACTGGAAAATATGCTGGAATGCCTTTCAGGACATATATGCTCTCCTCCAGGAAGTGCTTCATATTCAGCATTGTCAAGAGACTCAGCTTGCATCATGATGTAACCCGGATAAGGATCCAAAGTAGGAATATAAGCAAATAGAAGAAATCCAAACAAAACCTACATCAAGAATCACCAGAAACCAAGACTAACAAGCTCATTATTGAAATGGATACAAAAGCTATGGTTAACGTATTCTTTTTCTATATGACTAACTTATTCATATGCTCTCAAAATTAATAAATAATATAATAACCAATTGTTGTACATACTTCACTAACTTTATACTTCTATATAATTATTTAAGCCATTAACAGCCTTAACCTGAGACAAATCCATAACCATTACAGGAAGAGAAGAAAATAAAAGAGGGCAAACAAACCTGGCCAACAACATTGCTGATGAACAAATACAGTAGAGATCTGCATTGAGTGAGGAAAAAAAAAAGAATTTAGAAAAAGAAAGAGAACTTAAATATGCATTGTCCTCCAACATGTATATGAAATTTCACTTCAGATAAAAGAAGCATATTCCTCCTTATCTTCAGTAAGTATTCATATGATTTAGATGAAACCTATCCAATTTCATTGCAATACCATTTCTTGACACTCTAGTGCAAGGAAGTATACTTTTAGTGAACGTGTCATTAGGAGAAAAACTAACCTACTGTAGTATTCACTCATTGGAAGAATGAGATTTAGCATCACAGCTTCCCCTACCAAAACATAAATTATTCCAAACCGCACATACCACCTAAACTCATGGATGTAAATTTTAGTTTCCAAACCAATCATTATAAGCATGGAGCACCAAGCAAGAGCCTCTGTGAACAAAGATACCATCTGCAAGAGAATACTTAGTTACTTTGCATATCTAAGTTAAACTAAGGAGAGAAATTCAAAAGTAACCATTGGAAACATTAAACTTTTGCTAGTAACCACTTTTGAAACTTTAATTGTTAATAACCACTTTTTAAAAAAAATTTCATTGTATGTCCATAAATTACAAGTATACCCCTAAAAATAGTTTTTTTTTTAAACCTTGAAGTAAACTTGAAATCATGGATAAATTAAAATGTCCAAACTTGAAATCTTGACTAAATTGAAATGTCCAAACTTGAAATCTGAACTAAATTGAAATTAGGATTAGGTTTAGGTTTTTTTTTTCCCATTTTTCTTCTTCCTCTTCTTCTTCCCCAAATTCAAATTAGGTTTAGGTTTTTTGTTTCTTTTTTGTTTTGCAGACCAAATCGCCGGCGATCGCGAAGCACTGAGCCAACTGGTCGTTGCCCATCCTCGGTCGCTGGGTTGTGCAGGTCACCTATTGGATGTGAAGGTCGCTGGTTGCTGGTTCGTGAAGGTCGAGCGAGCTCAGCGACGACTTTCGGTGGTGGACGATGACGTCCGGCGATGGGTGATGGCACCGAGAGGAGAAAAGAGAGAGGATCGGGAGAGAGAGAGCAGAGGAGAGAGAAGGAGAAAGAGAGAAAAAAAAGAGAGAGAGTGTTTTGGGGAGGTTTTTATATGAGGGCTTTTCAGTAATTTCTCAAAAAAGTGGTTATTAACAATTAAAATTTCCATGTTTATAGTGGTCATTTTTAGCAATTTCCACTAAACTAGGCATAAAAGTTTATTATGGTATGAAACAAAATTACCACCGATTAGAAACAAAGATGGATTTTGTGTAAAACAAAAAAAACAAGAAGCAACATGAAAGAGAACAATCACTAGGGGAACAACTGACCTCAAAGGGAGCAAGACTAGTCTCTCCATCCAAGTTGAAGATAGAAATACCCATCAGCAACCTTAATAGAGGCTCAGCTATACAATAAGCAGCGCAGAGGCCCAACACGTAATTGTAGTAATTCGATCTCAAACGGAACTTGTGTGCTTTGGAACTTTTCTTAATAAGCCATATTCGATAAATGCCAAGGCACAAAAGCACCAAATGAGAAATGCAAATCACTAGAGAGTCAATTGCACAGGCTGTGTATGCACCAAAAGCACTATCCAATGATTTTGCCCAAACCCCATTTGCCAATGGTCGACAATACCAATTCAATGGCTCAAATTCCATTCTTTGTTACCTACAAATGATTCACAAGACTATTTAAAACACATTATAATACTAGCATAGTATTTTCAACCCAAAAAAAAAAAAAAAATGTGTACTGTAAATGATGAACTAAACATACTAAATTACTTCAAATAATCTTTTGCTTTTCTACACAATGAACAAACCAATTCACATTGTGAAGAGTGTCTCTCTGCTAGCTTCAGTAACAGAACAAAGTAATGATATCAGCTGTCAGCTGCAAGCTCAGTCAACAAAAGGTTTGATCAATTGATCACAACCACACTTCCGCACGATATCAAAAGAAATATCAACCGAAAAATCGAGCCTTGTCAAGCACAAAACAATGGCTCGAGATTACAAAACGCAAAACAGAATTTGGCGCCCAAAATGAATCTGTTATGGACTTATGGCTGAGTTGGCAAAACGGTTGGTTCTCATTTATTCTGGTAAAAGTTTGTTAGATAGGAGATGATTCTAGAAACACAAAAAGTGTGTATATATATGTAAGTTCTCTGTAAAGCAATTTAATCAATCACAATCTTTAGATACCAGACTCTATTAGAGTTCTGGTTAAAATTCTCTCTGAGTTATTTTCTCAAACACTTCGTATATACAATCTTCGTACACATGATTACAACTGAAGTTGTATAAAAAGTTACAAAACCCGATTTTGATTTTAAGGAATGCAGTGAGAAAAAGATGACAAATGAAACTATCATCAACCTCAACCTGCATTTGGTTGCTGAAAAAACAGAGTAATCAGAGGAAAGAATATAAAATGTAGATTGACACTCACATGTCTTCTACTTTTGAAATTAAAAACCCATGTAAGTCATTTCAAGTTCAAGAGATGTCAACTTGGAAACAAATGTAAATTCCAAAAAATAAAACCAAAATACCATTAGTAACAGAAGAAACATATTAAGTACAACAACAGCAGCATTGAGAAGAATACTTACTCTGAACTCTGAACTCTGAACTCTGAAGTTGAGTTGTTGCTATTTTGCTTTGCTTTGCAAATCGAGTAGACCAAGAGAGTTCACCAGAAAGGTTACATGCATGGTTAGCTAAATATATATACATAAAGTTTCAAATGAATTCGACAAGTTTACAGACTACTATATCACTGTTACAATAATGAAATGATCAATGAAAGAAAACGAAGACAAAATAGAGTGTGTCATTGCAAGCGTCACTCTAATGTTGACCCCACCTTAGGTTTATAATAAAAAAATTAAAAAAAATTAAATTTAAATTTAAATGTGAATAAACAAACGGGTTTTAGATTTTGGCTGCATCCAATCATAGGAGTTGAATATTGATGTTTTTGTTTGTCCACAAACAAGTCTTGATTCTAGAAGAGAAATCATTTATATAATATATATAGATGATATCTCCCCGTGGCTATATAAAAAAATTTGGTCAGTGCAAGAATCCCTCCATTTTGTTATTAGATTATGGATGATTCGATGAAAGATGTTTATATCAAGCTATATAATATCATCCAATCAAGTAAGAGACCCATAATATGAGATTTGATTAGATTGGATCAAACCAAACTAAATTAATATTATGTTTTGTGTTTGTTGAAAGAACTAAATTGAATTAATATTATATTTTGTTTGGTAAAACATACGCTACTGAATTAGTATTATATTTTCTTTAGTAAAATTTGTAAATGGATTAAATATAATAACATTTAAAATTTGATAATATTTTAAAATTGAATAATAAATTATTGAATTAGATGAAATAAATATTTTAATTTATATAATTTAATTAATAATATATATATATATATATATATATAATCTCGTTCAAGGGACCCAAAATGATTAGATTTTTGAATCACAATGACCAAAATGATTGAATTCTCAAGAGCTTCTGCTCATGCCTTTCAGGCTGTTTACAGCCACTTCGAACAAGTTAATCTTTCCGATGAACCGGAAAACTCAACTACTAACTAAACTTGCAGGAATTAAGACGTGAGTTATAGGATCAAAAGTAGTCGTTTGCGTTGATCACATCACAATTAAAGTTTTATTGATATTGATTAACTGATATTTCCTTGTTAATATTGTTTAACATGGAAATGAAATAGATTTCTCTCTCAAGTCTTTGTCAGTATTTTCTCTAAATGAAAACCACATCAATTGCTCGACAGATGATTACATAAACACAAACAAATGGAACCTTAATTTCCCTTTAGGAAATTAAAGCTCCTTCAATTCAAATCTTTGGACTACATTAGTAAACAAAAACGAAAAACAATTCCAGAAAAGTAAATACAACAAACATCAAATGCTAGTGTAAAGAAAAAGAAACAATTAAAATTCAAGAAACAAGTGAAGAACAATAAAAATGGGCATAAATGAGAGAAAACTAAAAGTAGCTATTGAAAACATTAAATTTTCGTTAATAACCACTTTTGAAACTTTAATCGTTAATAACCACTTTAAAAAAAAAAAAAATCATTGTAGGTCCATAAATTACAAAAGTACCCTGAACTTTGTTTATTTTTTAAAAACATGGAAACAAACTTGAAATCATGACTAAAATCTGGAACCAAACTTGAAATCACGATTAAAAACTTAAATGTTGAAACTTGATTTATTTTTTAAAAACCTGGAACCAAACTTGAAATCACGATTAAAATCTGGAACCAAACTTGAAATCATGATTAAAAACTTGAAATTTTGAAACTTGAAATCTTGTAGAAAAACTGATTTTTCGAAACTTGAAAAATTCTGTTTTGATTAAGTCGATGATTTGGACAAGTATAACTAGTTAAAGTGGAATTGGGTTGTGATCTTGGAACCGACCACATTAAACGTCAATAGCTTTCTTTTATGATAGAAATTTGCAAACTATTAATTTACAAAATCAAATTGAAAAACTTTGACAGGACAAGCAAAAGGTATGTGAAGAGGATATGGGGAGGAGAGCAGCTGATTTAAAACTAAAGGCCAGAAATGATATAATTCAGTAGAGCTTATCAAGTCAGTTTTAGCTATTACAATAAAGTAATTTAGGAAGGATAAAACAGTTAATCAAATAAACACTTGCAGCTCAACAAATTCCAGAAAAGCAAAAGGAAATTATATTAGTAGGGTTTCAAATAAACTTCCTATACAGAAGAACAAAACAAACTAAAAAGATGTTCCTACAAATTGAGATTTAATCAAAAGACATCTCTCTTGTAACAGAAGACGAAATCAATAACCCAGAAATATTGATTGTGAAACCAGGACCAGACCTGGTTTGATTGCATAAGAATATGCTATATCACAAAAGATTATCACGCAACAAGGGTTGTTATATCAACCTCACTAAGCTGAGAACGGTTAAAATTTCTCCAATTGCATATCCATGAAGAAGGCATGCTGACAAGTTGAAAGCTTGAAGCAGTATAATAAAAATTAGAAAGCTAAAAAAAAAACACAGCTGCATTAGAGAAACGGCTGTAAAAACATCTCTTGATACTTCAAAGTATGCAAAACAAGTGATCAAATCATAGGGGAAAAATCTCTTCTTCTCAATCTAGTATAGACTTCAATTTACATCACCTAGGGAGCCCCAAAAATAAATGATAACAGAATTTCCTAAAATGAATGTACCGCTCAGAAGACAATCATATCTTGATGCATGAACATGCCCTACTGCAGCTTCCACAATTACTAAGACTACATAAAATCCAAATAAAGAGGGACAGAATGCTACCTCAATGCATAATTCCCCAGTTTATGGTTTTGGTTCTCATTATCTGATACGATTCACATGAGCAAATGGCTCGCAGATTGCTTTCGGAGCATGTTTAGACACTTTGGGATCGCCGAAAACATTCCACAACCTTAGTGTTTCATCTGCTGCTGCTGATGCCACTGTGCAACCATCTGGGCTCTGAAGATAAAATATTTTATCAGAATATATTCATGAAGCTAAGTAAAAGATTGATATCAAACAGAACCAGAGACTGTTTTACCTGTGCCATAAAAAGGACTCTTGAGGTATGTCCAGTGAGCTCTGCTGTCTTGATACTTCCATAAAGTGAGCTGATTCTGAGTAAATCCGCCATGAGAGCTAAGCAGCTCCCTCTCATTGTTGTTCCACAACAGAGCGCAGACTTGAGAGCCGATATCTATAGAGTTCAAGTTGGTATCTATAGAGTTCAAGCAAGCACCAGTGTGGGTGTTCCAGAACTTTATACACCCATCATCGACTCCTCCTCCAGTTGCCAGCAAATTTCCCTGGAAAGGACACCAAGCAAGAGCCCTGACAGCAGAAGTGTGTTCCTCCAACCTATGAAGCCATTGTGTGGATCTTCTGTTGTCCCATATATGGAGGAGATTGTCATTGCCTCCACTGGCTAGCTGTTGGCCTGAGGGTGACCATTTCAACCCACAAACCTCATGAGTGTGACCTCTGTATGTTTCAACCACATGATCTCGAATTCTGACATCATTGTTAACGATGTTCCCATCCATATCTCCTGTTGTGAGGATTTGGTTGTTCCATGCCAGAGACCCTACTCCTGATATGTGTCCACCTGTCAGAGTTCTTAGCTGCACAAACACAAACAACAAATACAGGGAATGAATACAGAATGTAAATTCATGTAAAACCTCAAAGAAACCATCCATCCAGAATGTACCTTTGTATTAGCAGTGGAATCCCATAATTGTACTTGAGAATTGTTCAAGCCAATAGCGATGTGACGACCATTGGGAGCCCAACTGACACTGGTGACAGGGCCATTTTCAACACCAGTGTCATGTTCACCAGAGATGGAAGCATCCGAAGCATCCCACAAATGGACAAACATTGGTGCTTCCCCAATCCAACAGATTCACGTAGTAATCATCCACAAGATTAGGAGCATCCAATATTATCTCAGGGTTCTGTACAATAAAAATCAAAATAATAATCAGATTAAAATCAATCAATCAATAAAGTGACCCATTACTTTAAATAATGCAATGGATTATGACCCACCTGAGGAATACGTCGTCTGGGAGGTTTAGAGTGATGAAGAGAACAAGTGGGTTTAGTATGTGATCGTGGGATGAGTTCAACTGGGTTCGGTGGCTTGTTCTTGAAAGCAAGAATACGAGTGCGGTTCATGTTAAAGATCTCCGCCAGTTGCCTCCGGTATGCCTCCCTGGACGGCGAGCTCATGCCAAAGCAAGAATCCGGGTTTTTATCATCTTCAACTTTCTTCTTGGCCTCATTCAGCTTGTAATGAGCATAATCGAAGTCCATTGCGGATCGGTTTGGAATGAATCTGTCCAACTGGGATAATCAAGAAAACATCAGTTAAACTGTGAAAATAAAAATAAAAACAAGAAAGATAATGCCCAAGATTCAAGATTCTCACATTTTCTTTGGGATTTCTTCTGTGAAGAAACTCGCCTTGAACTGGCCATCTTCTAAACCCTGAATCCATAACTTTTATAGCAACAACAAAAATAGCACAATATATATTTATATGAAAAGAAATAAACACAAACCAGAAATAACTATAACAGAATCTGCAAAACAGAGAATTAGATCAAAGAAACCAAAGAACAGAAAATATAAGCAGTAGAGCGATTATATTAATTATCAGAGAGAGCGCTGAGAAAGCTGTTGAAGATTTTCAAAGAAAAGAGAGAGAGCACAATTGTTGGGTTTCAGAGGAGTTGGTTTGAGAAGAGCACAACGAGAAACAGAGAGTTCACGAGTGTCGATTGATAATGAAGAAAGGACACAAGGAAGACTTGTACCGCAAGGAATTGAGGTCGGTTCGGTTTAGGGCTTTTAATAAGACAAAAATGTTACTTGCCCTTTCATATTTCATTTTTATTGTATATCAAATGAGGTGTAAAATAATAATAATAATAAAATATCCAACACATTTGTTTTCTTTCCAAAAAAAAAATAAATAAATAAAAAAAATCCAACACATTATTTAAAAAAAAATATATATTTTCAATTTCAATAACAAAATTAAATTAGTATTCAAATGAAAAACTAAGGGCCAAAAAATATTATTAATTAAATAATCACGTAATTTCATTTATCCAATATATATATATATATATATATATATTTTTATTTTACTAATTCCAATTAATTGAAATTAGTGAAGCCCCACTACTATTTTGTATGAAATCCTGCATTTGATAATTGCTAAAAATGATTACAGTTCTTATATGGAATTTGGTTTTAAATGTGTGATTATTAATAGCTAGATTGCAAAATTTCATTTCAATCCCTAATCACGAAATTAGTGAAATCCCCTAAGCATTTCTGCCTTCTTCCTCCTTTCTTCTTTTCATCTTCAATTTCGCTTCTATTTCCTTCAAAATTGAATAAGCACTTCATCCAAAGTCACATTTGCTGCTCCAAAAACAAAATTATAATCAAATGGAGTCATTTCATCAATAAAAGTACGAGCACACATGATAGGATTTGGATATGAAACCAAACTGTTTCATTACAATAATGAGCTATATTACATGACAATGGACAGAATTCAATAATCTATACAATTGGATATTTAATTCTATCTCCAGTCCAATTTCTACCTGTGAAGTGTCAACATTTTCTAATGATACCTAGACTTCAACATTGTCCCAATCTAGTGACCCTTCTTCAAAATCATTCTCTAATTGTTGAAGCCTTTGATGACCCATCCTGCTCATCACAGCGAGACCTGGAAAAAGAGAAAAATAATTTCGGCTCAGAAAAACCGGAGATTTAAAACTTTTAAAGTAAAATTATCTAGAATTTCCTAAACGAATGTACTGCTCTGGTATGATTAAACAAGTTTACTTTTACAAGCATCAGATTTCAAATACATGTAAGTAAGCATATTTGCATCGATGTATAAAATCTTATGGATTAGATTTTATGTTTGTATGGGTGTTATATGTTTACCTTCAACTATTCTATAGAGAGCTGACCACCATCTATCTCTTGAAACTTGGTGCTGACGTAGTTCATCTTCTATAACTTGATTGTGCTTTCCTGCCAAAACTCCTTGCAATGTTATGACTGCATCTTTTGTTTTCCAGACTATGCTATTCTTGTCCTCAACCTCCAGCCTTTGAAGGTCGTTTTGAGACGAAGTGAGGCTAAGAGCTAGAGCAAACTGAGCAGCAGCAGCCCAACGAGAAGAGGCCAGCAGCCTACTCTGTCCATCTTCCGTCTTGGTTTCAGCTCTGCCCACCTTGTTATTATCTCTACCTTCGAAAACTAAGCTACGTAAGTACTGAGCATTTGCAGGTCCCGTACTCTGAACCATCCTAGAGAATGCACCTTCCTCGTTTAATAGCAATGTTTCTGGGGTATCATATTCTACAACCTGAGAAAAAACATTGGAAGTTCTCAGTTAAACAAATAATAAGAATTGGAATAAATCATGATAGACCGAGGAAGTGAATGTTTCTCCTCCTGGATTCAATTTCGCTATATCAATTTTATACAGTTGCAGGCCTTTGTGTTGGAAAATATTAAAAAAAGACTTCAAAATTACCTGACCAGCATCAAGCACAAGAATGCGGTCACAATCAATTATGGTATTTAGCCTGTGAGCAATGATGAGCATTGAGCAGGATTTGAATTCTTCACGGATGGTTCTCTGGATAAGAGCATCTGTTCTGACATCAACAGCTGCAGTTGCTTCGTCAAGAACAAGAATCTTTGATCTCCGCAGTAATGCTCGAGCAAGACTTAATAATTGCCTCTGTCCAACACTAAAATTCTCCCCTCCCTCTGAAACCTTGACACACAAGTAAAATCATATCTTAAAAGGCTTGGTTTAATCATTGCAAGGTAATATGTCAACCCAACATCCTAGATCACCAACCAAATATATGTATGTACCTCAGCCTCCAGACCGCAAGAATTCTTCCTGATGACATCTTTCAGATGGGCCCTCTCTAAAGCCTCCCAAAGATCAGCATCATTGTGCTCACTAAATGGATCAAGATTAAAGCGCACGGTTCCTAGTAAGATAAAATTCACTATTAGATGACATGTCAGGGTTTACAAAAGGAAGATTTTAGCAGCATGTTGAATTATTACTGTGTAACTGTGTTACTGTTTTATGTTGTTAGTTGTCATGTAAATTAATTTTTTAGTTGAGCTGTTAGTTGTTGAGTTGTATTTAATGATTTGTACTTAGTGGGATTAGGTGAGTGTAAATAGTTATAGTTGGTAGTTAGCTGCTGGTTTGTATTTCTCCTAGGTCCTATCTTGTAGTATTTATATTCTCTTCTATAGCAGAGATATGTCAAGGAAAATAAAAAGATTTTCTTCATGGTTTCAGAGCGTCCTCTTTTGAAACCAAAATCTCTTCTATAACAAATTACGGGATGGTTACTCCTCCCACTCCTCCTTCAACTTCATCTACTTCCATAGATTCTGAACCATCTGTCATCAACAGTAATGGTGATTCAAACAATGGGAATATTTCCCATATGCCTATCACCGGACACAAACTCAATGGCCATAACTATCTCTAGTGGTCACAATCTATGTCCATGTTTATTTGTGGAAGGGGAAAAGATGATTATATCACTGGTGAGTCTATGTCACCAGCAAAGGAAGACTCGGCTTATAAAAAATGTTGGACCGAGAATAGTTTGGTGATGTCATGGCTCATCAACTCAATGACTAATGAGATCGGTGAAAATTTCCTTCTCTATGAAATTGCCCAGGAGATATGGGATGCAGCAAGAGAGACATATTCCAGCAGTGATAATGTGGCAGAACTGTTTGGAATAGAAAGCACACTTTATGAGTTAAAGCAAGGAGAAATGATAGTCACTCAGTTCTTTAGCTAGTTGACTCGTTATTGGCAGCAACTAGATTTATTCGAAAAGCACAACTGGAAGAGTCCTAAAGACAGTGTTCTCTACAAAGATATTGTTGAGCAGAAGAGAATTTTCAAGTTTCTTTTGGGGTTAAATCCTAATTTGGATGAAGTGAGGGGTAGAATTCTAGGGACTAAACCACTTCCTAGTATCCGTGAGGTATTTCAGAAGTAAGAAGAGAAGAGAGTAGGAAAAAGGTTATGTTAGGGAATCCTAATCCTGAACATAAACTAGATATCTTAGTTCCTGAAAATTTTGCCCTTATTGCTCGAGGGAATTAATACAATGTCACTGATAACCAGCCTAAGAAAGGAAGGCCCTGGTGTGACCATTGTAAAAGACCTGGACATTTGAAGGAGACTTGCGGGAAGATACATGGCAAACCAACAAATTGGAAACCTCGGTATAGCAGGGAAAGTCAAGGAAATATGGTGACAGGCAGTGATACTTCCTCCTCAACAGATTAGACCTTATTCAGCAAAGAGCAGATGGATTTATTGCAAAGGTTGTTAAAATTCAGTTAAGGAATAACAATTATGAAAATAAGAGCCTCCGCTCGTAAAATTTGTGAAAAATGCCGACTAATCCGTAGAAAGAGACGCATTTTACCACTCAGTCCACTAAATCCTCAGTTGTGGGAAGTGGTTCTGTGGCTCAAAGAGGTAATTTCTTAACAGCCTTAAATGCTAAAAAAAATTTACAAAGGTCCTAAATTGTTGATTCTGGAGCCTCAGACCATATGATTGGAGATGAAACTTTATTTACTGATTTTATCCCAAATAACAGCAATTCTACTGTTAAGATTGTTGATGGGTCTTTATCCAAAGTCACTAGAACATGTTCTGTAGTAATCTCTCCCAATATCAGTCTACATTCAGTCTTGTTAGTACCTAAACTTGATTGTAATCTGCTCTCAGTTAGTAAGCTTACAACTGATCTTAACTGTGTTGCCCAATTTTCCTCAACTTAATGTATGTTTCAGGATTTGAACTCGGGGAAGATGATTGACAATGCTTATGTGCATGCAGGACTCTATCTACTTCAAGTTGGACCTGAATCTAGTAAACAATCACACTCAGCTACATCAAAGAATGTTCTGTCTTTTAGTTATCAGGATAGTCTAGTTAGTCAAAATAAAAACAGTGAGATCTTCATGTGGCATTATAGGTTGGGACATCCTAACTTTGTATACATTGAAAAACTGTTTCCAGCCTTATTTCAAAATAAAAAGTCTCAATCTTTCCAATGTGAAATCTGCACTTTGTCAAAACAGAATCGTCAAATTTATTCCATCCATGGATACAAAAACTCATAGCCTTTTTACTTGATTCATAGTGATGTATGAGGTCCTTCTAGGATTCCTAACATCACTGGAGCTAGATGGTTTGTCTCCTTTATAGATGACCATACTAGACTCACATGAATCTTCTTAATGAAAGAAAAGTCTGAGGTGTCTCAAATATTTCAAAACTTTATTAAAATGATACAAAATCAATTTGATACTAAAGTTAAAATCCTTAGAACTGATAATGGCAAGGATTCAATAGTGTTTTAAACAATTTTTACTACAAGAGGGTATTGTCCATCAAAGTTCTTGTCCTGAGACACCACAGCAGAATGGGGTCTCGGAAAGAAAAAATAGACATATCTTAGAAGTAGCACGATCTATCATGTTTACTTGTCATGTTCCTAAACATTTTTGGGGAGAGGCTGTTTTAACAGCAATTTATTTAATAAATAGGCTCCCATTAAGAGTCTTGAGTTTTAAGACTCCTTGCGAGGTTCTCTTACAAAGTTTTCCAAACACTAGACTCATTTCAAATCTCCTTACCAAAGTTTTTGGATGTATAGCTTTTGTTCATATGAATCAACCTCACAGAACCAAGCTTGACCCTAAATCACTAAAATGCATTTTTGTTGGTTACTCGCCAACACAAAAAGGATGCAAATGTTATTCCCCCACTACAAGACGTTTTTATATTTCAAAAGATGTTACATTTTTAGAAACTCATCCATATTATTCCAAAAACAAAGTGGGGGAGGAGTCTATGTCCAATTGTTTTTGGAAAAAGATTAATAATCAGCCCTATGGTCAGCCCTATAGTGGTAAATTTTTTGGTGATTTTGTTTCTGACATCTTTGAGTCTTCATCATATCCAAATGTAGATACATTCAAGACTCCTAAGACACCCTCTAAAACACAAACCACTTCACCTACAACTCCTAAGCAGCATTCTGAGATATTAGAATCCAACAATTCACCCGAGGTTTCACTTGATTTGAATCTCACACACAAACCACAATCTGTTGATCAAGATGTGATTGTTTATTTTAGGAAAAGGAAAAATCAGAAGCAGGTGGGAGTTCCATTGCAAGTTGAGCAGAACCAAGAGTCTCAACCGTGTAAAATGATCTAAGAGGGTGATCTGAATCTGAGTACAGAAAGTGCAAAAAATGGCAACACTGAATCTGGTGACAGCAACACACTTGAGACAACCACATCTGACAGTGAGCTTCCAATTGCTTTGAGGAAAGGTCTAAGATAGTGCAGAAATAGACCATTATATCCCATGAGCAATTACATCTCATAAAGTGGGTTATCACCATCATTTCAAGCTTTTTCAGCTAATATCATGGAAACTCAAGTTCCTAACAGCATATAGGGAGCAATGAAGATTCCAGAGTGGAGAGCAGCCATAAAAGAAGAGGTTAAGGCCCTTAAGAAAAATAGAACCTGAGAGATGACAAAGATGCCTAAAGGGAAGAAACTAGTGGGCTGCAAGTGGGTTTTCACCATAAAATATAGGACTGATGGAAGTATAGCTAGATATAAGGCTAGATTGGTGGCAAAAGGGTTCACTCAATCATATAGAGTGGACTATGAGGAGACTTTTGCACCAGTGACAAAGATGAATACTATTCGAGTTCTACTTTCCATAGCCGCAAACTTGGACTGGAAGCTTTATCAACTAGATGTAAAGAATGCCATTTTAAATAGAGAGTTGGAGGAGGAAGTGTATATGAGCATCCCACCAGGTTTAGAGAATTCAGCTAACAATCAACTTGTGTGTAAGCTGAAAAAATTACTCTATGGACTGAAACAGTCCCCAAGAACCTAGTTTGAACGATTTACCAAAAATCAGTAAATAAAAGTGGGTTTAGGCAGTGCCAATCAAACCACACCATGTTTGTTAAGCACTCAGCTGCTAACAAAGTGACAGTTCTTATTGTGTACGTAGATGATATCATCCTTACAGGGAATTGTGAAGAAGAAATACGGAGATTGAAGTGTCTTCTGGATAGAGAATTTGAAATAAAAGATTTAGGACAGCTAAGGTACTTTCTAGGCATGGAGGTAGCTCGGTCCAAGGCAAGCATTGTAGTTTCTCAATGGAAATACATATTAGACCTGCTAAAAGAAACAGGAATGAGTGACTGTAAACCAACAGAAACACTGATGGATTATACAGTCAAGTTAGGTAGTCTTAAAGGGAGTGCTCCTGTTGATAAAGGAAGGTACCAAAGGTTAGTGGGAAAACTAATCTCTCTCTCAAACTAGACCAGATATAGGGTTTGCTGTATGTTCTGTAAGTCAGTTCATGAATAAGACAACAGAAGAGCATATGGAGGCAGTCTTTAGAATCCTGGGGTATCTGAAGTCGTCACCTGGGAAAGGACTGTTATTTAGGAAGAATACTAGTAGAAGAGTTGTTGTTTTTACAGATGCAGATTGGGCAAGGTCTATAATAGACAGAAGGTTTACATCCGAGTACTGCACGTTTGTTTGGGGTAATCTAGTGACTTGGAGAAGTAAGAAACAGTCAGTTGTGTCAAGAAGTAGTGCAGAAGCTGAATCAAGATTGCTAAAATCCTGTTCTCCATGACAGGACAAAGTATGTTGAGATAGATAGGCACTTCATCAAAGAAAAGATTGAAGAAGGCAGCATGGATTTAGCCTACATTCCTACTGCCTCTTAGACAGTAGATATCTTAACTAAGCCTTTGGCTAGGAGCTTTTGAAGAGTTGTGTTCCAAGCTGGGAATGATAGACATTTATCATCCAGCTTGAGGGGGGTGGGGTTGAATTATTACCGTGTTACTGTTTTATGTTGTTAGTTGTCATGTGAATTAATTTTTTAGTTGAGCTGTTAGTTGTTGAGTTGTATTTAATGATTTGTACTTAGTGGGATTAGGTGAGTGTAAATAGTTATAGTTGGTAGTTAGCTTCTGGTTTGTATTTCTCCTAGACCCTATCTGTAGTATTTATATTCTCTTCTACAACAGAGATATGTCAAGGAAAATAAAAAGATTTTCTTCAGCATCATTGTGCTCACTAAATGGATCAAGATTAAAGCGCACAGTTCCTAGAAAGATAAAATTCACTATTAGATGACATGTCAGGGTTTACAAAAGGAAGATTTTAGCAGCATCATAAGCAAAATAAATAAATAGGATGTCTATATAACAAGCTTGATATGAATCAAAGCCGATTTCGTTTTGAAGTTAATTTCCTCATTCTAATCTATATTCATAAGATATTCATACAGACCCGGAAGGAAGCACATGTTAGGCCAGTTAAAAGATTTTGTTATGCAATCTTAAAAATTGAGTTAATCAAGTTTATCTAAGGCTTCGCCTACATGGTATATCCTTAATTGTAAATAACTACCAAGTCCTAGCACTACACAAAATGTATATATGTAGACAAAGATGCATTTAGATTTCACAGTTCTTCCAGTTTCTCTAGTCATGAACTTAAAATCTTAAGTATTTACCGGAAAGTAATTCAAGTTTATGCTATTGTTTGGCCAAGAATATTTAAGTTTTAAAAGGAAGAATTAGGTTTCTGGTTACTAATATATTTGAACTATATATATAGCTATTCACTTATACTGACATATAGAAGCAAAATATTAACAAATAAATAAACATGATAAAAGTACGATGAATATAGTTTCAAACCCAAGACTAAAGCAAAATCAGCTTGACCATAGACGAAATTTAAGTATACTGGATAAACAATAACAAAAAAACGAAAATAAAATCATGACAGTGAAGAGGTAAGTATAAATTGGAGATTCAAACAGTTAATACCCGAGAAAAGAACCGGAGATTGTGGTATGATGCTAAGAACTTTCCGCAAATCAATCAGTCCCAATTTACCGACATCGCAGTCATCAATCCATATTCTTCCCCTTTGCAGTTCCACAATCCGAAATAAAGCATTAAGCATACTGGATTTTCCAGCACCAGTTCTTCCAACTAATCCTACTTTCTCGCTATGGGAAATTATAAAGGATAAACCATGCAAGACTGGAGGAAGTTCAGGTCTATAGCGTAGGACGACATCCTCAAACTTAATTGATCCTGATGAAGGCCAACCTGGTGGAGGACGATTGCTCTCAATTATAGCTGGAGCTTCAGAAGGTAAATCTATATATGTGCCAACACGCTCTACAGAATTTAAGCTGTTTTCGGCCCTACTTGCTTGTCTCAAAACGCCACTCAACAGGCTGGTTATATTTAAAGTATAACTCAGAAGCAAACCCATTGTAGATGCAAATGCGGCCTGGTTTTCCATTCTTCCACTCTGCAATACTGCAAAGGTTGCTGTCAACCAAATCATGAGGCCTCCTAAGGTTTCTAATCTGATGGTGAGCCAACGATTTGAACTAGTATTTGCAAGGGTGAATCTGATGTTATTATCCATTGACTTTCCATTAATGTTGGCCATTCTATCATAAGCTTGGTATGCACGAATGCTTGACAAACCATTTAATGCTTCTCCAAATTGTGCATAAACAGGAGATCTGGTAATAGAGTCCAAGCGTTTCACTTCACGCGCTGTACTCTGTAATGTAAAAATTGTGCTAGCTATTAGAAGTTGTATAGAAACAAAAATTTAGTATTCTGAGTAGATGAAACAGCTAACAGTCTTTAAAATAATTCCTCATTTTATGGAAATATAAAAGAGCCACTTAAAGGAAACTACAAGCACAAGGAAAGCAAAATGTGATTAAGTAAAAAAATAATAACAGATTATATGCATCTTCATCATAAATAAGTTGCATTTACCTGGAGAATATTCAACATAAAACTGATTACAGAAATTTAAGATTTTATAAAGAGACAAAGTTAGAACTACCAAAAGAATCTGATGTCAAAGCACTATCCTCTTCTAACATTAAAATCTTGGGAGGGCATAGTAACAGGTTCTCCAAGAGAGGTCCCATTGCATGTGGATGCCTAGCACAACTACAAAATGTCTAGGCACGGTATGTATATGATGTAAGTGCGTGCATATATATATGTTTGCATGTTTATTTGATTGAAAAATTTCTATAGAGGGTAAAATAATTATGTAAAAAACATTAAGACTTCTGTCAGTTTCTTCTGTTTAATAAATACCATCATCAAAATTCTATATAATTTTGACCATTCTCGTAATACTGCCAATTTCTTATAGAATAAGTGTCCAAAACAATCATACTCCGTTTATGTATAAAGCTTTATAGGATCACCAGCTTAGGATATTATTGTTATCTGCTCAGGTCCTTAAGACATTCAACTTGCATTTATATTAGACCAAGTCAGCTTTTTCAACAGTCATATATATTGAGCAAAAAAAAAAAAAACATAAAAGGATTAGATATATAAAAAAGCAAATTCAAAGTTTGAAAAAGCAGAAATCACAAACTAGATAGTACATTATTGAATTACCTGATAATATAGATAAGCTGCATAAAACAAGACGAGAAGAGGCATTATGGCCCATAGGGATATCGTGCTCACTATCCCTATCAGCACAAACGTTGAAAGAAGTTGCCACACTTGGTTCATGAACATATTCATAGAATTGGCAACATTGCGATCTATATCACCTAGATCCTTTGCGAACCTATTTATTACCCGTCCAGTTGGGTTGGTGTGGAAAAATAACATTGGAGCTCTTAAAATAGAATTTAGCATGGAATCATGCAGTCTTTTAGCCGCAGAAAGACTTGAAATGATCAACCAATAAGAGTTCACCAGTGTCACAGTCACCTGAATACAGCAAACAAGGAATTATCTTCAGTTTATGTAAAGATCACTTGAATGAGCTATTGCAAGAGGAAGAGTAGCCATGTAAATGAATATCACTTCCGACTGTCTACTTACTTGGCCAAATGCCAGAAGTGCATAAACGGTGATGTAGTATCCAGGCTTATAGCTCTTGGAAGTACTTTGATCTGTCCAAACACTTAGCCAAGTGCTACTTGAGATTCGAAGAACTTCGGTTGATAAATAGCATGTAAAAAGTATCATAATAACCCATAGGCCTCCTAATGCATTTTTGTACCTGCACATAGAAAAATTTACATACACAACAATACATAAGTTATCATTTCAGTTTAGGAATAATTGCCGGATCAAATGGCACCTACTAAATTTATTGATTTTGGAAAAGCCTTAAGGCCAGCATAATGTTTCTTGCATAAAGATTTTACAGTTCTCTGTGCCCATATATGACCACATTGAATTAAAGATGTCTTTACCAAATATTGAATTTTATATCTAGGTGCTATGTATGCAATGCACCAAAAACTACAAAGTGTGTATTTAAAAAACATGAGGCTGAAAATATTACGTCCACATTACCTCCTCAAAACATTCCAGCTGACAATTCCTATTTCCCGTTCTTCCCGTCTAATAAGTACAGATTTCCCTGCTTTCCCTTTCTTTGTATGGCTGGTACTTTCTGGCAACTCATTGACCTTACTCACACCATTAGCAGGTGGCTTGGAAGTTTTCGGATTAAAGTTTTTGCATTCATCCTTTTCTTCCCTTTGGTCCATTTCTTCCATCTTCCCCGCATTTTCCATCAGTTTCTGGAATAACCTGCCATGTCTGGATAGCTCCTCAAAGGTTCCTTCTTCTTTAATCATACCTTCGGAAACAAGAATAATTCTATCCACCTGAGGAAGAAAATGCAACTGGTTTGTAACAAGTATCCTCGTTTTTCCACGCAACTCTTCCTTGATACAGCTGTTAAAAACCTGTCAATGATGTCAAATCAGATCAATATAGAGTAGGCTTCGAGAAGCACACAATTTAAAGCTTCCAGAGACAATTTTTTTATTTTTTTATTTTATAGATAATCAAAGCTTAGAAAGTTGTGAGATCAACAACGTGCACAAGGAACAAAATGTAACATGTATTTTAAAGATGGATAAGGTTCTTCTTTCTCTTATTAAAAGCAAGAGATAATTGAGTTACTTTGAGAACTTAAAAAAATTTCCGTGCACGCTCTATGGATGAAACACACAGCAGATTCTAATGAAATTTATAAATCTCAGAATAGCATGTAACAAACTGCTATTTAATAATGAGCAGGATATGATTCCACACTGCTTGGCACGAAATGTACCTGTCGACCAACATGAGCATCAAGCGCACTTAAAGGGTCATCAAATATATATACATCCGAGTTGGAATAGACAGCCCTAGCCACAGAAACTCTCTGCTTTTGCCCACCACTGATGTTCACCCCTCTTTCACCAATCTCCGTGAGATCACGACCCTAAAGAAATGAGTGAAAGGTAGTTACGAAGAATTCCATATTCAGCATAAGTAATTGTAAACTATAAGTTTGTTATCCACTTACAGGAAGTAAGTCAAGATCATGCTGTAATGCAGTTACATCAATAGCCTTCCAATATCTCGTGGCTTCAAATTCAGACCCAAATAATATATTTTCACGTAACTGAGACAATGAATTTTGAAGGTCAGAAGTGTGCATGGTGCAAACAGATAAGCATCAGATTCAGAAGAAAGACAAAGAAAATCAAAGATATTACATGGTTATCAACATTAATAAGGAATATAACAAAACTGTAACTCACAGTAGCATTGAAAATCCAGGAAAGTTGTGGAACATAGGCAACAGTGCCTCTAATAACAACACTCGCATCTTCCAAAGCAGGAAGCTCCCCAAGCATTGCTGATATAAGTGAGGTCTTTCCTTCTCCTGTTCCGCCAACAATAGCAACCAAACTGCCAACTGGTATGTCTAAGTTGATATTTGATAATGTGGGTTTATGTACCTGAAAACAGCAAGGGTTTTGTGACTGCTAGTTTATGAAGAAAGGATCAAATTATAATTTCAATAGGACTACTAAGATCATTATGTACATCAGATTCCATAACAACAAAATATGGTTTGTCATGTCAAAACAGATTTTCTTCATGTGAACCCTTATGATGGTGGAGAGAGCACTAAATACCATGATAGAAAAAGTAGTCCTTGTGTACATGTAAAAGAAAATATTTTCTCTACTATTAAGCTGGGTTATCGTAATTCTAAACAAGTCCTCCTTTTCTGTTTCTTTTCCTAGCCATCGTAATTCTAAATGAATTGTATGGTAGTATCCTTCAAAAAAAAAAAAAATTGTATGGTAGTGATCTAAAGCTAATGAGTGTAGGTCAGTAGCTAATATATATATATATATATATATATATTCCCCATGACATCAACTGCAAACCTTAGCTTATAGAATAATAATAATAAAAAACTACTACGACTTTTACAGAGGTCAAACTTCTGGGTTTGAAAGGATGAGCCTTTTAATCCGTATAAATTTTAGAAATCCAAATCATCTCGTGATCATAAAATTTATGATTATAAGTCTAATATTAAAATGCTTAAGGAAATAGATAGTTTAACCGAAAATGATCAAAAGGAAAAACAAAAACAATTTTTGGATGAGAGCAATGTTAAGTCTTTGATAGATATATTTTCCATATTACTTAAACAAGTGTAACACTCTAGGTTAACTTCAAAAGTGAACTCTAAAATTTGGAGTATTTAATAGGTTTTCTCATGATATTTACTTTTCATGAAGAACTGACATAAACTTTGTGCTTCAACTTGTAACGGATAGTAGTTTCAACAGCAATAACATGACATTAAACACTAATAATGCGTGACAGATTTCGTTTGTTGATACAAGTCACTGGCCTTATGTCTGCAGAAAAAGAAGTTGACATGTTTACCTTTTGATCCCATGAAAAGTTTCCATTTTTAATTGATATAGCTGCAAGCTCTGGTTCAAGTGGTGGATTTGGCTCTAGTATTCTCTCATCAGCTAAAAAAAGTTCTTCAAGACGTTGTAATGATACGTTCGCATTAACAACCTGAGAAACTATCAAGGCATTAGATGATAGTTGAAAAAAAAAAAAGAGAGCAAAATTACACCCAATTTGAGTGCAATTTTGACCATGTGAAACGCCAAACATCTTAACAGCCTGATGGAGGAATGAAAAATCAAGAGAAAACATAACATATGGACAACATAACACATTTAGATCATATATGACAATGAATTTTACGATTTTCTAAAAGCATTCTTCCCCAACAAGGCATACTACATGCAGAGGTAACTGGCACACCTTAGTCCTTAAGCAAATTTATTTTTCGTTTACCTATTTTCATGTTGGTGATATAAAAAAGATGTAGACATTTTTATCCAACGCATTAATGAAAGAGAGGAAAAATAGACAGAACCTGGCTTAATAAATTAGGAAGCATGTTTAAAGGAAATCGTAGCACTGCGAAGAGAGAGAGTGATGTAAATGCCCTTGCAGGTGTCAAATCCCCACCCAGCAAAGTGAATGTTCCAAATGAAACCACTGTCACAACTACTGGGATGCTCTTTAGTATAAAACTGTTAAACTGCAGTAAAATGCATCTAATTAGAACACTGTGAAACAAAGAAGGATATAGTCAATGGACTAATAAGAAAACAAATTTTCTATGTACTGAACACTAGCATTTTAAAATAATAGCTGGTAATTGATATAATCATATAAGTACCACTCATATTGCAAGATCATCTATATATGCTTTATGAAGTAGATAGAACATTTCATATTTTACAAGTAACTCTACATAAATACCATCAGAAGTGATGTTATGCTGCTGCATATTTCAAAACCAACGACCTACCTTATATGTTTATAAGTCATGGATTTGATGTCATTTATTATTAATTACATCAAATTGGGTAAGAGGACCACCTTGTTTGCCTATGTTTATAACTCCATGTACACTCTCTGCAGTCACTAAGTACGGCCTATTATGCATTAACAAATGCCTTACATTGGCTGGTGCCAGCATAAGTAGTGGTAGCAGAGTTAATAGACCGCATTTGCATTTCCCATACCATGCCCAATACATGCAATGAAGTATTTTAAATAGTAACTAGTAACATAATCTTGCTCTGGAAAACCTGAAAAAAGGAAAAAGGAGCAAGAAGATTTCCAAGACCATGTTTTGTGTCTTACCGCGGACAGTAATTGTGCTTTGCGAAACCATGAAAGTTCATCACATCGTATACTTTGGACTCTAGATTGGAAACTCTTCTCCCATGCGTAACATCTGAAACATTTTTCACCGTAATGTTAAAACAATCACCGTCAACGGCATAGAACTACATTCAAAATATAACAGAAATGTTTTGTAATTAAACCATACTTCACGGTGTCCATGGCAGCCAAAATTTCATTCATAAGACTGACTCTTTTGTCAGTCTGTTGCAGCCCTTCCTTTGTCAGTTTTCGCATTTTGCTAATCACGAAAGTCTGTTGTCATAAAACAATGAGAGGATTTAATACGGATAATCAATGAAAGATAAGTTAACTAATTTCATAATAGACATTGAACAAAATAGAGAAATGTTATTGAGGAATCTGACATAAATTGGTCTGTATCTGCATTTCCCACAGAAATCGGGTCAAAAAGGGACAAAAAAGCGTGGACAAAAATGTATTTTGTATCAGAAATAAAATATTGTTCCCAATGTGTTTCAAAAATATATATATATATATATTGTTCCCAATGCAGAGCCAGGATTTTAGAGTCCAGGGTAATGCAAAGATTAATTTATCATAAATAACTTTCATATTATTGTTACACTTTCATGTTTTTAGCATTACATTTTGGCTTTAGCAGTAACATATAATTGTTTTTAATCATACAAATGGAAAGAGAATAGAGGAGGTCCAATGCCATGTTAAATTCTATTAACAACACTCGCATGTAGGCTGAAGTTTCTTACCTGTACTGGTAGCATGAGCACTAGCATTAAAGACCCGAGAAGTGAAGCAACACCCAGTTGCTGGTATAGAAGAACCATAGCTATTGTGATACGGAATGGAGCTGACCATAATAAGTGAAGCTGGAGGCATATTTGCTGAAAGATGTAAAAAAGCGTATTAATAATAATTAGTACCAGATGCAGATTACTTGTTCACCACTCTTATGTTGTCCCCACTATTTTCTTGTTCACCGCTCTTGTATATCTATATATTCCTCTACTGAGAAAAGAATAAATCATCACAATATTAAACCCTTGTAACTTATTAGCAACTAAGAATTTTATAATATTTCCTCTACACAGCAAGCCAAATTATCCGCCAAAATGTTCTGCATTTAAGGAAACTGTACGTTTTGAAATCTCAGCTTATGATTAGATTAAAACATGTAATTATAAGAAGTTACTACATTATAAAGATTTTAGAAAATAAATATATCAAGAATTATTTTGTAGACAAGCCAGAGATGCCTTTGTATGGTATAGCAAGCTCTTTAACTACTTGTTTCGATTTGCTGTTATGTTGTTAGATACAAATACAACGCGCTGGCAGACTCCACTTGGCACTTGGCAGGATGGGAATGAAGCACAACATATATATTTTTTAAAGTTTAATTATTTTTGTGTATTCACAAATGTTGGTAATCCATGATTCTCTGTCTAATTGTCAGAGGCTCTCTTAAGATGTTGTATTTATTCCTTATTGATTATTAATCACTCTTTAAATGTTGTACATTTATATTCTTTTTTTTTTTTTTTTTTTTTTTTTTCAGATTATGTATAATGGACAGATATTTAGAATAACAAAATTACATCCACCATATCTTTTCTACGATTTCTTTACCACTCATATCGCATCTTAAATTACATTGTATACATTTCAAAGATTCTTTTCACAGCAATCACATTTTCATTCAGGTAATAAAATCTGAATTCTATGGCATTGGTTAAGAAATGCATGTTCAAGATAGTGAAGAGAAAACATACCTGAAGTGCATTAGCATCTGTTGTGATCATATTAGTTATTTTCCCAGATGGGAAATTCTTGCGACTCTCATGAGTTAGTCTTAAAGATTTTCGAAATATAGCGGCCACCTAAAATTAGAAAGGGTAGAACATCAGGAACTAATTTTGAACAGGCAAGTTCAGCAGCTAAAGCCTGACCCAAAAAGGAAAGATTCACAGTAGTGTATATATATATAGTAACTTTCTAGTACGGGATTCCGTGCGAACTTTTCGTACGGTTTCACAGATTCCAATCGGTTGGAATAATTTTTTTTCACTGATTCCAACATGTTGAAATCAATGAAACCATACGAATTTTTTATGCGGGATCCTGCATTTGATAATATATAAATATATAAGGATCCTACATGTGAATTTCGTGCGGTTTTAGTAACTTTCAAGTACTTTCATTTCGGTATACACCTTGATGAAATCATATCGATTTGTATGAATTTTGATATGAATTTTGATATGAATTTTTCTTGTGGATGATAAGTTCATTGAAATCTACCTATAAATAAAATTTGAAAATTTTTCAAGTGCTAGAACTATTTATCCCGATTTTGTTAAATATAAAGGCATAGGAAAAATGAGAGATATATAGGAAAATTCAAAAACTAGTTTTAGTGCTTGAAAAATTCCCAAAATTTATGAATAGGTATATTTCAATGAAGTTATCATCCACAAAAAAATTCATACAAATCGATATGATTTCATCAAGGTATGGACTGAAATTAAAGTGAGGGATCCCTCACTTGAAAGTTATTATATATATATATAAAAGAAGATGATTTACCAGTGTTGACCTCAACCGTAAACCAACACGCCAAACATTCTGAAAATACTGGGCTTCGCATAGCACGCCGAATGCCTGAAAAATCATTTCATCAGTAAACAAGTTCACTAGCTATGATTGCTGCATAACAATTTTTTTTTTTTTTTTGGGCATCCTCACCGGTTAAAGGAAAATTTAAATCAATTGTAAGATAATGTACATAGATGCAATAACTGGTTAACAAACATATACTATTCATTGTGCAAGAACCCAAAGTATTAAATTCGTACATTCTCTCAGGGACATGGTTTGAGCAATGATTAAACTAAGTTAAATCAACTCGTCAGTAAAACAATTCACAGGTTATCATTGCAGCATAAGATTAGTTCTATTAACACTACAAGAAAACTGACCTACAATAACAAAAAATATATGTCACAATAAGTGAAAAATTTGTCACAATATCGGTTGGTAGATATTGTGCTGGTAGATAAGCCGCAGACAATAGGACCATGCACTCTAACACATGGACCAGTGCCAAATACAAATACAAATTCATATAACAAATACAAATACAATTATTTAAAGAGATTTGGAGCTAGACATTCGAGTAAAACTAACTCTCAAATACCAATGACTCAAACCAATAGTATTTAAGCACTCAAACAAGTTCTTCAAGTTCGTATTTAAATCAATTGAAAATAATGTGCAATGATTCAACAGCACATACATTTGCTAGGAAACAAGCATAATAACAATTCCTTATGCAGGTATCCTTATGCAGGTATCGACGTATTTATCATATTTGTATTCCTACATTCTAGTAGAGCAAAATATTATAAAAAAAAAAAAAAACAATGTTATGTATAATTCCTTGAATTGGAAATAGAATGCATAAAAAGTGAACAAACAGAAAAATTTCTAAAATATAAGTAGAATTTAAAGATAGATTCATGTCCTGTTTTCTGCAGAAGATGATATTCTATTAGCCAAAGAAAAAGTTCTTAATCATAAATGATAGATATACCATCAATAGGATGAGTAAAAAAATGATCTGAACCAATTTTTTTTTTTTAAAACAGCAGAAAAAATTGGTTCAGATCATCCAATAAAAAGAAGTAAAAGGAAAAAGAGGATATGCATCAACATTTCTTACTAAAATCATAATAATAAAACGTAAAGAGTGAGATAGAGAGTCATACCACCCCAATGAAAATTGAGAAGGCATAGACATAGCCAATCCAGGCAGGATCACCTCTTTGCATTGACTGCAAAGCATAACATGAGATTACAAATTTTTAGGGTCAAAAACATCAGGCACAAACTTCATCTATAGGTCAACGTTACAACTAGCTTTAAGTGAAAAAAAACAAAATTACAAATAGACAATCAATTTAAATTTGTGCTACTTTGTAAAATACCATTTTCTATATATTAAAAGAAAAAACCGAGGAAAAAAAAATGATTTCTTCGATTACAACAGGTAAACTAAAAAATCAACTAGTTACCGAATCCACTCCAGAGAAATAATAATAAAAACCAATACTTTCTTTCATTTCTAGATTCTACTTAACAATGTCCTTTATGAAATTCACATATTTTAACACAATGATCTCTACTTGTTTCACTTTTCAATTTATCGTCTTGCAAGTTACATTGTTATAATATTGTTGAAGCGCCATTAAGCTCCAAAACTTAAGTTGATAGAAAACAACTGATAATAGTATATTAACACTAATCCATCCTAAAAACTATCACATGGATCAAGCACAAATATAATTTAATTATAAAATAGGGGTTTTTCAAGGATTTCAACACAAGAGTTCTTGGTCAAAAGGCTCTAATACTATGTTGAAACACTATTGATTTCAAAAGCCGAAAGTTGATAAGAAATCGTCAAACAATTTTACTCCAAAGCTAACAATGATATTACAAACTTCTACTTAATTAGTTAATTATAAATTGAAATTTTAGGTATGGCACAGAACAAAGAAACCCCATGCTGAGCAAAAAACAAGTATAAAAAATTTTCAGTAGCCTTGTCGAGCATGAAACTTACCTGTAAGAGATGGTTCAACAAAACAGGCCCCACAAACTGAGAAAGATCATTTCCAATCTACAACATTTTCAGAGGAAAAGCAGAGTTGTCAGAGAGTTGCAAGTTATGAAGAGAACATTATTTTTAAAATGTAGCAATCTAGATTATCCTTTCAACCATAAAAATACTTGATAACTTATAAGTTATAAGAATATTATTCAAACTTTTGAACAAAATGTAGATGCCAGAATCCATGTAGTAACAATACTTTATTTCCACAAACCATCATCTATTAGATTCCGTGAAACATATTTAAAATAATAATAACAATAATAATAAACGTGACCTATAGTTTTCAAAAATTATTAAGAACTCAAGATCTACCCATGAATTACTTAATCCATTTTTCAAATGCAAAATTTAATTTCCCCTTACTTGGCGAATGATAAGCAACAACGCAGGCATTCAACAGAACATCGTTTGTGGATAACTTTAAGTTTATCAAACTCAAACCAACATATCCCTAACGTCGGACAATCAAAGTTGCAGGCAAACGAGCTTCCATGTAGGGGTGCAAAAAACATACTAAGCTCTAACACACCTCCACATGTAAAACGACAGGCTTGTCACTTGAACTAAATGAAAATATAGATTTAATTAATAACAAAGATAAAAATACAATCACATGGACACATGGAGGGACCTGAACTCACAACCTTTTAGTAAAACCGGCTCTAATACCATGTTAAGTTATCACTAAACTTAAAAACTTAAGTTAGCAAGTTAGGGCCCAAACAATAGTTTTAAGCTCTAAAATATGGAAGAAATTTGCTACATGAATGCATGTAAGAAGATATTGTTATGGGAATTGAATCAGATTTGGAGAAAATTTGCATCCAAAAACCATAGAAAGTGAGATAGTACCTTAAAAAAACCTCCCAACCAAAACCTACAGAAAACAGTCAGATGAAAAAAATAAATGAATATCTCTACTTAAAAAAAAAAAAAAAACAAACTTGTCTAGCTAGGGAAACTAGCTGTCTAACTGAAATTGAAAGTAAAGGCGGAATGGAAAAGAATGATTAATGTCCATTAACCCGATACCTTCCTCCCAAGCTATTATTCAGTGCTCTTAAAAGCCATGACTTGGGTTGTTGAGATTCTTTGACCCAACATCTTTGAAAACTGTAGAATTCAAATCATCATTTTCAGTACCCTCTTGCAGAAATCTATATGTGCAACAATGTTACAAATTCTTAAAAAAATAAATGCAAGGAAACAACTTTTCGATACAAACTTTTCTATTAGAATCTCTGTCCGGTCCCATGTGTCCAACTTCCAGACATCTTTTTCTGTGATAGGTTTTCTGTAGCCTAGCTGCATTAGTGGAGTTATCCATCCAAAATATATCCCTAATACAAAGCAAGGCAACGAAACAATAGTAACCTTAATGTTACATTATTATAGAAAGGGGTAAAGATGCAGTAAAAATCCTACTGTCCACTTAAGACATCTCAAAGCAGCATTTCATAAATGATCAAGAACACATAAGAAAGAAACTTAACACTTGTTTAACTACAAATGAAACTCAACGGATTGGAAATGGTAGAGTATTATTAAACTAGTCATATGCAGCTAATTATTGTTCCCTTTTACAAAATAACTCGGGAATTTTGCAGTTCTTTTTAAGATTATTGAAAAATTAGGCAACAGGAACACTTAATTCAGGAACTACTTACGGGAAAATATGCTGGACTGCCTCTCAGGACATATATGCTCTCCTCCAGGAAGTGCTTCATATTCAACATTGTCAAGAGACTCGGCTTGCATCAAGACGTAACCCGGATAAGGATCCAAAGTAGGAATATAAGCAAATAGAAGAATCCCAAACAAAACCTACATTAAGAATCACCAGAAACCATGACTAACAAGCTTTTTAGTGAAAAGGATACAAGAGCTAAGCTTAACATATTCTTTTTCTATAAGACTTGGCCATCTTCACTTATTAGCAATCTGTTGAGTATTAAATTATGCATGCCTGTTAAAAAACAGCAAATAGTCCCAATCTGGAGACTTGTTAGACCAATTAGGGTAAAATCATATTTGCAGGCCAGCGTGATTTCAAACTATCCATTCTTTTTCATACTATATACTAGGCAGGAAAGATCTCAACACTCTTGTAAATGTATGATGTCTACATTTAGCAACATTAGACACCATTGCAGTGATCATGCTGATATTTCTTTCAGAGGTATATGTCAGTAAGTGCTAGTAAAACAAGAAAAACAATATTCATGCCGAAATTGTTTGACAAATACATGTCAACATTAGCATTGACTTAGAAAAGTGAAACAACAAACTTTGATGCCATATGCTTTCAAAATTAATAAATAAAGCTTAGGCAAATTCATAACCTTTACAGGAAGAGAAGAAAATAAAAGAGGGCAAACAAACCTGGCCAACAACATTGCTGATGAACAAATACAGTAAAGATCTGCATTGAGTTAAAAAAAAGGAATTAAAAAAAAAATAAAGTGAACTTAAATACGCATTGTCCTCCTCCAACATGTATAAATATGAAATTTCACTTGAGATAAAAGAAGCATATTCCTCCTTATCTTAAGAAGCATATGGAGTATTCATATGATTTAGATGAAACCAATCCAACATCATTACAATCCATATATAAAATACCTAACATGCGTATACATATTTGTACATCCAGAACGTCGTTTTCCTAGTTTTTTAGGTTCTCATGATGCAGCTAAAATTTACACCAGTTGTAACCAAATTTTTCCTTCGGATAGCATTTTCTACACATGCAATATTTTCATGCTCATTGGAATTGGTAGCTACTCTTAGCATGATACTAAGCATCAAATGTATTTAATTGTGCATCAGTCTCCAATTACAACAAGAATCTCATATCAATTATATTTTGCACTTTGTTCACAATTCATGATATATATTCTCCTCTATTACTGTTCTATTTGCTTTGAAAGATCTAAATGAAATCATATCTTCTCTCACTTGTAAATTTATGCTCAAGCCTTCGAGCAGTTACTTCAATATTATGCCAAATAATTCAATAGTCTAAACTGTGCTAGTTTCTTTTGCACTCTTGCAATTGCACTAACTAGTTTACTTCATTGACTAGTAAGTAGAAAACAATCTGAATTTCAATTTAAAAACAATTATACATATGAAATATCATTTCTCGACACTCTAGTGCAAGGAAGTATACTTTTAGTGAACATGTCATTAGGAGAAAAACTGACCTACTGTAGTATTCACTCATAGGAAGAATGAGATTTAGCATCACAGCTTCCCCTACCAAAACATAAATTATTCCAAACCGCACATACCACCTAAACTCGTGGATGTAAATTTTAGTTTCCAAACTAATCATTATAAGCACGGAGCACCAAGCAAGAGCCTCTGTGAACAAAGAAACCATCTGCAAGAGAATACATAGTTACTTTGCATATCTAAGTCAAACTAGGCCTCAAAGTTTATTATGGTATGAAACAAAATTACCACCAATTAGACTTGAAATGATGTTTTAGCAACATATATTCAGAAACATAATGATATCACCTAACCATCAGCCAATTAACAAAGAAAAAGGATTAATTCTGATATAATTGAACTAATCATTTTGGTTTTAACCAATTAACAAGCATAGCATATTCTGCTATGTTTTTGGAACCTCACATCTTCAATGCAATGAACATTTATTAAAACAGATTTTCGTCTTATTTTTAAAACTTAGTGATTTCTATCACTATATAGCCAAATAATATAAAACATTAAAGAGAACAATCGCTAGGGGAACAACTGACCTCAAAGGGAGCAAGACTAGTCTCTCCATCCAAGTTGAAGATAGAAATACCCATCACCAACCTTAATAGAGGCTCAGCTGTACAATAAGCAGCGAAGAGGCCCAACACGTAATTGTAGTAATTCGATCTCAAACGAAACTTGTGTGCTTCGGAACTTTTCTTAATAAGCCATATTCGATAAATTCCAAGGCACAAAAGCACCAAATGAGAAATGAAAATCACTAGAGAGTCAATTGCACAGGTTGTGTATGCACCAAAAGCACTATCCACTGATTTTGCCCAAACCCCGTTTGCCAATGGTCGACAATACCAATTCAATGGCTCAAATGCCATTCTTTGTCACCTACAAATGATTCACAAAACTATTTAAAACACATTATAATACTTGTATAGTATTTTCAACCCAAAAAAATGTGTACTGTAAATGAACGAACTAAACATACTTAATTACTTCAAATAATTCTTTGCTCTTCTACACAATGAACAAACAAATTCACATGATTACAACTGAAGTTGTATAAAAAGTTACAAAAACCCATTTTTATTTAGAGGAATACCGTGAGAAAAAGATGACAAATGAAAACTATCATCAACCTCAACCTGCATTTGGTTGCTGAGAAAACAGAGTAAACAGAGGAAAGAAAATAAAATATAGACTTTCACTCACATGTCTTCTACTTTTGAAAATAAAAACCCAACTAAGCCATTTCAAGTTCAAGAGATATCAACTAGGAAACAAATGAAACTCCAAAAATCAAACCAAAAGAACATTAGTAACAGAAGAAACATAACACGTACAACAATAGCAGCAGTGAGTAGAATAATTACTCTGAACTCTGAAGTTGAGTAGTTGCTATTTTGCTTTGCTTTGCAAATCGAGTAAAGCAAGAGAGTTCACCAGAAAGGTTCATCAAATGAATTTGACAAGTTACAGATTACTATATCACTGTTACAATAATACAGTGATCGATGGAAGAAAACAAAGACAAAATAGAGTGTGTCATTGTAAGGCACGCTAATGTTGACCCCCACCTTAAAATATGAATAACAAATGTGTCATTGTAATTAAAATGTGAATAACAAATGGGTTTTAGATTTTGGCTGCATCCAAATATCTAATCATAGGAGTTCAATATGGGGTTGACTAATATGCAGGTGGATAATAAATCCCTGCATATAATGTGGTGAATAGTATGGTGTTTGGCAGATCCAACGGTTTATATTAATTATCATTTTAAAAATCATATTAAAAAAATGAAAATTAAAAAAAAAAAAAAAATTATTGAACAGGTTCAACTGGTCATTAATTTGAAAAGAACGAATTGCACTAAACTCCCCTAAGATTTTCTCTTTTACAATTAGAAATAACTTTATTTAACATGCCATTAGGTTTGATAGTTAATGGTATGGGTTGACCGTTAAAAAATGACAAAAGATGAAAATACCTTTGATACAACAAAATTTCAAAAAAAAAAAAAAATAGAAAAAAAATTAAAAACAGAAAAAGCTCAAAATCTATTTATAAATAAGAAAAAATTATTTTTTTCTAAAGAAATAGAATTAAAAATTTTAAGTTTTTTAATAATTAGAAAAAAAAATTCAGTGGATCTACACCATCCATCACAGTTTAAAAATAATAATAATAATAATAACGCAAAAATTCAAAAAACATAAACGTTTTTTGTGAATTGATTTTAAAAAAAAAAAAAAAGTCTCCATATCGAATCAAGGTTGACCAACAAATAATTAGAAGGAAAAAAAAAGAGTAATTGCATTTTTTAGAAAGAAAAAAAAATTCGGTTACCAAATCTCCATCATGTACGCACCATCAAAACTCTTAGGCCACATTTGGTAGCTGGGATAGGATAGGAAATAGACTATTTTTAGTTCTTTTCTCATGTTTGGTTTGGCGATGGGATATGATAAAATTATCCTATCAAATTTTTTTATCCCGTTTCAATGAGATAAAACAATCCCAACCATTTTGATGGGATTTAAATGAATCCCATCTCTTCTTCTTTCATCTTCATACCATCACCATCTTCTTCTTCATCGAATCAGTCCCATATGAATCCCACTCTGCCACCCAGACCGCTGGTGGAGGGTTGCCTTGTTTGCGAGATGTGAGATCTGGGTTCCCAAAACCACTTCTCTAAAAATAAAAGCATATTTTTTTGTTCTATTTTATACTTAAAAAAAACACTTTGCCTTTGGTTTCGGGTTTTGTTTGGATGCTCTACCGACATATTTAGTGGAATCAATTTGTTGTTGATTGACAGAGAGGGTGGAAACACTATAAATGATGTGTGTGATGTTATGAAAGTATTTAATTATTATTATTATTATTATTATTTTAATGTTCTCCTCCCCATATTTCCATAGAAATCATCAATGATCTCCAACACTTTTTTTTTTAATTATTTAATTTAATTTTAAAATTACTTTTTTCTTTGATTTTCTAAATTGACAATGATAATTAAGAAGATAAAAATGTTGATGTTGATTGAGAAAGAAGAATATGAAGATCTAAGTTTCCAGATCTTCAATAAAAAAAGGTTGTTTAAATTATTTTTTCTTTGGTTGATGTTGTTAATAATGATCAAATAACATTACTATTTCATTTTTTTTCTTTCAATTTTTCTCCTAAGAAAGAAGAAGACGAAGATCTAGGTTCCAAATCTCTTGAAAAAAATATTTACTATTCTTTATTTTTTTTTCATTATATATATATATATATATATATTTCTTTGATTTTCTTAATTGATGATGATGATTGAGAAAGAAGTATCTGAGTTTCAGATCTTCAAAAAAAAATTATTTTAATTTTCTCTTTAATTGATGTTGTTATTAATGGTTGAAGGTCTGGGTTTCGTTGTTTTGGTTTAATGAAATGGTTATAAAGATCAGGGTTTCTTGGGTATTTTAGTGGAATTTTCCCTAAATTTTTTAATCTTATCATATGTTGTACCAAACACAAGATTACTCTATTTTTAATCATATCCTATAATACATCAAACACAGAATAACATTAAAATTAATCTAATCATATCCAATCCAATCCTATAAAAATAATCCTATCATATCTCATGCACCAAACAGGGCCCCATGGCTCATGGTTCTCCCATGGAGATGCCAACCTAACATCCAAAAAAAAAAAAAAAAAAATTCCAATGCCCAACAAAGAAAAAATTAAACAAAAAAATCTCCAACCAACCCAAAAAATTCACATCAATAGTTCCACCAACATAGAACATTTGCACAAAAAATCTCAGGAAAAAAAAAAAATAAAATAACTAATGAAGATCTCCCTCATCTACCAACCAACCTTCACCACCACCACTCATCCATCTCCGATTTTCTCCTTCCACACACCTCCGCTGACAAATACGTCCTCCTCTCCACTTTGCTCACTCCACGTGCCACCGCCGTTCTTTCCCCTCTATGGCGAGCTCTGATCTCCTCCAATATGGAGGAGATCGGTTTGGTCTCCTACATAGACCAAAAAAAAGGTATTCCTTTTTTTTTTTTTTAACAAAAAAGGTACTTTCTTACGAAGAAAGGATTAGAAGGAAATAGCAGATTTCTTCCATCTCCTCCATTTTAGGAAGAAATCTAGCTCAATCTCTCATGGAGGAGATTGAACAAATTAGGAAATAATTGTGATTTGTGTTGTTGGTGGAACTGATCAATCGTTAAAGGCATTAAGATTTTTTTTTTTAATTTTTTTTAATTTGAATTTATTTTAAATTAAATTGGACTGTCCACCCACCGGTTTTTTTAATGAAAAATTTTGTTCTTTTTTTTAATTCTTAATTTTCAATTAATCTTATTTTTCTTTCCAAAAAAAATCTTAATTTTAAAAAAAGATTTTTTTTCCTTCACTTAATCTCCATTTTTAAATAACTTTTAAAAAATCTCCATTTTAAATTATTATTCAATTTTTAATATATATATATATATATATATATATATATTAAAATGCTTTAAATGACTAAATTATCCTTAGATTTGATAGTCAAAATTGGTCAACGGTTTAATTTGATCAACTTTGAATAACGGTAAGGGAGGTGAGTGTTAATTATCAAAAAAGTTGTTTGAGTGTGTAAAAGAGCAAACCTCAAGGGGTTTGGTGTAATTAGTTAATTTGAAAAAGAAAAGATTAAAATCCAACTGATTTCGTTGATCAAAATGTGAAAGTGATTTTTTTTTTTATTCAATTCATTTTTGCCTTTTGTTTTTAAACTATTACAGCACCAAATGACTAAAGTTTTTTTGTTTTGTTTTGTTTTGTTTTGTTTTGTTTTGTTTTTTTTAATAATTAGTTAGAGCATTGAAATATTAAACTATAAGATGATATGAGGTTGGCTCAATGTGTACCCTTCACACTTACACCACAAGGTTATGGGTTCAAATCTTCCCTCCCTAAAACCTCAAGTTTATGTAATACTTCGAAAAAAAATGTTTAACAATAAAAGTGTGAAATTAAATTCCATTGAATTATATTTATATTTCTTGCAAAGTGTTATAAGAAAATAGTTGTATTAAATTTTTAATTCATTTAATAAAAAAAAAAAAAATAGGTGTATTCAAAATAATGAATATCAATTTTCATTTCAGATTGTTTTATCAATTATTGAACATATATTAATATAATTATTGTTTCAAACTATAACGAGGAAAAATGAATTGATAAATATTTTAGACTATATATGAAGTGAAAACACTTTTGAAATTAATAATTTTTTTTTTTTTACTTAAGTACGTAACAAGACTAAATGTTAGCGGGATAGAATAATTACAGTATCCAAACGTTACAAGATTACCTTCACATTTGATTAATATTTGAACACAACAGATACGACATATTTACACGTTATAACATTGGATTGTATTCGATTAGATTGAATTGAATTGTATTATTCATATACAATCTCGTGTTTGGTGATATTTTATATTAGACTATATTAAGATATACACTGGTCGAAGAATATGAGGTTGGCTAAGCGGTTAGCCCCTCGCTATGTTAGTTACCTGCAGTAAAGAAGCAAGCCATCAATTAGGGTTTCGTGAGATATGAATAATATTAATTAAAAATTTTAAATAAAATTTCAAGCCACAAGTGGCCAAGTGGCCTTTTTTTTTTTTTTTTTTTTTTTTTTTTTCCAATTAAATAAAAAATTTAAATTTAGGGACAAAGCCTTAATTAACAAATTTATATAAAATTTCAAAGCTACAAGTGGCCAACTGGCCTTTTTTGCAATTAAATAAAAAATTTAATAATCAAAGTTAAATATAAAAAAACAGTGTGGAAGAACACAAATTTGATAACAAATTCTCAAAAGCTTCTTAATTATTTTTAACTCATTAAGAAAATAAATTAAAATTTTATTTTATTTTAATTTTATCCAAAATATTTTTTAACCCATTAAAAATATAAAGTTTAGAGTTTATGGTATAGGGTGTCAAGTGCAAACGTAAACGGTGTAAAGTTGGAGCTCATAAATGCTAAAGGGTAATATTATAATTATTTTAGTATAAAACAGGCCAGATCATAATTTAAACCCCTTTTAGCTTTAAAAAAAATAAGATGAGAGTTTAATTAAGTCACGACAATGACAAATTAAGCCACAACCATGGTAGATTAACCAACGACAATGATAATAAATAAATAAATAAATATATCATAAACTAATAATTGTAGAAAGAATATTTTTTTTTTAAATCAAATTCAGCATCTGAAGGACTCCAACGTATTGGAATAATCTTTGACCTCTTATTTCTATTTTTCCTTTTGAATAATTTCACCTGTAAAAATGGTTACTAGTCAAAATTTTAAATTTTGAAAAATGGTTATCGGAGCTGTGAATATGGTTATTAAGACCGTAAAAATAGTTACAAGTCAATATTTCAAAATTTGAAAAATGGTTACCAAAATTGTAAAAATGGTTACTGGAGTTTCGAAGGTGGTTACCAAAGCTGTGAAAGAGGTTACAAGTCAATATTTCAAAAATTGAAAAATTGTTACTAAAGCCGTAAAGATGCTTACCAAAGCCGTGAAAGTGGTTACAAGTCAGAATGTCAAAAATCGTAAAATACCAAAGCCGTAAAAATAGTTATTAGACCCGTGAAAGTGGTTGCTAAAGCCGTGAAAGTGGTTACAAGTCAATATTTCAAAATTTGAAAAATGGTTACCAAAACCGTAAAAATGGTTACCGAAGTTGTAAAGCTGGTTACCAAAGCCGTGAAAGTGGTTACAAGTCAATATTTCAAAAATTGAAAAATGGTTAGGAAAGACGTAAAAATGGTTACCAAAGTCATAAAGATGTTTATTAAAGCAGTGAAAGTGGTTACAATTCAGAATGTCAAAAATCGTAAAATGGTTACCAAAGCCGTAAAAATGGTTACCAAACCTGTGAAGGTGGTTGTCAAAGCAATGAAAGTGGTTACAAGTCAAATTTTTAAAAACCGTTAAATGGTTACCAAAGTTGTAAAAGTGGTTACTAAAGCCGTAAAAGTGGTTACAAGTCAAATTTTCAAAAATTGTTAAATCGTTACCAAAACTGTAAAAGTTGTTACCGGGATCGTAAAAATGATTATCAAAACTGTGAAAGTGGTTACAAGTCAAATTCTTAAAAAAATTGTTAAATAGTTACCAAAGCCTCTAAGTTCGAACGCAAGCTCTCTTATTGAGATCACAGTCTCGATTAAATTCCAAATCAAAATCTTTATTTGATTGTTTCTCCTGGGATGGTAGGCAAGTATTTATTTTTTACAAAATAAATCAATCAATATATATAACTTGGGGAGATTAACTAACCTTGGCTCTTTACTGACCCCAGAGTCTTAGGCGCCTTGCTTGTGTATCATTTATTGTTTGTTGTCGTGTTAGTTGGTAATGAAGAGCTGAATAGGTTTAGTCGAGAATTGACTTTGGGTGTTCTTTACCGAGATGAGCCCAGATTATAATACATGTTGAGGTGAATTTGCCTTTGGTGCCGATCCGAAATATTTAAGTATGTCGGGCTCGTTGGTGGTTTCAAATCTAGAAGTTTTGAGAATGCTGAGCTCATTAGTGGTCTCAGTTTTGTTAGATTTGTGATGGGTCAGTGTAAATCTGATGATGAACATTCGTTGACTGTTCATTTTCGCAGGCTGATTTGACATTTGTACTTATTTATCATCTGTTATCCATTCACCAAGTTATACACTTGTTAGAGAGGCGACCTGATCTTATTTCATAGGCTACCTCAGGCACTGATTTGCATATATGATATATGTCACTGTCAACTCGATTTCCCGGAAATCGACGTCAACAATTGACGCTAGAAGTAGGGGGATCAAATGATAACTTTGAGGAACTCTAGTAAACAAGTCACCATCAACTTTACAACCATTGTAGATTAGAAGATTTCCATTTAGATGGATGTGGTCCTGTCAATTCGCCCGTCGACGGCCCAAGGGTCTCTATCAGATTTCGTCAGCCATTTTGACCATGTTCTAATGGTCATATGACAATGACCAAGAAATTTTTTTTTTTTTTTTTTTTTTTTGTAGATCACGATATTTCGCTTCAGATAGTGGAGGTCACTGTAACTCGCTCATCAACAGCCCAAGGTCCCTGTTAGACTTTGTCGACTATTTTGACCATGTTATGATGGTCGGATGACAACGGCCAAAAAGACTTTCTTATATATCGTGATATTGCACTTCTGATTGTGGTGGTCGTGTCAACTCGTCTGCCAGCGGCCCGAGCAACTATTCCGATGGCGTGGTCGGTCGCATGGTTGGTAATCCAAACTTTTAAGACTTGGTGGGTTGTTTTTTTACTTCTTTTTCATGTATTTTTTGTGTTTAAAATGGTTGTAAAGTTGATGGTGACTTGTTTACTAGGGTTCCTCGAAGTTATCGTTTGACCCCCCCTCCTTTTAGTGTCAATCGATTTCTGAGAAATCTAGTCGATAGTGAGACGTATGCAGATAAACGCCAGGGGTAGTCTATGAAATGAGACCAGGTCGCCTCTCTGACAAGTGTGTAACTTGGTGAATGGATAACATATGATAAATAAGTGCATAAATAATTAAGACACGAGTATTTTTTACGTGGAAACCCTAACACATGGAAAAACCACGGCGTTGTGAATGACATAAAAAAGATTTTTTTGCAAGTGAAGAATTGCTTGAGTATTGATTATTTTGTTCCTCTCCTATTTCTGCTTGATACATGTGTTAATATAGGGGCAAGAGTGTTGCCCTTATCCTTGGTGTGCCAGTAAAGGATTTGAAGAGAACCTAGGAGGATCGTGTCTTGGCGAGACCCTAGGAAGATCGGAGGATCGTAATTTGACAAGATCCCAGGAGGATCGTGTCTTGGCTAGATCCTTGGAGGATCGTATCTTCTAAGGTTCTGATTTGCATGCCTGTTTGGAAGTTAATTTCCTGATACTCTGATAGTGATCAATCTCCTTGATTTTAGGAATTATTTCCCGTATATGAGCTTTAGAGTGATTGTGATTGAGATTTCTTAAATTGGGGAATTGCTCCCAATTTGGAAGTCTTTGATTTGGAGAGTAATTGTTGTATTTCCTTGTTGGAGATGACATGAAGAGATAAATATGAGATTCTGCAACCGGCGTGATCTTTGTTTGAGATTGTGTATTTGACTAAGATTACTTACTTGGGGTCAAAGTCTGTCGAGTAAGTTGGATCCACTGAATAGAATGGCTCTAGCGAACAGCTCAGTTTTGGCGAATAAACATTGTCGGGCGAGTGGATTTTTCTTATATTTATTGCTCTCGTGGTGCTGCCATGTGTTGTCTGTTGACTCGATGATATAGTGGATCAACTTTGACTTTCTGATGATATGGATCGATGTGTTTCACAACTCCCACTATTTTTGCTGATGTGTCAGGCCGATAAATAATACCACCAACAAAGCTTTTATAACCCAATCAAATATTCAAATCATGACAATGTACATCTTTTTTTTATTTATTTATTTATTTATTTATTTATTTTTTTAATCTTTTTCACAAGGAGGGTGAAAAGAAAATGATGACAAACTTGAACCATCAATTGTGTAAATAAAGTACATTGAAGGACTATGATTGTGACAAATTTTGATAAGTAGAGCCAAAAATAGGCAGTTGGTTACAATATATATATATATATATATATATAAATATATGAAATTGTTATGAAAACATTATTCAATGTTTTAATGTGAGTGGATGTCCACATTAAGAAATCAAGCTTATCATCTTCCTAACTTCTCTTGTAACACCCAAATGATTTATGGTCAATTTATGTTGTAATTTATATCCATTATTATGTAAGTTATGATTGTAAAGATTTGTAAGACTATAAATAAGAGCTTTCATCTTGATGTATGAGATATTGAGAAGTATTGAGGAATAAAAGAATCACTTTTCTTGGGCTACTATTTTCTCTCCTTTCTTACTTTATATTTATTCTATTATGTTCTTGTTTATTTTATTTATTTCATAACACATTATTAGCACGAGTCTCTAACCATTATATGTTTCAAGTTTCAGATTTGAAAGTTTATTATTTAAAGACAAGATGTGTATGATCCAAATTCAATAAGTGATAAGAGAGATAACAATTTCTTGATGAGGCCGAGAGTTCTTGATGAGACCAAGAGATCTAAGCAATTGTAAAGTATTTCTTTCTCTAATTTTGGGCAAAAAAAAAAATGGTTTATATTATTTCTCTTCTTAATTTTGTTCTTAATATTCATTGGGTTGCCAATAAAAGAAAAAAATGATTGTATTGCAACTAGAAGATTGCAAAAATGAAATTAATTATATTGCAACCCAAGATCGCAAAATCAAAAGGCCTGAAGCTCGATTTGATATATATTTGATAATTGTTAAATTAAAAGGCCTGAAACTTGATCTGATGTCCAAAGATTGTAAAATCGAAAAATTTGAAGCTCAATTTAGTATTTGGAGATTACAAAATCAAAAAGCTTAAAGCTTAACATAATCTCATTAGAAAATATGGATTGCAATCAAACCAAAATATGAAAATTTTAAATTATCGAATAAGAACCCAAAGTTCTAAATTTCGACATATGTGATTAATTTTGAAGCTCGAAGTTCTCAATTCATGGTTTACAATTATAAACAAAAAGTTTATATATGAACTTGAAGTTCCGATGGAATTCAACATTTTCATCAAATATGAAATTTATTTAGAACCTGTAGTTCTATAATTGCAAATCATAACTATAAGGTTATGAAATAATAGAACATTAAGTTTCGATATTAATATGACCAAAAAGTGTAAAAGTAATTTGCCTTTTGTTTTTTAACTTTTTTGATCTATTTATCTATAATTGGTTGTTTATATTTCACATGATCATGAATCTGACATTTTTGATATATTATTTTGTATTGGTTATTTATACTTCACATTAAGAGACTCAACTACTATGAATGAAATATTTTTTCTTCTTTATTTCTTCCTCCTTATTAAGGTATGTAAGGTGTGAAATCTTATATTTTCATATACTATAAAAATATAAATTTTCATATTTCACACACCTATTAATCACAAAATGTCTCAATTGTTTATTCATTAACATTTGAATTTATTCACCTTGTGATATATAGTTTTACGGTCCATTGATTTTGGTAATTTAAAATTGTTGGTTTTATTTTAAGTTGATTTACATTCATATGGTTTTTTTAGTAATATAATATTTATATTCCATTATTCTTTCAAAGATGAGATTTTTCTTATTGCTTTGATTTATGTTAGTATTAAACTTGTAATTGCAAGTTGCAACAAATCATGAAAACAACTTAATATCATGCTAGATATTTGTTGTTGTTTTTAGTAAATTGTATGATATATCATGAATTATATTTTATTTTATTTGATTTGTTAAAAAAAAGGTCTAGTTGTTCTTTTCTAATAGAAATATCTTATTATCAACGAATTATTTGTCCTTATATATATTTGCTTAAAAATGGTTTTAATCACCAAGTAGATGAAAACATGATCGATGAAACATAATGAGTCTATATTGTTTCAAATATTGTTCCAGAAGTAGCAGTATATATTTCACTATTTTATGCTTCAAATTTGCTCTAGAAGTGGCAATATTAATAACGTATGTATTTGAGCATACTATTAGTTTATATCATGGTTTTCATGGTTGAACAAAATAATTAGTTTTGATTATAAAATCATTGACATCACCCAATTTGATCAATATCATTCCTTAAAGTGAATGTTACATATAGTTATGGTGATGATCGTGGATATTGTTGTAATCAAATAATTATTGATGTCAAGGTGATCACTATAAAGAAATTTAAATTGTTCCACCAGAAGTGGAATAACACCTTAACAAAGCAAGAAGATTGAAAGGATGCAAAATACACATTCTAATAATTATAAAAGTTTGCTTGCTATATATAAAATATTTTGTTGATTTTTAGCAAGAATAATGAACACTCCAGAAGAGCTAATATATGACATAAAGTTAAAACAAATTACATGAAAATTGACAATTTGTATTTTGTTGGATCTGGAAGATCTACAATATAAAAAATTGTCCCTAGACAATTAAGAAGATCATATCCGGCCAAGTAAGTATTTCAATATAATTTACTCATTGTTATTTTGATTTAATTTATTCCACACAACTAATTTTATGAGTATGCTCTGTGGTTGCCACTACGTTGGATCTTCCACATCAAAAAAAATAAATTTAGTTTTATTTTTTTGTAGTTCTTAATGTTATTGGAGTTGATCAATATATATATAACCAGAAGTTTCAAAATCAAATCCAATTGAGAACTTGCAGTTTTAAATTTGAATATAAATTGTTGAATATGAACCCGAAGTTCTGAAATTTGAACCTGAAGTTTTGAATCAAAAGATGATCTAAATTTCCATTGCTAGATGAATATTTGGCTACTCAAATATTTGAAAAGGAAAATACAAAGGCTTAAAGCTCTTAATATTAATACAAATCAGAATCTGAAGTTCTGAATATTTATCTTATTAAAATCCGATGTTATCAATTTCAAACTAATTAGACTTGTAGTTCTGTATTCAATTTTTGATATCAAATTTAATTAGAACTAGAAGTTCTAAATTTGATATAATAATAGTTCTTTTCATTTGAAAAGTAAAATTGTGATTTTATTTTAAGAACGCGAAGCTTTAAACATATGATTTTACATTTATGAACCAGCAGTTCCTACACGAACCAGAAGTTCCAACAAAACATGTGAGTGTTTAAGAACTTGACATAAGAACATGAAATTTAAAGAATTGAAGTTCTTATTATATCTAATTTATTTTGTCTCGTGCCAAAAGAATTTATCATATTCTTATATTATATGATTACATGTTAGTGAATGTCCCTGAAGGACAATAAGCTTTACTAAAAGTAAACGATGTATCGAAATATTGAAATATTTTATATGGATATCCATTTCATAACTAATTAGTTTTTGCTAGTGAATGTCCCTGAAGGACAATAAGACCATGTAAATTAGTCCTTAAAGGACAATATGACAAAATAAGTGATTTTATGTATAAAATTATTATGATGCATATAATTCCTTAAAGTAAATTTTATCGTCGTTAGGGGGAGAATATCATAAGTTGATAAACGACGTAAAATTACAAGGTATGCATCATCCTATGAATTGCATGATATGCAAATAAATTTTCAGATAATTCAAATAAAATAATAAAATTACATTCTGTCAATATATAAACCCGGGTGGTTGTTCCTGTAGAACAATTTATGAAATGGCAGCAAAAATCATCTGTAGACAGCAAAGTCGTAAAAGATGATTTTGGTTCAAAGGATATGGTTCCTAGAACTGGAATTTTAAAAATTATGATCATATTTAAAATAATACTCGAGTGATAGATAAATCATTATCATATTAGGCTCTAAGAGCTAGTATCATAAGTGAAAACAAAATCCTGAAGAATCATATAGAAATGTTAATCTCCCCTATGAAACCGTTGAAGAAAATAAAAGAATCTCAATTGTCCCAGTAGAGGCACTTGTATTAAATTTAATGTGATTATACTTCTCCTAGAGAGATATTTGTATAGAAAGACATGTATAGTGTATATTTAACAGTGAAGTTATTAGAATAAGCCCTTGAAGAGGCATATGAATTACATAATCATAATGAAATATATTGGTATAGAAATTGAGATTATATTTTATCTTCTTTGCATATTATGAAAAATGATGAAAGACTTGTATTATAAATTATAGAAATGTCGACATATAAATTATTAGCAAATAAAAGGCAAAGCTATATTTATGAAAAACTTGAAAGCTTTGGACCTGTAGTCCACATGTTTGATGACATCAAACTTATTAAATATTTTTCGTACGAATTAAGATAAAAGGTTTATTGCAGAAACCTAGTTTGACAATGAACAAAAATCCTCGAAGGATTAAATATCTGAAGCAGGTTATTCAAAGCTACATGAAGTTTTGTATAGTGAAAATTAAACAATCAGAATGCACGTAATGTATTCGTCATGGTGAATATTTATTAAAATAATTATATGTTGATTGTGTAAAGCTTAGTAAAAATTATGCTAAGTTTATAAATTATATATATCAAAGAAAATAATATTTAGTCTCAGCTAATAAGTTTGACATTAAACATGAGTCAACATATGTAAGGAAAATGTCCTGAAGTACTTTTCCATGGATAAAACACATTGAATGGATTCCTCGATATTTATTCCATAACTTAAAGTGGTGTATGATCTCCTCTTGTTATTGAAGAATTTTAGGTCCTGAAGTACCAAATATAGGTTCAACTTGTGTTTTTATAATAAAACAACATGATGTTGTATATAACAAGTTGGACTAATTCAGAAATTAATTTTATTAAAGTTCTTTACATATGATCTCCAAAAAGGTGATGATAAAAAATATGTATAAGTTTTATAAATACACTACCAGTTGCAACAAATAAAATCTTGGTACAAAATATCGGGGATGCAATATCTTTGTAAAATATTAAAGCATCTACGTCAGAATGAGGGGGAGCGTATTTATCACCTTATCAGGGGGAGATATTGATTTTGGAGAAAATTGTACATACCGTACTCTTTTTCCTTCACTAGGTTTTTATCCCATAGGGTTTTCCTAGTAAGGTTTTAACGAGGCAGTTTTGTACCCCAAATTCCTTCAGAGGTTAATTTGATATATAGATGAATACTGTATTCTTTTTCCTCTGCTAGTTTTTTTTCCCACTGGGTTTTTACTAGCAAAGGTTTTAATGAGGCATATTCTCTATATGATGGACACCCAAGGGGGAGTGTTATGAAAATATTATTCAATGTTTTAATGTGAGTGGATGTCCACATTAAGAAATCAAGTTTATCATCTTCCTAACTTCTCTTGTAACACCCAAATGATTTATGGTCAATTTATGTTGTAATTTATATACATTATTGTGTAAGTTATGATTGTAAAGATTTGTAAGACTATAAATAAGAGCTTTCATCTTGATGTATGAGATATTGAGAAGTATTGAGGAATAAAAGAATCACTTTTCTTGGGCTACTATTTTCTCTCCTTTCTTACTTTATATTTATGCTATTATGTTCTTGTTTATTTTATTTATTTCATAACAGAAATATCACACTATTATATAAATTTTGGGTTTTTCCTTTTTTTATTTTTTATTTATTTATTTTTATTTTTTTTTTAAGGAGGGGACTCGAACTCGCAATCTCATGGTGTAGGTGTGAGAGGCTTACCACCGACCAACCTTATCGCGTCAGTTGGGTACAATATATTAATAAAAGTAATGGCATTTTTCAAAACACCTATATGGTTGAACAAGAAGTGGGAGATATATATATCAATGTGAGCACTAAAGAGTTGTAAAGGATATTAATTTTGGTATTTTTTGTTGTTGAGATAAATTGGAGGAGACAATGAACCATAAATCCTATGCACTAAACCTTCCTCTTTTTTACATTTCCAGATCACTTTCCTGATGATTTTTTTTTTCCTTATCAAATTTCAAGAACAGACACCCCCAAGTCCCACCCACTCTTGTCTTTAAAAGTTAACTAAAATGGGAGACCAAAATTACCTATCACTGTTCATTTCTTGCTTGCTTTTACTCATTTCATTTCCAATTCCAAAATAATGTTGTTTATGTTATAGAGTTATTTTGTAACTAACCTTGAAAGAATGTGAGAATTTTGTCTAAAAAGTTTGGTGTTTATTACCTGAATTGATCATATGATGAACAAAATTATTCTTGTGGGTTTTGACTCCTGGTCTTATTGATCATATCATGGCGTGGGTTCAGAACGTGATTGACTGTGTGTTCACCCCATCTAGCATGATATGAGTGTTTGAAAGAATTTCTCTTCCAAATTAAATAAATTGTAAGATGGTGGAAGAATAGTATTTCAGGAATTATATGAAAATCACTAGAAATTACTACACTACTTATTAATTTATTATATAGATATAGTTAGGAAAATGTTGTAGACCATTTCTTAAAATGTAATGTTGTATTGTGACCCCATGATTTCTCCATATTTACATATTTTTATTATTACTTGGGAGATCTTGCAAGAATTAGTCTAATTAATGATTTTGACAACATAAACACTGAAATTAGTTTTATTACGAGGAATTTATTAATGAATAATGATATCGATAATTGGTTATTGTAGATGGAAATTGGATATTAGATTAGGAAATAGAGGGAATGGGGCAAAATAGCACTTTTTAAAATTGGACTTGTGCAACTGTCACCATATTAATAAGTCATGTTTCCTTAGCACCAAAAAGTGTATTGAGACCAAAATGCCCCCACTTTTACTTTTATCTACTTTTCATTTTCATATTCAATTTTCAATTTCAATTTCCCTCTTTTTGTCCGAACAGTGAACTGAAACACCTCCCTTTTCTTCCTCTAATGTATTCCATAGTCGTTCTTCAGCTCCTATCTTCCAAAGTCTACTTCAACTAAACTTGTTCTTCTTCGTAATTCTTCCATTTCATAGCTCATTCTTCCACCCATGTTTGAAGAGTATTTTCCTTCACTAATTTCAGATTCAGACAAGCTAATTGACTTATTGGAAGAGTTGATAAGGTACATTTCCTCCATAAAGTAGTTGAGAAACTTGTGAATGACATTTTATTTAGTTCTGGTCTGGAAACTTGCACTTTCAATTTGTTAGATGTTTATGTTGAAGTGAAGCTAATTCTCCATTTCGATCTGATTTGCTGGAATAGTTTCTGTTTTTCGAGACTTATTTGATGTTTTCGAGATTTAATGTTCTTATTTTCGAGACATATTTATATCAAATTTGAGAATTATTTATTAAAAAATCGAGACTTATATAATGCTGGATATTTATTTATATATTATTGAGACTTATTTATATCAATTCCGAGACTTATTTTTATCAATTTTGAGACCAGTGGACATATCAATTATGAGATCTATTTATATAAATTTCGAGACCTATTTATGTCATTATCGAGACTTATTTATATATTTATCAAGACTTATTTATATTAATTTTGAGATTTAAATGGTAGAATTCGAGACTTATTGGGATGAATTAAACTGACAGTAATTTTTGGACTAGTTTTCATATGGTTTTTTTTATAGTGTTACTTGTTTCCAGGACAATGGATTGTGTTAGAATATTGATATCATATAATGGACGATGGAATGAACTACCAGATGGAAATGAGAGATATGTTGGCGCCATTAATAAAGTTGTATATATCTGGAAGAATTTGATATATGAAGAATTGTTGGGGGTTGTAAAAGCCATTGTCAAACATGATCCAAATAGGTATGAAATTGACATACAATCAATATCCGTTGGTCCACACAGTACATATCGCCCTATGATAGCGGATGATGATGACGTTCAGTTTCTATTAGGGGAAGATAAGGTAATTCCGAAAGTGTGTGTCACACTTGTTGAAAGAAGATGCAAGGAACGTGTCATAGGTGATGACATTGAAATGAATCAAAATCCAGTATAAACACGACAATCTAATAATGTTGTCCACGATTCGTACAAGGCAATTGAGGTTGATGCACCTTATACCGTACCTCATTTTGATTGTGAGTTGGAACAACCGTTAGACTATCGTTTTGACATTGGTGATGGTCCTGAACATCATACATCAGAAAGATGTGTGGAAGGAGAGTTCATTTCTAGTTCGAACAATACAACAACGGGGGTTATCCCTAGATCAGAGTCATTTTTGTTTGGCGACATGAGCACCATAGGTCCAAGAACACCTAACACTATGATTTACAAGGGACAATTTTTCTCAAGGAAGAAGGATTTAAAACAGTTAGTAGGCATTCATGCATTGACAGAGAATTATGAATGGAAGGTGAAACGGTTTAACAAATCTGTTTTACATTTGGTTTGCAAGCATGAAAATTGTAACTGGAAATTAAGAACAGTTAGGGTGTTCGAAGGGACATACTATCACGTACGAAGTTATGAAAACAAGCACACTTGTCCATTGGAAAAGGTTCACCAACGCCACCGGTAAGCTAGTGCAATCATCATTGGTGAAATTGTAGCTCATAGACTTTAAGACCACGACAGACGTATCATGGTTCTTAGAGACATAATTGCATATATGAAGTCTATATATGGCATCCAACTATTGTACAGTAAGGGACACACATCCTTACAATATGCATTGCAATTGACATATGGAACACATGAGGAGTCATTCCAATTGCTTCCATCTTTTGCTTATGTTCTGGAACAACTAAATCATGGCACAATCACGGATATACAATGCACATATGATAATCAGTTTTTGTACTTTTTCATGTCGTTTGGAGTTTCACTTAGAGGATTCCACCGATGTATGTGTCCTGTTATTACTGTTAATGGTACACATTTAAAGGGGAGATACCTGGGTACAATGTTTGTGGCCATAGCACGAGATGGAAATGAACAAGTATATCCTATAGCGTTTGGGTACGGGGATTCCGAAAACAATAGTTCATGTGAATGGTTTCTATAGACATTGAAGGATGCACTTGGCCACATTGATGATTTGGTTTTGGTATCCGATCGTCATGCAAGCATTGAAATTGGGATACAGAAAGTCTTCCCAGATTCAACCCATGTGTTTTGTATTTGGCACATTTCTGAGAATGTAAGGAAAATATTCCACAAAAAGGATGTTGCAAACATATTTCAACTGGCTGCTAGAGCATACAGGCAAGTGGATTATGATCGGGAGATGGAAAAGTTAAAGAAGATGCATAAGAACGCATATGAATATGTTTTGGAAATCGGACCTCAGAAATGGTCATGTGTTTATTGTCCACAGAAGAGATTTTCCATGATGACAACCAACATTGCTGAATGTATTAATTCATGCTTAAGATTTGCTCGTAAATTACCGGTGATGACATTGCGCAAGTTCATTAGGAACATGCTCCAGAAATGGTTTTATAATTGTCTCCAAGCTACGGTAAACATGCGTTCTCAACTCACTGACGCTGCACATGAGGAGATTGCGGAGCGAATAGCTGAATGTAATCATATGACCGTGACTCATATTGATTGGAACATATTTCTAGTGAAACTACGGGGAGACCAGTGGAAAGTTAACTTGTTGGAAAGGACATGCACATGCAACGTTTTCGATCTTGATCATCACCTTATGCTCATGCACTTGCAGTTGCTAGGTATATATTTGTTTCTTTTTTGTTTTTATTTTTGTTCAGTTCTTCAATAACAATCATTCTATGATTGCATTTACTTGCATTTAGGTGAATGTTATTTGTTGTTAAATTCACAGGGAGCGAAACTTGGATTACACTTCCTTATATACGGATTACTACAAAAAGGAAGTCATTGCCGATGCATATTCTATACCGATCATGCCGGTGGATCATCCAAATACTTGGGTAGTTCATGAAGACATAAAAAATCGAGTCGTCTTAAGGCCTGATGTCCATACACAATCTGGTCAACCCCGAAAAACTCGATTTGCCTCCGCCTCCGAGAGGCCTAGCAAACAAAAATGTAAAAAATGCGGAACATAAGGTCATAATTCTTGGCGGTGTCCGAATCCAGGCCTTAGTTCCAATAGTACTATTCCAGATGCATACCATCGGAAGTGTAGTTTATGCCATGAAATCGGGCACAACAAAAAAACTTGCCCAAAAAAGGATGACATCGTTGGATGACTATAATGCTTGTAATGAATTTATTCTACTTTATCTTATTTCCTGGATGACTGTAATGCTTCCATTATCCTTAATCGTACTTTCTAGATGATATGTATCGACATTTCTTTGTTATTTGTAAAAGCTAAATGACATTTCTTGGTTTGAAATTTGCATGTGAATGGTTAGTAGCTGTTATGTTGCATTATAAAATTCATTAGTGCATGTTTATAGGTTTGTAATAGAAAATGACATTTGCCCCTAATAAGTCTCGAAATTACCAAATAAGTCCAGAATATATTGTAATAAGTCCCGAAAGTATATTGTAATTCTCAAAATTACTTAATAAGTCTCGAAAGTATATTTTAAGTATCGAATATATTGTAATAAGTCTCGAAAGTATATTGTAAGTCTCGAAATTACTTAATACGTCTCAAAAATATATATTAAGTCCCGAATATATTGCAATAAGTCTCAAAAGTACCGAATAAGTCTCAAAATTATTGTAATAAGTCTCGAATGATCTGAGTATAATAAATTCGAGACTTACTGATAACAAAATCATCCAGTCACAGGAAAAAACCATATCTATTGAAAATGAACCATTCATTCAAAAATATTCTTTATAAACACAGTCATTCTACGATGTCTATGTCAATTCCATCCAACATAACCATTCAAAAAGTAATCAACATAATTCATACATCCGTCCGTAACCAAAAAATCCATCCATTGTTAATGAACATGATAAATACATTCATATATCCAAAAAATCCATCCATAATAAAGTTTGGAAATACTATTCATTGTAGTCGCATTCACTAGACTGAAACAATGGAGTTTGAAAACACTTCCACGGCCATTTTCAATCGCATATCAGGGATTTACTCATTAGTCCGATTCAACTTCTTTCTCTTTGCCCCAATATGCTCAAGCATTGCTAATATGAGTGCTCCACAATTGCTACTGTAAATACTTTTACAAAAAGTTAATTTCCTTATAAATATAATTAAGATTTCAAAACTATTTAAGTAATATAGTTGTGTTACTTACCCAGTTTTTTGTTCGGGAATGTTATGTGGGTTTACTAACACCATATGAAACTGGTCCGGATTCATAGTTCTGCCCTTCCGTTTCTTTTTGTAAAAACCAATTTGATTCAGCATTGAAGGCAGAAACCACCGTAAACAAGCAAGTTGTTGCTTGTGGACTTGGTACTCATCTTCCTGCCCCCATGGATCATATAGACGGATGGATCGCAGTGTTAGTCCCACTTTAGCCATTAACCAATGACCGCCTCCAACGTTCACTGGAATCAAGAGCTAGATCCAATACAAACAAAAAAGGATGAATAATAATAGCAGCTGTCTTTTGTAAAAAGAATACATGAATACTATTTTCCATTTTCCTTTTAAGAATAAATGAATTCCATTGGTGTCATAACATACTGTATCGACCTCGTTCGACGACAGTCTCCATCGTTTTTCCCTCTCGCCCATGCAATTTGTTCGGTAGTCCACCTGTAAGACAACACTGGCCATTCTTCAAAAGGTTTGTCCATTGTTCCAGCAGACATCATTTGCTCCCACCAATTTATCATGTTAGACTGTAATTTAAGCATGAACATAGTTATTTTTAAAAAAATTATTGTATAGTATTAGAAATATCAATTACTTACGTAGAAGTATGGATCTATAATGTTGACATTCTACATGTATACTTCTGGAAACATGCGCTGACGCTTCCTTACTATCTTCAAATAAGCTTCCAAATGCTGTAAAAATATGGACATATACACCAATTATACGAAAATACACATAATTGTTAGACAATGTGGTCTCACAATTTCAATCATGAAGAACTTGTATAATTCATACCGTGTCTTCCAAAACAGTGTTGTTGGACTCGCATTGAACGAACCAAGGGACATCAACTATGAGTTGTATGTCTACATCGCGTCTGGCAAAAAAATGAATCAGTTAGAATATGCATAAATCATTCATACATATATGTAAAAGACTTATAACTTATAATTACCTCCCAGTTGGATCATCCTTAAATGCCATATAATCCGCTAACATTTCTGCATCAACCTTTTCATCTGGCTTGAATTTATGTGTTGTCCACTTAGCTCTCTTAGGCTTACACGGGTCAGTATATGGAGTAGTCTGCTGCCAGCCCCGTTTCCGCAAGCATACTGGTCTACAATTCATTGGAGAATCTTGGACCTTAGAAGTCTGCTGGGCCATCAATGGAGGTCCAAAAACAGAGGTTCATGAACTCATGTTTTGGACATTTCTTACATATGCATCGAACCATGCAATTTTCTGGGACAATTGTGCATCGCTTGCTTTTGCGAGAGATACATCACGATGGCAGCCCGGATAAGATGCGATTCTTGTTGGGAAACGTGAATGTTTGGTTTTCAAAAATAGAGTTTTGTCTAATAACAGGGATGAAGTTTGGAGTTATGCCTGACACGACAGAGTATTCCGATGTGGAGAATGGAATACACAAAATGTATTTTGGTGGTCGGGATGAAATCAGGTTTGAGGAATTGAAGGAAAGGGTACAACAAGGTGGATGGACAGAGCAGTTTGACATTGTCAAGCTCTGTCTCTTGTTGTTGTTTCATTTGTTTTTTATCCGAGGGGACGAGAGGGGGAAAGTGCCTATTTGGCAGGTGCGGCTTGTACACAACTTAGACGGTTTTAATGCGTTTCCATGGGGTTGCCTTGTCTTCTGTTACTCTATATATGGGTTCAAGACTGCATTGTTTTGGCGGCGAGGGCGATTTGAATAGAGACCGAAGTACAACATGTGGGGGTTTTCGTATGCTTTATTGGTGAGGCTTACAATATCATATCATTGTTTGAAATATTTCATTTATAATTTTTACTGATCTATTATTATATTTTCTAACAATTTTGTATCACTTGAATGTTATAGATATTCGCTCTAGAAGTAATTCTGGCATTGGCTATAAATAAGTCTCGAATATAATGATATAAGTCTTGATATCCTTATAACGATAGCATTTTGGTTAGTAGAATGAATGTGGAGGAACAAGATATAAGATATAACATAGATGAATATATGCATAATTATTGATGAGTGTTTGGGTTTTGTTTTGTTGGGTGACATATATATATATATATATATATAGGTGAAGAAGGAGACAATACTGAAAGCATCAAATCTCAAGGCAATTTTGTATTAAGTACCTTTACAAATGTAGTGATTAAACAAAGTAGTTTTGATAATTATTGCATTTCCTTTATACATTAAGTTGTTTTCAATACTATAATAATTTTCCACATGTTTATTTTATTAAAAATGATAATGAAGATGAGGCCATTGATAGAATGAGAAACATAATTCTGTAAACAGAGAACAGAGAGGAATAGTGATATTCATGGACCAAATTAGATGAAGTCTGAATAAACTATTAATTACATTAGTAAATGTGATAATGACAAAAACAATGATGGCATGTTTTTTTTTTTTGAACCGTCGAACTTTATTAGGCCAACAAGGCAGAAAAAAGCCAAAGGCCAAGAAACAAACAAAAACCAAACCTCCAGGCAAACAGATGCCCAAAGAGAATGCAGCAAAAAAAGACAAGGCAGAGACAGGGCAACTGCAGCCAATAAAACAAACCCAGAAAAACACAAAAATCAGGCCACATCCCACACTAACATATCCCCATCCACACTAACGATGGCATGTTACTATTGTATGATAATGATTATAATATACATAACAATCATATGAACACATATTAAAAACTTACAAGCGTCTCATAACAACCTACATACCAATTCAAAGATTAATAAATCTTCCTATTCTAATCCACAACACTAATATCACGTTCATAAACAGTTTCAGTAAACTCAACAAACATGTCCAATAACTTAGCTTTCCTGCTAAAATTGAAACGAAGTATAACATTTCATTCATTGATGCAAATACCCAATCATTTTAGGTTACAAATTGTATGATAACACACAGAAAAGTAAAACAGTCTGACAGAATTGATAGGAACAACTATAACAATAACTCTGCTATATATGCTAAATAAGTCTAGATAATCCTTAAATAAGTCCCGAAAATGATGATATAATTATTGGAACAAAATATTAAATCTTGAAAATATGTATTAAGCCTCGACAGATGCTTTGATTTCAAATCCCTAATTTTGTTACTGTTCATCTTCTTCTGTAGACAGATGTTGATTGTTAATCTTCTTCTCTAAACGTAACCACAATTCAGACAGTCTAAATTTTTTTCTTTTTTGATTTCATAAAACAAATTGAAATCAACCAAACAACAATAAAACAAAATCAAAACATAGATTCCAAAATAAATATCAATCATATAACACCACCATTCTTTTTCAAACAACATTTCTAATACACCAAAAAACTAAATGGAAATCAACCAATAAGTGTTTAAATTTATGAAAATCAACAATATCAAATTTGAAAACATAACCCAAACGAAAATACCTCAAATCGTGATTTACGACAACTGTTGGACTTGTCGCTGGAGTCGTGCAGTTGCCGTCAAAGTCCTTGCGGTTGTCGCCGGTGCCATCGAAGTCCTCGCCGGTGCCATCGAAGTCCTCGCCGGTGCTGTCGCTGCTGTTTCAACTATGTCTTCTTTCCTTAAGTCAACGGGTAGAGAGTAAAGAAATTGAGATGAAAATAGAAAGTAAAAAGTAAATAATAATTCAAGAATAAAAATGACTGATGCCCTAATATGAATGTATTTTTGTCCGAATACATACTTTAGTGCTATTTAAACCACGGGTATGGTTATTGACACCAATAAAAATGATAAGCGTACCCATATTTATAAGTACACACATGTATAAAATTTAAAATTAAAACATTACTAGAAACACCCATCTTAATGTCAATAGTACCCTTATTTACTAGCTTCAATCCCTCTTTATTTTCCATTCCTACTGATGCAGCCAGCCAACCATGGACATGTTCCTCACAGATGGCTTATAATTACCCTATGAACAACATTAGAATTTCCTTATAATCGTGTCTACATATTATTGTACATAAGGCGATCAAATAATTATTAAAGAGTTGAAGTGGATAATTCTGTTTTAGAAAAATATTTCAAGCACATGATTACCATGGGAATGGCCTGCAAATGGGCAATGGCAGCAATCAACACAAACTATTCTCTCCCCCTCTTCACAACAAAAACATACACTAGAAAAATGTAAAACATCAGCTTTCATTATAGTCAAAGATTGATCTCCTGACCGTTCAAAATGATAGGTTGAAAACATCCTACGTAATGATACTTTCCCCAAACAAATGCTACACTCCACAATAGTAATGTTGCCATTCAAATTCATTCGAGGCTGTAAATCCAATCTCCTTAAATGACCCGTATTACAATGCAAATGAGACATACCATGCTTTCTTCGAGATCTTTGACGAGTAGAGAAAGAACCATTATAGTTCATAATGGGTATATGGAAGATCAAACTAGCCTCAACCTTGAAAACACTTTCAAGATCAGTTAGGTTTCTGATCTTCTTTTTATTTTTATTTTTTTTAATTAAATAAAATTAAAGTTGAATTAGGGTTTGGTTTTTTTATTTTATTTTATTTTATTTTATTTTATTTTTTAATATAGTAATATAGTTGAAGATATGAGTGTAATTAATAGGTGTAAATAGTATTTTGTTTATTTTTAATTAAACTAATTTGTCCTTATTGGTAAATTCCTATTATGATATTTTTGTAATTAGTTTTTTTTATTAAAATATGTGTGTGCTTATCATATTTATGGGTGTCAATATCGGCTCCCTTAAACCACACTTATTAATATGGTGCTATTTGCACCAGACCACCTCTCAAAAGTGCTATTTAATTTTTTGCCCCTTAGGAAATATGACCCTAAAGATAAATTGTTGATTATATGCTTTTCCTTTTTGTATTATATTTCCCTAGAACATACACTTGATAATACAAAAATCTTAGATGTGGACATGAAGAGCCAAAACAGTAAAATAGAGTATTTATAGTGGTTAAAATAAAATATTAAAATCCTAGGTCGTGACCCCTATGGGCCCTGCAACTGGGTGCAGAGGTTTGTATTTTCTTAAAGTGCAAAATAATAACAAGTCCGTGTAAACTTGTTTTGAAACATGAAAATGAAAAATAACTCTTTGTGAATTTATGTTAATCCATGCATTTAAGAGATGTAGATGTACTGGTCAAGGGCGACAAACCTTTTATAGGAGTAGTCTAGATGATTGACCAATTCTAATTCTTTTTGAGTAAGCTTCTCAAGGAAAAGAAAAATTCTTTTACTAGTGGCAAAGCACTCGATAATAGAAGCAAAATGAAGCAAAACATACAGAAGAGGGGAATCATTGTTCATGGAATCTGATACATCAAATGGTTAGAAAAAAGTACAAGCAAAGCAAAGAACTCAAAATTTTAAAAGCTATTCAATTTGAAATTTTTTTTTTTTCCTATTAGCCATGGCCGAGGGAGCTTCAGCAATCTCTGAAGTTGCACGTAATGCAGCTATTATTCAATCTCCTGTAGCCTTTAATGATTCCTCAAATCTCATATCCATTAATGCAGCTGCTCAATTACCTCTAAAACTCACATCTTCAAACTACCCTTCATGGAGAGCCCAGTTCAATACTCTTCTTTTTTGATACGATTTGTTGGGATACTTGGATGGTTCATCTCTTTGTCCTTCAGCTACTGTAACCGAAGGAAAATCCACAAAAACAAACTTAGAATTTGTTTTTTTTTTGGAAACGACAAGATCAATTTCTTCTTCATGCCATTTTAGCTTCTTTATCTGAATCTGTTGTTTCCTTGGTGTCATCAGCTTAGACTTCCCGTGAAGCATGGGATAGATTGGAAAAGTTATATGCCAATAAATCTAGATCTAGAATTATGCAATTGAAAGACAAATTGTTCTCAAGCACCCGCGTCACAAAAACCGCTTAAGAATACCTGTAATCCGTTAAAGGTATCATAGATGAACTTGCCATTATTGGCGCACCACAAGGGGAGGATGATATTGTCCATTACAGTCTCAAGGTCTTGGACCAGAATTCAGAGAAATTATAGCAGCAGTTCAAGCCTGCAAAAGTCCAATTTCCTTCGAAGAATTACATGACAAGCTAGTAGACAATGAAAGTTTTCTCAAACAGGAGGAACCTCAATTTGATCAACCTTCTCCTATAACGACTAACTTCACTCGGCAGGGAGGACATCAGAATAAATCGGACAGCAACACAACAACCAACGTTTCACTCAGCAATCACAAAATAAAAGAAACTTCAATCGGGGACATTTCAATCAAACTCAAGGCAACAACCAGAGTTCATTCCGTCCAAAGCAGAACAATCAACAATGGAAAACATCCTGTTGTTTGCTAAATTTATGACAAGAAAGGACATTTGGCACATCAATGCTACCAATTCTGCCCTTCTTCTCAACCTACACATACAACATAACACACAACGGCTCATCCTTTACCAAATTCCAATTGGACTGTTGACTCAGGTGCCTTCCATCATGTAACAGATAATCTCAACAACTTAAGCATCCATCAAGACTATGAAAGCCCTGATGATATTTACATTGGTGATGGTACAAGTCTTTCAATTTCTCATACCGGCTCCACTAGTCTTGCTACGTTTAACTGATCTGCTTTGTGTTCCTACTATGAAAAAAAAAATTAATTTCTGTTTCAAAATTTTGCAAGTCCAATAATGCTTTTATTGAGTTTTTTTCCTACTTACTTTGGTGTGAAGGATTTAAGCACGAGGGCACATGCAACTCCTTTGAGGGATTAACAAACATGATGTCTATGAATGATCGTGAGTTGGGAAAGCTGCACCAACAAAACCATTTGCTCTTGTCGGTGTTAAAGTTCCTTCTCATGCGTGGCACTGTCGCATTGGTCATCCTTCTACCAAGATTCTAAACCATCTTGTCCAACAAAGTGTCATACCTCCAAATTGCCATCATCGTCTTCATACTCGCCGGATCAGCCACCACCGCCAGCCCGCCCCACTTCTGATAATAATGACAATAGTCATTATGAGGAATTGAACTTGAAAGTTCTAATAAAAAGTTGTAAGCCTTTACCACTTGACTACAAGATTTGATTTGTTAACAATTGTACAATATTTATATGTAACCTATATGAGTTGTTAGAAAAAAAAAAAAAAAAAAAACTTGTTAGATAAATTTAAATTTATTCAACTAATCAAAATTCTAATTTCTACGACGGATATATATTAAAAAATATTTATTGGAACTTTTAATAAAATTATATTTTTTTTAAAATATATATAGTTGAGTTATGGGTCTATACTGTATAAGAGACTAGTGATATCAATTGTAATAAGTATGATTTGGAATACAACTCTCACTACAGGAGAGATATTTCTCTACATGTATCTTGCAATTTAATGAACAAATGTAAGACTTGGATGCCTAATTTCCATGGGTAATTGAATTATTAATGTGTCTCTTAGTATGAAACAAGAGGATGCAAAAATAAATAAACGATTTTTTTTAAAATTAGTTTTTTTGAATTTTAAAAAAATAAATGATTTAAAAGTAAATTTATTAAATTTAAAATTTTACTTATCCAATATCGGTTTGCTCAAAAATCGTTGTCTTTTCAAACCGTAATATTTAAGACATCGGCTCATATAAAAACTAATGACTAAATGTTTTTTTTTTTTTTTGTTTTTTTTTTTTTGTTTTTTTAATATTAGTTTTCTCAAAAACCGTTGTCTTTTTAAATCATAATATTTAAGACATCGGTTCATATAAAAACCAACGTCTAAACGGTTTTTTTTTTTTTTTTTTTTTTTTTTTTAAATCGGTTAGCCCAAAAACCATTGTTTTTTCAAACCACAATATTTAAGACATCAATTTTTTATGAATCGCTGTCTAAAAGTTTTTTTTTTATTTTTATTTTTTATTTTCAATCAGTTACTTAAAAACTGATGTCAAACACTGATGTCTTTTAACAATTTTGTAGTAGTGTTCCTGTCAATGTTATAAGAGTCATTGGCTCCCTTTCGGTGTTTCTACACTTAGTAGTCATGATCCACTGGATATTGTCTATATTGATTTATGGGCACCTCCCTCTGTCATTTCCATGGATGGATTTCGTTATTATGTTATATTTGTAGATCATTTTACCAAATATGTGTTATTATGGATTTCGGTGGAGTTTTTTTTTCAAACTCAAATAATTTCTGTTTATTCCGTTGGGGGTGGTGAATATCAAAAACCAAAATCATTTTTAGAGTCTCAGGGGTCCAACACTTAACAACCCCACCTTACAGATAATTGGTTCTTGAAGATGGAAATTGGATATTAGATTAGGAAATATGACCCTAAAGATAAATTGTTGATTATATGCTTTTCCTTGTTGTATTATATTTCCCTAGAACATACACTTGCTAATACAAAAATCTTATATGTGAACATGAAGAGCCAAAACAGTAAAATAGAGTATTTATAGTGGTTAAAATAAAATATTAAAATCCTAGGTCGTGACCCCTATGGGCCCTGCAACTGGGTGCAGAGGTTTGTATTTTCTTAAAGTGCAAAATAATAACAAGTCCATGTAAACTTGTTTTGAAACATGAAAATGAAAAATAACTCTGTGAATTTATGTTAATCCATGCATTTAGGAGTAGTCTAGATGATTGACCAATTCTAATTCTTTTTGAGTAAGCTTCTCAAGGAAAAGAAAAATTCTTTAACTAGTGGCAAAGCACTCGATAATAGAACCAAAATGAAGCAAAAAATTTAAATTTATGTTTCAAAATTTTGCAAGTCCAATAATGTTTCTATTGAGTTTTTTCGCTACTTAATTTGGTGTGAAGGATTTAAGCACAAGGGCACAACTCCTTTGAGGGATTAACAAACATGATGTATATGAATGGCCGTGAGTTGTGAAAGCTGCACCAACAAAACCATGTGCTCTTGTCGGTGTTAAAGTTCCTTCTCATGCGTGGCACTGTTGCATTGGCCATCTTTCTACCAAGATTCAAAACCATATTGTCCAACAAAGTGTCATACCCACCTCCAAATTGCCATCATCGTTTTTTTTTGTATGATTCCACTGCTACAAAAAACGCAAAAGAAATCGGTTATTTTATATGGAAGACATCGGTTTTCAAAATTTTGTAACCAATGTCTCTTTTAACCGATGTAAATGATTTTAAAAACACATCAGTTATATATAAAACTGATGACGTATAATTGTTGTATTATAAAAATAAATCCGCCGTCTGACCACCACCACTGTTGTCCGGCCATAGCCAACCATCGTCGGATCAGCGCCACCACCGCCAACCCGCCCCACTTCTGATAATAATGACAATAGTCATTATGAGGAATTGAACTTGAAAGTTCTAGTCAAAAGTTGTTACCACTTGACTACAAGATTTGATCTGTTAACAATTGCACAATATTTATATATAACCTGTATGAGTTGTTAGAAATAAAAAATAAAAAATAAAAACTTGTTAGATAAATTTAAATTTATTCAACTAATCAAAATTTTAATTTCTACGATAGACATATATTAAAAAATATTTATTGGAACTTTTAATAAAATTATATATTTTTTTAAACATATATAGTTGAGTTATGGGTTTATACTGTATAGGAGACTAGTGACATCAATTGTAATAATTATGATTTGGAATACAACTCTCACTACATGGAAGATATTTCTCTACATGCATCTTGCAATTTAATGAACAAATGTAAGACTTGGATTCCTAATTTATATGGGTAATTGAATTATTAACGTATCTCTTAGTATCAAACAAGAGGGTGCAAAAATAAATAAACAATTTTTTAAAAATTATTTTTTTGAATTTAAAAAAAATAAATGATTTAAAAGTAAATTTATTAAATTTAAATTTTACTTATCCAATATCGGTTTGCCCAAAAACTGATATCTTATTGTAAAATAAATCCATATCGGTTTGCCCAAAAATCGTTGTCTTTTCAAACCACAATATTTAAGACATCGGTTCATATAAAAACCGATGACTAAATGTTTTTTTTTTTTTAATATTTGTTTTCCCAAAAACCATTGTCTTTTCAAACCGCAATATTTAAAACATCGGTTCATATAAAAACCGATGTCTAAACGTTTTTTTTTTAAATATCGGTTTTCCTAAAAACCGTTGTCTTTTCAAACCGTAATATTTAAGACATCGGTTCATATAAAAACCGATGTCTAAACGTTTTTTTTTTTTTTTTTAATATCTGTTAGCCCAAAAACCGTTGTCTTTTCAAACAGCAATATTTAAGACATTAGTTTTTTTATGAATCGATGTCTAAAAGTTTTTTTTATTTTTTATTTATTATTATTATTATTTTTATTTTTATTTTAAATCGGTTACCTAAAAACTAATGTAAAACACTAATGTCTTTTAACAATTTTGTAGTACTGTTCCTGTCAATGTAATAAAAGTCAAAAGGCTCACTTTTGGTGTTTCTACACTTAGTAGTCATGGTCCACTAGATATTGTCTATATTGATTTATGGGCACCTCCCTCTGTCATTTCCATGGATGGATTTCATTATTATGTTATCTTTGTAGATCATTTTACCAAATATGTGTGGCTTTATCCTTTGCTTTATAAATCTAATGTTTTCGGTGTGTTCAAAAAATCCAAATATGTTGTGGAATTTTTTTTTTCAAACTCAAATTATTTCTATTTATTCCGATAGGAGTGGTGAATATCAAAAACTAAAATCATTTTTAGAGTCTCAAGGGGTCTAACACTTAACAACCCCACCTTACAAACCTGAAATTTCTATTGCTGAAACGGGTTTGACTTTACTTCATAAGACATTTTTACCTCTATCTTTTTGGCATTTTGCCTTTCAAATTGCTTGCTATCTCATAAATAGACTTCCCACAACACTTTTAAATCTCAAATCACCATTTGAGTCTTTATTTAAAAAATCTCCCAATTATCTCAAACTTATAGTTTTTGGGTGTCTATGTTATCCATGGCTTTGTCCCTACTCTCAAAATAAATTGGAATCCAAATGACGACCTTGTGTTTTTCTTGGCTATTTAAGTTCTCAAAGTGTATATAAGTGTTTGATTCATCGACCGGAAAATTTTTCCACTCTCGACATGTTCAATTTATTGAACATGAATTTCCATTCCAATATAAAAATACTATTCATCCCTAATGTTGTCAATATAGGTTGGCCCGACCCCTTTAGGCTTGGCATGCCCGGCCCGTTTTCCTAAACGAGCCGGGCCTGGCATGGCACATTTAGGAAAATGGGGCACGGCACAGCACGTTGGTACGACTCCGATGGGCTTTGCCAGCCTGTATGCTAGCTCAAGTAGGTATAAAAGAGCTAGCCCTCAATCCCTTTTTCAAAAATTAAAAAAAAATTAATTAATTCAAGCGAGCCAATGGTCGACACGCCGGCCGGCCCACCATACCTACCATTGGGCATGGCATGGTGGCCTGGCATGCCGGGCCATGTTGGCACACGTGCCCCCGAACTAAGGCCCGGCACAGCACGACACATACCTTGGGTCCTTGCCATGCTAAGCATACACCACAAATGTGATATGCCTGGCATGACCTGCCTTCCTTAGCGGCCCGGCTGGGCAGGGCACGCTAGGCCCAACCCATATTGATAACATTACTCATCCCATGACTCCTTCCACCGCCCATTCAAGGCCTTCATTTTTGTCACCTATATAAAATCCTCAATTTAATTTTCCATTTGCCACGTCTGATAAGGAACCAACACCTACACCATCTACTGAACCGTCTCATGACTTAAGACATTCTCTAGATAATCATGTGCATGATCCTTTATCCACTACACCATCTAGTCACACCACTAATCACCCATCTCATAAGACAATGGTCTCACTTATCTCATCAACTCAATAAGAAATTCCTTAACCCATTCGAACCTATCATATGACCACTAGAAGCCAAACCAATATTTTCAAACCTAAACAATTAAACCATATTACCAAGCATCCCATACCTGAAACTCTTGAACCATTATGTGTGTCACATGCTCTCCAAAATTCATAATGGTGCCAAGCTATGTTCGAAGAACTAAATGCACTTATTTGTAATGGTACTTGGGATTTAGTACATCCTTAGCCCAGTCAAAATGTAGTGGGGTGCAAATGGGCATTTCAAATAAAACGAAATCCTGATGGGACAATTGCTCGCTATAAGGCCCGCCTTGTTGCCAAAGAATTCCATCAAAGGCCTAGGATTGACTATCAAGAAACTTTCAGTCCCATTGTCAAACCTACCACCAATTGAGTTGTCTTATGCATTGCTCTTGCCCATTGTTTGCCAATTTGCCAACTTGATGCTAATAATGCATTCTTACATGGCTCTCTCACCGAGTAAGTTTTCATGGCACAACCTTCTAGATTCATTGATAAATCCAATCCATCTTATGTGTGCTACTTACACTTAGTAATTGATGGCCTGAAACAAGCTTCCCGAGCATGGTACAAGAAGCTCAAAGACTTTGTTTGTCATATGGCTTTGTGAACTCTAGGTCAAACACTTCACTTCTTATTTATCAATATCATACTATTATTGTTTACTTTCTTGTCTATGTAGATGACTTGCTTGTCACGTGCAATGTCACGACCTTTAATACTCGGTTCCTTGCTGCACTCTCTAATCATTTTTCAATCACAGAATTAGGGTCCTTACATTATTTTTTGGATGTTGAAGTCACCCCCACCTCTGATGGAATACTACTTACATAGCATAAATGTATAAAATTTTTGCTATATCGACAGAACATGGCAGGTGCCAAAAAGGTTAACACTCCATTTTCTACATCATCACCTTAAGTTCTTGATAATGGTACACCACCAATCAATGCAACAGATTTTCTATGTGTTGTGGGTGCTGTTCAATATTTGTCTATTACCAGGCCTAATATTGCCTATCCAGTCAACAAACTTTCTCAGTTCATGCACAGACCTACAACAACCCACCGGACTACAGCAAAATGCTTACTCTGATATCTCTAGAACACTATCCATCATGGCTTGCATCTTCGCCGAAATCAACCTTTGCAATTACATACATACTTCGATGCTGATTGGACGGGTAATAGAGATGATAGACAAACATCATAAGTCATGAAAATAAGTGGCTATGAGAGATGTAGACAATGTACACACATGGTACTCATGACCATTAAAACATTCGTGCCACCTACAGTCATCAACTGTATAAAACACCTAAGATTGGACTTAACTTAGCCTTTAATACAACCTATAAATATGGAAATGGGGAGAGTCGCCTAGTCCTCGATCGATTTTTACTCACCGAAGATGTATCGCGTGAGCAATAACAAACAAATGACCGCATTAAGTACTAGTATTAAAGGATCAACCATCGATCGCTACTCACTTGTAACGTCTAACCTTCGATCACTACTCATCGAGGGTATATTGCACCAGCAACGACCAAGGGTCACAAGGCCCGAAGGTTATAGAACAAAAATCCAATCAGGCATGATGTGTACTCTTTCATGAATTTCATCGAATCAATTAAGAGCATAATCAAAGCCAAGTGTGATGTTCACCTAGCCTTAATTCTCAACACCCAAATCAATCCAAAACATGCATTTTGAATATCCATCAACATACGAGCAACCAAGGGATGTTTGGTTAATCTACTCCTAAATTACATTATTCTACTCATAATCCCAATCATAAACACATATCAATTTCTACCATACATGCTATGAATATAAAGACAAGAGCCATCTCTAAACATGCATCTAGAAGGGTTGTCAAGCCTACTCAAACATAAGTCAAGAAGCAATAACCAACTGAAAGGGACAATAGTTGAAGATATTAAACACAAGTTAATTAAATAAATGGCACTAGTGTTAGGTTTACATATTTCCCAAATGAGGATACACATCAAAGAAGAAAATACAAGAGAAGAGTAAAAGCGAAGACCCAATTCTCATCTCGGATCTCCAAACTCTATTGAAGTTCCTCTTTTTCATAGACAAGAAAGGATGACTCTTTCCTCTTGAATCTCTTCCAAGGATGGGTGGTTGCAAGTAGAAGGTAGTGGTGGTGAGGCATTCGTGGAGGAAAATCTCTATGGATTCCTAAGAAGCTTTTCTCTCTCTTTTGTGGTGAAGAAGATGAAGTGTAGTGAGGTTGTGTCTAGGTTAAATGAATTGGCTTCTTGCTCTTGAAGAAAGAGGTATATTTATAGGTTTGAGAGGCTAGGGCACGAAATGAGCATGAATGGAAAAGTTCACCCCTATGAAAACTACTGAAATCCATCCCTTTGTTGAACCGGAACCCTGTTGTGCGCGGGTAGGAACCCGCGTAGTAACCTGCACACTGACAATTCTTGGCCTCTGATTTCCCGGTGCCCCAGTAGTTGCCCGAGTATGGACCCACGCACTGTGCATTTCTTGAGATCTTCATGTCTTCGGTTCACGTACGGGAAGTGTACTAGTAGGTTCATTGGTATGGACCCGCAAACTTTGACTGATTTATGCACTCTTTGCTCATTTTTGCCTCATAATCTTCACTTTAAGCTCAAACACCTTGCTTAGGGAATATAACCTACACAAGGCTTAACAAACACATTATATACATAAACACGCTCGAAAATGAGCATAAAAGCTAGAAAATGAGGGTCTAAATATAGCATAATTTTGGCACGATCACTTATCTTTGTGCGAATCCGATCTTCCACCTTCTAATGAAACATATCTCAATTGATTATCATTTTGTCTGAGATAAGGTTGAAAGTGGATCTCTTGTAGTCTTTTATGTTTCTACAAATGAGCAATTGGCTGATGCATTAACCAAAGAACTATCTCGCCAACGCTACACACTGCTACGGTCCAAGATAGAAGTTTCCGATGGACACTCTATCTTGCTGGGGCATGATAGACTAAATCAGTGCAAGGCCAAAATAAACTCCTAAATGAATGCAATCAAGCTTGAAGCTTGTCACCGTTAGTCAACTCCATTTGAATTATTTCCTTATTGTTTGCTTTAGTTTACGAACAATTGTCGATGAATTGTAATTGCTCTGGTATTGCTGCAATCTTGCAGTTATCAAATTTCTTGTATTTGGACTGTATATTTACATTTGTCATATGAACAAAATATATACAATATAACCCATAAGCACTTCAATTGTTCACTGGGTTGGGTTTCAAATCTGGTTCAAAAGCTTTTATAACCCAATCAAATCCCTAATAATGTTCAGCTTTGTGCGTTTTTTTTTTCTTTTTTCACGAGGGTGAAAAAGAAAACAATGGCAAACTTTATTTATTTATTTATTTATTTTTTAGAGCGGGATATCGATTGTGTAAATAAAGTACAGTTTTAGGACTATGATTGTGACCAATTGGTACAAGTAGAGCGAAAAATAGGCAATTGGGTATTGGGTACAATGTATTAAGAGCATTTTCAAAAGACTCTTCTATTTTCACTCTTTAAATGTCTATTTGCTTACCTATGTGGCAATTTGAAGAGAGAAAAAAGAGGAGCCCTTCCAAAAGACTCTTTAATTAGAAATATGTTTACATTATTTTAATAAAAACACTCAAATTCCTCCCCCGAACAAATCTAATTACCTTCCATTTTTTTCAAGTTAGAAATAATAATATATTATTATTAAATATTCAATATTAGTTTCATTTTAAAGATTTATATGAGACATTTCTAATAGTATAATTTTTATGATGATAAAATTTATAAATTAAAACTTATTATATATTAATTGAATTTAATTAAAAAGATAAAAAGATATAGATATCAAATATTAATGATGATTTGATATAACAAATAATATAATCATAATTGAAGAGGGAGAAGTTGCTCTTCAATATTGAAGAGGGGGAAGTAAAATCTTATTTGAAGAATCTCATTTGAAGAGTCTGTTGGAGTCAAATATGTTGATGTGGCTCATTTAATTTTAACAAATATCTTATTTCAAGAGCCTTTTGGTGGTGCTCTAATATAGAGTAATTGCTTTTTTTTTTTTTTTTCAAAACCCTTATATGGTTGGCCAAGAAGTGGAAGATATCAATGTGATCAGTAAAGAGTTTTAAAGATATTAATTTTAGTATATATATTTTTTATTTAAAATATTTTTGTACAAGTGAGATGTGAAGTATACAACTTGGAAATCATTGTAAATGTGTTCTTGCCCGCCACATGTGTTGTGATTGAAAATGTGTGATTATAAGTGTGATATCATCCATTACTCAACAAATTTTAATAGAGATTTAGTTAGATTTGAAATTTTCAATTTGTTGGAACTCTCTTTAGAATATTTAAGATTTTGTTAGAATTTAATGATGAAATTCATGGAAATAACTTCTCCAGTAAAGTTAAACGCTAAATTGTAAGAGAGATTTGTAATGAATTTTATAACAAATTAATTTTGAGTATATATATATATATATATATATAGTGGTGCTATTGGCACCCCCACTACTGAACTATTTATACCTCACTTTTTAAAATTTTGATTTAATTATATAATATTAAATTGTTTTATTAATTTTTTTGATTTATTTCTAGGACTACCCATTTACTTATTTTTCAAACTTAATACACCTCATATATTTTCCAAAAAAAAAAAAAAAAAAGGACACTTCATCTATAATCTTTATATATAGTTTTCTCACATCAATTCGTAGAATTTGTATTTTCTTCTTATTTTATGGTAAAACCATCTTCATTAGATTCGATTTTTTTTTTCCTGTAGTTGATTGGATTGTTGGTGTTAAATTGGTGTGATATTAATCGTCTGATGATTATTTTTTTAGCGATTGAGTTAGAGATTTGGTGTGGTTTCGTTTTGTCAGAGATTAGGTTTCTTGGTTGCGATTCTTATGTGATTTCGTTGTTGTTGTTGTTGTTGTTGTTGTTTTTTCTTTTTTTTTTTTTTTTTTTTTTTGTAAATAACATAAAACTAACTTTTGAAGATCCAGAATAAAACCTACAAAAACAATTAATACAAATTATAGTATACTGGTAGATCTGAAAGAAAATAAACTAAGAGTAAAAAAAAATAGCAAACATAGATCTGGAATTTCAGAAGAAAAATAAAACAAATATGTGAAATTATAAAATCAATAAATACTAAACTTGGTAAACATGAGATTGAGATCTGAAAGAAAATATAAACAAAAATAGTAATAAATCTATAAATACTAAGCATGGGAAACATGAGATCGAGATCTAAAAGAAAATATAAACAAAAATAGTAATCATTGGAATAATCTATGTCATTAAATCTTTTGTCATTAGAGTTTTGAAATAAGGAAAGTGGGGTTTTATTAGTTTTACTTTGTACAATATTTTTTTAATAAAAATTGTATGTTTCTTTAAGTAATTTGATAAAGGAAAAAAAAATGATACTAAATTATTTAAAAAGTGGGGTATAAATAGTTTAGTAGTGGGTGTGCTAATAGCACCACTCAAATATATATAGGAAAATTTTCAAGTCAGTGCATCCTAATATAACTCCATCAGTGTGTTGGATGTGGACCATTAGATTTACATGCTTTGACTCAAAGTGTATGCACTTATCAAAACTTCTCCATAATCTATGGCCACATGCAACGCGCTGATGGAGTTATATCAGGACGCACTGAGGAGGAAAGAACTGTATATATATATATATATTTATATATAATTTTTCTATTGTCAGTTCGAACTATTAGTTCCTTGCATGTGGGTTATTAGATTTAAATGTTTTGACTTGGCTGCATACACTTGTCAGTGTATCTTTTAAATCTAATGATCAACTTGCAAGAAACTGATATATTTTAGTGGAAATTGAATGAAATAGCTCTTCCTAACTTTAAAAGAGCAAAAATGTTCATTATCAATGTTTCATTTTCCTAAAATGTCCACTTGAGGACCAAAATACCCTTTTCACTTAAAGGGAGTAAAATGACTCAACAACCCCTTACATGTGATATTTGACCAAACTGCCCTCTCTTAAATTTGGGCTCCAATCTCTTAATCTATCAATTTCTGGTTCTTCTCTTTTGAAACGTAATTCATTGCATACCATTTCCCTTCATCGCGCGGCTTCTTCTTCTTCCCCGCCCCCTTCATCTCCATTACTTGCCCATCTCGAACACTGAGCTTCGTCATCCTGTAGGTGTTCGACTCCTCTCTTCGACATTGGGATTTCCTGCGAGAAATCATACACCTAACCCATCCCGATTCCTCTTTGAAGCTTGGGAAATCGACCACCCAATCTCAATTCCTCTTTGAAGTTTAGGAATTCGACATTGAACTTATTAAGCGTCGTCGTCCTGTGGGTCTTCGACTCCTCTCTTCGAACACTGAGCTTCGTCATCCTGTGGGTGTTCGACTCCTTTCTTCGACATTGGGATTTCCAGCTAGAAATGGGAGGCAAAGGTGATTACTTAGTCAACTATCAACTGTGACAATCTCAATAATTGATTGTTCTTTTTTATTTTTTTACTAAATATTTTGATCCTGACTTGTGCCCGTTGATGCCAACTGAATCCTTTAAGAGAGCCCTTTGTTATTTTGTTCTAACTTGTAGTAATATATTGAATTCAATGTGCTTATACCATTGTTTGAAACGTTTTTAGCATGCAATTTATGTCTAAGGAATTTCAGTGTTAGAAAGTCTTAAAATGTGAGAGCCATAGAGCAAATGTTGAATTTTGGTGTGGTGAATTTACACAACCCCATACACTATTCTTCAGTCAATGTTTGACACGTTCAGTGTGCAAGTTTGGGTTAGCCACATTAGAAATTTAGTTGAAACCAAAGTTGTTGTGAAATTTTGTGAAGTTGTTTCTTCTCTTATGCTCTGTTATCAGTTCAAAAAGACCGTTTGTAAACTAGTTACCTAGTCATAAAGAGACATGAAATTATGTTTTTCACACTTTTATATTTCTTGTAGTACTTTTGACAATGGTATTTGAAAGTGGCTTGCTAGATGGATCTTTGTAATTCTAGAAATGAAAAAAACATACATACTTTTGATTCTGAATGTATTTGATGGTTGTGATTGTATCTCTTCCTTTCTAGTTTCTATACATAAAATCTTTTTGTATTCTTGACTACAAAAAGCTATAGAAAATTGAATGAGAAAATGTTTTTGAAATGCTGATTTTTGTTATGTCTTTCTTTCTCTTTTGTTCTCAATGCATCTAGATTTTTGTATGCGTGTATATGCTGGATTGTAATTCACCTGTCTATTCGATGAAGAGATTTGAATTTCAACTTTTGTAAAATTGTCTTTAAAATTGGATGGTTAAAAGACACACATAACACAAGGCTAAATGTGTTATATATATACATAAAGTGAGTGAGTGAGTGAGGGAGAGTGGTAGTAGTACCCTACAAAACAAACACACACGCATTAACTCTGATGCCATATCTTTCAACAAATGTGTATGGTAATAGAGATGTATTGCGTAATTATCTGAATGACTGTAATATTGTTGTTTGGTCCTACGTATTTGATGATTGCGTTCTTAGCCCGTTACGGTGGTTATTTGAAGGGTTACCAGTTAGTTGGTCCGTCAACTTTTGCATGTTGCGTTTCCAAGAGTGTAAAGAGAATATACAGTGAAATTGTGGAAAAGTTATACAATCAGATTGGGGTATGTAGGGACGGATTTGAGCTGAAGATTTCATCACAGGTTATAGGAATTTCCTTACTTGTTAAAGCTGACGACGAGGTAAATTTTATCCTTATGCACAGCAAATCCGATTGGCCCGAAATTGATGTTGAAGTGGTTGACAAATCTGAGGTCGTACATGAAACTACGAGAAAGGCAAGAAATACAACAACAAAACTTAGAATGTACAGCGCCACCTTTTACACCCACCACTAATCTAAACTCCCTAGTTGGTACTCCACAATATAAATCAGTAAGTGATAGTAACCATCCGCATGTGTCTGCTCCTTCATCTAATAGTACATCACCATGGATTAATCAGGGGACTCCAGCATTAACAAACATGTAGGCAGAGGTGGATGACACAGATGGTTCTGAAACATCTGATGCGGAGGATGAGAGTCGTACTGACGAAGATACTAGTAATGACCCAAATGATGTTTTAGAAGTTCCCCTGTCTGGTGGGCAAGTGGTAATTGGTGCTAGAGAAACCCCAATAGATGGTGAAGAAGAACAAGGAAGGGGTAGTAGAGCACCCAATAGTTTTGCATTTTATATGACATCACGGTGGACAATATCGGGGTCAGAACTGTACTCAATTCAACCCATTTGGTCGAAGGACTTGTTTGAAGACCAAGATGACCAAGGTCCAATATACAAAGGACATATCTTCAAGGACAAAGAAACCTTGAAAGGGACTTAAGGGATGTATGCATTTAAAGAGAGGTTTAGGTTTAAGGTTAGATGATCGAACCATACACGACTCGCCGCAACATTTACAAAAGGAGGTTGTGAATGGGTTATTAGAGCAACGAAGTTGAAAAATGGGACCTATTAGCATGTTAAGTCCTTTGTTAAGGAGCACACATGGTTATTCAGGGAACTATAACTTTGATTTTTCTCGAGTAAGTGCCTATGTAATTGGTGAGTTGTATGCTAGAAAATGTGCCGTTCTTGGACGCACAATCCATCATAAAGATATAATTTCTAATTTTAGGGATGAACACGACATAAAACTCTCGTACAATAAAGCCTATAGATCTAAAACATGCGCTTTGCATAAGGCATTTGGCGATCCGTTGGAGTCATTTAAGATGTTACATGCATTCTTTTACATGTTGGAACAATCCAACCCTGAGACTTTAAAATCAGAAAACCCGTTTGCCTATGGATTCATGGCACTTAGGGCTTGTATAAAGGGATTCAATTTAGTTATTAGGCAAGTTATCGCCATCAATGCTACACACTTGAAGGCCAAGACCTAGGGTGTCTTGTTAGTTGCGGTGTGCAAGGACAGTAACGAGATGATATACCCTTTGGCATTTAGGTTTGCTCATTCTGAGTGCACAGAGTCGTGGACATGATTCTTAAAGCAACTTTGAAATGTAATTTAGTATCCTGAACGTGTGATGTTAGTTTCAGACCGGCACGAGGGTATCTTTGCAGGCATGGAAGCAATTTTCCCTGATGCAACACATAGGGTATGTGCATACCACTTGTCACAAAATCTTAAAAAATTTTGCAAGCAACGAGATGATGTGATAAAGCTTTACTTCCGTACAACGTATATGTACCGTGTCGAGGAATTCAACCGTGAAATGGCATAGTTGAAAGCCACCCACCGTAAGGTTTATGATGAGCTTCTAGAGGTTAGGGTAGAGAAGTTTTCACGTGTACATAGTCCCAAAAAAAGGTACCATATGATGACCCCCAACATTGTCAAGTCAATTAATTCTTGTCTACTTGCAATTCGGAAGTTGCCTATCACATCTATTGCAAAATTTATCAGAGATTTGTTGCAAAGGTGGTTCTACGATCGTTGGAGCAATGCACGTGAAATGCCTACATTCTTGATTGATGATGCAAACTAACACATCAAATAAAGGATAAAACCATCGCAACGATGTGTGGTTCACCCCATTGACTTCCACAGATTCAAGGTAGACGATAAATGGAAATGAGCGATTGTCGACTTGGAAAAATATTCATGCTCATGTCGTGATTAGGATCTAGATGAGTTACCATGTATTCATGCCATGGCGGTTGCTAGGTATGCTTACAAAATTTAAGTTATCTCTTTGAAACTTAGGAAGGGCTATTTCCTTCAATTTCCACTACATTTAATGCTACACACCTGTCACTATTTAATTATAATAAAAAAAAAATATTCGTGTCTTTTGTACCAGGATTAAAGGTACACCTATCAACGCATTATCTTCTCATTTTTTCACAACGGGATAGTTGAAACATGCTTATGCCGTAGCTATGAATCCTGTTCCAAATCCTGAAACATGGGACATTCCTGATGCAGTTCGTGATCGCATTGTATTGCCAAGGTTGAAAAGGAAGCAGCCAGGAAGACCAAAGAAGTCAAGAACACCTTCTGCTTGGGAGAAACGAAAGAAACAAACATGTTTGAATTGTGGGAAAATGGACACAATAAAAAAAGATGCCCGAACCCCTCAAGTATGCCTAGCACAAGCAAACCAACAAAAAAAGCACGTACTTGTAGCATTTGCAAGAAAGAAAGACATATAGACTGAAGTGCCCAGATAAGCTACCAGAGCCCAATTTGAATGACACAGACGAAGAAGCAGTTTTTCATGCTTTTGAGGAACCAATTTTGGAAGGTTAGAATATGTGTCACTTTTTTTTTAGGTCGAAATGGAAAGAAAAGAAATTTGTAATTCGTTGGATGTACGTAACTTTTAATTGTGAACCTATCTTGTGTTAAAAACATGAATAAATGTAATCTTGAATTATTGTTATGGTGATGGGTGGTGTGTGTATCATACTATTTGTTTTCCCAGGCTTGTATTTGTCTGGTATCCCCTGGCTATGTTTTTTAACTAGGTATTTGTGTTTTTAAGCCAACCTAGGATAGTTATTGAAGGGGTTATGAGATTATTTCCAAAGCTCTACATATGTTTTCTTGGGCTTTAATATATGACTTCCATGGCTCTATATATGTATTCTCAGGCTTTATTATATGACTTCCCTGGCTCTATATATGTATTCCCTGGTTTGATATTTAAAACAACTATCACATAAGACTAACACAAATGGTGATTTCCACCCAATCCATATGCAACTTCTAATATGACTTCCATAAAGTTGCTTTTAAAGTCGCATACTCCTCGTTTTTTATTGTTTCCTCTTCTTAATATCACGGGTTTTAGGTATTACATTTCCCAAGCTCAATTATGGTTTTCCCAGACTCTATATATATATATTCCCGGGCAATTATTTTAAACAACTATCACATAAGAAAAATGGAGATTCCCGAGACCTGAGCCATATGCGACTTCTAATGTGACTTCCGTAAAGTCGCTTTTACAGTCGCATACTCCTCGGTTTTTTGTTGTTTCATCTTCTTAATATCACGGGCTTCAAGTATTACATTCCATAGGCTAAATGATTGTTTTCCCAGGCTCTCTCTATATATATTCCCGGGCATATTATTTGAAACAACTATCACATAAGAATAACACGAAAGTGTGATTCCCGGGACCTGAGCCATATGCGACTTCTAATGTGACTTCCGTAAAGTCGCATACTCCTCGGTTTTTTATTGTTTCCTCTTCTTAATATCACGGGTTTCAGGTATTACATTTCCCTTACTCAAATGATGGTTTTCCCAGGCTCTATATATATATATATATATATATATTCCCGAGCATATTATTTTAAACAACTATCACATAAGACTAACACAAATGGAGATTCTCACCCTCTCCTTAAGCGGCTTATGAAGTCGCATACTTCTCAATTTTTATTGTTTCCTTTTTTTAATATTACGGGCATCAGGTATTACATTTCCCAGGCCCAATGATGGTTTTCTTAGGCTCGATAAATGTATTCCCGGGCTCATTTCTTCTTTAAAATAACTATCAATCCATCACAAAAGACTAACACAAAGGGTAATTCAACTGTACCAAAAGCCCAAAATATTCAAAGCCGGGGCACGTAATATATACAGGTAAACAAAATACATGTTTTTTAGTCATGAAACTAACAAAAAAGTTCATTTTAAACCAACTAAAGCCTAAATTAAAAAAGTACACCCCTAGGTGGCCAAAATATATGGATCCGAGTCACGGTAGGTTGTCTCATGATCTGCCTGCCGCGGGGTGTTCTCTAAGCCATTGTTCTGATGATACGCATGAGGAATCTGGAGGCCCGAATCAACTAAAGTCTTCTGAAAAGCATCCATCCTATGATTAAGATTCGCAAACTCTGTCATGTTGGCCTACTGGTTGGCATCCATCTGTAAACGCAGATCCTGAAGTGTTTGTAGAATCTTATTCAACGTCGGCCCTTGATCACATCCTTCTGCATCTAGATCATCTCCAACATTATGGTCATTATAGTCCATATCCTTTGAGTCGTCCTCCTCGGAAAAGTCATTTTTGTCATCCTCATTCACACCCCTTGGAATTACAAATGGAGGTAGTCCTCTACTCTTAGCAATGCCATTGTAACCCCTCTTGCCCAAGTTTCCTGTTGGAGGAATCATCATCCATCCCCCTCATTGCACATCAATATCGGCCTCCTCACAAAAATGTGTAATCAAATAAGGGAAAGGTAGTGGGCCAACTGTAGATTTCCCAGCTTCGAACATTTCTTTCATGATAATCTGCCCTACATTCATGAGGATGAGATTCTTTGCACAGAAAAGATAACGGGCATTCTCACAACTCACTTGGGTGCGGTGTGTGGTGGGCACCAAGGAGAAACTAAAGAACAAATACCAAAAGGCAGCCTCTATCTTGAGTTTATTATACAAAGGGGAAAACGATATTCATTCCATACAGGATCACCATTTATCTTCAAATCAGTAGCTAAATGGCCATTAAAAGGCTCGAAGAACTCATGTATTGGAAGGCCATCAACCAGTTGATTGATCTCATCTATCGTGTCAAACCACTGGTTAATCTTAGTGGTTGTAATCAGGACATCCTTCGCTTGGACCATCACTGACATCCCTTGGTAAAACTGAATCTTTGGTAAAACTGAACCCTTTTCATTGCAAAATAAAACTCATGGACCAATTCTAGTACTGCCTTGTTTGGGTCCTCACAAAACCCCTCTAATGCATAGTATTTACAATCTCTGATATCCAAGTTGCACCAAAAAGATCCAAGTCGATACCCCTCTCCGGCCAAATTTTTCTACTACCAAAATTAGCCAATCTTTCTATAAAATACGGGGTTAGGGGCTTCGTAGAGGTGCTTCCCTTACCCTTCCCTTTTGGTGAAAGAATAACAGGAAGTTGTTTTCTCTTTTTCGATGGCCTACCACCATCCCTAACAACTTGCTTCCCATTTCTACCTCGTCTTCTACTATTTCCCATCTCCAATTGAACAAAAAAAAAAAAAAAATTACAACCACACACAACAAAACCCACAACAATCTTGGCCAACACCGAGGCAACAACTACAAATCTTCAAAAATTCACATCCCAAACAATTGTAACAACCTTTCAAGAAATCTACTCGAATATAATAAGGATAACTACAATGTGGAGAAAATAAGAACCTATATGCTTCAATGTATCACTTGAACAGAGGATTAGGCCTTCAAAATACCTTATGTTGAAGACCCACTATTGTCTTTATTCTTGGGAGTGATTTGATGTGAAAATGTTGGTGAAGAAAGTGAACAAAACTGCTCTCGTCAAGTGAAAATCCCCCCACCACTGATATGGGGAAGTTGGACTTCAAAAAGGGATTTTCACAAAATGCCTTTAACCCCAAAGTAGGGGCATGAGCCGTTGCATTTAGTAACCATAAGGCAAAAGTAACTTGCATAAGTGACTTGGATAATGTCACTTTTAAAGTCGCTATCTCCTCGGGTTTACGATATATTTCCCGGGCCTAACATAAAGACTAATTCCCGAGCATTAATGAATAATTCCCAGGCTTAGTAAATTGGAACAACTGTATACGATTGACATACAAACAAAAAGGATTTGGGTAATTCCCTAGCATTACAACATAGTTCCCGGGCCTAACTAATGTAATCCCGGGCTAAAAGTTATGAGAACAACTATCAAACAAGACAAACATAAAGAGTAATTCCCAGGCATTACTAACTAATTCCCAGGTGTAAGGATTCTCATTTATTAATTGGCTTATTTCGTGGACAAACCACATATTGGGGCTTGATGTAAGGGTAGCTTAGGTATTTGATGGTTGGTGTTGTGCACAACTAAGGCCCGCTCAAGACCTTAAGAGAAGAAGCACCAAAGGTATATTCTAGTGCTTTCTTGCTTTGAAGAGATCTAGTTTCACACACATACAACTCATGCATATATCTTATTCTTGTATGTTGTGTGTTTTATATGTGTGCATGCATGTTCTTGAACATCTCTTCTTGCATGTTTATATGATTACATCTTGTTCATTGAAATGTCATAACATGTTTAGGCATTAGGATGCAAAGCCATGAATTTTATTCATGCATGTTGAATTGATTGCATCTTGTTCTATGATAATGCCATGACATGATAGGCATTAGGATGCATTCAATTCCCACACCTGTACTTCATGTATGTTAGCTTTAAGTGTGGTATAATTCGTTTCTCGAAGATGGTTCGGAAACGTCCGCACATGCACGATGGTGTACTTGGTTTAGCACAAAGATCGCCTTCGAATAATGCCTTTGGCTTCTCCTTGGTTTCACCACTTTTGGTGAATCGGCGGTTTGATCGGCGGCCACCGAACGCTGAATGGAAACCGCCAATTTTTTTTCCAGAAGGTTCTAGAGCAATTATGCGGTTATGATCAACGGCCTGACCGTCATTCAAAACCGTTGTTTAGACCTGATTGATTTAAAATATCTCGGTCTCAAAACGGCGGTTGTGTTTGACGGTTATGAAACCGCCGATCTAAAGCGTCGATGTTACCTGATGCTCTCGGGTTTCAATTCGGCGGTTGAAATGGTGGTTTTGTAACCGCCGATTGAAATCGTCGATCGTGCGTTTTCAAAGGCAAACTTGACTTTTCACCTGCACTATTTTTGGTTTTTATAAATACATCCTTATCTCTAGTTCAAAAACTAAGTCTTCTGATCCTAAGAACCCTAGAGAGATATTTAGAGAGACTTGAGAGAAAAAGCTTAAAGATTACATGTTTATTTCTCTAAACCCATTTCCACATGCACAAATCATCATCTAAGCATCATCTAAGATCATCTATAACTTTAGCTAAGTAAAGGATAACCAATCCTAGATACAAAGCTATCAAAAATAATCTCAATCATATAATGAGATTAATTAGCTAGATGTTAGATAAACATGTAAAATCCTAGCTAACAAAAATAACTCAATCAACACATAATCTCAATCATGTATGTAGAAATTAATCTAAACACATACAAGTAATAAATGAGATAAACTTGATAAGTAAAAACACTAATTATGTTAATGCATGGGTCTTCTTCAACACACATGGTATGATATGTTGAACACTATTATCTTACATAATTAGTGTTTTTACTTATCAAGTTTATCTCATTTATTACTTGTATGTGTTTAGATTAATTTCTACATACATGATTGAGATTATGTGTTGATTGGGTTATTTTTGTTAGCTAGGATTTTACATGTTTATTTAACATCTAGCTAATTAATCTCATTATATGATTGAGATTATTTTTGATAGCTTTGTATCTAGGATTGGTTATCCTTTACTTAGCTAAAGTTATATGTCATGACATATAGCTATTTTCATATCTAGAATTGATTTTATTGTCATCATACAATCCTAGGTAAGCATCTAGAGTATCCTAGCTCTATCTTGCATATTTGGATATCATTGCATATTCACAATAAGGTTTGATCTCTTCGGAGAATGTAAGTCTTGTGTGATTGACCGGGATTAGGTCGCTACATCGGGATTAGATGGTCACTCAAGCAAATTGGACTAGGTCCACTATAAAAGGCCTGCGGTAGTGGTAGCGGGATATTGGTCAGGATATTGGTTGGGATTAGGCTGTCAAACCAGGATTAGGTTGTATACGTTATCGCATATAGTGGATTCGAGGTTTGAGTGTGGCGCACTTACCATCCCGTGGTTTTTCCCTATTAAGGGTTTCCACGTAAAAATCAAGTGTCATTTATATTTCTGCACATATTACACTTGATTATTGTTTTGTGAATTGGGGTTATATTTGTAATATTGACTAATCCGAAAAATTTGGTAATAACGGATTAACAACCCATTCACACACCCTCTATGTCATAATTAAAAGACACGCACGCATATAATAGTTAAAATTATACATTTTCACCAGGCTTAATAAAATAATTCCCGGGCTTAATAAATTGGAACAACTGTATACGATTGACAATAAGAACAAAAAGGATTTGGTTAATTCTCAAGCGTCACGACATAAATCCCGGGCTTAACCTATGTATTCTTGGGCTAAAATTTATGAGAACAACTATCAAACAAGACAAACATAAAGAGTAATTCCCCGGCATTACTGAATAATTCTCAGGTTGAATAAAAAAATTCCCGGGCTTAATAAATGGAACAACTATCATTTGTGACTTTTCAATTTTCAATAAAATAAATGTTCATTTCATTTCATTTTGTTAATTTACACTGGTTCATTTGTGACTTTTTAGTTTTCAATGAAAATGAATGGTCATTTCATTTCATTTTCACTAGTTCATTTGTGACTTTTTAGATTTCAATGAAAATGAATGTTCATTTCATTTCATTTTGTTAATGAACACTGGTTCATTTGTGACTTTTCAGTTTTCAATGAAAATTAATGTTCATTTTAAGTTACAATGGATGGAATTTTCAATGAAAAAGCTTCTTTTTAAATGAAAAGGTGACTTTTCATTCCCAAGCTTACCGGTAATCTTGCTCCACTATAAATATCTCATCTATGTTAAATATTTTCCTCACTTCAATCAATCTTATTTTTTTCCAGTTTTACAAGTGGAAATGGAAGCAAAAGGTATAAGTATTGATGACCACAGGCGCAGTGCCATTTTCGAATGTATGCATGAACGGATTGCAATTGCTGAGGCCACTGTCATAAAGGAGTGTGAAAATACAAAACATCTGAGAGTTAATTATAGTGTTTTGATGGGGAAATTTCAGAATCTGGAAGCAAAGATTATCAATTTAAATGTTCAGATCGAAGCAAGGTACCAACTTGTTGAAAAAATGCTGAAGCAGTTGATATGCCTCAATATTCCACCATCAACCATCTGATAAACACACCATCCCCAGGCTCTAATGTCTTTTTTTTTTTTTAATCACATGATGTGGGGTACCGTTATTGCGTTATGAAAAAAAAAAAAAAATATATATATATATATATATATATGTTTTATTCTATCATTTTAGACATACCATACGACTAGAAAAGAACAAGGGGGCATAACACATGTTAAACAACAGAACATAAGCACAGGTTTAATATTAAGCAGCAGCACCATAACTTAACTTAAACATAAACAAAACATCTTTCAAAAAATCTTGCCTACTATCACTCCAAAAATAAAAAGAAATAGAAATAAAAACAACATGACTCCAGTGCTTTGACTCTTCTTAGATACATTCTCTTCAATATTCAGAGAACATTCAGACCAATAATGGCTTGAACGTCTGGAACGGTTACTTATTGCTTTATATGCTTGATCAGTTGAGTTAAACTTCTAGTAAGAAGCTCCTGGAAAACCATCCACTTGTTCATGACATTCATGCCAAGAATTAAACATACCGGTTTTCCTTCGTTTGAAAACAATATAAATAGAATTCTTTCCCATTGTAAACAAATCTGTACATCGAAAAAAAAATTAATTATAATTTAACAAAGAATGTTTGAGTATATTAGGTTTCTATTTCCAACTAAACTAAACTGGTATGTTTTAAACCAAAAAAATAAAAATAAAAACTTTGTAGAATACCAGCAACATTTCACAAACCAATGCATTTAGTTTCACAAAATTAGTCATTTAAACCCAAAAAAAAAAATTAACAATGAATTTGTTGTATACCAGGGACATATTTCGCAAACAACAACACAAAACCTTCAAATTGATTTTTAAAAAATATCGGAAGACAAAAAAAATGAATAATATAGACAGAGTATTTTAGATCTGAGAACTTGTATACAAAGCAAAATGGTGTTTCAGACCCAAGAATGAAGAAGAAGAGGTGTGGCAAGGATATTTATAAATGATGAAGATTGTTTACCTACAGCTGTAAACGTAAGGAATAGTTTTGGGGAGAATCCAAATATGAGAAGCAAATAAGTTTGCTTTGAACTGACACACAAAGCAAATAAAGAAGAAGAAGATTTAATGGTTTGAGAACACGTGAAGAAGAAGAAATTTTTGAGCTTAATGTTTTCAGTTTCAGAACACGTGAAGAAGAAGAAATTTTTAGGTTTCAATGTTGGTTTGACTACATTAGAAGAAGAAGAAGATCTAGTGGGATCCAGCAATTAATTAAGAATAAATACGAATAAGAAGATTTAGTTTTGGTAGCTGTAATCCACTATAGCCCTATCATATGACAACACGTGGCACACTGTTTTAAATGCCCAAAATAAAGTGATGAGGCCCGGAATACATTCGGAAGCCCGGGATTGACATCCCTAGGCACGATGTCTGTGCTTTTTATTAAATTTTATTTTTATGACATTTTTAATTATTTTTCCGATTGAAAATCTTGTATTCCCACGAGCGGTGGCAAATCATCGAGGTCTTTACGCGATATAAAGTGTGTTCGTGACACAAATGTATAGTTCCTTAGGCCAAGTACAAAAACCCCTAAGCACTTTACTTATACTAAGACAGTGTCCACATACCATTTCTAGTGGAGTTGGCAGGGGGAGACATATCCGACTGTCTGATGCTTCCGAAAAACTAATTGGATTTTCCTGTCGAAGCTCCATCCTATCCATCGTTACGATCGGTGAAAACGGTATAAGACCCACACGATCGAATGCATGGTTGGTCCACTGTTAGGCCCGTGATACAACCATTAAGCCCGGGATCTTCCTTTTTTTTTTAGCCCACAACATTGAGCCAAATGGTAATTTTGGCTTTCTAGACAAGTGCCGAGATATCATTGGTTGAGGCAAATCAGTCACGTGTGACTTTGAATTTTCAATCTTTACAGTCAAATTCAAATTTGATTTTTCCACACTCTTTTTCTTAAGTTTCCCAGGTTATAAAAGATATTCCCAGGCTCAAAACTTTTTAAAGTTCTTCAACCTTTGAACCACTACAGTCCTATCATGTGACAACACGTGGCATATTGTTTCAAATGTCCAGGATAAAGTGATGAGGCCCGCAATATATTCGGAAGCCCGAGATTGAGATCCCGGGCCTAAATGTCTGTGCTTTTTATTAAATTTTATTTTTATGACATTTTTAATTATTTTTCCGACTGAAAATCTTATGTTCCCACGAGCGGTGGCAAATCATCGGGATCATCTTACGAGATATAAAGTGTGTTCGTGACACAAATGCATAAAAACTTTTTAAAGTTTTTCAACCTTTGAACCACTACAGTCCTATCATGTGACAACACGTGGCATATTGTTTCAAATGTCCAGGATAAAGTGATGAGGCCCGAAATACATTCGGAAGCCCGAGATTGAGATCCCGGGCCTAAATGTCTGTGCTTTTTATTAAATTTTATTTTTATGACATTTTCAATTATTTTTCCGACTGAAAATCTTATGTTCCCACGAGCGGTGGCAAATCATCGGGATCATCTTACGAGATATAAAGTGTGATCGTGACACAAATGCATAGTTCCTGAGTCCAAGTACAAAAACTCCTAAGCACTTCGCTTATATAAAGACAGTGTCCATAGACCATTTCTAGTGGAGTTGGTAGGGGGAGACGTATCTGACCGTCTGATGCTCCCAAAAAACTATATGGAATTTTCCGTCGAAACCCCATCCCTATCCCCCATTACGATCGGTGAAAACGATATGGGACCCACACAATTGGTCCACTGTTAAACCCATGATACAACCATTAAGCCTGAGATCTTCCTGTTTTTAAGCCCGCAACATTGAGCCAAATGTTAATTTTGGCTTTCTAGACAAGTGTCGAGATATCATTGGTTGAGGCAAATTAGTCACGTGTGACTTTGAATTTTCAATATTTATGGTCAAATTCAAATTTGATTTTCCCACACTCTTTTACTTCAGTTTCCCAAGCTATAAGAGATATTCCCAGGCACAAAATGTTTCAAAGTTCTTCAACCTTTGAACCACTACAGCCCTATCATGTGACAACACGTGGCACACTGTTTCAAATGCCCGGGGTAAAGTGATGAGGCCCGAAATACATTCAGAAGCCCGGGATTGACATCCCGTGCCATGATGTTTGTGCTTTTTATTAAATTTTATTTTTATGACATTTTTAATTATTTTTCCGACTGAAAATCTTGTGTTCCCATGAGCGGTGGCAAATCATCGGGGTCGTCTTATGTGATATAAAGTGTGTTCGTGACACAAATGCATAGTTCCTTAGGCCAAGTACAAAAACCCCTAAGCATTTTACTTATATAAAGATAGTGTCCACGAACCATTTCTAGTGGGTTGCCAGTGGAAGATGTATCCGTCCGTCTAATGCTCCCAAAAAATTACGTTGAGTTTTCCGTCGAAGCCCCATCCATATCCCCCATTACGATCGGTGAAAACGGTATGGGACCCACACGATCAGATGCACAATTGGTCCACTGTTAAACTCGTGATACAACCATTAAGCCTGAGATCTTCCTTTTTTTGAGCCTGCAACATTAAGCCAAATGTTAATTTAGCTTTCTAGACAAGTGCCGAGATATCATTGGTTGAGGAAAATTAGTCACGTGTGACTTTGAATTTTCAATATTTACGGTCAAATTCAAATTTGATTTTCCCACACTCTTTTACTTCAGTTTCCCAAGCTATAAGAGATATTCCCAGGCACAAAATGTTTCAAAGTTCTTCAACCTTTGAACCACTACAGCCCTATCATGTGACAACACGTGGCACACTGTTTCAAATGCCCGGGATAAAGTGATGAGGCCCGGAATACATTCGGAAGCCCAGGATTGACATCCCATGCCAAGATGCCTGTGTTTTTTATTAAATTTTATTTTTATGACATTTTTAATTATTTTTCCGACTGAAAAATCTTGTGTTCCCATAAGCAGTCGCAAATCATCAGGGTCGTCTTACGCGATATAAGTGTGTTCGTGAAACAAATGTATAGTTCCTGAGGCCAAGTACAAAATACCCTAAGTACAAAATGCATATTCTCTATGCTTAAGAGATAATTCTTCTGTCTGAAAATACATATTCCTAGACTTTGCATATTAATAATGGGATTATAAAATCGACTTAAAAAAAATTCAACACATACAAAATCTATCAAAAGAGTAGAATTTTAAACATTACAATAATTCAAGACAATTGACCGCAATCAGCGACCATTATAGCCTTGGAGGTCAAGCCGGCAATGGAACCAACCTTCTGGACGGCCTTCATGACTTCAAATCCCTCAACGACGATGTCGAATACGACGTTAGTGCCATTGGGCCACTTGGTTATCGTGGTTAAGATGAAAAACTGGGAGTTGTTGGTTCATGGGCCAGTATTGGCCATGGACAGGATCCCATGACCAATGTGCTTGTTTACGAAGTTTTCGTCGATGAACCTATCACCATAGATGGACTCGCCTCCAAGTCTGTTACTGTCGGTGATGTCTCCTTTAATGAACATGCTCCTGGGTATCACGCAGTGGAAGATTGTGCCCTTGTAGTGGAGTGCCTTCTCGTTCTTACCGATTCCATTCTCCCCGGTGTAGAGAGACCGAAAGTTCTCTGCTGTTTTAAGGGTACCGTCTGAAAACAGCTCGATCACAAGTCTACCCACTTGTTCACCGCGATGTTAAGGTCTAAGAACACTATAGGGTTTGCCATTTTCTCCTGAATAGGTTAAGCAACACCTCAAAACCATATAAGTCATTTAAAATGAATTTTTTAGAATACCAACCTTAGATTTTAGATTACCAGATAGATTTACTAAACAACACAAAAGTCCTCTCAATCATGTAAAAAAAAAAAAAAATTTGAAAATGAATTTTTTGTTTTTAGATTACCAGACATATTTACCAAACAACACAAAACCGTGAAAGTCATTTAAAAATTTTTAAGAAAAGAAGAAGTCAAAAACAAGAATAATATAGACTAAATGATGAAGATTTTTTACCTACAGATGCGGACGTTAGGAGGAGTATGTGGGTGAAGTTTTGCTTTCAATTGGTATACAATGCAAAGAAGTCTGGTTTCAGAACACATGAACAGGAGGAAGAAGTTTGTAGGTTTCAGGTTTTCAGTTTGAGAACACGTGAACAAGAAGAAGAAGATTTTGTGGTTGTGGGATTCAGCCTTAAAAGAAGAAGAAGATTTTGTGGGATCCGGCAGTAATCCACTAACACCTATCATGAAACAACACATGGCAACAATTTTTTGATGGAAATTAAAAGATAAAGCCCGTGGGTAATTTTCTTATGGGAATTCCCTGTGTTATTGTTGTGTGATGGTTGCTTCGTATGAAAAGCCAGAGAATACTTATTTATAGCTCGGGATTATTATCGTAATGCCACACGGTCTTTACATTTCAATCTTTATGTTCATTTTTTTTAATTATAAATATTTAATATCAATATTTCTTACATCGAAGGGACCTCCAGCACAGCAAGCAACATCAATGTATATAAACCTAGTAAATACAAGGCATATAGTTAAAATGATGACACTTAAACGTCATTCGTTCACTTGGAAAATCTAATGAACTATGTTTATTAAGCCTATTTGTGCTCTCTCACTTCAGTATACGTTTTAAAAGGTGGAGACCAAACAAACCGATTAGAATTCATATGTAAAGCCTAGGATTATTATCATAAAGCCTGAGAATACGTTTATTGAACCTTATAAATTAATATCTTAAGCCGTGAGATTAAAAAGTGGAGAACACACTAACCGATAAGCAAGCGACTTTACGGAAGTCACATTAGAAGCCGCTTATAGATCGAGTGGGAATCTCCATTTGTGGTAGTCTTATGTGATAGTTGTTTGAAATGATAAGCCCAGGAATATATATAGAGCCTGAAAAAACCATCATTGAGCCTGGGAATAAGTAATACATAAAGCCCGTGATATTATAAAGAGGAAACAATAAAAACCGAGAAGTATGTGACTTTAGAAGCAACTTTACGAAAGTCACATTAGAAGTCGCATATGGATCGGGTGGGAATCACCATTTGTGTAACCATCATTATGTGATAGTTGTTTGAAATAATAGGCCCGGGAATATATATAGAGCCTACGAAAAACATCATTGAGCCTGGGAATATGTATTATCTGAAGCCCGTGATATTATAAAGAGGAAACAATAAAAACCAAGAAGTATGCGACTTTAGAAGCAATTTTAGAAGTGACTTTACGAAAGTCACATCTAAAGTCGTATATGGATCGGGTGGGAATTACCGAATTACCCTTTACCATTTGTGTTAGTCTTGTGTGAGATGTTTCATATGATAAACCCGGGAATACATATGTAGAGCCATAGATTATTATCGTAAAGCTTTCGAAAACTGTATATGTGTTTGGGAAAGCAATATCTTAAGCCAGTGAGATTGGAATACATATGTAAAGCCTAAGAATTCGTATATTGAGCCTGAGAAATTAATTTCTGAAGCCCGTGAGATTAAAAAGTGGAGAACACAGTAACCGAGAAGAAAACGTCTTCTGAAGCGACTTTACCAAAGTCACATCTGTAATCGCATATGGATCGGGTTTCCATGTGTTAGTCCTGTGTGATAGTTGTTTCATATAATAACCAGAGAATTTAAATGTAGAGCCCAGGAATATTAACGTAACGTCTGAGAAATTAAAATCGACAGCCCGTGAGATTAAAATGTGGAAACCACACAAACCGAGAAGCAAGCGAATTTAGAAGCAACTTTAACGAAGTCACATCTAAAGTCGCATATGGATTGGGTTGGAATTACCTTTTACCATTTGTAGAGCCTTATAAATTTGTCATAATGTCGAGGAATACATATGTAGAGCTTAAGCAATTACATCGTAATGCCCGGGAATTACATTGTTTTTCTGTTGTGTGAAAATTGGTTCATATCATAAGCCGATAAAACCTTTTTAGGCTCAGGAATTTAAAAAGCAGGAAACTAATTTTGAGGAACAAAATATTGCAAGTTGCCATTAATTTCTCGAGATTGGCAGCAATAATTATGAGGAACAAAATATTAATTCTCAGGCTTAAACATGCAACATTAATATAAAGGATAGAAAATCAAAACAAATTAATAACTTCATTCATCATTTCATTCATAGGCTTCAGATATTCCCAGCTTCTTCTAAGCCCCAATATTTCTCATCTTCCCTCCTCACAAAAATGCCTACCTAGGTCTCAGGCTCAAAACATTAACACATATATATATGTATACACAAGTATATACAATGAACTATTTTGCCTACTATCTATGACATACACAATCAGTCTTTATGGGCACAAATTTAAGGGGAATTTACAATTTGCCCATTTGTGAAAATATCAATTGCCATTGCCTTAAGAAATGCAGGTACATCTTTTTGGGCAAATTCATTCGTCCATGGTAATCTAACTCTAGAGAGTATTAATTCAGCATACTTCAACAAGAAGACACCACAACTAGAACTGTAACATGTACAGATTAGACAAACATAAGATTCTAAAGGAGAATGAAGAAATTGTGCAAGTGAAAATGAAGGAAAGAACAATACCCATCATTTTGTTGGGGAATCAAGGTGTGACAGATGTTTGTAGCAGTGAATGCCCTAATATGGAGGATCGGATTTCATTTCTGCGTAGTAACTCGACCGCTTCAATATGGACGGCAACAAGTAAAATAGGCATCTGATGTCTTTTAACCAAGCATTGTTACCATTGCGGGGCCACAATGAATCATAAAGATTTACTTATCTTTTCTTTAGAAATACTTGACAAAGGACCCAATGATTTCCAGTGTTTCATGGTATCAACACCTGATGTCATATACAATACAAATGTTATGCCCACGTATATAATAATTTTTTACCACATTAGGAATGAAAGTTTAACATGAAACCATACTTACGGAATCCATTTTCCACCAAGGGTCAGAAGCTCGGGATCTGAAACCATTCGTAACCAATCCGTGTTTAGCTCAAATTATAACGGATTGAATTCCGGATACTCTTCCTAAACCTCGACCACTGAAGGTGGTGGATCTTTCTTCTTGTTGCCCCTTGTTGTTTTGCTGGCTTTTTTTGGCTGTGTTTCTTTAACTTTTCCCTCATTGCCTTTTTCCTGTTTACTCATCTCAACTTCTTGTATCGCCCTTACAACATCCACTTCCTCCATTAGAATATCCCACCTCCTTTTTAGGTTCACCTGTGTAATAATTTGAATTAGTAAGTTAGAAAAACAAGCAAATAATTACAGGTTCACCTGTAAAGTCTAAAGCTTCTATGGAATATGTAAATTTATTTGGCGCTAAGTTATCTGCCATTCTAAATATACGGATGTTACTTACAAAAATGTGATGTTGACCAATGCGATATTCTGCAAGTGGTTGACATCTGGAGTTGAACGCCTCCTCCACATAACGTCAAAGTAGTTGTGTATGTGCTATGGATAAAAAATGATACACGTTAACAATTTGAAGAGTGATGAAGAAATAAGAAAGATGTGTGAGGAGTTAGTAAGGCTGCTAAAGAGTGAATTCATGGAAAGCTCTGTGTATTTGAAATCTAAATGAAGGACTGTTTTGGTTAAACAAATGAAATGATAAAACTGGTTTTTGGGTTTTGATATGATGCAGGGAATAACTGACCTAATACGAGTATTATATTTTGTCATATATAACATTGAAACAAATCCACTCACAAAAAAGCCCAACAAACAATTGATTTGCAAATGAACAATAAGAGGGAAATTTGAAAACAATTTACCATATTCGATATCAATTTTCTTGGGCCCGCCAGCTCTTTGAACTCATGATGTTCCATAAATTGTAATTGCCCGGTATATAGACTGTTAATTGTCAACATTACTTAATTAATATCGGGAAAACAAATTCACACATTAATATACATTATACTAGGAATATATTAGAGAATATGAATGTACCCTTACCATATGGGTTGTTTGGTCTTCAAAAAGGCCGTGAACTCAAAATCAGTTATTTCGCCTTGGGTGAAAGGTTTGTCCGAAGCACTTGATTTCAATCTTTTACTCGTCAAGAGATTAATACAATGGCAATTAAGAAACCTTATTCGCTTTCTGGCCCTAGCCTTGTCCTGATCCTTGTATGTCACACTTAGGTTTACCACATCATAAGCTACAACACTTGGGGAAGCGATATCATCCAAATCTATAGACCGTTCGACAGACTTCTTTGTCAACGGTTTTGTCTTCTGAACCATATCTTCAATGCAAAGGTCAACACATTTGTTGATCTCCTTCAACTCATTTTCATCAAAAATAGTTTGGTTGTCAACATCCTAAATGTACAAAGATATAAAGTCACTCAAATGAAATTGATATACATACAAAAACTTGATGACCATATGTACCTCAACCATTTTTGAATCAGCTAGAGCATCAGCCTAAGGATCACTAGAATGTTTATTAGCATCTCTCTCTTCCATTTTCCAATTGCTTGCAGCATCACTTTTTTCCACTAGTTTGCACAAAATCTCACCATCAAGATCCTACATTGACAAGTATAAGTAATTCATTAATGACTAGAAAAAGAATGATTAGATTAGTACCAAGTTTAGGGGATGACAATATATTACCTCTTCAGAAACCATGTCATTCATTTGCTTGCTTGTTTGTTGATTTCCCTCTGTTGATTTCTTGGCCAGTGTATCTCCTACCTTGATTTCTTCTCTTAACTTAGTAAGTTGTGCTGTAAGTTCTGCTCTAAAAAAATATAGTTATTGTTCCTCGCTTTCCTTAATCAATTTTGCAGTATTTGAATCGCTTTGCTTAATCAGTGAAGCAATAGTTGAATAGAGGTCGGCGATGGTGGACGGCTAAATAGAAGTCTGAAATGTAGACTGCAATGACCAAAATACGAGTGTCAACATTTATATGTGAGTATGCACATCAAAGCAATACTAATTATTATCCTAAATAATTCTTCCAAATCTATTTATATATATATATATATGTGTGTGTGTGCGTTAATTTTGAGAGGCGGAAATAATCTTCATATGCTATTGGAAATATCTATTCAAGAATTGCATTGCCCACCACAATATCATCCATTCACAATATATAAAGCTTACAAGTGCCCCTAATAAGAGACACTAAATAATTATACTAAATTACACTTAATATTCTCGTAAAATAAAATCGTATCTTGTGAGTTTGGAAATCAGTATCATCAAACAAATTCTTCCTAGATGGGGAATCATCTGGTGATCTCACAACAAATGTTATTGTACGGTTGTACATAGATTCATCCCCCCTATCCAATTTAAAATTCTGATCATGGTCTTCGTCAGAACGAACCTTCTTCTTTTTCAATTACAGTTTGAGCTGCCTTTAAAAAACCCTTCCCTTTGTGTATCAGTGGGCCACACACATAGTCCGACGTCAAGGACTTATAGTAATCCGACACCTTCTCATATGTCTTAACCTCCCAAGGAAAGAATGACATATGTATGTGTAACGAAAATCAATGTTATGGACTTGCATTGTAACAATTCGGTATTATTATAAAAGTAAAAAAAAAAAAAAAAAAAAAAAAAGGAAACTAGTGAAATACACACTGTTAAAATGAATCTGGGTTTGATATCGGTAACCCTTCTATTGAAATTCCATCTAGTAAAACGTGAAAACCCGATACCAAACCGTGTACTGACGACATCTGACGATCTAGTAATTCTCTCCACCGCCCATACCTATTTAATTTAATAGCATACAATGTTATTCTATTAGTATATACACAAATATTGTGTGTAATGTACAAAGGATTAGAAAATATAAGTCATACCTGAAATGGTAAAGTAAACCCGAATATATTTAGGGTATGGTACTTGGATTTCTTCTTCTTCTCTACCAGCACCTAAATTTTCAGGAGTTGCTCTCCTTTGTTTTCATCCACGCCCCATTGTTGCCCTTCTATTTCTTTGTTCTCATCCACTTCTTGCCCTTCTGTTTCTTTGTTCTCTTCTCCATTTTCCTCTTTTCCATCTTCTCCTTTTATTTTATTTTTCCCCCTTCCTTCTGCATGTTTCTTCTTCTCTTCCTCCTTAGTTGTACCTCTCAGTCTATGAAGGTGTTGATGTGTAAATCTTTTCAGCCAAAACACTGTAATATTATATATGTAAGACCCCCACATAAACTTTTTAAAAGCTTCTTCGTCCTCAACTAATGTAAATATCCATCCAGGAATGGCTTTCCATCCATCATCTGTGCCAAAATATTGGCTAACCATAAAGATGGATGCCATCTTTAATACATCTTCACCCTCCTCGAGCGTGCACTTTTTCATAGCGGCATACTAGAGGTCAGCAATCAGCCTTTTCTCTTTGAAATATCTCTTTAACAACGAACCATCTTTAGCATCTTTTTTTTTTTATTGAAAGCTTGAGGCAGCGGGCCCATTCTTAGACCACTATAGACACAAAATTTTTCTTTCCCAAAACAAACCTGCGACCTCCCTATACCAGCCACATTTCATCCTCTCTTTGTTCAGGAATAATAACCTCCCTTTTTAAAAGATTGTGAATCAGTAATCCATGAATCTTCAACGGTTGTGGCAAATCCAAGTATTTGCCAAACAAGCCTTGCTTAAATCTTTCCACCATGGCACAACTCCTTAAGACCTCCTTAATATCTGTAATTAGATTTTTCTTGCTCTGAGAGTTTACTCTCACATCAACCACCCACTCTCTGTGGTCTGGGAAATGCCATAAACTATTGTTTGGATTCTTAGGCATCTGCTTAAACACCAAACAAAAATAACTCATACTTAGGCAAAGCAGGAAAAACAAACAAAGTTAAACAGAGATTAAACATAGCAAAATAGAACAAAATGCATTGTAAAAAGGAAAAAGACAGGGAACTGCATGTAAGGCACGAGAATCTCAAGTGTGAAACTGAAGCCAGGGAAATTCATGTAAGGCCTGTTAATCTTGTATGAAACCCAGAAAATTGAAGTGTGAAATTGAGATGTGAAGCTTCAAATTAACATTCACCAGATTCCCGGGCCACACCTCTAATTCACGGGCCACACCTCTAATTCACGAGCCACACCTCTAATTCCCATGACACACCTATAGTTTTCGGGCCATATAACAACAAACACCAAGAAACTAGCAACAGAGGAACGCAAACACCAAGAAACAAACTAATAACAGATTCCCATACCATAACTAGCAACAGAACAGAATAGTCTCACCACAACTACTACAAAAACACGAAGAAAGAAAAGGAGAAACATGAGCCCTGAACCAATCAAAGTAAACCAAATTAAAATTAATATCATAAAACATACAATGCCCCTAAAAAGAAACAAACCCAGAAACATTTCCACAAGACTATTTCCACAAGATAATAATAAAAACAATACCTCTGTTCTTCGTTGTTCAAGCTCAGGTTCTGATGTCGAGTACCGTCCCCGAGTCGTTTCTCTTCTTCTTTTTTCTTTTTCTCATTCCCCTTTCTTCTCGGCTTCTTTTCCTTCTTCTTCTTCGGTGCTCTATTTCTGATGAATGTTTGGCCGATGTTTGATGTTTCAAATTTCAATCGGGATTGTTGGGGTAGTGTGTTACAGGGAAAATTCTTCTTCTGGGCTTCTTCTTCTTCTTCTTCTTCTCGTTCCCACTTCTTTTGGGCTTTTTCTTCTTCTTCTCTGCTCTGGTTCTGATGGATGATTGATGTTTCAAATTCCCTGTTTAGGGTAGTGTGTTAGAGGGAAAATCCTGAATAGGGGTTAATGAAGCTTCTTCGTTAGGGAGGGCAGTTTGGTAATGTCATAGATTTAGGGGAATAAAGAAGGGTAACTAGGTCATTTTGATATGAATCAAATTGAGGGTAATTTGGTAAAAGCGACTCAAAAAAAAGACACAAATGTAATTTTTTTTAAAAGTGGACATTTTTGCTCTTTAAAACTTAGGAAAGGCCATAAAAACAAAGGGCCATATTTTTTATATTAGTTCGAACTGACAATAGAAAGAGTGAAATGTTCAAGTCAGTGTGCACTGATATAACTTTATCGGTGCGTTGGATGTGGACAATTAGATTTACATACTTTGACTCAAAGTTTATGCACTTGTCAAAACTTCTTCATAATCAATGGTCCATATACAATGCATTGATATAATATCAGTGCACACTGACCAGAACGGGTCCGTATATATATATATATATATATAATTCTATATTGGACACTAAGGTTCAATCTAAACTATCAAGGTTTGATTAGTTTCTAGTTAAATTAGCTGACAAGACCATGATGGTTATTGGATACTAAAAATAATCCCCAAATTCCATATTGGACATTAAGGTTCAATCTAAACTATCAAGGTTTGATTAGTTTCTAGTTAAATTCGCTGACAAGACTGTGATGGTTATTGGATACTAAAAATAATCCCCATGTAAAATAATACATAAAACTCTGGTGGTTGAGAAACATTAATTAATTCCAAATTGTGGTCAGCAAATTTTAGCTATTTATTTAAGGAATTATTAATACAATTAAACAATTAGTACAGGGTTGACAAACATTAATTAATAACAAATTGGTTTTTATTTAAGAACAAACATTGTAATTGTAATGTAGTGACATCTTAAAGCGTGCGATTATTAGAAAAATGTTTACTTCTTAGTCACGTTGACAAAAAAATTTGAGATTTTTTTAAACTTTTGATTGAAGGTATATTATTTCTTTTTTGAAAAAAATAAAATAAAATAATACATGAGTTAAGCTGTCTTAAAGTCTATATACATTGTAATTTGCTAGAAACCTTCTTTGCAGAAGAGTCTGTTTTAGAAAAAATAAATTGAATCGAATCGAACCTAACCATCTATTTTATAGCCATATTTGAAGAAATGTTAATGAAATTAGAGTAACGATATTTGCACCCCTTTAAATCTGTATGTATATCCCAAATTTATAAATCTTTAAAATCCCAACGTTACCCTTAAACTAAATTATTAATGTTTTAAGCAATAGTTATTATATTTTTACTTACTCTTGTTTTTTAAATAAATAAAATAAGTTTACTGAATAAACTAAATTTTAAAAGGAATAAAATAAAATTAATAAAGAAAAAAACAAAAACCTAGACCGAAAAGTTGGGAGAAGGCATCCTTTTCCCAAATCTGAAAGGTTGAAGGAGACTGCTAACTCCGCCCTCCTCCATTTTAGATTGAAAAAAGATAGAAACAGTAGCCTCCTCCATATGGGTGTAGTGGTGGCACAAATTCGATGTTTTTTTTTTGAGGTGGGGACTTGGATCCGCAACCTCGTGGTGCAAGTGTGAGATGTTTACCGGAACAACTATATGATATTAGTGCTTCCTCAACAATGTTTGTTGTCAGAATCTATAAGGTGGAAAAATTGTGTTTAATTTCTTTAAAACAACATAGACATGTCAATAATCATATCCTTACAGTCCCGTTTGACTCTTTTTTTGTTTTTTTTTTTTTTTCAATTATTATTATTATTATTATTATTATTATATATATGCTAGCTAGTGTGTGACGATTCGAACATGAGAAATTATCAAACGGAATAAACACACTTTACCATCAAACCACATCGAGCAAGTTCTCTTGACAATATAAAGTTGGGAGAAATGCTTTGTTGGGGATATGATTAAAAAACAGCTAATCAATAGCTAGACTCATTAAATTTTCTCTTTTTGCTGCACATTTGTAGGGTTAAACACTCTAAAGAAACAATTGATTATTGAAATACTCTTTGATTTGAAAAAACAATTGATAAGTACTATTCTGTTAAAAATGCTTTTTTCATTAGTGCTTCTTCAGTAAATACTTGATATATACTTGTTAAGAAAATACTTCCTCAGAATTCTTCTCAAACAGCTTCAAACTAAGTTTGGGTTTAGATGACAATTTTGTGCTCTACTGTCTCTGTAACACCTCAAAACCGGGACTCAACGAACCGGAATGTTACGTAGTTCGAACCTTATTAAAAACTTAATTTACGAAATCTTCACAATTAGAATCATCAACGATATGTCCACAAAATACAATACTCAAACCTAATACCATTAATTTCATTAAAATCTCCAAAGTCTAAAGTAATTACAACATTAAATAAATTGATTCCTTACAACACGTAAACATTTCGTTACAACATTATGTTATGCAGTATCATCCGTATTCTCGGTGACCCTACCATTAATGACATTTCGTTATGACACTTGTATTCCTAATGACCCGGCCATTAATATTAATAGTGCTACGCAACAATTATTCCAATTGAACCGTTTAGAACAATTCAATAAACTACTAAAAGAGGAGCCAAAACATTTTTAATACCCTTTTCAACTTTATCATATAAAAATATACGTTCGGATATTTAACCATAAAAAGATGTGAAAAAGCTTTTCCAATGAAAACAAGAAAAGATAAGAAAGACCAGTAGCAGAATCATCAATGAGACAGTAACATATAAACAAAAACGGTCAAATAGTTGCATAATCCATGAGCAAAGTAACTTTACTTTTCAGTAGCAGATATTATTTAGTATGAGTAAACTAATATGCTTTCAAACTAGCAGCGGACATATATACAGTAATTCAAAATCGATAATCAAATAGTTTTAGGAAGTAAAACATTTCAAAAATATATTCGATACGTAGGAGTTGTGTATCAAATTTACTTACCTTGAATCCGCATAATAATATAGCTTACTTCTAAACTCCAAAAGTCACATGAAACCTATACCAAGTACAATTAAACCCGATAATATTATCATCCCAAAGCAGTCTAATCGAATTAAAATGGTCTCCAATATTCCCTCGGTCTAGATTTCTAAAGTAACCATTCCCTACTCCAATATTTTAAACTAATACTCCACAACTCCAAATTGCATAAAAAATTACAGAGTTAACCTAGACATATAAGATTATCTACAGTAACATTTTCATAAAATTACATGATCATTACCATACACAAATTATCATTCCTTTCCGGTTTTCCAAATCTGTCCAGCAGAAATATATACTGAACCATGTCCACTCTGAAAATTATAACAATATTTATACACATTTAAAAATCGCGAAATTTTTCAGAATGACAGAAGACATATACATCCCTACATATAAATTTTCATAATTTTATAGAAAGAAAAACCCACCCAAATTAATCTAAGAAATCTAACCATATGTCAAAATAGAGAGGTTCCAGGTATGTTTCGAAAAACACATAAAAATCTAATAACTGCCGCTATCAATTGGGCAAGTTTTAAATCATTCTTGCCGATCGCTACTTCCATCAACTTAAGCATAAAAAGGATACTAGCTTAACAAATCCTTGATTTCAATCATAAAAGAAATATACCAAGAAAAATAGAAGCAACTTATCTCTTCAAAATTGCCGATGGTTTCTTGTTGCTCCACTTACAGATTTTTTGGGGGTCTAATGAAAGGGTGTAATCATGTGATTCAGAGGCTGTACAAAGTGTAAATATATATAGCTATAACATTCAAAAATTCTAGTTCAATATGGCATCAATCTAGGATGGAAACTCCAATTATTATAATTCCATTTTCCCTTTTTCTACCATTCAATGCAAAAATTCATGGTTTAACTAACTAATATGGAAAGAATATATCTCTTTCTTATAATAATTTGATTTGAAATATAAAGCTATTACACATGATCGTATTCAAAATTCTACAAATTTACAGCCGTTACAGTCTCATGAGAAAATCTTCAGTGCACTCATGAATGGTGCACCCGACCATAAAAATGTAACATTTGATTGACCGTGCATTTTCTTGACTTATGTCACATCTTCGGTACATGCTTTGAAGATTTTCTCCTGTCTCAGAGAATATACGAGATTGTTAGGGGTCACTTAAGCTAATGAGAAGACTTGCCATTCACTTTTATGAAATTCTATTGCAGTAATTTACTGCTCTTTAATCTATTCAGATCATTGCTTGAAAGATAAAAAAGGAAACTTGGTATCCGATGGACGGTGGTGACCAAAACTAAATCAACTCGTTTTCCATAACAACGAAAAACCTGAAAATTACTGCAAAAATATTGATCTAGACAGATTCTCAGCAACACCATATGAATATTAAACTTATTCATTACATTCATGAGGAATATTACATGTAGTATAGGCACAAAAAAACAACATTCTTCTATTATTTGTGTGTACCTATGTCACACTCAAAAATTTCTTAGTAGCATGAATCTAGGAAAGAAAGGAAAAAAAAATGATGAATACAATGTAGAATACAATCAATGAATAGAGTTCCGGAAATCACATCTATCCCAACATAATGGTAACAATCAGCCTAGCAGAGCCTACTTGTAGATTCCCATGCCCACGTCGGTGTCTCTAGAACCACCATATGGCTGGAAGCTCTCTCTAGCCTTGGAATAGCAAACATAGTAGAACTAGGAGACTATGGCAGTAAAGAAAACAAAGGAAGCCTCTGCCGCGAAAACTCTTTTTCTCACGGTTTCTCAAGAGGGAGGATTTCCGTTGAAAATGGTCCTGTACTTGGTGTGGTAAGCATTCCTAACGGAAGCCGCCAACAAACATACCTCAGCAATAAAGAAAAACACCCTGTAAAAGGTTATTGCTAACGTTAACAACAATAAAACCTGTAAAGAATCTATCCGTTAGAGCATTAGTACTACATGCTATGAATCAATACTTTGCGGCACTACTGCAACTATGATAGTTGAGCCCTGTAAATTAGCGAATCTTATCAAATTTTGTTCGAAATCAATGTATTGATTCACATACAAGCAGACAATGAAAAGGATAACTGCCCAAGCCCTTGAACCACCGGGACTTAAAAGGCTTTCCACAGCAAAAGCACCGACTTGCCACCATTGTTATTGCTTGACTGGCCAGGAGGAACAGAAATGAACCGACACCCAAGCCAGTCGCAATATTAGAGTCGTAGATGTTGGGAATTTAAACTGATGAATGCATAAATGGTATGCCTAATATTTTTCTATAATTAAGACCTGACAAAATTTTACATGACTCATTAACACGACCCAAATCCATTCGAAAATAGCGGTTTGTGGGTCAAGTTTATCCAATCGGGTTGTTAATGGGTCAACCCATTAAGATACAAAATATAATAAGTCGGTTTTGGGTTAACTCTTAAAAATACCGTTAGTTCGATAACCTATTATTATAAAGAATTGTTTTAATGTGTTTATAAAAGTTATTAAAAAAAGGGTTAATTGCAATAACATGCCCTGAGTTTTTTACAAAAGGCTTAATATTCAACTAATTGCCATAATTGCAGCAGACCCCCTCACCGTTAGTCAAAATCCGTTAGAGATAACGGTTGACTGGATTGCTAGGGGTAAAGCCGTCATTCGCTACATCATATTTTTTTTTTTGAAAAATATAATAATAAACAAATTATTTTTTTAATCAAATTTTTATTCTTTTGGTAAAGAAGTGGTAACTACAAGGAAGTGAAAAATGTATGCCTCTCACCACATTTTGTCAACAGACCACAAATTTCTGTGCCTTCAAAATGGACAACACCATCAGCAGCAAAAGGCCTCTCCAACTTAGATTGCAAAACTAGACTTGCTCTCCTCTTCATAAGAAACATGTTTTGTTCTCTCGCAGGTAGATTGCAACACCAGTCGTTCTCCCAAATGCCTTTATCCAGTAGATTCTTTCAACAATGTCTTTAGTTCACCATTGTTTTCCTTTCCTCCAATGGAGATCGATATGTTCTCAATGGAGGAGATCTGAACCAGATCTACTCTAATGGTGGTTGCTAGAGGTCTTGTACTTATCCAAAAATGGAGAATCAGGTCTCCTTTAATGACTTTGAAGCCCAAAAAAATACAAGATTGCCTTGGAGTAGAAGGTTTGGCTTGGGTGATCAAATCTGGTTTTTGATGATCTAAGTGAGAGATTTAATTTATTTTTTTTGGGTTTGATGGGTTTTCCAAGGATGGATTTTTAGGTTTGGGTTGTGAACTTGTGATCATATCCTGTTTTTGATGTTCTAAGTGAGAGATTTAATTTATTTTTCTTTTCTTTTGTATGGGTTTTGATGGGTTCCAATGATGGATTTTTTTGGTGGGTTTGAAGAAAACAATATCTCCAGCTCTGAATTTTTTTTAGATTGTTTGAGGAATAGCCTCTTGATTTCAAGCATCTTGATTTTCTTAAGAAGAAGAAGGAAAAAAAAGTAGGAGAAGAAGATTCAAACATTTTTGAAGTATTGAATTACTGAGAAGAAAAAAAAAAAAAAAAGGAGTCGGAGAATTTTCTCACACCATTTTTCTTAGATTGGATTCATCAAGATTGGTCTCTTTTGACATGGGTTGAAAACTTGAAATCAAGGCTTGGAGATCTGGAAACAAATCTTGATTTTAATTTTTAATTTTTTTTTTTTAACTTCTTAAAACATTATGGGAATTATTTGAAAAAGAATAAAATGAATTTTTGGAAATATTAATTTTTATTATAAAAAAATATATTAATTTTTATTATTTAGTTATTATTAAATAGTTGCAATGGGTTATTTTAATAGTAAAAAGGCAATTAAGAATTTTTCAAATAAAATGCAGGGGCATTTTCGACTTTTTAAACTCAAACATTAGTCAACCATTAAATGTGATGGAAATCAACAGTTAACAAGGGGGTCTGCTGCAATTATAGCAATTAGTTGAATATTAACCTTTTTGTAAAAAACTCAAGGCATGTTATTGCAATTAACCCTTAAAAAATCTTTGTATAGTCACATTATGGAATTAATATATATATAAAAAAAATCTCTATAATTATGGTTAGAATATATTTTACTAATTAATTTTTAAAAAATTTGTAATTTTTTTTCTTTTTTTGATAGAGGAAAATTTTTTAAATTAAAAACTCTAAAGCTCTAAATCAATTATTTCACAATATTATAACCCTAACCCTAACCCTAAAACTCTAAGAGTAGCTAGTGAACTTGATTGCATGAGTTTGACCATGCTTCAGTGCTATTTATTTTCAACTTTTTAATAAATCTGAAATATAATATTTTGTAACAGGCCGAGTCAGGTTACCTATTAATTTAACAAATTGTTTTAGGTTTGTATATTTCAACCTATTTAGCTAACGGGTCGGGGTTTAAGTGGAGCAATTTTAACACGATCCAAACACGAAACAATATGAAACGACACGAATTCGCAATAACACGACACATTGTCAGGTCTACCTATAACTCATAGCAATTAACATCTATAATAGAAAAATAAGATGAGAGAAAATAAAACAATCACACAACACAAGATATACGTGGAAAACCCTAAATCAAGGAAAAAACCATGGGTCGTCAGTACAACAAAGAAAGTTCTACTATATGATAAATTATTACAACAATATACTCCAAGATTCTCTCTCACACATCAACCCTAAACCACAGAGCCTTACCAAGTTCCCAAGCTCACAACCGAGCTTTACATCATAACTCTTAGCTTACAACGCTCACAAGAACCTCACCACCCCCACCCCCCCCCCCCCCCCCCACCCAAATCCCTTAGGTCTCCCCTGAATATCACCTACGGATCTCTAATTTGATCCACTGATATTCCCCGTATTCCTCCCCGGATATTCCCTAGGGTCTCCCCTAGATCTCACCACACTCTCTCTAATGTTACATGGTGTTCTTTTTGCTCCACCCAAATAACCTAGTTACAAGGTTCTATTTATACTGGTTACATGAAGCTTAGACTAACATGGAAATCCATCTCTTATACATACAAGACTTACTTGTTCCACATAAATACTATTTCCTTTTATGACAAGTCTTCTTGTAAAGAGAAATCATTTTCCTTCAAGCACAAGAACTTCCAAAAGAATTACTTTATTTTTCCGCCAAAGATGTCCCATTTCACACATGTTTATGATTGACTATGATTTGGGTCACGGTTGCGCACCCGCTTCCTAAACCGTTACAAGTCACCTGAAATTACATCGCTTAAAAAATCGTGATCCATACGCTAAAACGAACTACTTCTTCAGTTCTTCATGATCTTCAAACCCCCCTCAAACACCATCTCCAACTTCCAAACATATTCCACATCTCTAGGAATTTTTACATCAGTTGAATTTTGTTTGGTACTTATTGGATTCACTTGAGAATACGAGCCAAAACCTCACAATTCTCTTTATTTGCTTGAATTTTGAAGACCTTTGTCCATAGTCACAACTCTCCATATCGAGAATCACCATACCCCACCATTAAGTATAACCACTTAGGAACGAACCATCCTAAGAATTTTTTTTTTTTTTTGTTCTTGTTCCAGCACCATATCGAAATAACTTGTTGAAATTATGGTGCAACTTCTCACGTCAGATTTTTAAGAAGTTCGTCAGCCATTGACATTCTTGTCCACCCACACACCTTGCATCACCTTCTAACTGATGCCCATGTGCAAACCTATGGACCACTAGCAGCAACATATTCTCTTCCATGGCCAATGGGAAAAACTGTCAAAAAGATAAACATGTCCTTGCATCACCCAACCCTATGAAAGACCTTTTGTCATTTCATCACTTATCCTGGTGAAAGACTTGTCACTAGCATCGAGAGTGTTTTGCTAGATAAGCCTCACACCACACCAGAGACTTTAAGCGCCCATTTTATTTATTTATTTATTTTATTTTATTTTATTTTTTGTTTATTGCCTTGTGTAACCCAGATTGGATCTCCATAACTTGTACGTGCCACCACAAGCCAAACTTCTCCTCCATCAATATTCTTCATTTCATCAAACCCTACTGAGTTCGAAACCGCTTTCAAGACGTATCTCCTTTGATAAACCGTACTAGGCAACCATGAATCATCATCCCAATACCACCAAATCCTCCATACGATCTCTCGTAAAGACTTGAAATCGTTATCACTAAACTATAGGGCTCTGATACCAATTGTTAGGGATTTGAACCGATGAATGCTGGAACGACATGTATAATATTCTCTCATAACTCATAGCAATTAACGTATATAGAATAAAAATAAGATGAGAGAAAATAAAACAATCACACAACACAAGATATACGTGGAAAACCCTAAATCAAGGAAAAAACCACCGGCCGTTAGGACGACAAAGAAATTCCACTATATGATAAATTGTTGCAACCATATAGTCCAGAATTCTCTCTCACATCTCAACCCCAAACCACAAAGCCTTACCAAGTCCCCAAGTTCACAACTGAACTTTACATCATGATTCTCAGCTCACAAGATCCTTACCAAGAACCTCTCAATATCCCCTAGGTCTCCCTTGAATATCACCCACGAATCTCTAACTTCATCCACTGATATTCCCCGGACCCCTCATCGGATATTCCTAGGGTCTCCTCCAGATCTCACCACACTCTCTCTGATGTTACATGATGTTTTTTTTGCTCCACCCAAATAACCTAGTTACAAGGTTCTATTTATAGTGGTTACTGGGAGCTTAGACCAACAAGGAAATCCATCTTCTATACATACAAGACTTATTTGTTCCATATAAATACTATTTAGTCTTCTTGTAAAGAGAAATCATTTTCTTTCAAGCACAAGAACTTCCAAAAGAATTACTTTCCTTTTCTGCTGAAGATTTCTCGTTCCACGCATGCTTATGATTGACTACAATTTGGGTCACAGTTGCACACCCACTTCTTTAACTGTTACAAGTCTCCTGAAATTACATCGCTTAGAAAATTGCGATCCATACGTTGAAACGAACTACTTCTTCAATTCTTCATGGTCTTCAAACCTCCCTCAAACACCATCTCCAACTTCCAAACGTATCCCACGTCTCTAAAAAGTTTCACTTCAGTTGAGTCTCGTTTGGTTCTCATTAGGTTCACTTGAGAATACGAGCCAAAAACTAATAGTAGACACAATAGTTGTAGTTCTTTTTCATTGTCTACTTGGACTTTAGCATGTAAAAGAAGATATCATGGTTAATTATCTCAATACTAATCAGCTAAGCAGCTGCATAGAATTGACACGATTGGATGCAAACTAATAGCATTATTCACATAAATACTTCGTTTTACGGCAACTTATTAGATCTAAAATTGCAATGAAAGTACTAGAAAAAAGTATTACTTACAATTACCAACCAAATAATATTAAAAACTACTTTTTGAAGCAAAATCAGGCTGCAAAAATTAGTTCTCAAAAGTCTACCACTCTCATCTTATTCATGGTGCCATTTCATTTCTACTGTTGAAGTTTTGTGTGTGTGTGTGTGTGTGTGTGATAGACTTAAGAGAAAGAGATCTGACTATTTTCATTGCACAAATTTAGACAACAATATCATTTCTATCAATAGATCTAACCGTTTCATCACAACCAGAACCAACAATGTTGTTTTCCCGCCAAATTTTACCCTAGAAAATCAAAGAAACATAAAAAGGAAAGAAGTACTTGAGCAACAATTGTGGTTGTTTCCAAAAAAAAAGGGAAATAGACAACAACCACCTAGACAGTTGTAATTTGTAAATCCATAATTGTGAGTTGTTAAGGATGTTGACGGTGATTTTTTGATAGGGGAAATATCAACCAGTCAACGATGTAATTTTTAGTTTGTTAATGGAGACAGATTAAATAAACGAAAGTGAGACATGATTTTACGTGGAAAACCTAGAAGGGAAAAAACCACGGTTGCCTAGTGACGGTGTAGAATGTGTTTCGCTATGAGTAAAAATAGATTACACACTCAATCTCGATGTTCTCTCTAAAATGCCTTTTTTGTATATATATATATATATATATATATATGTTTACAACAAAAATGGGATTATATTTATACCCTCATTCATAACCCTATACGCGTCATGCAAGTAATTGACTTGTAGAATCTCATTATGATTCTTCTCCTACGATTCTCCTTGATTATCATGATCTCTTTCCCGTTTGATGCTTATCACGTAATAAATGCGATTGATTATGTGCTTGTTTAGGACTCTGATGCTTTGGAAAGGAGATAAGTTTGTTTCCTCCTTGAAGTGTGATTCTCGATTCCGTATCTTGGTAAGATTTCCTTTCCAGTTACTAGGCATTAATGATGCGTACTGGATCCTAATTTGGGCAAGTGATCTTTACTGAGAAGATATCTTGGCCGACCAGAATCTTGTTTTGTCAAGGTTCTCTTTTGGTGGAACCACTCTTTTTGTTGCGCTCTTTATTCCGTTATTGTGGTTCAACAGAACTGGAAATCTTCTTACTCAGGTGAGATGGTCCGCCGAGCAGAGGTCTTTCGGCTAGTCGAATCCTTTCCTATTTGGACTTCTGGTTTGATCTGGTTTACTCGGCGTGTTAGTGGCTGACCTTGCTGAAAGGTCTTGTGACGTGGCTAGCCTTGATGATGTGGCATGGTTTTTCTTCCGATACTCCATCTCTCTTTAGGCGACATGTTAATCAGATAAAATTTACATACAACAATACCCCTTTAAATACCTAAGCAGAACATCTTATTTCATCAAAATATTCAAATCTTACATTCTGATAACGGGGGAGAATATTTAAATCACAACTTCAATTTTTTTTTTTTAAAACATGGTATTCTCCACCAAACATCTTGTGCTCATACCCCACAACAAAATGGTACAGTCGAATGTAAAAATCGTCATCTCTTAGAAGTTGCACGATCTTTATTTCTCAAAATGCATATGCCAAAACATTTTTGGGGTGATGCCGTATTGTCTACTGCATATCTCAATAATCGTATGACATCTAATGTTTTGTCTTTTCAGACCCCACTATAGTCCCTATCTCATTACTATGATATTAACTCTGCCTTACATGTTCTCCATCGGGTTTTGGATGTGTGGTATATACACATGTTCATTCTCCTCATCGATAAAAATTAGACTCGCGTGCCCTTAAGTGTGTCTTTATAGGCTATTATAGCTCACAAAAAGGGTATAAGTCTTATCACCCCCCGTCTCGTAAGGTGTTCGTTTATATAATGTTACGTTTTGGGAAAATAAGGTGTACTTTGCCCCAGAGACTCCTCTTCAAAAGAGGAACCTGGTCTATGAGTAGAAGTCTCGTATGGCAAACAGTGATGTACTTATTTGTTTAACTGTGCCTACAAGTCTGTCTCCTAAAATAGAAATTGATGTACCTAAGAGTCTCATAGAAAAGATTGAACTAGGTCTAAAGGTGTATGAAAGGCGAAATAAAGGGAAAGGGAAACATGGGGAGCTAGTTCCCATACAGGAAGCACAACCCATTACTTCCCCAACGTGGGTTTATCAACAATTGGATTCTGAGGTTGAAAATGCTCTTGAGGTAATTCTTGAACCATCTATTTTTTCTAATGACTCGTTTGGTAAAAAACACACATATCATGACCACAACTTGTCCACCTGACTGTATCCTAGTCAAGAACATAAACCACCTGTACGGTTTGGTTTTTTATCTGAGCAAACTCTGGCGGATAGTAATGCTCTTTACTCTATTACTGATTGCACTTCAGCTCACAGACTTTTCGAATCCTTTAAAACATTTGCGCATCAATTATCCTTTGTATCTATTCCTAGTAAATTGCAGAATGTTCTGACGGACCAGAAATGGATCCGAGCCATAGATAATGAATGAAGGCATTACAGAAAAGCTGTACCTGGGAGGTAGTGGAACTACTTAAAGGAAATAAGACTGTTGGGTATCAGTGGGTCTATACCATCAAACACAAAGCTAATGGTTCAATTGAAAGGTAAAAGGTCAGGTTGGTTGCCAAAGGGTACACTCAAACTTATGGGGTTGACTACCTAAAGACTTTTGCCTAATAGCCAAGTTAAACAATGTTAAGAGTACATCTCTCACTAGCAGCTAACTTGGATTGGCCATTAAAACAGTTTGATATATAGAATGCGTTTCTACATGGTGAACCTAGTTTTATATGGACCTTCCTCCTAGTTTTGATTCTCAGACTGGCAAAGTGTGTAAAGTAAAAAAGACTCTTTACAAACCGAAACAATCCCCTAGAGCTTAGTCCGGACGATTTAGCACATCCATGGGCAGATTTGGATATGAGCAAAGTAATTCTGATCACACCTTATTCTTCAAACAAAAAGGTGATAAGATTACTGTGCTAATCGTATATGTTGACGATATGATTGCTACATAAAATGAAGAACCGGAGATGACCAACCTTCAAAGCTACCTGTTTGTTTAGTGCATCAAACATCAAACACCAAATGAAACGAAAACATGAACACAAAATAAGTACACATGATAGGATTTGGATATGAAACCAAACTAGACTTGATATAACTATTTCATTACAATAATGAGCTATATTCCATGACAATGGACATAGCTACTCCTATAATTCCAATAGTAGAGTTCAATAATCTATACAATTGGACATTTAATTCTATCTCCAATCCAATTTCAACCTTCAGCAAAATGAAAACCTGTGAAATGTCAACATTTTCTAATGATACCTAGACTTCAACATTGTCCCAATCTAGTGACCCTTCTTCAAAATCATTCTCTAATTGTTGAAGCCTGTGATGACCCATCCTGCTCATCACAGCGAGACCTGGAAAAAATATATATATATTTGGCTCAGAAAAACAGGAGAATTAAAACTTATAAAGTAAAATTATTGAGAATTTCCTAAAAGGAATGTACTGCTCTGGTATGATTAAACAAGTTTACTTTTACAAGCATCAAATTTCAAATACATGTAAGCATATTTGCATTGATGTGTGATGCTTAAAATCTTATGGATTAGATTTTATGCTTGTATGGGTGTTATATGTTTACCTTCAACTATTCTATAGAGAGCTGACCACCATCTATCTTTGGAAACTTGGTGCTGACATAGTTCGTCATCTATAACTTGGTCGTGCTTTCCCGCCAAAACTCCTTGCAATGTTATGACTGCATCTTTTGTTTTCCTGACAATACTATTCTTGTCCTCAACCTCCAGCCTTTGAAGGTTGTTTTGAGACGAAGTGAGGCTAAGAGCTAGAGCAAACTGAGCAGCAGCAGCCCAACGAGAAGAGGCCAGCCATCTACTCTGTCTATCTTCTGTCCTGGTTTCAGCTCTGCCCACCTTGATATTATCTCTACCTTCGAAAACTAAGCTACGTAAGTACTGAGCATTCGCAGGTCCCGTACTCTGAACCATCCTAGAGAATGCACCTTCCTTGTTTAATAGCAATGTTTCTGGAGTATCATGTTCTACAACCTGAGAAAAAACATTGGAAGTTCTCGATTAAACAAATAACAAGAATTGAAATAAATCATAATAGACCAAGGAAGTGAATATTTCTCCTCCTGGATTCAATCTCACTATATCAATTTTATAAAGTTGCAGAATCATGATAGACCAAGGAAGTGAATATTTCTCCTCCTGGATTCAATCTCACTATATCAATTTTATAAAGTTGCAGGCCTTTGTGTTGGAAAATATTAAAAAAAGCCTTCAAAATTACCTGACCAGCATCAAGCACAAGAATGCGGTCACAGTCAATTATGGTATTTAGCCTGTGAGCAATGATGAGCATTGTGCAGGATTTGAATTCCTCACGGATGGTTCTCTGGATAAGAGCATCTGTTCTGACATCAACAGCTGCAGTTGCTTCGTCAAGAACAATAATCTTTGATCTCCGCAGTAATGCTCGAGCAAGACTTAATAATTGCCTCTGTCCAACACTAAAATTCTCCCCTCCCTCTGAAACCTGGACACACAAGTAAAATCATATCTTAGTCGGCAATTGTCATGTTTTTTTTTTGAATTACTCAATGTTACGGACTTGAAATACTTTGTTTATGCATCTATTTCACACATGATAATTAACATTTAGCTTGAAAAATTGTAAACGATTATATGAGAAGGATTTATATTACAAATATATGAAATAGTGTCAGATTAATGAATAACAATTACTTAAAAGGCTTGGTTTAATCATTGCAAGGTAATATGTCAACCCAACATCCTAGATCACCAACCAAATATATGTATGTACCTCAGCATCCAGACCGCAAGAATTCTTCCTGATGACATCTTTCAGATGGGCCCTCTCTAAAGCCTCCCAAAGATCAGCATCATTGTGCTCACTAAATGGATCAAGATTAAAGCGCACAGTTCCTAGAAAGATAAAATTCACTATTAGATGACATGTCAGGGTTTACAAAACGAAGATTTTAGCAGCATCATAAGCAAAATAAATAAATAGGATGTCTATATAACTAACTGATATTCCATGGGAGGAAAGTTCAGTAAAAGCTTGATATGAATCAAAGCCGATTTCGTTTTGAAGTTAGTTTCATCATTCTAATCTATATTCATAAGATATTCATAACAGATCCGGAAGGAAGCACATGTCAGGTCATTTAAAAGGTTTTGTTATGCAATCTAAAAAATTGAGTTAATCAAGTTTATCTTAGGCTCTGCCTACTCGGTATATCCTTAATTGTAAATAACTACCAAGTCCTAGCACTACACAAAATGTATATATGTAGACAAAGATGCATTTAGATTTCACATTTCTTCAAGTTTCTCTAGTCATGAACTTAAATCTAAAGTATTTACCAGAAAGTAATTCAAGTTTATGTGATTGTTTGGCCAAGAATATTTAAGTTTAAAAAGAAGAATTAGGTTTCTGGTTATTAATATATAGCTATGAATGCCCTTAAAATATTTGAACTATATATATAGCTATTCACTTATACTGACATATAGAAGCAAAATATAAACAAATAAATAAACATGATAAAAGTATGATGAATATAGTTTCAAACCCAAGACTAAAGCAAAATCAGTTTGACCATAGATGAAATTTAATTATACTGGATAAATGATAACAAAAAAAAAAAAAAATGAAAATAAAATCATGACAGTGAAGAGCTAAGTATAAATTGGAGATTCAAATAGTTAATACCTGAGAAAAGAACCGGAGATTGTGGTATGATGCTAAGAACTTTCCGCAAATCAGTCAGTCCCAATTTACCGACATCGCAGCCATCAATCGATATTCTTCCCCTTTGCAGTTCTACAATCCGAAATAAAGCATTAAGCATACTAGATTTTCCAGCACCGGTTCTTCCAACTATTCCTACTTTCTCACTAGGGGAAATTATAAAGGATAAACCATGCAAGACCGGATGAAGTTCAGGCCTATAGCGTAGGACGACATCCTCAAACTTAATTGATCCAGATGAAGGCCAACCTGGTGGGGGACGATTGCTCTCAATTATAGCTGGAGCTTCAGAAGGTAAATCTATATATGTGCCAACACGCTCTACAGAATTTAAGCTGTTTTCGGCCCTACTTGCTTGTCTCAAAACACCACTCAACAGGCTGGTGATATTTAAAGTATAACTCAGAAGCAAACCCATTGTAGATGCAAATGCGGCCTGGTTTTCCGTTCTTCCACTCTGCAAGACTGCAAAGGTTGCTGTCAACCAAATCATGAGGCCTCCTAAGGTTTCCAATCTGATGGTGAGCCAACGATTTGAACTGGTATTGGCAAGGGTGAATCTGATGTTATTATCCATTGACTTTCCATTAATGTTGGCCATTCTATCATAAGCTTGGTATGCACGAATGCTTGACAAACCATTTAATGCTTCTCCAAATTGTGCATAAACAGGAGATCTGGTAATAGAGTCCAAGCGTTTCACTTCACGTGATGTACTCTGTAATGTACAAATTGTGCTAGCTATTAGAAGTTGTATAGAAACAAAAATTTAGTAGTATTGGTAGATGAAACAACTAACAGAGTCTTTAAAATAATTCCTCATTTTATGGAAATATAAAAGAGCCACTTGAAGGAAACTACAAGCACAAGGAAAGCAAAATGTGATTTAAGTAAAAAATAGTAACAGATTATATGCATCTTCATCATACATAAGTTGCATTTACCTGGAGAATATTCAACATAAAACTGATTGAAGAAAATTAAGAACTTATAAAGAGACAAAGTTAGAAATACTGAAAGAATCTGATGTCAAAGCACTATCCTCTTCTAACATTAAAATCTTGGGAGGGCATAATAACAGGTACTCCAAGAGAGGTCCCATTGCATGTGGATGCCTAAAACAACTACAAAAAGTCTAGGCACGGTATGTATACGATGTAAGTACGTGCGTATATATATGTTTGCGTGTTTATTTGATTGCAAAATTTCTATAGAGGGTAAAAGAATTATGTAAAAAACATTAAGTCTTCTGTCAGTTTCTTATGGTTAATAAATACCATCCTCAAAATTCTATATAATTTTGACCGTTCTTGTAATACTGTCAATTTCTTATAGAACAAGTGTCCAAAACAATCATACTCCGTTTATGTATAAAGCTTTATAGGATCACCAGCTTAGGATATTATTGTTATCTGCTCAGGTCCTTAAGACATTCAACTTGCATTTATATTAGACCAAGTCAGCTTTTTCAACGGTCATACATATTGAGAAAAAAAAAAACATAAAAGGATTATATATATAAAAAAACAAATTCAAAGTTTGAAAAAGCAGAAATCACAAACTAGATAGTCCATTATTGCATTACCTGATAATATAGATAAGCTGCATAAAACAAGACGAGCAGAGGCATTATGGCCCATAGAGATATCGTGCTCACTATTCCTATCAGCACAAACGTTGAAAGAAGTTGCCACACTTGGTTCATGAACATATTCATAGAATTGGCAACATTGCGATCTATATCACCTAGATCCTTTGCGAACCTATTGATTACCCGTCCAGTTGGGTTGGTGTGGAAAAATAACATTGGAGCTCTTAAAATAGAATTTAGCATGGAATCATGCAGTCTTTTAGCCGCAGAAAGACTTGAAATGATCAACCAATAAGAGTTCACCAGTGTCACAGTCACCTGAATACAGCAAACAAGGAGTTATCTTCAGTTTATGTAATGATCACATAAATATTTCTATCCACACTGCTGTGTTTCTCTTTAAGTTCCTTTTGCATTACTCTAAAAACTAAAATAATTTGGTAAGTGAAAAGATGAATTTATCCACTCCATATGTCGTGCAAGTCCATTGGGTTTTAAAGAACAATTTTCTTGGCACTTTTATTTTTTCTCTAAAAGTCTAGAGTTTGTTTTCCTAACAAGAACCTTATTTTTCATCTAAAAGTCTAGATTTCCAATTCCCAACAAAAACCTACATATTATGCTAATAATTGGAAACTTATAAAATTCATGGAAGAATAGGTCAAAAAGAAAGAAGAGTTGACACTTGAATGAGCTTTTGCAAGAGGAAGAGTAGCCATGTAAATGAATATCACTTCCGACTGTCTACTTACTTGGCCAAATGCCAGAAGTGCATAAACGGTGATGTAGTATCCAGGCCTATAGCTCTCGGAAGTACTTTGACCTGTCCAAACACTTAGCCAAGTGCTACTTGAGATTCGAAGAACTTCAGTTGATAAATAGCATGTAAAAAGTATCATAATAACCCATAGGCCTCCTAATGCATTTTTGTACCTGCAAATAGAAAAATTTACATACACAACAATACTTAAGTTATCGTTTCCGTTTAGGAATAATTGCCAGATCAAAGGGCACCTACGGCCAGCATAGTGTTTCTTGCATAAAGATTTTAGAGTTCTCTATGCCCATATATGTCCACATTGAATTAAAGATGTCTTTTAACAAATGTTGAATTTTATATCTTGGTGCTACACTGCTATGTATGCAATGCTCCAAAAACTACAAAGTAAGTATTTAAAAAACATGTGGCTGAAAATATTAAGTCGACATTACCTCCTCAAAACATTCCAGCTGACAATTCCTATTTCTCGTTCTTCCTGTTTGATAAGTACAGATTTCCCTGCTTTCCCTTTATTTGTATGGCTGGTACTTTCTGGCAACAAACTGACCTCACTCACACCATTAGCAGTTGGCTTGGAAGTTTTCGGATTAACGTTTTTGCATTCATCCTTTTCTTCCTCTTGGTCCATTTCTTCCATCTTCCCAGCATTTTCCATCAGTTTCTGGAATAATCTGCCATGTCTGGATAGCTCCTCAAAGGTTCCCTCTTCTTTAATTATACCTTCAGAAACAAGAATAATTCTATCCACCTGAGGAAGAAAATGCAACTGGTTTGTAACAAGTATCCTTGTTTTTCCACGCAACTCTTCCTTGATACAGCTGTTAAAAACCTGTCAATGATGTCAAATCAGATCAATATAGAGTAGGCTTCAAGAAGCACACAATTTAAAGCTTCCAGAGGCAACTGCAAATGTGAGATCAACAACGTGTAAAAGGAACAGAATGTAACATGTATTTTAAAGCTGGATAAGGTTCTTCTTTCTCTTATTAAAAGCAAGAGATAATTGAGTTACTTCAAGAACTTAACAAATTTTCCATGCACGCTCTATGGATGAAACACAAAACAGATTCTAATGAAATTTATAAATCTCATAATAGCATGTAACAAACTGCTATTAAATAATGAGCCAGATATGATTCCACACTGCTTGGCATGAAATATACCTGCCAACCAACATGAGCATCAAGCGCACTTAAAGGGTCATCAAATATATACACATCTGAGTTGGAATAGACAGCCCTAGCCATAGAAACTCTCTGCTTTTGCCCACCACTGATGTTCACCCCTCTTTCACCAATCTCTGTGAGATCACGACCCTAAAGAAATGAGTGAAAGATAGTTATGGAGAATTCCAGATTCAGCAGAAGTAATTGTTAACTTTTTAAGTTTGTTATCCACTTACAGGAAGTAAGTCAAGATCACGCTGTAATGCAGTTACATCAATAGCCTTCCAATATCTTGTGGCTTCAAATTCAGACCCAAATAATATATTTTGACGTAACTGAGACAATGAATATTGAAGGTCAGAAGTGTGCATGGTGCAAACAGATACGCATCAGATTCAGCAGAAAGACAGATAAGATCAAAGGTATTACATGGTTATCAATATAATAAGGAATATAACAAAACTGTAACTCACAGTAGCATTGAAAATCCAGGAAAGCTGTGGAACGTAGGCAACAGTGCCTCTAATAGCAACACTTGCATCTTCCAAAGCAGGCAGTTCCCCAAGCATTGCTGATATAAGTGAGGTCTTTCCTTCTCCTGTTCTGCCAACAATAGCAACCAAACTACCAACTGTTATGTCTAAGTTGATATTTGATAATGTGGGTTTATGTACCTGAAAACAGCAAGGGTTTTGAGACTGCTAATTTATGAAGAAAGGATCAAATTATAATTTCAATAGAACTACTAAGATCATTATATACATCAGATTCCATAATAACAAAATATGGTTTGTCACATCAAAACAGATTTTCTTCATGTGAACCCTTATGATGAAGGTGTAGAAAGCAGTAAATACCATGATAGAAAAAGTAGTCTATGTGGCCTACTACATGTAAAAGAAAATAATTTCTCTACTAGTAAGCAGGGTTATCGTATTTCTAAACAAGTCCTCCTTTTCTGTTTCTTTTCCTAGCCGTCTAGTTAGCACAATTTCTTTTCTTTTCCCATGACATCAACTGCACACCTTATAGAATATTAAAAATAAAAATATAAACTGCTATGACTTTTTCAGAGGTCAAACTTCTGGGTTTGAAAGGATGAGCCATTTAATCTTTATACATTTTAGAAATCCAAACCATCTCTTGATCATAAAATTACAAGTCTGATATTAAAATGATTAAGGAAATAGATAGTTTAACCAAAAACGATCAAAAGGAAAAACAAAAACAATTTTTGGATGAGATTTGTCTTTTAAAAAGAGCAGTGTTAAGTCTTTGATAGATATATTTTCCATATTGCTTAAACAAGCATAACAGTATAACACTCTTGGCTAACTTCAAAAGTGAACTCTAAAATTTGGCGTATTTAATATGTTCTCATGATATTTAATTTTCATCCAGAACATTGATGTAAACTTTGCGCTTCAACTTGTAACAGATAGTAGTTTCAACCACAATAACATGACATTAAACACTAATAATGAGCGACAGATTTCGTTTATTGATATAAGTCAATGTCGTTATGTCTGAGGAAAAAGAAGTTGACATGTTTACCTTTTGATCCCATGAAAAGTTTCCATTTTTAATTGAGATAGCTGCAAGCTCTGGTTCAAGTGGTGGATTTGGCTCTAGTATTCTCTCATCAGCTAAAAAAAGTTCTTCAAGACGTTGTAATGATACGTTCGCATTAACAACCTAAGAAACTATCAAGGCATTAGATGATAGTTTCAGAAAGAAAAAGAAAGCAAAATTAAACCCAATTGGGGTGCCATTTTGACCATGTGAAACGCCAAACATCTTAACAGCCTCAAGGAATGAAAAATCAAGAGAAAACATAATATATGTATGACAGAACACATCTAGATCATATATGACAATGAATTTTGTGATTTTCTAAGAGCATTCTTCCCCAACAAGGCATAGTACATGCAGAGGTAACTGGCACTCCTTAAGCAAATTTATTTTTCATTTACCTATTTTCATTTTGGTGATATACAAAAGATGTAGACATTTTTATCCTAACACATTAATGAAAGAGAGGAAAAAAAGACAGAACCTGGCTTAATAAATTAGGAAGCATGCTTAAAGGAAATCGTAGCACTGCGAAGAGAGAGAGTGATGTAAATGCCCTTGCAGGTGTCAAATCCCCACCCAGCAAAGTGAATGTTCCGAATGAAACCACTGTCACAACTACTGGGATGCTGTTTAGTATAAAACTGTTAAACTGCAATAAAAGGCATCTAATTAGAATACTGTGAAACAAAGAAGGATGTAGTCAATGGACTAATAAGAAAACAAGTTTTCTATGTACTGAACACTAGCAGATTAAAATAATAGCTGGTAATTGATATAAGTACCACTCATATTGCAAGATCATCTATATATGCTTTATGAAGTAGATAGAACATTTCATATCTTGCATGTAACTCCACATAAATACCATCAGAAGTGATGCTATGCTGCTGCATATTTCAAAATCAATGACCTACCATATATTTTATAAGTCAGAGATTTGATGTCATTTATTATTAATTACATCAAATTGGGTAAGAGGACCACCTTGTTTGCCTATGTCTATAACTCCATGTACACTCTCTGCAGTCACTAAGTACCAAATGCCTATTATGCATTACCAAATGCCTTAGATCGGCTGATGCCAGCATAAGTAGTGGTAGTAGAGTTAATAGACCACATTTGCATTTCCCATACCATGCCCAATACATGCAATGAAGTATTTTAAATAGTAACTAGTACCATAATCTTGCTCTGGAAAACCAAAAAAAGGAAAAAGGAGCAAGAAGATTTCCAAGACCATGTTTTGTGTCTTACAGCAGATAGTAATTGTGCTTTGCGAAACCATAAAAGTTCATCATATCGTATACTTTGAACTCTAGATTGGAAACTCTTCTCCCATGCATAACATCTGAAACATTTTCCACCGTAATGTTAAAACAATCACTGTCAACGGCATAGAACTACATTCAAAATATAACAGAAATGTTTTGTAATTCAACCATACTTCACAGTGTCCATAGCAGCCAAAATTTCACTCATAAGACTGACTCTTTTGTCAGTCTGTTGGAGTCCTTCCTTCGTCAGTTTTCGCATTTTGCTAATCACGAATGTCTGTTGTCATAAAACAATGAGAGGATTTTATACGGATAATCAATTAAAGATAAGTTAACTAATTTCATTAGGGACATTGAACAAAATAGAGAAATGTTATTGAGGCATCTGACATAAATTGGTCTGTATCTGCAGTTCCCATAGAAGTCGGGTCAAAAAGGGGCAGAAAAGCATGGACAAAAAAGTATTTTGTATCAGAAATTAAATATTGTTCTCAATGCAGAGCCGGGATTTTAGAGTCCAGGGTGTGAGAGTAATTGGTAATGTGCAACATGTACATTGTACATCAGGCAAAGAAATATCTACTAGTGAAGGACTTGATCATATGAGTAACAACTCATATCCTTATACTGGTCTATCAGTATATGTTGCCAGCACAAAGGATGGTCAAGACCTTCACCAAAGAAGAAGAGGGCCGAGCAAATTAAACAGAGATCAAGTCAATCTTGGAAGTTAGTCTACTGCAAGTTGATGGTCAAGTCTGTTACAAATGCTGAGGTGTCATCACCTCCTTAATTTACATTTCCTGATCATCAGGCTTTATGTTAAAAGTTTGTTAGACTCTGATTTGAGCTAACTTAGTATATATTCATTATCACGTGTAATTGATTTCGTTCAGTTAGATTTCTCTGAAAATGAAATACAAAGAGTACTCTTGAGCTTGAAAGTCATCAATGGAGTTTCTCATCTCTCATCTTCTTTACTTGCTCTTTTAGACCTTTTATCAAACACATTAGCATCTTTACTACTATCTGTTTTTCTTCATTTTCACACAGGGCAATGCAAAGATTAATTTATTGTCAATAACTTTCATAATCTTGTTACACTTTCATGTTTTTAGCATTACATTTGGGCCTTAGCAGTAACATATAATTGTTTTTAATCATACAAAGGAAAAGAGAATAGAGGAGGTCCAATGCCATGTGCAATTATATTAACAACACTTGCAAGTAAGCTGAAGTTTCTTACCTGTACTGGTAGCATGAGCACTATCATTAAAGACCCGAGAAGTGAAGCAACACCCAGTTGCTGGAATAGAAGAACCATAGCTATTGTAATACGGAATGGAGCTGACCATAATCCGTGAAGCTGTTGGCTTATTTGCTGAAAGATGTAAAAAAGCGTAATAATAATAATTAGTATCAGATGCAGATTTTGGTAGTAATACTTTCAGTTGAAAACCAATATTATGTCAGATAAAAACTACCAGTTGCAACTTATAGGTACATAGTATTATTTCAGATCATTGCAAGTCCGCAAGACTCAACTTACCTTGCATTGTCTTGCTAAGGATCGAGATACAAATCTGACTGTGTTACCACAAATATCTTTCAAATGATAAATAATAATGGTAACTTATTTGCAACTAAGAATTTTATAATATTACTTCTTCACGTCAAGAGTTATATAGCAAGCCAAATGTTCCGCATTTAAGGAAACTGTACGTTTTGAAATCTCAGCTTATGTTTAGATTAAAACATGTAATTATAAGAAGTTTACTACATTATAAAGATTGTAGAAAATAAATATATCAAGATTTATTTTGTAGACAAGCCGGAGATGCCTTTGTATGGTATAGCAAGCTGTTTAGCTACTTGTTTTGAATTTGCCACTATGTGGTTAGAAACAGATACAATCCGCTGGCAGCCTCAGCTTGGCAGGATGGGAATGAAGCTCAAAAAAAAAAAATTTAAGAGTTTAATTATTGTTGTGTATTCACAAATGTTGTTTGTTGGAGTTTGTTATCAGAAATGTTTTCTATCTTGTTAGGTAGTTTGAAATAAAAGAGATAAATAGTTGTTACTTATCTCTAGAATAGGTTCTGTTATCTATTAATTTGAATTAGCTTAGGCTCCTGGTTTCAAGGTGAGCTGGCTCTCACTACCTTTGTATATATTACTGCTGTATCTTAAGTGCAGAAGTAAGAGAAATAAAAAACTAAGTTTCTCTTCATGGTATGCTCTGTAACCTAATTCCCTCATGTGACAAAGTATGGAATGGCCAATCCTGCCTCTTCCGTTACTTCTTCCCCGGAACCATCCTCTTCTACTAATTTCGGAGGTTCTGGTAACAATAATAATCTGCATCATTTGCTCATCACTGGTCACAAACTAAATGGGCAGAATTACCTTCAATGGTCCCAATCTGTAATGATGTTCATATGCGGAAAGGGCAAAGATGATTTCATTACTGGAGTGGCGGAGTCACCAGGGAAAGAGGACTCAGCATACAAGCAGTGGAAGACGGAGAATAGTATGGTAAAGTCGTGGTTAATCAATTCTATGAACAACAACATTGGAGAGAACTTCTTACTTTATGAAACAGCCATGGAGATCTGGGAGGCTGCCAAAGAAACATATTCCAGCAATGATAATACCTCAGAATTGTTCGGAATAGAAAGCACCCTACATGACCTACAACAAAGGGAATTAAATGTTACACAATACTTTAATTCCCTGGTGCGACATTGGCAACAATTGGATGTATTTGAAAAACATAAGTGGACCTACACTAAAGATGAGGCTTTGTACAAGGAGATCATGGAACAAAAAAGAGTGTTCAAATTCCTACTTGGCCTGAACAAGAACCTAGATGAAGTCAGACGAAGAATCCTGGGAACAAAACCTCTTCCTAGGATTCGTGAAGTCTTCTCAGAGGTTCATAGAGAAGAAAGTAGGAAGAAAGTCATGATGAGACCACAAGTCAAGGCAGAAAACATCAATGTAATCAATGAGAATTCTGCCCTGGCAGTCAGAGGCACTCAGTTCCAATCAAGTGACAATCGACCAAGAAAAGGGAGACCTTGGTGCGATCATTGTCGACAACCTGAGCATACTAAAGAAATCTGCTGGAAGCTCCATGGAAAACCGGCAGATTGGAAGCCACGGTTCTCAAATGAGGTGGCTGGAGATGACAGTAGTTCAACCGAATCCAATCTGTTTAGCAAAGAGCAGATGGACCTTCTACAAAAGTTGTTCAATAACACATCTTCAAATTATGTTATTGGATCAAGAACCTTAGCCCAAAAAGATACTTTTCTGGATGCCCTTAATGTGAAAAAGGAGAATAGTTCATGGATAGTGGACTCAGGTGCCACAGATCACATGACAGGAAATGCTAAATTATTTGACCACTATGAGTTGTGTTCTAGTAATCTTAATGTAAGGGTTGCAGATGGGTCTCTTTCAAAAGTAGCAGGGATTGGTTCGGTGACTATCTCTAATACTGTTACCCTACATTCGGTTCTTTTGGTCCCTAATCTATACTGTAATTTGTTGTCTATCAGTAAACTCACACAGGACTTGAAATGTGTTACTAAATTTTTCCCTGATCATTGTGTTTTTCAGGACTCGGATTCGGGGAGGATGATTGACAGTGCTAAATTAACTTCTAGGCTTTATATTCTCCAAGTTGAAGTTTTTCGGGAGGCACTACCTCAAACTAGTGGGTATGTGTCACTTAGGAATCAGTCTAGTAGTCCAGTTAAGCTGAATAATCGGGGTATTGTAATGTTGTGGCACTATCATTTAGGTCACCCCACCCCAACTTTATGTACCTTGGCCAAATGTTTCTAGAATTATTCCATAATAAATATCCTAGTCAGTTTCATTGTGAAATTTGTCAGTATTCCAAACATACACGTCAAAATTTTCCACAACATGCATATAAACTGTCTCACCCATTCCATCTAATCCATAGCAATGTTTGGGGGCCATCTAGGGTGAATAATATCACAGGTGCTAGATGGTTTGTATCATTTATCGATGATCATACTAGAATAACTTGGATATATCTAATGAGGGAGAAATTTGAGGTTGGACAGATTTTTTAGAATTTTAATAGAATGATTAAGAACCAATTTCAGACTAAGATTCAAATCCTTAGAACTGATAATGGTAAAGAATACTTTAATTCAATTCTGGGAAATTATTTATTAGAAGAAGGAATTGTCCATCAAAGCACTTGTGTTGACACCCCTCAACAGAATGGAGTGTCAGAGAGAAAAAATAGGCACTTATTAGAGGTTGCTAGGTCTTTACTGTTAGCCATGAATGTACCTACACATTTTTGGGGAGAGGTTGTCCTCACAGCCGCTTATCTCATAAATAGACAGCCATCTAGAGTTCTAAATTTTCGGACCCCTTCTCAAATGTTAATTCAAGCTTATCCTCATAATCAGCTTATCTCTAAAATTCCACCTAGAGTCTTTGGATGCACGGTTTTTGTTCACATACACACTCAAAACCGTAGCAAATTTGACACGATCAGTCAAATGTTTTTTTATAGGATATTCCCCTACACAAAAAGGCTACAAATGCTACTGTCCTATATAGAGAAAAACCTATATGTCTATGGATGTTACGTTTTTGAAAACACAGTCTTGGTATTATAAAACCGAAATTCATGGGGGATATGATGAGAGCAGAATTTCAGTTTTTGAGTTCCAATAGGAGTGAATCACATGAGAGAGCAGAATTCCAGTTTTTGAGTCCCAATAGGAGTGAGTCTCTTGGGTTTGGTCAAAGTGATAAGGATTCTGAAATTCAAATTCCTAATCATCCTAATCATTATCCTCAATCAAATCAAATTCCTCCAATTCAAATTCAGTCTTATCCTAATCTAGAGTCTGTTTTTCCAGATAAAATTCAAACTAGGAAAGAGTCAAAAACTATTCCTTCTACTAGTATTTATCCTTTTCTAGAACCTGATCCTGAAATTCAAATTCCAGTTCAAATTCAAACCGAGGAAAATTCTAATAGGAGTCAAATACCTAATTTGTCCACTCAACAAAGTCCTGATCAAAAGTCTAAATATCCAGCTATGTCACACAGTTTGATAGAAACCCTACAACTATTGTGTATTCCCGAAAAAAGGCAACTCAAAGAAATAGTGTCCCAAAATAATATTCAGCAAGGCCAGGATTCTAAACCAGATCAACCAGTCCAAAACACTAACATAGATGCAGAAACTTTGATTGAGAATACTATAGGTATGGAGTCCACTTCTCAACCAGAATCAAGTGACCTAAGTCAGCCGATTGCTCTAAGGAAAGGGACTAGAGAATACAGAAACCAACCCCTATACCCTCTAGGCAATTATATTTCTTATGACAAACTATCTCCTGACTTCCGCAAATTTGCCCTAAGTCTCTCTAAAATTGAAATTCCCAACAGCATCCATGAAGCTCTTTCTATACCTGAGTGGAAGGCTGTTGTGTGGGAGGAGTTGGGAGCACTAGAGAAGAATGGAACATGGGAGATGACTGATCTGCCTAAAGGAAAAATGTTGGTCGGTTGCAAATGGGTATTCACTATGAAATACAATTCAGATGGGAGCGTGGAACGGTTTAAAGCTAGATTAGTGGCCAAGGGGTTCACTCAGTCATATGGGATTGACTACCAGGAAATGTTCGCACCTGTAGCTAAACTAAATACAATTTGGGTGCTACTATCATTGGCTGTTAATTTAGACCAGAAGTTACACCAACTGGATGTGAAGAACGCGTTCCTTAACGGGAACTTGGAAGATGAGGTATATATGGAGGTTCCACCTAGTCTCAAGTCTGAATTCAACACTAGCAAGGTATGTAAGCTCAGAAAGTCCCTATATGGACTCAAACAGTACCCATGGGCTTGGTTTGAGAGGTTCACCAGGGCTGTCAAGAGATATCAATATCGGCAGTGTCAAGCCGACCATACTTTATTTGTCAAGCATGCCTTAGGAGGTAAAATTACAATCCTAATAGTGTATGTGGATGATATAATCATCACAGGGAATCATGATGAAGAAATCCAGAGGTTGAAGTGTTGTTTAGCCAAAGAATTTGAGATAAAGGACCTGGGTAGCCTCAAGTACTTCCTAGGTATGGAAGTGGCAAGGTCAGATGCTGAAATTACCATTACACAGCCGAAATATATTCTGGACCTGTTGAAAGATACTGGAATGACAGATTGCAGACTAGCAGATACACCTATGGATCCTACCAGCAAGTTCGAAGCTGCCAAGGACAATCCACCAGTGGAAAAAGGAAGATATCAGAGCTGGTAGGGAAACTTATATATCTCTCCCATACTAGACCTGATATTGGGTTTCCAGTGAGCTATGTCAGCCAATTTATGAACTGTCCAAATGAAGAACACATGAGTACAGTACATCGTATACTAAGGTATTTGAAGATGACAGCTGATAATGGTTTATTTTTTAAGAAAAATACATGCAGGGGAATTAGAGTTTTTTCAGATGCTGACTGGGCAGGGTCTGTGAGTGACAGGAGATCCACATCTGGGTATTGCTCTTATGTTTGGGGAAATCTGGTCACCTGGAGAAGCAAGAAACAATTTGTAGTTTCTCGTAGTAGTGCGGAAGCAGAATTCAGGGCAATGGCCCATGGCCCATAGAATTTGGAAGCTGCTATTGAGTTAAGATGTGACAACCAAGCTACTATAAGTATTGCTAAGAATCTTGTTCATCATGACAGGACCAAACATGTCGAAATCGATTGACATTTTATTAAGGAGAAAGTTGAAGGAAGAATTATCAACCTGGAGTATACTCCCACTACAGTTCAAACAGCAGACATACTAACCAAAGCTCTACCTAGAGTGAGGTTTGAAGAACTGAGATCCAAGCTAGGCATGTTAAACATTTACAGCCCAGTTTGGAGGGGGGGTGTTGGAGTTTGTTAACAAAAATGTTTTCTATCTTGTTAGGTCGTTTGAAATAAAAGAGATAAATGGTTGTTACTTATCTCTAGAATAGGTTCTGTTATCTATTAGTTTGAATTAGCTTAGGCTCCTAGTTTCAAGGTGAGCTGGCTCTCACTACCTTTGTATATATTACTGCATCTGAAGTGCAGGAGTAAGCAAAATAAAAAACTAAGTTTCTCTTCATTGTTAATCCATGATTGTCTTTATCTTGTACATTTATCTTATTTCAGATTATGTAATCGGTAGATATTAAGAATAACAAAAGTATATTCACTATATCTTTTCTATGACTTCTTTACTACTCATATCGCATCTTCAATTACATGTATACACTTCAAAGATTATTTTCACAACAATCACATTTTCAGTCGGGTAATAATATCCAAATTATATTGCATCGGTTAAGATATGTATGCTCAAGATTGCGAAGAGAAAACGTACCTGTAGTGCATTAGCATCTGTTGTGATCATGTTAGTTATTTTCCCAGATGGGAAATTCTTGCGACTCTCATGAGTTATTCTTAAAGATTTTCGAAATATAGCAGCCACCTAAAATTAGAAAGGGTAGAACATCAGGCACTAATTTTGAACAGACAAACTTCAGCAGCTAAAGCCAGACACAAAGGGAAAGATTCACAACAGTATATATATAAAAGAGAGATGATTTACCAATGTTGACCTCAACCTGAAACCAACACGCCAAACATTCTGAATATACTGGGCTTCGCATAGCACGCCGAATGCCTGAAAAATCAATTCATCAGAAAACGAGTTCACTAGCTATGATTGCAGCAAGATATTGTACAAAGATGCAACAACTCGATACAATAAAAATAAAGAGTGAGATAGGGAGTCATACCACCCCAATGAAAATTGAGAAGGCGTAGATATAGCCAATCCAGGTAGGATCACCTCGTTGCATTGACTGCAATGTGTAACATGAGATTACAAAATTTTAGATAGGTTAACGTAACAAATAGCCTAGAGTGAAAAAAAAAATAAATAAATAAAATAAAATATTATAAATGCACAATCAATTTAAATTTGTATTACTTTGTTAAATACCATTTTCTATATAAAAATATTAAAAGAAAAAGAGTATATTCAGATTGAGAAAAAATGTTTTCTTCAATTACAACAGTTAAAATAAAAAAAATCAACTAGTTACTGAATCCACACCGGAGAAATAATCAAAAAAACCAATACTTTCTTTCATTTCTATGTTCTACTTAGCAATGTCATTTATGAGATTCACATATTTTAACATAATGATCTCTACTTGTTTCACTTTTCAATTTATTGTTGTGCAAGCTTTACTGTTATAATATTGCCGAAGCACCATTAAGCTCCACAACTTAAGTTCATAGAAAACAACTGATATATAAAAGCTAACTATGACATTACAAAATTCTACTCAATTGTAAATTGAGATTTTAGGTAAGGTATGGCACAGAACAAAGAAACCCCATGGTGTGCAACAAACAAGTAAAAAAAAATTTCAGTAGCCTTGTCAAGCAAGAAACTAACCTGTAAGAGATGGTTCAACAAAATAGGCCCCACAAACTGAGAGAGATCATATCCAATCTACAATATGTTCAAAGGAGAAGCAGAGTTGTCAGAGAGTTGCAAGATATGAAGAGAACATTATTTTTAAAATGTAGCAATCTAGATTATCCTTTCAACTATAAATATTCTTGATAACTTAAAAGAATATTATTCAAACTTTTGAACAAATTGTAGATGCCAGAATCCATGTAGTAATAATACTTTATTTCCATAAAACTTTCATCTATTAGATGAAAAATATATAAAACAATAATAAATGTGACCTATAGTTATCTAAAAATTATTAAAAACTCAAGATCTACCTATGTCGTTAATTAACTTAATCCATTTTTCAAATGCAAAATTTACTTTCCTTTTAATTGGAGAATGATAAGCAACAATGCAGGCATTCAACGGAACATCGTTTGTGGATAACTTTAAGCTTATCAAACTCAAAGCACCATTTCTCAGGTCTAACAATTAGGGTCGCAGGCAACCTAGCTTCCATGTAGGGGTGCAAAAAACATACTAAGCTCTAACACACCTCCATGTATAAAACGACAGGCTTGTCACTTGAAAGATAAAAATGCATTCACATGAGGGATTTGAACTCTCAACCTTCTAGTAAAATTGGCTCTAATACCATGTTAAGTTATCACTAAAGTTAAAAACTTAAGTTAGCAAGTTAGGGCCCAAACAATAGTTTTAAGCACTAAAATATGGAAGAAATTTGCTATATGAATGCAAGTAAGAGATATTGTTATAGGAATTGAACCAGATTTGGAGAAAATTTGCATCAAAAAACCATGGAAAGTGAGATCAGTACCTTAAAAAAACCTCCCAACCAAAACCTACAGAAAACAGTCAGATGAAAGAAATAAATGAGATACACAAAAGGGGCAGACAAGAATATCTCTACTTAAAAAAATATATATATAAAAAAATAAAAACTTGTCTAGCTAGGGAAACTAGCTGTCTTACTGAAATTGAAAGTAAAGGAGGAACGGAAAATAATGAATAATGTACATCAACCCGATACCTTCGTCCCAAGCTATTATTCAGTGCTCTTAAAAGCCATGGGTTGGGTCGTTGAGATTCTTTGACCCAACATCTTTGAAACCTGTAGAATTCAAATCATCTTTTTTGATCAGTACCCTCTTGCAGAAATCTACATGTACAACAATGTTACAAATTCTACAAAAATAAATGCAAGGGAAAAACTTTTCGATACAAACTTTTCTATTAGAATCTCTGTCCGGTCCCATGTGTCCAACTTCCAGACATCTTTTTCAGTGATAGGTTTTCTGTAGCCTAGCTGCATTAGTGGAGTTATCCATCCAAAATATATCCCTAACAGAAAGCAATGAAACGAAACAACAGTAAGCAGGTACAATTATCAGAATACAGACAGTAAAAATCCTACTGTCCACTTAGGACATCTCAAAGCAGCCTTTCATAAATGATCAAGAGAACGTAAGAAAGAATTATACAGGATTAAAGAAAACAAAATTCTAAAACCATCAGTTGATGACTTGATTCAAGCATGAGATAGAGATTATTTTGCATAACATTAAATTCCTAAATCTTAACACTTGTTCAACTACAAACGAAACTTGACGGATTGGAAATGGTAGAGTATTATTAAACCAGTCATATGCACTTAATTGTTGTTCCCTTTTAGAAAATAACTCTGGAATTTTGCAGTTCTTTTTAAGATTATCGAAAAACTAGACAACATGAACACTTAATTCAGGAACTACTTACTGGAAAATATGCTGGAATGCCTCTCAGGACATATATGCTCTCCTCCAGGAAGTGCTTCATATTCAGCATTGTCAAGAGACTCAGCTTGCATCATGACGTAACCCGGATAAGGATCCAAAGTAGGAATATAAGCAAATAGAAGAAATCCAAACAAAACCTACATCAAGAATCACCAGAAACCATGACTAACAAGCTCATTATTAAAATGGATACAAAAGCAAAGGTTAACGTATTCTTTTTCTATAAGACTTGGCCAACTTCTATTAATAGCAATCTGTTGAGTATAAAATTATGTGTGTCCCTTAAAAAACCGCAAATAGTCCCAGTCTGGAGACTTGTTAGACCAATTAGGAAAAAATTATATTTGCAGGCCAGCTTGGTTTCAAACTATCCATTCTTTTTCATACTATATACTAGGCAAGAAATATCTCAACACTCTTGTAAATGTATGATTGTACATTTAGCTACCTGCAATACCATTGCAAAGATCATGCTGATATTTCTTTCAGAGGTATATGTCAGTAAGTGTTAGTAAAACAAGAAAAACAACATTCATGCTGAAATTGTTTGACAAATACATGTCAACATTAGCCTAGAATTAGAAAAGTGAAACAACAAACTTTGATGCCCTTGTTACGAAGCACATGCTCTCAAAATTAATAAATAGTATAATAACCGATTGTTGTACATACTTCACTAAGTTTATACTTCTATATAATTATTTAAGCCATTAACAGCCTTAAGCGGAGACAAATCCATAACCATTACAGGAAGAGAAGAAAATAAAAGTGGGCAAACAAACCTGGCCAACAACATTGCTGATGAACAAGTACAGTAGAGATCTGCATTGAGTGAGGAAAAAAAATTTAGAAAAAGAAAGAGAACTTAAATATGCATTGTCCTCCAACATGTATATGAAATTTCACTTCAGATAAAAGAAGCTTATTCCTCCTTATCTTCAGTAAACATGAAGTTTTCATATGATTTAGATGATACCAATCCAATTTCATTTCAATTCATATATAAAATACCTAACATGCTTATACATATTTGTACATCCAGAACATCATTTCCTAGTTTTTTAGGTGCGCATGATGCAGCTAAAATTTACACCAGTTGTAACCAAATTTTGCCTTCAGATAGCATTGTTCAACAAATGCAATGTTTTCATGCTCATGAAGTGTAGCACCAAAATGTATTTAGTTGTGCATCAGTCTCCAATTACAACAAGAATATCATATCAATTATATTTTGAACTTTGTTCACAACTTCTATTTGCTCTGAAAGATCTAAAAGAAATCATATCTTCTCTCACTCGTAAATTTATGCTCAAGCCTTTGATCAGTTACTTCAATATTATGCCAAATAATTCAATAATCCGAACTGTGCTAGTTTCTTTTGCACTCTTGCAAGTGCACTAACTAGTTTATTTCATTGACTAGTAAGTAGAAAACAATCTGAAGTTCAATTTATAAACAATTATACCGATGAAATATCATTTCTCGACAATCTAGTGCAAGGAAGTATACTTTTAGTGAACGTGCCATTAGGAGAAAAACTAACCTACTGTAGTATTCACTCATTGGAAGAATGAGATTTAGCATCACAGCTTCCCCTACCAAAACATAAATCATTCCAAACCGCACATACCACCTAAACTCATGGATGTAAATTTTAGTTTCCAAACCAATCATTATAAGCATGGAGCACCAAGCAAGAGCCTCTGTGAACAATGAAACCATCTGCAATAGAATACATAGTTACTTTGCATATCTAAGTTAAACTAGGCCTCAACGTTTATTATGGTATGCAACAAAATTACCACCAATTAGACTTGAAATGATTTTTTAGCAACATACATTCCGAAACATAATGATATCACCTAACCATCAGCCAATTAACAAAGAAAAATGATTAATTCTGATATAATTGAACTAATCATTTTGGTTTTGACATTGATGGACTGTTGGCATATTCTGCTATGTTTTTGGAACCTCACATCTTCAATGCAATGAACATCAAAACAGATTTTCGTCTTATTTTTAAAACTTAGTGATCTCTATCACTATCTAGCCAAATAATATAAAAGGTGGTGAAAGAAAACATATTATACTCCAAAATAACAATTCAAATCAAGTGCATTTCAAGATATTTAACAGTTTACTTAAGTAGATTGAAATTAAATACTATAAATTTTTATTTTGAGTACACATGCTATAATTTAAAACAAAGATGGATTTTGTGTAAAAAGAAAGAAAAAACAAGAAGCAACATGAAAGAGAACAATCACTAGGGGAACAACTGACCTCAAAGGGAGCAAGACTAGTCTCTCCATCCAAGTTGAAGATAGAAATACCCATCAGCAGCCTTAATAGAGGCTCAGCTGTACAATAAGCAGCGAAGAGGCCCAACACGTAATTGTAGTAATTCGATCTCAAACAAAACTTGTGTGCTTTGGAACTTTTCTTAATAAGCCATATTCGATAAATGCCAAGGCACAAAAGCACCAAATGAGAAATGAAAATCACTAGAGAGTCAATTGCACAGTTTGTGTATGCACCAAAAGCACTATCCACTGATTTTGCCCAAACCCCATTTGCCAATGGTCGACAATACCAATTCAATGGCTCAAATGCCATTCTTTGTCACCTACAAATGATTCACAAAACTATTAAAACACATTATAATACTAGCATAGTATTTTCAACCCAATAAAAAAAATGTGTACTGTAAAAGAATGAACTAAACATACTAAATTACTTCAAATAATCCTTTGATCTTCTACACAATGAACAAACCAATTCACATGATTACAACTGAATTTGTATAAAAAGTTACAAAAACCCATTTTTAGCAGTGAGAAAAAGATGACAAATGAAAGTATGAAACTATCATCAACCTCAACCTGCATTTGGTTGCTGAAAAAACAGAGTAAACAGAGGAAAGAAAATAAAATATAGACTGACACTCACATGTCTTCTACTTCTGAAATTACAAACCGAACTAAGCCATTTCAAGTTCAAGAGATATCAACTAGGAAACAAATGAAACTCCAAAAATCAAACCAAAAGAACATTAGTAACAGAAGAAACATAACAAGTACAACAATAGCAGCAGTGAGAAGAATAATTACTCTGAACTCTGAAGTTGAGTAGTTGCTATTTTGCTTTGCTTTGCAAATCGAGTAGAGCAATAGAGTTCACCAGAAAGGTTCACCAAATGAATTTGACAAGTTACAGATTACTATATCACTGTTACAATAATACAGTGATCGATGGAAGAAAACAAAGACAAAATAGAGTGTGTCATTGTAAGCGGCACGCTAACTTTGACCGATGTAGGACCGGTTTTTAATGTTTTAATTATTTTTTTTTGTTTTTTAGTTTTCTTTTATTTAGTAAACGGTCTTTTTGGTTAAATTAAGATTTTCAGGTTTTCAGAGTCTATTTAATGTTTTTTTTGTTTTCAGTTTCAGCAGATTGAATAATATTATATTTTGGTTTCGATTTATTTTGTTAGTGGATTTCAGTTAATTTATTGGTGAATTTCGGTTCATATTCTTTTAGGGTTTACGCCGGTAACCTTAGACTTCCGCGTTGCATCATATAATGATCGATGAAAGAACACAAAGACAAAATAGAGTGTCATTGCAAGCGTCACGCTAATCTGACCCCACCTTAAATTTATAATGAAAAAATTAAATTAAATTAAAATTAAAATAAGCAAATGGGTTTTAAAATTAAATTAAATGGGTTTTAGTGTGTCATTGCAAGCGTCACGCTAATCTGACCCCACCTTAAATTTATAATGAAAAAATTAAATTAAATTAAAATTAAAATAAGCAAATGGGTTTTAAAATTAAATTAAATGGGTTTTAGTGTGTCATTATAAATTTTTTATAATGAAAAAATTTATTAAATTAAATTAAAATTAAATAAATAAAAAGGAACACCATCAGTTGCTTTTTATATGAATTCACATTTGTCTCTTGTAATGTTTTTTTTTTTTTTTTTTTTTTTTTGAGAGGTTGCACAGTTAACTTTAATGAAGGGTGTTTTGGTAAGACTTTTTAATTAGTTATAACTGATTTTTTTTTTTTATTATTAATATGGTGGCTATAAACAATTTTTACAAAACTAAAATGGTTATTTATGAATTTCCCCAAATACACAATAGATTAACTGTAAGAACATAAAAACTGAAACAGGCTTCATTTTCTATGGTTCATGCTACTATGTAACTATGATTACAATTAAACAATACAAATAAAATGAGCAATTTTAAAAATAAACAATAATTATCTGGCAACTACATTAATATTGTATCCTTGAAGTTTTTGTAAACCCCATTTTGTATTTGCTGCTGCAAACTCTAGTCTTACCACATTTCAAACTCAAAAAGTAAGAGAAGATGAAGATCATCAAGAGTATAACTATTAAAGAAAAAAAAATTGGTACATCTAAACATGTACCAAATCAATTTTCTGCTGGAACTAAATCATACACAATCATCACATAATCCTAGTTTTATACAACGTAGTAAATTAGGAACTCCAGTGTTTTCCTGTGATAACAACACTACAATGAGCTGTGAAGTTTTTGGGAAATTTCAGATAATCTACATTACAAAAATATCGATGAAGCTTTTTTCTTTAAAGGCCATAGAGATCAATGTTGCTCCCTACATTTCAACATTGTCCCAGTCAATCGATCTCCCTTCAAAACTATATTCCGATTGATGAAGCCTGCTACGAGTCAACCTGCTCATGACAGATAGACCTGAAAATGGAAAATAACAATTAGTATACTAATCCGGTAATAAAAGTATCACACGGTTACGAATATCTTCCATATATTCTAAACTAAAAAATCTTTAAATGAATTCTATTCTTCACATTGTAATTAAAACCACTGGAAAGGTAGAAACTTTCCAGAGAATATACTGAAGACTCTAAGAGGGCATCAAATAAATAGGATTCACATATTTATGGCAGAAACAATAATATTTTATATAAAAAAATGTGATGCAACAAGCAGCATTGGATTGTTTTACCTTCAATCATTCTGTAGAGTGCTGACCACCATCCATCTTTAGAGACTTCGTATTGATTCAGCGACTCTTCAATTTCTTTGTCATGCTTCCCCTCAAGAACTCCTTGAATAGTTACCACTGCATCCTTTGTTTTCTTGAGAATACTGTTCTCCTCTTCAATTTCCAACCGTCGAAGGTCACTCTGGGATGAAGTAAGGCTAACAGCAAGGGCGTACTGGGCAGCAGCAGCCCATCGAGAAGAGGCCATCCATTTCCTTTGCCCATCTAATCTCTTGTTCTCCTCTCGGCTCAGCTTGTTCTCTCCATCCCCTCCAAGTACTAAGCTGCGTAAGTACTCAGCATTTGCAGCGCCTGTGCTCTGAACCATCTTAGAGAATGCACTTCCTTCATTTAACAGCAGCTCCTCTGGCGTATCATACTCCAGAACCTGAAAAATAGAAATTCACCAAGTCACAAAAAGAAAACAGGAAAAAGGAACGCAAAGATTGGATGCTGAAAACTGTAAACCAAAAGAATCTGTTGATAGATAAATTGACATATTTCAAAACTTATTGCATGCCCTTTAACATAAACATTCTTCGTTTTAAGGTATTTCTTCACACCAGTAGCAAGAAAAATAAACAAACAAATTAAAAGAGATCATAGAGTTTAGAAAGCATACCTGGCCAGCATCTAGCAGAAGGATCCGGTCACAGTCAATAATGGTATTAAGTCGGTGAGCTATAATAAGCATAGTACATGATTTAAATTCTTCTCGTATAGTTTTCTGGATAAGTGCGTCAGTTCTAACATCAACAGCTGCAGTTGCTTCATCAAGAATAAGTATCTTAGATCTCCGCAACAATGCTCGAGCAAGACTTAACAGTTGCCTCTGTCCAACGCTGAAATTCTCCCCTGCCTCTGAGACCTAAGCAAAGAACAAAGGAACATTCTTTATAACTCACATTTCACTGAACTTTTGAATAAATTCAAAAGCAAAGGAATCAAGTCATCAACAGAGGAAGGGACAGACTGTATATAGATATCCAATCTATTTATACAAACTATCCAAATCGACAGCAGCAAGTATAAACTGACTTCTGATTCCAGTTCAAAATTCTGTACAACTTGCAACAGTTCAATCAAAAGCAGCGGTCAATCAAACATTGTATTCAATTAAATTTCCACTCTTTCTCATATACAAACTACTTTTTACAAAAAAGCATCTCAATCTTCTGGAGAAACATCTCATTAGTAATCTAGTGAAACTTCATTAGAACATATATAGTACTACGTTTACATATTTGTTTAAAATGCTAATCTGCACATTGGCTGTTGGCACTTAGCATGATATATGGGGTGATTTAATATCCAGAATTAGATTGCTAACTTTTTTATGTTAAGGAAAGAATCACATACCGACAAGTATATTTCTATGATCTGTACAGCTTGTGTAGTGCCTAATTTCATGGGATGTATATAGGTACTTCTAATATTCTAAGCTGCTTATTTATGAAGCTGTAGAATGCTCTTATCTATATGTCAAGTCTGTCACACACAAAAAAAAAAGATCTCACTTTTTGAAAATGTAACAAATTAGGGATAAATGTTTAACTATAGATTCATTAATTCAAGAAGACGGAAATTTGGATCCTCTTTTCCTCATCTGGCAGTTGGACTGTTGGGGTGTGAAGATCTAATCCATATGCATTTATGAAGATTAACAACATATACACATCCCAAATAGGATACCATTTTGATAACATGACTAGCTCCAGAGGGTAATGACCATAGGTAGCACAAAGCAGTAACTCTCTGTATGGACTAACTCGAGAGACAGGGTAGAACCATAGAAAATTATTAAAATTAGTAGTTTTTTTATAGGACACAGTAAAATGAGTTTTAAATTCCCAACTGAATCCAACCAAACATACGAAAAGATTCTCAACTGATTTTATACAATTACAAAAATGATAATGTTGATAATGTGGAATTCAATCATAAAATAAGATTGATTATGATGGAATAATAAAAAGTGAAATGTGTTTTCAATAAGATTTATTATTGTAGATAGCACAGCACCCACATCATGTAGAATGTCGATTATTTATCCATTTCTGTTATTTGTAACGATGAGCATATGAGGTTTTTAAAAACAAGAACCCAAGAATAACGTCACTAACATAATGCCCCTAACTGTCAATTTTATGAATACCACACACCTCTTCAAATGGGTAAGAAAAGTTAGTCTGGCATGATCAGGCCATGACATACAGCATAACACCTCAAAACATAGAGTTGTAACAAAGGAATTTTTAACAAGTACCTCAGCATCCAAACCCAAAGAATTTCTACGGATGACATCCTTTAAATGTGCCCTTTCTAAGGCCTCCCAAAGGTCAGCATCATTGTGTTCACTGAAAGGATCAAGATTAAATCTCACAGTTCCTGAACAAAACAGAACAAATTGGTCATTAAATTATACAACTTTGTTATTAAGGAATTCTTTATGCTAGGTCATAAGCATATAAAAAAAAAATTGTGAAAGCTGTGCTTATGTTGTGCTTATGTTAGAGTAAGTATTTGTTTGGTTGAGCTTTCTACTGCCTCAAAAAGTCTAAAAACGTCTATTTGAGTTTTTTAGAGTTGTTTGGTTGGACTTTTCAGATTTTCTATTTTAAATTGAGTAGAGGCTAGTAGAGTTTAAACCTCTACTAGGTAAAAGCTCATAGGGAGGTGCTTCTCCAAATAGACCTTTTTATTTTTTTTTAAGTCTACCATCCAAACAACTATAATTTTTTTTTTTCAAAAACTCTATTTTTAATAGATCTACTACAAGATAGATATCCAAGTTCAAGAATAACAAAAATTGAAAGAAAAAAAAAATCAACCGTAAAATCTATCAAGTTGTCGATTGACTAACTGAAACAGACAACGACTGATCATCAAGCCCGCCTAACTATCATTTTGCCAATAACCAAGATTGAGGACGCTGAGTACCTGAGAACAGAACTGGTGATTGTGGTATAATACCAAGTACTTTACGTAAGTCCATCAGTCCAAATTTTGCAATATCATAATCATCAATCAAGATTCTTCCTCTTTCCAGCTCTACAATTCGAAATAAAGTATTAAGCATGCTAGATTTCCCAGCCCCAGTCCTTCCAACTATCCCTACCTTGTCACTTGGGGAAATTTGAAAAGACAGTCCATGCAGGACTGGAGGAAGCTCAGGCCTATAGCGAAGGACAACATCCTCAAATTTTATAGCTCCTGAAGAAGGCCATCCAGGAGGGGGGCGGTTACTCTCAATGATAAGTGGAGCCTCTGAAGGCAACTCTATATACGTGCCAACCCGCTCAACCGAATTTAAACTATTCTCAGCCAGACTTGCAAGTCTCAGCACACCAGTCAACAAACCAGTAATATTTAATGCATAACTTAGGAGCAGACCCATTGTTGAAGCAAATTCCTTCTGGTTCTCGGCCCTTCCATTCTGCATGACAGCAAAAGTTGCTGTGAACCAAATCATCAGGCCTCCCAGTGTTTCCAAACGGATTGCAAGCCAACGATTTGCACCCGTGTTCACAAGAGTAAATCTGATATTGTTGTCCATCGATTTCCCATTAATGTCAGCCATCCGATCATAAGCTTTATATGCACGTATGGTTGCTAAACCATTCAGCGCTTCACCAAATTGGGCATAAACGGGCGATCTTGTTATGGAATCCAGACGTTTCACTTCACGTGCAGTACTCTAAATAAACAAAACAACCATTCGTTAAAAACTATAACTTATTCCTCCAAAAACAATTTAGAACCACAAACGAAAACACCAGTTTGCAGATCAGGAATCTGGACCCAAACATACACTGTGATCAAAAGTTGACTTCAACTTCACTGATATAAGCATTTATGACAGCTAACAGTCAAATACAAAAATAACAAGATCAGTAATTCATACTGATCTATATCACAAAATCAAATCATATACCACACAACACAAGTCCTGTTGTTAAGGGTAAATAAAAATTCACTCTCAATAACTAGACAGAATCATGCATCGATCTCAAAACTTGCTTCACCATCCACAGCATTCATTTTTAACCAGAAAGTCTAAGCAAATTAAATATTTTAGTTATAGTTTTTAAAGTACAAATCAGAAGCATATCCATGACTATAAAATAAGCCACTTAGAAATCAGGATGTTTGTATGGAAGAGGGACAAGAAGGTTTGTGAAAGGAAAAGATGGGAGAACTATCAAGTGGCCACCAAATCCAAAAGCTTAAACTTATAAGTAAGGACCCATTAAGAGCATTAAGCCTCTAATAGATCCCCTTATATGCAAAACATAGGTTTGCCATATCAATCAAGTACAAAACAACAAACACAAATACATATACAAGTACAAATGCAATCACATGAGAGAATCCAAACAGAAGACCCTGAAATCTTAAGCACAAGGATCTAATGATAGTATTTAATCTTTGACAATAACAACGGCTAAGATTAGTTCATCACGTTAACTGAAAAAAAAAAGGTGAATTGCTCTAGGTTTAAACCTCGCAAGGGCACAAAGGATCTACAACAAAATGAGTGGATGAAATCAAAGTCAACATTAACTTGCGATCTTACTTGAACACAGTCTCTATTCTATAGATAGGGTTGTACGTCTATGTCCTTTAATTCTAAAGAGAGTTAGTAATAACTCAACCTTAAAAAAGATTAGTCCTCAGGATAGAGAATTAGAAAGGGTTCATACACCTAAAACTAGTTGTCGAGGTAACACTTTGCCTAGTCAATTCACATTAGATTCTCTTCAAGATACAAGAATTTCAACTACCAATCAACTTCTGCAGCCAAGCAACCAGGATGTGACTATGCATCACTGAAGTAGGTATTTAGATCTTTAAAGTAACACTAATTAATCTCAAATAATTCAACAAAGTAAAAAATCAGCCACAAATTCGTAGAGAAAACCCACTATCACAATTCACAAACTGCTCCAACACCTACCAGGTGATTCCTAAGTTAAACTGAAGACAATAAGAGATGATAATAATAGGTAGAAATCAATTCAGAATATTCTCAATGTAATAAAGACATGAACAACAAGAATAGAGAGTTTCATATACCTGATAATACAGATAGGCAGAATAAAACAAAACCAACAGCGGCATTATGGACCACAAGGACATCGTGCTCACAAATCCAATCAGGACAAAAGTAGAAAGGAGTTGTGACACTAGGCCTAGAAACAGATCCATAAATGTAGCAACATTTCGATCAATGTCACCTAGATCCTTTGCAAACCTATTGATGATTCTTCCAAGTGGATTGGTCTGGAAGAAGACCATTGGAGCTCTTAATATAGAATGAAGCATAGCATCATGCAACCTTTTGGCTGCATAAAGACTTGATATGATCAACCAAAATGAATTTGCCAGTGTCACAAAAACCTGAAAGCCATAAGAAAAATTATAGAATAAGCTACAAGATTACAATATCTAACACTAATTTAAGCAAGACAATAGAGAACTTCCACTTGGAATAGCGGGATAAAGACCCATATGCTATGAGGAGAAAAAATGAGTAAAAGGAAAATCAATTGAAATTTCATGCCAATAATTATAAAATCAAGCTCATACCTGACCAATTGATAGTAGTGCATATATCATATTGTAGTAACCGGGGCCATGAGCGGGAGAATCGCCTTGACCTGTCCAATTACTCAACCATGTGCTACTTGAAACTCGTAAAACTTCTGTTGAGATATAGCATGTAAAAAGAATCATTACCACCCATAGACCTCCTAATGCGTTCTTGTACCTGGGACGAGAGAAGCACTATGTTCAATAGCCTTGAAAGGAAGCTTGAGAGTATAAAGTGTTCAGTTAGAGCTTACCAAAACTAGCACTGTGCGAGAAATCTCTCTCACATGCACATATATATATAATAATAATTCCCTAGTCAAGGTCCTGAAATTTTTCGACAGGTCCTTCGAATTCTCACCAGTTGGAGCATTGAAAGGAAGCTTGAGAGTATAAAATGTTCAGTTAGAGCTTACCAAAACTAGCACTGTGTGAGAAATCTCTCTCACATGCACATATATATAATAATAATAATTACCTAGTCAAGGTCCTGAAATTTTTCGATAGGTCCTTCGAATTCTCACCGGTTGGAATTAGTGTAAAACAATTATACAGTAATTTCCACCCGTGGGAATTCTTAGCACCAGTCCTGACTAGAGAAGAACCCTATATGTATATATTATAAATTCTCTATTCTCTCATTTGTGTGATTTCTAATATAGGTTATATGTGGGAAGAGTTGACAAGGTTGTGTCACGAACAAGAACAGTCAAGACATTTATATGACGATCTATGCCTATATATACAAAACTTCTCTCCTGCGTGATCCCCCACACATAATTTTGTGTGGGATCCCAAATTTGTACCGATTTATGTTTTAGTGCTTTGTACCACAAATTCATGACCCAGCACAAAATTATGTGCAAGATCTTGAACCTGATCAAAACTATCCATCCATCTATATTGCAAATTATTGAAAATATCTATATCTATGTTTATATATAGATCAATCAAGACCTAAATATGACAACCAAGACCAAGACCTGAAACCAAGACCTGAACTTTTTTGTACGGTCTCAAAGATTATCACAAGTGAATATGTGATAATCAAGGATTATTTCACTTGTGATAATCAAGGATTATCACAAAATTAACATTAAAAGCTACAGAAGCTATATAAAGTATATTCACATTTTGAAAAAGTTTCAGATATTGCTCCAATTTCGTAAATATAAGACATTAAAAAAGGGGAGAATAGAAAACTTAAGAAAGATGGTTCACTTATCCAAAAAAAATTTTAATTACTTTTCCGAGTATATTTCATTTTTCTTGACATTCATAAAAAATAAAAAATAAAGTATCAAAATTCAATGAATTTAATCAAGGTCCTCATATAAAGGGGTATGTATATATAGGAAGAAAGAAAAAGAAGCATTGTTTAATCTTCGAGTAACAATCATAAGATGCTTGTTTTCTGAACTTCACTTGTTCTAAAATGTCTAGATAAAATTTTATATGTTTTAACATTTTCATCTAAGTTGGGATGCTTGGATTCATACAGCATGAATAACAGTTTAGTCCCATTTATGTTCGTTTTTTTTCACAGATAATCTAGGTTAAAAAGAAAATTTGCAGCAATAACATAGGAACAAAAACAAAAGTTTGTTACCTAGACAAAACTTTCCAACTGACAACACCTGTTTCGCGTTCTTCCTGCTTAATAAGAATGGATTTGCCTTCTTTTGGTTTGTTTGTATGGCTTGCTTTCTTTGGAAAATCATTGGTTACCCCATTGGCAACAGGTTTTGTGGTTTTAAGATCAACAATCTCACCATTTTCCTTTTCTTCCACATATTCTTCCATTTTTCCAGCATTTTCCATCAGCTTTTGGAATAGTGTGCCATTAGTAGAGAGATCCTCAAAGGTTCCCACCTCTTTTACCATACCCTCATGGACCAGGATCACTCTATCAACCTGTGAAAGAAAGTGTAGCTGGTTTGTGACAAGAACTCTAGTTTTCCCAGTTAATTCTCTCTTGATGCAGTTGTCAAAAACCTGAAAATGATCAATGAGACATGAGCCTAGTTTGAAATAAACTCAACACTGTAACATTAATAATTTTAAAACCAAAGATCATGACAAACATTTTAAAAACTATGGCTAAGACTTGGACACATTCAAAACACAAGCACAAAGTAATATAAAAACCAAAAAATATTTTGACAAAGAAAGAGAAAAAAATGAAAGAAGTCCAATTTATAATAATCTTCTATCAAAAACTCATAATTATATATTGTTACGTAACTGCTAAACCCAAAAACTTAAAATTGTCAACGTCTCAAACTATGATATTAAACTCTCTAATACACACTCCTTTCTCGTGCAGAGTAACAAACTTGTCATGTGCACCAAGCTCAAATACAGAACAAGTTAAAAAACAAACAAAAAATACAATCACGTGGGCACACTTTAACCAAGACACTTCTAGCAAAACTGGCTTTACAACCACTTTAGATAACCTCTAGTCCCAAAAGTTTTAAGTTGTTAGGTAGAGTACAAACAATGAAATAAAACTCTCTAACGTGCATATACCAGGAAAGTAAATAGCCAATGATATGAAATTTTCAATATTAGCTTTACTTGTTTTTATTGATCTTTTCATGATCATATAAATAGTTGTAGAAGTGTTTGAGTGGGTCATATTTTTATATGTTTTGGACTATGACGTAATTTTAAAAATATTAAAGAGTATAAATAAAGATTATGGTTGTCGGTCTATATACAATCTTTATACTTGACTTTAAAGAAATAAATGTCAGCAATATCGTATCATACAATAGTAAACATAACTATACATTAAAAAACATTATATCTGGCTAGAAGTACTGTGGAAGAAAAAACGATAACAAATCTGCTACCATGGACAGTTTACCTGTCGAGCCACATGAGCGTCCAAAGCACTTAAGGGGTCATCAAAGATATACACATCAGAATTGGAATACATGGCCCTAGCCATGGAAACCCTTTGCTTTTGCCCACCACTAATATTCACTCCTCTCTCACCAATCTCAGTAAGATCACCACCCTAATCATCAAGCATGAGAAAGATGGGCAAAAAATTCAAGTGAAATTGTTAAAATAGTAAGGGAGTTCTTCATATATTTACAAACTTGCCACATCTACTATAAACTGCCGAAAAACTTACAGGCAATAAGTCAAGATCATGGTGTAATGCAGTAACATCAATTGTCTTCTCATATCTTGCTGATTCAAAGGCAGATCCAAATAAAATATTATCACGTACCTGCGAAAATAATTATCAGCATTAAGATGACAATCACCTAACAAGTGGACTGCAGTCCCATTTCATTCTAGAAGATCTAACCGATTCCAGTATTCCACGCTGAATCAATTTATCATATATTCATATTTATGATTACCGTAACACAATTCCATACACAAGCCCAAAAAAGAGAAAATATATCAAAAATTCACCTCAGATATATATATATATATATACAGAAATATAAGAATGCCAAAACTTACAGTTGCATTGAAAATCCATGAAACTTGTGGAACATAGGCAACAGTTCCTCTAATAACAGCAGCCACGTCAGAAACTGGAGGAATCTCCCCAAGCATTGCCGATATAAGTGAGGTTTTTCCTTCTCCTGTACTGCCAACCACTGCGACCAGGCTACCAACCGGTATATCCAAATTGATATTTGACAATGTGGGCCTCTCTGCCTGTAATAAAATCAAATCTTTAAAAATTTATAACGTGAGCTTGAAAAGTCAAAAAAATTCTAAGTGTCATCAACGACAAAAAAATATAATAGAACTTTCATATAGCCAAGAAATTCTTCCAATTTCTTGTAGTATACAAAGTTAAGTTGAAAAAAAAAAAAAAAAAAGCTTTTTCAAGCATATTTTTCATGTGAAGTAACATAGTAATTATTTTAAATTAAAGGAGATAACTGAGTGGATTAAAATGCCAGGTTTCTAATCTATTGTGCGAGTTATTCATACTGAGGGCTCGAATCCCTCTATTTATGTTTCGTTCAAAGGTTTGGTATCTTTTAAATTTGAATTTAGCTAACTCTTTGGTTGATCTTTATCTTCATTTAATTAAGAATATCTTCTTTCCTTGGATTCGGAATACAACACATATATCAGTGTTCAACGTGAAATTAGAATGTGATAGCTTGTTACAAATTCAAACTAGTAGTTGAAGTTTAGAAGTTACACAAAATTGAAACCAGAAAAGGTTTAATATTATACAAACTATAAGGCCACAGGTAGAGACAACTTTCTTAAGACAGTTCAATCATAAAGGCATTCTTGATAGCCTTTTTTATTCCAATTTCACATCTGAATATTACTATGGACCTCATCATATGCAATGTTCTCAAGTATATTTAACTCCTAGCAGCAAAGCCACCCATACCCTTAATCAAGGGACACAATGGAAAAGGTACCTATCCCAGTGAAATTGTTATACGCCTTACCAACCCGATTATCCGAGATAATTTAGGCTGATCAAGAGTGGACCAATTTTACCTAGAACAGGGATTAATCTAAAATGAAAAATACTAGAACTCTAGAATACGTGTTATCAAGGCATGCTAACTAAGAATGCTTTGCCCCTCAAGCTGACATTTCAATGAAGAATTCTCATGCAGCACACATCTCTCCTGAAACACAGGCCAGCATGTGGACACACAAACACACAAAAGAAAAAGGAAAGGAAAGTTTCTACCTGCAAGAAGTAGAAATAAAAAATATGATTCTTTCATCCTTTTCAATTTTTAGAAATAAGCTTTTACAGAGATTGTTTGCCACCTATATCCATCAAATTAAACCATTGACCCACCAACATTTCAAATGAAATTATATCCTATCTCAGGCCACAATAATAAATAAACACAAAAGAGGTTGCAAAAGCAAGATACAGTTCAGGAACTAAACCTTTGGATCCCAGGAAAAGTTTCCATTTTTTATTGAGATGGCCGGTAATTCAGGATCAAGGGGAGGATTTGGTAGAAGAACTCTCTCTTCAGCTAAGAATAGATCCTCTAGACGCTTTAATGATACATTTGCGTTTACCACCTGTAAAAAAATAGCAGCATGAGTGTCAAAAAAAATTACAACCAGTAACACTAGAATGGAAATTAAATGATTTGTGTTTTAAATATACAATCGAGAAAATATGTAACACAAAAATGATCTAAGAAACCAAAAGAACAAGAGGGGGTTCCATAATGTTTTTGAAAATTGTTTTCTCTTTTGCAAATGAAAAACAGATAAAAAAACATTTTTGTTTTTCTATTTAGAAACAAAGTTGAAAAAAAAATTTTCATTTTTTTAAAAGTAGTGTAAATTCATAAACAACTTAAAGATGTTCGTAGTGTTCCGGAAACATGATTTTATTAATACAAAAAACTCATCTCTTTTTTTTTTTTTTTTTTTGAAAGAAGAAAACTCATCTTTTATTTATCATTTTCTTTGTACTAGATGCACTTTCATTATTTTCGGTAATAGAAATTAGACAGCTCTCATGCTCCGTCCAAACATAAACAAACTTAGAAATTGCATTATGAACTAAAGATTTGAGAAAAGTTGCTCATCTAAGTTAGTCCACATTCAAAATCAGGAAATTATATCATAACGTGAATTATTATATGGAAGTATCCCACCAGGTAAATGTCCAAGGTACAATGAGCAAAGAGAAGTCTCACACATTCAAGCATGTTATATATTCAAAGACTTCATCGTTCAATGTAACCAAACTGATAGTAACCAACATACACAAAAGCTTGGGCCATGTGGCTCGAGTGTTTGAGCCCAAACACAGACACAAACACACAACAAAATAACAAATAATAAATTCAAATAGAATCACGTTGGGGGTGGGGTGGTGGGGGGCGAACTCCAACCCAATACTCACTGATATAAGTATATAACTAGGCTTTGATACCATGTTAGTAACAAATAGACCAAAAAGCTTAAGCCTATAGAAAAGGGACAAACAACAGGCAGACGTAACTATAAAATGCAAAAGAGTGAAAACAGTGATTAAGAAAACCCAGTACTCCATGGTTAACTAGGCTATGATATCATGTTAGTAACCAATAAATCCAAAAGCTTAAGTTGATAGGAAAATGACTAACAATGGTATTTAAGCACTCTAACATGAACAACATACGATACAACCCACTTAATATCACATGATATGAAGACGTGGCCATAGTATGCAAAATAGCTAAAGCAATGACCGTTATTTATCCTCCATATAGGGAAATTAGCAAAAAGCATGAAATAAGAAAAGAAAAGAACCTGTGTTATTGTGTTAGGAAGCAGGAATAGGGGAAAGCGCAGCACAGCAAATAGAGAAAGAGATGTAAATGCCCGTGCAGGTGTTAGATTCCCTCCAAGCAAAGTGAATACACCAAATGAAATTACAGTCACCACAACTGGAATACTGTTTAGTATAAAACCATTGCACTGCAAAATGATGGAAATTGTCAGAAACATATGAAAGCAAAAGAAGCTATGTTTCTATACTAGATATGTATATGTTAGAATATTTGTCATTAATGTATAGGACTTCTATTTTGATTAGGAATCAATTAGCTTAATTATAGGATTTCCTATTCTTTCCTAGTTGTATTTCTCCTATAAATTACCTCCTTACGGAGAAGAATAATAACAAAATATGATTTTGTTCATGGTATCATAGCCTAAATCAAATTTTTAGGTCTTTTTTTTTCTCTGAATCTCACTGCAGGTAGCTAGTAGCAGTGGTGGGGACAACCGTTCTGCTTCTCCGACATCCGGGCCTCCTACCGGATTTACTGTTCTGACTATCTGATTTACTGTTCCTGCAGTCGATTTTACTGTTCCGGCCACTAGAGTTACTGTTTCAGTTGCCAGAGTTACTGTTCTTTTGCTTCCACTGCTATCTCTACTATGTCACATCCCATTGAAGGGGAATTTTCTATGGGATCTCCAAAGACCGGGACTGCCTTTTTTACATCCAACACCTACTTCCAACGGGTTGCCTACTACTATCTGGGCTCCAAGCACGTCCAGTCATTTTTTTTTTTTTTTTTTCTTTTTCTTCCTTTACTACTTCTATAAGTTGCTAACAAGACTATTGCATGTTTTCATCTTCTCTACTACTATACAGGCAATCCAAATTTTTCCTTACAAGACTATTGCCTGTTTTCCTTACAAAGGCAATCCAAATTTTTGTCTTACTATTTCAAAGAAATGATACCACATACTCACTAAGACATCATTCATGTACAAGCACTTGTGCTGGGCTGGCATTTTAGAGCTTTAAATGGTTGGTATATGTTGACACTTAATAAATTTTCCCTAATTTCTATATTACCAAATTGCAAGAAACACAATCATGAGCCTACATGTGCTTTAAAACCATGAAAAGCATGGATATGACACATGCATGCAAGCGAGAAGCTGAACTGAGGGAAGGAAAAAAAAACCCTGCTGATTGACTCACAATTTCTTTTTCATGAATGATTCTTCAAACATAACAACAAACGACAAATCAGAAAAAATTTACACTATACATCTACAATTATTTTATTCTACTCACAGAAACTTATAAATAATTTCAAGAATATTTTATAGGTCATACCGCCCCTAGTAAGGATGCTTTGCGGAACCAGGACAATTCATCATTCCGAATAGTTTGAACTTTGGATTGGAAACTATTCTCCCATGCATAACACCTGAGGCATTTTCAGCGCAGTCAAGATTGTTGATATATTCACTTATATGGCATAAAAGAATAAAAAGTACTTGTTCTCAAAATGTATCTTACTTCACAGTGTCCATTGCAGCCAAAACTTCATTCATTAGGCCAATTCTCTTGTCTGTACGCTGCAAACCTTCTTTAGACAATTTCTGCATTCTGCTTATAACAAATGTCTGCAACCAACAAAACGGATAGAAAAATTAAGGATTATGAAATGAATGAAAAATTTATGGAACAGATTCAAAAAAGAAATGGGTTTGCAAATGAAGAGAAAAGGTACGTAATAAATTAAAAATATCCGCATTTGATCTGAAATTGACAACTCTATATAGACAATGAGCAAGTACGAGGCAGAACTCATGTACCTGAATGGGGAACAATAGAACAAGTAGCAATGCACCAAGAAGTGAAGCAATTCCTAATTGCTTATAAAGAAGGACCATTGCAATAACAATACGAAATGGAGCTGACCACAGAGTGTGAAGAGATTGGCATATTTGCTGTTGCAGCCAAAAGAAAAACAAGTAATTCATAAAAAAGCATGATGAGACTTTGATAATATAAGTAAACTATTCAAACAAAAACAAAAAAACTCATAGATTCTGTTGCATAATACAAACTGATATTGGTAATTATTAATATGAGTTCCATCAACTAGGATCAGTTGCATACTGGTATTCATACTGCCAATCACTCATTCCAAATTCAATTAGAGAGGCATCTAAGTGAGTTGATCCTATAATTATAACCTAGAAAGAAATAGGATAAAAAAATTATATTCACTCGCATAGAAGTATCACAACACATCCTCAATTCCTCATTCATTCCCAAAGTGGAATAGGAGAATGAATGCAAGACAAAAAAAAAGGTGCACACTGCAGGAAAATATGGTTCCACTCTGAATTTAATGCTGTAGCTAAGAGAGTTGTACTGTAAAATAAATAATACTTTTTATTTTTGAGATAATAAAACAGAAAAATTAAGAGTTTCAGGGAACAATCAAAATAATTTTAATACAACATCAAAGCAATGTGCAGTATAAGAATAAAAAAAGCCTCTTTCAGTCGCATAAAAAAAAAGCCCTTGTTTGCAAGAAATTTAAGCATGTTTCATGACATGATGTCACAGTCCACAATCGCTAATGATTAGGTCAGACTACGGCTTTTAGATTACTCATTACCACAAGGAAGAGAATAACCAAAGAAAAATTCTGGGAGATGTTCAACACCATGTACATTTAAACGCTTTTCAAGCCTAGCAACTAACTAAAAGAACCAAAAGTAAATGGAGAACACTATATGTATGCAGAACCACTGGGAAAGATATACCTGAAGAGCTTCAGCATCAGTGGTCATCAAGTTGGTTATCTTCCCAGTTGAAAACTTCTTACGAGCTTCATGGGTTAGCCTTAGAGATTTACGAAATACAGCAGCAATCTGTAAAAGATGAAAGAACCATAGACCAAAATATTTAAATCTGAGAACAAATGGGGCAAAGGTTTCATCAACAACCCAAAAGCAATATCTGTAATATAATTCTCGTGTAAATTCAAATTTCCAAAACGCTGCAAGGTCAGGAATGTTCAGTATTTGGATACTACATTCCATTATTCAAATAAGGACCCAAAGCTAGAAGCAGATACAACTCTCAATCAATTCCAAGACAAGTGAAGCAATTCAAAATTAACCGAATTAAATTACACTTCCATTGACAATAGATTTAATTCAAATCATGTTAACAAAAGAGTAACATCTAGAAATTAAATTCCAAAAAAATCTCATAATATAGACCACAAACAATAGAGTAAAAGTTAAGATTTCTGAAGTTTCAAGTTGCTAATAAGCAACACCATTGTATATCTTATCAAATGGGTTTCATTGTCAGAGATGTAAAATATGCCAGGATCCCAAAAACTAAACTATGTTCTTTGCTAAATTAATTCTAGTATGTTATTGGTCAGGCATCATGTATGAAATAAAAATGAAGGCCCCAATGAAAAACAGATAATATCTCCAGCCAGAATATGGAAATTACACAAAACCCATATTCCAAACTTCCTGCAAAAGTAAAATTAAACACATAACATGCTGTGCAAACCAAAACAAAGCAGAGAAAGATCCATAAGAACCATTAATTCAAGGTAAAGTATGAAAGACACAGCACGGTGCTACCTCCCAGCACCACCAAAAGTTCATTCCATCCTAGGAAAATAGGTAACTACGTGGTGATAGTGCATGGTTATTTTTGTCAGTATGTCGCCAGCATGGTATTATAGAATAAGCGTGTTAGAATACTCCAAAATGGCACAATACCAAATCATATTGTATCTAAACAAGCATCAAAAGCATATTTAAAGAGTTCAGAAAGAAAGCAAAATTACCAAAGTAGATCTCAGCCGGAATCCGACACGAATGACATTCTGAAAATACTGGGCTTCACATAGAACCCCAAATACCTGGATCAAGTTACATACAATCAGAAATTTTGTGGTCTTTGATTTGTGACTTACATCAATATTTTCAATTTAAGGGGAAATCATGACATCCAGACAACATCAATTTAATTTCCGAAAGTAACACAAAGCTATAAATGGACAAGACCTAAAAGTTCACCACAAAATGAAGAACCAGAAAAACAAATTGTTAACAGTCATTTAGATACTTTAAGTTGTATATTGTTAGTAACCACTAGACATTAGATCTTAAGCTATTGGAGAAGGGCCTGACAATAGTATTAGTCACTCTACCACGCCCCCTCACATACAAAACATGACTCTAGGCTTGTCACATGGATTGATACACATCCCATGTTTCTGTGTGTTGTAAATATATTTTAATTTTTATAATGGGGTTCCTAGAATTCAAATTTGAGACCACTTGGTCAACTACAGTCTGATACCATATTAGTAACAGGCTTAACCGGTTCAAAAAAAGGCTTCAACAATCCTTTCAAAAAAAAAGGGATCAATGATAGTATTAAGCACTCTTAACACATTTTGTTGTTGTTTGTATTATTAACCAAATCAAGCTTCAGTTATTGCAAAATCATTGTCAAACCCACTTTCCTCCCACAAATAGGCCACAAAGCCAATAAAACGGCACTGAACTAGGAAGCTAGAAATGGAGGTTTTGGGTTGAGATAAAAGTAGTCAAGTCCTAAATGTTTTTTATTTAGAATACAGTCTAATCACAATCAAATCAGTGGGGGAAACCATCTCATCATATGGTAATGGAACTGGTTTCAGAAAGACTCAATCATTTAACAAAGTGAGTCTCAAACGAAATATTAAACCCCATTCAGAAAAAAATAATAATAATAATTAATTAAAAAAAAAAATTAGGCCTATATATAGTTACTCCACAAGGCATGATACATGCAGCATGTACTAATATTTAATATGGTCAAAAGCTGCAAATAAATGGTGTACCAACAATAAAACAGAATCAGCCTCCTCAAGCAACATGTATCTTAGCATACTCACATAAATAAAATAATATAACAGAGCAATTTTTTTCATACCACTCCCGCAAAAATCGAAAAGGCATAGATGTAACCAATCCAAGCTGGGTCACCTTGTTGCATAGACTGCAATTAGGTTATCAAAACAAATAAGTAAACTAATAAAAATAAAATAAATTTTGACAAGTTTACCAATTGCAAAGCAGAATTAGAGGTGCATTAGAATTTTAATGATATACAGAAACAAGAGACGAAGGTATACAATCTATCAGTAAGAATTTAAGAAAACAGGATAAAAACAGAAAAAACAGTAGACCTGTAAGAGTTGGTTCAATATAAGCGGTCCCACAAACTGCGAGAGATCATTGCCAATCTACAAGGTAATGAAAAGAAAAAGTAGGTTAACAGAGTAAAATAAAATACTACAAATAGTTCAGCAGTCACCAAATTTTGCATTAAGTCCACAAATTGACAAAAATAAGTCTAACATGCCTAAAAATGAAATCTCAATATTGAAAAGCAAAGTTTTCCAAGCTGTCTTATATTCCAGCATATGTAAATGGAAGAATTCATTGTACTGTTATATTATATCAAGCCTAAAAACTTCTAATTTTCAGGCCCCACTTCAGGCAACAATGATATCCTATGTATGGTGTCCATGCCACATACATGAACCATTTGAAGCTTGGACCACTGAAGCTCTAGTGGACTTATAGGAGTTATAGGCAACATATGGGAGATTGTCTCTCCCTTCCCTTAGGGAAAATCGAACTCATTCCCAGGTCTCGTTGTATAATTACAAGAGACTTTACCAACTAACCTATATAGCAACTACTTTGATGCTTACACTAGAACACAAAGTACATATATTACACCCATACCATAAAATAAATATTCTAGTTACACACACCAAATATTGGCTTTCTGTTATAATATCTGGATACAGCTTCTTTATGAAGTCAGAATCTCAAGTGGCTGACACGTTTCCCAGTAAAGTGCCTAGAATGAATTTCCAAACCATTTTATGCAAGTGAGCATGCATAGGAGCTTTCCACCATGAAGTAGGAATCTTTATATACCCTATTTAGTTTAATTTTAAATGGTCTTTCTGTGGCTTTAACGTTATAATATATATTACTTTACCCTGGTAAGTTCTGTTATATTACATATTGCGAGGATATCTCAAATCTGCAGATTTCTCATCCCAATTTATTCCCTTTTCTTCTCTCTGCCCTTCTTAGATATGCTATGACCAAAATCAGCAATTAACAAAGAACTAGGAAGAAAGTCAGGCCCAAGAAAAAGAATCAAAAGTTGCATGTGTGTAATGAGCTAGAAAAGCAACTTATCAAACGAAAGTTCTTTTCTAAAATTGGATCTTTGAAGTAACTGAGATAGCAAAAATATAGTGCAAATACTATACATATCGTTCAAGGACATAAGTTAAGATAAATTCAAAGAATGGTGGACCAGAAGATAGACAGGCCTAGTATAGTTGTCTCTGAAGTTCAAGAAACAGGAGCCATTCTGATCAACGAATATGATCATATGATTGGTCAAAACATCATAAACATGATACTGTTGCACTTTTAACACATAATTTAATTAAAACCAGAATGTAAAGTCACAATTGAACTTGTTACCTTCCAGAAACCTCCCCACCAAAACCTACACACAAAAATCAAGAGGAAATCAATCAGATGCACTTATATGAAAGTACACTAGAACCAAATCTATACGTAGGCAGTAAATTTTAAAACTTCTATAACCTAGATTAAAAAAATAAGAAGCATAATTCGTCCAAGGAGTCTCTATTAGTAACCAATGGACCCAAAAGCTTAAGCTGATAGGAAATAGCCCGATAGTAGTATTTAAGCACTCTAACATACCTTCTCATGCCAAACCGACAAGCTTGGCACGTGAAACAAATAAATACATAAACAAGTGCATGTGGGGGGACTCGAACCCATGACTCCTAAATCAAACCAAAGCATCTAATACCATGTCGGTAATCAACATACCCAAAAACTTAAGCTGAAATAAAAGGGTCCAATGATAGTATTTAAGCACTCTTAACCGTCTCTTCGATTCCTTCTGCATATATGTTTTCACTCCGTATTTTCAGCCTTAAAATAATAAAATGCCATCATATTAAAATCAGCCACCATCAAGGCTATAACAAAAGAGCAACAACATTCAAGAGTTGTATTCCCTCCACTTATCACTTGCCTTCCTTTTTTTTTCCTCTCACGCAACCCTAGATCTTGAGTTTATATTTTCTCTTCCCTTCTCTATCCAATTTTCTTTCTTCTCTCTTCTTTAAAGTAACTTAGTTTTCAAGTTACAATACTAATTTAAGCTCATAGTAGTTGTTGTTGAACCTTTATTCAATCTTTAATGGAAGTAACTTATACTACCAAATAAAAAGAACAAAAGAATTTTCACTAGAGATCCAATTAGCACAAATCTTGGTTAATGTCTACACTGGCAATCTATTGCGTAGTCCTGACTTTTGAATGGTCCACATGGATGGTGCCATTGCTTATATTGTTATAGATTACAACTGTTCTTAAGGAGAATTATATGAGAAATTGACACTTTTAATAATATTCAAGTTCCAGATCTAACATGACCATTATTGAGAGAACTATCAACTATGGGAACTAGTGCATCTTTTTTATGAGATTTTGACTGTTGTACATAATAATACACTTAGCTAGTTCTGAACATATAACCAACTGCCAAATATAAAAGGCAGATTTAATTATTTGCAGTCTCTTGCTGTTTTTACCTTCCTCCAAGACTACTATTCAGTGCTCTTAAAAGCCAAGGTTTAGGCTTTCGTGATTCCTGTGCCCAACATCCCTTGAACCTATAAAACCAACAAAAGACATCACACAACCTTGCAAATCACAAATCAATGATGAATTTAGTATAAGGAAGAAAAGCACACACTTTTCATTCAGTGTTTCAGTCCGATCCCATGTATCTAGCTTCCAAACATCCTTCTCCGTAATAAAATTTTCATAGCCTCGCTTCATAAGGGGATTCATCCATACAAAAAATGTGCCTAGCAGAAGAACGAGGAAACATTTTGGATTAATAAGCAAATCAACAGTCAAATGATTTATTCACCAAATCCTCAAGAAGACTAGAAATGCCCTCCGCATCATGGAATAATTTAAGTGACAACGAAAATAAGGAGAAAGCAGCTGCTGAATGATCCTACCTGCTTTACCCATTGTTGGAAATCATGGGAGAGAGAAAATCCCACATTGAAAAAGTAAACATAAGAACTATTAATGTACAAATTGGACTTACAACCGAATAAGCTAGCTTTTTGGGTTGTATAGTGATCTAATTGATATAAAACCTTAAATGAAGAACCAATATTGAGTGTGGATCTTTTTGGCATTTTCTTATATTTTAAGATATTTAGAATTTTACTTATTATAGTCGGCTTAGGTTTTATTTTCCTTGGTCAAGCCAGATTAGGTTTATGTGCCTATAAACAGACCTCTTAATGTTTTTTTTTTTTTTTTTCTCTTCATGTTTTTGATAAATGATTAAGATTGATATCTGGCTCTCCTATCTCTATTTCTTCATTTTTTTTTATCCTCTTTCTTTTTCTCCCAATCCTAAATCTTTCAAATTCCCTATCCCCGCCTCATACCCTAACCCCCTCCCCCCCTCTCTGATTTTTTCCCTTCCTGCCTAATTTCTTTCCCTACCAAGTCTAAATTCTCCCTCTACTTTCTATCTTCCTTATTGCCATCAAACCCATATAAAATATTAATTTTTAACAATAATATTACTTCATAACATAGACATACAATGTAACTACAATAAATCAGTAGTTAAAAAACATCCACAAAGGGAAAATTCAACTTAAATAAAGCGACTTAAAAATAATTGCATGAGGAAAAACAAATTATTTCTTCAAGGAAGACCATCCATGAAATAGCAGAAATTAAAAAATTTATTTCAATTTTTTCTTATGTTAAAATGGTTCTTATCTTCTTGGAACACATAACACTAACTAACAGTTTTTGATAGGAACAAAAATTTATACACCAATGAACAGTTTCTACACTATTCAAAAGAGATATATATATGTCAGTATATACATACTGGAAAATATGTTGGCCTGCCTCTCAGGACATATTTGCTCTCCTCCAGGAAGTTCTTCATATTCAGTATCATCAACTGATTCTGCCCGTATTGGGGTATAACCAGGATAAGGATCCAAATCAGGAACATATACGAGCAAAAGTAGTCCAAACAAAGCCTAATCAAAACAACAGCATATCTCAGAATTATACCAGCATGCTTTATAATATAACCGACTATATAAACCAGAGAGTAAGAGACTAAACAATAAAAGCTATCTTATCAAACCTAGGCCCGATAACTGACACAGTACATAGTCATGTCTACATACCATGCCTCCAACTAATCTTGGTCATGCTAACTAATGTACAGCATAAATTAGACATGAATAAATTATCAACTTAATATTAATACAGGTCAAAGGTATCAGGTCTAATGCCCAATAAGCCATTCAAGAGCAGAACTGGGCTACTCATTTTTCGAGAGATCACATATGTACTTTCTTACAAAAAAAGACTCAAATTGGATGCTTAATAATATTTTATCCAAAAATAATCAATTTTAGTTTTGTAAGACTCCGAAGGCTATGCTAGAAGCCATAACTCTGTCTAGGTCTGGGGATTCATATAATAGCCAGAGGCTGGTTTCCTGCTGTATACCACTTCTAATAAGAGGTGATTGGCCAACCTCAGTGACCCAATCACAAGGCCAAGTCCCACAACTAACAGACCATACATAAAATAAAAGACTAAAAGGTAAAATAACAAACACCCCTTTGGGTGGAAAAGAAAATACGAGAACACAAACCTGAACAATGACCTCACTGATGTACAAATACAGTACAGCACTGCAAAACAAAGTACAATTGTGAGTTTTTCTTTAGCAACCACATTTATTCCCAATAATGAAAAAGTAAACTTACACCAAAAATGACCATGTCTTACATAAAAAGAGAGAGGAAGAGACGAAGAGGTAAAAAAGAAATTAGATTTCCTTCCAAGGAAGTACATGAATTAAAGGAAACAGGGAAATACGAACCTATTGTAAAAGCTTTTTACCGTCAGAATGAGATTGACCATCACAGCATGCCCTACCAAGGTATAAATCACTACAAATCTGACATACCACCGAAGTTCATGAATGTAGACTTTAGTTTCCACGCCAATCATAACCAGCATAGAGCACCAGGTAATAGCCTCAATAGTCAAGGAAACAGTCTGCCATAAAACGAAGTCAATAAGATACTCTGGACATGAAAGTTGTATTATCCTCAGGGCCAGCTCAGCTGTGCGGATGAGCCCCCCTTTACATTATACATTAATACATTCCTCTAATGGTCTTAAACTAGTCATACTTGTATAGCTAAAGTTTTGAACATAAAGATTCTACAAAAGTTAATACATTTTGCAGGTTAGGTATGAATTTACTTATGGATTTGACAGCTCACCCCTCGTCACCAACATTTTGCAAATTGAGATCAATAGTATAGAAAGGATGGATTGGCAATAGCTTGAATTATTACACAGCTTGAATATTTAATTTTTTATTAGAAAACAAATCAATGCAGATAGTTTGCTCACTTAGGATAATATATGAATGGATGTTAATGAACATCCTGAGATCTATAAAATTATATGTTAACTGTCACTATATTAGAAATTATGCAAAGGCCATATATATCTTTAGCAAATTTAAAGAGACTGCCAAAAGGATTAAGAGTATAATTCAAAAAAGGTAAATCAAACAATATGGACTGATACACCATAAGCAACTTCTTCTTTCGTGCTTGGTTAGATTTTTTTTTTTGTATTGTGATGCAAGAAGACAGTCTGGGAAAACAGTAAATAAACAATTTGGAACAGTCAAGTCCAAATTGGTGAACACTCAAATTCAACCATTTCGAAATTTTCAAAATAATTTATTAGTTGGCAGTTGATGCAAAGGTAAATTAAATAGATCCTTGGCAAACAACATCCAACCACCCATTTCCTAATAGAACTTAAAAGATCCAAAGTGGATGTTACAGAATGTGTATTATTCTGCTTTCCAGAATTGTGTTATAGAATGAATGACTGTTTCACATAGCAGCAAAAATAAGTAACTTCCCTATTGATATCAAGGATTATATTATGAGTTTTTCATTTTTCCAACTAAATAAGATAATCAAGGACTATGAAACAGAGACAGATTTTTCTTCTTTTTTTTTTTTCCTTTGAACAGAAACAAAAAGGTTTGGATTTGGATCTTGCAGTGAAAAAAGGAGCGTATTTTCAACACCTCACAGACCGCATAATTTTTTATCAGAAAGGCAAAATTAAATGATTCTGTAGTTCATCAGTACAGTATAAGTTAATTTGATCCGTCAGTTACTGCAAAGAAAATTATGCACTTTGCCATGTATCTTTCTTCTATTCCTCCAAATATTAAAATATCATCTTCTACAAATCAACGTAATTGACAAAATTGACATAAAGCACCGCACAATTTCTTGGATTAACAACAGATTGTGTAAAAATTGAAATGAAAAGTTCAAGCACACGTATAAACACAGCTACAGCACATTAACAAAGTGAAATGACTAGCAGTAAAATGAACCAGAAATCAAACACTGAAGAAATAATAGATAAAACAGAGAGAGAATTGTAGTTGCCAGTTCCTTTTAGAATTATAAATAAACAGATACAAGAGTTCAAACAAGTAAGTTTTTCTCCGAACCCAATTAGAAACATACAAATAAGTATTACTATTTTCAAATACAAATTGACACAGTTATTTATCAAGATTTGATTTGCATATTCATATATAATGAAGGCAAATATCCAGAAGCAAATTATTGAAAAAACAATAAAGAAGCAAGCTCTTAATATTAGAAAGCCAAAAAAACCCACCTCAAATGGGGCAAGACCACTCTGCCCATCCAAATTAAGAACCGATATACCCATGATCAATCTGTACAAAGGCAAAGCAGTACAAAAACCAGCCAAAAACCCTAACATGTAATTGTATAACTTCGACTTCAGACAAAACCGCTTGGCTTTGAAATCCTTCTTGATCAACCATATTCGATAGAGGCACAAGACCATAAGAACCAACTGGGAAATGGAGATAACCAAAGAGTCAGTAGCACAGGGTGTGTATGCACCAAAGGCATTGTCCACAGCCCTTGTCCACACCCCATTTTTCACCGGTCGACAATACCAAACCAATGGCTCGAAAGCCATTTTCTTTGTCACTTCTCTACCACTATAATTCACTTATAAGTTATAATCATAATCAATCCACTACCCTCTCTCTCTCTCTCTCTCTCCCTCTCTCTCTCTCTCTCTCTCTCTCTCTCTCTCTGTGCAATATAAACTAATGTTCACAACAAAGATGAAGTTTTGACTTTCCACAGTAACACAAATGAAGTTCTGACTTTCCACAGTAACACAATCTCTGCAATCGATTAAAAAACATATTCAGCATCAAAATGAAAAAATAAACAAACAAACAAATAAGTACTACCATCTGAAACCCAAAAAATTAAAAACTAATAAAAAGTCTTCTTTTCTTTCTTTTTATATATATATATATATATATATATATTTTTGGCAATAAACCATCCATATATATATATATATATATATATATATAACTCTTAATTATTAAATTTCTCTTATCCCATAACATTTTTTTCCCAGTAACCAAACAGAACACAACTTCAATAAACATCAAAGGACATGAACTTTTTTACTCCTTGTTTATATCAAGAAAAATGTGACCACCCATATCAATAATAACTATGAAACACATCAACGACCACACAATATGTATAAATAAACCAATAAAGATTAACACTAAAACCCATACCAATACCAATACCTTAAAAAAAAAAAAAAAAAAAACAAATACTAAAGAGAGACCAAAACATCAAGAACCCAGAAAGTTTTCTGCAACAAAAAAGCAGTAAAAAAGAAGAGTGTTGTCTGACCTTTGAAGCAGCTGTGAAATGGTGAATAATATCTTATGAGAGAGAACAGATTCTACAGAATTCATTCTCCCTCTTATTTTATATCAATCAAAACTTTAAAAACAAAAACAAAATCTTACAGCAATCGTCACAGCTGACGATGAAATTAAAAAACAATAATAATAAAATTGAGACACTTATTTTGATATGTCAAATGTGAGTCATTTTCATAAATTTTCACTTATTATTAAATGACAGTACAACGTAAGAGTATGGGTCATATTTGCAGGGTTCAAAGTCGCTGTACCAAATGCGTATTGAGGAAAGTGTTTGTAAAAAAAATATATATATATATATATATAAAAGAAAGTGGAACCGGAAAGTCAGTTATCATTAAATCATTATATTATTGTTTCCTTTTTTCTGAAGAGATATTATTCGTTTTATAGTATTTTACAAAAAGTATTTTTTTTTTTAGAATAAATAATATATATATATATACACATTTATCTATTCAAACAATTAGACCTTTCCAGCTCTTCAAATCGAACCAATGATCAAATCAAATATAGCTATTTAAATTTAAAAATAAAGATAATTTTTTTATAGAAAACCCATTAAATAAATATAAATTAAAAATATTTAAAAATGGAAAAAAAATGTTTATTTAATTTAAAATTATCTTCATTTTTTTAATTTATTTTGTTTTAGTATTTTTAAATTAAATAAAAATATTTATATTTTATTTTATTTTATTTTATTTTTTAATTTAGAATTTTATTAACAATTTTTTAAAAAAAATTTAAATTATTTGTACTAGCTTTTATTATTTTTTTTTAAGAAAAAATTAACTTCATTTTTAAATTTTAATAACTATAAGAAATTTGGTTTTTTTAATAGTTTGATTTTAAGGACGAAGTCTGATTAAATAAATACATATTTGCTCTCTAACTATATTTATTGTCAAACTGATGGGGTCTTAGTGTCTTACATTATGTTTGGTTTGATAGAATAGAAGAAAAAGGAAATGAGAAGAATTTGATAGATTTCTAATATCTTGTTTAGATTATTAAAAAAGAGAGAAAAGAAATGAAAATGAGGGTAAAGGAAGAAAAGGAAGAGAATAATTCATTCTTATTTAGTCAATTAAGTTTCCTTCCAAATTTGGAAGGAATGTAGAAATAATGATTTCAATATCCTAAAAACAACCCTATTAATATTGAATGATAATATATTTCTTTTATATTTATGTTCAAAGCCTATATAACAAAACATATCTCCCATTACTTTGGTTCATTGCACATGGTTTGATCAAATCATCATCTGTGTTACTTTTTTTTATAGATATTTTGATATAGGTTTATTTTGATTAGTCTATATATATATTTTTTTTGTCCTATATAACTTTAAAAGTTTTGTTTTTATCGGGTAATAAACTTATTTTCTTTTTTTTTTTTTTTTTTTTTTTTTATACATTGTGTAACGTATGAACAAGTTATTGTTATTTCTATTATTATTGTTGTTGTTGTGGTGTCATAGCTTGAATCATTGCAGTTAGTTTGCTTAGGTTGTATTTGGATTTCATGGATAAATATTGTTAGACCTTTATTCGTATCGGTGAAAGAAGGTTATTTTTATAAATAAAATAAAAATTATTCATTTATTTCTTTTCTCCATATAAAATTTATCTCATTTCTTTTCTTTTAATTCATAATTATCCAAACAACAATTATTAAAAAAAATATCACTTTAATAAAGTCACATTTTGTGAGAAGAAAGAAGAAGAAATTGGAGATAAGAATAGAGAAGAGATATTTTGGATTATAATACTTGATAGCTTTATTCAAATTAAATTGACCAATTTATAGCCTACACCAATACGATAAAACAACAAAATGGTAATAAGAAAATTTGTAGCCATCATAAGTGGTCCATGATTCAACTCTTCATTGAAATAACCTAAAATGACCCCAACAACCATTAAGCTAATTAAACAACCCACACTCCCTTCCTAGACATGGTCTTCATGCATGTGCTCACCCAATTGGCCTTCATTGCCCATCTTGCCATGCATGGCCACCCAATTGGTCACCTAACTCGTATCATTCAATCCCCTTTGAACAATCCTTGTCCTCAAGGATGAACTATGGATATGACTTAGAGAATCACCATATATTTTCCCAGGTTGCATCTTCACGTAGTGCCCCTACCCATTGAACCGGAACCTCTGTTTTTGGCCGATATTTTCCCATATGAATGATACGTCAATCCAATATGGTTTCTGGCTGTGGTATTAACTTCGAATCCTCCGACACTGATGGAAGTGGCAAGGCTACTAAATTGACTAGCCATATTTCCTTTTATAGTAAATTGACATGGAAAAGGTCATGTATTTGAGACCCCATAGGCAACTCCAGTTTATACGCCACCGTTCTACCCGAGCCAAAATTTTGTATGGCCCGAAGAATTATGGTGCTAGCTTTAGGGAACTACAAAAGGCAACAATCGATTGTCGATATGGTTACAACCTCAAGTACATATAATCCCTTACACAAAAAAATGACATCACATCGATGTTGATCAGCATGTGACTTCATCCAGGCTTGAGCAACAGTTAAGTGCTTTTGTAGCTCTCACAAAATGTATTCACATGAACGTAAGAGTTCATCCACCGTTTGGACCTTGGTGGTGCCCAGAATATAGAATAATAGATAAGGTGGCGCAAACCGTAAACAGCTTCGAAAGAAGTAATATTGGTGGATGAATGGGCTGTCACATTGTAGCTAAACTCTGCCCTTAGAAACCAATCCAACCACTTTTTCGACTGATCACTCATGAAGAATCAAAGGTATTGCCTCAAAGTCCGATTTACAACTTCCGTCTGACCATCAGTTTAAGGGTGGTAGCTTGAACTCAAAAAGAGTTGTGTTCCCTACAACTGAAAAAGCACCTTCCAAAATGAACTGATACAAATTCGGTCTTGATCACTTACGATGAATATTGGAACCCTATGTAGTTTTACAATGTTGCAAATGAAAGCATTAGCTACTATTACAGTCATGAACAGATGCTTTAAGGGAACAAAGTGAACGTATTTAGACAAGCAATCCACCACCACCACCGTAATCACGTCATGTCCTTGTGAAGTTGGCAATCATTCGTACCCATCAAAACTTCTGTCCATACCTTATCGGGAATCGCTAATGGTTGTTGGAACCCAACTGGCCTCAAGTTATCGTACTTACACCGCTGACAAATATCGCAAATGCTGATGAACTCCTTTATAGCCGACATCATTCCAAGCCAACAAAAATTGGAGCTGACCCAATTAAAGGTTTTTAAAAAATCCAAAAATGTCCTCCAACGGGTGATGCATGTATTTCGACCAAGATGGCTGGAATCAGCCTCGAAGTGGGACTCAATAGGACCTGTCCTTGCTACACCTATATGTTGTCTCTCAAAAAACATTGAGGGTGGTGTTGACTAGGTAGCATGGCATAATAGGGATCGGTGATGACCTCTTGTTGAAACAAAACCCACCATTCAACCACAGGTAATGAAACACCCAGAAATTAGAATGGTTGCTACCTGTGAAAGCGCATATCTCCCATTACTTTGGTTCATTGCACATGGTTTGATCAAATCACCATCTGTGGTACTTTTTTTATAGATATTTTGATATAGGTTTATTTTGAAGTCTATATATATATTTTTTGTCCTATATAACTTTGAAAGTATTGTTTTTATCGGGTAATAAACTTATTTTCTTTTCTTTTCTTTTTTTTTCTTTATTTTTTTTATACATTGTGTAACGTATGAACAAGTTATTATTATTTCTATTATTATTGTTGTTGTTGTGGTGTCATAGCTTGAATCATTGCAGTTAGTTTGCTTAGGTTGTATTTGGATTTCATGGATAAATATTGTTAGACCTTTATTCGTATCGGTGAAAGAAGGTTATTTTTATAAATAAAATAAAAATTATTCATTTATTTCTTTTCTCCATATAAAATTTATCTCATTTCTTTTCCTTTAATTCATAATCATCCAAACAACAATTATTAAAAAAAATATCACTTTAATAAAGTCACATTTTGTGAGAAGAAAGAAGAAGAAATTGGAGATAAGAATAGAGAAGAGATATTTTGGGTTATAATACTCGATAGCTTTATTCAAATTAAATTGACCAATTTATAGCCTACACCAATACGATAAAACAACAAAATGGTAATAAGAAAATTTGTAGCCATCATAAGTGGTCCATGATTCAACTCTTCATTGAAATAACCTAAAATGACCCCAACAACCATTAAGCTAATTAAACAACCCACACTCCCTTCCTAGACTTGGTCTTCATGCATGTGCTCACCCAATTGGCCTTCATTGCCCATCTTGCCATGCATGGCACATGGTATGCATGGCCACCCAATTGGTCACCTAACTCGTATCATTCCATCCCCTTTGAACAATCCTTGTCCTCAAGGATGAACTATGGATATGACTTAGAGAATCACCATATATTTTCCCAGGTCGCATCTTCACGTAGTGCCCCTACCCATTGAACCGGAACCTCTGTTTTTGGCCGATATTTTCCCCATATGAATGATACGTCAATCCAATATGGTTTCTGGCTGTGGTATTAACTTTGAATCCTCCGACATTGATGGAAGTGGCAAGGCTACTAAATTGACTAGCCATATTTCCTTTTATAGTAAATTGACATGGAAAATGTCATGTATTTGGGACCCCATAGGCAACTCCAGTTTATACGCCACCGTTCTACCCGAGCCAAAATTTTGTATGGCCCGAAGAATTATGGTGCTAGCTTCAGGGAACTACAAAAGGCAACAATCGATTGTCAATATGGTTACAACCTCAAGTACATATAATCCCCTACACAAAAAAATGACATCACACCGATGTTGATCAGCATGTGACTTCATCCAGGCTTGAGCAACAGTTAAGTGCTTTTGTAGCTCTCACAAAATGTATTCACATGAACGTAAGAGTTCATCCACCGTTTGGACCTTGGTGGTGCCTAGAATATAGGATAATAGATAAGGTGGCGCAAACCGTAAACAACTTCGAAAGAAGTAATATTGGTGGATGAATGGGCTGCCACATTGTAGCTAAACTCTGCCCTTAGAAACTAATCCAACCACTTTTTCGACTGATCACTCATGAAGAATCAAAGGTATTGCCTCAAAGTCCGATTTACAACTTCCGTCTGACCATCAGTTTAAGGGTGAAAGCTTGAACTCAAAAGGAGTTGTGTTCCCTACAACTGAAAAAATACCTTCCAAAATGAATTGATACAAATTCGGTCTTGATCACTTACGATGAATATTGGAACCCTATGTAGTTTTACAATGTCTCAAATGAAGGCATTAGCTACTATTACAGTCATGAACGGATGCTTTAAGGGAACAAAGTGAACGTATTTAGACAAGCAATCTACCACCACCACCATAATCACGTCATGTCCTTGTGAAGTTGGCAATCATTCGATAAACCCATCAAAACTTCTGTCCATACCTTATCGGGAATCTCTAATGGTTGTTGGAACCCAACTGGCCTCAAGTTATCGTACTTACACCGCTGACAAATATCGCAAATGCTGATGAACTCCTTTATAGTTGTCCTTCCCACGCTTATACTGAATTATATAGTCATATCCAAGCAATTTTGGAAGCAGACCGGTCTGTGTCAGGGTCGAAATCCGCTGCTCTAACAGAAATTTCAAGCTATGTTGGTTCGTTTAGATTACAAAAGGTTTTCCAAGATATACGGACTCCACTTCCACACCGCCTTAACGATCGCCAACATTTCTTTCTCATAGTAATAGGTGGACAAGTTCAATGCCATCCCCTTTAAGGCTTCACTGAAAAAGCTACATGCTGATGTTCTTGAGATAAAATGGCACAAAGTCTCACTCTACAAGTATCACATTCTACAACAAAAGTCTTCGAAAAGTCTAGAAGACACAACACCAACGGAAAGCTGAGAACTATCTTCAGCTAATTGAAAGCGACCTCGGTTTCAATTGTCCATTTAAAGCCATCCTTAGACAATAATCGGATTAAAGGAGCTGCAATTGCTCCGAAACCTCGCACAAACATTCGATAATAGCCTGCCAACCCAAGAAATCTCCGTACTACCCGTGTAGTCTTCGAGACTGATCAACTTGAACAAAATAAATTTTTACGAGATCTACTACAACATCTTCGGCTGAGATGAGGTGTCCGAGGTACTCTACCTACAAAACGCCAAAGCGACACTTCAATTGTTTGGCAAAAAGCTTGTTAGCAGACAAAATAAATAAAACTTGTCGGATGTGTTGTGTATGGACAGCCCAAGTGTGACTGTATATCAGTATGTCATCAAATAAAACATGAATAAAATTCTAGAGATATGGCCAAAATAGATCATTCATAAGACTTTGAAAAGTGGCAAGTGCATTGGTTAAACTGAACGGCATCACCAAGAACTCATAATGTCCGTCATATGTTCCTAAAGTCGTCTTGTGTACATCAATGTCCTTCATGCGTATTTGATGGTATCTAGTAGGCAAATCTAACTTCAAAAAATGTTACACACCATGGAGTTCATCAAGCAATTCGTCAATTACTGGTATTTGTTACCGTAATACTATTCAAGGCTCGGTAGTCGACTCAAAATCTCTATGTACCATCGGTCTACTTGACTAACAACATCGGAGAGGAGAAAGGACTGATGCTCTGACGGATTACCCCTGAATCCAGGAATTCACAGATCAATTTTTCAATCTCTACCTTTTGATAGTGAGGGTACCGTTATGGCTGCACATTGATTGGTTCGAAGTTTGTCTGTAGAGGAATGCAATGATCATGCGAACGCTTTGGTGGTAGTTCTATTTGTGTCGAAAATACATGGGAAAATTCTTCCAAAAGGTCGTGTAATTAATATGGGTCCGGCAACTAATGCATGTATTGGTACCACATACAAAAAAAACCTCATACCATATAAGTGCAACATTTTCTTATCTAACATCGGCTTAAAGTTGATCCTACGCATTCCATGTAAATTGTGTGATCGGTCGGATTATGTAAACGTCATTGTGAGTTGCTTGTAATCCGTCTCGATTGGTCCAAGGGTCTCCAACCATTATACCTCGAGCACTATCAGACATGTCGCGACTGGAAGAATGTAAAAATCGACATGAACCGTGTACCCTTGAATCACCAAATTGAGCCCCAAACATAGCCTGGTACACTCGATTTTTTCCTTGTTTCCCATCATGAGTTGGAATGATTTATCCTTCATCACTGGTAACTCGATTTTGATCACTACATACTGATCGACGAAGTTATGTGTACTGCCTCCGTCGATGAGAATTGTAATGTCCTTATTTTTCACCTTTCCGTTGATGTGAAAGGTCTGCGGATGGGTGGTCTCTGCCATAGCATGGAAAGATATTTCGGGAATAGATTCATAAGGAGCCGAATCACGCTCCATATCTAAGTCTTGGATCTCGTCACCTGGTAACACGTCTTCCACTATAAAAAGCTACGGACGTGAGCAGCGGTGTCCGGGTATATACCTCTCATTGAAGTAGAAACATGACCCTTTATCTCTCCTTTCGCGTGCCTCTAGACCCGTAATCCTCCGAATAGAGCCTTGGTAATTCCCTTAAACCTAACTAGTCTTCTGTGACAACATGTTTTTTCAGTCTTTAGGAAATTACGAATTCAAAAGATATTTATATAGAAGTCCTATGCAATGTGCTATAAAATTTTGAAAACTAGTAAAACAATAAGCGAGAGTATCATCCATAGGGAAGTGTCATCCGTTGATCGTTTCACATTTTAGTGATTATTAAAGCAATGTAAATGAGAACATGGTGTGTAAGCAAGTTATGTGTTGTGTGAAAGCATGCAAATTGAACATAAGAGAGATAAGAGAAAATGAAGGGGGTGAGAATGGTGATTAAATGAGATTAATGTAACTGGGTGTTTGCCTTTCTAAATTAAGCTGCTCCTAATTATATTAATCTACTCCTAAAGGCGAACATCTTTAGTTACTAAACTGAGTGGCTAGGAGAGATGTAGACAATGTACACACAAGGTACACATGACCACCAAAACATCCATGCCACCTACAATAACTAACGGCATCAACACTCCGAGCAAGGGTTCAACCTAGACTTTAATGCAACCTCTAAGTATAGAAGTGGGAGAGTCGCCTAGTCCCCGATCGCTACTCACTGTTGGTATGCTGAGTGCGCAACAACCAAGAACCGCATTAAGCACAAATATATTAAAGCATCAAACATCGATCGCTACTCACCTGTCACGTGCAAGCAACAACCAATGGTAGCATTAAGCATAAAAATGGACCCTCGATCACTACTCACCGAAAGTATATCACACGAACAACAACCAAGGGTCTCAAAGCATAAAGTTATAAAACCAAAATCCACTCAGGCATGGTGTGTACTCTTTCATGAATTTCACCTAATCAATTAAGAGCATACTCAAAACCAAGTGCATTATCCACCTAGTCCTAATTCTCAAATACTCAAATCAATCCAAAACATACATTTCGAATTATCCATCAACATACATACAATCATAGGATGTTTAATTAATCTACTCTTAAATTACATTATTCTACTCCTAATACCAATCATGAATACATATCTAACCTATATGAACATAAATGTAAGGACAAGAGCTATCCCTAAACATGCATCAAAAAGGGTTATCATGTCTACTTAATACAAGTCAAGAATCAATAAAGCAATTGAAAGAGACAATATTTGAAGATATTAAATACAAGTCAATTAAATAAATGACACTAGTGTTAGGTTTACATATTTTCCAAATGCCGATACACATCAAAGAAGAAAATACAAAAGAAACTAAAAAAAAAAGACAAATCACAAGGTGTCAACCTCGGATCTCTAAGCTCCAACCCAAGGTGTTAATCTCGGATCTACAAGCTCTATTGAAGTTCCTCCTTCTCATAAATAAGTAAGGATGGCTCTTTCCTCTTGAATCTCATCCAAGGATGGGTGGTTGCAAGTAGAAGGTGGTGGTGGTAAGGCATTCATGAAGGAAAAACCTTCATGGATGCCTCTGAAGATTTTCTCTCTCTTTTGTAGTGAAAAAGATGAAGTGTATAGAGGTTCTATCTAGGTTAGGATTAGATATTGCACTTGAATAAGTGGTGCATTTATATGTTTGGAAATCTAGGGCATAAATTAGGCATGAAAGGACGATTTTGCCCCTCTAAAAATAGCTGAACCCGTCTTTGAGCTGAGTTGGAACCATTTCTCACCCAATATGCGCGGGTATGGACTCACACACTGCAACTCGATGACTTCTAGCTCTTTGTTGCAAGGATGATTCACTGGTGTGGACCAGTGAGGTCTTGGAAATGCGATGGTAAGGTCACCCGCGCAGGGTCTACGCACTGCAACTTGATGGCTTATGGCTCTCTATTGCGTGGGTAAGAACCCACGCACTGTGCACTTTCTAGAATCTAAATTGATGCACTTTATATACATAAGACATGCTTGAAAATGAGCACAAAAACTAGGAAATCAGGGCCAAAATATAACACAATTTCGGCATGATCATCCAAGAAGCCCCATTGTGGAATTTGGTCCAGTTCTCTGTGGTATGGTCGAAGTTAGCAGTAGATTTGAACCCCCGAGTCTTCATTGAATGTGATTATGTTGTTCGATCCAATGAGTGACGCTGATAGTGTCAGAAAACGTCTTTGGTTACTTAACTAGGACGTCGAGTTGAATTTCGTCTTTGAGTCCTGCTATGAAACACCCCACTGAGAAATTTTCTGGTAAGTAGTCTACCTTGTGTGACAATTTTTCGAATGCCTCATGGTAAGCATTAACAGTTATGATTTCCTTGAGACGAGCTAGGGCTTCTGATGGGTTGTCGTAGTCCATCGGACCGAAACGGTGAAAAACAGCCTTGGCGAATTCTGCCCAACTCAATGGTCCTCGAAACTTCATGTACCACCGATACCATTGCAAAACGACTCCCTCTAGGTGGAACGAGGCCAGCTGAACCTGTTGTGGGAAGAAAATTCCTTTAAATTCAAAATACTGCTCGGCCTTAAAAATCCATCCAGTTGGATCACTGCCCGTCTTAGGTTGGAAAGTTCAACTTGAGGTGAGTATGATTTTTATCGAGCAGACTGCTATTTGACGCCTCTCCTTTTGCAAACGAATTGATTTCTTTTTCAATGTTGGGTCGATTTTGTTGTAAGCGCAAGGCTTGCAATTCAGCAAAGGATTTGGTCGAATCTGGATTCATGGCTAGCGAGGACTTCGTTGACTTCATTGCGGAATTCGGCATTTGACTTCCCACATGTGTCCATAGTTCGCAATCGCTTTGATACCACTGATAAGGTAAAATTTTGTGAAAGGAAAGAAAAAGAAGAAAAGGGTCGAGAAATAGAATAAGAAGTCAGAGATAAGAATAAAGAAGAGATATTTTTGGGTTATAATACTTGATAGCCTTATTCAAATTAAATTGGCCAATTTATAGCCTACACCAATATGATAAAACAACAAAATGGTAACAAGAAAATAGGAGGCCATCATAAGCGGTCCGTGATTCTGGTGGTACCTCTTACCATTATTAACAATCTATTCTGACTTAAACAACTCTTAATTGAAATAACCTACAATAACCCCAAAAACCATTAAGCTAATTGAACAACTCACGATCCCTTCCCAAACTTGGTCTTCATGCATGTGCTCACCCAATTGGCCTTCATTGCCTTTCATTGCCTATCTTGCCATGCATGGCCATCCAATTGGTCACCCAACTCATATCACATTTCCTTTCTTTTCCTGTCCTTTTCTTCCCTCATTAACTTATCATTTCATTTCCTTTCTTTTCCAACAAACCAACACACAATGTTAGAGCATCTCCAATGCTATTATGCATTTGGAGAAAATGGAGTACCACATAGGATAAATATTTAAAAAGTTAGAAAACTTTCTCCAATGCTATTATTTAAGTTGAATATGGAGATCATGTAGACAAAAAAAAGTTAGAGAATATAGAGTTAAGTTTCTAAGAGCATCTCCAATACTATTATGCATTTAGAGAAAATAGAGTGCCACATAAGATATATATTTAAAAAGTTGAAAAAACTCTCTCCAATGCTATTATCTAAATTGAATATGGAAATGATGTTGATAAAAAAAAAGTTAGAGAATATGAAGTTGGATTTCTAATTCTAGAAAATCTTCTAGAAATGTTGACAATGATTTCTAACTTTTTCCACCAATAAGATTAAAGCTTTCAACTCTTTCCACCAATAAGATTAAATCTCATTTAATTGTAATATAAAAGAGGAGAGAGAGTGTAATAATTGTTTTATTATGATTGGATATAAAATGGATGTATATTTAACTTTAGATAATTGCATTGGAGATGTGAATATGCATTTCTCTAATTATTTTTCAAAAGTGGACCCATAATAAATAGAAATGCTGATGTTGTACTATTTAAAAACTCAAAAATAAATATTTACATTGGAGATGTTTTTAGTGCATTTACTCCTTTTCTTTTGGGAGAGACTTTTGATTAAACTTTCGGGAAAAATACAAGGGAAATTACAAATGCTTTGTGTTTAATAAGATTAGACAAAATATTCAATTTTTGACGTCAAACATCATCTCCTGATAATTTAGGAAATTAGGTATAAAATTTTAAAAGTAAAAAGACCAAATTGCCTTTATTCCATTAATTATCATCTAAAAATAATTCAAAATTAATTTATAAATAAAATTTTAATAGACAATTCAAAAAAAAAAAAAAAAAAAGTTGATTAGATTAATTAAAAAACTAAAGAAAAATAAATATGAACTCCATCGACGGTGGTCTCCACCATTGGTGGGATCGGATCTCCTAACGGGAGAAGATCAAAGATTTTCCATTTTGAAATAAATAATTACACTTGAATATTTTTGTTGATTGTTAAGAAGTTATTCTTGGCATGTGAAAGTTTTTACTCTTAGGCCCATTTGGTAGATGGGATGGGATGTGATTGACTTATTTTAATCCATTCCCAATGTTTGGATGAGTTTGTGGGATATGATTAATTAAGTTATACTAATTACTTGTAGAGATTTTTACAAGTAATTACTTGGATGAGCTTTTTTTTTTTTTTTTAAAAGAACTTTTGTTATTATTATTTTTTAATTTTGTTTGAAGAGATCCAAACTCTTAAAAATATTTTATTTTATTTTTTAAAAAATTTTGTTTGAAGAGATCTGAACTCTTAAAAAGATTTTATTTTATTTTTTTTGTTTGAAGAAATCTAGGAATTTTTTTAGATTTCTTCAAATCTAGAAATTTTTCCAGATTTATTCAAACCTAGAAAAAGCTTTTCTTTTTTTTCTTAAAAAAATTTAGAAGAAATTTTATTTTTTATTTTTTTTTTTAAAAACAAAAATTCTGTTTGAAGAGATTTGGATTCTTAAAAAGTTTTTTATTATTGTTTTAATTTGTTTGAAGAAATCTGGGAATTTTTCTGGATTTCTTCAAATATTGAATTTTTTTCAAGATTTGAAAAGTTTTTTGAGCTTTGAATAAATTTGGAAAACACTTTTCAATTTCTATTTTAAGAAAATTATTTTGTTCTTCAAGTTTTTTATTTTGTTTAAAGTAATCATCAATTTTTCCAGATTTCTTCATTCCAGATTTGTAAAGCCTTTTTATTTTATTTTATTTTTTTGAAGAAATCTGGAAAAAGCTTTTTCATTTTTTTTATAAATAATTTTGTTTGAAGATATTTGGAAATTTCCAAATCTATTTTTAATCATAGGATTTCCATTTTGTCTAATCCAACAACATATCAAACATAGCATTACTCTATTTTTAATCCTATTATATATCACACCTGACACAATATAAGATACAATTAATCTAATCCTATCGTATTTTATCCCGTAAAAATAATCTTATCTTATCCCACGCATCTAATGGAGTAATGGGGCCTTAACATGTTAACATGTTTTAGTTACTCTTAACGTGTGCATGTATTTATTTTGGAATGGGTGAAGATTCAAATCCACAAACTTATGGTATGGATATGAGGGGTAATACTATACCGACCTCATCTCTTTTTTTTTTAATAAAAAAAAGTTATTGGTCTTGTTATATCTTAGAGAAAATTACATCATGACTCAGTAAAAAGTGGTGGGATACCTGGTTAGACTAGTAGCATTCCATTGACCAACAGAAAATTGTCTTATTCAAATCATCAACCACATATTCAAAACTATCTTTATTTAGTAGTTACAAGTTTAATTGAATATGGAAAATTGGAAACCATACACCAATCACATCAAATCCATATATGGAAAATTTCAAGAAGAAATTTTTCTACATTGAAACAAAATAAAGAAAAATCGAGCTTAAACAAATGAATAGTGAGAGGTTAATGGTTGGTAACCATGATATATATATATATATATATATATATATAAATGAAGCACTTACTGCAACCATACATAATAAATGAAGACAATTTCTTCAAATTGGCCTCTGCTTCATTATTCATTCATCACTTTGCTCCTACTACCATGGAAGTGAGGAAATACTTTCCCCATATTCATAAATAGACCTAAAATTATTGGATTTCATAAACTTAAAAAAAGGTCCCTTAAAGAATTATATATCAATAATCGATAGACATGACAATAATATTAAGAGACATGTTTCATATATGGTATGAAGATAGACTTGATAGACAATAAACTCAAAATTTGGTTTCCAATGCTTTTGTTTAAAACACATTTATTTTTAATGACATGTCTATTTTTTTTTTTTCTTATTATCTTTTTGATTTTATTTTCTTATCAAAAATAAATAAAAAAATTAATGTAAATTTTATATATTTGATGAACCAACCGAAAAAATGGTTGTACAACAAACGGTCATATAAAATTTTTTTTTTTTATCACATCAATTTGAGGTTGACTATGTACAACTGTATTGCAGATACATTTATTAACGGACTATCTATTTATCATATATAACTTTTTTTTTTCACAAGTAATTTTTACATTAGAGATCTCCTAAACAGTAAAAACTAGAAAGATTATTTTAGAGGAGAAAAATCGCCGTTAACAATATTATAGAGAAATCATTGACTGAAAATTGAAGATAGAGAGGGAGAAAGAACCTTTGAAATCCTAGAGAGAGAAACCCATTGAATATTCCGTTAACATTAGAGAGATAAATCACTGATTAAAAATAGAGAGAGAAACCCATTAAAACCATGGAGAGAGCACTATTAATTTTGTTCTTGGCTTAGGAACATTCTTTTAGATATTCTTGTGTGAAGATTTTCACTACTGACGTGTGAATACTTTTACTCATTAGAATACTTTTTTACTTTTGAGGGTGCAAACGATCGGATTTGCAGCCATAATATGTTGTTGAAATTCTTTCGATAGGAAGAACGAAATTATAGAAAGAAGAGAGAAAGAAAAGTTTTAGAGAGAGAAAATCGTAGAGAGATAAACACATAGAAGAATAATGACAGAGACAAGGTAAAGGAAAAAAAAAAAAAAAAGAGAAGAATAAGGTAAAATATAAAAGAGAGAGAATCCTAGTGGAGGGAGGGAAGAAAGTTGTAGTGATAAAAACTCGATCACATGAGAGGCAAATGAGATGAGTGAGATATGTCTTGTATTTAGGAGGGAAGAAAGTTATAGTGATAAAAACTCGAACACTACATTGAGGCACTGAGCTATGAAGTTTTTGGGAAATTCCAGAGATTCTACGTTACAAAAATATCAAATGACAGTGATGATTTACAACTTTTAATGAAAGCCAATGAAGCCTTTTTCTTCAAAGACCATAGAGAACAATGTTGCTCCCTACATTTCAACATTGTCCCAGTCAATTGATCTCTCTTCAAAACCATATTCTGATTGATGAAGCCTGCTACGAGCCAACTTGCTCATGACAGATAGACCTGATAACGGAAAACAACCATTAGTATACTAATCCAGTAATAAAAGTATCACACGGTTATGAATATCTTCCTCATATTCTAAACTAAAAAAAATCTTTAAATGAATGCTATTCTTCACGTTGTAATTAAAACCACCCCAGAAAATATACAAAAGAGTGCATCAAATAAATAGGATTCACAGATTTATGTGTAGAGGCATACTTAAAGAATGAGTTAAAAATGATGTATGACGTGTTTCAAAGATTTGATCAATATTTTACCCTTGGTGTCCTGTATCCTAAGCCATTGTTTCCAAAGACACAAAGAAAGGGAGAGGGAAAATCAAGTGTGTTCATATATTCATCCATAAATTTAAGATTTATGTGAGGCCAACTTTAAGGGATGTGATGCAACAAGCAGCATTGGATTGTTTTACCTTCAATCATTCTGTAAAGTGCTGACCACCATCCATCTGTAGAGACTTCGTATTGATTCAGCGACTCTTCAATTTCTTTGTCATGCTTCCCCTCAAGAACTCCTTGAATAGTTATCACTGCATCCTTTGTTTTCTTGAGAATACTGTTCTCCTCTTCAATTTCCAACCGTCGAAGGTCACTCTGGGATGAAGTAAGGCTAACAGCAAGGGCGTACTGGGCAGCAGCAGCCCATCGAGAAGAGGCCATCCATTTCCTTTGCCCATCTAATCTCTTGTTCTCCTCTCGGCTCAGCTTGTTCTCTCCGTCCCCTCCAAGTACTAAGCTACGTAAGTACTGAGCATTTGCAGTGCCTGTGCTCTGAACCATTTTAGAGAATGCACTTCCTTCATTTAACAGCAGCTCCTCTGGCCTATCATACTCTAGAACCTGAAGAATAGAAATTCACTAGGTCACAAAAAGAAAACAAGAAGTAGGAAAGCAAAGATCGGATGCTGAAAACTGCAAACCAAAGGAATCTGTTTGTGGAAAAATTGACATATTTCAAAACTTATTGCAAGCACTTTAACATAAACATTCTTCGTTTTAAGGTATTTCTTCACACCACTAGCAAGAAAAATAAACAAATCAATTAAAAGAGATCATAGAGTTTAGAAAGCACACCTGGCCAGCATCTAGCAGAAGGACCCGGTCACAGTCAATAATGGTATTAAGTCGGTGAGCTATAATAAGCATAGTACATGATTTGAATTCTTCTCGTATAGTTTTCTGGATAAGTGCATCAGTTCTAACATCAACAGCTGCAGTTGCTTCATCAAGAACAAGTATCTTAGATCTCCGCAACAATGCTCGAGCAAGACTTAACAGTTGCCTCTGTCCAACGCTAAAATTCTCCCCTGCCTCTGAGACCTAAGCAAAGAACAAAGTAACATTCTTTATAACTCACATTTCACTAAACTTTTGAATAAATTCAAAAGCAAAGGAATCAAGAATCAACAGAGGAAGGGACAGGCTGTATATAGATATCAAATCTATTTATACAAACTATCCAAATCGACAGCAGCAAGTATAAACTGACTTCTGAATCCATTTCAAAATTTTGTTGCGACAGTTAAATCAACAATAGCGGTCATTCAAACACTGTATTCAATGAAATTTCCACTCTCATATACTAACTACTTTTTACAAAAAAGCATCTCAATCTTCTGGAGAAACATCTCATTAGCAATCCTATGAAACTTCATTAGAACAAATATAATACTACGTTTACATATTTGTTCAAATTGCTGATCTGCACATTGGCTGTTGGCACTTGACAAGATATAAGGGGTGATTTTAATATCCAGAATTAGGTTGCTAACTTCTTTATGTTAAGGAAAGAATCATATATTGACAAGTATATTTCTATGATCTGTATAACTTGTGTAGTGCCTAATTTCATGAGATGTATATAGGTAGGACTACTATTCTAAGCAGCTTATTTATGAAGCTGTAGAATGCTCTTATCTAAATGTCAAGTCTGTCACAAAAAAAAAAAAATATAAGATTTTATTCTTTCTTCTCAACTTTGGCTAGATTGAGCTCAATTTACCTAGATCAACCCATCAAATAAAAAAAGATCTCACTTTCTGAAAATGTCACATATTAGGGCTAAATGTTTAACTATACATTCATTAATTCAAGAAGACGGAAATTTGGATTCTCTTTGCCTCATCCGGCAGTTGGGCCGTTGGGGTGTGAAGATATAAACCATATGCATTTATGAAGATTAACAGCATAGACACATCCCAAATGGGATACAATTTTGATAACATGACCAGGTCCAGAGAGTAATGACCATAGATCGCATAAAACAGTAACTCTCTATATGGAGTAACTCGAGAGACAGGGTAGAACCATAGAAAATTATTAAAATTAGTAGTTTTTTATAGTTCTCAGTAAAATGAGTTTTCAATTCCCAACTAAACCAACCAAACATAATAAAAGATTCTAAACTGATTTGATGCTATTACAAAAATGATAATGTCGATAGTGTGGAATTCAATCATAAATTAAGATTGATTATGATGGAATAATAAAAAGTGAAATGTGTTTTCAATAAGATTTATTATTGAAGATGGCACAGCACCCACATCATGTAGAATGTCGATTATTTATCTGTTTCTGTTATCAGTAAATGATGGGCATGTGAGGTTTTTAAAAACAAGAACCCAAGACTAGCATAACGCCCCTAACTGTCAATTGTATGAATACCACACACCTCTTCAAATGGGTGAGAAGAAAAGTTAGTCTGGCATGATCAGGCCATGACATACAGCATAACACATCAAAACATGGAGTTGTAACAAGGGAATTCTGAACAAGTACCTCAGCATCCAAACCCAAAGAATTTCTACAGATGGCATCCTTTAAATGTGCCCTTTCTAAAGCCTCCCAAAGGTCAGCATCATTGTGTTCACTGAAAGGATCAAGATTAAATCTCACAGTACCTGAACAAAATAGAACAAATTGGTCATTAAATTATACAACTTGGTTATTAAGGAATTCTTTATGCTAGGTCATAAGTATATAAAAAAAAAAATGTGAAAGATGGGCTTATGTTAGAGTAAGATAGATATCCAAGTTCAAGAATAACAAAAATTGAGAGAAAAAAAAAAAATCAACCGTAAAATCTATCCGGCTGTCGATTGAATAACTGAAACAGACTAATCATCAAGTCCACCTAACTATCATTTTGACAATAACCAAGATTGAGGACACTAAGTACCTGAGAACAGAACCGGTGATTGTGGTATAATACCAAGAACTTTACGTAAGTCCATCAGTCCAAATTTTGCAATATCATAATCATCAATCAAGATTCTTCCTCTTTCCAGCTCTACAATTCGAAATAAAGCATTAAGCATGCTAGATTTCCCAGCCCCAGTCCTTCCAACTATCCCTACCTTGTCACTTGGGGAAATTTGAAAAGACAGTCCATGTAGGACTGGAGGAAGCTCAGGCCTATAGCGAAGGACAACATCCTCAAATTTTATAGCTCCTGAAGAAGGCCATCCGGGAGGGGGGCGGTTACTCTCAATGATAAGTGGAGCCTCTGAAGGTAACTCTATATATGTGCCAATCCGCTCAACCGCATTTAAACTATTCTCAGCCAGACTTGCAAGTCTCAGCACACCAGTCAACAAACCAGTAATATTTAATGCATAACTTAGGAGCAGACCCATTGTTGAAGCAAATTCCTTCTGGTTCTCGGCCCTTCCATTCTGCATGACAGCAAAAGTTGCTGTGAACCAAATCATCAGGCCTCCCAGTGTTTCCAAACGGATTGCAAGCCAACGATTTGCACTCATGTTCACAAGAGTAAATCTGATATTGTTGTCCATTGATTTCCCATTAATGTCAGCCATCCGATCATAAGCTTTATATGCACGTATGGTTGCTAAACCATTCAGCGCTTCACCGAATTGGGCATAAATGGGCGATCTTGTTGTGGAATCCAGACGTTTCACTTCACGTGCAGTACTCTAAATAAACAAAACAGGCATTCGTTCAAAATTATTACTTATTCCTCCAAAAACAATTTAGTACCACAAACGAAAACACCAGTTTGCAGATCAGGAATCTGGACCCAAATATGCACTGTGATCAAAAGTTGACTTCAAATTCACTGATATAAGCATTCATGACAGCTAACAATGAAATACAAAAATAACAAAAGCAGTAATTCATACTGATCTATATCGCAAAATCAAATCATATACTGCACAACACAAGTCCTGTTGTTAAGGGTAAATAAAAATCCGCACTCATTAACTAGATAGATCATTCATTGATCTCCAAATTTGCTTTACCATCCACAGCATTCATTTTTAACCAGAAAATCTAAACAAATTAAATATTTTAGTTATAGTTTTTTAAAGTACAAATCAGAAGCATATCCATGATTATAAAATAAGCCACTTATAAATCAGGATGTTTGTATGGAAGAGGACAAGAAGGTTTGAGAAAGGAAAAGTGGGAGAACTATTAAGTGGCTACCAAATCCAAAAGCTTAAACTTATAAAGGACCCATTAATAGCATTCAGCCTCTAATAGACCCCCTTATATGCAAAACATAGGTTTGCCACGTCAATCAAGTACAAAACAACAAACACAAATGCATATACAAGTATAAATGCAATCACTTGAGAGAATCCAAACAGAAGACCCTGAAATCTTAAGCACAAGGGTCTAATGACTCTGAGAATTGCTCTAGGTTTAAACCTCACAAGGGCACAAAGGATCTACGAGTGGATGAAATCAGAGTCAGCATTGACTAATGATCTTACTTGGACACGGTCTCTGTTCTACAGAATGGGTTGTACGTCTGTGTCCTTTAATTCTAAGGAGAGTCAGCAATACCTAAACCTTAAAAAAGATTAGACCTCAGGATAGAATATTAGAAAGGGTTCACACACCCAAAACTAGTTGTCGAGGAAACACTTTGCCTAGTGGTTTTACATTAGATTCTCTTCAAGATACAAGAATTTCAACAACCAATCAACTTCTGCAGCCAAGCAACCAGGATGTCAGCATGTGACTATGCATCACTGAAGTAGGTATTTAGATCTTTAAAGTAACACTAATTAATCTCAAATAATTCAGCAAAGTAAAAAAGCAGCCACAAATTCCTAGATAAAAACCCACTATCACAATTCACAAACTGCTCCAACACCTACCAGGTGATTCCTATGATAAACTGAAGACAAAAGCGATGATAATAATAGGTAGAAATCATCAGAATCACACCAAAACAATTTAAGATTCTCAAGGTAATAAAGACATGAACAACAAGAATAGAGAGTTTCATGTACCTGATAATACAGATAGGCAGAATAAAACAAAACCAACAGCGGCATTATGGACCACAAGGACATCGTGCTCACAATTCCAATCAGGACAAAAGTAGAAAGGAGTTGGGACACTTGGCCTAGAAACATATTCATAAATATAGCAACATTTCGATCAATGTCACCTAGATCCTTTGCAAACCTATTGATGATTCTTCCAAGTGGATTGGTCTGGAAGAAGACCATTGGAGCTCTTAATATAGAATGAAGCATAGCATCATGCAACCTTTTGGCTGCATAAAGACTTGATATGATCAGCCAAAATGAATTTGCCAGCGTCACAAAAACCTGAAAGCCATAAGAAAAATTATAGAATAAGCTACAAGATTACAATATCTAACACTAATTTATGCAAGATGATAAAGGACTTCCACTTGGAATAGCAGGATAAAGACCCCTATGCTATATATGAGAAGAAAAGATGAGTAAAAGGAAAATCTAATGAAATTTCAGGCCAATAATTATAAAATCAAACTCATACCTGACCAACTGATAGTAGTGCATATATCATATTGTAGTAACCGGGTCCATGAGCAGGAGAATCGCCTTGACCTGTCCAATTACTCAACCATGTGCTACTTGAAACTCGTAAAACTTCTGTTGAGATATAGCATGTAAAAAGAATCATTACCACCCATAGACCTCCTAATGCGTTCTTGTACCTGGGAAGAGAGAAGCACAATGTTCAATAGCATTGAAAGGAAGCTTGAGAGCATAAAGTGTTAATGAGAAAATACAGGAGATCCTTTCAAAAAAAAATACAGGAGATGAGAAAAAAGTGAGCCAACGCCCGTTAATGTAACCAGACATGAAAGAAAAGTAGAGGTGAAAAGATAAAAATAAATTAAAAGCATTAATTGATGAGAGATAATAGAAAAAATAAATAAAGAGATGTAAAAAAAGAGAAGAAAGTTACAAATGGATTAATCCAAGCCATTCAAAGATTGTCAATCCAAGGGTCACAACTTGTGTCAAAAAATGGGGCAATGGATCTTGTCCCCATATATATATATATATATATGTGGTGGTTTTCTAATAAAGACGTCTTGAAATTATAAGTTAAGAACGTCCAACCATAGCCACACATTCATATTGGGTGCGAGTATTTGTTAATGTGGGGCTATGGGCACTGTGAATGTGTGGCTATGGTCGGACGTACTGAAATTATAAAGTTAGGATGGTCCTTATTAGTGAAGTATTATATATATAGAGAATCATTCTCTAGTCAGGTCTTGAAATTTTTCGTCAAGTCCTTAAAATTCCAACCGGTTGGAATTAGTGTAAAACAATTTTACACTAATTTCCACCTTCGGGAATTCTTAGGACCACACCTGACTAGAGAATGACCCTATATGTATATATTATAAATTCTTTCTCATTTGTGTGATTTCTAATATAGGTTATATGTGGGAAGTGTTGACAAGGATGTGTCACGAACAAGAATAGTCAAGACCTTTATATGACGATCTATGCCTATATATATACAAAACTTCTCTCCTGCAGGATCCCCCACATAATTTTGTGTGGGATCCTGAATTTGCACTGATTTATCTTTTAGCGCTTTGTACCACAAATTCATGACCCAGCAAAACATCACAAGCAAGATCATGAACCTGATCAAAACTATCCATCTATCTATATTATAAATTATTGAAAATATCTATATCTATGTTTATATAGACCAATCAAGACCTAAATATGATGATATCTATAAAAATTAACATTAAAAGCTACAGAAGCTATATAAAGTATATTAACTTTTTGAAAAAGTATATAAAGTATATTAACATTATGATGAATTTGCACTGATTTATCTTTTAGTGCTTTGTACCACAAATTCATGACCCAGCACAACATCACAAGCAAGATCATGAACCTGATATCCGTCTATCTATATTATAAATTATTGAAAATATCTATCTCTATGTTTATATATAGACCAATCAAGACCTAAATATGATGATATCTATAAAAATTAACATTAAAAGCTGCGGAAGCTATATAAAGTATATTAACATTTTGAAAAAGTTTCAGACATGAGAACTATTGTTCCGATTTTTTAAATATAAAACATTAAAAAACGGGAAAAATAGAAACATCAAAAAGATGTTTCCCTTATCCAAAAAAAAATTCAATTTCATTTCCGAGTATATTTCATTTTTCTTGACATTCATAAAAAATTATCAAAATTCAATGACTTTAATCAAGGTCCTCATATAAAGAGGTATATATATATAGGAAGAAATAAAAAAACACTGTTTAATCTTCAAGTAACAATCATAAGAAGCTTGTTTTTTGAACTTCACTTGTTCTAAAATGTCTACACAAAATTTTATATGTTTCACATTTTCATCTAAGTTGGGATGCTTGGATTCATACAGCATGAATAACAGTCAAGTGCCATTTATATTCGTTTTTGTCACTGATAATCTAGGTTAAAAAGAAAATTTGCAACAATAACAAAGGAACAAAAACAAAAGTTTGTTACCTAGACAAAACTTTCCAACTGACAACACCTGTTTCGCGTTCTTCCTGCTTAATAAGAATAGATTTGCCTTCTTTTGGTTTGTTTGTATAGCTTGCTTTCTTTGGCAAATCATTGGTTACCCCATTGGCAACAGGTTTTGTGGTTTTAAGATCGACAATCTCACCGTTTTCCTTTTCTTCCACATATTCTTCCATTTTTCCAGCATTTTCCATCAGCTTTTGGAATAGTGTGCCATTAGTAGAGAGATCCTCAAAGGTTCCCACCTCTTTTACCATACCCTCATGCACCAGGATCACCCTATCAACCTGTGAAAGAAAGTGTAGCTGATTTGTGACAAGAACTCTAGTTTTCCCAGTTAATTCTCCCTTGATGCATTTGTCAAAAACCTGAAAATGATCAGTGAGACATGAGCCTAGTTTGAAATAAATTCAACACTAACATTAAATAATTTTAAAACCAAAGATCATGATAAACATTTTAAAAACTACAGTTAAGACTTGGACACACTCAAAACAAAAGCACAAAGTAATATAAAAACCAAAAAACAAATTTAGACAGAAAAAAAAAAAAAAAGAAGTCCAATTTATAATAATCTTCTATCAAAAACTAAGAACTATATATTGTTACGTAATTGCTAAACCTAAAAACTTAAAATTGTCAATGACTCAAACTATGATAATAGACTCTATAATTCACACCCCTTTCTAGTGCAGAGTAACAAACTTGTCATGTGGACCAAGCTCAAATACAAAACAAGTTCAGAAACAAGCAAAAAATACAATCATTTTAACCATTTTAGATAACCGCTTGTCCCGAAAGTTTTAAGTTGTTAGGTAGAGTCCAAACAATGATATAAAACTCTCTAACGTGCATATACCAGGAAAGTAAAATAGCCCATGATGTCAAATTTTCAATATTAGCTTTACTTGTTTTTATTGATCTTTTCATGATCATATAAATAGTTGTAGAAGTCTTCGAGTGGATCATATTTTTATATGTTTTGGACTGTAACGTAATTTTACAAATATTAGAGTATAAATAAAGATTACTGTTGTCGGCCTATATACAATCTTTATAATCAACTTTAAGGAAATAAATGTCAGCAATATCGTATCATACAATAGTAAACATAACTATACATTAAAAAACATTATATCTGGCTAGAAGTACTGTGGAAGAAAAAACGATAACAAATCTGCTACCATGGACAGTTTACCTGTCGAGCCACATGAGCGTCCAAAGCACTTAAGGGGTCATCAAAGATATACACATCAGAATTGGAATACATGGCCCTAGCCATGGAAACCCTTTGCTTTTGCCCACCACTAATATTCACTCCTCTCTCACCGATCTCAGTAAGATCACCACCCTAATCATCAAGCATGAGAAAGATGGGCAAAAAATTCAAGTTAAATTGTTAAAATAATAAGGGAGTTCTTCATATATTTACAAACTTGCTACATCTACTATAGACTGCAGAAAAACTTACAGGCAATAAGTCAAGATCATGCTGTAAGGCAGTAACATCAATTGTCTTCTCATATCTTGCTGATTCAAAGGCAGATCCAAATAAAATATTATCACGTACCTGCGAAAATAATTATCAGCATTAAGATGACAATCACCTAACAAGTGGACTGCAGTCCCATTTCATTCTAGAAGATCTAACTGATTCCAGTATTCCACACCGAATCAATTTATCATATTTATGATTACTGTGACACAATTCCATACACAAGCACCAAAAAGAGAAAATACATCAAAATTTCCCCTTAGCTATATATATACAGAAATATAAGAATGCCACAACTTACAGTTGCATTGAAAATCCATGAAACTTGCGGAACATAGGCAACACTTCCTCTAATAACAGCAGTCGCATCAGAAACTGGAGGAATCTCCCCAAGCATTGCCGATATAAGTGAGGTTTTTCCTTCTCCTGTACTGCCAACCACTGCGACCAGGCTACCAACTGGTATATCCAAATTGATATTTGACAATGTGTGCCTCTCTGCCTGTAATAAAATCAAATCTTTAAAAATTTAAAACTTGAGCTTGAAAAGTCAAAAAATTCAAAGTGTTATCAGCGACAAAAAAAATATAATAGAACTTTCATATAGCCAAGAAATTCTTCCAATTTCTAGTAGTACACAAAGTTAAGTTAAAAAAAAAAAAAGACTTTTTCAAGCATATTTTTCATGTGAAGTAACATAGTAATTATTTTAAATTAATGGAGATAACTGAGTGGATTAAAATGCCACGTTTCTAATCTGTTGTGCAAGTTATTCGTACCGAGGGCTCGAGTTCCTACGTTTATGGTTCCTTCGATGGTTTGTTATCTTTTAAATTTGAATTTAGCTAACTCTTTGGTTGATCTTATTTTCATTTAATTAAGAATATCTTCTTTCCTTGGATTCAGAATAGAACACATATATCAGAGTTCAACGTGAAATAAGAATGAGATAGTTTGTTTCAAATTCAAATTAATAATTGAAGTTTAGAAGTTACACAAAATTGAAACCAGAAAAGGTTTAATATTATACAAACTATAAAGCCGCGGGTAGAGACAACTTTCTTAAGACAGTTCAATCAGAAAGGCATTCTTGATAGTCTTTTTTATTCCAGAAATTCACATCTGAATATTACTATGGACCTCATCATATGCAATGTTCTCAAGTATACTTAACTCCTAGCAGCAAGGCCACTCTTACCCCTAATCAAGGGCCACAATGGAAAAGTTACCTATCCCGGTGAAATTGTTATACGCCTATACCAATCCGATTATCCGAGATAATTTAGGCTGATCAACAGTGAACCAATTTTACCTAGAACATGGATCAATCTAAAATGAAAATGACTAGAACTCTAGAATACGTTGTGGGAAAGTACACAATTCCAATCGGGATTCTTTCCTATTGTAAATCAATTAGTTATAAATTATAGATTCCTAAGAATTAGGGGAATCCCTTGATTTGAGGGATTAGTTTTCAGGAAAGAGTTAGTTTCCTATTGTATCTTAGTTTTCCTTTTTTTTCTCTTGGTGTCAACCATGTAAGTCCTAGGAGTCTGTACAATTGAAAAGAATAATTGAAGCAATACAATATTCTTTTTTTTCCACATGGTATCAGAGCCCAAAGCTCATCTTGGGATCGATTTTTTTTTTTTTTGGCCTTTATTGCCCTAATCGTGTCCAGCCTTCATTGCTGACTGTTGCTTCAAGCCTTCATAGCTGGTTTTTCTTTTCTCCCCAACAGCTGCATCTCCCAACAGCCTGTTATATCTACCCCTAGCCCTTACTTCAGTACTCAAAAGCCTCACCATGTCAGAAACATCCAAAACAATCACAACTGCCCAGTCCGAGGAAGTAATATTTGGCGATCACGGTGGGAAACCTTCAGAGTTACAGAATATTCATCCTACATACAGATTGAATGGACAGAATTATTTGAAGTGGTCGCAGATGGTTCAAACTTTTCTGAAAGGAAAAGGTAAACTAAGCCACCTTCTAGGTACAGGACATCAAAAGGGAGATCCTAAATTTGAAGATTGGGATGAGAAGGAATCCTTGGTTATGTCATGGCTTTGGAACTCTATGACACCGGAAATCAGTGATACTTGCATGTTCTTGACCACAGCCAAAGATATTTGGGAGTCAACTCGACAAACATACTCCAAGATCAAAGATGCTGCACAGGTCTATGAGATCAAAGCTAAAATTTCTGATGCAAAACAAGTAAGTCTGTTACCAAATATGCGAACCTTCTAAAAAATCTCTGGCAAGAATTGGACCACTACCGTTGCATAGATATGAAGTGCAGTGACGATTCAGCAATTTTGAAGAGATTCATTGAGAGAGATCGAGTCTATGACTTTCTCGCTGGTCTTAATGCTGAATTCGATCAAGTCAATTCAGATTTTAGGGAGAGAGGAGCTGCCATCGTTGAACGAGGCTATCTCCATGGTTAGGGCAGAGGAGAGTAGAAGAAGTGTAATGCTTGAACCGCAAACATCAGAGGGATCAGCTATGGTGTCCAATAGCAGTAAATCCAGGTCTTTGAATCCCGAACAGCAATCTGATTTGTCAAAAACTTCAAACCGTGACACAATCTGGTGTACATATTGCAAGAAACCAAGGCACACCAAGGAGAGGTACTGGAAGCTGATTGGAAAACCTTCAACCTCAAGCAGGGAATGGGGTTATAAGGGAGGACAGTTCAAAACTCAGGGGCAAGCCAATTGGACTGCAGTCCAACCAAATCAAGAAACCGTAAGTCCTCAAGTATATACGGAACAGAGAGAGTTTAACATGGCTGAAATAGAAAAACTGTGGAACTTGTTAGGAACCCTTGAAAAACCCACCGGTATCTGCTCTTTGGCACACTCAGTTAAGCCCTCTGATTCTTATGGATTACATGCCTCAGGTGGGTCTATTAGAGGCTCTAGGGTCATTGACTCAGGAGCTACTAATCACATGACACATTCCCCACAAAGGTTTATTACTTATACCCCGTGTCCTAGTAATAAGAAAATTGTTGTAGCAGATGGTTCGCTTACAACAGTAGCAGGTGTAGGAGATGTTCAAATTAATTCTTCATTTATTCTATCCAATGTTCTTCATGTGCCTAAACTATCCACTAATCTTGTGTCCATCCAGAAACTCACTCAAGACATGAATTGCAATGTGGTTTTTTATCCATCTTATTGTATATTTCAGGACCAGAGTTCAGGGAAGAGGATTGGACTTGCTAAGGAGATGGATGGGCTGTACTACCTAGAAACATCAAGCAATTCTAATAGCATAAAGAATGGGTTGTCCTTGTCACTCCTCTCTAAGGACTCTATCCCTAAAGACAAGATATGGCTTCATCACTTCCTTCTTGGTCATCCTTCTTTTGGAATTCTCAAACTTATGTTTCCTTCTTTGTTCCAAAGTTTAAATACTGAAAATTTTCATTGTGAAACTTGTGAACTCGCAAAACACAAACGTGTGTCTTTTCCTATTAGCAATAAAAGAAGTTTTGTTCCTTTTAATTTAATTCATAGTGACATATGGGGTCCCTCAACTATTTCTAGTGTCTGGTGCAAGGTGGTTTGTTACTTTTATTGATGATTGCACTAGGGTTTCTTGGATTTTTCTACTAAAACATAAATCTGAAGTTACCAAATTTCCATAACATGATCCAAAATCAATTTGGGGTGAAAATTAAAAGGTTTAGGTCAGATAATGCTAGAGATTATTTCAACCATGTTTTATCTTCTTATTTTCAAAAGGAGGGGATTATCCATGAATCATCATGTGTTTACACCCCAAAACAAAATGGGTTGGCTGAGAGAAAAAATGGTCATTTGTTAGCCACAACCCGAGCCTATCTCTTCCAAGGGAATGTGCCTAAAACCTATTGGGGGGAGGCTGTTCTCACAACCACACATATTATCAATGGACTCCCTTCAAGGGTTCTAGGATTTAAGACTCCTATGGAAGTGCTTTCGCATTTCTATCCTGACCTTAACACCACAAATAATCTCACACCTAGAATATTTGGTTGTACTTCCTTTGTTCATGTTCATAGCTTTAATAGAGGGAAGTTAGACCATAGGGCAATTAAGTGTGTTTTTGTGGGTTACTCGTCCACTCAAAAAGGGTATAAATGCTACCACCCTCCTACTAGGAAATTTTATGTGTCTGCTGATGTCACTTTCGACAAAACTACACCTTATTTCCCTCAACCTTATCTTCAGGGGGAGTCTGTCATTGAAGATAAGGATAGGGATTGTTTTCCGCTTGATTTGTCACTTGAACCAGCTGTTATTTCCTCTAAAACAGCAGCTGTTCCGTTTGAACCAGCAGCTGTACCGTCTGAACCAGCTGATATTTCCACTAAAACAGCAGCTGTCCCTAAACCAGCAACTATTCCCTCTATATCCAAACCAGCGATTGTTCCCGCTCAGCCTGAAACAGTGCCTTTACCACACCAGAGGCCTCCAAATTCAAATGTTGAACCTGTGACCAAGGATAACACCGTTCTTGATTCTATGAGGTATATGCAGGTGTATTCTAGAAGGAAAATCCCAGAACCGGTGCAAGTCCAAGACTCTGAACCTGACTCTGTGAATGAGGTAACTGTAATTTCTGATCCTGTTAGTGATTTTGATTTACCTATTGATAATAGAAAAGGGACTAGAGAGTGTACTAAACACCCTTTATATCCATTGTCTCGGTTTGTGTCATTTAATAAATTCTCACCATCACACAAAAACTTTCTTGTGAGTCTAAACACTATTTCTATTCCAACTACATTACCTGAGGCTTTATCTAATGAGAATTGGAGGCAAGCTATGAGAGTTGAAATGGAAGCCTTGGAGAAGAATCAGACATGGGAACTAGTAGGGTTACCTAAAGGAAAAAAACTGGTTGGTTGCAAATGGGTGTTCTCTGTAAAATACAAGGCAGACGGTACTCTTGAAAGGTATAAGGCAAGGTTGGTAGCTAAGGGCTACACTCAAACTTATGAGGTAGATTATCAGGAGACTTTTGCTCCGGTAGCCAAGATGAATACAGTCAGAGTTCTGTTGTCTTTGGCTGCAAACTATAATTGGGACCTCCAACAGTTTGATGTAAAGAATGCTTTCCTTCATGGTGATTTGGAAGAGGAGATTTACATGGAGGCTCCACTAGGGTTTGAAGGTAAATTAGGAGCAAACGGAGTATGCAAGCTGAAAAAGGCCTTATATGGTCTTAAACAATCTCCTAGGGCTTGGTTTGGGAGATTTACTAAAGTGGTGCTAGCTACTGGATACAAACAAAGTCAAGGTGATCACACTCTGTTCATCAAGCACTCAAATTCAGGGGGAGTTACAATTCTTTTAGTGTATGTAGACAACATAATTGTAACAGTCCTAAAACAATGTTTGCAAGAGAGTTTGAGATAAAAGAGCTGGGAAGGCTGAAATATTTCCTAGGGATAGAGGTAGCTCACTCAAGGCAGGGTGTTTTCACTTCACAACAGAAATATGTGATTGATCTTTTGAAGGAAACTGGAAAGTTGGCATGTAAACCCGCAAAAACCCCTATTGATCCTAATCACAGACTTTGAGAAGCTAGTGAAGATGTTCCTGTAGACAAGGTGATGTATCAGAGATTGGTTGGGAAACTTATCTATCTTTCGCATACAAGGCCAGATATAGCCTATGCAGTGAGTGTGGTAAGTCAATTTATGCACAATCCTAAAGAAGTGCATCTGCATGCTGCCTACCATGTGTTACGCTACTTGAAAGCCAATTCTGGGAGAGGAATCCTATTCAAAAGGAACATGGGGCTGACTCTAGAAGCATACACAGATGCAGACTATGCTGGGTCGGTGGTGGACAGGAGATCTACTTCAGGTTATTGCACTTTCTTATGTGGTAACCTTGTGACATGGAGGAGAAAAAAACAAAATGTGGTGTCTAGATCAAGTGCTGTAGCAGAATTTAGAGCAATGGATCAAGGAATCTATAAACTACTGTGGTTGAAGATTATTCTAGAAGACCTGAAGATCAAGTGGGATGGGCCAATGAGACTCTACTGTGACAATAAGTCAGCAATAAGCATTGCACACAACCCAGTTCAACATGACCGAACAAAACATAGAGAAGTAGATAGACACTTCATAAAGGAGAAACTTGATAGTGGCTTGATCTGCACACCCTATGTCTCGACCAAAAGTCAACTTGCGGATGTGCTGACCAAAGGTCCTGATGTGGCGACATTTCAGTCAATCATTTCCAAGCTGGGAATGGAAAACACCTATTCTCCAGCTTGAGGGGGAGTGCAGGAAAGTACACAATTCCAATCGGGATTCTTTCCTATTGTAAATCAATTAGTTATAAATTATAGATTCCTAAGAATTCGGGGAATCCCTTGATTTGAGGGATTAGTTTTCAGGAAAGAGTTGGTTTCCTATTGTATCTTAGTTTTCCTTTTTTTTCTCTTGGTGTTAACCATATAAGTCCTAGGAGTCTGTACAATTGAAAAGAATAATTGAAGCAATACGATATTCTTTTTTTCCACAGTCGTGTTATAAAGGCATGCTAGTTAAGAATGCTTTGACCTTCAAGCTGACATTTCAATGAAGAATTCTCATGCAGCACACATCTCTCCTGAAACACAGGCCAGCATGTGGACACACAAACACACAAAAGAAAAAAGGAAAGGAAAGTTTCTACCTGCAAGAAGTAGAAATGAAAAATATGATTCTTTCATCCTTTCCGATTTTTAGAAATTATAACCTTATTTACAGAGATTGTTTGCCACTTATATCCATCCAATTAAACCACTGACCCACCAACATTACAAATGAAATTATATCCTATCTCAGACCACAGTAATAAATAAACACAAACACAAACACAAACACATACACACAGAAGAGGGTGCAAGCAAGATACAGTTTAGGAACTAAACCTTAGGATCCCAGGAAAAGTTTCCATTTTTTATTGATATGGCTGGTAATTCAGGATCAAGGGGAGGATTTGGTAGAAGAACTCTCTCTTCAGCTAAGAATAGATCCTCTAGACGTTTCAATGATACATTTGCGTTTACCACCTGTACAAAAACAGCTGCATGAGTGTCTCAAAAAACAATACAACCAGTAACACTAGAATGGAAATTAAATGATTTGTGTTTTAAATATACAATTGAGAAAAATATGAAAAACGAAAATGATCTAAGAAACCAAAAAAACAAGAGGGGGTTCCATAATGTTTTTGAAAATCATTTTCTGTTTTGCAAATCAAAAACAGCTAAAAAAATGTAAGTTGATAGAAAAGGGATCAACAATGGGATTTAAGCACTCTAACACAAACAACATACAATACAACCCACTTAATATAACATGATATAAGGATGTAGCTATAGTATGCAAAACAGCTAAAGCAATGACTGTTAGTGTTATTTATCCTCTCTATAGGGAAATTACCAAAAAAGCATGAAATAAGCAAAGAAAAGAACCTGAGTTATTATGTTAGGAAGCATGAATAGTGGAAAGCGCAGCACAGCAAATAGAGAAAGAGAGGTAAATGCCCGTGAAGGTGTTAGATTCCCTCCAAGCAAAGTGAATAAACCAAATGAAATTACAGTCACCACAACTGGAATACTGTTTAGTATAAAACCATTGCACTGCAAAATGATGGAAATTGTCAGAAACATATGGAAGCAAAAGAAGCTATGTTTCTATACTAGATATGTATATACATACTGTTTATTAATTCCAAGATTAAAAAGTTTAAAGTTGTAGGTAAGAGCCCAAACAATAGTATCAAACTCTTACATACTCTCACATACAAGACCAATGGGCTTGTCATGTGAATTAAGCCCAAACACAAATACACATTCAAATGTATAACAAATTAAAAAAACAATCACAAATATAGTGTCAAAGGTAAACTCAAACCAAGGCACTCCCACTAAACTGACTTTTGTAACATGTTAAATAACTGGTAGAGCCAAAAATTTATTATTATTAGTTCCACATGAATGGGTGTGTAAGAAAACTTAATACTATTGCATTGTTTGGGCTATTAGAGCATCTCCAACAAATCCCTTAATCAAGCCCCTTAACTTAATTAAGGGAGAAGCTGCAATTTTTATGGCTCCAAGAGATCCCTTAATGACTTCTTTAATTAGAAGTTAGCGGAGCTCACTCCAAGGGGTGGCTTCAGCCTCCCTTAATCAAGTGGCCTCCACATATAAAGAAGAAATATAGTTAATGAGTAAATAAAATAATAATAATAAAGAATAAGTGGGCTCCACATAAAATAATAATAATAAATTATAAAGTAGTCATTTAATGGAGTATTGGAAACACACTCCCTTAATGGCCCCTTACAACAACATCCACCCTTAAATAAGGAGGTCTCCAATGGAGACTCTTGAAGATGCTCTTACCTAGTTTAAGCTCTCAGGTAAGACCTCAAGCAATAGTATAAAACTTTCTAACAAATACAAATGACTGGAGTAATACCATCAGGCTAATTACTAATCAATTCCACTATACATACCTATGCAGTATGTAAAACATAACCATTTATCAGAAAATAGAACAAGCAAGTAGTAAATGTGTTATTAATCTTTTTAAAATAAACAAATTATCTAAACAGTTGAATCAATACATGTGTCCAAGCCATTAGATGTGAACTTAGATTCCTTATCCAAGTCATTAAATGTGAACTAAGATTCCTTACAAAGGCAATCCAAATTTTTGTCTTACTATTTCGAAGAAATGATACCACATACTCCCTAAGACATTATTCATGTACAAGCACTTGTGCTGGGCTGGCATTTTAGATCTTTAAATGGTTGGTATATGTTGACACTTAGTAAAATTTTCCCTAATTTCTATATTACCAAATTGCAAGAAATGCAATCATGAGCCTACATGTGCTTTAAAACCACGAAAGGATGGATATCATATAACACATGCATGCAACTGAGAAGCTGAACTTAGGGAAAGAAAAAACCCTCTGATTGACTCACAATTTCTTTTTCATGAATGATTCTTCAAACATAACAACAAACGACAAATCAGAAAAATTTTACACTATACATATATAAATCTACAATTATTTTATTCTACTCACAGAAACTTATAAATAATTTCAAGATATTTTATAGGTCATACCGCCCCTAGTAATGATGCTTTGCGGAACCAGGACAATTCATCATTCCGAACAGTTTGAACTTTAGATTGGAAACTATTCTCCCATGCATAACACCTGAGGCATTCTCAGCACAGTCAAGATTGTTGATATATTCAATTATATGGCATAAAAGAATAAAAAGTACTTGTTCTCAAAGTGTATCTTACTTCACAGTGTCCATTGCAGCCAAAACTTCATTCATTAGGCCGATTCTCTTGTCTGTACGCTGCAGACCTTCTTTAGACAATTTCTGCATTCTGCTTATAACAAATGTCTGCAACCAACAAAACGGATAGAAAAATTCAGGATTATGAAATGAATGAAAATTTTATGGAACAGTTTCTAAAAAAAAAAAAATTGGGTTGCAAGTGAAGAGGAAAGGTACGTAATAAATTAAAAATATCCACATTTGATCTGAAATTGACAACTCTAAATATAGACAATGAGCAAGTACGAGGCAGAACTCATGTACCTGAATGGGGAACAATAGAACAAGTAGCAATGCACCAAGAAGTGAAGCAACACCTAATTGCTTATAAAGAAGGACCATTGCAATAACAATACGAAATGGAGCTGACCACAGAGTGTGAAGCGATTGGCATATTTGCTGTTGCAGGCAAAAGAAAAACAATTAATTCATAAATAAGCATGATGAGACTATGATAATATAAGTAAACTATTCAAACAAAAACAAAAAACCTCATAGATTCCATTGCATAATACAAACTGATATTGGTAATTATTAATATGAGTTCCCTCAAATAGGATCAGTTGCATATTGGTATTCATACTGCCGATCACCCATTCCAAATACAATTAGAGATGCATCTAAGTGAGTTGATCCTATAATTATAACCTAGTAAGAAATGGGATAAAAAATTTATATTGCATAGAAGTATCACAACGCATCCTCAATTCCTCATTCACTCCCAGAGTGGAATAGGAGAATGAATGCAAGACAAAAAAAAAAGTGCACACTGCAGGAAAATGTGGTTCCACTCTGGATATAATGCTGTAGCTAAGAGAGTTGTACTGTAAAATAAATAATACTTTTTATTTTCAAGATAATAAAACAGAAAAATTAAGAGTTCCAGTGAACAATCTAAATAATTTTAATATAAGAACATCAAAGCAATGTGCAGTATAAAAATAAAAAACGCCTCTTTCAGTCACATAAAAAAAAGCCCTTGTTTGCAATAAATTTAAGCTTGTTTCATGACATGATGTCACAGTCCACAATCGCTGATGATTAGGCCAGACTTAGGCTTTTAGATTACTCATTACCACAAGGAAGAGAATAACCAAAGAAAAATTCTGAGAGGTGTTCAACACCATGTACATTTAATTAACAATTTTCAAGCCTAGCAACTAACTAAATGAACCAAAAGTAAATGGAGAACACTATATGTATGCAGAACCACTGGGAAAGATATACCTGAAGAGCTTCAGCATCAGTGGTCATCAAGTTGGTTATCTTCCCAGTTGAAAACTTCTTACGAGCTTCATGGGTTAGCCTTAGAGATTTACGAAATACAGCAGCAATCTGAAAAAGATGAAAGAACCATAGACCAAAATATTTAAATCTGAGAACAAATGGGACAAAGGTTTCATCAACAACCCAAAAGCAATATCTCTAATATAATTCTCGTGTAAATTCAAATTTCCAAAATACTGCAAAGTCAGGAATGTTCAGTATTTGGATACTACATTCCATTATTCAAATAAGGACCCAAAGCTAGATGCAGATACAATCCTCAATCAATTCCAAGACAAGTGAAGTCAAAATTAATCAAATTAAATTACACTTCCTTTGACGATAGATTTAATTCAAATCATGTTAACAAAAGAGTAACATCTAGAAATTAAATTCCAAATAAATCTCATAATATAGACCACAAAGAATAGAGTAAAAGTTAAGATTTCTGAATTTTTCAAGTTGCTAATAAGCAACAACATTGCATATCTTATCAAACGGGTTTCATTGTCAGAGATGTAAAATATGCAAGGATCCCAAAAAAAAAACTATGTTCTTTGCTGGATAATTGAAACATCATGTTAAAGGAGCAACAATGAAGACTACCATAAATGCTTCACCCATGGATGAGAATAAAGAACACTGGATTTTGCTTTGACATTCTCCATGAAGCAATTCTATACTAAACAACTTTCTGTCTTGGGAGATGAACAGATGATTACGACTAGCTGAATCAGACACCAAATGCAGACCCTTAACACCTCTCGCTGGTTTAGTCTAGGCTGGGGATTATCAAACCAAAGTTTCTTCAGTCTATCTAAATTAATTCTATTATGTTATTGGTCAGGCATCATGTATGCAATAAAAATGAAGGCTTCAATGAAAAACAGATAAAATCACAAGCCAGAATATGGAAATTACACAAAACCCATATTCCAAACTTCCTGTAAAAGTAAAATTAAACACATAACATGCTGTGCAAACCAAAACAAAGCAGAGAAAGATCCATAAGAACTAAGAACCAATAATTCGAGGTAAAGTATGAAAGATACAGCACACTACAAGCTCTACAACCTCCCAGCCCCACCAAAAGTTCACTCCATCCTAGGAAAATAGGAAACTATGTGGTGATAGTGCATGGTTATTTTTGTCAGTATGTCGCCAGCATGGTATTATAGAATAAGCATGTTAGAATACTCTAAAATGGCACACTACTAAATCATATTGTATCTTAACAAGCATCAGAAGCATATTTAAAGAGTTCAGAAAGAAAGAAAGCAAAATTACCAAAGTAGATCTCAGCCGGAATCCGACACGCATGACATTCTGAAAATACTGGGCTTCAAATAGAACCCCCAACACCTGGATCAAGTTACATCCAATCAGAAATTTTGTGGTCTTTGATTTATTACTTATATTAATATTTTCAATTTAAGGGGAAATCACAACATCCAGAAGTAATATCAATTTAATTTCCAAAAGTAAAACAATGCTATAAATGGACAAGACCTAAAAGTTCACCATAAAATGAAGAACCATAAACACAAATTGTTAACAGTCATTTGGATACTTTAAGTTGTATATTGTTAGTAACCACTAGACATTAGATCTTAAGCTATTGGAGAAGGGCCTGACAATAGTATTAGTCACTCTACCCTAAACCCTAAAAGCTAAAAGCTTAATCAGTTAAAAAAAGGGCTCAACAATCCTTTCAAAAAATAAAAGGATCAACAATAGTATTAAACTCTCTTAACACATTTTATTGTTGTTTGTATATTATCAACCAAATCAAGCTTCAGTTATTGCAAAACTCATTGTCAAACCCACTTTCCTCCCACAAATAGGCCACAACTCGGCCAATAAAATGGCACTGAACGAGGAAGCTAGAAACGAAGGTTTTGGGTTGAGATAAAAGTAGTCAGGTCCTACATGTAATTTATTTAGAATACAGAGTCTAATCATAATCAAATCAGTGGGGGAAACCATCCCATCACATGGTAATGGAACTGGTTTCAGAAATACTCGAACATTTAACAAAGTGAGTCTCAAACGAAATATTAAACCCAATCCAGAAAAAAAAAATAAAATAAAATAAAAAAATAAAAAATAAATAAAAAAAATGGCCTATATATAATTATTCCACAAGGCATGACTGCATAATACATGCAGCATGTACTAATATTTAATATGGGTAGTCAAGTCCTACATGTAATTTATTTAGAATACAGAGTCTAATCACAATCAAATCAGTGGGGGAAACCATCCCATCATATGGTAATGGAACTGGTTTCAGAAATACTCAAACATATAACAAAGTGAGTCTCAAATGAAATATTAAACCAAATTCAGAAAAAGAAAAAAAATATTGGCCTATATATAGTTACTCCACAAGGCATGATACATGCAGCATGTACTAATATTTAATATGGTCAAAAGCAGCAAATAAATGGTGTACCCACAATAAAACAGAATCAGCTTCCTCAAGCAACATGTATCTTAGCATCTTCACATAAATAAAATAATTTAACAGAGCAATTCTTTTCATACCACTCCCGCAAAAATCGAAAAGGCATAGATGTAACCAATCCAAGCTGGGTCACCTTGTTGCATGGACTGCAATTAGGTTATCAAAACAAATAAGTAAACTATTAAAAATAAAATAAATATTGACAAGTTTACCAATTGCAAAGCAGAATTAGAGGTGTATTAGAATTTCACTATGTTTGGTAGGAGGGAGGGAAAGTATGAGGGATGGATGAAGTAAGAGGTAGAGAGAGTCGGAGGGATGGAGAGGATAATATCTATCCCTCATGTTGTTTGGTATTGAAAAGAGAGTTGAATGGAAGGATTTGTATTAAATTTATAAAATTACTATATTACCCATAAAAAATTAGAGAGCAATGCAAAATTGGAGGGCATTATGGTCATTTCCCTCCCATTTTGCTCTCCCTCCTCTCATCCCCCATATTTGGGAGGATGCAAAATTGTGGGCCCGGATGGATCCCACCTCCCTCCTCTCATCCTCTCCTTCCTCTCATCCCTCCAACCAAACAAAGGAGGGATTTGATCTCTCCCTCCCTCCATTTCTCCATCCAACCAAACAATGATATACAGAAACCAGAGAAGAAGGCATACAATCTATCAGTAAGAATTTAAGAAAAGAGGATAAAAACTGAGAAAACAGTAGACCTGTAAGAGTTGGTTCAGTATAAGCGGCCCCACAAACTGCGAGAGGTCATTGCCAATCTACAAGGTGATGAAAATAAAAAATAGGTTAAAAGATTAAAAATAAAATTACTACAAATAGTTCAGCAATCACCAAATTTTGCATTAAGTCCACAAATTGACAAAAATAAGTCTAACATGCCTAAAAATGAAATCTCATTATTGAAAAGCAAAGTTTTCCAAGCTGTCTTATATTCCAGCATATGTCTCTCCCTCCTCTTATGGGAAATCGAACTCAATCCCAGGTCTTGTTGTATAATTACAAGAGACTTTACCAACTAAACTATATAGCAACTACTTTGATGCTTACACTAGAACACAAAATACATATATTACACCCATACCATAAAATACATATTCTAGTTACACACACCAAATATTGGCTTTCTGTTATAATATCTGGATACAGCTTCTATATGATGTCAGAATCTCAACTGGCTGACATGTTTCCCAGTACAGTGCCTAGAATGAATTTCCAAACCACATAAGAGCTTTCCACCATGAAGTAGGAATCTTTATATACCCTATTTAGTTTAATTTTAAAAGGTTTTTCTGTAACTTTAATGCTTTATTACTTTTCCCTGGTAAGTTCTATTATGTTAGATATTGCGAGGATATCTCACATCTGCAAATCTCTCATCCCAATTTATTCCCTTTTCTTCTCTCTGCCCTTCTTAGATATGCTATGACCAAAATCAGCAATTAACAAAGAACTGGGAAGCAAATCAGACCCAAGAGAAAGAATCAAAAGGTGCATGTAATGAACTGGAAAAGCAACTTATCAAACAAAAGTTCATTTTCTAAAATTGGATCTTTGAAGTAACTGAGATGGCAAAAATATTGTGCAAATACCATACATATCGATCAAGAATATAAGTTAAGATAAATTCAAAGAATGGTGGATCAGCATGTATGCCAGAAGATAGACAGGCCCAGTATAGTTCTCTGAAGTTCAAGAAACATGAGTCATTCTAATCAACGAATATGATCATATGATTGGTCAAAATACCATAAACATGATACTGTTGCACTTTTAACACATAACTTAATTAAAACCAGAATGTAAAGTCACAATTGAACTTTTTACCTTCCAGAAACCTCCCCACCAAAACCTACACACAAAAATAAAGAGGAAATCAATCAGATGCACTTATATGAATGTACACTAGAACCAAATCTATACATGGACAGTAAATTTTAAAATTCTATAACCTAGATGGAAAAAATAAGACACATAATTCGTCCAAGGAGTCTCTGTTAGTAACCAACGGACCCAAAAGTTTAAGCTGATAGGAAATGGCCCAACAATAGTATTTAAGCACTCTAACACACCCTTCACATGCCTGACAGTCTTGGCACCTGAACCAAGCCCAAATACAGATAGTAGAATAAATACATAAACAAATGCATGTGAGGGGACTCGAACCCATGACTCCTAAATCAAACCAAAGCTCTAATACCATGTCAGTAACCAACATAACCAAAAACTTAAGCCGATATAAAAAGGGCCAAATAGTATTTAAGCACTCTAACAGTCTCTTTGATTCCTTTTGTATATTTTTTCACGTTTCCGTATTTTCAACCTTAAAATAATAAAATGCCATCATATTAAAATCAGCTACATCAACGACCACCATCAAGGCCATAACAAAGGAGCAACAACATTCAAGAGTTGTACTCCCTACACTTATCACTTGCTTTCCTCTTTTTTTTTCCTCTCACTCAACCCTATATCTTGAGACTTCATTTTATCTTTTCTCTTCCCTTCTCTGTCCAATTTTCTTTTTTCTTTCTTCTCTCTTCTTTAAAGTAACTTAGTCTTTCAAGCTACAATACTAATTTAAGCTCATAGTAGTTGTTGTTGAACCTCTTCTATTCAATCTTTAATGGAAGTAACTTAATACTACCATAAAAGAACAAAAGAATTTTCACTAGAGAACCAACTAGCACAAATATTGGTTGATGTATACACTGGCAATCTATGGCGTAGTCCTGACTTTTGAATGGTCCACTTGGATGGTCCCATAGCTTATATTGTTATAGACAACAACTGTTCTTAAGGAGAAATATATGAGAAATTGATACTTTTAATAATATTCAAGTTCCAGTTCTAGCATGACCATTACTGCAAGAACTATCAACTATGGGAACTAGTGCATCTTTTTTCTGAGATTTTGACTGTTGTACATAATCATACACATATAACTAACTGCCAAATATAAAAGGCAGATTTAATTATTTGCAGTCTCTTGCTGTTTTTACCTTCCTCCAAGACTACTATTCAGTGCTCTTAAAAGCCAAGGTTTAGGCTTTCGTGATTCCTGAGCCCAACATTCATTGAACCTATAAAATCAACAAAAGACATCAGACAACCTTGCTAATCACAAATCAATGATGAATTTAGTATAAGGAAGAAAAGCACACTTTTCATTCAGAGTTTCAGTCCGATCCCATGTATCTAGCTTCCAAACATCCTTCTCCGTAATAAATTTTTCATAGCCTAGCTTCATGAGGGGATTCATCCAGGCAAAAAATGTTCCTAGCAGAAGAACGAGGAAACATTTTTGGATTATTCACCAAATCCTCAAGAAGACTCGAAGTGCCCTCCACATCATGGAATAATTTAATTGACAACGAAAATAAGGAGAAAGCAGCTGCTGAATGATCCTACCTGCTTTACCCATTGTTGGAAATCATAGGAGAGAACAAATCTCACATTGAAAAAGTAAACATAAGAACAATTAATGTACAAATTGGACTTACAACTGAATAAGCTAGCTTTTTGGGTTGTATAGTGATCTAATTGATACAAAACCTTAAATGAAGAACCAATTAGGAAAGAACATATATTAGTTATTCAGTTATTGAGTGTGGATCTTTTTGGCAATTTCTTATATTTTAAGACATTTAGAATTTTACTTATTATAGTTGGTTTAGGTTATATTTTCCTTGTTCAAGTCAGATTAGGTTTATGTACCTATAAACAGACCTCTTAATGTTTTTTTTTTTTTCATGTTTTTGATAAATGATTAAGATTGATATCCGGCTCTCCTATCTCTATTTCTTCATTTTTTTTCTCCTCTTTCTTTTTCTCCCAATCCTAAATTTTCCAAATTTACCCCCTTCTCTGATTTTTTTTCCCTTCCTGCCTAATTTCTATCCCAACCAAGTCTAAATTCTCCCTCTATTTTCTATCTTCCTTATGGTCATCAAACCCATATAAAATATTAATTTTTAACAATAATATTACTTCATAACATAGATGAAGTAAATAATGAAAGTGAACCAGACATATACAATGTAACTATAATAAATCAGTAGTTAAAAAACATCCACAAAGGGAAAATTCAACTTAAATAAAACGACTTATAAATAATTGCATGAGGAAAAACAAATTATTTCTTCAAGGATGACCATCCATGAAACAGCAGAAATTAAAAAATTTATTTCAATTTTTTCTTATGTTAAAATGGTTCTTATCTTCTTGGAACACATAACACCAACTAACAGTTTTTGATAGGAACAAAAATTTATATGCCAATGGACAGTTTCAAAAGGGATATATATGTCAATATATACATACTGGAAAATATGTTGGCCTGCCTCTCAGGACATATCTGCTCTCCTCCAGGAAGTTCTTCATATTCAGCATCATCAACTGATTCTGCCCGTACTGGGGTATAACCAGGATAAGGATCCAAATCAGGAACATATACGAGCAAAAGTAGTCCAAACAAAGCCTAAATCAAAACAACAGCATATCTCAGAATTATACCAGCATGCTTTATAATATAACCAACTATATAAACCAGAGAGTAAGAGACTAAACAATAAAAGCTATCTTATCAAACCTAGGCCCGATAACTGAAACGGTACATAGTCATGTCTACATACCATGCCTCCAACTAATCTTGGTCATGCTAACTAATGTACAGCATAAATTAGACATGAATAAATTATCAACTTAATATTAATACAGTTCAAAGGTATCAGGTCTAATGCCCATCAAGCCATTCAAGAGCAGAACTGGGCTAGTCATTTTTCGAGAGATCACATATGTACTTTCTTACAAAAAAAAGAGTCACATTGGATGCTTAATAATATTTTATCCGAAAATAATCAATTTTAGTTTTGCAAGACTCCAAAGGCTGTGCTAGGAGCCATAACTCTGTCAAGGAATAGGGATTCATATAACAGACACAGGCTGGTTTCCTGCTGTATAACACTTCTAATAAGAGGTGATTAGCCACCATCAGTGAACCAATCACCAGGTCAAGTCTCACAACTAACAGACCATACATAAAATAACAGACTAGTAAAATAACAAACACCCCTTTGGGTGGAAAAGAAAATACGGGAACACAAACCTGAACAATGACCTCACTCAGGTACAAATACACTACAGCACTGCAAAACAAAGTACAACTGTGAGTTTTTCTTTAGCAACCACATTTATGCCCAATAATGAAAAAGAAAACGTACACCAAAAATGACCATGTCATACATAAAAAGAGAGAGTAAGAGACGAAGAAGTAAAAAAGAAATTAGATTTCCTTCCAAGGAAGTACATGAATTAAAGGAAACAGGGAAATACGAACCTATTGTAAAAGCTTTTTACTGTCAGAATGAGATTGACCATCACAGCATCCCCTACCAAGGTATAAATCACTACAAATCTGACATACCACCGAAGTTTATGAATGTAGACTTTAGTTTCCACACCAATCATAACCAGCATAGAGCACCAGGTAAGAGCCTCAATAATCAAGGAAACAGTCTGCCACAAAACGAAGTCAATAAGATACACTGGACATGAAAGTAGTATTATCCTCAGGGCCAGCTCAGCTGTGCAGATGAGCCCTCCTTTACAGTATACCTTCTAATGGTCTTAAACTAGTCATATTTGTATAGCTAAAGTTTTGAACATAAAGATTCTACAAAAGTTGATACATTTTGCAGGTTAGGTATGAATTTACCTATGGATTTGACAGCTCACCCCTCGTCACCAACATTTTGCAAATTGAGATCAATAGTATAGAAAGGATGGATTGGCAATAGCTTGAATATTTAATTTTTTATTAGAAAACAAATCAATGCAGATAGTTTGCTCACTTAGGATAATATATAAATGGATGTTAATGAACTTCCTGAGATCTATAAAATTATATGTTAACTGTTATATTAGAAATTATGCAAAGGCCAGATATCTCTTTAGCAAATTTAAAGAGACTGAAAAGGATTAACTGATGGACCATAAGCAACTTCTTCTTTCCTGCTTGGTTAGATTTTTTTTGTATTGCGATGCAAGAAAGACCATCTGGGAAAACACTAGCAGTAAATAAACAATTTGGAACAGTCAAGTCCAAATTGGTGAACACTCTAATTCAACCATTTCGAAATTTTCAAAATAATTTATTAGTTGGCAGTTGATGCAAAGGTAAATCAAAGAGATCCTTGGCAAACAACATCCAACCACTTATTTCCTTATAGCACTTAAAAGATCCAAAGTGGATGATACAGAATGTGTATTATTCTGCTTTCCAGAATTGTGTTATAGAATAAATGACTGTTCCTACCTGTTTCACATAGCAGCAAAAATAAGTAACTTCCCTATTGATTTCAAGGATTATATTATGAGTTTTTCATTTTTCCAACTAAACAAGATAATCATGGGCTATTTATTTCAAAAAAAAAATTATAATCAAGGGCTATGTAACAGAGACGGAGATAAAGTAAATTTTTCTTCTTTTTTTTTTCTTTGAACAGAAACAATAAGGTTTAGATTTGGATCTTGCAATGAAAAAGGCGAAAATAAATGATTTTTTATCAGAAAGGCGAAAATAAATGATTCTATAGTTCATTAGTATTAGTTCATTTGATCTTTCAGTTGCTGCAAAGAAAATTAATGCACTTTGCCCCATGTATCTTTCTTCTATTCCTCCAAATATTAAAATATCATCTTCTACAAATCAATGTAATTGACAGAATGCACCGCACAATATCTTGGATTAATAACAGATTGTGTAAACCTACAGATGTAAAAATTGAAAAATTCAAGCACACATATAAACACAGCTACAGCACATTAACAAAGTGAGATGACTAGCAGTAAAACTAACCAGAAATCAAACACCAAAGAAATAATAGATAAGACAGAGAAAGGATTGTAGTTACCAGTTCCTTTTAGAACTATAAATAAACAGATACAAGAGTACAAAGTTCAAACAAGTAAGTTTTTCTCCGAACTCAATTAGAAACATACAAATAAGTAACACTATTTTCAAATACAAATTGACACAGTTATGTATCAAGATTGAGTTGCATATTCATATATAATGTAGGCAAATATCCAGAAGCAAATTATTGAAAAAACAATAAAGAAGCCAAGCTCTAATATTAGAAAGCCAAAAAAACCCACCTCAAATGGGGCAAGACCACTCTGCCCATCCAAATTCAGAACCGATATACCCATGATCAATCTGTACAGAGGCAAAGCAGTACAAAAACCAGCCAAAAACCCCAACGTGTAATTGTATAACTTCGACTTCAGACAAAACCGCTTGGCTTTGAAATCCTTCTTGATCAACCATATTCGATAGAGACACAAGACCATAAGAACCAACTGGGAAATGGAGATAACCAAAGAGTCAGTAGCACAGGGTGTGTATGCACCAAAGGCATTGTCCACAGCCCTTGTCCACACCCCATTTTTCACCGGTCGACAATACCAAACCAATGGCTCGAAAGCCATTTTCTTTGTCACTTCTCTACCACTATAATTCACTTATAAGTTATAAGCAAAATCAATCCACTACCCTCTCGCTCTCTCTCTCTCTCTCTTCTTCTTTGCAATATAAACTAATGTTCACAACAAAGATGAAGTTTTGACTTTCCACAGTAGCACAAATGAAGTTCTGACTTTCCACAGTTACACAATCTCTGCAATCGATTAAAAAACATATTCAGCATCAAAATGAAAAAATAAACAAACAAACAAATAAATACTACCATCTGAAACCCAAAAAATTAAAAACTAATAAAAAGTCTTCTTTTCTTTCTTTTTATATATATATATATATATATATATATATTTTTTTTTTGGCAATAAACCATCCATATATATATATAACTCTTAATTATTAAATTTCTCTTATCCCATAACATTTTTTTCCCAGTAACCAAACAGAACACAACTTCAATAAACATCAAAGGACATGAACTTTTTTACTCCTTGTTTATATCAAGAAAAATTTGACCACCCATATCCATAATAACTATGAAACCCATCAACAACCACACAACATGTATAAATACACCAATAAAGATCGACACTAAAACCCATACCAATACCTTCAAAAAAAAAAAAAAAAAAAAACCACTAAAGAGAGACCAAAACATCACGAACCCAACAATTTTGGATCCAAAAAGCGTAAAGGTACTGATGTTTTGTCATGAATAAAGAACCCAGAAAGTTTTCTGCAACAAAAAAGCAGTAAAAAAGAAGTGTAGTCAGACCTTTGAAGCAGCTGTGAAATGGCGAATATCTGATGAGAGAGAGAACAGATTCTACAGAATTGATTCTCTCTCTTGTTTTTATACCAATCAAAACTTTAAAAACAAAATAGTACAGCAATCGTCACGGATGACGATGAAATTAAAAATTTAAAAAAAAAAAAGTTGAGACACTTTTATTTTGATTTGTGGGTCGTTTTCATAAATTTTCATTTGTTATTATTACATGATAGTACAACGCAAGTTTGTGGGTGGTTACCGGTTTGTTTGTCATTTGTGGGTCATATTTGCAGAGTTTATAGGCGCGGTACCTACCGTCGATTGAGGGCATTTTAGGGATTTCCCTTAAAAAGGTCACTGACCCAATTTGATGTGTTCGATGTTTTTTTCAATAGTAAGGAAAGTGTTTGTAAAATATAAATATATATTAAGGAAAGTGGAACTGAAAGTCAGTCAATCATTAAATCATTATATTATTGTTTTTTTTTTTTTTCTGTAGAGATATTATTGTTTTTTTTAGTATTTTACAATTTTTTTTTTAGCTAAATACATTTAGATGTGAGACTAGTGGTGACCACGGTTCAGTTTCGATTTGGTTTCGGTTTGGTAGCCATCTAAAACCGAAACCAAAACCGAAAATTCAGTTTGGTATACGGTTTCAAACCGTCGGTTTACGGTTTCGGTTTTGGTTTTTAACTTCTTCTTTTTTTTCAAATTTTTTTACCATATGGCAGGGTTTGATTCGTCGAAATTAATTTTTTTTTATATATAAACCGGCAGTTTAACCGCGGATAAAACGGTTGGTTTTAGTCGGTTTTAGTCGGTTTTTAGGATGGCTAAACCTAAACCTAAACCGAAACCGAAACCAAAACCGTGTAAACCAGTTTCCAACCGGTTTTTAAACCGATGATTTAGGTTACGGTTTCTGTTCCGGTTTGGACAGTATGGTTCCGGTTAAACCGCAAACGAAATCGACGATTCAACCGGAACCGTGGCCACCTCTAGGTGAGACCCTGAAGCTTAGAATAAATACAAAAGAGTAAATATACATTTATTTATTCAAACGATTAGATCTCCCCTATACTTCAAATTGAACCAATAAAAAAAGATCAAACCGAATATAGCTATTCAAATTTAAAAATGAAAACAATCTTTTTATAGCAAATTGAAAATTAGTAAAAATTAGAAAAACAGAAAAAATATATTTCTAAGTTAAATCTATTTTTCTTCATTTAAAATTTATTTGTTTAGTATTTTTAAATTAAATAAAAAAATTAAACTTAATTTATTTTATTTTTAATTTAGAATTTAGTGACAAATTGATTTTAAATTATAAATTATTTGTACTAACTTTTACTGTTTTTTTAAAGCAAAAATTATCTTCATTTTAAATTTTAATAACTACAAGAAATTTGGTCTTTTAGTTAGTTCGATTTTAAGAGCGGGCCTGATTAGCTAAATGCATGTTTGCTCTTTAACTATATTATGCCAAAATGATGGGGTCTTATATTATGTTTGATTTGATGGAATATGAGAGAAAGGAAATGAGAGGAATTTGATGGATTTCTAATTTCTTGTAATAAGAGTTAGTACTGGTAATATGGAACAGCACGGCCTGGCCTGGCCCAGCAAGGGCATGCCGGGCTCTTAACAGGTCAGGCCCAAAAAAGCCTGAAGGGAGAAAAAGATAAGGTCAAGCCCGACCTGATAAGGATTAGAGCGACCTAGCCTAGGCCAAAGGCACGGCCTTCTTGTTGTGCTAGCAGGCTGAGACAGGCCGACCTACAGCCCCTCTTTTTTTTCAAATAAATAAAATAATAAATCTAATATATAATTTGTAAAATAAATAAATTATTAATGAATTGATTTTTTTCCCTATTTTATTTATTTTTTACTTAAAAATTTATTTATCTTTAATATTTTAAGTCAAAAAATTTATTTATTATTTTACCTTATGTATTTTAATTTTTAAGTTTAAAATTTATTTCTTATTTTATTTTATGTTCTTATTTAGTCTAATGAGTAATGAAATAAAATATAAGAAATAGATTAAATTATATTTTATTTATTTACTAAAATTATTCAAAAAATAAATAAAGTCATAAAGATGTAAGAATTAAGAAAGAGCTGAGTTTTATTTACTTATTCACACTTCAGTTTACATTATTTGTAATTATCTCGTTAAAAACCTTACTAAGAAACATGCAATGGGATAAAAAATTATTAAGGAAAAAAGAGTGTAATCGGATTACAAAATTACAAAATACATGTATAATTAAAAATTAAGTCTTTAGTCCTGCCGGTTATTGCCGGAACCGGAAGCCTCTTCAAAGTAAATATTGGAAAAACTTTGAATTAGTTCTTCATTCACTGGTTGATATTGCATCCTTGTCTCTGCATGCTCCCAATCATTAAAGCATGTTAATACCTCCACCATATGAGAGGTCAAACAAGATCTTCGAGGTTCAATTATACATCCACTAGTGCTGAATGCCAATTCTGAATAAACAATGGACACATGGATGATGAGTACGTCCCATGCTAGTTAGGACAATACTGGATAACTCTTGGTATGGTTCTTTCACGATAACAGCAGATCAAATTCTTGAAAGTCCCCTTTATGGGTTATATCAAACTTAGTTTCAAAGAAAGTGTTTAGTTCGCAATGTTGAGATGATGAAGATGAAGATGAAGATGAAGACTCTTGGTTTTCATTTAGGATTCTCATACTTCTCTTCATCGGTCAGGTGTCCGATGCTAGTTGGGACAATACTGGATAACTCTCGGTATGGTTCTTTCACCATAACAGCAAATCAAATTCTTGGAAATCCCTTTTATAGACTATGTCGAACTTAGTTTCAAAGAAAGTGTACAGTTCGCAATGTTGAGATGATGAAGATAAAGATGAAGACTCTTGGTTGCCATTTAGGATTCTCATACTTCTCTTCATCAATCGGGTGTTCTGTTGTTATAACCGTTGGATGTTTCTGCCATTAAACCTACAGTTATAAGGAAGATAAACTTTGAACACCTTAGAGTGCAGGTTAGTAAAATTTTGAGTAAGATCTAAATCCAAGCAACCACCAATATATTCAGTAAAAGATTTTAAACTATTTAATTTAGTTCTAGAATCTAATATACAACCTAAGGCATATAGTAAAAGAATTTCATACCAGTATTTTTAAAATTTTTTCATCATCGCCACAACTGTAGTGCTTAACATGGCATCCTCTCTATAAGAGTACAAAATTTCAGACATTTCTAAAATTTGATGCATTGTAAAATGAAATGTGGGGTAATAGACCCCGGAAAGAAGTATAGTTGAATCGTAAAAAATCTTTAAAAATTTAATAAAAACTTCTACCACATACCAATTGTAGTCATATATTGTTGGATCGCCCATTAGGGCCATTTCCATATTATAATAACATGTAATTTTAGTAGAATAATCAATAGCACTTTGCAACATTAAATAAGTGGAATTCCACCTTACCAACATATCCATTTGGAACCTCCTGGACTGTTTGTCAAAAGTTTGACAATATATGGAAAACAAATTTCGCTATTTGATTAAAACTGCTGATATAGGAAATGGCATTTCTGATGCAACGTATATGATCACTTACAACCTTCAATCTTGATTTCACAACTAAATTTATGATATGACATGCACACCGTTGGTGGAAGAGATGACCTCAAGCTTGAGGGACACTGTTGGCTAAAAACAAGTTAATGGATGCAGTGTTTGATGATGCATTATCTAATATGAGGGAAAGGATGCGTCAAGTTAGTCTAAAATCATTTAAAACTTCATAAATAACATCATAAATATTTTGAGCGGTATGGGCAAAATCCATGGGACGAAAACCAAGAATTCTTTTTTGGACTAACGAGTGTCTTATGACACATAAATACTCTTGTTTGGAACGTGCAACCAAATATCGGAAGTTAGTGTAATAGAAACACTTAAATGCTCTAATTTAGCAACTAATTTGACTCGGTCGAATTTAAAACATTTTATTAAATCACTTTTGGTGGTTTTTCTTGACACAGTTGTAAATTGGGGGTTAAATGCATTTTTGATAAATTTTTCAAAAAAAGGACTGTCACCGAAACCAATCGGTTGATTGGTTTGTGCAATATAATGTGTCATGCATTCCCTACCATTGGCATTGTCATATCTCCAACTGGTAACAGACCCATCTAAGTTCCGTTGTAGTTGTGTCTATCTAATAGTATCTACCTGACCATGTGTTAAACATGCATGGATCTATATACCTTCTCAAATGTCATGTTCCTTTCTTAGTACTAGACAATACATTCTTATAAAATTTACAACAAGCCTTATGACCATTCGGGCCGGTTGTGTCTTCCGGGTCAAAACATTTCCATACCATAAATTTTAACTTTTTGGTTCTAGGTTTTGATGTGGTTGACCCTGGTGTCGAGGTGAAAGGACCGATTTGTCCTTCAGTATCTTCCCCGACTTCCTCTTCTGGTGACAAAATTTGAAAATCATCATTGTCCAAGTTCAATCTATCTTGGAAATAAACACGAATTCTAGTAGGATCTATTTCCTACAATGCCTAAATATATAAAATATTAAATTAAAAACTGAAGCAATTAATATTAAATATACTAATATAAGAATATAAAATCATAAATATTAAAATTAAAAACTAAGCAATAAATATTCTAAACATAAAATCATAAATATTAAATATACTATGTATAAATATTAACATTAAGTAAAAACTATCCCAAAAATATTTAAAATACTAAATACGAAATCATAAATATTAAAATTAAAAACTAAGCAATAAATATTAAATATACTAAACATAAAATCATAAATATTAAAAATACTAAGCATAAATATTAACATTAAGTAAAAACTATCCCCATAAATATTTAATATACTAAACATAAAATCATAAATATTAAATATAAACATAAGGATAAAATCATAAAAATAGTAAGCAAAAATATTATAAATAAAACCTAAGCATAAATTAATATACTAAGCATAAATTATAAATAAATAATAAATAATAAATAATAAATAAATAAATTACCTTTGTCTGTGGTTTATAATTTGTAAAAAATGGTGAATTGGTGCCTTGATGGAGAGTAGAGACTAGAGAATGAAAGAGTATATATTTAAAGAGAATTAGAGATTAATATAATAATATTTGAGAGTATTAGAATTAGAGTGTGGAGAGAGTAGAGACTAGAGAGAGTTAGAGTAGAGGAACTAGAGAGAGAGAGAGAGAGAGAGAGAGAGAGAGGTGTGAAGAAAATTTGATTTGGAGGGGGTAGTATTTATAAATATTGAAAATTGAGGTAAAAATGGTAATTATAAAGAAATTTTTTAATTAAAATTTTTTTTTTTATAAAACATAGCCGTTGGCACATTGTCGAAGGCAAAATTTTTTATTTTGTAATACGTGGTCGATGGGCCCAAATAAAATAAAATAATAAAAAAAAATGGTTGTTGGCTAACCCATAGGCCGACCAATAGCCATCGGCCATAGGTCGGTCTATGAGGCCTGTAGGCCTCACTCTTGCGGTTGAGCCTGGGCCTGCTTATTATGCAGGCCATGGCTTAGCCTGATTCTTGGTCAAGCAGTGCCAAGCCCATCCTGAATGTTGGTCGGGCCGGTCAGGCTTGGTTTGACAGGCCCGACCCATTTTTCCAGTACTAGTAAGAGGAAAAAGAAATAAAAGGAAAAATGAAAGAAAGGAAGAGAATAATTCATTCTTGTTTCAGCCAATTTTGTTTGCTTCCAAATTTGGGAGAAAAAGAATGGAAAGGAATCCATAATTAATGTTGAATGATAATATTATATATATATATATATATGTATATTTATGTCCCAAGCCTATATAACAAAACATATATCTCATTACTTTGGTTCTTTGCACGTAGTTTGATCAAATCATCAATGTTGATACAAAAAATAGTCCAACGATCGAGATTTGTTCAAACGAGAAAAGAACTATTTATCGTTGTTTTTGGACATTTCTCAAGATTAGAGATGAAATTTGAATGTGAAAGAAATGCTAATTTCTATTATTAATAAAGTCCTAGACCATAAATCATTTACACTCTCAATACAAAGTTGTGAGTCAAGTGTAACAGCTCAGGCCCACCAAGTAGATATTGTCCGCTTTGGGCTTCACGCACCCGTCCTTCACCCTCACGGATTTGCTTTGGATCATGGGCTTCACGCAAGCATCCTTCACATATGACCCTTAGTTAGGAGAAACCAGTGCTTATATACAAACCATGGACCTCACTCGCTAGTGATATGGGATGTGACAATCTACCCCCCTTCGGATCTCGCGTCCTCGTAAGAGTCCAAACGCAATCACAAATCCAAATCCACATCCACACTGGGTAGCGAGCCTGCTCTGATACCATTTGTAACAGCCTAGGCCCACCAAGTAGATATTGTCCGCTTTCGGCTTCACGCACTCGTCATTCACCCTTACAGATTTGCTTTGGATCATGGGCTTCATGCAAGCATCCTTCACCCATGGCCCAAAACGCGTCTACTTAGTTAGGATACCAAGGCTAATATACAAACCATGGACCTCACTCGCTAGTGATATGAGATGTGACATCAAGAGTCTTCGATATTTCTATCATCCCTTTCTTACTTAACGGAAGGTGACTTATATAAATGGAGGGTTCATTGGACCACTTAGTGTACGTGTCACTTGCAGCGTCATTTCAGTTAGACTTGTTAAATCCTATGTGAATTGGATCTTAAATAAGGTCAGCTTGACATGTTTCTGATGCGTCGATCTGTCGCTGAGGATGTTTTGGCATTATACACTCCTGGTCCACTGAAATGTTTCCAATGACATATTGTCACGATATGTTTTCCCACTATTTGGTATTTCATCAAACTGAGCTTTATCATTCGATTTTAAGAAGGTAAAAACCTTCAAAGGTATAAACCTTCTAACTCTTGGGAGGTACGAACCTCCGATTATAGGAATGTTTGAACCTTAGAGTCTTGGAAAATATGAACCTTCTGATTCTTGGGAGGTATGGACCTCCGATTCTAGAAAGTTACGAACCTTCCGATTCTTTAGAGGTATGAACCTTTCATTCGGTATGAACCTTTCATTCTAAGAAGATATGAACCTTCGGGAGTATGAACCTTATGATTCTTGGGAGGTATAGACCTCCAATTTTAGGAAGGTATGAACATCCGATTATATGAAGATATGAACCTCTGATTTTAAGAAGGTATAATCCTTCGGAGGTATGAACCCTATGATTCTAGTAAGGTTTGAACCTTCTGATTCTATAAAGGTATAAACATTCATTTCTCAGAATGTATGAACATTTAGAGGTATAAACCTTCTGACTATTGGAAGGTATGGACTTCCGAGTCTAGGAAGGTATGAACCTTCAATTTTAGGAAGGTATGGTCATTCGGAGGTATGAACCCTATAATTCTAGAAAGGTATGAACCTTCAGTTCTTGGAAAGTATGAATCTTCTAGCTCTTGGGAAGTATGGACATCCGATTTTAGATATAGATTTAATTGATTTTGGCAGGGCACTTTTCAGTTTTTAGATGTAGAAATAACGTGTAATAAATATTAAAACAAGAAGCATTGGAAATGCAACAGAGAATTTTATTATTTGAGAAAATGACATCCTAGAACAACAAAGCTTATAGAGAGAAGATAAAATCAATCATGAAACTAAAACTTGCTAATGAATTCATAGAGAAGATTGTTGACTTGATCTGCTCTTTCCTGGTTAATGATATGACTCACATCGTCCATGACAACAATTTCCTCCAGTTATGACACAACATTCTTGAAACCTCCATTGTTGTCATACTCATTTATGCCTAGAGTTGTATACACACTATCAAGCTCCTCAACCACATATTTGACTAGTGTTTTCACTACTGCCCATGTCCATGCTGTTGTCAGCTCTTAATTTCTGTATTTCACACCAAAATGTTAATTTTCATATATGCATTTTTAGCCGAAAACAACCTTATATCTCAATTGGGATCTTTATATATTCTTTTGATATATGTTGCAAGACATATCTCAAATTGGAAGGATCTTGCAGCCACCCAATGTTGAATATTTTCATATATATAGCTGAAAACAGCCTCATATCTCCAATATTGAATATCAGTTGCTATCAGAAACATACAACCACACAAAAAAGTACAATCAACTACTTCAAGTCAACTTTAGATGCCCATGATAGATAGGTTGCAAAAAAAGATTAATTCCTTACTTCCTTTGAAACAAAAAGCAACATTCTTCACATTTATATATAGATACCATATTCCAAGAAAATCCTTCTTTTCACGGTTACAATCACCCAACAATCAATTAATCCATTACTTCCCAGTCACTTCACTATCCCACATGAACCAACAATAATATGCATTTTAACACTCAAATCATCCTAAAAAAACTATCACAAACTCTAACAAAATTAATATAAAAAAATTCAAAGAACTATTGAATCAATGAAACAATAAGGAAAAAATTATAGTGAGTAAAAATAAAATGATGAAACTAATTAAAAGAAGATGAAATTCGTTAAAAGAAAACAGGATATAGCAAAAGAAAAAGAAAACTGAAAATAACAAAGGATAATATGCTAACCTTATCAGATTAGTGTCCCATTCAATCGTCACCGGAGTTAGAGATTGTCACTGTAGCTAGGGATTATAAACATTGTAAGGTGAGAATAACCGAAAATTTAGACAAGGGAAAAGAATTCGATAGTTAGGTACTGTAAACATGATTGTTAGGAGAAAGAGAAAAAATAAATAAAGTAAATCAATCTCAGCCCTTCTTTTGCTTGTTTGTCACATGTCAACAGATGCTTAAAAATTGAGCAAAAATAAGATGGGTAGAGGATCTCAATCCCCTTTTGATATGAATCTCTACTTTTTTTTTTTTTTTTTTTTGTAAAGTTAGTCAACTCTCATTCTCCATTTCTTCTCCTCACACCGACCATCAGGTCAGTCCTCACCATCTCCTTTTCTTTGTTTTATTGTTATTATATTTATATTATTTTTCTTACATATATTCATGTTTAATCGATGTACAAGATTACCTACAACAATGGACTTATATTTTTCATTTTAGAAAAATGTCAAAAGATAAATGCAAGTTTTTGCATTCATATGGATGTGAACATGTGATTACCACTCCACATCTATCCTCATTTTTGTTTATACTTCCTCTATGTTTCTATTACACCACGTCTTTTATCTTATATATATTAATAATATAAATTATCTATTTCTTTTTTTTTTTTTTATTCTTTTGTTTTATTTCATTTTTTTTCAGAGATTTCTCTCATGTGAGTGGCCCACGTGTTGCAATCTCCCACCCATTGAGGTATATACTACTCTCGTAAGAATTCATTTACCAAATACAAGGGTTTCCCAGAGGTTAGAGTACTGTTCAGTGATGAAAACTCATGGATTTTAATTTTGAAAAAAGCGATATTGAGAATTTGAAGAGTGAAGAAACGCTCCATGGATTGTGCTGTCGTTGAAAACAGCATAAAACAGTAGGGTCAATAACTCCTCATTGACTATAGAAGAAGTGTTAAGGCTTGCTTACCTCCATTGTCGTCATACTCCTTTATGCCTGGAGTTCTATACACACAATCAAACTCTTAAACCACATATTTGACTAGTGTTTTAACTACTGCACCTATCCATGCTGTTGTCAACTCTCAGTTTTTACATTTCACACCAATATGTTAATTTTCATATATGCAATTTTAGCCGAAAATAGCCTCATATCTCAATTGGGATCGTTATATATTCTTTGGATATATGTTGCAAGACATATCTCAAATTGGAAGGATCCTACAATCACTTAATATTAAATATTTTCATATACGTAGCCGAAAACAGCCTCATATCTCCAATATTGAATATCAGTTTCTATCATAAACACACAACCACCCAAAAAAGGTACATCCAACTACTTCTAATCAACTTTTGATGCCCAAGATAGATATGCTGCACAAAAAGATTAATTTCTCAATTTCATTGAAACAAAAAGCAATATTATTCACATTTACATACATACAATATATTTCAAGCAAAGCATTCTTTTCACAGTTGCAACTTACAATCACCCAACAATCAGTTAATCTGTTACTTCCTAGTCACTTCACTATCCCAAACGAACCAACAATAATATGCATTTCAATACTCAAATCATCCTGAAAAATTATCACAAACTCTAACAAAATCAATAAAAAAAATTCAAAGAACTATTGAAGCAAGAAAACAACAAGGAAAAAATTGTAGAGAGTAAATGGAAAATGACGAAAATAATTAGAAGAAAACAGGGAACATGTTTATATTTTTCTGAAATTCCCTAGAGAGATGTAGTGTATATTATACCTAGAGGAGGGAGGTGAATAGGTATAGTACCAATTTCTTCCAACTTCAAAATTTACGGATTACAAGAATGAAATGTACACTTGATAAGATTTAACAATTGTATAGTATGAGTCAATACAAATAAAAATCAATATACAAGAGATACAATCAATACATGATATGGAAGATAATAAAAAGTAAAACGAAAATGGAAACTAGTATTTTTATGTGATAAACCTCAAAGAGGAAACATCTATAGGTTGATAACCATAACCACCGGCAAAGCAATTCACTGTATGACAAGGACTTACACACTTAAGGTTATCAACAAATGATATACACCTTAAGCTATCAACTCATAATCTTCCATCAAGGCCTAGTGAACCACCTAGTCTACTCCCCATCCAAGATGTGTCCTACACCTCTAGAGAGCAACTTCCTATCTAAGGCTCTCAAGCCTCTAGGAAGATTTCCTTGCTTAGCTATCTAGATCACAAATGATCCTAATTAAGCTTCCCTAGCTCAACCATCCGGAGTACCAAACTCCTAGCTAAGACTTAGTTATCCAGATCCTCTTGATCCTAACTAAGACTTCGTGCTTAACTATCCGGAACACTTTCCTAACCAAGTCTTCTTGCTCAAACACAAGTCAAATAAAACGAGATGATCAATCAAACTCTATGAACATCTTAGATATATTCTAGGATATGTTTTCAACAAACAATAACAAATATACCTAGAAATCAAGACATGTATATCAATAAGAACAAGATGAGAATATTCAATATATATCACAAAAATTCTTAGTTCTTAGATTATGAAATTGAACCTAGAAAAGTATCATGAAGCACATCATAGATATCATTTCTAGAAACAATTTCAAGTTAAATCAAGTTTAGCAAATATATGTTCAAGAGAAATCGCAAAGCTAAAACTCAACAAACAAACAATCAATCAAACAAACCTAGCATGTGATCTGACATTTTTCTTAATACATTTCATCAATCAAATAGGAAGATTAAAAGAGATGATCAAAAGAGAAAGTAAGAAGAAGATGTTTCACATACAACACTTGAGTCTCGGATTGAAATCTACCAACTGTAAATAATCATGAACTCAAATGTCTCTGAAAATACTTGGGGTTTATAGCTATCTTAAAGACCAACATTTTTGAATTTTGGATCACTCGATTTCGAGTTCGTATGAGAGAGTTATGATCGAAATAAGAAAACTAAAATCATGAAGAATTCTACAGAAATTTTCTTTTCAATTTTCTTCAAATTGTAATTTGGAAGGAATGAGGAGAGCTTTTGAAAGAATTCAAGAGAGAGAATAACAAACCAATTAAGGGCTTCCACGTCACCTCCATGTGTGGGGCGCGTGTGGCACATGTCGACAGAGAGAGGTCCAGCTCGTGTGCCACACGTGGCCATGCAAGATTGGCCTTTGACCAATCTTGCTCCTCTCGCGAACCTCTCGAGTTCTTCAACCATATTCGGCCCTTCAAACTTCGATTTCAAACCCGTCTTTGAATTACGAATTGTGACTCCCTCACACACAACGACGACTACAAAAATTTGTAAAAAGGTTGAGAATTCATTTTGAAAAATGACGACAAAGACAACTCAACGAATGAGAATGTAAAATAGCATAGCATATCGTTTGGACTCGAAACTTAACGAATGAGTAACCGAAATGACTATGAATCAATAAAGAATCATATGAGATCATGTTCAAGTCCAAAAAACAATAAACACAAACAAATAAACACAATGTCACACAAGTATGTCATATATAAGCGATAATGATAAAACATGCAATTCTACAATGTTTGTCTATATGAGACCAATGCATGAGCATACTTAAATGTGTATGAATGTGTTATACCAAATATTTGTACAACGATGCATGGACACACATGAATGAATTGCGTGTGTGTGCGCTTAGGCCTTGCAAGAGGAAGAAAAAACTTGATACCTTAGCATCCAAATATGTGATTTTCCTCTTGAAGACAATATTTGCATAAGACGTCGTTTTTAACTTTTGAAGCTTCTTTTCACCAAGAACCACCGAAATAACACTTATTACAAATATATAGAGTTTTGCAATGAAATCGAACCAATACAAATCAAGGATCTTACATTTTCGTTATAAGAAAATAGTGAAAACGATGAACATGTTCAATGTTAAGGCCTCAATTGTGGTATGTTAAGGCCTTGGGATTTATTTGGAACAAAAATAATATCTATAAATATACACAAAAATAATTTGTAAGAATTAAATAATACAAACAAGACATACTTAAAATCATAAGAAATTCACTTAAGAAAATATACTGAATTATTGTTCTTTGATAATAGTATCTTACATGTAATTTGTAAAAATAATTTTTTATATTTTCTTAAAAAATTTTATAGATAATTTTTTACAATATGATGCAATTAAAGATGTGAAAATATACCAAATAGTTTTTTATATTTTAGTATATATATATATGGGTTATACTATAAAACACCGATGTTTCTGAACACTGTGTAGGAAATATTGTGATCGTAATTTGAAAAAGTGTGATCCAAGCTTTGATCGCAATATTTTCTACACGGTGTACATATACACTGGTGTTCTATAGATTGTCCCTATATATATACAAATATACAACATATTTTGTTCTTGTAAATATTAAAAATAATAATAGAAATTGATATACCTCCACTATATTCGAGATAGCAAAATCTTCTCTACTGCTTTTCTCCGATTTAAATGTATATATTTGTGTGAATAGCCATAGATTCTATCCTTCCCAAAACATTGTGAAAAGCTCATCAAATCCATTTACAACTAATATCAGTCTCTCTATCAATTTTATCATATCAGAAATTTTTGAAGCGAGTTGTATAAAACTGCATAAACCACCCACTAATACTACATTTAGGTTTTCAAAAACTGAAACTAAACCACCGAAAAACAATATCTAGACATTGTTCGCAATAAAAAAAGTGGATAAGTCCCTTAATATCGTAGATACTTTGGGATATAGAGCAGTTGACTTTACTAGTTCTATGGAGTCATGACCAAGGTTTTTGTTACACCTTGTAAAAAGAACAGTGCAGTGACTCCTTCCAAGAAGCCATTAAATGTGAAGAAAGTGGACCATTAGTTTGGAATAGCTGGCATTTTGAGTTTGTCCTAGAAGGTTTTCATTTTTAGGGGATGATGAGTGATTTTAGTGAAAATGGAGTTAGCAAAAGTTTACTCATGATTTTTTATTATTATTATTTTTTTTTTTGTAGATGAAAGGTTATTTTCAAAGACTATGGTTTTTGTAAAATAAGAAGAGTGTTAATTTTACTGAGACTAGGTGGTAGTAGAGATATATATATATATTTATATAAATATATATATATATAGAGAGAGAGAGAAATTGCAAAAAATTGTAGGGTTGGCTGAGGTTACACACATAGACTTAATTTTTAGGGTTTGCTCAAGGACATTGATAAGTGAGAAAGAGCAAAAGTTATTGTCCACAACAATGGACTTATATTTGTGTGAATAGAGACAGCAAAAGTTGTTGTCCATTATCTTCGAGATGTAGATAGTTTGCTAGATTAACAAAATCTTATCTTCTACTTTTCTTCGATTTGAATGTATATATTTGTGTGAATAGCCGTAGATGCTTTCCTTCCCAAAACATTGTGAAACGCTCCTCACATCCATTTACAGATGATATCAATCTCTCTATCAATTTTATCTCATCATAAATTTTTGAAGCGGGTTGCCAAAAAATGCTTAAACCATCCATTCATACTACATTTGGGTTTCAAAAACCGAAACTAAACTACCGAAAACAATATTTGGACACTATTTGCAACAAGAAAAGTGGAAACATCCCTTAATATCTTAGATACTTTGGAATCTAAAGTAGTTGACTCTACTGGTTCTATGGAGTCATGGCCAAGGTTTTTGTACACCTTATAAAAGGAACATGGTGGGGTGGCTCCTTCCAAGAAGCCATTAAATGTGAAGAAAGTGGACCATTAATTTGGAATAGCTGACATTTCGATTTTGTCCTAGAGGATTTTGATGTTTGTGGGATGATGAGTGATTTTAGTGAAAATTGAGTTAGCAAAAGTTTACTCATGATTTTTTTTTTTTTAGATGAAAGGTTATTTTTAGAGACTATGGTTTTTGCAGAAGAAGAAGAGTGCTAATTTTACTGAGACTCGTTGCTAGTAGATATATATATATATATATAGAGAGAGAGAGAGATCGAGAGAGAGAGAGAATTGTAGGGTTGGTTGGGGGTTACACAAAAAGACTTAATTTTTAGGGTTTGCTCAAAGACAGTGATGAGAGAGAAAGAGCAAAAGTTGATGTCCACAACAATGGACTTATATTGAATTCATTTTAGAAAAATATCAAAAGATAAATGCAAGTTTTTGAATTTATATGTATGTGAACATGTGCTTACCACTCCACATCTATACTTAATTTTTTTTTTTACTTCCTCTTTGTTTCTGTTACACCAAGTCTTTTATAATATATAAATATATATATATATATGTTTAAAATAAAAATTATCTATTTCTTATTTTCTATTCTTTCGTTTTATTTCTTTTTTTATTCTTCAGAGACTTCTCTCCTGTGACTGGCCAGTGTGTTGCAATCTCCCACACATTGAGGTATAAACTTTTTCTCCTCCTTTTTTGTTCTCTTAAAAGTTCATTTTACCAAACACAAGGGTTTTCCATAGGTTAGAGTTATGTCCAGTGTTGAAAACTTAGAGAGTTTTAGTTTTGAGAAAAACAATATTGAGAATTCGGAAGGTGAAGAAACCAAGGATTGTGTTGTCATTAAAAACAACAGGGCCAATAACTCCTCATTGACTATATAAGTAGTGTTATTGCTTGCTTCTTCTAAATTTCAACCCAATAAGCGTAGTTACTCCGAACCGAGTTTTGCCACAGACTCGGTAATCAAAATTGAAAGTGGATGAGCTCTGAGACTATATTCATATGTATAGGATCCCGAACACTATTTTATTGAGTTTACCTTGAAAGTCTGATATGTCGAGCAAACCCTCTGAAAATAAGGTCTCTCTACTTGTAGCTTTCTTTAGATTTGGAATGAGATTGCCTTTTCAACTTATGCCGAGAGCATTCTTCATTATTTTTATCTTGTCCCAGGGCGGTAGCCTCCCAACATGCAATTCAAGAGGATAGTTCCAGAAGGGAAAAGTGATGCTGCCTAGTTGGCTCATGCAGCTTTTGCAAAAAAAATCATCTTGAAAGAACAAAGAACGCTCTTCCTTGCCTTAGCCACTTGAAGTAGGCTCTGGTTCTTTAAACATTAAATGTATTGATTCTTTTTCAACAGTTGTTTTCAAATGTGAGACCCCTAAGCCATCTACTTTCGGTATTTTACAAGCTGCATAAAAGCCCAAGACTCAAGTGACAACTTCTCCACTAAAACCCATCACCTTGAAGTCGGTTCCTCCTCCTTAACTTGTACCTGTTACTGATGAGAATGGCTATTCTAGTGTTTTGGCTTATCTGTCCTAGTTTCTTCTCTACACGTCTGAATTTGTCAATGCCAATGAAGAGCTTTTCATCAGCACCTCTTCTCAAATCTCAACAAGCTTGTAGTTATGTTAATAGAATGCTTGTCAAGGTATGCGATCAAAGTTTTATTCTTTATTAATATTTGTTATTTTATGTTGTTAAAACTAACACATTTTTTGTTTTTGTTTTTGTTTTAGGCTAGCTTTTTGGCTTATTCTCATCGAGATGCATTGTCGGCTGAACTTACTAAGGTGGATGGTGATCTTACCGTTGCCTCCAATTTTGCTGGCCATTTGGCCGGGGAACTTAAGGTTGCTCAAGAAGACTTGGAGAAGGAGCAAGGTAAGACCTCAACTGCCTACACTCGAATTTAATAGTTGGAGGGTAAATTAAAAAAGCTTACAAAGAAGTTTGAAGTGGACAAAGCCAATCTCCGACACGAGACAAAGCTACATAATCTTAAGAAGCCAAGTTAGCAGCGCTCAAAGCCTAAATAACCAAATTTGAGGAAAAAAATCGGCACTACTTATCTTGAGGGATACAAGAGCTTGCAAATGGAGTTCAAGACTCAGTTTCCTACCATATACCTTGGTTGGATGAAGTTTCCTTTTGATGAAATAGCATGGTGGGCCGAGCATAGGGTGGCTGGGAGCAATACCTCTCATGTCAGATGATTTTTTCTTCGACTGATTTGACCATACATGCTTAGACCGCTTTTGGTGTCGGGGTAAGAGTGTTCACACACTTACACTATGATGATATAATGTCTATAATGCTTATATATTTGTTTTTTACTTATTATCTCTAAATAGTATGATTTATTGATCAGGAGGTCATTTCTTTGATCCTTGTATTTTTTTTTTGTCATGCATGGTCTTTTATATGACACTTAAGACTTATGCAAACAGTTTCATAGAATGCAACTTCTTTTTATTTCCCGCTTTGTGGATTGTTTATTTCAATCAGGAAAACATTACCTAGTATAAATGTAACTCGTGTTACTTCATAATAGAGTTTTATATCAAGGTTCCCCCTTAAGGGCATGCTCACTCTTATATTAAACTACTTGGATGATTTCACAAATTCATGAACTAAAACAAAGGCAAGATATGAGATAACACAACTAATCTTCTTCATTAACCTAATTGGAGGGTACACTTCAAATGCTACACAATCCATAAAATCCTACATGCATTCAAAGTGGAGATCTGAAATTTTGAATTCATAAAATCATTGGGCTGGTACTTATACCAACCAGAACTAACATTTGAATTCTTGCTATAACATCAAGAATGCTCACAAAATTGGGAGAACTTTTGTCACGCCTCTCGTTCATTGGTGGTACTTTCGTAACATCTCTACATTTCACTAGCGCTTCACTTTTGTTTCATTATAACGCTCGAGCTTATAAGTACCCATCCTAAGGCGATTAGAGATACGATGCGGTCCCTCCCAATTTGACCCCATATCCCCTTGTCTTGGAATATGAGTATTCTAAGTTACTTTTCGGAGCACTTTTTTTTTAAAAAAAATAATATTTGTTTTTTTTTTTATAAAAAAATTCTTTTAAATTTTATAAAATCTCCACCGTCCATTTCAAAGACAGATGATGGATATGTATTTAACTTTTTTTTCTTTTAAGTTTTTCAAATGTCTTTTTAAAAAGAAATTATTTAATTATATGATCATGGGTATTTTATTCTTTTTGATGGTTTGTTATGGTCAACGGTTAGATTAGATGGTCGTTGACTAACGACAAAGAATATAAATATCAATTTTCGATAAAGTTGTTTTTGCATTTAAAAGTGCAAACATCATGCAAATATGGTGTAATTTGCTCTATATCATATACAATGCTTTGGAAACTATAACATATATTCATTATAAAAAAATGCAAATATCAAAAAAAAAAAAATTACAAAGAAAATGTCACTTTTTAAAACATTTTTATCGTATTAGCAAACATTTAGTTCAATGTTGTTCAATTTGTATTAAAATTTTTTTATACTATTAGGGGTATTTTCGCTTTAAAACACTTTAAAAAAGTAACGTGTCAAATGTTTAAGAATTCTAAATTTTTGGACAAATATTTTCTACAATCTAGCATTACACCGATTAATACTACTCAATTAGGTCGTTCATTTAGCTTGGTACAAAGGCATCGTTTGATGTGTGAGATTGAATTGAACTATTTATGATATTTGATAGGATTTGACTAAATTAATACTATGTTATGTTTGAAGAAATATGAGACTGAATTAAATTAATGTTATGAGATCTGCCTAAATATAATAATATTAAAGTAGCATTTTTCAAAATAATTTTAAATTATAGATATATATATATATATTATTTTTAAATAAATTTAAATAATTTTTCAATTTTATAATTTATTTATTTAATAAAAATATATATGTGAGATTATGGTGACTAAGTGCTTGTTTGATTAAGCTTTCTTCTGATTCAAAATGTCTACCAACGTATATTTGAGTTTTTTTAGAGTTGTTTGGTTAGGCTTTTGAGATTGTCTGTTTTAAATTGAGTAGATGTTAGTAGAGTTTAAATCTCTACTGGGTAAAAGCTCATGATGATGTGCTTCTCTAAATAGATATATTTTTTCTAAAAAAGTCTACCAACCAAGTATCTATGATTTTTTTTTTTTCAAAAACTCTATTTCTAATAGATCTATTACAAGTAGATCTTTTACTAATAGATGTTTTTCAAAAGTCCAACCAATCAAGCTCTAAATAAGTTTAAATTCTTTAATCCCACTAGGGGAAACTAAGATTGAAATAATCTCAGCCCCTTATAATCGGGTGAAAATCGAATAACAAATTATTAAAATATTTTTAAAAAATATAATAATAATTTAATTTATATATTTTTAAATTAAGAACATCCAAAATTAATTTAAGAAAACTATAGTTTAATATATTTTTTAAAAATCTATAATTTATTTATTATTAATTTAGAAAATATATATAAAATGTAATCCCACCAACGTGGGATTACAAACCCACCAAATTGTATAATCCTGTATAGGCGTGATTAAATATCTTCCACGAAACATTGGAATAGGATTGGATTAAATAGCCAATTAAATACAGGGAATTATGTAACGTTGGATGGGGGGTAGTTTCTAAGAAAATGTGAGGGATGATTCCCAAAGTAGAATTAAAAAGTTTATAGATATACGATCATGACTTGGGAGAAAGCAGTGGAATGTCTGGTTAGACTAGTAGCATTCCTATGACCAACAGAAAATTGTCTTATTCAAATCAACAATCACATATTCAATATTATCTTTATTTAGTAGTTGCATGTTCAATTGAATATGCATGGAAAATTGGAAACCATACACCAATGACCAATAACATCAAATCCATATATTTCGACAACCAATAAATATAAAAGGTTGTGGAAAATAGAGAAAAATCAAATTTAAACTGACACAATTTTATTTTAAAAATAAAAAATGAATAGTGAGAAGTGTTTGTACTTTTATTTATTTATTATTATTCAAAGAAGATTGCAATACAAAAGTAAGAATTACAACATAAAGGGCATACAAAAGGGGCTATTGTCCAGCCACAATCTTGGAAGAGCAAAGAGTCAAGGAGGCAAGATTAAGTGACAGGGAGTTCCCAGATTTGGGAGAGGCTTTACACTTGCCAATACCTACCTCAGAGAATAGAATCTTAATATCATTAACAATAAAGGAAGCATCACCCAAATAACCAGCAGAAGAATTAAGGACCGAGACAATATTGAGGGAGTCCACTTCTGCAATCTTCACCTGGATGTTATAAAATTTAGCTAAAAGGAGCCCCCCTCTAAGAGCAAGGAAATTCCTCGTAACAAAACAAAAGGAGCCACTCATTGTCTTGGATCTAGCCACAATAACCTTGCCTTTGTCATCCTTAACGACAGCTGCAAAGGCAAAAGACTTGGAATTCCGACGCGACGCGATCCCTGTATTCAACTTCAAGCAGTCAGGAGGAGGGGGGAGCCAATCTTGGATATTTTTCCTTGCCACAGGCTGCCTATCGAGCATGAGAGGGCAGTCATAGAGTTCTGGAATTCGGCAAGGAAATCAAGTGCCCAAGAAGCCAACGATTCAGGATCTTTTGAAGTGCCAGTATTGGTGAAATTGTTCCTTTGATTCCAAATGGCCCAAGCAACCATGCATAATTTGGACATATTTTCAATACCAGTCTTAAGGAGAAGAAGTCGAAACAGATCCAATACTGGAATATTAGACAAGGTAGCAATAAGGTTATCAAATTGGGTATAACCCCAAACTTTTCTAGCCGCACTACACCAAAAGAGGGCGTGGTCAATAGTCTTAGCAGCAGCACCATAACAGAGGCATAAAGGGTTGTTCACAACCTTTTGTTTCCAGAGATTAACAAGAGAAGGGATGGCATTAAGGCAAATACGCCAAATAAAAATTCTAACCTTGGGTGGAATCTTGAGGTTTCATAAAACAGTCCACCATTTCTAAGAGGAGGAAGAATTGGAGGCTGACTCATTAAATTTCTGTTGAAGAGCAAGACGATAGCCACTTCTAACTGAGTAACACCTATTTTTATCATAGTGCCAACTGAGAACATCACAACCACCATTTCAGCTCACTGGGATTGATCTGACCACATCTCTATCAACCGAGAGGAGGAATTGTTCCAACTTTTTCGAGTCCCATCCTCATCGAAATCTATCCATAAGGAAAACAACACGGATATCAAAACTTGGGTCAGTTGTGACGAGGAAGCCATTGGTCGACAAACACCTTAATGTTGTTCTCATCTCCCACCTTCCATCTCAATCCATCAGCTAAGAGATCTACCCCAGCCAATACTCCTCCAAATATATGAGCAGCCCGAGTTAATGGGAGTATGCAGAAAATCATAACCTTTGAAATATTTCACGTGCAAGATTTGTGAGGCTAAGGTTTCCGGATTTTTTAGAATTCTCCAAGCTTGATTTGCAAGAAGAGCATGGTTAAACAAGGACAAGTCTTTGAATCCGAAGCCCTCGCAGCTTTTCGGACAACAGATGCTATCCCACTTTACCCAACTGATTTTCTTATTTCCATCGCGGGATCCCCACCAAAATTTCGATATCATTGTTGTCATCTTCTTGCACAAACTAGAGGGGAGTTTAAAAATACTCATGGCATACGAAAGTATAACTTGTGCAATCGCCTTGATGAGAACTTCCTTACCATCAAAAGAAAATTGGTCTCTTTTCTGACTCCGAATTTTCTTCCACAAACGCTCATTTATGTTATTAAACAAAGATCGCTTGTTCCTACCTACCATCGTTGGGAGGCCTAGATACTTATCTTGAGTATTGTGAACCCCAATTCCCAGGAAATTCAGGATGTCCAATTTAACAGCCTGCTCAACATTAGGACTGAAGGTGGCCATAGATTTCTGGATATTAACTTGCTGCCTTGAACCTTTTTCATAAATACGGAGGATATTGCGGATACGATCGCAGCTGGTTTTGGAAGCCCTGCAAAATAACATACTATCGTCAGCGAAAAACAGATGGCTGATTAGAGGGCTACCTCTACCACACCTGATTCCCAACAGTCTACCATTCCTCTCTGATTTCAAAATGAGGCCAGACAGGGTTTCAACACATAGGAGAAACAGGTAGGAAGAGAGGGGACAACCCTGACGGAGACCCCTCGAGGGAATGATGTTACAAGCTACTTGGCTGTTAAGCAAGATAGACAGATTTGAGGTACCAACGCAGTCCATGATCAAATTAATCCATCTGGGTGGGAAACACATTTTTTCCAGGACAGCTTGGAGAAAAGGCCACTCAATCCGATCATAGAACTTACTCATATCTATCTTAATGGCCATCAGACCTCTGTTTACAGATTTTCTACGGGAGATAGAGTGGAGGGTTTCAAATGCCACAATGACATTATCAAAGATTTATCTGCCTGACACAAAAGCTGACTGGTTTGATACGGTTTGCCAGCACTTTTGTCACCGTTTTGTAAATCATATTGCACAACAATATCTATCTGAAATCCTTAAGAGAGGTGGGATTCTTAACCTTCGAGATGAGGACAACATTAGTACTGTTAAAGTCTCTGATATAAGACAAACCATTAAGCACATTGAGACATATCCTGGTTATGTCGACACCAATCACCCCACAGAACTTCTGAAAAAATATTGCTTGAAACCCATCCGGACATAGGGCTTTAGTAGGACCCATGCTAAAAATGGCATCTTTGATTTCCTCAGCTGTAAAGGCAACTTCAAGATCCTTGCACATATCTTCTTTGAGTTTCATAGAAATTGTTGCAGTAGACTTCCTAATAATTTGAGGTGAGGGGTTATAGGATTTAAAAATTGTAGAGAAATAATCATGGATCACCTCAGACATGTCTTCGTCAGAATTTTGGAGATAACCATTCCTATCCAGGAGTGAAGAGATGAAGTCCTTTTTCTTTCTTGCTGATGCCCTTGCGTAGAAATACTTCGAATTACGGTCACTAGCACCTAACCAATCCGCTCTGAATCTCTTTTTCCAGTAGATCTCTTTAATTTCAAGAAGATTTTCCACACTCTTCTCAAGAGATTTAATGGATTGCATAACCCCATTGTCGCCACACCTTTTCTACAACTTTTCAATCTCTCTATTTTTCACCTCAATTTGTTTTTGGATATTCCAGAAACAGGATAACCTAGAAGCACATTGGTTTAGTTTACAATGAAGGCTACCATTGGAATTGGCAACATTACCATCGTACCAAGCTTCTTTCACCACATTACCAATATCTTCTTCTTCAAGCCAGAAGGGCTCTAAACGAAAACCACCCTCTCTTTTCCTACAGGTAGGACAACTGAAACTACAATTCAAAAGTAAAGGTCTGTGATCTGAAGAATTGAATCCCATATGATCTACAATGGCCTGACAAAATTTATCTTTCCAGCTTTGGTTAGCCAATACCCTATCCAGAAGGGCTCTAAACGAAAACCACCCTCTCTTTTGTTGTTCTAGGTGAAACACGGCCCTCAGTAGCTTAAGTCAATAAGATCACATTCATCAACAACCTCTCTGAATTGGAGTATTCCTGAGATGGCCTTCTCTGATCCCCCTGATTTCTCCTTCATACTGAGTAATTCATTAAAATCGCCACTACAAGCCCATGGAAGGTTATCCACTCTCCCGAGTCTCCGCAACAATGTCCATGAATTAAATCTTTTACTAGGAGTAGGATCCCCATAAAATCCTGTGTACCGCCATGTAAATCCATCCTCCAACTGGATACGAGAATCAATGTGGCCCGATGAATAAGATAAAATAGAGACATTTAAATTACCATTCCATAGAAGTAACAGACCTCCACTCTTGCCTAAGGAGTCCACATTAAAACCATTGTCAAAACCCAGTTGATTCCTGACTTTACAAATACGACTGCCACTCATTTTTGTTTCACATAGAAAAATCAAATCCGGGGAGTGTTTTTTAAGTAGCCTTTTCAAGGCTGCGAATGTATGGGGGTTCCCCAGGCCACACACGTTTCAGCTGAGGCTTATCATGGCTTCCGGTGGGCCTGCTCCATAAGTTTCGACGATAAAACTGGAGATGTGTTAGAACTAGAAGACTTCAATTTCTTAGCGATCTTAAGCTCTTCCAAGGGATCGAAGATAACCCTTCTCTTGCAACCTTGGGACCAATCCTTAGAAAGAGGAATAGAACGGTTAGATGATGGGTTAGGGGAGACCAGAGGATGATTCTTTGACTTTAACTTACCTTTACTACTAATGTGCTTGGGGGATGAATTGGTATGGCTCGGAGAGAGACTGTTTCTTCTGGTTGTCTTCATGGCTGAAATACTAGCTACAAATTTCCGTTGTAGAGGGCTTGCCATCATACCAGTTACTTGCTTATTCTGCATTTCTCTAGCTGCACGTTTCCATTTTTTCTTCTTTATATTTGGAAATGGTTGGGTCACAGAATTCCCGTATAGGTTAGTGGCTAATTGTTTTGGATAGGAGGCAGGGGAGTTGGGTTTATCTATAACCATCTCTAAACTGGATTCAATTTTCTTAGATGTTTGGGCCTTAATACCTTGTTCGAAAACTAAACCTTCACTCACTTGGGCCTTATTTATCTCTGGCACAAGGGGTCCAATACCAGGCCCATCAATGCACATTTTGTCCAAATTTGCCTATTTCTCCAATTTTCTCGCCTCTAGGGTTTTTGAGTGTTCCTCCGCCGCCTTCTTCTGAGATGAAGGAATAGTGTTTGAATGCTCACTACCTTGGATAGTGCATGGACCTGCCTCTAAAGCCAAGACCTCATTCTTCTCCATTTCCTAAGAGTTCTCCAAAGACCTATCTTTAACTGAGGAGCCACCACATACCTTTGATGAGGATTTGTCTTTTGATTTCTCCGTTAGCGTGGCCCTCATCCATGACCCGAATTTGAGAGTGGTACCTTCCATGGCTTCCTTCTTTGCTTCCATATCTGAGCATTCATTAATTCCGTGTCCCACTCTTCCGCACACATAGCAGAACTCCGGCAAACGCTCGTACTTCAGACCCACCACCACAATGTTTCCTGATTTGTCCAAACTGAGTCTAAGCCACCTCTTTAAAGGTTTCGAGATATCAACCCGGACTTTGACTCTTAAAAATTTACCCCAACAATCACTCGATTCCGTAGGAATTTCGATAACTTCCCCGATTTGTTCCGCCATCCACTTCGCTATTCTTTGATTCATACACATGATCGAAATATCATGGATTTGAACCCAAAATTCTGCCTTATTGAAATTTAATTTTGGAATTTCCCCTATCCCAGATGGTTTTTCCAAAACGAGAAAACATTTATCAAAATGCCAGGGCCCCTTTGCCACACCCGATCACGATCTGTTGGATTGTTGAAATAGAATAAGAAAACATTCTCACCTACTGTTTCGATTTCCATATTGCCAAAGGAGCTCCATAGATGCTCGATCACTGCTTTGAATGCTTCTCTATTGATCATTTTCCTTAACAATATCTTCCCTGCTAAACAGTGGTCCACATCTTCTGTTCCGAACCTTCCTACCTCATCCACGATCTAAAGAATCTTCCCGTCTTCATCCTTGATTGAGAGGTTCTCGCACAGTTTAGCAATCTCGTTCGCACTCATTTCCCCAATATCATCGAAGAAAGGAAGAAATAAAACTCGAGCCCCAATTCGTGAACCCTAGAAACGTCGTACGCTTTGAAGAATACAAATACTCTGAAATAGATCCTAAATCCAACCAATCAAACCTTGAACAAAGCTAATCAGGAAGTCGAGACACAAAATCTGACGAAAGAAACAGCTGCTTCTAGCCTAGAAGACCTTCTACCTAAAGGACACTCTACTCACACTTCTTTTCTCGAGAGAAAATGAGAAGAGACCCAGAAGTGTTTGTACTTAATTTGTTGGAACCATGATAGATATAATTGAAGCACTTAATATTGTTAGACTTTTATTCATATACTAGGTACTGGGGCACATGCAAGACATGTGCTTAAATTAGTATTTGAGTTTCATATTTACAAATATACATATCCTTGAAAAATAAGAGATGTTAATATTACATGGTATAGTTTTAATTTATGTAAATGTTATTACATTGATATAACACCCGGAGAAAGTCTTAAATTCATGGGTTTGACAAGAAGCTCTTCTGCATTTGTCTCAAAAGAGATTATTTTCACGATGATTTAATAATGGTAATCCATATATAATTGTTTGTAACTTTTATTGAACATCTCAACAATTTAAATTCAACAACTAAATTATATTTTTTTACATCAAAAAGTACTTTTCAACTAAATTGCATAAATTATGATGAAATGATTATTTAAATATTTAATAACTGATATATATATCTTCCTTATCAGATGAATCCACCGCTTACAGTTAAATCCTTATATATATATATATATATATATTTTTTTCTTTCTTTCTTTCTTTCACTTTATAAACTTTTCATGTATAGATATTTATATTTAAGTCAACAAGTTGCATGACAAATTAAATTTATACCCCTATAATATTTCTTATTCTTTTTCAAGTCATTAAATACATAGAAAATTATATTTTCATCCTCTATCTCATTTTACAATATAAAATAATCATCAATCCAAATACCTATTAATTTGGGTCTAGTTCATATCATTATGTGTCACTATTACTAAGACATTTCTATTAAGTAATTCTAAAAACTCAAATAAATTTCATCTAAATTCTTAATAATTTGGGTAAACTATTTAACAATGATTTAACTTATTTAGAATTTTAAATTAAGATAAATCTTAGAAATTACTATACTATCCCTGTTATGTTACTGTTACTAAGATATATTTATTAAGTAATTCCACAAACTCGAAGACTGGTATTTATCATTTGACTTTCAAAGAAAATCTAAGGGATGCTATAATTACAATTTTACTAAAACTTATCTATTAAGTAATTATATAAACTTTAAGGGTTGTATTTATAATTATACTTTTAAAGAAATTAAAAAAGAAAAATAAAAAAAGACTCAAACAAATTTAAAAAGGGGGATATAATTCTAGCTGACAACTTCTTCTTTTTATATAGTTATAGATTTAAAAGAAGGGTATTTTTATAAATAAAATAAAAAGTATTCTTTTATTTCTTTTCTTCCTATCAAATTTAGAGATATTTTTCTTTATAATTCAAGTTTTTTCTTTTCATACTTTTTTTTTTTTCCTTCTAAATACACATCATTATAAAACCTAAAATTTTAAAAAATTCTAAATACACTTCATTTTTTCCAAAATTATCATTTTTATCTTTTGATATATTTTTTTCAAAAACACTGTTAAAAAAAAACCTATATTTTATTAAAATCATTTTTTTTTCAAAATTATTATTATTATTTAGTTGAATATTGAAACTGTCACAATCTATGATTATGATTTGAGGAGAAGACTATTCATTCATTCATTGTCTTGTCAACAAAAGCAAATAAAAGGGCCGATAAATTTTGATTTTTTTCCCTTCATTTTACTTTTTTTTTTTCAAAAATTTTAAGAGCCAACAACCCTTGGAGAAAAAAATCTGAATTTTTTTTTTATTTTTCTTGTTTGTATATATGTCGGGGAGAAAATGATCTTTTCGCAAAATGTTAACAAGAAAAAAAAAAAAAAATTCAGAGGTGATTTAGTTATGAAATTATATAAATATAAAAAAAAATAAAAAATTGAGAGGGCTAAAGCAAACAATTTCCTCAAAATACTTTAATGAGATTAGGGACTCAAATCAGTTGTCTAAAAATGGTGTCCCAATTTATATTAAACCAATTAGATTGAAATATATATCTATATTTAACTATTATTATTTGTAACTTTTTCCATAAATATAGATATATATATCCCAATTTAATTTGTTAAACACAAATTGAAATACTATTTTTATACTATTGATTTGATTCTGTACGGCTCTATTCATGTTTTGACTTATGAGCGAAGAAAATCACTGAGGAGGCATATTTATTGCATTTGCAGAAAATAAATTAAATTCATATGAATAGATAGTTTATTCAATGCACGTTTTGTGCTTTTTTTTTTTTTTTTTTTTTTTCCTTGCATGGCTTTTCCTTATCTAGGAAACAATAAATTCCATGTGCATGCAGTAAGTCAAAACATAAGAAGGTAGTGTGGTTACCGGTAATTGATACATTTATTTCGAGTATTGATAAATTAAAGATGTTTATAGGTATATAGTATATATTAATTTGTGATTATGCAAATCAATATTTAAATAATCATCTCTTATTGAGGCACCAATTGGTACACTTGAAGTTGAAGCACTTAACATCAAAAATATTTAAAATAAATTATCGAATAAAATTGAAAAGAAATATATATTTAAAAAATGTTTGCTTGACAATTAAAAATGATTTTGTTTTTATTTGTGATTAAAAATATTTATAATAAATCGGAATCTTTAAATACATCTTAGTTAAATGCACATTTCTTAAATTTTCAATTTGTTTTTTATTTTTATTTTTAGTATTACAATAAATATAAATCAACTCCCTCCACTCTTAAATTTTAAGATTAGAACAAAATTCGTGAGTTATTGATTATAAAAGCATATGTATTTATCTAATAGTTATTATTATAACGAAGAATTCATGTTGATTGTAAATCAAAATAGACTTAAATTAATGATTCTAAAACTCTAAAAGTAATATTAATCATTTGACTTACGGTTGAATAAAACTATTTCAATTAATTTAAGCAATATAAAATTTGGAAATTAAATTTATAGTTGAATTAGTCCTTTATGGGGTGCAAGAGATCTTGCATTTTAACGCATCTTAAAAGAGTAATTATTTCAACAATCATGAGAAAATCTTCGGTGGGACTGTCTTATGGACAGGTGGTGAGACCACCCAATAGAAGTGTAGTATTTTTATTGAAAACATCAAAATATATTTTAAAACTTAAAAAGCCTACCCTTGTATTGGATGGTCTCATTGCCATGTCATTGAGACCGTCCCATTGAAGATTTTCTCCAACAATCATATGATGGAATTAGATTCATTTATCTAATAGTGACTTGAAAGTTGAAACACTCAAAATATTCCTTTAAAGAATAACACTCAAAATATTTCCTTAACAAAAAAAAAAAAAAAAAAAAAAAAAAAAAACTAGGGTTAATATTATAAACCTCTCCCCACCTTTGAACTATTATTGATGTATAGGTATAAATGTTTTTATTTTAAAGACCTCCCCTCTGGATTAACACCGTTAGCATTCTGTTTATGTTGACTGAGTTTGACCGTTAAAAAGTCCAAAAATATCTATGTTTAAGCTTCAATTGTATTAATTGACCACTATACCCTCATAATTTTACCAAATAAATTAATAAACTAATACAAAATGTGAGCATGTTAACTTGTAAAAGAAAAATTATTTTATGGACTATTTTATCCATAAAAATAACAAAATAACGGAATGATGGTATTATTAATTTAAGCTTCAATTGTATTATTTTATTAATTTATTTGGTAAAAGTATGAGGGTATAATAATGGTCAATTCTACAATTGAAGTTTAAATATGGACATTTTAGACTTTTTAATAGTCAAACTCAGTTAACACAAATGGAATGCTAACGGTGCTAGTTTATAGAGAAATTTTATAAAATAAAAACATTTATAACTATACATCCAATAATAGTTCAAAGGTGAATGAAGGTTTTTAATATTAACCCAACTAATATATATATATATATATATATGAAACTTTTCTTCTCGGTACGCACCGATAAATATATATCAGTGTCTTCTGTGTAGATCATTAGATTACCTGCTTTAATCAGTCTACATACACTGATTCATATTTATCGATAATCTATGTCCCGTATATAATTACCGGACTATGCTTATGACTGAATATGAAACAAGTGGTAAAGAATAAAGATAAACAATTTACAATGAAGATAACAAATTCTGGCAAGATAAGATATATTTTCCTTCTTTTGATAATTGATAATGAGAAAGAGTTTGTCTCCACTCTTCATAAAGGTAGAGACAAAAAAAGTAAATAAACTTTTGTCAAATTTGTGGGTGTGAATTGAAAGACACTTTACTTGTATTATCATCAATGTTTTTCAAAAGCCTCTCAATTACAATATTTTGGTCTTATTGTTCCCTTCATATATATATTTTGTTTGGTTGTGGTTGCATTTCGATTAGCTACTTGGATTGGGAATTTGATGGACCACCCAAATATGTCTTGTCCTTTAAGGTCATTCACCTTTTTTATTTTATTTTTTGAGAGGACTCAACTGTCTACCCAATACAAACAAGATAAAATGTGAAAATAATAAATCTTTATAGAATTATATTTTTGAGAAATCTCAAAGCGAAGAAGTTTTCATTAACTATAAAGTTTATTTTTAATGTGTCAAATCTTGTGTTTTAACTTTTAAATTGTATTATTGGGGTGGTCTTATAAGTTCATAATAGGTAGGAGAAATTGTAAATTGTTATTGGGTGACATATCACATTCTAAACCCTAGTGGACAAAAAAAGCATCTCATCATGAAAGATTAATTAAGTCAGTTGCAATAATAAGTGCTTTTTTGATACGAATCCAAATATATGTAATGAAAGAGTTACAAAAAATATAAAATAAAAGACATGATAGATAGATTAATTTGAGGGAACCTTAAACCTTCCAAATATTAGTGTTTCGAGGAACCAATAACCTCCCAATTACAACACAATTGTACAGACAATAATTCTTTGGATACTTTTTATTAATGAATTGAAGTTATTTATACAAAATATCAATGCTCATTCTCTCCTCACTCTCTCTTAAACTTAAGCAATTAACTAACCCACTTAATCAACTAACTAACCCACCACCCATAATTAAATGAGCAGTAAACCCACTAACTTAATAATTTAATTACTCATTAAAACAAAATAAAACATAAAAATAACATTAAAATTAAATATGCAAAATAATAAAAACACGATCGTAACATTCCTTCCCCTATAAATCAATCCTTGTCCTTAAGGATTTTTAAAATGGGATTAATTTGAAGTTGAATTAATGGTGCGTTTCTTGTGGAGAGGATTACTGCAATTAAGAACTTGTCAATACCATCACCGAGATCGAATTCTAAATCATCTTCACCTGCCAGAATTAAGAAACACTTTTGACACTTTTTACTGCAATGCTTTGGTCCAATTTCTTTTGTCATCCTTTTTACAGGCATAAAAGAGAAATCCTTAGAAGTTGCAATTTTGTTATGCTGAGAAGTATCTGCAATAATGTGTTCTCCATCAATCTGAGAAAGTAGAATAGAATTTGTAGTAGCTGCAACCTCATCAACCTGAGAATATTGAATAGAATTTGTAGTAACTGCAACCTCATTAACTTGAGAATGTTGAATAGAATTTATAGTAACTTCAACCTCATTTTCAACATGAAAATAGGTCTCAACCCCATAATTTTTCTTGTCAATAGAAAGCTTAGAGATGGTTGACTTTTTTAACCCCTTGACTTGCATACTTATTTTCTCAATGAATTCTATCATCTTTTGTAAGATTTGTTGCTGACCAAACATGAAAAAACGTAGCTTCTTTTCGATCTTTTCCAAGCGTTGCTCTAGACCCATCACCATTGCCTGGCTCTGATATCAATTGATACGAACCCAAATATCTGTAATGAAAGAGTAACAAAAAAATATAAAATAAAAGACAGGATATATAGATTAATTCGAGGAAATCTTAAACCTCCCAAATATTGGTGTTTCGAGGAACCAATAACCTCCCAATTACAATACAAATGTGTAGAAAATAATTCTCTAGATACTTTTCATTAATGAATTGAAGCTATTTATAGAAAATATCAATGCTCATTCTCTCCTCACTTTCTCCTAAACTTAAGCAATTAACTAACCCACTTAATCTACTAACTAACCCACCGCCCGTAATTAAATGAGCAGTAAACTCACTAACTTAATAATTTAATTACTCATTAAAACAAAATAAAACATAAAAATAACATTAAAATTAAATATGCAAAATAATAAAAACACGAACTTAACATTTTTGAAAAGGCTTGTATACTACTATGCCCCACCTTGAGTGACTGACCAAGTAAATTCAAGTTTCTATGTTTTTCACTGATTAGAAAAGTCCTTTATGATCTTTCAAAAAAGAAAAAAAAAAGAAGAAAAACTTGGTTTGCCTTCCTACAAGTATCAAGTTAAAATTTCACTTGTTTATTATTCAAATAGATAGAAAAATCACAGAGGAATGAAGTCACTAGTAACCATTGACCCAATTATATTAACATGTCACTCATTTGAGTCAGATGCATCATTGGTGTCTTGGTGAACAAGGAGTATACACATTTTTATAATAATAATAATAATAATATTTAATTATATGTAGGAGTAGATATCTGACAGGTTATGTATCCTTATAAACCACTAATCCAGTGTCATATTTAAATAATGTATAATTATTTTAAGGAATAATAGTTTGACAAATTTAAGAAAATATTTTAAAAATAATAAAAGCTTCTGATTAATTTAAAAAATCACGCAAATGAATTCATAGTTTGTAAAAGAGATAAAATGGAACCCCAAGGGGTGGTGCTGTTGGTCACTAGGGTAAGCCGTAAACTCGGATGTCCTGGGTTTGATCTCTAACAGCCACGTTTCTCTTGGGGCCATTGGAGGTTTATCCGACTGTTAACTTTATGGCCTCTTGGGATTAGTCGAGATGTGCGCAAGCTGGCCTGAACACCTACGGATACCAAAAAGAAAAGAAAAAAAAAAAGAAAAAAAGAAGAAGATAAAATTGGAAACATTTGGAATAAGCAATTAATAGAGCTTCAGTTGGGCCCAAAATCTAAGGCCAGGCTATATTGGGTTTGGAAAAATGAGTATGACCACAAATTTGTTTTGGAAAATCTGGGCATCTTTGGTCTACTAACTTGCAATAAAGTAGCACCAAATCCAAATAATTGTGTAGTGAATTTTGATTGCTTTTTTAAATTATGAACAAGAGACTTGGGACATAGCGACAATTTGCTGACTTCATTACATATGTAATCCTTTTTCTGTGTTTTTTCTCCCCAATATTGTGGAGATAGTTTGATTTCGGCAGACCTTGATCCAGGGACTCGAGAGGTAGAAGACATAAACATGATTTTATGGAGGTTGTCAAATTGGCAAACCACATTAAACATTTATTATAATTTATTCGAGGGAGGGAAAAAGGGATACTATCTGATCGTACAACCTCAATAATGTAGATGTGAGAGGCATACCCTTAGACCAATTTTATCTCGTCTAAAAATAATGTGTGTTTTGATTATGGTTGTGTTTAATCTTTTGATTTATTTTTCATCAAATTTGTTGATACTATTAATCTATAGTCTCCTTAATCTATAAAACACAGCATGTGTTATATGAACATCAGTAGTGAATATGCATGCTAGTGTCTTACTGTTGTTGGAGACTGGAGAGTAGGTGGTCTTACTTTGATTGGCCTGTTGTTTAAAACACAGAAGACATGTGATAATTGAAGTTTGGTCTGGTTTCAAATTGGTAATGACATTACAGATTTACAGGACATTTCAATTTCTGGTGTTAATGTCTGCCCTTTCACTTACCCACTTTTAACATTTTGCTAGTTGCATTTAAAACCTACACATAGCCAACACTTAAAATCATACTACCTACCAAATCAACCGTTCACATAGCCGACATCATATATATATATATATATATAAACGGGTGTCGTTAAAGGTCACAAGTTAAACGACTGTGTAACGTTACATGATACAAAAAAATACAAAACAGAATGAGGAAAAAAAGATTTACACGGTTGCTTAACGTGTCCCTTAGAGTATAAACATAATTGATAATCGTAATCCGAAAACATCATCCCATCAAAAATCACCACCACAGTTTCAAGTTTTTAACATTCAAATCTTGAACCCAACAATTATGATTTCAAAAAAAAGTTTGAAACTGCAGATATTTAGCAGGTGAGCATTTTAGTATTTTGTTTCAAAAGCAGTCTTTAATAACCTAAAAGACTCGAATCTATCGTGTAACATTAAACATAAATCACATATTATAAGTGTTGATTACTTTGTTTTCGATACAAATTACAACGTAAATACACAATCACAAATACAATGTGTGATTATTACACTCGCTAACAATTTTCTTTATTCAAATGCTTTTGCATAAAATCTTGAATCCCCATAACTAAAAAAGCCGACCCGGGAAGCTCCTTGAACAAATAAGATCCATGAAATGCATTCGGATCCTGCAACAAATCCACTTCTTTCCCTCCTTTCTTCAACTCATCATAGTATTTTCTTTGCCAATCTTTCAATATATCGAACCCACCCATAAAAATCAACGTTGCCGGATACTTGACCTGAGAAATATCCACCATTGATTTGGGTCCAAACACATTAGCTGCCGGGTGGTCTCGGTCCGACCCGTTTGGCAAAAAATCCTTCCAATACCAGTCCGTATCCTCCAAAGACAAAAGCGGGCCTCCAGAATTTCGGATATCGGATTCGGTCCTCTCCTCTCCGCCGAAAAATGGCTGTATCGCTATCAACCCCATAAGTTTCAGCCGTGAAAATTCGTACTCACCGGCTTTGACAGCCACGTGGTGTGCCAAATTCCCGCCGGCGCTGTCTCCGGCTAGAAAACACAGTTTCGGGTCCACATTGACCGGAAGTTTGTCTACATTATCGTCCAAGAATTTCAACGCATCGAAACCATCCTCGTACTGGGTCGGAAACCGGTGCTCCGGCGCGAGACGGTAGTTGACGGAGACGACTGCGGTGCGTAGCTCTCTGACGAGCTGACAGCACCAGTCATCGAAGGCGAACGAGCTGGGGGAGCCAAGCACGAAACCACCACCATGGAAGTATACGATAACAGGAAGTCTTCCGCCGCCGATAACGGTGGTGTCGGGAGTGTAGAGACGGAACCAGAGGTCACGGGAGGCTTCGATGACGTTGTCGGATGAGACGACGCCTTTTCTTGGTGTTTTTGAAGGAGGGTTTTTTAAGTCGAAGAAGTTAATGAGACGGCGGTTGACGGTGCCGTTTTGACGGCGAGAGAGGTTTAAAATGAATTTGAAGAATGCAAAGAGGAGGCGCAACTTCAATGGAAGTTTAATAACAGAATAAGGCATTTTTAGTTTCTGTGTAAAATTTGTAATTGAAAAGTGTTTGTGTTAACTACAAATCAAGTGAGGATTTCAAGAATTTGTATGTGAATGAGAATTAAGAGAAGAACATGTCTCTTTCGATTTCACTTTCAACTATGAATGCATGTGGTCCTGTTCATGTCAACAAATTGAAGTTGAAGACTTGAAGTTTGGTCTGGTTTAAACAGGTTTTTTTTTTTTTTTAAATAAAAAAGCACAACTGGTGAAAAAAATTCCTATTGTTGAGGATTGGGCCTTTAGGTAAAGCCCATTATAAATAAATAAATATAAAAGAATTCACTCTGTTGTTTGTTTCGTAGTTTTAAAGATTCCTCTTCCTACTCAAAATTTTCAAGGTAAAGTCTTTTCTTTATTAAATCTTTATTTTCATTCTATATCTTTAAGCTTTAATTACTTAAAAACATCTCCGTGTTTGTATGAGAAGAGATTACTGGGTGGTTTTGCCTCAATTTATGCAATTTTGTATTGGTTGTGTTTTTGTTTGTGGTCATTGTGGCTATGTATGCAAACTGTTTGATGAAATACCTGTGAAAGCTGATGTGCAAATTTGTGCTTTGATTTGTCTTTTAATTAATTTCTAAAGTTTCAAATTCACTAAGAAGATAAAATATTAGTCAAACACAAAAACAATTAGTGTCTTCACCAAATAATAACTATATAATTTATGATATTCCAATCAACCCAGTTCTAGAATTCAAGATGATTGTTTTATTTATTTGATTGATAGTAATTAAGTAAATTTACAAGAGTTGTTTTTCATTAACTATTTGCCTGAGACATGAGACGTGACAAAAGGGCAGAATAGCTGTGGATTTATTGAGATTGTTGGACTTTATTCAAGGAGATTTATTTCCTGTTTTATTGAGATCGTTGGACTAATTAAGCTGAAACTTTTACGGTCTTTTAATGATTACAACTTTTTTAGTTATACATGGCCTTTGATGCTTTGGAACTCAAGTTGATTATTGAGATTGTAAAACTTTCTATTGCATTTCAGAAAATGAATAGATTTGTGGTATCTAATTACTAATCATCTGCTTTGGTTTTGGTATACTAGATAACAGAGAGAGACTTCATTTGCTATTTACCCACAGACACAACCGCTTGATCTACACATTTATCAATGAAAGAAGAAGAAGTGAATCGTTGTCAGATTCAAGAATGGTATCCCAAATTTAAATCTGTTTCCATTAGAACACTGATTCATGAACTTCCAGAGTCTTTTGTTGAGTACCTTCTTGATGATTCTGGGCCCTTCCTTCTTCCTGTTTCCGTCTCAAATGAAGATGCTCTACCAAATAGAGTCCATAATCCTTATGAGGAAGAAGACTTTCAGGTATTAGAAGGATCTGGAGATGAAGCAGAACCTTCATCTCCTCCTTCTTTCCCAGAACTAGAACTAAAGATTAAGGAATCTATTGAATCCCTTGGAGGTGCAGTTTTCCCTAAGTTGAACTGGAGCGCACCAAAAGACTCCGCATGGATTAGCACATCTGGGACCCTTCAATGCACTTCTTTCAGTGAGATTGCACTCTTACTACGATCATCTGATTCCTTGATCCATGATTTATGTCATGCATATGATTCATGCGGCGATAAAACCTTGTCAAGGCCACAAAGTTTCTTCCTTGCCCTTCGCAAGTGGTATCCGTCTTTACGACCAGATATGGAATTTCGCTGTTTTGTATGTGGCCAGAGCCTAGTTGGAATATCTCAGCGCGAGGTGACAACATTTTACCCTGCTCTACTTGAGAAGAAAATTGATCTTGAAGTATTGATACAAGATTTTTTTGACAATAATGTGAGACACAACTTCGAATCTGAAAACTACACATTTGATGTTTATGTTACAAATAACGAACGGGTTAAGATTTTGGATTTTAATCCTTGGGGTGCATTTACACTGCCACTGCTTTTTAACTGGGAGGAATTAGAACAGAATGAAGAAGCTAATGGGATTGAATTTAGAATTGTGGAGAGCCGGTGTGGCGTGAGACCGGGTTTGAAGACAGCTGTGCCATACGACTACTTGGATACCAGCCAAGGGAGTGGTTGGGACCAATTTCTTAGGAATGCTGATGAAGAGCTGCAGCAACAGATTCGATCACCTGAAGCCGGTGGTTGAAGATATGATCTTGTTATTTGTATTCCTGTTAATCGGAAAACTGAACATCTGCATTATATTTCTACTTTTGGAACAATTTGCATCTACAGATGATTTTATCTGATGAATCAATCTGTTATTGCTAAGTTTTTGGTACTTTTGGTATTACACTAATTTCTAGAGACTGATATTTTACTCAAGAAACTCGGACTCTAGCTTTACTTGTGTAGTTATGCTAACATTAGTAGCAGTGTTCCAAGTTCCAACTCTCTCTCTCTCTCTCTCTCTCTCTCTCTCTCTCTGGTGAGTAGTAAATTAGGGTTTGTACTTCAGCTGTTTGCGCGCGCCTATATCAAGCTGCTAAAGATGGTGTTGTTTAGTTCGTTGAGGCTTCAAAGTGTGATAATGACAATATTTTTATCTTACAGAAAGGTACCATTTGAAATTACTGAGACGATGCACGCAAAACAGCCTCTTACATTTTCTAATACTAGAAGTCTAGAACAGATGTAAAGATAAAATTTGCATCTGCAGTAGATTTTATCTGATGAAGCAACCTGTTATTTCTAAGTTTTTGGTAGTTGTTTCCAATGACACTGATATTTTACAAAAGAAACTCGGACTCTAGCTTACTTGAGTAGTTATGCTAACATTAGTAACAGTGTTTCAACTCTCTGGTGAATAGTAAAATGGTACTGAATAAATTAGGGTTTGCACTTCAGCTGTTTGCGCCTATATCTTACTGCTATAAAGATGGTGTTCTTTCGTTGTTGAAGCTTCAAAGTGCGATAATGACGATGTTTTTATCTAACAGAGAGGTACCATTTGAAAGATTGAACATCGATAGCGAAGCACGAAAAGCATGAAGCTTTAGAACAAATTATATAAAATCTAATCCAAATGATGTAACAACCATGAACACTGTTTATCGCTATATTAATTACACAACCCAGACATGTTAATTATATCATTTCACTTGTATCTTGCCCACAAAATGAAAAAGAAAGAGAAGACAATTCTCAATAAGACCAAGTTTGTAGAAGCTATCATATACTTGGGAAAATGCTTTTCTATGAACGATAAATGAAGTGCATTTTCACTTTTAACAGAAAAGAATCAAATTGGGATTAATCATCCATAACTTATACAATCCCTGAAAGCTATTTTGAAGATTTGATGGAATGGAATGAACTCCAAAATATAAGATATGTCAATTATGTGAAAGATGTTACAGGGAAGAGGAAAAAAAATTGACAGATAAAACAAAAAACTTCAATCTGAGGATACAATATCAATGCAACCTAGTAAGTTCTTCAACTCTCTTACAAAGCTCCTCTACTGAAACGCTCATTGCCTTGGAAATCTCATCCATCCGAATCCGGTTGAGATCTAGAAACGACTCGATTAGATCACCATCCAAGAAATTTTTGGCATCTACTGTTTTCTTCTCATTGTTAAATGACCTCCATTGCTCATGATTCAATCCTCCAACACCCTTTATCACCTTTCTTAGGTTTGTCTGGAGTTTCTCTAAGAAGACATATTGTTCATGAGGAAGTGAAGCAATAACACCTATCACACCATTGATAGTACCAAAAATCACAGTTGGAATCTGGCCCACATCAGAATCTGGCAAGCGCATTACAAGCGAACCATGTCGGAATCTATTTACAAATTCTCCAAGATGGTATTCACCAACCACCTCTAGACGACCTCGTTCCTCATCGGTAGCACCTTCACTATTCTTTCTAACCGTGAAGAGATTAAAGTTGTTTTCAGCACCAAGGTAAATGTCATCATCAAGTATTTCAACAGCTGACATCCAATTTGCATTGTAGTCTCGGGCTCGCTCTTCGATAGCACCTTCCTCGTGCTGAAAATAAATATGAAAACTAATTAATCAACCATATTTAGAAATAACAAACTTCTTTCATCTGTCAAGCGAATAACCGTAAAAGCATGTCTAATGTTTGGATTCAGACATTTGATGGCATGGAATATCTTTTGCACAAAATATCCTGGAAATTTCTGTAAATATCCGCAATTTTACCGTAAAATATCATCGGTCAAAATTTATTCAAAAATCAAAATTAAAGGGTGAAAGACAAAGCAATAAATTGTAATCGCTATTCATACAACAAAAAAAAAAACATGCAAGAATACTTTAAAATTTCTATGGCAAAGAATGAAGTTTTGATGGAAGATTTTCAATTTTATATGGCTTGTATGTCAATTATATTCATATTGTGGTAAAGTTGCGAGATATTATATGTTTTTGAACAAAACAAATGTGTTTTTTTTGGTTAAATTATTGATTATTTAACTTTTTTTTTTAAAGTTTCATTAAAAATTTGTATGTTTGTTATCAAGTTTACGTACTTTCCATAAAATTTATGTTAATTTCCATCGATATCGATATTTCCGTCAATATTTCCATCAAATCGTAGTACCAATATTTTCATCAATATCGATATTTTCATCCTTGGTTACTAAAAATTATTTGGGAGCGATCAACTTACCTTGTAGATTAACAAGGAAAATGATTTCATCAGATCACCAACAACAATGAAATCTCCGCGAGTTTGTACATAGAGGGCAAGTATGTGACCGTGATGTCCACATTCAGATTGCAACTCACGGGTACCATCGTCTCGGAGCATCCACTTGTACAACTGGATTTTTTGATTGATGGCAGCAAGCAGTTTTCCATTAAATGCATTCAAAGAGTAAACAGCCCCTTTAGTTTCCTTCTCTACAATTAGCTGTAACTTTCCATCTTCAACTATGAAAACCAATATCCTGCCCTGCAATTGTTGATTAGACAAATGAAAAAAACGAATGAGAAACTGGCCATTTCTTACAGCATCAGTACTAGATCAGAAAATAAAGGTAATTGTATTTGATGGCATCTTACCTTGGTTGGCTCATTTTCTTCGGGTAGAACATACGCAGTCCCAACACAATAATACACATTGGTGTCGTCAGAGAAAGAACAGCTGAGTATGGAGCATCCATACTCAAACGTGTCGAGAGGATAAGTTGATATAAAATCAAATGTTTGGTCGTCTAACAAGCGAATGAAGTGCATTTCAGATTCCTCTGCATTTGATTGGTTCTTCAAGCTACAGATAGCAAAAGTCCGGGACTGTTCTTGATGACAGATACGGCGTGCTTGCTCCCCAAGTGGTATAGAGCGAATGTGAAGCTTCTGGATATCATCAATTGTGCCAATCGTGAGCTCACCTTCTTTTGCAATTGCAAGGCTGTTGTTCAGAAACCACTAATTAATAACAATATAAATAAACACAATTGACAAGAATGTGTTTGTCATCCCTTGTTTGTGGCATGTTACAATTACCAGCCTTTTCTATTTAAATCTAAATCGGACAAGTCCATTTAGCCTGAAACTTATACCCCTTTGGCAGTATGGTGCTGAAAGTAATTGTGTCAAACCTAATTAGGACGGAGCACACCTCACCAAATTAATTAGTTTGTGCTATACTCTTGACCTGTTTGCTTTGTCATATTGTGGGGTAATATAAACAATAATTTTTCACTGAAATTTTAACCTTGTAAGAGTTTTGGGTATTTTTAAATCTTCAAATAAATCATAAATTTAGCAGAGAATAAGAGAAAAAGCTTCATTGCCAAGTATGGCACCAATTTACAACAACCAATTAAAAAATAAACCTCTCATGAATCCATCACAAAAAAACATGGTATGCTAAAAGCCTAAAAGCCTAAAACATAAACAAATACTTTGATATTTTGTCTTGTCAACAACCAAAAGATAGGGAAAAAGTCAGAAATAAAATTTCTTCAAGCAGACTTGAATATGTTCACGCATCTAAATACATGGATTATAAGATACCACTTTCATCCATATCTTCACATGGGAACTTCCTAAAAAAGAATTTATATCTACAATTTTTTACTGGCCCAATTAGCCCATCCTTTCTTAAAAAATTATAGAAATGTGATAGTAACATCCCAGTAATAATTACTCAATTTGTATATATGAGAAAGTTACATCAAGTCATCAACACACTCCAATTGCGTCATACAAAACAAATATCCATATCAAAAGCATTTACAACGATTTTAGTTACATCCACAGCTACTAAATGGAGGATGGAGGGAGTTGTACCTGTCTGGAAAAGCAGCAGAGTTGAAAGGGCACATATGACTAACTTCTTTCAGATTTACATTACTGTAAAGTAGCTTTTTGTTACTGCTATAAATCACAGTTGGTCTGTCAGATGCAGCAAACACGTGTGTAGTATTCTTGGAAGAGAAAGTACGGAGTGTTATTGGCTGGGTCCCAAGAGACACCTTTTTCCTATCCGCCAACTCACCAGTACTCATGTTCAACAAGAAGTTTAAAAGATGACCATCTCCAAGTGCACATAACAAATAGGATATCTGAAAAGGAATCAGCAAGAGACTTATTTATAAGCATTGAAAACAAGTGGACAATGGAGACAAGACAGAAGTAGAATTAAGATGAAAGCAGAAGACAAATTTGCTCTAAATGCACCATCAATGCTAAAATCACTACTTATTTATAGGCATTAAAAACAATTGGACAATGGAGACAGAACAGAAGTAGAATTATGATGAAAGCAGCAGAAAAATTTGCTCTAAATGCACCACCGATGCTAAAATCACTAATTTTATCCTCAAATGAATGCAACAATAGTGGTAATCATATTTTAGGTAATATAGTCCTAACCATTCATTATTATAATTCATTATAATATGATACATTGATAAATGGAAATCATTCTTCACAGAAGCTTGGCAATCATGTATCATGTTAGGGTGATAAGACCTAATCATAAGTTATTTTGGGAAAAATAAATGAATAAAGCTCTAAGACAAGCATACCCCTTCAAAGGCACATAGAAGAACAGAACGAGGTATGATTTCTCCTCCCAGATTCTCCTTAGTTATGAGATTCAGGTCAGGCAGGGAAAATATCCTGACACTTATATCTGTCCACATTCCAACAGCAGCTAGCTGACTATAGTTAGGGTTATCACCAATGGGATTAATGTCAAGGCATGAGATCTCATACTCCAGCTGTGCATGTTTTACTTCTGTCAATGTTCCATCACCAATTTCTAAATAAACCAAATGCCCACCTCCAGTTGCCAGTAAAACCTGTTATAGAAACAGCGAAAAAGTTACATTGATTAACAAAACAACTTGAACATGTGGACGTCAAATGCGGAAAAATATCCAAATTGCATCAATGTAGATCATATGTTTCTTATGTGATAAAATGTTAATTTCAAAAGCTTGCAAAGCTACATGATCTTAGTAACTAAGAGGAAAACTGGAATTACAACAATCCAAAAGAGTTGCAGGAATTACAAAATCTACATGGTAGTATAAATCAAAAGCCTAAATATAATACTAGCACAAACTTCAACATCCAAAAATGCAGAACAGAAAAAGAACTAACTAGCATGAGTTTCTCTCCATGAATATCTTAAACCAGGACAATGATCTTACATGTAGCAAACATAATTTGTCATTTAACAATTAAAGGACTAGCCTAGAAAGCCATCTGTTTCTTAAGGCAGGAATATGCAACTTTGCTTTGATATTAGGTTTGCTGCAGGTAGCAGTAACTGATTATGCAAAAAAGGTGAGCAATATCATATTTAGGCATATATTTGTTTTCACAGAATGAGGTACAAAATGAACCTGGGTGGCATTGGCAGTTGCAACATTAAGCGAATACCCTTGGGGAGCATTCCATTCATATCTCATCTCCCTAGTTGTAGAACTGACAAGTCTTACAGAGCTTGAAGTAACCTGTCATGGTAGTATGATCAGCAAGTGCATTCTAAATGCTATACCGGTTATCATTTGTAAGAAGAAAGTGTAAACCTATAAGCTGGTAATCCTAATTACATGAACCAATTTCATAAAACCAGTTACAAAACCTTAAAAAGAAGCTTAATGCAAGATGGCACAGTTGCCAAGAAATGTCTCATAAAAACAAAATTTACAAGATGGTGACAATAAAATTATAACAATACCAAAGCAGTAATACCATGACACTGAAAAATACACCACCAACAAAATAACAACAGCAAAAACTACATTAAATAAACACCATTGACAACCAAATTAAGAGAAAAAAACTAGAGTAGATTCACTTAAATAAACACCATTTAATGTGAGGTTGCAATATATTATGGGAGCAATATATCAGCCCCAACTAAAAACAAGAAAAAAGAAAAAGAAAAAAGCTGCTGTAAAATGTTTAGATACAGCTGCACCTCCATTCATGTGTTTTTTTTTTTTTTTTGATGAAGCATTCATGAGTTAAATAAGAGATGGGCAAGGCAAATATTAAATTATACATGGAATGAATGAACTTTAAGCTGATTGTAGAAGTTCAGCACTTAAACTGTAAATTCTGCAGTTTATTGTAATAGGTCCCTTGATTCACAAACAAAGTTTTCTTCATCTCTAAATAAAGTTTTTTGTATCCTATCAAAATACTAATAATAAATAAATAAAACAATTTTTTCCATAAATTAAAGGTCAATTTATAGAGAAAGTTTTGTATTGATTTTAACATATAAAAGAAAAGAGTATAAATAAAATAAATGCATAGAAAAACATACTTGTACTAGTTGATTGTAAACAGCATCATGGCAAAACAAAGTTTGCGCTTGCGAACAAAAACCCTCTATCTCAGTTTCTTCCAGCTCATCCTCAAGATTCATTGCCAAAATTCGCGTCTCACTGATGAAACTAACCACCAGGAAGGTATCAAACGGATCATCAGTAGACAATCTTAATGACCACATTCCTTTAATACCTTGCAATTCCACTGATGCCTACAATGTTGAATACATACATCAACAGTGAGTTTTCTGACAATATATAGTTACTTAGCAAAAATACAAGAAACAAAAGGAAATTTTTAAGAAAGTCATACCTGTTCATTAATTCCTATCCCATTTCGAACTATGCGAAGAGAACCATCCTTGTATGCTCCAGAGCAAGTTACAACCTGACCTTGGCCTTGCCTCTCAAGGTCAACTACGCAGAAGTCAACAATCGGCCCTAAGTTGACATACCTTTCCAAAACTTCAACATATGAACCTTTTGCATCTGGTTGTAGATTTAGCTTTATAAGCTGTTCACAATTACAGTCTGTCAAAACTCAATATTGCAAAAGCTCTTTTAAAAGTACAGTATAATTTCTTCTTTCAGGGTTAAAAACAGTACATCATACTTCAATTTATACTAAGTATATTAAATTAGTTGACAACTGCAAAAACACTTCCTGGACATAAGAATTTATTTATACACTTATTTTCATGTTCATGAGTACTAGAATATTCCAAAGAAGAAGAAAAGGAGGAAAATTCCCCATTTGCTTGAGCAAAGGAACTACAAAGTGTAGAGTGATGCTCCACCTATACTGCTCCTCCCCGGAGTTTCACCAAAGATTTCTGTTTCCTCGTCTGGCCACTCTAAATTTGTATAGTTTGATTAGTTAGCTAATAATCACATGCCATAACTAAACAAACTTTTTATTCATATATTGAAATTAGATAATTTTGTAGAAGAGAATGAGTGGTGTAAGTCAGTAAGTGGTTACTGGCATAATAGTAGGTAGGTCAACTGAACGAGTTTGTGGATAGAGGTAGTTACAAAAAGAACTCATTTTCATTATTTTGTTAACAAATAGTTATAATTTCCTTTGATTTAATAAGAAACTTAAATTCAACTCGAGGGTTTTATAAAATATTTGCAACGAACTTTAACAATGACAACTGTTAGAGAGTTTGCACAATTAGTAGCAGAAATATACAAAATTACTTAGTGCCAAGTACATTTTCGTGAATTAGTCCATCCATAAAACAAAATTATAGGTCTGCCAACATTATCTCTGATATTGAAAAGTTGGGTATGTCACGCTCAATGAAGTCCATAACATAAACTTACGGAGATAAAAAATTCCACATGCATAAATAAAACGAACAGTTGTCAATAAATATTTAAATCACCAAACCTGTGAATCTCCATAGCTTGAGCCAATATATACAACTGCATTATCCAAATATGATATAGTGGATGCAATAGAAGTGTCCCCCAAAAGCTCAATTTTAAGTCCAGTAACCCTGAAAGATAGATGTAGATGAGTCAAGAGAGATCCTGTTAATGCACTGTCCAGCAGTTCAAATTAAGTTTTGTCTGTTTCTTCTAGACAAGCTTGTACATATCATCATGTTTGATAGCAAATATGTGACAGAAGAATGATCGCTGTGACATGTTTGTGAGCAACCACCTGGTGGTTGAGTGAAGGAGCTTTCAAGGGTTCTATACCCTTTGGGGTCACCTATCTAGGATATTAAAATCCTACAAGTTTCATCGGTACCAAGGGTATAAGGTCTAACAGTAGCCACTAGTTTAGAATCCGGGAACAAGGGAAAGGTTGGGGGAGTTCTGGGTATAAAAAAAATTAAAAAAATGACATGTTTGATAGCAAATATGTGATAAAGGAATGATCACTTACTTCTCTTTCTCATGGGTGATAACCAGAAGGTGAAGAAGCCCGGCATGATCACCAAGTAAATATCTTGAACCATCAGCATCAACTCTTCCATACGCTTTTGTGATGGACTGAAGGATGCACCAACATGATAAAGAAAATTAGTCTAACACATTTAGAAGCAATCACAAATTATAATGCTTGTGGAATTTGTCATGTAATGCTTATAGAAATCAGGAAGCAAGTCTAGAAGTTCTTACGGGTCTGATAGGGATTGCTTTAAAAGCATTAGCACTACAGTAGACAATTGTCTCTTCTCCAATTATAAGGACACCGCAAAGGGGCGGAGGTACTGGTATTAGCAAATCAGCCCCATTGTCCAAATTGTTCTGCGTCCAAGGGCCCTCAACAAAATCTTTATCCTTCAAAGCAACCTCATATGTTTTGACATGTCGAGCATCTTTGTTATCCTACAATGAAGAATAATATAACAAGATGATTATCTAAACCATTCAGTAAAATATACTAGCATTCTTATATAACACACTACACAGATGTGTTAAAAAATCCTATTTGTTTTTTCCACCCAGGATCCCAGCAGAGAACCCATACTTTTAACATGATATAATTAATAAGATGTTGAAACTTCTGGCACAGACTGATCATGAGGTGAACATTTGTTTACTCCTCATCACTTCAGAAATAGAATTTGAATATGGAAAACGAAAGTTGGTCTATATGCATGACATGTTTAGACATGCACAATCATCCACACACATTCAATTTGCCACTCTAGCCAAGTTTTACTTTAATAAATTTGCCTCATCGACACATCCACCTTACACTGAGAATGCCATGCAACCTTTTCAACCATAAGGTGTCCACATAAAAATACATCACAAAGGGAGTATCAACTTTACAAAGAAGATTTATTTTGAATGAAAAAGAAAACGAATAAAAGCCACGAATTTTTTTAACAGAAAGATAGGCAAAGAAATTTAGGGACCTGGTAGAGAACTACTATTGTTGGTTTCGAACAACCATAAAGAAACTTGATATCCAAAACCTGAAGTTCTTCAAGCCTGCAAAACCAAAGCGAATAAATAAATAATATTAAATTAGAATAAAAACATTCATACAAGGATTCAATCCATGTATATCTTTTTTGTGGTTGTATTCTTTTTCTTAACAAAAACAGAAATCTATGATTAAAGAGGAGAAAAAGATACAAAAGGTGGAAAACATATTCACCCAAGAATGTGTGACAACAAAAAGACTCAAAAATGTACAACTTTAGACCAATCCTCTTTTTGAGGACCCAAAAAAGATACTTCAGAATTATACACAAGAAACACCCAACCAAAATTCCAAAACAACAAAAAAAGACTCCAAGACTTCGACAGCTATAAATCAGTTTCTGAATCCTAATTTTGGTGAAAGAAAAAAGGAACATCTTTCAAGAGAAGTAGAGACCGAAGCCCACCCAGACATTGACGTTGCTTTTCCATGGTATCTAGGAAGACACTTGCATTTTGATTTTACCACCTTAGAAATGTGCCAATAAAAATAGGGTTTTTTTTTTTTTTTTTTTGTTTTTGTTTTGAAGTACCAATAATAATAGTTTTATTAAAAATAAAAAGGGAAAACTGTAACAGAAAACAGTTCCGGAGACCAGGACAATAACGGATCCTCTTGAACAGATCATAGCAACATAAAAATGCTTTCTCTACTAAAAAATTAACAAATTTCCCTAAATTTTTTAAATTGTAACATTGGTGAAATACAGCAGCAAAGAAATGATCTCTCCTAAACAATATGCAAATTTCCCTAAATTTTTTGAATTGTAACACTGGTGAAATACAGCAGCAAAGAACTGATCTGTTAAAAAGAGTGCTTCTTGGTAAAATTGCTAGGTAAAAAGGCAAAAAGCAAGACAAACAATGCCATAAGTAAAAAAGGCATCCATAGTCACCCCAGGACAGTACTCAAACTCGTCGCTCTACCACCCATAAAATCTTTCTTGCCAGTTTGCCAAAAATTTTAGAAACAGGAAATAAAATAGACACAGCATTTTACTGGACAAAGTGCAATTCACTAGTGGTCCCAAGACTCCAAACCAATTTAAAAGGAAACCCGACTTCCCACATAGACAACATGTTACATCTCTCAAAATTTGGTGCAATTAGAAAAATGTTTGATCCCATCAAGTAGAGGGACAAAGTCAATAAATGCATCCTTTAGCATACATTCCACCAACTTAAAGAGATGAGTGACATACCTAACTCCAGTAATCTCACCCTTCAGAATTCTCAAAATAAATACAATCAATAACAGCTTAAACCTTAGTTGCAAGAATATCACGATGAAGAATCCAGAAAATTAAAGGATTAAATAAATAATACTTAGTCACAAGTTTCTAGCTTCTGTAAGGTCACGGACAGTAACCGTTTTACCTAAGTAACCAGAATGAGATCCTCTTGAACCACAGTGTCCATATCAATAGTCCAAATTTATAACTTAAATTAGAAAGAAAAATATGCATTTGTAGAAATTCCTGTATCATAAAAATTCAATATGAAGTGTTGAAAACAATATTGAATATGCAAAGAATCCATGTCATAACCTTTTGTTATATTTGGATGGGGGAAAGGGTGGAGGGGTGCTTGTGGAAATGGTGGTGTTGGGGGAGATTACGGGAATACCTTATGTTAAATGCTTCCTTGAGCTGTCCCTTGTTATCAAAAGGAATAACCTGATAGAACAATAAACTATGATAGCCAATCTCATAATTTTAAATGTAATAGAAAATGCAGGAATGTATTTAAATTTTGAGAAAGAAATTAACCAAAAAAAAAAAGAGATAAATAGATGATTAAGCTTCAATCCACATACCTTAAACAACCCATCATACAAATGGAGTCCAATTAATCTACAATCAGGATCAATAATGCCAATCTGAAAAAAAATAAAAAAAAGGAGAAAAAATTATGAAAATAAAATTAAAAAAATAAGTGGGATGACCTTCTCTGAAACATACTTCAAAGTTCAAACCATACGAATTCATGACAAGATAAATATATTACCTGACCATTGTCCGTAGGACGCCCTATACGATCAGAGACATCCCCCATTGCTCTACGCATCATGCATAAAAGTCCATGAGTACAGGAATGCAATAAGTATATGATAAAAATAAATTACAACAGTTTCTCATAGTTTTTCAGGATTCTCACAAATTAAAAGATAAATTCAATCTCTCTAGAAACGCTAGCTCAAATTATATTTTCTTGCAATTAACAAATTTATCACTATGCAGAGTTAACTTCTTAAAAAGATAGTATGCACAAAAGCCCCACAAAAATGATGAAGGAAAAAAATAAGGCCAATAGCCCAAATGTAGTTAAAAGACTAAAGGATTTCTTGGGAAATGTTAAATACCCCTCCTTTATGATTGCAACTACCGCTAAACCCCCCACCAAAGAAGAAACACTCACAAAAGACTAAAATAGTTCACAACATAAATATCTAATACAATACCATTAGTATTCTATTTGCAGAGCGACAAACTGGTATTTGAAAGCGTAAGTTGATATATACAATGATATACAGTTCTTGTTGTTTCCTTCAAAGTAGTACTACCTAATTGAGATGAAAGTTAAAAGATTACATCATCAAGCACATGCATATGCATATATGCATATTATGCTTGTACATGCATGAAAGATAAACTGCAATGTAATATACCTATGCATCATTCTACAATTCTATTCCTCTTAGAACTACTGATAACGGACATAAAAATCAATCTTTGTTAAAAATCTATTAAGATTATGACTGTGAATTTCATTCTCTGGCACTTTAAAAACTAAAACGGGTTTTTATTTCCAGAAGTTCTGAAATCCTAAAGAATCTGCAAATAAATTGAAATGAAGATAATATATTAAGATTATTAACATAAAGTACAATATCCTTTTTCGTCATAATTTGATTTTCTGTAAAATGTACTAAAATCACAACTAGAAAGAAAAACCTGATTTATTAGTTTTCTACTTATGTGCTGGCACCGGTTCCTAAGCCTTATGCATCAAAGTCCACTTCACTTCACTTCTAAACCATTTGAGTAACTTTTCATATAATTTTAGTTAAACCAGTCTTGCTTCTCTAATTGTAAGTGTCCATGGATCTATACCACTTGTTTCCTCCCAAAAGAATAGGAAAGGATAAAAGAATATGCACAGCTTATAAATGAAACAAGAGCAGTCGCTCCCTTTTTTTTAAAATACTTTTGTAACGAGAATCAATAATTGATTAAGAGACTGGAAAAAAAATTCCATGTATGATGGTAGCCACTTAACATTATAAGGAAGATCATTACAGCAGAAAGCACACACAGTTCGCAATACGAAATACAGTAAAATAAAAGTTACAAAATGAATTAGCTGAGAAAGGTCACTAGGAAAGAACTAAACCCAATTCAAAGGTAGCTGCTCGTCTTAAAACTCATTAAATAGCCCATAAGGCCATAAAAGTTCACTAAATAGTACTACTCCTAGGATAACCTGATCAATTAACATATTAAACAGCAAACAACCAGCCAATGTAAACAAATAACTCACTAGCTAAACTTCAAATTTACAATTTCAACTAACAATTGCTCAATGAGGTTCATAAAGCAGAATCAGAAGCTACAACAGTAACAACACCAAATGTTTGACATGGGACAACAAACAAAGTTAAAAGTTGATGTACAAGCGATGAAATCAAACAATATCAAGCATCCAATATGGAAAATGATGAAAACTAAGCGTTTTATTTTTCTCAAGCTGAAACCTTGTAATAAGCTCAGATGTCTCGGCATCCCATTGAAGGACACAGAATTTGTATCTCTCCGTTGCAATAAATAGAAAATCCTGTGCTTCTCCCTGATATGAACAGAGAACATTAACAAAATCATATATATATATCACAATGAAACTATTGATGTCTAAGAAAGTAGGAAAATTAAAAAGAGCACTCACATGAGGGCGAAAAAGTTCCAGTGTCGCAATTCTTCCATATATTGGCACATCCAACATAGGCTGCTCAAAAAAATTATCACTTATTGATAATCATGATTTCAGTTCTAATGAGAAAATGAATCACGAATTTTGAAATTCATTAAAAAAAAAAAAGGTCTAGTTTATGCCATGTAAAGAATAAAGATAATTTCGTTTTCATAGTTAACTGGACTGTAGACTGAACATTAAATAAACCATTTAGAAATTTAATACATAATATTAATTCTTCATGCATGGTATATCGCAAAGGCAAACAGAATCACTTCTTGATAACATCAATTTTAACTGCTCAATACATTTGTTAATATCTCAACATCCCAATGTTATGCATTCATATTCTATGAGTGGAGCAACCTAACCTACTAAATTCAACTACAAAAAAGAGCCGCTCCCTAACCCTTTACCAGAAAAGTAGGTGCCTTAAAGACCAGAAACCAAGCACTTATACTCATTGGGAATTTGGGTCCAAGATTTTTACAATTACACCAGAAAATGCTTCACATACATATATCAAATGAAAAAGAAATGCATAATACCTGTAGTCCCTGAGGAGTAAGCAAATGTATTTCGATACGGGTGCATTTCCTGAAAGCAGATAGAAAAGTATGAATGCACTACTCAATAGATAAATACGTGCACCTTCGAGCTAAATATGATAATCAACATAGTAAGTACAAGGAAAGAAGAATAAAAAAGACAATCAATCAATGGAAAAAATCACAAATAGAATCACAATTAAAAGGAAGTAAAGGGACTTAACAAACACTTAATTAGAAACCCTAGCACAGTGGAATAATAATGATAAGAGCAAGGAAAGAGAAGAAAGAGAGCATACGCGAGGATGAGATTGAGCTCCTGAGGGGCGGTGAAATTGCCGACGCAAGAGTGGGTGACATTGGTGGGCTTGTGAGCCGTCACCACATAGTTCCATACACTCATTTTTTTGGTTTTGGTTTTGGTTTTCTCACAGTAGTAGCGTCTTGTGTTTCTCTCAATTATTTAACTAATCAATCTCAGTCTCTCTCTCTCTCTCTCTCTCTGTCTGTTTGTGCTGATTTGTTTCTCGGAGTTTCTACTCTCTACTCTCTCCTCTCTCTCTCTCTCTCTCTCTCTCTCTCTGTCTCAGGGTCACAGGTAAAAGAGGTGCGGGTCACAAGTAAAAGAGGTGCGAAGCTGAGAGCTCTCTCACACACACGTGTTTGGCTTTTCTCAGCATCGAGTCGGGTCGGATCGGGTATGCGTCGACTGAAACCCGTTTATATGCTCCGACCGGATTTTCAATTTTCACCTCATTATGTACTCGATCCTGCTTTGATCCTGCTTTGGGCCAAGTGACTACCTAACCGCTTCATATTCTATTAAAATAAAATATAACTATTTAATATGAGTTACGGATTTTATGAAAGAGTGACGATATTTGTACGTCTATAAAACTAGAGATGGCAATGGGGTGGGTCAGGGGCGGGTCAGGGTCGGAAAATACTTTTCCATCTCCATCCCCGCATTAAGAGAAACAAGGTCGGGGTGGGGATTCCCTGTTGGAGGGCCTTCCCTATACCCGTCCTATTCCCCATCTAATATAACTATATATTTAAAAATTACAACTTAAAACAAAGAAAAAAATATAAATTCATATTTAGTCTAAAATTAAAGATTCCATGAAACAAACCGATTTCTAAAGTTTAGTTAAAAAAAAAAAAAAAAAAAAAAACTATTTATATTTAAAAAAATCAATGTTAGCCTCCTAAAGGGTGGCTATAAATTTCATCTGGGTTTGTTCATCAATATTTGAGAATAATGGAACATGGAGATTTGTGACCTTTCTGCTATGCAAATCGAAGAGATTGATAATAGACATAATTGCATACAAAACAACCTGTATCACGAGATATGTTTGCATCACATCCCTTCTTCTTTAAGAACTCTAGGATTGCCTCAGTCGAGCAAAAGGTCTCTCTTGTCCGTGAAATTTCTCCATCCTCGAGAACTATTGGCAGTTGCTGAGGTTGCCATCCAAATTCATCTGGACAACCAAAAGTGGCTTCATTTACTGCCTACTACTCGATAGCAAACTTTGATTGCCCACTATTCACTCCAAAGTGAAGCCATACACTTTTTTCATAAATATATATATATATATATATATCGGGGTGGGGATGGGGCGGGGAGTGCTTCCCCCGTCCCCGCCTAGTTTCACATTCGTGGACAAGACTTTGTTCCCATCCCCATCCCCATCCCCATCCTTGAATATTATCCCCCATCTTTGCCCCGTTTGGGGCGAGGCCCAAAGGAGCCCCGACCCCCGCGGGGAATACTGCAATCTCTGTATAAAACTATGTGTACACCTCATATTAATAGTTTTTTAAAATTTCAACATTACCCTTTAAGTAAAAATATTAAAATGATTATTTCAAAAAAAAAAAAAAAACTATTAAAAAGATTATAATAATTATAAATATACTTGTATATTATTATTAATACAATATTGAATATAAAATAATCATTATTTTACTATTATGAAAATAAAAAAAAAATAAAAAAACTAGAAAACTAGATTTAAATTATTTATATATAAAAAAAAAAAAAAACATAAAACCAGATTTACTCAACAAAAACAACCAAACAACCAATTTTTTATATATTAAAAAACTGCACGAGAGAGATAGAGAGAGTGAGAGGTAGGTGTTGAATATGAGATGCGGCTTTGAAGGAGGATCCATCTCCAATACTTTTCATTTTTTATTTTATTTTCTATTAATTATGTTTTAATTTTATAATTTATGGTATTTATAAAAATAAAAAATAAAAAACTTTAGAGAAAGGATTATTTGGTAAAAAGCGGGGTGTATTTACAAGTTTGAATATTTTAAAAATTTTAATGGGGACATACATATAAAAATGTACATACAGTTTTTCAGGGGCGTAAATGTCGTCACTCTTTATGAAAATCAGATATATTATGGAAAGAGCATATTGCACTAAACCTCCCTGAGGTTTGACATCTTCCATCCAGAAACAATTTTACCATTAATTGATATTCACACCAACTGCCGTTAGGTCAAACTTAACTGTTATTTTCAAAAGACTAAATTACCCATGATCCATAAATTAAATTAATAAAAAAAACAAAAATCCATTTTTTTTTTAAATGGATCTCCACCATCCATCTCAAACATGGATGATGGAGATCAAATATAGTTTTAAATAATTGAAGATTGAATTAAATTAGAAAATATATAAATTAAAAGAAAAACAAAAATTTGAAAACAAAACAATTTTAAAAAGAAAAAATAAAAATAAAATTGAAAAACTTGAAAAAAATATATCATATTTTATCAATATCATTGATGCATATCACCTGCACAAACAATGATATTTTTCTCCAGTTTTTCAATTTTATTTTTTATTTTTGCTTACATGGAACAATCTCTTTAGGGAAGAGAAATCGCAGTACACAATGCCTAAGAATGACATTATTGATGAAAAGGTTCATGTTGGTGACATAGATAATAATAACAATATTGAGCCATTCGACACTCGCAATACTCCTACACATTTTTCTCAAATGATGTCAACATTTTCGAATTTACAAAAGTACACAGCCCGAGAATTAGGTTTTGCAAACATTACAAGAAATCAGGCTATTAACAACGAGACATCTACAACGGTCATAGAAGGCCCGTTTTTGATAAGTAACAACAACAACGGGCCTTTAAACCTACTCATGTTAAATTGTGGATTTCTTCGGCGTGAACTTTGTGCTTGGCTAGTTAATAAGCTCGACACAACAACCTTGTCAATCAAACTGCATGGCAAGAGCTTCAAATTAGACCATTCCATTTTTTTTTCAGGTCATGGGCATTTCTGACAGAGGAGATATAGTACATATTGATGGAGTTATTCAAGATATTTGGAGAAATAAGTTTTTCATTACCAACTGCGGCATCAAACTCATCCACCTTGAAGATATTCTCAAGAATAATAAGACAACCGACGTTGATTTTAGGGTCACATTTTGTTTACATTTGTTGGGCACTATCCTTGCACCTGTTGTAGGAGAGTAAGTTGATGCAAGGTACTTGAATGTTCTTGCTGATGTGGGCAATATAATGGGGAAAATTGGGCAAGGTGGTGCTTCGATCAGTTAGTTATAGGCATAGAGAAGTTTCAATCAAAAAGTGCAAGACACATTGGTGGTTGTGTTCTTTTTCTTGAGATTTATCTTCTCACATATTGTTTTATTTTAATTCTTAATATGTAACTGTTATTAATTAAATTATTTCCAAAATTTATGATTTTTTTTTTGCTAGCTCTTTTGCTTGCATGTTATAGATTGACAGCCACTAATTGTTGATAAATTATCTATACCAGTTATAAGTTGGACAACTCAGCACATAAAAAGTTGTTTGAAACATTTACGAGAACAAGGGTCATATGGTACTGCCAAGGTATGTACTATGATTAATATGTATTTTATTATACCTTAATTGTTAATAATGTATTCAAATTATTGCTAATTTAATATTCTCATTTCCTGAAGATTTCCATCGGTGAATATACTCCACATGTTACACCTAGTGATAATTTAGACAAAGCAAAGCACAATATTCCCAATGATAATGTGTTTCATATGGTCCTAAAAGAAATCCAGCAATTTCGTACAGAACATGTTAACTTTAAACATAAGGTTGACGGTTAGTACGAAACCATTATTGTCAACAAAGATGATAAAGTTGCACGTTTGAAAGAAAAAGTCGACATCTTATATGGAAGATTCAACCACCATTATGGTAAAAAAACCGAATAATACTTCTATCCCCAGAAAAGAACAACATAGGACATCACCGAACTTTCCTAGTATGTATACAGATTTGTCTCCTCCAGCCCTAAGACCTGTTGTTGAAGTCTCCCTTAAGGACAACCTAATGAAGTCACACTATCCAAAGATAAAAATGAGTCCCACCCTTTCTTGGGAAAAGGAATCAGTACTGTTGGTATCCAAGGTTGATAAACTTTATGATTTCAAATTCAATGTATTACCAAATATCAAAGATTGTGCTCTTGATGATGATCATCTTCCTAAACATAATACCACTCCAAGTCTAATTGATGAGGTTCGATATCTTAACCATAAGAATCTAAATTTATATTTCATTACTTATTGTAACAAGTTTTTACACTAACTTGTGGTGTTGTAACCATTGTGCAGGAGAAGAGAACTATCATTGCAAAAACACATGAGGATCAGTCTTCCACTTCCAAGAATGTGGTAAAAAAAAAAAACTTGCATATTGAAAAATCGGAAACCTAATCAGTATAAACTTTCACTATATTAGTCTGGCTATCGTTTACAAAAGCCATCCATGTTTCAGTATGACCTTTTTCACATGTCTTGCTCTCTAAATGCACTTGATGTGCAAATAATCGAGTATGTGTTTTGTAAGGATTTACCAAAAAGGTAAGTCTGCATTATAAAATTTTTTGGGTATAAGGAATCAAACATTACAATTGTTGGGTAAAGTAATTAAAACATTATTACTAAACAGATCTACGAAGAGTCGTGAGAATTAGTTATGTTAGTATGACTAAGTAAGTTAGATTGAAATTTTCATTTTTACCAAATTCAAAATTAAAATATAATTGACATATTAGTTTAACAGGTTGGTTGCTTAAATTATATTTTTGGTTTGCAATTTGTGGAGTATAAAATCATAGGTAGTTGTTTTATTCCATACTACTGAAATGATTCTTTTGGATTTTTGTAGTGAAACGATTGTGGCTACGAATCAGATTATTGTCAACCGTAATAGTTTTCGTACCCTTGAGCCGACAGCATGGGTTGACAGTGAAGTTGTAGCCTAACTTTCGTTTGATCCATAAAGTGATAATTTCATTCCTTACTCTATATAGTGATTTAAATTTGAAGTGTAATAATTTTCGTGCATAACATAGTCAATTATGTTCTTAATATGCCCAAATCATTAGTTTAGTCGCAGACAACAACACACACATTGCCACAAGAAAACAATCATCTTTATATTGGTATTTGCCAACCCAATTTGTGGTAATAGTTTATTATTCCTTAAATATAATTTATTCAAGTACTTTCTTCTATTATGTTGTTCATTTTTAAAACAAATTTCTTGTAATCTTTATATGAGGAGTGCTAAATTCACTATTTCAACACACTCATTGTTTCTGTGTTGACATGTGGACAACAATAAATATTTTACATCAAAAATATAACCTTTATAAATAGGCTATTTTTTCATTTTATTTACAATACAAACTAACAGTTAATTTCCTAGATTGCCCTTCTTCTTAAACTCCAGCAGATTGTCATTTAATACATTTAATAATAATAATAATAATAATAATAATAATAATAATAACAGGTTTGTGTTGTTAGACTCTAAGACTCTGTAACCTCTCTCCTTTCTACTACACTTGTGTTTATAGACCCAAATTGACTTGTTCAGATAATTCTTTTTACTAGATTTTTATTATCAAACATCACTAGTTAACTTGATGGTTGTTATATAGAATAAATAATTAGTAAAACAAATTAGAATTAAATTGTTTAAAAATACAAATATCATATAAACTGAAATAAATTAAATAAAGGGTACATTGTTCATGAACCAAAATAAAATTGCATAATATTTATCCGAAAGCACCAAAAAATACAAAAAGAAATTCTCTTTTTTCAATTAAGACTGCATCCCTCTATTTGAGAAAATGCTTCCGACTTTTGAATACCTACAATATATATATATATATATATATATATATATAAGGAAAATTAGCAAATTTTAATATGAAATAAGAATTATTTTTTTTTATGTCATTGTTCATGTTACAAAAAATATATATACACGTAGTTTTAATAATTTGTATCTTTAAAGCAATCTAATTATCATAAGGCTCGATAAACTGTATTGTATTCTTGAATATCATCATGTTCGAACTTACAATAAAATATTATTTACCAATAATACTTTATAACTTATAACTAAGAACCCTCTTTTTTTTTTTTTTTTTGAAAAACTTAAAACTAAGTACTTTGATGGAATGTAACAAGTTCTAATACATGCCATCTTCTGTAACTTGTGTAATTGAATCAAGGCCCACATATTGTAAATGCTGGCTAAAAAAATAATTCAGCATGTCACAATGTCCCTGTCACATATAGTAAGTAGTCACATAATTATTTGAATTTGGGTCTGAAACATAAGTTAAGTAGAAAGAATAGAAATTACAGAGTCTTAGAGTCTAACAAAACATACTTGTTATTATTATTATTATTATTTTTTGTTATAAAAAAATGATATTAAATGACAATCTAATGAAGTTAAAGAAGAACGGTAATCTAAGCAATTACTTGTTGGTTTGTATTGTAAATACAATGAAAAAGTAGGCTATTTATAAATGTTAGATTTTTAATATAAAAATTGAAACTAATAATGCACGGTGTGTATCTAGAGGAGGAGGGGGAGGAGGGGGGGGGGGGTGTGAATAGATTTTAAACGATTATTACCAATTTTCCTGATTAGTCAGTATTACGAAAATATCATAAACTAGTTAAAGCAATAAATCAAGTATAAAATACGGAATTTAAATAATACTTTAATTTTTACGTGGAAACCTTCAACAAGGAAAAACCAAGGATTGTTATGTGCGCCATACACTAGCCTCGGATCCACTAATTGTAATGATATTTACAACCTAGGTTGACGTCAAGCTCTCACGGTTTATAACCTACCACTACTACCCGCATGCCTATAAAAGTGAACCTAATCCAATTTCCTTATTGATTGGTCCATTTCTATACATGTTTTAGGCTTCTATTTCCTATTATTTATGCTTTGTTCTCGAATAAATTAGGTTGTTTAATGTGTTTGTTGAGCATGTGTAGGTCCAACCCATTCAAGTGGTGTTGAATATCATTTTGGAAATAAAGAAGTCAAAAGATGGAGAAAAGGAGCAAATTGGAAGAAACCGTGGAAAAGTTGATTTTCAGCCAGTGCAGAACAGCTAGGTTGAATTATGTGTCTTGCTACCTATGGATTGAAAGCTCCGGAAGTCTAGTTTTCGGTGCATTTTTCGGATTACAATTCTGATGTTCCTAGAAGAAGTTATGTTCGTTTTAGTACTCAAAGGTCAGAGTAGTCAGTTATTAATCCGCGAGTAATTACGGGGATTTGTTTTGCAAATTGTCGGATCAGGAAATATTACCTTCTTGTACATGTGTGAGAGTCTTGAGCAAATAAGTTGACACATAATCCTTGTCCTACCTCAATAAGCAATCAATTTGGATGGATTAAGAAAGAAGTAAAATCCTAAAAAGGTAGAGTTCATAAAGGGAATTGATTTCTTTATTGTTTGAGGACTAGGGTTTGCATCTAAAGCATATTTAAACCCCTTTAAGCCATAATTTTGGGAGAGACCAGAAAAGAGGGAGCCAAGGGAGGTTCCAAGCCACAAAAGGGGGCCGTCCCCCATCACTCCGACCACCACATATGGGTTTTCTCTACATCTCTTTTATGTTTTCATTCTCTCCATTGATATGTAACTAAACCTCATTTTAGGGGATTGATGTAACTGATTTTGGATAATTTTATGTGAACAATTAGTCTATCTTTTGTTAATCAATTGAGTTTTAGTTTTGTTTATTGAATTAATTGCTATATTCTACTTGCTCTTATTATGTTGTGACTGCAAGTGATTTGAGTTTGTGGCTTAGTTCATACATGAGATTAGAGTTTAAATGTGGATGACCATTCCATTTAAATCTTGATCAAGCTTAGAGTTTTGGGTAAAACATGGGTTTTGACAATTACTCATTACATGACCGTGTGTGAGTAATAAGAAGAACCCTATATCATTATTTCGTTATTCGTTGCATGACCGTGTGCGAGTATTGGGAAATTATCTTCGAACTTAATTGAATTATCTTGAAAACAAGCCTGTAAACTAGATTAAAGTGTTTAACGAGGCTGATTGTGAGCATTGAGTGTCTAATAAAGGTGCATCGATTCCCTTGTATTTCTCTCCATATATTCATCCATTGTGTGATATTTGATTAATTTTAGTCTTTAGTTCAAGTATTCATAATTTAGGTTAATCTTATAATTCATCAACTTTCCAATGCAACGCATTATGCAATTTAGTTTTCCGCATTTAGAGTAAATCTTAGCTTGATTAATTAGTGTTTGATCGATAGAATCACCGATCACAGTGAATGAACTTTCTTAGTAAATTGAACAGATTTTACTGTATCAATTTTGGCGCCGCAGCCAGGGATTGGTATAGATTCTATTAGTTGAATCTAATTAGTTTAGTTAGATAGTCATGTCATTAGTTTTTTAGTTTTAATTTTTAATTTTTCCGATTTTGTTTTCTTTTTATTTTTGTTTTCTTTCTTTTCAATTACAATGTATTTCTTCGGGCAACTCGTTTATGATAAGGAAAGCAAAGTAAGAGTTGTGGTTTGCACGTACTATGGAATGGTTGGGCATAATATATGGGGTTATCCTTCAAGAGAACTAGACCAAGCAATGAATTCCTACATTTCGTGGCCTGTCAATGAACCTTATGGAGATTTCTACAATCCAGCGCCGAGCTACGAGCCATATAACAATTATGACAACATGGATTGGAGGAATAATCAAGATTTCTCATGGAGCTACAATGAGGTCAATACATATGAGCAGCCTATCTCACCCTACCAACCAAGAAAGCTATCACTTGAGGAGATAGTGAACAACTTAGCTTAATTATCCCGAGCTACTGAGGAAAAATTGAACAAATTCATCCAATCCACTTATCAAAGCCGTCAAGACATGAAAGCCTCTATAGAAGCCATTGAAGCCTCTATGGAAAGAATGGAAGTGCACCTTGAGAACATCGCAAAGGCGAGAGTATGAAGAGTTCCTAAGCCAACTGGAGCAAAAAGATGCTATCACCATCCCTTTATATGGTGAGATTGACGATACCATAGTGAGCCATGAACTTTCTGATGATTTTTCTTATGTTGCAGATGAAGAAGTAGAAAAGGAGGAGATGGACGAAAAGAAGTGGAAGATGTACCTTTTGAGGCACCACTCCTATACAAGGAACTCAAGCCTTATGTTCCTCCTATTACTTTCCCGAGCCATCTAGAGCAAAAAGATGTGCCACTTTACTTTTAAAGGGTGAAGAAGTAGAAAAAGAGGAGACGAAAGAAAAAGCAAAGGAAGCGGAAGATGGACCTTTCGAGGCACCGCTCCTATACAAGCAACTCAAGCCTTATGTCTCTCCCATTATTTTTCCGAGCTGCCTACAAAAAAACAAGTGGAATAAGTGGTTTTCTGAACTTATTTCACCACACTTTATAGTGAACATTTACTTGCTTTTGTTTATTGTGTGTAGGAACATGCCAGTGCATCATGAAATTTTTTTCCAAAACCTAATCACTTATAGGAGCAAATTCGAGACGTTAGAGTTTGGTTGATTAGTCCTTACACCCATCTTGCCGAGATGTTAAATTAAGTGTTTGGTGGGAGGCAACCCACATAGGTAATTTCTTTTTAGTTTTAGTTTTTAGTTTTCTAGTTTTTTTTGTGTGTGCTGAGTTCATACATGCTATGCCTTTTCTTTACTCATTGTCCATGCTTTTAATGTCATACAAACATTAAAGACAATGTTTAGATTAGGTTTGGGGGTGTGAATTCGTGATTTGTTCCATTATTTGTCAAATTTGCGAAAAAGTGACCCTTGTTTTGAAAATTTTGAGGCGAACGTTTTGTTAGAACTATATTGATTGGTGAGGAAATAAATTTTTTCGTCTATGTTGTCTTCTTTGATTTTTCGATACGTATCCAGCGGTATAAAGAATGCAAAATTCTAGGCGGTGGTTTAAAAGATATGAATGTTTCTTCGACCAAAGGTCATGGACAATGCCCTGTTGTTGCGAAATGGTGTGTGCACTATTTTCATTGTCTGTTTTCTCACTTTTCCATTAAGAATTTTGAAATATTTTATAAATGAAAAGTGTTTGTTTTCATGTCTATTATCTATTACTAAAATTTGGTTATCCTTTGTTTAGTCATTTGAGAGATGTACATCAAAGAACAGACATAGGTCAATTTCGAAAGTCACCTGTTTTTGAATTTTTGTCTTCCATATTGAGATGTCTCTTTTGTGTGCTTTAAGAGCTGTAATATATGCTTTATTCATTGATTTTAAACTAACTTCTTACCACTTAGAGTAGTGCATTGCATTTTTCAAAATTTATGACATGCTCTTGATGTGATAGTGGATATGATGCTTAGTTGGATTGCTATGATTAATAGTGGAGACTACCATTGTGAGTTCACTAAGCCAAAAATCGTACATAAATGACATGATATGAGGGATTATTTGTTTCCACTCTCTAAACACTCAGTAAGTTCTTAGCATTAGATTCGATCTCTATAGGTTGTACATTGAGCATTAAAGAACAATTCTCATAAAAAAGATATCACATGTGGACTTTACTCTTGATTTGGTTGAACCATTAGAAGTGATATAGGTAATGTGTGCTTGAACTCACTTAAAAGGCCTTAAATAATTCCTACCTTATGTGTGTGCTCCATAGCCCTATTTGAAGCCAAACACAATGAGCCTTTTTCTTTCATCACCCACATTAACTTAACCCCAATAAACCATAATTTAGTCATACCATATAGCTTGGAATCATTTAGAGAAAGTGATGAAGATGATTGAAGGGATTTCGAAATGGAAGAATCGTGAAATGCATGTACCAAGGAAAAGCAGGTAGACAAACACCAAAGTGGTGTCAAGAAGAAATTATTGAAAAGTTGTTATATGAAAAGAAAAAAAAAAAAGAAAGAAAGAGAGATAAATGAATGAGATGATGAATCAAGTAAAAGAGAAAAGGAAAAGAGCGTTACAATGAAGTGTTATGAAATCAAAGTCAACTTAAGAAGAAGGATGAACGAAATTTGTTCAAGAAGCCTAGATGCAAGTGGAATGAAGAATTCGAAGAAATTCGACCGAGTATGAAGTTTGCCCATGAATTTCTTGATATGATCCTAGGTTTGTTTGCTATCCTTTTTCCGTTCTTTCTTGGCCTACATCCAATGGCCCTGTTATAATCAAAGAAAAGACCTAATTGATTTTATGGGGATGCTAGCTCAAGAGTAAGGAAAACATGTGCTCTATCTTGTTCTTGATGTTTGATTCTTTTCATGAGATCTTTTGCTTTCAAATCAATCGTTCTTTCAATGATATATTCATATGCGATTATAATTTGAAATTTCTTGTGCATAACTTCTTTCCCGTATGCTTGATGAGTGTATTTGCCTAGGTTCTTTGTGAAATATGAACGATATCTTGTGAGAAATAGAGTTGAGACGAATTATATCTATGGTGTTTAGCGAATGTATTTTTGAAGCTAGAATGTCTTGAGCTTGGGCTTTTCATTTAAAATTGAGCAATGCATTCAAATTTGTGACTTAACTTTAGTCTTTATTATTGGCTCTAGCATGCATTGGCTTGAATGATACATGTGAGTTTGCATCTTGATTTTTGGGCTTTTCGTAGAATTATGTTTACGGTTAGCATAGCTGTAAACCCTCAAAAGATAAAACTTCTCTTACTAGGGACACCTAGAGATTTAAAGGCTTGTAGTATACGCTCAATGCTATCGTGTTCCCTACGAAAGTGGCTTAGCTTAGGTTTTAATTTTAGATTTTTAGTTTTATTTTGCTCGAGGACTAGCAAAAGATAGGTTTGAGGGTATTTGATCGGTCTATTTCTATACATGTTTTAGGCCTTTATTTCCTATTATTTATGCTCTATTCTCGAGTAAATTAGGTTTTTTAATGTGTTTGTTGAGCATGTGTAGGTCCAATCCATTCAAGTGGTGTTGAATCTCATTTAGGAAGAAAAGAAGTCAAAAGATTGAGAAAATGAGCAAATTGGAAGAAACCGTGGAAAAGTTGATTTTCGGCCAATGCAAAATAGCAAGGTTGTGGGGCCTATATCTCTTAGCTCCGATTGAATTGTGTGTCCTACAACCTATGAATTAGTATTTCTCTCCATATATTCATCTCTTGTGTGATCTTTGATTAATTTTAGTCTTTAGTTCAAGTATTCATAATTTAGATTAATCTTATAATTCATCAACTTTCCAATGCAATGCATTATGCAATTTAGTTTTCCGCATTTAGAGTAAATTCTAGCTTGATTAATTAGTGTTTGATCGATAGAATCATCGATCCTAGTGAACGAATTTTCTTAGTAAATTGAACAAATTTTACTACATCACTTATGGCCTAAACAACCTTAGCCACACGTCTCAATTCTCAATAAAGAGATTAAACAACCTAAGTGAATATTCAAAGATATCCAAATATGCAAATAATGCTAGGTTACACTAGATGCTTATCTAGGATTAACATGTGTCAATAAAATCAATCATATATATTAATTGCTATATGACATGGCAAAAAACATAGCTATGTGAGATATGACAATCTTAGATACAGCTATCAAAATACAACACTCAAACATTCAACACATAATCTCAATCTTGTATGTAGAAATTGCTTTAATAATATACAAGTAATGAATGAGATAAATTGCTAAGTAAGAACACTAATTATGTATGATAATATTGAACAACTTACCATAATATGTGTGTTGAAGAAAACTCATGCACTAGCACATACTAGATGATCCTAGATGATGCTTAGATGATGATTGATGCACATGGAAATGAGTTTAGAGAATTAAAGAAGCAATCTTGATGCTTTTTCTCTTAAATATCTCTCTTTCTCTTTTAGGGTTCTTGATGGTTAAAAAGTGTACTGAAAGAAAGTGACATAATGGTGTATTTATAGAGAGTAACAAAAGGCTAGGAGAAAATAAAAGTTTGCCCTTGAAACCGACAATTGGCGGTTTCAAAACCACCGATCAAACCGTCGAACTAAATCTCGTTCGACGGTTTGATCAGCGGTTTTGAAACCACTGATTCAACCACAGAAATAAACCTAGAGATAAAATCAATCAGATCTAAACAGCGGTTTTGAATGGTGGTTTGGTATTGAACGGCCGTTGGAAACCGCCGATCATAACCATATAATTAGTCTAAAGACCTCTAGAGCCAAATGACGGTTTCATTCGGTGGTCATGGCCGCCGATCAAACCGTCGTTTCACCAAAATTGGTGAAACCGAAGGAGAAGCCAAGGGCATTCTTTGAAGGTGATCCTCGCACTAACCAAGCACACTATCGTGCATGAGCGGATGTTTCCGAACTATGTTCATGAAACGAATTACTAGACACACTAACACACAACAAAACACAACAATAAGGTGCAAGTGTGATAGGTGACATGTGAAGAGAATGCACATAATATCAATGCATACATATGCAATCAAGACAAGTGTGTGTGTGCAACTAAATCTCTTTAAAGAAAACTAAGCATTAGATATATACCTTTGGAGTGCTTATCGCCTTGAGGTCTTGAAAGAGCCTTAAGCTTGATGATCAATCCTAAGCTACCCTTACATTTCAAACCCCAATTGTGGTTTGTCACCGAAATAAACTAATCAAACTTTGAGGAACTTACAACGTTTATTGCTGACCATATGTCAACACATGAACAGAGTGTATGTTGAGAGAGTGGGTTGAGAGAGTGAATTTAGCACTTCTCATATTTGTATACACAGTATCTTTCATTGACCAGTAAAGATGGAAACATGAAGAAGTTGGCTGAAATACATAGTACCTTCAAAAACGATTACATGTACGATTTGCATCGATGTGAAATAGTTAGTACCTATCTTAGTTTTGTTTAATTATCATATATACATTTAGTTTGAAAGCCATTGTAGTTATATCTTATATCTATATAATACTATTACATCTCAAATTATATCTTGTATCTATTTCACCGGCAAATTTTTTTCTCCAGATTTATATTCCTATTAACAATTTGAAGGATCATTGGTACCTTGCACTTGTGAAAATTAAAGAAGAAAAGGTTAATATTTGGTACTCTCTTCCAAGTCGTAGGAAAAACGACCAAAGTAGACTGAAATAAGTTCAGAAATTGGTAAATGGGAAATTATGTATTTTTCTAACTGATTTTACGGTTATTTTTGACTTACATCATTAGTTTTTAACCTTTGAATACTTTTAAGATGTTTTCATTTGATAATGTATTGGCCACGAAAATCAACACTTCTTTTGGCCCATCATTTTCATTTCAAAGCTTCTTGCTATTCTCACACAAAGAATGTCTCACACAACCAAATTTTAATGATTGTGGGATCTTTGTGTGAATGTTCATGAATGAACGCAATCATGGTACAATCATAAATTTCTTATTACTGTAAGCGATCCAAATTATCGTTATAATTTTTTTTTTGTTTATGTCATGTTATTTAACATCCCAATTAAATAGTCTATCATTGTTGTAGTTCAACTTGGAAGCTGATCGCCTTATGCTGGCCCGTCAATTGGCAACATTTCCAACAAATTAGATTCGTGGGCAATTACAAAAAAAAAAACAAAAAAAAAAAAAAACAAAAACAAAAACTACCATATAGTATTATGACATGCAAATTGGACAATCGGATACCACTAGAAATAAGAAACAAGCTATCCCATTAAAGAATGACTCTAGAGCAACAATGGTCATGACATAAGAGACGTGGGCCACTGTGTTCAAGACTCCTTTTTTCGGTTGGCATTTTGGAGAAAATATTTTTTGTTTACTAGTCCACCATGCATATTTTTTGGGACTTGTAATTTTGATAAATTCAGTCATGTAAATATATATAAAGACACAAAGGTATATGAAGCCTAATGCTGTCATGTTGGATATATTTGAAAGAATACAAATGTCGTGTATAGCACTTGTGGTTTTGAATTAGATATATTTGTATGTTCAAGTGGTCCTGACCAATTCACTGTGGAATTTTATTTTATTGTCTTCTAGCACTTATTAGATATATTGCATATACCAATAACTCTTTATCTACCTTATACCTTCTTCATCAAAGCATCAAAGACATATTTTATAACTGCACTTACAAATTGTAAATAATATAATATCTAACTCTTCTTGTATCAGAACAGTCGATGTCCCAATAATCATAAATTGTTTAAAAAAGTGATATGATGCTAGAAAATTTAAGAAACTCTAGAAACAATCATTTCAAACTAGTATTATTATTGATTGTAGCGAAACTCTTTACACAAATCAGAATGGACTGAATACAAGAAGGTAATAATATAAAGGACTCAATACAAGAATATAACAATAGATTCTAATATAACGACTTATCATTTCCAAAAAAAAAAAAAAAACAAAGGTTCACAACTCCACAATAGACATTTTCTACATGGTCAATTTGGTATGGTAAAGGTAAGTAATGACCTGCTTGCTTTATTGCACTGTATGGTATCATGATCGATGACTAATATTTTCAATTTAAATATCAAATGCACACCATAAATGGAAATAACAAGTTATTAGCACAAGAGTTTTACACCATAAAACTTATTCAATATAACATCCAAAGTTGAATTGTACTTTCATAAATAAAGTGATTGCTCAAGTTGAGTATCACCATATTAATCATTACTTGGTGGTTAAAGAAAATTTCACATCAAACAAAAAAACAGTAGCTTTGAAGAGAAAGAACATAAGAGACTTACCATATTAGAGCCATGATATCAACGTCGCGTTGACCCCCACCAAAGATTCTCGTGCAAGTCGAATGTTGAAGATAAAAGATTGAAACTTGTATTAGTAGGGTGGAAATCCTGACTCATATACCTCATACCACCATAATTAACTGGAAATGTGAATGAATATGATGGACCTATTGAAGGGCTGGCACAACTATTGTTAATGTTTTTTGTAAATGTTGGGTCGAACATGTGTATTGTGTTGCTTGATATTGTACTGTTGTTGGTCTACGGGTTGGCATGACACGTCTTTATAGTGTGCCAATGTTTCCCACATTTGCCACATTTACGTGGCTTCCCACCGACCTTTTTGTTCCGTCGACCAGAACCTGTTGTTCCAACTATAGAAGGATCTCTGACATTATGCACATGTTGTTTATCTTTCATACCCAACACATTTTGTGAAGTAACAAGAGAACATGGCATCAACTCTTACATGTGTATTGTCAATTTAAATATCTCTCCATTTGCCTCTTTAAATCCGTCATTTGACTTTGATGCAAAATAACATAATTTACTGTATTTAGAACTCAATGATCCATACCTGGCCAGTTCCATGATTGGTATCGGTGTTACACCACCAGAGTAATCAATATCTAACAACTCTTTTACACTTATGGTCCATCGAATCAGTATAACTGTATAAGTCATAAGGTATATTTTGTATGTTCATGGCTTTCATTACATTAAAAGAGTGGCTACAAGGAAGATCCGCGATCTCAAACATTTTGCATGAGCATTGAATTTGATTTACCGATGGTATGAAACAAGTTGTCCAAGTTTGATTTTCGCAACCAAACTTTTTGAATGTATAAGTATAGCTATCCACATCTTCAACACAATTGCATATGTTGCCTTTTCTTAAATTTCACATCGCACGAGGAAAAATACATTTCATGTGTATTTGTTAGCATCATATTTCTCTAGGCCCAACAAATGAGTAGTATATACTGGTGTTGTGTTACTACACTAATAATCGTTAAAGGTTTCAGTATTTCAAATGTAGTCCAATGCCCTATCAATATTTTGCATGAACTCATACATCTTAAGTCAACAATTAACATATCGATTACGAAATGAATTCATACTCTCAAAACATTACGTGTTTCGCATCCCACCAAAGAAACTATCTCTAAGAAAGTTTCCACCTATTGCTTTTGTTTGGAATACATTGCATTCACCCACTCATTATTGTTCAAGCCAAAAATTTCAACCATGTTTAACCATTTCAGATCAAACTCCTTGACCATCATACAATTCAACATCCAACTGTAGAATGCTCGTGTGAAGTTGTCATTTTGTATATTTTTCTGAATATTTAGCTCAAGATGCCAAGAACATAACTGTGGAACAGATTCATACATCACTGTCTTTATTGCCTTATGTATGGCTCTATCACCACCAGTAACAACGTATTGTGGCATCTAACCATGCATTGAAACCAAGAAAGTCCGTAACAACCTAGTGTATGTCTCCACAGTCTCATCCCTTAGCAACCCAAAACCAAATATGGTGGTACAATTTTGATTATTGACACCAATAAGCATTATAAGAGGTCTTCGATACATATTTGTTTTGTATGTCGCATCAAATGCTAACATATCACTAAAAAATCCATAGTATGAACTAGACGTCGAATCTTCCCAAAATAAGTTGCCGATCTATCATCTTCATCCAATGTGTAATTGAAGAAGAATTCAGGATCCATTATTGCTTTTGCAGTCAAGTATGATATAATGGAATCAACATTAGATGTTTGAAACTCATCCTTATGAACTGAATCAAAACGATTCTGCAAGTCTTTCTTCATGTGTCCGACATTTGAATAACTACTGGCATTGTTCACAAAGTGGTCCATGACTTGGGTGGTTTTGACACCAACTGATCGCCATGATTTTAATTGTGCAATTTCTGACTCTTTGACACATCAATGTGATTGTAAGAATTGGATGTGATTTTGTGGTGACAAATTATGAGTCTGTTGAGTAACAAAATCTTATACCTTATTATTTCATTCATAATTTACTTTGAATATCGCATGACATCCTTCTCGAGTGTGACCTTTGTGTAAAGGATAACTATGTTAATTAGAGTTGTATTAGGTTTGTATTATTTTTGTATTTATCTCTTAGATTAATTCCTTGTAATTATCTCTAGATTAATTCTCCCAGCTTTAGGAATCATAGGTTTACTTAAAATAGGCTTCTTGAGCAATCTTATAAATATGTAACTCAATTTTATTCTTTAAGTAATATACTGAAATATATTCAACTTTTATACTTTGGGTTCATATATTTTGTCAGTTTTTTCAATATACTTCTATGCTCTATACCCTTGCTTTGAGCAAACCCGCCTACGTATTGTAATAACACCTTGTATATCATGCCTTTTTCATCCTTCCTTGTGCTAAACCCAATGAACATTAAGTAGTTGCTATAAAAGGCCTCGATATCTTCGATAGAAGCAAACTCCTTCCCAATTACATCACTAGGTTGCAAACTTGTAAATTCAATCGAGTCATCTAACTCTAATAACTTTGAGTCTACTTCGAGAGTAGTCGTATTGTTTAAAGTACACACATATGGGGTTAAGGGAGTATGGTATGTGAAAAGAGAATGATTAATTGCAGCTTCTTGGTCATTGGTGTTGTAAGAAGAACCACCATAAGAGTAGTTGTTATATGTTGTCTTTGTGTAATCCCAAGCTAAAGGCCCCCCTTGGTTCAAATCAAAATTTGATTTGGAAGTGCTACCAAAGTATGAGTCGGGATTCATCTTTCATTGTTAATAACAAGCAAAACATGAAGTTAAGTTATTATTATTATTATTATTATTTAAATGCAACGGGCATATGTTTAAGTTATTTGAAATGCAACATACAAATGTTACACACAAAGTAATTACAAAGGTTACCTCTGCTAGAGAAGATAACATTTGTCCTTAAAATATCCTTGAGCAGCAGCAAAATGTTGTTGATTGATGACCATGCGAACAACATAAAGGAAGCAAGAGATTCTAATTCGAGAAATTTATGGTGGGTTGGTTGAATTTGGTTGATTAGTGTTATCAACTTCAATAAAAAAAAAAATAGTTGTCGAATTAAATGTGTTTTTTTTATAAAGAAAGCTGTATTAAATGTTTAATAAATTTAAACAGAAAAAAAAAATGTGTATTCAAAATAATGAATATCAATTTTCATTTCATAATGTTTATCAACTATTGAATAAATATTAATATAATTATAGTTTCAAACAATAACGAGGAAAAATGAATTCTAGTTTGATAAATATTTAGAGGTTATTTGAAGTAAAAACACTTTTGAAATTAATAATCCAAACAATGTATATGTAGGGACATAACCAAGAATAATGTTATGGCGATAGAGTAATTAAAGTATCCAAATGTTTCAAAATTACCTTCAAACTTGATTAATAGTTGAACATAATGGATACTACTTATTTACAACATTGGAAAATTGAATTTTATTAGATTATATTGCATTGGATTATAATATATTATTCACATAAAATTCGTCTTTGGTGGTAGAGTGATGATATTTACACCCATAAAAAAACTATGTGACTTTGAAAAAAAATAACGATGTTATAATTATATCCGCAAAGCACACCCAACATATTACCAAAAATGTTCTTTCTTTTAGATTTTTGTTAACTACAATAAATTAATAAATTATAAAATAATTAAAATGCAAAATAAATATAACATAAAAACATGTGAAGAGGACCAGTTCTTTTACAATTATTTTACTTTTAATTTAACTTATCGTTAATTAAAATTAAATGATTTTCTATTTTTAATAGCCATTTAAAATCATCTCTTTATTATTTTCGTGATTGTAATTTCAAATGTGAAAAATGTAGATCTTCTTGAGTGCTTTAAAACTGGTTTTATCTCAAAATGATAAATACTCAATTTGCGACGAATTTTTAAAGTTACTTCAATAAGTTATAAGCCTGAAATATTTCTATTTTAATTTCATAACCCAATTTTAGAAATTATTTGATACACTCTGAACTTTTCAAAAATGATGAAATTTAAATTACTGAAATATTTATGTATCTGGTTACAATTAAAAAGATATTACAATCAACTTATATGTATTTTAAAGTTAAGAGGGTTTTCACTTAAATCTAAGACTATAAGGGTGTGTTTGGTGCGTGGGATAAGATTTGACTATTTTTAATATATGAGATTGGATTGAATTGGACTGGACTGAACTAATTATAATGTTTCTCGTATTTGATGCAACATTGGATATGCCTAAAAGTAGTGATGTCCTGTGTTTGGTATGTGATAGGATTGCATAAAAATAATGTAATACCAAGTTTGTTGAAAGTATGGACTAGACTATAATTAAATTATTATTATTTTTTAATTCTTGATTTTATCTTATAAATAAAAATATTTAAATAAATTCAAATATTGAAATAACGTTTAGAATAAAGTAATAGGCAAATTAATTTTAAATTTAGAATAAAATAAAATGCAAATTTTATTGTAAATAAATTTAACAATAGAATAGTTGAGTTTGTAATGTTAGGTCGATAAATGTTGATATTTTAGACCCCTAATTCCTATGTTTTATGTTATGTTCTTGAGTACAATTGAATGTTTTAATGTGTTTGTTGAGTTTGTGTAGAAGATAGCTCTCGGAGTGAGTTTGATGATAAAAAGGTGATTTTTAGTGAAGTTTGGAGAAATGCTTCTGTAGTACATCTAACTTGTGAAGACCATATCTCCCTCCTTAGATCGAATCAAGTTAAGATCTATATGATTTCGGAAAGCCCCAGAAGTCTAGTTTCCGGTGCACTTTACAGTTTGTCGATCCGAGTTTTCTAGAGGAAGTTATGACCAATTAGTGACCGAAGGTCAGAGTTGGAAAGCCCTACCGCCGGCCAGACCGCCGAGCATGCACATTGCCTGGGCAGCGGTTCGGGGAGCGGTCTGGGCAGTGGTAAAGAGCAGAGAATCACCATTTTTGTACCGCCGGATGTGCACAATGCATGGGGAGCGGTCTGGGAAGCGGTGTTACGTATTTTTGGCGGATTTCCACTCCGAATTGGCCCAGATTCGAACCTAAGCTTCCCATATCAAATCCTAATGACTTTAAGAGATCAAAACATGTTTGGGAAACTTCCTAAACTCAAATTAGGAAAGGATTTTCATTCATTGTTTAATTCTATTTTCCTACTTGATGGGTCTCCTACATCAAAGCAATTTGGGAATCTATAATAGGTATCACCTATAAATACCAAGAGCTTTCTCAAGAGACGGGTTGTCAGAAATTCAGAACTCAAGATTGAAAACCGAGGATCTTTCATAGTTTTATTTTCTCTCTTCTTCTACCTTTCTTTAGTTTTAATGTCTTTAATTGTTTTCATAGTTATGATGTGTAGTTAAACTTCTCATAGTTAAGGCTAACTTAAAGCCCTAAACATGATTTCGATTTCATAGATATTATTTTAATGGAATATTAGTTTTCTTACATGATGAATTCAATTTCCCCATAAGAATTGTCTTTCTTTTATTATGTTTCTTTAATTGATCACCTTAGGAGCATGATTTTAGGATTTATGTTGCAATGATACAAGCCGGACACCATACATATTTATCCTTGGTTGTAACAATTAATTGAAATAAAGTCTAATTAAGGGAAATAGTTTCGTAAATTAGCTAGAATAGATACCATGTTCTAGGGTTTATGTGATGTTCATATTCTCTTCATACTTAATGAATTCCAATTATTAAATCTAAGTAGACACCATGCTAGGTTATAATTTGGAATATAAGTATTTATGTGGACACCATACAATTTATATGCCAACTAAGAGAGAATCATACGACTCGAGTGACACACCATCACCTGGTCGTGAACATCTACATCATGTTTGATATCTTTAACTCCATTATTGTCTATGAATCAGATGAATGTTTAGTGGTGGATAGGAAGCTCTAGCTAGCTTCTCCTTATTGATTTTTCTAAATATATTTTCTGTTGCATTCTTGATCTTAGTTTAATTCAAATTCTTAGTTTCTAATAACCAATTCAACCCCACCCCCCATTTGTGTGTGTGAGTTGTGTTTTATTCAAGTTGTTTGAGAGTCATAGAGTGTCTTAATTTAGTGTTTTCAAACTCATAATTTCCGTAGGTAATTAATTCTTCGTGGGAACGATCCTTGCTTACCAGTGTACTATCGTTTACGATTTGTGCATTTGCGAGGTTTTTATTGTTTTTGTTTGCTATTTTGCAACCAACATGTGCTAGCTACTTGTTATATCTACGGTTTAAATAAAGCAACAACTCTAAAATATTCAGAACATCACTCTCTTGATTCTTGTATTGAGATTTTGTAGATAAAATATCAGGTCATGCTTTTTTTCATCTAACTAAAAAAATGGGTCAATAATGAATTATGAGAGTACATGGATGACACACAATAGTATAATTATGTTGCACTTGCATGATTTAAAATATAGTGTCAGAGATGTCAAAATCCCAAAATCGAGTGTTCAGCTATAATTGACTTGTAAACTGTAAGAACCAAAAGCAAATACCAAATTTTTTTTTTGAAACAAATCCTTTAACCTATCAGATAAATACCAAACTAAACATCACAATAATATAACTACATTTATATATAATACATTTTTGCACCATATTGCAAATTTAAGTACATGAATTAAATTCATCACTGATTGATGCAAGCAGCCCAAAAGTAACATCAACCATATATGATTACCTACATACAAAGGAACTAGTCAATAGCCACCAACTACATATACTAGGTAGCTTTTAATGTTTGTAACTATCATGTACAAATACTAAAATAGTCCAAAAATCACTGCACATACTAAGGTAATCCAAAAAGTGAATCCAAAAAGTTATGTTACCATCATTAGAGACCATCAAACATTCAAGTCACCACTAAGGAGTGATGCAACCAATTGCAAATTTAGATGGCCCGCCAAGATCCCCAATCCACACGGACTTGCATGGATCATTTGATATATTCTACCGGACCAATTTAAGGGTCCATCTAGAATTGCATTTAATATATTAAGAATATAATTTGCACATTATTTTAGTAATGAGCTGCTCAATTATATTAATATATTAATGAAAGACATGTGGGCTTGTTTCTTTTAGTAAGAATGGGTCTGGTTCACATGTGGGCTTTTTATTTAAAGTCCAATGGATTAAATGAAATAAGAAAATAATATTTTGGCCCATTTACTCTAAGTGGGGCGGCAAGGGTTAGTTTAACCAAATATATTATTTTGTTTCATTGTTTTAATTAAATAAGAATTAATTAATTTATTAATTAATTGTTTAATTAAAGAAACAAATCTTTTCTAATCAGGAAATATATTTTCTAAAAGTAAAATTAAAAGACTTGTTTGATAAGGAAATAAATAATTAGTTTTATTTATTTAATCAAATAAGAAGTATTTTTTATTTAGTCAAAATAAAAGAATAAAAGATCTATGAGTTGGATTAGGGTTTAATGTCTTAAAAACTAGATGAAAATTATGGTGCAACATAAGCCTATGGTGGGCATGTGATTTCGGCAACCCTAGTTATTTCTAGGTTAGGATTTCGGCAACCCTAATAATAATAAAAAAAAAAAAAAAAAAGCAAACTTAGGCCACCTATATATTGACAAGTATAGAATTCGGCCATGAAATGGGTTCATGATACAAATTTCTTCTTCTTCTCAATTCAAAGAAAGCTTTTTATTCTACTAAAACAAAAAGGAGTGTTAGATTATTCTTTGATAGTATACTATTTGCTTATTCATCAATAAGCTTGTGTATACGATATCGATCTAGGTTCAACCGAGTTTCGATCATTAGATTGATAACTCAAAAGTGACCGGAATAATCTTAGTCATTCTTTTGATTGTTTTTGTGACTAACAAGGAAAAGAAAAGTTTGTTTTGTCCATTCACAGGTTTGCAATTCAAAGAAAAGGGAGACCACGCTCCTAGGTGATCCACGTTCGTGCTAGGATTGAAGATCTTGCGGATTACCATCGATGTAAGTCAATCGGATCACGCGACAAAAGGTATTCTACTTTTTGTTATTGTATATGTATGTTTAATTAATTAAAGGGTTTAAGGTTCATAAAGGAAAATTTTTTAAAAGTCACTAAATCTAATTTTTAGTATCGCTTCCGCTGCGTGTACTTCTTTGGTATTTTTCCCTACATCTACAAGCCAAGATTCACTTGTAACTCGCATGGAAGTTGAAAGATTGGCTGAAGATGCTAAGGAAAAGGCTGAGTGAGAATCAAAGGACTTGCGAAACCAGCAAGCGTCGAGCAAGGCCATCTTTAAGGACTTGAAGGATAAGCTTGAGGTTCAAGTCGTTGACCGGTTCAAGAGATCCCCTGCAATGACGCACTCCTTCTACGAGAATTTGAGCGTGGCATGAGGCAGTCAAAAAAATTTTTTACGATGAAGGACCACTCAAATGAGAAGGCATTGAAACGCTTCGAAAAGTCCCTAAAGTTGCATATGGAAGACGCGATGGGCTCGATCAAAGATCAGATAAAAAGGTGGAAAGCCCATTATTGCTACATGAGAACTGTGCCTCACCTGATGCACCTTGAAGTCCTCTCAAAATACGCTTTCAATACATATTATTCTGGGAAGAAAGGGAGCCTTACCAGTACTGGTAGTGAGCCAAATTTGGTTCCTGTTCCTGGTCGGGACTACAAGCCTTTCATGCCGGTGGGGACTGAAGAAGTTATTTGGCCATCAGAGGACGAGATTGATGATGAGGAAGGTAGTGGTGATACCGGTCCAGCGGATGCTTGACTTTTGTTGAGTTTCTTTTGTAATTTATTTTGTCATTTTCGCCTATGTACACTTACCATCTATTTATATAATTGGCCCTTGCTTTTATTTTGGTTTCTCGAGCATTTCGTGTGTTGACTTTCTTTATTCAGCTGCTATCACTGGGTTTTTGCAGTCTTTAACGCTTATTTGTAATTCAGCTACCATTGCTAAGTTTCTGGTTTAGGCTTGATGTCTTCGTTAATTTTCAGCTACCATTGCTAAGTTTTTGGTTTAAGCTTGATGCCCTTATGTTATTCAGCTGCCATTGTTGAGTTTTTTGCTTACTCGATGTTTGTCAGGACGTATTCGACCATACACCAAGTCTTTAAGCATACTATTGAGACGTCTCCTACTTTTGCTTATATTGTTATTGTTGCTAGTCCATTCAACCCCCAGTGATTCTTTATAAATGTGTTTTTAAGAGCTGCTTCTAAATGCTTTAATCACATTTCTATGGGTTATGCTTCGCCAACGGTGGCGAGCACTATTTGGTCATATAACATCTTTCTAGCTCAATGTGTTATGACGTATTCGTCTCAGCCTGCTGTGCTAGGTGAATACCTTATTCGCCTTTCTTTTGTTACTGGGTTGTTTGACCCCATGTCATGGCGAATATCATTTACCTTCCGAGGGTAATGCTTCTGTAATGACTTTTTCTATTAAGCATCACAAGTATTTTAGTAATAAATTTCTCTTTATTGAATGTCTTGAGTACTTTGGTAATGGATTACTCCAATGAATATCTCGAGTACTTCAATAATAAATTACTCTTTATTAAATAAATCCTGCAAATTAACAATGTTTAAAGGGAAAATACTGAAAAAAAAAAAAAACTTTAAAGGATGAGGTCTCAGGGATAGTATATATTCAAATATTGCGCATTGCACGATCGAGGAAGCTCGCCAGCTTCCACTCGAGCGATGCGATAAGCTCTATGTCCTGCTATACTGGTAACATGATATGGTCCTTCCCACTTCTACGTGAGCAATCTTGTAGCTTTATCTTTGGTTCCAGGTGAAACCCTTTTCAGCACCAGGTCACCGAGTGTGAATCTTCTAAGACATATATGTGAATTGTAATACCTGGCGGCTCTCTATTGGTAAGCTGCATTCCTAATTTGGGCTTATTCTCTTCTTTTCTCTAGCTCGTATAAACCATATTTGAGCTTGCCAATATTAAGATAAGGTTGGAAGAGTTGCACTCTTGGCGAAGAGAATGCTGTCTCTACCGGAATGACAGCTTCGGCTCCGAACGCCATGGAATAAGGTGTTTCACCCGTTGAATTTCTTTCTGTGGTTCGATAAGCCCAGAGCACCTGCGGTAATTTTTCTGCCCAATTTCCTTTCTTGACAGCAAGCTTGGCTTTTAGATTGTGCTTCATTATCTTGTTCACCGCTTCCGTCTGTCCAATAGTCTGTGGGTAAGCTAGGGACGCATAGTAATCGTTGATTCTGTATTTCTTACATAGCACTCTTAACTTTCTGTTGTCAAATTGCATCCTATTGTCGGTGATGATGGTATTTGGTATTCCGAACCAATATAAGATATTTTTCTTTACAAAACTGGTGGTATTTGCCTCTGTTATGTGTACCAATGGTTCGGCTTCCACCACTTCGTGAAATAATCCAAAGCCACAATGGCATGCTTTGCTCCTCCGACTCCGTAAGCATTGGACCAATGAGGTTAATTCCCCACATGGCGAATGGCCAAGGGGAAGTGATACTCTACAGGTGTTCAGGTGGCTGCCAGATGTTGTTCGCGACTTTCTGACATGTTTCGCACCTTACTGCTATTCTCTTGGCATCGGCAAACAACGTCGGCCACTAAAACCTAACCTTAATGCTTTGTGGGCCAGGCTAACACCCCCAGTGTGGTTTTCGCAACTTCCACTATGTATGTCATTTAGTATTCCTTCATTTTCTTTCGGTCCAACACATCTCTGTAGTACTTTAGAGAAACCTCTTCTGTATAGTTCGCCGCTGAGGACTAAATACCTTGTAGCTTTGTACTTCAGTCGTTTTGCCTTTAGCGGGTCACTCAGCAACGTGTCATTGATAAGGCATTCTTTAATCGACGTTGTCTAATCAACTGGCCTATTTTCGATTACCTCGACTTCAGTTTGTATAGTTATACTTGGTTGGGGCAGATGGGCCATAAGAACTATTCGTAGCCAAATGTTGACAGTTGCTGAGGCTAATTTGGCCAGTGCATCAGCCTATTCATTCTTTTCTCTTGGGATTTACACAATCCTGAACTCTTTAAATAGCCCCCAATAATCCTTTGGTTAACTCTAGATAAGCAATCATGTTTTCATCTCTCGTCTGATACTCATTTAGCACTTGGTTAACAATTACCTGGGAATCATTAAAAAATTCTATCTTATCAGCTCCTAAAGCAGTGCATACTTTCAAACCTGCTATTAGTGCTTCATATTCTGCTTGATTATTGGTAGCTTTGAAATCAAAACACAGGGCACATTCCACTGAATCTCCCTTCCGGTGTTGAAACCACTATCCCTACCCCGTTGCCTTACGTATTTGATGAACCGTCGATATGAAGTTACCATTGGAAACTTTTCTTCGTTTACTCTACCATTATCTTTGCCACTTCTACATCTGGTTCTATAAATTCTACGACAAAATATGCGACTGTTTGACCTTTGATTGATGTTCTGGGGAGGTATTTGATGTCAAACTCATTTAGCTCAATGGCCCATTTAGTCAGTCTTCCAAATAACTCCGGCTTCTGTAAGATCAGTTTGAGTGGGCAGTTTGTATATACTTCGATCTGATGGGCTTGGAAATAAGGTCTCAGTTTCCTTGCTGCTGTTATTAGGGCGAGTGCCATCTTCTTGGCTAGTGAATACCTTGTTTCGGCGGGTAATAATGCTTTGCTTGTATAGTATATCGGTTTTTGGGCTCCATCTTCTTGTCTGACTAGTACAAAACTTGTAGCTACCTCTGTGACAGACAGGTATATGTGAATTGTTTCTCCGTGAAGCTGCTTTGATAGTGGTAGTGCTCGACCAAGGTAATCTTTCAACGCCCGGAAGGCTTGTTCATAGTCTTCATTCCATTCGATTCCTTTACCCCTTTTGAGAACCCTGAAGAACGGCAAGCATTTGTCGGTTGACTTGGATATAAACCTGTTTAGTGACGCCAAGCACCCTGTAAGCTTCTGAACATCTTTTAAATTGTTTGGTGAAACCATGTTAGCTAACGCCCAAATCTTATCAGGATTCACTTCTATTCCTCTCTGATGCACTTGATAACTGAGGAATTTGCCAGATGGTACGCCAAATACACATTTAGCAGGGTTTAGCTTCATGCCGTATTTGGTTAGTACATTGAAGGTTTCCCGCAAATCGTTCATATGCCTGTCGATTGTCATGCTTTTTGTTAGCATATCGTCGACGTAAACCTCTATATTCCTCCCTATTTGTCTGGTGAACATTTTATTGACCAACCATTGATACATTGCCCTTACATTCTTCAAGCCGAATGGCACGACTGTGTAGCAGTATAATCCTTGGTCGGTTGTGAATGTTGTTTTGTTCTCATCTGGTTCGTGCATCTTAATATGATTGTACCAAGAATATGCATCCATGAAGCTCAAGAGTTCATGCCCGGCAGTTGCGTCGACCAATTGGTCGATTTTTAGTAACGGAAGCTGTCTTTGGGCCAGACTTTATTTAGGTCAGTAAAATCCACACACATTCTCCATTGATTATTCTTATTTTTCACTAGCACAACATTTGTTACCCATTTGAGGTATTTAGCTTCTCTAATCGATCTTGCTGCGAGCAATTTGGCTACTTCTTCCCTTATGGCTGCACTCCTCTCGGAGTTGAAGCTTCACCTCTTCTGTATCACTGGTTTGACTTTGTCATCTATCAACAAATAATGCGAAATCACATTCGTGTCAATCCCATGCATATCTTCGTGACTCCAAGAAGATTTCCTTATATTCCTTTAGCAGGTTTGCTATGTTTGTCTTGACCGGCTCAGCCAACCTCGCCCCAATCTTAACGGTTCTGTCAGGCTTCTTTTCGACTAAGATGACATTTTAGGTTGGCTCTTCCTTTTCCCTGTTCGTCTTATCTCTCGGGTCGAGTTCGAAACTCTTAGGTACTTCTCTCTTGACCTGGTCAAGTTCAAATACACTCAAAGCTTCCGTCCCTGCTCTGTCTTTGAAAACTGATAAGTTCGCTCAGCGAACCATCTCTTATGATCCCTTGAGCTCTCTGATCCAAAATTCTGTTGGAAACTTCACTTTTAGTGGGTATGTTGATGTGACTGCTCGGGCCTTGTTCAAGAATGGTCGGCCGAGTAGTGCATTGTACGGCTAGTTATAAATATCGACGACTACAAAATATAACAGAATCGTTCTTCAGCAAGGTGCAGTGCCGAATCTCACTGGCAGCTTCACAGTTCCCAATGATCTTACTTCTGCGCCCCCAAACCCATTTAGTGGTACGTGAAATGGTTCCAAGTCTTTTCTGTCTAGCCGCAACTCGTCATATACCCTAGCACTCATGATGTCAACTGAGGTGCCATTGTCAATCATCACCTGGAGTACGTCTATGTGAGCTATTTGGACTCCTACCACAATATCATCATTTGGCTTTACATCAATTCCTTTTGAGTCTTCCGCCGTGAAGACTATTGGGTCATATCCTTCTTTACCTCTCTTGGGGCTTCACTGCACAGAGTTCACTTATGTACCTCTGTTTTCATTCATTACTTCTCAAACTTTAGACACACACTCTTTCTCTCTCTCTGTGTTGCCGCGACCAGTATGAGGTCCACCGAATATAGTATTTATGGCGACACCCGGACTACTATTTCTCGATCTTTTTCTTTCTTGTCTACTTCCCCGGTTGTCTTGTCGACCCTCGTGCTTGTCTCCTTCTAGGGTGAAGTCTTTGAGATACCCGTCTCTCATCAGACTCTCTATGTGATCACGTAGTTGGAAACATTTAGAAGTGTCATGTTCAAGATCTTTATGGAAGCGGCAGTACTTTGTTGTGTCCCTTTTGGCATTGACAGACTGCTGTCTAGGATTCTTGGCGAGTCCATTGTCTTCTACTACTGAAAGTATATCCTCCTGGTCACTTGTCAAGAGAGTGTAACTATTATACTTACTTCGGAACCCACTGGTTCGGTTGCCCCATGAATTGATCTTTTCCGCTTCTCTCATCTCTTTAGCGATCACGAGATCGTGTCTTTGTTTTTTCGCCTTGAGATTCAGATTTTACATCCGATTTATAGTCATGCACGTAGCTACCCCATTGTGCTACTTCTTCTTTCTCAGTTAGAGCATAATCGCTGGCTATATCCATCATCTCTTTATAGGTTTTTGGCCAGTCTGTGCGTAAGTCAAAGGATAATCGATCGCTTTGCAACCCATTGGTGAAAGCGGCTATGACAGTTATGTCGCTTGCGTCTTCAATCTAAGTGACTTCCTTGCCGAATTTCGTTAGGTACTTTTTGAGCGATTTGTTCGTATCTTATTTTAAGTTTGAGAGGTGGGCGAGTGACTTCTTTCTTTGTACGCTACCCATGAATTGTCTTACAAATGCTTTGTTGAAACCTGAGAAGTTGCTGATGCTCCTTGGTGGTAGCCTCCCAAACCATTTAGATGCGAGGTCTCCGAAGGTTTGGGGGAAGGTTAGGCACAAGAGCCCCTCGTTGGATGCGTATTGTGACATGACATTACGTAATCTCCTGACATGCTTCTTCGGATCTCTATTTTCTTTGTATTATTCGATGGTTGGCATCCTGAATCTTTCTAGGAATTGGGTGTGAGCGATCTAGTAAATGAATTGTTGTCTGATTCCTGGTCTGATGAGGCATTGTGCCTATATCTCCAAGACCTTTTTTGACATTTCTTGAAGAGTAATGGTTCGCTGACCTATAGGTTCCTCTCTTGGGCCAAATCGACTCTTAATAGTCATCTTCCGGTAATCGTTCCCTTGACTGTCTGTACTTCCCCTAGACCTTTGATCGTCTATGCTTTCCGATCTCCTATGTCTTCCCCTTTTTGATCGTAAGCTCTTTTTCGGGCGAGAACTTTTGTCTTCAGATGAAATAGATCTGTGCCTCCGGCAGGTCTACTGGTAAGCCTCGTTTTGGGTCATTCCATATGGATGACCATGGCTCCGCCCTTCCAATAGTTCATCCTCGCCCAGCGAACCTCCCTTTTGCTTCCGCCTCTTTTTTCCAAGGTCTTCGAGATAGTCTCTAGGGGTTTCTTTCGTGGATACCTTCGTTTGGGTGTCCGAGGTGGCAATATGGACCTCCGACCGTAACCTTCCTAGTGGGTGGTTCCTGTGTGTGCTTGTTGTCAGATCATAGGGAGAAGAAATTCTCAAACCGATAGGAAGTGCGAGTCCCAACTTGTTGGCATCGCTTACCAGATTCACAAAGCGGTTTAAAAGTGCTGTAGGGTTCCTAGATCAACTACTGTTCTGGTTTTTGGTGTCATTATTGAATGTTCCCCCGTTATCAACATTTCACCCCCTACAAGTCTGGCTGCTCCGGGGTCCTGGTGTGGGTTATCGCCACTGGAATTTCCATCTTTATCGCTGGTGTTGTTCATGTCTGTTGTACCTGTTTGAGGGTTCCTCAAAGTTCTTCGTTCACCCCCTCCTTCTAGCGCCAATTGTTGACGGTGATTTTTGGATTGCTAAGTGTCCAACAATAATATCACGTTTAATGAAAACAATAATGTAAATAAAGCATGCAAAACACAGGTTTTACGTGAAAAACTCCTAAAAGCAGGAAAAAACCACGGCGCCCCTTGAGAGCAGAAAAAATAATACTATAATCTTCTTTTTCCTTACACTTTTGATGTTTCTTCTTTCATACAATAACTCTCAACTCTCCAGAATTTCGACCCCCTTTTCGTAGACTACATGGTCATATTTATATCAAATAGATTAGGGTTTCCCCTTGTTACTACCGTGTAGGTGGCGGACTTCCCAAATAAAATCGTTTTAGGATTTTAGTATTGTGGGCTAATTATGGTTTGTTTCCAGCTTAATGTCTAGCTTTCTAGAAATCTTAAATCTTTTCATATTTGGGCCTCCTTTTTTTGGGAGAAAATAAAGATATTTCCTTACTGGGATCTGAGTTTTGTAATCCTGAATCCGAAAGTCCTCATTTGACGAAACTTTGCTTTAGTAACAAATTAATTCGCTCGTATTGACCAAGTAAAGCTTTGGCGAGCAAAGCTTGTGGCGAGTACATCATATGTTTCGAGGCGTGTAGATCATGGTCGAGTAAGAGTTTATGGCAAGCATAGTCCTTGGCTACAAGCTTAATTATCTGGCGAGAACATTCAGTTTGTTGACTTTTGATGACGTGGCACATTGGTTAATAATTTCCCTGTTGACCGTTTCGAATGAATGATTTGGACTTATTCTTCCGTGCTTCCTGTATAAACTACTGACGTGTCTCTTGGTTGAAAATGTACATACAACAGAATTGGATAAGCACAGGACAATGATTTGACAATACTTTAAGGATGTGTTTCACATAGCCTTCAGTGTAGAGAAGTCTCCAATCTATAGAACAAACGGATCTATTGAGCCTTTCCCAAATTTCCTCCCCAATGCCCGTTTTAGTCATCCAAGTGTATTTTGGTCCAGTAAAACCCAAATCGACTAAGTCATTCCGGTTAGCAAATCCACTATTAGAGTAATAAGACCTACCACCTCTCTTCTTAGACAGATTTATGATTTCATTGAAATCTCCAGCTACAAGCCAAGGCAAGCCAAAACATTTTCTGATAGAGTCAAGATAACTCCAAAGAAGTCTCCTAGTAGTGACAAATGGGTTGGCATACACTACTGTGAGGATCCAAAAGGTGTTATGGTCTTCCACCAAAGTAGTGATGCTATGTCTAAAAATTGCAATAATATGAAGCTTAATCTTACTTTCATTCCAAAGCAACTAAATGTCTCCAGAAAACCCCACAGCATCAACAACATAACTTTTAGAATATGCTAAAGTTTGGATAACACGCAAAGCCTTGGATCCACTGATTCTAGGCTCAAAGACAGCTAGAATCTCAAAATGATACAAACTACATAAATTTGCAATGTTATTGGAAAACATCTGTTTTCCTACCCCTCTCACGTTCCACACACAAATCATGGGGAGAAAAATGAGGAACCTTTATTCGGAGAGGACTGCCATAGCCTCTTTCAACTCAGAAGCTATCAATTCAAAGCTGCTCTCATTTGGCATATCGGTCTTGTTACAAATTCTATCATCTGTCACTTTACTCTTAAGGGATTGGGTTTCAAACTCAGTAACCTCTTTGTGTAATTGCCGTAACACATTATCACTGCCAATATCATCATTCTCTGTAGCACGAGAGATAATTTCTTGGTGAATTTTTCTATCTTTGCTGCCACTAATTCCTTTAGAACTGCCAACACCCCCTATCTTGCTACTCTTACTCCAAAAGTTGTTATTCCCACCCAATTTATCCAATTTCTTAATTATCTTCTTGCTATTTTGAGGGGAGGCCCTACTCAATTTCTCTCTCTATCTAGTATTTTGGTTAGTGATTTCCGATGGAACAGCTTTGTCCTTCTGAAGAATGGCACCTGCATCTTTACTTTTGATTAAAACTTCTTTCTCTGATATCCTCTCATCTTATTCATCATTTAGAATATCAAATCTCGATCCACTTCCTCGAATAGCATCAGTATTTTTAGCCATGTCAATCTTCAAATCTTTGCTACCATACTTCACCTAATTGCTTTTACCTAATCTAGCATCAAAAAACTCACCATATTTTTTCCTAATAAAGTTGCTACCACCAGACTTGCCAACAAACCCATTTATATCAGTAGAGCTGATATTCCCATTACTTGTTTTTCCGTATCTTCCTTTGAGGTTTCTATTACCTTGCTTGCCATAGGAAACTAGGAGCCAATGACCATAAAGAGGATTATCCTTCTTAGCATTAGTCTCATTTGTATCATCAGAGACCATTTCTTCAATAATAGGTTCCACCATTCCTTCTCTACAATTCTCTTTAATGTGGCCATATCTCCCACACTTGAAACAAATTAGGCCTAAGCTTTCATACTCCACTATAATAGATATGTCATCTATATTCATAGAGAGCCTATAAGAGGTTTAGAGATATCAATTTCCACACAGATTCGGGAAAACCTACCACAGGCTTGGTTCTCAGTGATTGGGTCAACTTTACACATTCTTCCTAGTATACCAACTATACTCCAAAGCAGTTATGAATTCATCCATTCCATAAGTAGTTTTGACAACCTTAGCCATATTGGCATACTTTGAATGGAGTCTTTGTCAAGCACAAAGTTAGGTTTTCATCGTTGAACCGCCAAATACTGGTTGGCAATGACCCAGGGTCCGCCGATAAGAACATAATCAAGGTCCTCTTTCATCTGGAATCGAGCAACAAAGTAGCCATCATCAAGATTAGTTAGCTGCCAATACCCTATAAGAGACCATTTCTGAGTAAGTTTAGAGAGCATGAAGTTCAGAGTGTGGGAACGACCTATATTCTTCAGGATTAGTGCGTTCAACCAGGGTTTGTGCAATTGTTCTTTCAATTTGGGGAGAGCTTCATCGACAGGTCATTTGGTCCTTCAGAGATCAAAATATCATCGATATCGATTTTGATTTTTTTCCTTACCAGCTCCAAAACCAGACTAAGAATTGGGCGTAGACATATTCATTAGCTTGGATTTAAAGGTCCCCATGTCATTTTTCCTCATGTAATTGGATCCAACATCATTAAGCCTAAGCACATCATGTTCTGCTCTAGCTTGCTTTGTTGTGTAACTAGCATCTAGACCATTGATTGTAACCATATTCATACTGGTAACCAAACCCTCACCGGATTCCACATTCATACTATTATTAAGAGGTTGTTTAGCTGAGAAAACGAAAGGCTCACTCAGATTCTCCATACCCAACAAGATTGAGAAGAGAAGGCAAGCAAAACGAAGAAGGGAAGAAGGAAACAAGAAGAAAAGGCGGCATGTGAACTTAGCTTCGAGAAACAACGCAATCGCCTTAGGCGCATACAAAATTCAACCCCATGAGCTCATTTTTCTCTACTTTTCTTTATAGTACTTTCTTCTCTTTCTTAACCAAAGTGATTTGAATATCTTTAATATGGGGACATTTCATTTTAATACTTAATGTTTCTTAAAACGACACTTTTTGACCAATCTTTTCATTTTGAGCCCCCTTAATTTCAATATTTTTGAAAATACACCATTTTGGTCATTCTAATAAACAATTTACACTTCCCTGAAGTGTACGCAAATTTGCAATGTGTCATCTGAATGTTTTTTTTCGATGGTAAACCCCTCGAACTCTCCTTTTATTTGCATCTACTTGTTTTATGCTTAGGAGGGGGGGGGGGTCCATATAAAGATGATGCAACGTCGAAAAAAACCATTCAGATGGCACATTGTAAGTTCGTGTACACTTCAGGGGGTCCAATGCTATTAAGTCAAAAATTTAATGGTCAATCATAACATATTACGCAAATGGACTATTTTACCCTTGTCCTTTAATTGCATGAGTAAAAATACAATCAATATTTTCAATAAAGGAGCCACCCTTTTCCCTGCAGATCTGTAGGGAGGAGGCACGCCGCACGAGCCTCCTCCATGGTTTTCCACCATCAACCCGTAGATCTATAGGGACCAAAATAACCTGTCATCCTCCCTGTAAATATGTAGGGAAGATGCACGTCCCCCAATTTCGCATAATGTTTGACAATTTTCACAAATTTTGAATCCATAACAGAAATAGCAGGAAAGGTTTGGGTTTTACTAATATGAGAAGCATCCATTAGACAATAAGCTAGAGATATAAAAGAGAGATATTGTGCATAAGAGTATTAACAATTAACATAAAATACATATAAAAAAAAAAGAAGAAGAAGAATCACAGTTTACAGAACACCAATGTTCTTGAGGCCAAGAACCACACCAACACCAATGATGTGACCAACTGATCCACAAGCCAAGGTGTCAGCAAGGGTGAAGCCAGCTGGGTCACCTGTTTGAAGGCCAGAGTCCCTCACTTCCAGCTTCAATCCTGCTGTTGCCTTCCTGTTTGCTGATGGAGCCAACCCAAATCTTCCAGCAAATAGCATCAGACTTGTACTTGTCACCATTATCTGTCAAAATATGAAATTAATTTTATATATCAACATCACAAGTCACAACCTTGGATGAGATTGAGAAGAATATATTATAGTGTTACCAAATTGGTGGCTGAACCAATGTAGCCACAGCGAGCACCCAATGCTCCATTCCCCTTTCGCCTGATTGGTACAACCGCTGCTGCTTTTAGTGGAGGTGCTGCTGAGAATTTGGGTCGGAGGCCGTTGAATTGTGGGAGGGTAGTCATACCACAAGTTGCCATTTTCTGTGAATAAATTTGCAATACTCACAAGTTGGGAGGCTTTTGAGTTATAAACTGAATGAGTGAAGATGAAGCAGAGGCCACATGACCAACTTGTGGATTTAGAATAGCCAGAGTTGGATACAATTAGATACTTGATGCTGACTTGTCATTTTCTTATTGGTTTTTTTTTTTTTTTTTTTAAGTTGGATAAGATTTTGGGTGTTGGCTTCGGACAAATTGGATTAATCCAATTCAATTCGACAAAAGGCTCTTTTTCTAATGCTTGTAATAGTTATATTGTGTTTTAACAGTTTTTTTTAGTCGAAACTATAACATTACGGTACTAAATAAATCATTTACCATTGGACGTTTGACGTCTCCAAACATAATTAAACCGTGAATTAAAATAAAAACTAATAATTATGGTAATGGTAACATCATAATCATCATAGAATAATACTAATATACCTGAATTGAGATGGGATGCATAATGTGGAAATTAATATAGAGAAGCTTACAGAATTTTTTTTAATTGTTAACGTAGTTGCAGAGATTTAGAAGAGTTGTCTCAGGATATTGATAGAAACTGTGTTCCTCGGTTCAAATTATTGATTTAATGGAATGTTATATATATTAATTTATTTTATTTTATTTTTTTTTCAAAAAGAAACAATTCAATTCAATTTTGTAACGATTGAAATGAAGATAGAGAGATAGAAGATAACATATATCTTACCATAAGTTATAAAAATTCAACTGTCAAGGCATCCATCATATACTTTCTTGCCTGATAAGTTATATATAGAGCACTGGAACGGAACATTGATATAACACGACAGCATCCGATCTAAAACCATTTAGTAATACAGAGTTAACAGCTTTGTTCTAACATAAAGAAAGAAAGAAAGAAAAAAAGGTCTCACAGCTTCCTCATAAGAAGAAACAGCTTCTGATCAAGCTCAAACTGAGTGATATAGGAGGGATCCCCTTTCAGCATCATTAGAAGCCCACCATATGAAACATATATCTCCCTGAAATATAAAAGATGAAAAAGTAATTCAATCATCAAACTATATAAAGGAAATCGAAAACACAATAATAAGTGTTTTAAGTTCTCATACGCTTTTAGATGTTTTCCTGAACCTTCATCAGAGATCTTGTACAACTTCCCATGCATTACGTATTCATATTTGTCAGCTAGTGACTTCCTCCCACCCTGGAACAACAGGAATAGAATTGATTATATAGGGCAGTATAACAGCTTCATCAACTAAAAAGGAAAACAAAGAGCAAAACCGATATCAAGATGTATAAAATTGAGAGGTTTAAGAAAAAAAAAAAAAAAAATCTCAGCAGCAATGAATTCAACACCCCTAGTTTCAACAGGAAGTAAAAATCACAGGAGGAGAAAGGATACCGGAGTATAATAACCAGTATCCGGCGTTCCATCCAAATTCAGCGTGTGAGCTAATGCCATTGTAAATTTATCACCAATACGCATGCGATATACTTCTGTGTTCACATCCAGTAGCATGTACATGTCACAGTTCTGACTTCGCGCTTCAATGCGGGAAACTGTGGTGCAACCAAATCAAAATATAATCCTCAAATGCCTAAAAGCATATACTTATAACACAAGTAAAAGTTAAAGATCAAAAGATGTGTCACAACCGATGTCAGTAAAGATGATGAATCAGAACTTTATAGTAACACCATATCATAAAAAGCCAAACAGGTCTGGGAAGGAAATACACTTGTAGTGAAACAAAAACGATAGCAGCAAGCTCTTAAGTAATACCCATCTAGTGAAACTAAGACCTATAGGCCTGTTTATATAGATATTTATATTTCTGTACATGTATCTTGTAGACCATTTTGAATTAATTGTAGAGGAACCAAAGTCAGGTACCAGAAAGTACTTCCCAGAATCTCAAATTCATACACCATAGCAGCAACTTGAAGAGACTCTATTTAGCAGTGAAAGGATAAAGTGATAGCAATTGTTAGCCTCAATGCTTTATGCTTGATACTGATAATAACAAACAATTGATGAAGTTCTAACATTGTTTGATTTAGTTTTGATTTTGGTAATGTTCAAGTGTATTGAAAAGATGAAAATAACATCATGCAAAAATCTAGCATTTTGAAGATAAGTATCGACTTGCATGGATAAGCACATTTAGGCATTTGGACATTGAAGAAAGATTTTTTTTAAGCATGAAGCAAACATGATTAATTCCAATCTTCACTGTTTATCATCTTGGAAACTAATCTTATGTTTGCAAGTTTTTCAAATCATCCTATGCGTCCTCCAACGATTTCTAGATCAGTTGACTTAGAATTCTCAAATGAACTTTAAAAACCAACCTAGTATAAATAAAAGATTGTGAGGGGAAAAACGTTATTTTTGGCTTTGGTCAAACACAAACTGGTTTGCTGGTTGTCTTTGGATGCTCCTAACAGCTGATTTTTCATTATCTCTCTATAAATAAGCCTTCTGCTCGTTTTAAACACTTCCTTAGAGCCTTAGATGCTGCTATATCATTAGAATAAAGTCTTTCCTTGAGCCTTAGAAGCGTCTATATATAATTAGTATGAAGTTTTTACATGATATTTTAGCTTATATTTGATCAAATCGTATCTTACTTTTGAAATTAGTTTTCTTATATTTATTTATTAAAGGAGATTTTTTTTTTTTGTGATAATGATAAGACTCACTACAAAACTTTAGTTTCGCTCCCCAGCCTCCCCCTTTCCCTTAACTTTTTATATCAGTTCTTTAATATATTGTTCATTTGCACAGTAAGTTGAAATACATTTGAGATTGAAATTTATCATAACTCAATTTCTCTCTTTCCCTTGTATTGTCTTTTAATCCAACAATTGGTATCAGAGCTTTTAAATATAAAAGATCGGATAACAATTGTTGGACCAAACGACAACTCAACTCAAGAGAGGATGAATTATGTTTTTCCCAATTTCTAATAACAAAATGCAATTCTAAAAACTTTGTACAAATGTATAGTCAATTTACATATATATATATATATATATATGTATATATATATAAATTGACAACTAAAGTCAATTGGTGATAATGATAGACTCTCTACGGCCTTTCCCTTATCTTTTTATATCGTGCAAAGTTATATTGATTCTTTAATAATATTGTTCAATTGCCCAGTAAGTTGAAATGCATTTGAGATTGAAATTTATCATAACCCAATTTCTCCCTTTCCCTTGCATTGCCTTTTCCCCCATCAATTGGTATCAGATCTTTTAAGGTAACAATTGCTGGACCAAATGACAACTCAACCCATGAGAGGATGAATTATGTTTTTCCCAATTTCTAATAACAAAATGCAATTCTAAAAACTTTGTGCAAATATATAGTCAATGTGTATATATATATATATATATATATAAATTGGCACCTAAAGTCAATTGGTGATAATGATAGACTCACCACAAAACTTTAGTTTCACTCCCTCTTTCCCTTATCTTTTTATATCAAGCAAAGTTACATTGGTTCTTTAATAATATTGTTCATTTGCACATTAAGTTGAAATGCATTTGAGATTGAAATTTATCATAACTCAATCTCTCCCTTTCCCTTGCATTGCCTTTTCGCCCATCAATTGGTATCAGAGCTTTTAAATATAAAAGATCCGAAAACAATTGTTGGACCAAACAACAACTCAACTCAAGGGAGGATGAATTATGTTTTTCTCAATTTCTAATAATTTCACTATACCCTTTCTAACATAAAAGCCGATTAAATCCTCTCAAGTAATTTAATGGCATCATACTATTAAAATGATATAATGAAACCATTTATTAGCTTAAAAGAGCTTTTTTAAATGACAACAGCGATAGAGACATGTGATACAACTTTTAGTCAAAAGTTTTATCGGTGAGAGCTCTATTTCAAAAAAATCAATTTAGAGCAGTAGTACCAAACAGACTTTTAGAATTACATAACCCTCAAGTGATACCCAACACACTAATATTACAAGAGAAAGAAAAAAATTAAAAAGAAAAACTCTCTCAAAAAGTGAATACACATATCTAAGCTCAAGATTATAATTGAAATGTTTTTATGGCTAATATGAATTCTAATACGTTTGGAGAAGGTATAGTAAAGTTAAATAACTTTCTGGGGCAATCGAAAGTAGACATGTGTAGCCGTAAAACCAACAAAAAAAAAAAAAAAAAAAAAAAAGACCGGTATAAGCAAACCAGCAGAAGTTTCAGTCATGGAAAATTACAGTTTTTACTTTTGTCCCTTATAGTTCAAAGAATTACAGTATAGCTCTTGATGGTCTTTTATGCATTCTAAATTTGTTTCATGTTTAAATGAAAATTCTAAGTCCCAAGTCTCAAGTCCCATGTATTCTAGATAAGCTCCGAAATTCAAAATGCACTTGGGATAATGGAATAGATATGAAAAGTAGATCCTAAGGTTTACTCCAGGGTAATTTGAGCAAAGCCATATCAAAACATATGCAAACATAAAGGTTTATTTAATCATGTTTGTTTCAAGACTCAATCTCGGATTACCAGATAGTTGAGATTTGTTTTTAGAACTTGGCCAATTGTTTTTATTACCATAACCAAACATTCCAGTTTTGAGGCTAACAACAAAAATAAGTATTACTCAATAACAACAATAAGTATTACTCAATAAAAAATATCCTATAAATGATCATTATTTGACATATGGATTTTCTTTTTGTAATTATTTATATTAATCAAGTGTAAACATTTTATATTTTGCTGCTTAAAACTGTAAGAGATTGATTTATAAAGTTGATGACTTGATAGTCAACAAATTGCAATGTTTCAGCTTTTGGTAGGAATAGGATTTGATTCAAAAATCTATTTCCAAAATCCAAAAGCACACACATTATATGATCTACCAAAATGCACTCTAAAATCCTACAAGAATCAAATTCAATTCAATGTTTTTATTTTACAAATCCATTTTCAATATCAACATTGAAAAACAATACCAAACGCACCCTTGAACCCCCTCATCAAATCCATCAATTAAATTTTTATCAGTAGAGTATCTAGCTTCCAAAATTATTACAAAATAAAAAGAATACATAATCAAACATACCAGTTTTTAGAACTTGGCCAATTGTTTTTATTATCATAATCAAACATACCAGTTTTGAGGCTAACAACAACAATAAGTATTACTCAATAACATAGATAGATGATATAAAAACCAAGGCCATGAATGAAGCAATGAACAGTAAACAAACAAAAAAAGTCACGTTCGTACCTTTATCGAACTTTTTACCATCCGGGTCAATCTTATCAACAACAAAAATGTCCTCAAAAAGCACTATATTCGACATCTTTACTGGTACTAAGCTTGAACCGAGTATCTACAATCATGCAAACAACGAATCATCGACAAAACAGCTAATATGTTTATGAGTGTTCGAGAGAGAGAAAAGTGAAGATGGGAACATATAGGAAATTGCAGCAGATTGAAATACAGACAAGTAGAAGCTGAAATGGAACTCAAAACCATGACCCAATCAAGATGCAAGGAAAGACACATCCTCGAAAAGCAAAAAACAACTTTGTCTACAATGACAGATCCTAATCTAACTGAAGACCACAATAGAACAACGAAAAACCTATGTAGTTCATCTACCGCTGTTATGGGAGAAATCTTCCACTATCATACAGAAAGATAACATAAGGTTGGTCTATCAAAATGCTAACAGAATCCCATCCTCATACACCCAATTTCTCACTTCTCACTACACTGATTATTTACCCTCACACTACTCATGCACTCTTTTTCACAACTAATAATCTCAATTATTCACTCATTAAAGACTTAAAAACAAACGATGATGGTGAAAACCGTATATCGTACAATTGAAATATATGATTCAGGAGAAAATCAAACATCTTAGCATAATTTGATTCCCAATATATCAATTGCTTAAAAGGATATGCTAACACCTAACAGGTTTTGTGATAGTGATTCCCGCCAAATATCCCTTATTTTTGTTACTAATATGGAAACATGCAATTACAAAGAGAAAAAAAGAAAACTAAACAAAAAGAACCAAATTTTCAAAATACATTGGTAGCCCTAATACCTTAGCAATCCAATACATAAGTTTTCAAATAACAATCCATGTTCTTGATCTGCCACGGAGGAATCTATACTACTATAAAATAGTCAAGGCTGAAAAACCTCTCTCTCTCTCTCAATCCCATACATTCACTTCTTTTGTTGAATTGCATTACAATCAAGTAATATAAGACAACATAATCAATACACAAAAATCCCTTTTATACTGATCCCTAAAAGAAAAAAATCTGAACAGCCCCACAAAGTAAAACCCATCTTACTTTTCCCCTTTTCTGCTGTTTGGTTTCCCAGAAAACGAAAGGAAAAAAAAATTGGAAAATTAATTTCAACCATATTGTGTTACAGGATGTTTCATGAACTCGTCAGTGAAATAATCAGGCAAATAAGAAACCGTCCAGATCTTCATGAACAGAAACAAACTGTCAAGACTTGTAAAACCATCTTTATTTGGAATTTGGTCAGAGATATATTCAAAACTAAGTCAACCCATAGCTTTGACCAATGTTCTAAAAGGCGTTTTTAGTATTGAGGCGATTTTCTCTACTGAGGCTAGGCGTATGCCTCACTGTAGACCTGGCAAGGTTCCGGTTCCAACCGTGTAACCGGACCGAAACTGGAACCGGAACCAAGGGAGGCTAGTTTTGGTTCCGGTTCCAATTTTTTTGGAACCAGGCGGTTCTAGTTTTTTTTTTTAAATTTTTTTTACTTTACAAAATATTACATTTTATTTATAAAAAAATAAAATGTTAGAATGTACATTGTAAAGTATTGAGTCATGGCCCATAACCCTTGTCCAAGCAATTATGTGTTCCATTCCCTTCCCTTCCCCTCCTTTTTATATAGGTTAAACATCTCATTCACTTCTCTATTTTTCCAATGTAGGATGTGAGATGAAGGATAAGAAGTCATATTATACATTTTTAACAAATATTTCAATTATTTCTTTTTGTGTTAGATTCGAATTATACCACAATATGGAATATTGTAATAGTTCAAAAAAAAAAAGTTAATGATTCCAATAGGTCTTTAGATTCCAATAGGTTATTAATACATGAAATTAGTTAATGATGTATCAAAAAAATATATATATATTAGTTAATGACTTCTTACTCTTTATCCCACATCCCACATTGGAAAAATAGAGAAGTAAATGAGATGTCTAACCTATAAAAAAGAAGGAGAAGGGAATTGAAAACATAATTACTTGGACAAGGGTTATAGGTTATGGGTCATGGCTCAATACTCTACAATGTTCTTTCTAACATTTTATTTTTTTATAAATAAAATGTAATATTTTGTAAAAAAAAAATTAATAATAATAATAATAATAATTTTGGCCCGGTTCAGAACTGCCGGTTCCACCCAAACTGGGAACCGGAGCCGCTGGTTCGGAACCGGAACCGGAACCGGAACCTTGCCACCTCTACCTCACTGGGGGGAGTAAAAATACATAAATATATATATATATATATATATAAAGCAATAAAGCACATAAAATTCATAATTCATAAAACACAAACAATCTGAAAAACAAAGCATATAACATGAAAAATTATAAATAATAACATACAATATTCAAGAACAGTCCATATATGATATTTCAAGTTCTGCACCAAAGTCCAAAGCAATAGTCAAAGAGACCAAATATCATCAGAGCATAACAATTTAACATACATAATGCATTAAGGATTACTATTTACTGCATACAAATATAAAACAAGAGTCCATAGCAGTCCATATATTTACAGTCCGTATATTAACAGTCCACAGCAGTCCATATATATTAAAAAAAAATAAATAAATAAATAAATAAAAAAAAAAGGGCAAAAAAAACGAAGAACTAGAGAGGAACAAATTGGTCAAAATGGGCTAATCAAATTGGTCAAAATGGGCCTCAAAAACTATTAAAACCCAACAAAAAATAGACTACAACATGTTGATTTTATATGCAGCTATATATCCTCCAACTTAGCACCAGATCTTGATTATTTGTCGAATCGGTTTTTTAAATATTTATAAAAACCTAGCTATATATAGAACCTTTTTTATTTTGCCCTAACCCCATGTTCGGCTGCTAAGAAAATCCAGGAAAAAATAAAAAATAAAAAATAAACCGAAAATAAACTCACTCAATGTAAAACCTTGGTCATCTTGAACCCTAGAAAACTACCAAGAATCTTCAAAATCAAGATTTGACTTCTCAGCTTCCAAAACAGACTACTCATCGATTTTAAACAAAATAAAAATAAAAATTACAATCATGCAAACAAGAATCATGAATAAAACAGCTAAATGTATGCCTGTTCGAGAGAGAGAGAAGTGAAGATAAGAACATACAATACACGAAATTGCAGACAAGTAGAAGTTGCCTCCGATTTGAGAGAGAATGACTCGGTTAGGGTTTTAGATGACAAGAATTTGACTGACCAGTGACCACGCTTTCCTTTTTATTTTCTCATTAAACGGTAAATTTCAAAAACCTCCTTGACATTAGGCATAATTTCACACATGTGGAAAATTTCCTTAAAATTGCACACACCTCCGCTAGCGTTTAAATAAGTGTCGTTAAAAGTTAAATGTACAAGGTCGTCCTTTTAAACTTCTAATGAATAAACAATTATTTTATTATATAAAAACAAATAAATAAATGATAAAAATACATCAAAAATATATTAAAAATTAAAAACCCGGTAATTAATTTAAAGTGTTTTTTTAATGCAATTTAGACCATTAAAATCAGTAGATCTAAAATTACTTTAAACTTTCAAGATCTAAAAATTAAAAACCCAATAAGAAATTTAGAGCGGTAGAAATTAGAGGGTTCCATAGAAATCCCAATTCATTATTTTTAGTTGTCACATTATTTAGGATGTATTGCTATCTTATAAAGTGTTAGTGTGAAAACAAAATCTTTGTTTGAGTGAGATAACCGGTTGCAGGCAATTGGTAACACCTATTTTTAATATCATATACTCTTTCAACCAGAGATCAAGTTTGCATACTACGAACACTTTTTCCGTACGTACAGTAGCACGATCCACCCAAATGATATGACAAGAAGATGTTGTGAATGACGTAACAAATACAAACTACTTTTAAGATTAATTTTTGTTCTTAATCAAATGTAAACATTTTAATTTGCTACTTAAAACTGTAAAAGTTTGATTTATAAAGTTGATGGTCAACGAATTGCAATGCCTTCAGCTTTTGGTACCAAAAATCCATTACCAGACACACACCGATTATATGATCTACCAAATGCATTCTAAAATCTTATAAGAATCACATTCAGTTCAATGATTTTAATTTACAAATCCATTTTCAATATCAACATCGAAAAACAATACCATACACCCCTCACCTAATCCATCTATTATTATTTTTTATCAATAGAGTATCTAGCTTCCAAAATTAATACAAAATAAAAAGAATACATATAAAAAGGTTTTATCTATTTAAAAAAATCATGTCATGATTTTTTTTTATAAGAAATCGGGATTGTCAATCTTAGTATAAACAAATGTTTAGTATATACCACCGGCCAATGTGGCTTGCTGGTAAGGGGCGCTCATTCTTGTTTAAGTCACCGCACCACAGATGATATATAAAAATAAATTATTTCGGTATAAATTGGAACTCATATAAGAAGACAAAGGTTAAATAGAACGACCCCTTTTTTTTACTTTTTTTTCCTTTCTTTTCTGGTTTGGGTTCTCAGCTTGAGTATGGTTTCAAAATTTCTTTCCCGCACCCTGTTTCTAAGTTTAAAAAAAGCTTCAGTGGAACCAGAGAACTGAAAAGAGGCAGATCAATACCGGCGAAAATCCCATAAAAAATGGGTCTACATAATCACCATTATCTGATCAACACCACCTCTTCTTCTCATCACAGCATACAAGGTTTCGAAGAATGGCGAATTGAAGGAGAGGGTTATGACCTTTGCCCACAATTAAACAATTTCCTTCGAATTCCATCCTTCGTTTTTTTTTTTATTTTTTCCACGTCACAAGAAGCAAAATCCCAATGCACCAATGAGAATACACTGCAAGCAAGAACAGGGTAATGTATTATTCAAAATGAAATTTATACAACCAAATTACTAACATTCGACCTGTTAGATGGAGTTAAATTTTTTTTTTTTTATTTCAAATAAAAACGAGACAAATATGATTTTGAAACAGAACTAAAAATCTGAATGCCAACATATACAAACTGCAAAAGAAGAGAAAAATGTTCATTTCGGCTGTCAACATACTAATTCAAAGAAACCGCTAAATGTAGTGGTTGTCATGTGAAAATGCTCATTTATTGAAAGTTGGCTTTCAGGTTTAAGCTACACATGCTATGGATTCTGGATACTCACCGAAACAGAAGATATTATCCAACATGAGGGTGAGGAAAGAACCTGCCAGTGACATATATTTTGTGAGAAAAAAATACGTGGAAATTTCTTTGCCTTGAACCATCTTAGAAAACATTTAATAGCAAAATGTGATGTAGAACCAACACATGGAAAGTAATATAGAATTAGGGTTTACAGAAGATATAAATTAGAGGAATGTGGGGAAAACTATAGAATTAAGAGAGAAACTAAAGAGGGAAATCAAAACTTAATATAATTCATCAATCAAAGTCTGCCTAACCAATATAACATAGGCCTCAATTTATAGAGACTAAAACCACACAAATTAGGTAACAAATAAAGTCCTAAAACAAGTAGGAAACTAATTTCCATAAAAATCAACTTCTAAAAGAATATAAAATCTAATCATAATAAAAGCAATAAAATCCTATTCTATTAAAGCTATAAATCCCTAAATATATTACTCTCATTCTCCATCAAAATGATAAATGAAAGCCGAGGTTCAGCCAGCCTTGGAGTTCAACTGACTTAATCAAGAGCATTTAAGGTTAACATATATGAAGTCAAAGGAACAAAAAGTATATAGGACCAGGCAACCAATGCAGGTTCACAAGGGGTTTTTCCCAAGCATCTTTAATCATGCACTAAGGACTAAGCCCACCTGTGAGGATCAGAGTGGACCAAACTGGGTTGATTAACCCTTCGTCCCTTCCCATTGTTGGTTTAAAGTATTCATATAACCTTGACCACTATTGTCATTGACTGGTGTCACTAATTGCTAACTAGTAAAGCATGCTAGCCAATTTCAGGACATGAGGAGAATATCGAGATAGGGATTTTTAAGCCTATTTGGCTCTTCTACCAATTTAAAATGATTTACAATGTATCATCACCCCGATTAAAAGGAAGGTGACATCAGAGAAATTAGTTTCCTCCTCCCACTGAATATAGATGACTGATTTCAGTTGACACTTGACATATAAGGTTGTTTCACATCTTTCACCAAACACTAGTAAATCAATTTTCTGCATTCCAATTCAAAGGATTATAATGTATCTTAACACTCAGCATATTCCAAACTCAAAATTATAACACAGGAAAAGAGTCAAATGACAATTTAGACCATATTCCAAATCTGCCTTGAATATTAACAGTATATCAGTCTCTTTATGTGTGGGTGATAAACATACATCTGTATCTGCATTTATTTTGACATCTTCCTTCAAATGACTAATTCCATGTAATGGGTCCTAGTATACACGAAAAGAGAAGGTTGATAAGAGTTTTTATTCAAGAGGACTGCTCATAATATGGTGTCACTGAAGCCAGAACTGACATGGAGCATACAAAAGCCTGCCATCTCCAGAAATATTATCTCTTACGAAAAGCAAAATCAATAAAAGAAGTATACTATACAGTGAACTACCCAACTTTTCCAACCTCAACGTGTGTCTATATATATATGTGTGTGTGTGTGTGTGTGTGTGTGTGTGTGCGTATCAAATCTCAATCATTCGATAAGATTTATTTGTATATTCTGTTTTTCTGCACTGAACAACATAAACAAAAAACAAATGACATATATGTATGTATCTAACATTTAAAAACTCAAGGATTGTATTTTGACAAAATCCAAACATCCACAGCTAAGAATATCTATATATAACTAGAAACATACTAACCTATATTCCGAGAAGTTGGCACCTTTTTTAAGGAGTAAGGACACAGATATCCTCAGTATCTTGTTGTTCATGTACCTGCAAGTCTGCAACAATATGAAATATCAAGATTTACTAGACAAGGTGCTGTTTATCAGTTAATTCAGAATAAATAACAAAGAAGAGAAAGAGAGAGAGAGAGGGAAAAAAACCTCTTTACCTTGTATTTCGATGGACGGAAGCATGAAAACTTGCAACCCAGTGTGCTCCGTGTGCAAAGATATAGCATTTGTAGTGGGGAGAGGAGGTTGCAAAATAACTTTAAAAGAATTTGGGGTCACCACTGTTTTTTTGAATTTTCATTTCACCTTGAACTTTATTCAGGTGGTACAACAAATTGGATAAAAGAGGGCGCGCGCCTTTGGCCAAATGTTAGCCACTAAATTTTTGGTGCGTGATGCCTTAAGAAAAACAAATGAATGTAAAAAGAAAACAAACAATTGTTAAGCACCATTGTCAAGCTATTTAAACTATGTATTTTTCAGTTCTTGTAATTCAACTCTTTGACAGTATGGATTGCATAGAACTCAATTGCTTTGAAGGAAAAGGAGGCACTCTTTTCTGAACCAATGCCACGATCATCTTAGCCTTGCCAAGCTGCTTATTTTTTTTCAGGCCTTCAAGCAGTGCAAGAATGGTATCCACACTTGGATACCAATTCCTTTTCATGCAGTCTTTACACATTGTACATGCCAAATTGAACTCCCCTCCCTTACAGAGATAATGTATCATTGTCTGGTAGATTTTTTCATTGACCTTACACCCTTTGGTGTGCATAGAAGAATAAACCCTTTTGGCCATCTCCAGATACCCAGCCTGGCCAAACCCTTTTATCACCAGATTACAAGTAACCTCATCAGGCCTTATCCCAAGACGCTGCATCAAAGCCATCAAACTATTAGCTTGCCATGCTTGTCCACTGTAAACCAAATATTGAATCCTAACATTAAAAGTTGCAAGATTAGGTAAACACCCCTTACGCACCATAAGATTCCATAATCCATTGCCAATCTCACACCGTTTACTCTTATACAATGCTGATAAAAGTGTTGTATATGTAACCACATCTGGCTTTATTCCCCACTTTTCTGCGTTTACCATGATTAAATATGCTTTATCCACAATATCCATTTCACAGAAAGCCTTAACAACAATATTAATCGAAAATATATCTAATTGCAGGTCGAACTTTTCAGGAACCTCTGTAAGAAATGCCTGAATTGCTTCTAGATTGCGGGTTTGTGTCAAAACCTTAAGTGCAGCATTAAAAGACTTAACAGTCCTTTTACACCTGTATAAATGCATGTCATAAAAAGTATCAATAGCATGCTTAGTCATCCCAGCCTTAGCATACAACATTATGATCCTAACAATAAACCCTTCACGTCTACCTTGCGGTAGAGTCTTTTGGTGCTCAAGTAAATGCTCAATGTAATCAAACCGTTGAGCCCCAGCTAATCTAGAAACGGTGTCTTCAAATGCAAACCTATTCTCAATAACAAGCCTATTGTGGGCATTTGCCTTAAATAACTGAAACAACTTTTCAGGGTCTCTCTCAGCTTTAAGCTTGACAAGTGCAGGTTGTTCTAAAGGTTTACCTTCCAAAGGTTTTGGACTTTGAATACGTTTCGATGTAACTGCAGGAAGTTTGTTTGATGCAATGACAGCAGCAGATTTGCAAAACCGACGAACGTGTTGCAAAGACAGCATGCTCTGGGATTCACCTCAATCTGAAACATGCCCATATAACAAAATCAAGTTACCATATACTAACACAATAAAATCTTCACAACCCATTCAACAAAATGGAAAAAAAAAATTTAAAAATCAGATATTTGAACATTTAAAACGAAGCATACCCATAAACCAAAATGAGGCACCCAATTACAAGAACAGGTCAGTGAGGACTTTTATCAAACACAACATGCACGTACAAAAGAAAACTTTATTGAAGACAATTCTTGAGCAGATACCTAATGCCCATCAAAAATTTTGAAGAGCCAAATAGCGTAAACACTTCCAAACCGAGATTAACAAACTGAAACACATTCAAATTAAGACCAAGAAATGAAATGTAATGATACAGCTATATTGGCTATATCAAAATAGATGTTAATACTTATTGGGTTGCAAAGAGAAGAGGCAAAAGAAAGAGCGGATCGTGGAGAGAGTCATTTGCTAGGAGAGTTGGATCAAGGGGCTCTTTACTGGTGTCTGGACTCTCTTGGGTTTGGGGTTTAGGTTTTGCCAAGTTGTTGCCTGTTTATTTGCAACAACAACATTATAAAAGTCAAAACGTTGCGTTTAGCTAATGTTTTTTTTATTTCTTCTTACGATGTTACCGTTTTGCCGGGTTGATGTGTTGTTTTGAACTTCTCAGAAGGATAGTGTTGAAAAAAAATAAAAAAAGTGTTGAACCGATTCATATAGTTCGGTGGTAAGAGACGCTACGAATTACCGTCATATATATATATATACGGTGTTAATTTTTTTTTAGTAAAACCGGGTGACTTAGAAAACATATAATGTTTGTTTTAATTAGGATTGAGTGCCGATTTCACGTTAATAAAATTTAAAAAATTAATCATTTACTATAAGCATCCGTTCAAATTCCAATAGTAATCGTATTAGCATAAGGATTTATTTGTTTCTATATTTTTTAGTTATTTGTGTATTTTTTACTTTATTTTTTTATTTGTTTGAGGAGAATAAGAATAAAATATCCTTAAAACTATTAAGTTAGAATAATAGATGAACCAAAATGATGGATTTCAGATAATTTAGCGATCATGTGAACTTATAACCATTAGTCACATAAGGACTAAAATGATGGATTTCAGATAATTTAGGGATCATTCAAAAACATATAATATATGTTTTAATTAGGATTGAGCGATGCTCTTGTCACCCATAACAATTATTTTTACATCCAATTTTTGAGAAAAAATAAATGATATTATAAAAGAGTGAAGCTATTGCCACTAAATTTATAAGTTTACAAGTTAGTAAAATTTAAAAATTAAAACACCCAATTTTCAATACATAAAAATCACACCATTGAAGATGGGAGTAAAAGAGGAGCTACGAATGTGTGACTATGAATTCAAATAGGAAATTAAGAATTAAGGTCAGTTTAGTATTGCTGTAACTTTAATAATAATTATTGTTAGTTGTGCTGAATGAATAATCAGTTGTGAAGTTAATCGATAGATGTTTGGTTAATTGTATTTCTAAAACTACCGTAAGTCTCGAAAACAGTATACATATGTTTGGTAATTTTATTACAAAAATGCTAAGATTAGTTACAATGAATAAATATATGCATGATTTTAGATTCCTATTTCATTTTTTCATTAATTATATATATCAAATCAATATTAAAATAGAATATTTAAATTAGAAAAAACAATTCCATAAGAACAATAAAAATATTTTAAAAAGATTTTATGAACCAAATCAATATTTAAGTAGAATATTTAATTTTGAGATGAAATAATGTATATAAATGATTTTAGTTTGATTTCATAAGTATAATAATGATATTTTAAAATATTCATTAAATGGTTAAATAAAATCATTCTATAATCACTTTCAAAAATAACCTCCACTCACTTCTCAAAATCACTGTCAAAACTTGTCAAATTATCAATTAATCACTTTTTAAAGTTTTACTAAACATCATTTTTTGTCAAAATTATAAAATAAACTGATTTTAACTTTTCAAAAGTAATACCAAACTTGTCTTTAGTTTTGTTCAAATCATTTTTGAATTATGTGGTTTCCTAATGTGAGAGGTGAATTTGGGTTCTTCAAGTTTTTAAAAGGTCAAAGATTGAAGATATGAGAAAAACAAGTTTTGTTTTCATGGCTCTTTAGTTCCCTTTTGAAATATTTTTTATTTATGTCCCTTGTCTAGCTCAAGTGCTTAATTAACAAAAATAAGTCTAAATTAAAGAGATACATAAATAGTATTTTGATTTATTTTTAATTAAATTAATTTCTTTAGTTGGCCATTTTGTTCAAAGATACCATTGTAATAATTTATTATTTTTTGCCTATATGTTTACTAATATATATATATATATATATATATATTATTGTTTGTATTGCTAAAAAACAATCTAGTTTGAATCTGCAAGAGATAGAAAAACAATAAACAGAAACAACACATTAGGGAAATCAAGGCCCGTGTTTCAAACGGTGTCCTTAAGACAATTTCACCGGCTAACACTGTATGTGTATGACGATTGTCTCACAGGATACAACTATTTGAACAATGGATGTGCAGAACACAAACCACTCTCAACTAATTCAAATTGAATTCAAACTTACCAAGATACGAAGAACAGAAGAACTGGGAAATGAACAATTATTTTCTCTATAATTTTCGTGATTTCAAAATATGTTTAATAAGGAATAGACTAGGGTTTTTTTAAATAGAAAACCTAGTCAGTAGGGTTCAATTGGATTGATATGGAAATAACTTGATTATCACGTTTTTAATGATAAATGAAATTAATTAAGGAATAATCTCTAAAGAGATCTATTCCTAATTAAACATCGATTTTGTTTTCTTAGTAATCAAATAAGTATCAGAATCCAAAAATAAATAAAAAATTAATAATTTCCTTATCATTTAAAAATGTTTGACTTAGGGAAATGGCAAGAAGTCGATTGTACCCTCAGGATCCAATCGGTGCGACATTCGTGTGTACAGGACGCACCCACACACGACGAATGCAACCGAAGGTTCGAGATCCAAGATTTGCACCCTCACCCCCTGCGCACAAGAGAGAGAGAGAGAGAGAGAGAGAGAGAAAAGAGAGAGAGAGAGAGAGAAAAAAGAGAGAGAGAGAGAGAGAGAGAGTCTCTATGCTACACATGTTGATAAGCTACTATCACACAATCACTTATATACCATATATAAGTGTTTTCCCTAGCCAATATGAGATGCACAATTTTTCCCTACACAATGGGATCACATTGAGACTCAATTTTTTATTCACTCATTATCCATTTTGTGAGTTTGAGTATACTACTTCGAAGTTCTCTCGGAGGAGAATTCGAATATACTTTGATCTTTAATTTCCATGGAATCAATCATACCTAAACAGTGCTCTCAAAATGTGTCTTCATCACAAAATTTCCAACAATCCCCCACATGAATGAAATTGACCTATGAGACATGAGAGATAACTTTTGGTAAGTTCAAATGGTCAAAACCTGCATAAGATAGGTAGGTGTTACCGTTTGAACCTTCCCTCATAAAGGCATGGCTACTTTACTGGCTAATCAATAGATATGATATCCTTGACCTGTTCTGTAGTTTTATGTAAACGATAGCACACCTCACACATGCATTTTCCAGACCCAATTTGGTTCTCATCGTTATGTTCATTTTGGCCATAAACATGCATCTGGTTCTGTGAGAGTCGTTGGAGAATATAGTCCTTCACTATTCTCTTTTAGAAGCAACCCCACTTCTCTCTCACATAGGTGATTTCTTAATCAAGAGTAACCCGCATTACTCTGCTCAGAATTTCATTGCTTGAAATTTCACCCATAAGAATCATTAAAAATATAGTTTAACCTTTTCCATACTAGCATCACTGTTTCATCATAGGAATGGACTGGAGGGTAACCCTTCACAGTGATCCAACTAAGTCTTACAACTTGGTTGTCCCATTAAACCTAGATCTTAGGATCTCTAGTTAACTAGGTTGAGTTTCCATTATATCAACTTTTTATTTCACGGGCTTTAATTCCATTCCTCTCGATGACGTCTCAACTAATTCTCTATTTAACCATTTTGTTAGCAAATCCACAATGTTATCTTTTGACTTTACATAGTCAATAGAGATAACCTCAGTTGAGAGTAGTTGTCTAATGGTATTATGTCTTCGACGTATATGTCTAGACTTCCATTGTACATGTTGTTTTGTGCTCTTCTTATTGCTGATTGACTATCATAGTGGATGCAAATCGTCGGCACAGGCTTTGGCCATCTTGGAATATCCTCTAAGAATTGGTGTAGCCATTCAACATACTCACCACATTTATCTAAAGCAATAAACTCAGATTCCATGATGGATCTGGCTATACAAGTTTGTTTGGAGGATTTCCAGGATATAACCACACCTCTCAGTGTGAACACATACCCACTAGTAGATTTTGAATCTTTCATAGATATCAAGTTTGCATCTATGTATCCTTCTAGAACAGCAGGATATTGTAGGTCGCGCAGCGAAAAATCAAAGAGTTAAGATTGATAGGTTTTAAAAAATTTATCGTCTTTAGACCCTTTTGTATACATGAACATGAGGAAGAGATTTGTTTTCATACCTTTGAAGAACACTCATTCGTTTTCTTTCCGATCCTTCACCACTAAGCCTTCTGAGCTATGTCCTGCGATCTAGCAACTGTGTGTATGGGCACATTACGGATTCCGAGAGTAGTTGAATGGAGGCTTGAGAGATCCGAAAGACAACCATTTGTCCTCTCTAGTGAATTCGACAAAGCTTGGGGAAGAAAAAAAAACTTTTTCTTTTCTGTTACACTTCTCTCTCTCAATTAGGGTTATGTTAGTTTATTTTTCCTGACAAGTATATCTTATAAACTAGGATCCTAGGGTTTAGTAAACCAAGTCAAAATAGGATTATAAATCCTTTTTTAATTCAGTCACTACTAGGGTTTGAACCTTTGACCTCTTTCAAGCAAATAAAAATAATCTATTATTATTTTATTCTTTTGCTCTTGTTAAGGTTCGAAACTGAAACCTTCAAATAACAATTAATAATTTTTAATTATTAATATGTTAATTAAATAATCATATTATTTAATATTATTTAATAATATTTAATTAATCAATTAAATAATATATTAATTAAATAATAACATCATTTTATTAATTCACAGAATATTAAAGATGCTTTCATAACATAATTAATTGGACCATTCAATTCTCCATGAGCCTTATTACTATCGATCGTAAAGGGCTAACAAGGGAACCTAATAGACCTACAGTTTTGAGCTCCAATAATACTTAGAAAAATTAATTAAACTCTTTAATTAATATTTCACTATTATTAATCTCGGAGTTATTCCACTAAAAACCCAAGGTTGTACTCTCGTAACTGTAGATGCTTTACACAACCAAATTATAGTGTCCATCAATATATCTATTACATATGGTATGATTCTCCACAAGTAGTTCATAATTAGAGTTCGGTCATAAAGTCAGTTATACCTCTCTAATTATATCTTTTACTTTAAGTACCATTGATTTTCTAATGAATGATTATATCCTTGATTCCCTTACGGAAGAAGAAGAGCGCTCTTAATCGTTCAAGTCCCGAATTAATCCTTAAGAGAACTACTATCTACTTTTCGCAAGAAGGAGTGGATTCCTCTATTATGTGCATACCTTCCCAACCACAAGCCAAACCGTGATTCTAATATATGGAGTTATTGATCAAGAATGCTACTTCGATCTCACCCATAGTATGTCAAGAAACACGATCTAACTTAAAGGAGTCAACAAGACACTCATGATTTAAATCACCCATATACATCCATCATTTGTCGATATGTATGAATCTTTTCAACTAACGGATCTTAGTGATAGATTCATACAGATCATGGCCATGTCCTATATGATCACATCATATAAGATGCATCTATTCTCATATCACCATATGAGTAGTCAAGGATAAGACCATCGTATATTATTGAATGGACCGCAGCTGTAGATGAACCACAAATAAAGTACCGGCTTTACTTGTTATCTACATACTCTTTAGGTTGTATGTCTCAAAATGAATTCCTCTATATATGATATTCATAAGATTATATCTAGCAATCTTTGATGTTTAGCACATATAATATAAACGCATAAGTCATGTTAATTGAATGAAATAACTATTTCTTTTATTAATGAATTTATAACATTTACAAATTACAAACTTTAGGGCATAAATCCCAACAATCTCCCACTTGCACTAAAGCATGTGAGACATATATCATAATCTCAAACCCTCTAGGTGACCTTCAAACACTTTAGTCGTTAAGGTATTCGTAAATGGATCAGCATAATTATCTTACGACACGATCTTGGTCACGATCACATCTCTTCCCTACATTATCTCCCTGATGAGATGATATTTCCTTTATATGTGCTTTCTTTTTTTGTGGCTTCTCGGTTCTTTAGAATTAATCACTGCACCACTATTATCACAATAAAGTGTCATAGACTTATCCAAATCTAGAACAACTTCCAAATCACTAAAGAACTTATGGAGTAATACAATCTCTTTAGCTGCTACATATTCGACCTCTATGGTGGAATCAGAAATACAAGATTGCTTGATACTCTTCCACACTATAGTTCCACCACTAATGGTAAATACCGACCTAGACGTGGATTTCCTACAATCTCTGTCTGCCTAAAAGTCATAATTAGTATATCTTAACCGGATCAGATCATGTTCAGAATATACTAACATATAATTTATCGTTCTCTGAAGATACTTGAAAATAAGCTTCACAGCCTTTCAATGATCTAATCCTGGGTTAGACTGGAATCTGCTAGCTACTCCTACTACGAAGCAAATGTCAGGTATCATGCATAACATAGCATACATGAGACTGCCTACTGTTGAGGCATATGGAACTCGTCTCATATCCTCAATTTCTTGAGGTGTCTTAGGACATTGTTCCTTAAATAAGTGAACTACATGCCTAGAATGTAGATTACCTTTCTTGGAGTTCTTCGTCGAGAATCACACAAGAATCTTGTCGATATATGATGTTTGAGACAGTGCTAATATTTTGTTCTTTCAATCCCTTATTAATTGGATCATTATAACATAACTTGCTTTTCCTAAATCTTTCATTTAGAATTGGCTAGCAAGCTAACCTTTCACTTCTGATAATACTCTTATATCATTCCTAATGAGTAGGATATCATCTACGTAAAGGACCAGGAAAACTATTTTCTTGTCAATGATCTGCTTGTAGACACAAGGCTCATCAACGTTTTGCTTGAAGCCATAAGTTTTGATAGCGGTATCAAACTTGACGTTCCAAGATCTAGATACTTGCTTCAGTCCATAAATGGACCATTGTAACTTGCAAACCTTTTGCTCTTAATCTTAGGACATGAATCTCTCTGGTTGCATCATGTAGATGCTCTTATCAAGATTGCCATTCAAAAATGCAGTCTTGATGTCCATTTTCCTAATTTCATAATCGAAATGGGTTGCAATGGATAAGAGTTAATAGACTTAAACATAGCCACTAGCAAAAAGGTCTCTTCAAAATCGACCCATCCTTTTGTGTATAACCCATTGCCACTGGCCTTGTTTTGAAGGTCTTTACTTTCTCGTCTACTCCTCTCTTTCTCTTATAGATCCACTTACACCATATGAGTTTTATCCCATCTTGTAATTCTACAAGTTCCCATACCGAGTTAGAGTACATGGGCTCCATCTCAAGATTCATGGCTTTAAGACATTCCTTTTTGTCAGAATCTTCCATTGCATGTTTAAATGACAATGGATCATCCATACTATCATTAGAGATGACACCCTGTGCCTTTCCAATACCTAAATATCGATCAGGTTGTCGTACAACCCTCCCACTACATTTAAATGGTAGTGTGATCTAACTAGGAATTGTCTAACTATCAGACGTTAATGGAATAACAATTTTGTTAACAACTTTTGTTGATTGATCACTGGTCGAACCAGGTTTTAATTCATTTAATACAATATTACTTCGAGGCTTATGATCATTCATATATTTTTCCTCAAGAAACATTGCGTTTGTCGATGCAAACACTTTGCTTTCTTGTGGACTATAGAAGTATCATCCCCTAGTCTCCTTCGCATATCCTACAAACAGGCATACTTGTGAACGAGGTTCCAACTTTCCACATTTGTTCTTCAGTACATGTACTAGGCACCCCCATATGCGAAAATGTCGCAAACTAGCTTTACGACCATTTCATAACTCTAGATGAGTCTTATGAACAAATTTGGATGGAACAACATTCAATATGTAGGTTGCAGTTTGTAGTGCATATCCTCAAAAAGAATTTGGTAATGATGAGAAACTAATCATAGATCTCACCATTTCCATCAGGGTTTTATTTCTCCTCTCCCTAAAAAGTATTATGTCACTTGGTGTTCCTGGAACTGTGAGTTGGTATACAATCCTATGCTCAACCAAATAGTACTCAAACTCTTGGTCAAGATACTCACCTCAACAATCTGATCGTAAAGCTTTGATAGTTTTGTCTAATTGGTTCTCAACTTCAGCTCGAAATTCTTTAAACTTTTCAAATGTTTTCGACTTATATTGTATTAGGTAAACATATTCTTATCTAGAGTAATCATCACTAAAAGTGACATGATACTCATAACGACCCATAGCTTTAACATTCATAGGTCCTCAAATGTCTGAATGTATAAGCTCTAGTGGTTGTATAGCTCTAAGCCATTTTCTAGTAAAAGGTCTCTTGATCATTTTACCTTATAAACAAAACTGCCATATAGGCAAAGTGTTGATCTCTAACTGACTTAAAGATCCGTCTTTTACTAGTCTATCTATCATGTTAAGGTTAATGTGGCCAAGTCTTATATACCACAAATACGTTTCATTATTTGAAGAAATCTTTTTTCGTTTTGTTTTAGGTTTCTCAACTTTAAACAATTTAGTGTTAAACAGTGATGTATGAAATGATGGTCTCAAAACATACAAGTTGTTTTCAATCAAACCAGAATAAATAATCAATCCGTTTCTAGAAACAATAATTAAATTATTATTTAAAGAAACTAAATATAAACGTTCCAATAATCTGAATACAGAAATCAAATTCCTTGTAAATCCAGGAATGTAATAAACATTATTTAAAGAAAGAAAACAACTATTAAATTGAAATATGACTTCTCCCATTGCTTTTGCTGAAACGACATCCCCTATTCTATCGCGCATTGAGAAGTCCCCCTCATCTAGCTCTGTCCAAGAATCAATCCACTGCAAGGTGAAGACTCATCTTCTACTAAACATGATTCAATGACAAGTAAATATGATTTACCTTTCACTTTCTTCTTCTTATAATGCTCCTCGAGGTACTGCAGGCAGTTCCTCTTCCAATGACCAACCTTGTCACAATGGAAACACTTCCCTTTTGCTTTATCGGTTGTGGTGCTCTTCTTCTTACTTTGGGCATACTTTTTCTTGGGCTTAGCCTTTGCCTTGCTAACAGACCTCTTCCTTTTCTTAGATCCAAAAGAAGATGGCTCAACAACATTTGCTCACTGGTCTAACTTTTGCAGTCCTTAGTCATGGACTCAAAAGTTGTGAGCTCATTAAGCAATTGAGTCAAACTGAACTTCAACTTGTTCATCTCATAGTTGCTTTTGAACTGATCAAAGCTCTTTGGAAGAGTTGTCAGTATGATGCTCACTTGGCTAGACTCATTTATGGCCCCACCATAGACTTCAACAGTATTTAAATGGGACATCATGCCCAGGACATGTTCCCAGACTGATGCTCTCTCCTTTATACGGGCAATCATTGCGGAACGAACAGCTTCGTGTTGCTTTTACTTAAAAGGTTGCCCAAACATGGCCTGCAATGACTCTATCATCTCATATGATGTAGTCACTACTTCGTGCTTTGTAACAAGCACATTGGTTATGCTAACTAGCAAATAAATGCAGGCCTTTTCATTATTTGATATCCATTTTTCGTAGGCCTTATGAACAGTTCGTGCTGCATTGGGTGCAGGCTGTGGAGGACATTCCTTCTTAAGCACAAATTTTAGGTCTTTGGTGACCAAGATTGCATTAATGTTGTTTTTCCATTTTGTATAGTTATCCCATGTTAATTTGTCATTGGCAAATATTTGAAGTAAAGCAGAAAACATTGCTGAAAAAACGTAAATAAAAATTCATTCACTCGTATATTTAAATCATATGTAAAGTATTCGGCATATAATTAAACATGATGCATGCATAAGAAAAAAATCCCAAAAAAAGTTACTATGCCACGACAATCCAACATATCACAACCAAGTGCTGCCTTAGGGTCGGTCAAGTATTTGCATGTTGGATCGAGACATTCTCAATTAAATGATACACCAAAATAATTCTTTATTCTTATATTATTTAACCATCGTTTATTTTAGTCAAGAATTTAATTAACTATTTAATTTAAATCCTTGTAAGTATAAACCATCATTTTGGATCTTATGAACTTAACTTGAGAGTTGCTGCCTTAGGGTCAGTCAATCCCAAAATACATCAAGAAATCCTATTCATTAGGAAGTTAACCTTGGTATTGACTCTTATGGAGACCCTCCTTAGGGAGGATAAAAACAAAGTCGTTTCTAGGCCCCACTTGAATCTCACGGTGTTAAATTAATGATGGAGACTGCGAGATATAATGTTATATATCCCTCTCTCATTCACTATTTACGATTAGGGTTTCCTAATGCAGTTAGATGAACCTAGATTAAATGGCTAAGAAGCATCTAGTTCTTTTATGTTATGTTACTAGAATATTATCCTATTAACATTGAATAATAAATCGGATTTTTAACTATTAAAAACTAATTTATTATTCGAATCTAATCTATGTAAACTACTTTAAATAGACTAGAAGTAAATGTGAGAATTACCAAGTTTTAACTATTAAAACTAAAAACACATTATAGGAATATAGGGTCCAATTATTATTAAGTCCTTAATAATAATTTGGGCTTTACTAATCTAACTAATTAAACCATTTAATGAAAGATTAGTAATTAATGAGAATTACTAAGTTTGTACTCCTAAAAACTAATGTTATTATTAATAGCCATTTATGTGATTATTCAATTTTTATAATATTAAAAAATAATAAACAACATATAAAATAAATGGGCTATTATCATGTATGATATATTATAATGCAAGTGTATGCACTTCTAATCTATATGGCATAAGTATGCATTACAATACTTTAATCATCTCATAAATAAAACATACATGAGTTAACCGAGTGTGATGACCTATCTAACTTAAAATAATAATAATCTAATTACAAAAAATAATCCAAGTCATTCCTTGGTCTTCTTGTAATCTCTCTTTTCTTCAAATCCATCTTTTGCATCTATTGGGCTTTTTAACCAAGTACAACTTGATTAAATTTTTTTTTTTTTTTGGTGATCCATCTCATAAATCAAAAAACTAAGGCTCAAATGTTACACTAACATTTATCGGAGGCCTAAAGTATTAAAAAAAATAATTTCGATCTATACACGCTTTTGAATATGCAATCCTAGCGTCGCGAACACTCACCCTTGCGCTTCCGCGCGTAGCCGTCGTCCGCACGAAGAGGCCGTCCATAACAACTGGCATCAAAACGTGCATGCCATTGCAGTCTTTGCGCATGGAGTGCGCATGGTTTCCTTGCGCAGCACAAGATCAGCGCACAGCGTGCGCTGCCTAGCCAAGTGCGCGATAGCCTAGCTTGGCGCTGCACCATGCCCAAGGCAGCTTACGCTGCACCAAAAACACGCACACAGTGCTGCCCAGCCTTGGTGTGTGGCAGCTGCTGTGCTTTGCCCAAGCAACGCAACAGCAACGCTTGTGCTTCATGCGTGCAACTGTTGTGCCTTCGTATGCACGACTACCGTAAGTATGTCCTACACACGCTCGGCTTTTCCATCTTCTCGAATCTTCTTCTTCGTACAAGATTACATTAATATATTACATCAAAAAGAAAATTTACATAGAATGATTACATCCAAAAAAAATTAATTAATTATTACAACCCGGAACAAATTTAACTAATCGCATGGTACCATACAATTAACGATCAACGATGTTTATATAAAAAAATTAAAATAAACATCATACAACCCTAGATTGTGCCTACACATATCATACATATCGAAAAGAATTTGAAAACAAATTTAACATATTCGTGTATATCAAAAATTGGCTCTGATATCGATTGTAGGTCGCACAGTGGAAAAAAATCAAAGAGTTAAGATCGATAGGTTTTAAAATTTTTATCGTCTTTAGACCTTTTTGTATACACGAACATGAGGAAGAGATTTGTTTTCATACCTTTGAAGAAAACTCCTTTCGTTTTCCTTTCGATCCTTCACCATTAAGCCTTCTGAACTATGTCCCGCGATCTAGCAATTATGTGTATGGGCATTTCACGGATTTCGAGAGTAGTTGAATAAATGCTTGAGAGATCCGGAAGACAACCCTTTGTCCTTTCTAGTGAATTCGGCCAAGCTTGGGGAAGAAAAAAAAACTTTTTCTTTTCTTTCTCTATGTGGCCGCACCTCTCTCTCTCTCAATTTGGGTTAGGTTAGCTTATTTTTCCTAACAAGTATATTTTATATACTAGGATCCTAGGGTTTAGTAAACCAAGTCAAAATAGGATTATAAATCACTTTTTAATTCGGACACCACTAGGATTTCAACATTTGACCTCTTTAAAGCAAATAAAAATAATCTCTTATTATTTTATTCTTTTGCTTTTGTTAAGGTTCGAAATTGAAACCTCCAAATAACAATTAATAATTCTAAATTATTAATATGTTAATTAAATAATCATATTATTTAATAATATTTAATTAATCAATTAAATAATATATTAATTAAATAATCACATCATTTAATTAATTCCCATAGTATATTAAAGTTACTTTCGTAACATAATTAATTGGACCATCCAATTCTCTGTGAGCCTTGTTACAATCGTAAAGGGCTAGCAATGGGACCTAATGGACCCACAGTTTTGAGCTCCAATAATACTTAGAAAAATTAATTAAAATTTTTAATTAATATTTCACTATTATTAACCTCGGAGTTAGTACACCAAAAACCCAAGGTTGTACTCTCGTAACTGTAGATGTTTTACACTACCAAATTATCAGTGTTCATCGATATAATAAAGTCTGTTATACCTCTCTAATTATATCTTTTCCTTTAATTACCATTGATTCTCTAATGAATGATTATATCCTTTATTTATTTACGGAAGAAGGATAGCACTCTTAATCCTTCAAACCTCGAATCAACCCTTAAGGGGACTACTATCTTTTCTCACAAGAAGGGGTGGATTCCTCTATTGTGTGCATACCTTCCCAGCCATAAGCCAAACCGTGATTCCAATATATGGAGTTATTGATTAGGGATGCTACTCCGATCTCACCCATGGTATGTCAAGAAACACGATCTAACTTGAAGAAGTCAGCGAGACACTTAGAATTTCGAGGCGTTTTAACCATTCAGTTGTGGATGCAAAGAGACTCAGTGAGTGAACTAGGTTTTGGTATTCCTTCTTGAGCTTCTATTTCTTCCGTTAAAGGAGATTTGAGAAAAGATGGAATAGTAGAAAAAGTAGTGACATCACCACAATCTTTCCACTTATACTGACACAGTCGAGTACCGAGCCTTAACTACTATGGAAGCTGCTCGTACCAAATTACCCGTACCACTCGATAACGCCCACCTGCAATAATCGAGCTTGACTTATTTGCCTTCTCTTGGGGAGGCCCAATATATATTTTGTTTTAGGCATCTTCGCTTCCTCAAGCCAACTACTGACTAAAGGAAAGATCGACTGCTAAAATGCCTTGACTAGAGCCTTGAATTTCCCTACCTTCTGCAAGAGTGAGATCAGACTTTGATTCGCTTCGGAGGATGCCAACTTCAGTAATCAAGACAAGCGAAATCGTGCTTTCGTTTACCGGTCCTCGAGCTCAATCAATAAGGATCTTTTCCTAAGTTTGCCCTTGGTCCAAAAGGATTGAAAACCTAGTCAGGCATGAAATTCTCTCTTATCCTATTTCCGACCGAGGATAAGCGATTGTAGTTTGATCACCCATATACAGTCATCATTTGTCGATATGTATGAATCTTTTCAATTAACGGATCTTAGTAATAGATTCATATAGATGGTGGCCATGTCCTATATGATCACATCATATAAGGTGCCTCCATTCTCATATCACCATATGAGTAGTCTAGGATAAGACCACCGTACATTATGGAATGGACCACAGCTGTAGATTAACCACAAATAAAGTACCCAACTCTATTTGCTATCTATGGACTCTTTAGATTGCATGTCTCAAAATGAATTCCTCTGTATATGACACTCATATACTCAATTTGAGATTACATCTAGCAATCTTGGATGTTTAGCACATATAATATATACGTATGAGTCATATTAATTTAATGAAATAACTACTTCTTTTATTAATGAATTTATAACATTTACAAATTACAAGCTTTATGGCATAAATCCCAATAGATATCCGGTATAATGCAGCCCATAATTACTAGTGAATCGCAAGTACTTTAGTACTTCAATACTCTTACTATTCATTTCCAGTGATTGGTTCCTGAATTACTCGTGTATCTACTTAATTTGCTAACTGCATTAGCTATGTTTGGTCTTGTACAACTTGTTAAGTACATCGGACTTCCTATCACTCTAGAATATTTTAGTTGAGAGATGCTTTCACCCTTATTCTTGGATAGGTGTAAATTTCTATCTACTGGTGTATTGGAAATTCCAAAATCATTTGTGTTAAATTTCTCAACATAGTGTGACTGACTTAGAATGAGTCCTTTCGATGTTCTTGAGATTTTCATTCCTAATATTACATTGGCCAGTCCCATATCTTTCATATCAAATCTTGATTTCAACATATCCTTTGTAGATTTGATCATTTTATCATCACTATCAACAATAAGCATGTCATCAACGTAAAGGCACAAAATGACATAGTCATTTCATGTGTCCTTGACATAAACACATTTGTCACATTCGTTAATTTTAAATCCATTTGACATCATAACATTGTCAAATTTCTCATGCCATAGTTTTGGTGCTTGCTTTAGACTATATAAAGATTTCACCAATTTATAGACTTTCTTTCCTTGCTTTAGAGCGGAAAAACTCTCAGGTTGTTCCATATAGATCTTTTCATCTAGATCTCCATTTAAAAAAGTTGTTTTCACATCCATTTGATGTACTTCAAGATTTCACAAAACTGCGATTGCAAGTATCATCCTAATGGAGGTTATTCTCGTCATAGGAGAATATGTATCAAAGTAATCTAGGTCTTCTTGTTGATTGTAACCTTTAATTACAAGTTTAGCCTTATACTTATCAATTGATTCATCCGTTTTCATTTTCCTCTTGAAAATCCATTTGAACCCTAGTGGTTTACATCCTGGAGGAAGGTCCACTAATACCCAAGTATGATTTTGGAGAATGGAATCAATTTTGCTATTAATAGTCATTTTCCATAAGAGTCCTTTTGAAAAGCTTACCACTTTTTTGAAAGTTCAAGGTTCACTTTCTAATAAATAGGTCAGAAAATCCAAACCAAAAGACGTTTCCGTCCTTGCTCTTTTGCTACGTCTAGGTTCATCTTTAACTTCATTTTGTTCATGGTCCTCACAGCTATCAGCATGTGTTCATTTCGACGAACATGCTTCATCATTGGATTTGTATGGAAATACATGTTCAAAGAACGATGCATTTCTAGATTCCATTATCGTGTTTTTGTGTATATCTAGGATGTCAAACTTATACACTGAAAATCGATAAGCACTACTATTATGTGCATATCTAATGAAAATGCAATCAACAGTTTTCAAACCTATTTCACCTTCTTAGGTGTCGGTATGACCACTTTGGCAATACACCCCCAAATTCATAAGAATTTATAGGAAGACTTTCTTCCTTTCCATAGCTCATATAAGGTATTGTCTTCTTTCTTTCAGGATACCTTATTTAAAAGGTAATTGCTAGACAGTATAGCTTCACCCCACAGGTTCTGAGGCAATCCAAAACTTATCAGCATTGCATTCATTATTGATTTCAAGGAAATGATTTTTTTTTTCATTCAGCAACTTCGTTTTGTTGAGGGGAATGCGGTGTATAGGTTTGATGTATGATTCCATGTTATGCACAGAATTCACCAAAAGATGTTGCATGCTCACCACCTCGGTTGCTTCTCAATGATATCAGCCACTTGGAAGGTTTCACTTGGGGTTATCCCTTCAGCATGAATCTCATGCAGAATCACGTGAAGCTCTTAGAGTCCCCCATCTTGTAATCAAGAAACTAGCCAATAACAAACCTTTTGGATCCATCATCCCCAGTCTTGTATTTTCGATCTAAAGACTCTCACGGTTCTTTTGCCGTGTTCGCTATACAATGAGTCTGATAGCTTGTTCAGTATGTTTTTCCAACATAGAAATCTGAATGATTTCGTGCATCAATAGCATTCCACACATGAACATCTCGCTCTTAACCTCTATTGGGTTTAAGAGCATCTTTAGTCAAGAACATAACTAGATCAAACGTGGTCAATTAGAACAGCATCTTTTACTGCCACTACTTAACTAGGTTCGCGTGACTCACATACTAGATCATCACCGAATCTCCCATGTTTCTCATGAATAAGTTGATGGCCAGAGTCGATGTTGACACTCTTGGCCTCAAAATAGGCACATCTCTCATAAACACTAAATTAACAGCTGAAGTGTCTGGTCCGACAGTTGAATTAGCACTAGGAGTCTCAAGTGGAATACGTGTGTTCACGTTTGATTTATCCACCATAATATCAGGAGGAGATCAACTGAATTAATTTGAAATTAATTCTCATTAAAATAGGCAATATTAAAGTCAAATCATTTTTGTTTTGAATTCAAAATTTAATATTTCTATTAATCCAGAATTAATAGAGATAAATCATCATTAAATTGATAATTACAATATTGAAGTTCAAAAGAATTGATTTTGACAATAATCACCGTTTTAAACTTACACATCCAACTCGTTATCACTGTTGGCCTTAGGACCCTCATCAGTTAAGAATCTCACAAGATTCAATGTGATCAGGTAGAGCAACATCTTTTTTTGCCATTAGGTAGGATTTAAGCCGCTGACTTAGGAGTCATTTTACCAAGCCTCATGCTAGTCCATCTACCAACTGAGCTACGCTCCTAGGGGCGACTCATAATTGCATTCATTAATATTAGTACTATTGCAAAAATTAATCTGAACATAAGACTGCTACTTGTGATTGTAGTGATCACTGTAATATCACTGAGGATTGATTGAATGGTTCAATTCTACTTTATGATGGTTCACTAACATTTCGATCAACAAAATAGACGGTTGTGATTTACTTCTGAAATTTGAAAAAAAAAGGCAAGTACACACAATAATCCATTCATCAAATCCCTACAACCTTCTCTTAGCTAAATTTTCTCTTCGTGTTGGACGTATCGAACAAAATATAATTAGTGTTTATGTAAGTTCTGGGTAAAAGTTTGAACAATAAAGTCTAGGTAGACCATTGAGTTTGTTGTTTTACAATGAGTTTCTTAACAATGTCACCCCATCTTGTTTTCACCCAAATCAATGGTCTGAATCAATTCTATCTTCTTGTAGTGTAAAGACATAAAAATAATAGAAATAATCCAGAGCATTTATTTGGAATATTAGACACGTGATAATAGATTATAAAGGTGAGGACACTTAAGGAGAGGAGAGGGTCAAATCCTCCGACTTGACTCCGTTTATTTAAACAGGTCAAACAATTTGATCCTGATTACCAACCCAAACCCGTCAATTCTTCAAATTGATTTTTTTTTTCTATTTTTTTTTAATGGGGAAAATACAGAAGGTGTATACAATATAGAGTTTAGACTTTAGAAAGGTAGTTGTTTGTGGTTAGGAAGGTGGATGAAAGATCTTGATGTTATGTACACTTACAAGAATAGGTAGGTACTAGTGAGGTCCAATCATTCCCTAATTACAAAAAAAAAACGATAGTTTTTTATTTATATATATATATATATATATATTTATATATGTTATTTTTTCAGAAAAAAGGTATGAATGAAATTAATATAAATTATTATAAACTAAGTAAGGGCGCATTTACTAATTAAGAATGAAGGAGATCGAAATCAAGTTCCATTAGAAAGCAAATGGAGGGGAATCAAAATTAAGTTACTAAATTTCATTCAAATTTCATTCCGGTGTTTACTAACAATTTTAGAATCATAAATGGAATCAAACTTATTATATTTCTAGTGTTTACTTACACTAAGGAATCAAAATGATATAAAGCTGATTACAAAAATACCATTGTGTATATAACGTGTTGGAAAATTTTTTTTATTGAGATAACTTCATTAATTAAAAAAAAAAAAGTCACAGTAGCATATATATACATATGAATATGCAGTGATTCATAAATGGTATTGTAGATAAGAGATGCACATTTGTGGAATAAGGATGAAAATAGGTCCCCCCCATCCTCATCCCCACTTCTCAGACCCTTCCTCCATCCACCCCACCATTTCTCCATTTGGGGATAGTGGGGATGGAGAATTTTGGGGGGAGGTATATCCATCCCTAATCCCAGTTCCCAATTTTTCCAGTTTTTCTTGTTTCCCCGTTTCCCCTGTACCCCTATTTCCCCATTTATTAAAATAAAAAAAAAAAAAAAAAAAACATTTCATTACAAATACAAAATAAAATCCATTAGTGCATTACAAATACAAAATAAAGTGTTTTAAATAATTCAAAGTTTCAAACTAAGCCAACTTCATATGTGAAGTAACACAAACTGTTTTTTTTTTTTTTTTTTTTAATAAAAAAACTTCACATATCCACCCAATTCATTTTGAAGCCTACAAACAACAGTACAATACAAGAAGATGATTATATATTATAAAAAAAATTAATGAACAAAAAAAATTTAAATATATATATTATAATTATATTTATATATGTTTGGGGGAGATGGGGATGGGGGATCCCCATTTCAATTTGGAGATGATAATCATAATTGAAATGGGGATCCCCCCATCCCCATCTCCCCCAAACATATATAAATATAATTATAATATATTTTTTAAAATTTTTTTTATTCATTAATTTTTTTTATAATATATAATCATCTTCTTGTATTGTACTGTTGTTTGTAGGCTTCAAAATGAATTGGGTGGATATGTGAAGTTTTTTTATTAAAAAAAAAAAAAAAAAAAACAGTTTGTGTTACTTCACATATGAAGTTGGCTTAGTTTGAAACTTTGAATTATTTAAAACACTTTATTTTGTATTTGTAATGGATTTTATTTTGTATTTGTAATGAAATATTTTTTTTTTTATTTTTTTATTTAATTTTTTTTTTTAAAGTTTAATAAATGGGGAAATAGGGGTACAGGGGAAACGGGAAAACAAGAAAAACTGGAAAAATTGGGAACTGGGATTAGGGATGGATATACCTCCCCCCAAAATTCTCCATCCCCACTATCCCCAAATGGAGAAATGGTGGGGTGGATGGGGGAAGGGTCTGAGAAGTGGGGATGATGATGGGGGGACCTATTTTCATCCTTATTCCACAAATATGCATCTCTTATCTACAATACCATTTATGAATCATTGCATATTCATATGTATATATATATGCTACTGTGACTTCCCCCCCCCCCCCCCCAAAATATTTTTTATTTATTTATTTATTTTTCCCTTTCCAGAAAGGGGATTTGGGGAAAAAAAATGTGCAACTCTAAATCGTAGATATGATTCCCCCCCCCATTCCCCCCCCCCCCCCCTTTTTTTTTTTTTTTTTTTTTTTTCCCTTTCCAAAAAGGGGATTTGGAGAAAAAAAAATGTGTAACTCTAATTGTAGATATGATTTACGTTAAAAAAAAAAAAATTTCTGCATAACTTCGCCCCATTAATTAAAAACAAAAACATTGTGTAAGCCAATAAATCAAAGCAAAGTTTTGTTGTATTAATTTTGACGTATTAATTTTTGTTCATCAACATTATTCATACACAATTTACTTTTTTTTTTTTTTTATCCACGTATGCAATATTATATATATATAGTAAAACCTCTGTAAATTAATCTCCTATAAACTAATATCCTCTCTAAATTAATACAAAATCTCAATCCCGACTTGAGCCAATGTAAAAAATTAATAAACTCCTCTATCGTAATAATTAATAATTAATAATTTCTTTTTGAAACCCAGTGTAAAATTTTGATCCCGACGGTCGTATAAATTAATAATTCCATTAAAGTACAAAATATATTATATAATAATCAAGAACTATAAAAGTGCTTCAATATGCTAGTTTGCTCAAGACCACCATATTTGATATTTTTGACTTCATCATTTATCTTTTGAATTGTTCTCTTGTTATAATAAAGAAGATAAAAAAGAAAGAATTTTTAGGAGTTATTAGGAATAGAATTTTTAAGTATATCTTGTGATCTCTCTTGTTATATACAACTATAGAATAAGCCTCACTATATATCATTGGTCTATAAGTATATCATTTACTTTTTTTTTTTTTTAATCCACGTATACAATATTATATATATATTGTTGTTTTCATTCTAGATTTAATATATATAAATATAGAATCAGTGCAACAAATCAAATAATAATCATCACCAAGATTATATGTGTATTCATAAAATCTATGAAAAAAGATCGTACTTTAATGAAGATAATTTAATAAAGAGACATTTTACTCTAGTAAAAAATTGTATTTTAGTGAGCATAATTTAGTGAAAAGACATTTTACTATAGTAAAAATACAATCCCTAAAATACAGTTTTTTTAATTATTATAAGTGAGGATAATTTAGTAAAAAGACATTAATTATTTTTTTAATCAAGAAACTAAGGAATATGGTAAGATGTGAACTTTTTTCTTACTTGTCTGGTTGTTCCAAACACACATTAGAAACTTTGTTATTAAAGGATAGTATTCTCAGTGGTTCATTGTCTGATTTTACACTATTTCATCATTGAGAGAATTGCAAATTTAAAGGAATAAGCTGAATGGCTCTTTCCCAAAACGTTTTGGACAGCTTTCACATCTTACCATATTGGACTTAGATAACAACAATCTTGGGGGCTAATGATTTGAGAGTGGTGTCCACGTGGCTTAATTCCTACAAAATTAGTAAACATTAGACTTTTGAAACCAGGAACTTAATTTCCTTAGTAAACAAACTCTAAATCTGATACTAATCAAACACGACTTAAAAATTAAAAAAAAAAATCTAAGTAAAATAGGAAACAGATCCCATAAACCAAAAAGAAGTCAAATGTCTCTCGCCATGATGGTTGGACCCTCCGTTGGAGCCCTCTGCCACCAAAGTTCGAGACCCATGGCATGCACTAATATATGTGCAATTTTCCTTGCCCTCCTCTTGCGTGGAAGCTGCCCTTTGGATGTGTAGGTGTTCGTCCTGCCTTTGTACGGGTTTTCCTCCCCCCGTTTGTGGAAGCAGTGGTCTGGGCCGTGCTTGTAGTCGAGTCTATCTTCACTGACTCCCAGTTGTTGTAATCCTATAAATAATAATAATAATAATAATAATAATAATAATAAATATAGGTTTTCCAAAATTGTAAAATATCATTATTATTTTTCTAAAAGATTCTTTTCTTGTTTGAATATCATCACATAAAAAGCTTTTAGCCTGTTTAAAAAAAAAAAAAAAAAAAAAAACTGCACAGGAATACCGGAAACTGCCTAGGTATGAAAACCATTGATTCTGGAATACCAAAAATTAATTCACAGAATAAGCTACATACTCGATTTTTCAATATCCATAGATTTCATACTCGATTTATATTAGACTAACGCACCCAGGGATTTCCTCCACCCAAAATCTTTTTTTAATTTCAAGTAATTAAATTGGTTTGCAACTTTTATTTATCTAATCATTTTAAATTTCACTTCAAACATTGGTAAACGAGAGAACAAGCTAGATCAAATGAAAATGAAGAAATAAGAGAGGGAGATCAAATGAGAGATCGGAGATTAGCGGAAACTAGGAAAATGTGGATATGTATGGGGCAGGGATACCTCCCCCAAAAGTCCCCACACATAAAAATTAATGAGAATCTAAAGTAATAACATAATCATGAATTAACCCTCTAAAAAATAATTATAAACTGAAGCAAAACAATAATATTATTCATAAAAACAAGAAATTAAACATCATTTATTAGTTATTACCACCAATAAATCATCTTATTCTTTTTTTTTTTTAATTTTTTTAAAAATTAAATACATTGTCTTCTTCCTTCTTCTTCACATCCTAAGACGTTGAGTGAACCGATCATCAAATCCACAAACATTGTTACTATTACCATCGACAACAAAACCATTATCATTAATTGGCAACACATCAAGACCGGTAGCAATAGCTGCCATCGTTGCAGTTGCAGGAGGCATCAAATAGTGATTTGTCATCATCATATCATTGATCCTCAAGGCCACAGTCAACCTCAACTTCATCAACCCCTTCACATACTCTTCAAGCTCCTCCAATTGCATTTTATCTATGCTCTCATCCCACCAAAACCCTCTATTATTATTATTTTTCTTTGCTTTCTTTTCTTCTTCTATCGCCTTCCCTTTCCTCTTCTCCTTCTCCAACTCTCTCATCGCCATCTCGTATTGCTTGTTGTGTTCTTGCAAGCATGGGATGCTCGCGGACACTTCCGATGGAGGAGACTCTCCGTTGAGATACCAGTTCAGGATGGTGTCGAAATCCGGGTGACCTATTACAAACATCTTCCCGTTGGGAGAAAAGACAATGATGCCAACTTTCACACCGCACAAGACGGAGAGCTCCATCGCCTTGTTGAAGAGACCAGACCGACGTTTCGAGAAGGTCACTTGTAGGCTGTTTTTGTCTTCAAGTTTCTTGATTTCAATCTTCTGGCGGCCTTTGGTTGTTTTGGTCTTTTTGTGGTCGACATTTTTGTTAATATTGTTGTTGACCACCATGGAGGATATTCAAAAGTAAGAACAAAGTTTAATTATTTTTTTTTCATCAATTTGATTTTATGATGTATTTATAATTGAGTATTCTTGTTTAAGAATTTTTGTTTTTGGGTATAAAATCTTTAAAGATTATATGATGCTATCAATTTTCTAAAAATTAGGTCACAAAAGAGGTAACATAGTGATTTATTATATACCATTTTGATATGAAAGATTGAATGAATCTAATTTGAATCAGATTAATTTGATGTCAACTGGTTTATAATTGTAATAAAATTGAAGGGTGAATGATTCATATCATTCTAAAATCACTGACTAATTTAGAAAAATTAACCATAACAAGGAGTGTCAATATATATAAATGGAGATTGGAAAGGAAATTATATCTTTTTTTTAAAAAAAAAAAAAAAAAAAGGAAGGAAATCATAGAAAATTTATTTGAAAAGAATTCGGGTCCAATTTTTTCTCTTATATTTTAAATTTCTACCATGTTGGGTTTCTTTCTTGTTTGAATGAGGTATTAAGGTTCATTAGAAAGATTTTAAATATTTTGTTTCTAGAATTAATATAGTTTAGACAGATGGACAAGACATAATAATTAGTCACATGGCATATTTGGTTTATTTATTTATTTTATATATACCACTTGTAAAATGTATTTATTTTCTTTTAAATTTTATACATTGATCTCTCCTAAAATTTTTGTTTTACTATATTGGGCCTCAAAAATAAATTTCTGACCTCGTTCCTCTCTTCCTCCATCCCTCGTTTCCCCCATTCTTCCTGTTTCTCTCGTTTGACCATGTTTGGATGAATAAAACTTAGATATTAAAAATTCAAATAAAAATTACATATTAAAAATTCAATTAAAAAAATAAAATAAAAATATAATGTTATTATTTTTCTCAAATGGGGATTTGAAGATTTTTGAGAACCCGAAGGAAAATGCCATTTTTACTTGTTCTTTACCTTCATGGATGTACACATAGGTAGAAACCATCACCGTCCATTTAAAAAGTTTTTTTTACATTTCTACTAACTACATTTTTTTTTTTCTTTCAATTAGAATTAATTGGGGTTTATTTGAGAGTTATTATACATTTTTTCTTATGACTGCAGTCCGCAGACAACATTGAATTAATTTAGTGATTGATCATATACTGATGGAGATAATCATGAGTGAAAATTCTTAAATACAAAGCTGAAGCTGATGACAAATGTCCTAACTAACAAGCCTTGCAAAACTTAAATCATTTGGACCAAAGTTAAAAAGACTTACAAATTTCTTGATATTTCTAGTGCTGGAATTGTTCTAACAATCTTTATTTTCTAAATGCATCTTACGATCTTTATTTCTTTATAGTCTGATGGATATCCTTAGCTTTGTTTTATATATTATAACAAATGTTTTAAGTGATTTTGACTGATTTAATTGATGTGTAGTTGTTATAGAGTTTCTTGTACTAAGTAATGAGCTGCAGATTTGTTTGTTAACATTATTAAAATAAGTCAAGTTTGTTAACTCTGTTTCAAATATTTCCTTACTTTAATTAACTGCAGAACTCCTCCAACAAAAAAGCTTTGTCCGTGTGGGGCCTAATCGAGATTGTGAATTTGTGATACAAATATACAAGAACCTGTCAAAAAAGTGTACATTATCGGTGGACACTAATTCTTCATTTCTGATTTTAAGAGCTTGGTTTTGTGAGTTCAAACTTGCAATATAAACAATTCTGCAAACTGCTTGTATTTCTCGTCATCTTGATCACCCAACATGATTTTCATCTTCATTTTGCTTTATCTATGCACAAAAACTGCCTTTGGACTCCATTCAGGGATTGGAGATGACAATATAAAGTGCATAGAGAGGGAAATAAATGCTCTCCTAACATTCAAACAAGGCCTCATAGATGAATATGACTCTCTCTACTACAAGAAATATGGTCTTTTCCGAGCGCTAAATATTGTCGGAAAATGTCAAAAAGTCGACAGAAATGTGTACTTCTGACCGGAAAAAGTCGTCGGTCTCCATTGGAAATAATATCGTGGAAAATAAACCTTTTCCGACCAGCCCTCGAAAACAAAATTATTTCCGAAGGAAAAAAGTGGTCGGAGATGGAAGAAAGATATGGTTAAAAATGTTATCCAATCAATACCAAGGGATTATTTTTTACGGCCTTGATTGTCATAAATAATGCATTAATGAGGGACGTTCAAGAAGTTCAATTTCAAATCTCAAATCTCTATCAAGAAGTTCAATTTCCTCAAATCTCAAATCTCTCTCAAGAAGTTCAATTTCCTCTTCACCATACATAAGATTGTTAATATCATAATAGAAAAAATCAAACAAGAAAGCATAATATGATACTAAGTTTTTCTCATTCAATCATTTCATCAAACAACTTGCATGTAAATTTAAAAGTAATAAAAAATCTCAAAAAAAAAAAAAAAAATTTAAAAAAATAATAATAATAAGAGATAAAAGTGGATAATAAAAGAACTATCATACCTGTGACATAAACAAATGATATGTTACCATTACCCAAGCCATGCAACCATGCAAATATGAGAAGCCATGCAACCATGCAAATATGAGTTCTACCACGTGCAGCAAGAATTGTCTCATAAGACTTGGTCTTGGTTGTTTTGTTAGTCAGTTTAGTCAGTTTTGAATAATTAGTCAGTTGTGAATAAGTGGAGCTGTTAGTGCGGTAGTTCTCCAGCTAGTAGTTCCTTTTCTTTAGGCAATATTTTCTATTCGTGGCACTGATTGTTATTAGTGATTTAGTCGTTGTATCAGACTCTATATATAGTCTGTAATTAGTTAATTTAAGGCATGAATTAATTAAACAAAATTGCCTCCTCCTCTCTACGCCTCTCTTCTATCTTCTGCTACTTGTTTTCTAAGAAAATTATCTTAACAGTGGTATCAGAGCCAGGTTAGTCCATGGATACCCGTGGAAAGTCGAATGCGGAATTTCGCACTGAAGTCCAAGACATTCTAGCCAACCATGAATCACGTTTCGAACAGATCCTCACGGAATTACAAGCTCTACGCTTGCAGCAAACACAACCATCACCCACACCACAAAATCAACCTACTATCGAAATTAATCCCATTGCATCAGCTGATGCGTCCAATAGCCGAAACTACACCAATACAAACCATACCAACACTACCACCAATCATCACCTTAAACTGTCCTTTCCAAAGTTCAACGGCGACGATCCAACTGGATGGCTGTACAAGGCAGAGCAATATTTCGAATTCAAGAATATTGCACCTGAGCAACAAGTCCAACTCGCATCCTTTCACCTGGAAGGAATCGCCTTACAATGGCATCGATGGATAACCAAGTTTCGGGGACCACTCACTTGGAACGAATATACAAAAGCCGTTTTACACCGCTTCGGACCCACCGATTACGAAGATCCCTCGGAAGCTTTAACCCGCCTAAAACAGACCACAAATGTGACTGCATATCAGGAGTCCTTCGAGAAGTTGTCCAACCGAGTTGATGGCCTTCCAGAATCCTTCCTAGTAGGCTGTTTTATTGCAGGATTGCGCGATGAAATACGGCTAGATGTCAAAATTAAACAACCCAAAACTCTGGCAGATGCGATAGGCGTTGCACGACTCATCGAAGAAAGAAACTCATTGCACCGCAGAACACCCCATAACCTTCGTTCCCAACCATTTCCAGCAGCACAAAGAATTCAGCCTAGCTCAACAGAGGGCGTGTTAGGACCACCACCCATTCCGAAAGCCAAACCAAACTCTTCTATGACTCCGACTACCTTCCGACGAATTACTAACCAGGAAGCACGTGAGCGTCGAGAAAAAGGGTTATGCTATTATTGTGACGAAAAGTTCATTCCCGGCCACCGTTGTGAACGTCCTCAATTGTTCATGATAGAAGACAATCCAAATGCCGACTTGTCTTGTGAAGAAGAAGAGATCACTTTCCCTGAACCAAAACCACATGAAGCACTTCCAGAGATCTCCTTTCATGCTATTGCCGGAACCGAACACCCACAAACCATACGAGTCCTTGGCAAGCTTAAGAATAGAGATGTCACGGTTCTAATCGACGGTGGAAGCACCCACAATTTCATCGATCAGAATATTGTCTCTAAACTCAAATTACCAGTTGTTCGTGACAAAAAGTTCCAAGTGATGGTCGCAAATCGTGAAAAAATAGAATGTGCCGGACAATGTCAAGCACTGACTCTGATAGTTCAAGGTCATGCTATCACAGTCGACTACTATATACTCCCTGTTGCAGCCTGTCAGTTGGTCTTGGGGGTCCAATGGCTTGAAACACTCGGGTCGATTGAAACCGATTACAAAAGACTCACCATGTCCTTCAAAGATAAAGGGATTCCACATACCTTCCAAGGCATAGGACAGACAGATGCTGCTGCCCTCTCTAATAAAGAATTTCACAATTTGCAAGGCACTGGATTATTTCTCCAAATTGTACCACATGTCACCGAGTGGAACCAGAGCAATTATCCCTCTGATTTCCGCAGCCTCCTTACCAAGTTTGCACCAATTTTTGCAACACCAACCGGACTGCCACCCATGCGATCACATGACCACCATATCATTTTGCAAACCAATGCGGAACCAGTGAGTGTGAGGCCTTACCGTTATCCTTATTACCAAAAGACTGAGATTGAGAAAATGGTGACAGAGCTCTTACAGGCCGGTTTGATCAGACCCAGCAATAGTTTGTTCTCCTCTCTAGTTTTATTGGTCAAAAAAGCAGATGGTTCTTGGCGGTTCTGTGTGGATTACAGAGCATTGAATGCAATCACAGTTAAGGATCGATACCCAATTCCGGTCATCGATGAGTTGCTTGATGAGCTTCACGGTTCCAAATATTACTCGAAACTGGATTTGCGAGCAGGGTACCACCAAATTCGAGTTAGGCAGGAAGACGTTCCAAAAACAGCTTTTAGGACACACTCAGGACACTATGAATTTGTTGTAATGCCGTTCGGACTCACAAACGCACCTGCTACCTTTCAAAGCTTAATGAACGATCTTTTTCGGCCTTACTTACGTAAATTTATTCTGGTATTTTTTGACGACATACTAATTTACTCAAAGTCCGGACAGACCATCTTATGCATTTACAGGTAGTCCTGAATATACTGGCAGCCAACAACTTATTTGCAAAGGAGTCAAAATGTAAATTCGGTGTCAACCAGGTGGATTATTTAGGGCATATAATTTCAGAAGATGGAGTAGCTGTCGATCCTACAAAAATACAGGCGGTCCTGGATTGGCCCAAGCCGACAACAACCAAAGGAGTCCGCGGATTTCTGGGGTTAGCAGGGTATTATCGAAAATTTATCCAACATTTCGGAAGCATTGCTGCACCATTAACGCACCTGTTGACAAAGGACGGTTTTCAATGGAACTCTGAGGCAGAGAAAGCCTTCCACCATCTGAAGCAGGCGTTGACCTCACCACCAGTCCTCAGCCTTCTTGATTTTTCCCAACAATTTGTTATTGAGTGCGTCGCAAGCGGAATTGGAGTTGGGGCCATACTATCTCAGAACAACAAGCCTATAGCCTATTTTAGTGAGGCCCTAAAAGGTTCAGCTCTGTCGTTATCCACCTATGAAAAAGAGATGATTGCCATTGTCAAGGCTATCCGGAAATGGCGACCATACTTACTCGGCAAGTCCTTCATCGTCCGGACGGACCAGAGAAGTCTCAAATACCTGTTAGAGCAACGAATAACCACACCAGCTCAAGCTCGTTGGCTGCCCAAACTACTCGGATACGATTATGTTATTGAATACAAAAAGGGTCCCGATAATCAAGGTGCAGATTCTTTGTCTAGAGTAATTGAATTTAATTTCTTGGCTATTTCATTGCCTTTGGCAGATTGGTGGACACGTTTACAACATGAAGTGCAACATGATTTATTCTACTCTTCCTTGTTTGACAAGAACTCTTCTCAACAGTACACTTTTAGAGATGGTGTTTGGTTCAAACACAACCGAATTTACTTGAGTTCTGCCTCAACTTTAATTCCTCTGATTCTAGCTGATTGTCATTCATCTCCAATTGGTGGCCACTTCGGCTTCCACAAAACTTTGGCTCGGGTCAAACGCTCATTCTTTTGGTCGAATATGAGCCGAACTGTTAAGCAACATTTACAAATGTGTGATGTTTGTCAAAGAAATAAAACAGATTGCATGAAGCCAGCTGGATTGCTTCAACCGCTTCCAATACCGGATCGAATATGGCAGGACGTGTCTATGGATTTTATAGAGGGACTTCCATCCTCAAATGGATTCACGGTTATAATGGTGGTGGTGGATAGATTGTCCAAGTACGCCCATTTCATTCCTATGAAACATCCATACACTGCCGTCACAGTTGCCAAGACCTTCGTTTCTGAAATTGTGCGACTTCACGGAATTCCTACTTCAGTCGTAAGCGATCGAGACAAGATTTTTATCAGCAATTTTTGGCAGACTCTCTTCCGGCTCCAAGGCACCAACCTACAAATGAGTTCAAGTTATCATCCGCAAACAGACGGGCAGACTGAGGTCGTGAACCGGACCTTAGAACAATATCTTCGTTGTTTTGCAGGAAATCAGCTGCGTAAATGGGTTGAGTGGATTCCCTGGGCTGAGTTCAGCTACAACACTTCCGTCCATGCTGCCACAAAAATAACTCCCTTCGAAGCAGTTTACGGAATACCACCACCTAGCTTGGTTTCATATGTTCCAGGTACCTCACGGGTGCAGGCTGTTGATGAATACCTCTGTGACAGAGACTTTATTTTGCGGGACTTGCGCCAAAATCTCTCACAGGCCCGTAATCGTATGAAAATTCAGGCTGATCGTCACCGTCGTGAAGTTTCATTCTTGGTTGGCGACCACGTCTACTTGAAGCTACAACCGTACCGTCAAAATTCGGTAGCCTTCCGAAGTTCTCTTAAGCTCTCTCCTAGGTACTTCGGGCCCTTCCTAATTGTGGAGAAAGTCGGACCAGTCGTGTATCGATTAGATTTGCCTGCTGGATCACAAATCCATAATGTCTTTCATGTAAGTTTGCTACGAAAGCATTTGGGGCCAATTCCTCAAGTCTCTCCTCAGTTGCCACCAGTCTCAGATTCGTCAACAATACTTCCTCAACAGGAAGCGATTTTAGATAGACGAGTCATTAAAAAAGGGAATTATCGGCCAAAAACTGAAATACTGGTGAAATGGGTAGGGGCACCGTCCGAGGATGCAACGTGGGAGAACCAGTGGCGATTTTCGAAGACTTATCCGGACTTCATCCTTGAGGACAAGGATTCTTCAGGCGGTGGGGAATGATATGTTACCATTACCCAAGCCATGCAACCATGCAAATATGAGAAGCCATGCAACCATGCAAATATGAGTTCTACCACGTGCAGCAAGAATTGTCTCATAAGACTTGGTCTTGGTTGTTTTGTTAGTCAGTTTAGTCAGTTTTGAATAATTAGTCAGTTGTGAATAAGTGGAGCTGTTAGTGCGGTAGTTCTCCGGCTAGTAGTTCCTTTTCTTTAGGCAATATTTTCTATTCGTGGCACTGATTGTTATTAGTGATTTAGTCGTTGTATCAGACTCTATATATAGTCTGTAATTAGTTAATTTAAGGCATGAATTAATTAAACAAAATTGCCTCCTCCTCTCTACGCCTCTCTTCTATCTTCTGCTACTTGTTTTCTAAGAAAATTATCTTAACAACAAATAATGTAGGGAACGATATAGTGTCATCTCGCAGCCAAGCAAGGAGATCTGAAGAAGAAAAAAAATACTGGTTTTTAATAGCTGGATGATAAATTAAAGAAAAATATAACATGAATCTAGAAATTAATTGAATATTATGCTGAAAACAATACAACTCATGTATAAACTCAAAGAAACACAAAGAAATTCAATAAAAATATATATATATATATATATATATATATATTTATAATGTAGTTAGTTGATGTTGTGAGATTTTGGTAAGAAAAATGAAAAAGAAAAAAAAGGGCCGGAGTGAAGGAGGACGAACGCAAAGAGAGGGGAAGCGTTGTGATTACTTGTGCCGTTGTTTGAATGAGATAGTGAATAAATAGGAATAGGGTTATGTTTAGATTTGACCTAATATTGATTAGGTGAGGGTGAGCTTATCATGTTATTGCGTAGCCACATGTGCTCTATAAAAACAAATGAAGTAAATTTTATTAGAATATTAAATTAATATTAAGCCTAAATAATAAATATTAATCGTAAAATTAATAAATTAAACCAGAAATTTTTAAGAACTTATAAATAAAAAATTAATAATTAAAAAAATGATAAAAACTAAAATTAAAAATATTATTTGAAAAAATAAAACAATATAATTATTATTAGTTTAAAAATAATGTGAAATAGTAAATAATAAATTAAAAATTAATAGTTTAATATCAATAATTTCAAACCTGATTATTTCCGATGATTAGGTTACAAGTTAGAAATAGATTGTATTTTTGAGGGTTAAATTCTGACGATCGGAAATAGTATTGCGTTTCCAAGGGCTATTTCCGAGTATCAATTATTGTGGTTGGAAAATATTCATTTTTTTCAAAGACTAGGTATTTATTGTCAAAAATAGTATTGGTGCCAAGCTTCGACACCATTTTCACATTATTTGTGATAACTTTAGCCACTATTTCCAAAGGTATTTGTTTCGTCATAACAAATATACATTATTGTTACACTTTTATAACAATTTGATTTTTGTCGTTGGAAAAACATCAATTACCCACCATAATTTCACTCCGTCGGAAATAGTTAATCGGAAAAGACACTGTTTCTTGTAGTCTCTTCATGGGGGAATGAAGATTGTTGCAAATGGAGAGGTGTTCATTGCAGCAACCGAATAGGCCACGTGATCAGGCTCGATCTTCACGCTACAATAGGCTACCGCATGCCTCTGATCAGAGGTAATATTAGTTCTTCCTTGCTTGAATTGCAGCATTTGAATAACATGGACTCTTAGCTCCTTTTTCGCACTCGAAGCGACACAATCGACCCGACACACACGACATGATACCAACACATTGGTTTGTTTTACTTATTTCATTGTTTTACCTCGTTTTGCTTCACTTCTCTCTTGAGTCACACTAATTTAAGCACTAGAAAGTCTCTCCAAAGGACCACCCTTGATTCGACTCGATCACTGCTTTGTCTCTTCGTCTAATTTCGCATGTTGTCAGTGCCTACCATCACCTATAAATTTAATTACAGATTCAAGCATCTGCAACTATTAAATTAAAAAACATTTACAAATGTATGACTTAACTATTCAAGGAATATTTAATTTTTTTTATACTATATAACATGTTGTAAAAAATATATTATATTATTCAATTAAATATATAAGTTTTACAAAATAAATTTATCAGTATCAAATGATATGTATACACTTTCTAGTTTCTACATTATAATTTATCATAACCATATTGATAAAATGTAGTTTATTTGATGCTACTTTATACTATAGTCTTAGGAACAAATCAAACTTTAAAAGCAAATATCCATAATTTTTCTAATTTTTAACGTAATATTCGACTAATATCCATAATATCCCTGATGTAATCAAAATTTGAAAGCCCAATATTAGGGATGACAATTTTACCTGAACCAGTGGACACTTGTCTGAACCCAACCTTCAATGGGAGGATATGGGTTTTGAAAATATAACCTGCGGTCAGGTTTGGATGTGAATTTTCAACCTGTCGTGGGTTCGGGTTTGGACAAAAAATCCTCATATGAACTCGCGAAACCATTTAATTTAAAATAAATAAATAATACAATTTGGGTGCGTTTGGTGCACAGGATATGATTGGATTATTTTTAAGGGATTGAATTGGATTAATTACGATGTTTCATGTGTTTGGTGCAACTTTGGAAATAGCCAAAAACAATCCTATCTTTTGTTTTGTATACAAAGGGATTGGATAAAAATATAGTAATATTGTTCAAAGTTTGAAGAACCCAAAAAGCCCAAACCCAAAGGTTCAAAAAGCCCAAACCAAAAGGTTGTCCTCTCTCTCTCTCTCTCTCATCTCAATCGATCAAACTCATCTCAATCGATCAAACGCACCCACTCACCAGAACAGACCAACCGCATAGTCACACTCACAGTCATTTCACTATCCAGTCGAATCGGCGATGCTCGCCGGAGCCACCAATGCCCTTTAATCTCCCACCACTTTGAAAGAAAACCCCTAGAAACCACAGAGATTTGCCTCATTGAATCTCTACTCAGTCTCGTCTCTCAGGGTTGTCTTTCACATGCCATTTCTTCACTCGATTCACTTGCGCTAAAGGGTCTTCGTTTACCTTCTCAAATGCTAGCTTTTCTATTGCAAAATTGTGCAGAGATGAAGTCGTTGAAAGTGAGAAGAAAGAGCAGTGATGGGATAACTATTAATCCCATTGAGTTGGAGAGGATTATTTTATCCTCTTCTAACAGTATAAAATTAAATGTGAGATTAAATAGTGCCATGTTGTTTGTACTCAACAAACATGGGATTGGACTGATCCAATCCCAAGCAAAAAACATACCCTTTCTTTCTTTTTCATAGTCTGTTGACTTTGTATGTAATATGGGTGTACCTTATATTATTTTTAGTTTTAATATTAAGAACCTCCCTTGACCTTTCAACAATTATTGGATATTTAGTTCAAAATACATTTATTTTAAAAACCTCCCCTGATTGTGATGGCGTTTAGGATTTTGTTAGTGTAGGAAGGGTACAGTTATACATTCTCATGTCCATGACAAAAAAAAAAAAATGTAAAAAAAAATAAAAAAACAAAAATGCTCTCTTTCCTGTCAATCTCTCTCTCACCAGTTAACCCTTTCTCCATCTATTCCTCTCTAATCTAATATGTCCCTCTCCTTTCTCTCTTATCTCTGCCACCTCAACCGGCGGTGGAAGTGTACGCCGACGAGAGGAAAAGCTGTTGGAAGAGACGTGGATCTTCTCCATGCCGGTGGTAGTCTGAAGGAGGCGCGGATCTCCTCCACCAACGTGATTCACGCTCGCAGCGAGCTAGATCTCCGTCGGCTAACACAGAGAAAAGTATGGATTATTGATTCGATTTATTTTGTTTTTTTGGTTGATTCGATTTGTTTTTCGTTTTTCTTGTATGTGGAATTTAATTTGGTAGTCATTGGGATGGTGGATGAGTGATGGTGAATGGTGGATCGAGAGAGATGATGATGATGATCTGGGTTTGGTGATGAACGATGATGGTGGATGATTAAGGTTTGGTGATAAACGGTGAGGTTGATGATTCTGGTTTGGGAAGGAAATAAATTCAATTTCCAGTGATGACTGATGAGGGAGGCCGTGAATTGGTGTGAAAGAGAGATAAAATGGATAGATTTTTTTTTTTAATTTTAAATTCTTACTTTTTATTTTGTTTTTGAATTTACAAATTTGCCCCTATCACTTAACAGAACATTTAACTCCATTAGAACTCAGGGGAGGTTGTTAAAATAATCACATCTTTACCTATACATCCAACAATAATTGAAAGGTCAGGGGAGATTGTTAATATTAATCCCTATTTTTATTCAAAACCATGTACCTTTTATTATTTTTGTTTTGAAAAACATGTACATTTTATTTAATCAAATCGATTTACACTCAACTGGTCCCTCTAGTTTGACCTAATAGCCAAATTGGTCCCTTGATTTTCAGAATTAGACAGTATGGACTAAAATATAGATTTTTGGAAACTAGAAAGACCTATCAATATAATACTAAAATTCAGGTGACCAGTTTACCTATTAGGTCAAACTAGAGGGACGAAAATGAATTTCACCCTTTTATTTTCACACTCAAATTTTCTTTTATTCACACTCTCACAAAATCCGATTTTTTTATTTTTTATTTTTTATTTTTTATTATTATTTTTTTCAACCTGCAAACTCTGACTTTTCTGATCCAAGACTCAAAATTTTCAAACCTTCGTTTTTTGCACGTCTAACCGGACCAATGTGTTCAGATAATCAAAGAAGCACACAATTTCTCTACTTGAGCAGTACCCATAATAAATTAAAAGTACACAACATTCTTATCACCATCTACAGAGAAAAAACTCAGGGAGTCCCATATTGACTTTGATTTCAACTTTGAAGACTTAAGAGTAAGCATTCTTTGAAGACTTAAGAGTAAGCATTCATTGAATCTATCACTCCCTTGTAATCACTCTACAAAAGAAACCTAAAGATCTCAAATCCATCATCAAAAACAGACCCATTTCCTGCTAATTTGGTGAGCTAGGATGGCTGGGATATTATCGTTACCGGAGGGTCGCATAGCGGATGTGATCTTCTTCACCAGCCCTCGCGACGCATGCCGCTTGGCTTGTGTCTCAACCACCTTCAAATCCACCGCAGATTCCGACGTCGTTTGGAACCGCTTTCTGCCTCCCGAATACGCTTCTTCTCCTCGGTCGTCGTTTTCGAAGAAGGAGCTCTACCTCTGCGCCTGTCACAACCCTGTCCTCATAAACGAGGGAAAATTGGTAATTTCACCAAATCATCTTGAAACTCTGTTCAGTTTTTGGTTTGGAAGAAATTTTATGGATCTATGTAATCTGTAGATGATCGATCCATTAAGTATTTGCTAAAATTTGTTTAGAAATTGATCTGTTAGTTTTTATGTTTCGATCGATCGAGTGTTGTTTGTTTTCTGAGAAATTTTTTGATGACGATTTTTTTAATTGTTTTCGATTTGAGAGATTTTATAAATGGCCCGGTTGTATTTGCTTTGTAGTGAAAAGTGGAGATTTTTGATGAATTTATGTTTGTTGAATTGACAAACTGAACAGAGCTTTTGGTTGGACAAGCCAACAGGGAAGAAATGTTATATGATATCGGCCAGGGAACTCGGCATTTCTTGGGTTGATAATCCTCTATATTGGACCTGGATTTCCTTACCCGAGGCCAGGTATCTTTTTTTCTCTCTAATTCTTGTCCTCTGCATTGTTCATGTATATTTTTCCTACTTGTTGATTGCCTAAGCGGCTAAGCCTATAAAAACAGGTTCCCGATAGTGGCCGAGCTTAATCGTGTGTGCTGGTTTGAAATTAATGGCACAATTAATACTTCACTTATGTCTCCCGTGATAACTTACGTAGCTTACCTTGTGTTTATGCGAACCCAATATTTTTTCGGATTTGATAGTAGTTGGGACCATCGAGTAGAAGTCACTGTTGGACTTACCGGGAGTGATGGCCAAAAACGAACTGTTTATTTTCATTCGGACCAAGGAGATATTGTGTCCAGAGACGATCATGGCCGCTTCCCGCAGACAAGAGGAGATGGGTGGTTGGAAAGTGAATTGGGTGAATTTTTTTATGGAGGTGATGAAAAAGGTGAATTGTCAATAAGTATTTTGGGGATTCATGGTGGTCACTGGAAGGGGGGACTTGTTGTCCAAGGGATCGAGATCAGACCGAAAAGTGAGTAAATAAATAACTGGACGGAGGCTGAATTACGTGAGTATATCCTGTTTATGTATAGAAGCTAGTGTGCAAATTGATGTTATTATCGAAGTTATTATATTAGCATTGAATCTGCGGCTTGTAATCTCCTACTACTAAGTTTCCAGGGAAGTAACCTTGTAAAAAGTGTAACTATATTAATCAAAATATTGTTATGTGTTTCGTCATTTTCTATATTACATGATATATATTAATCATATATTAAAAGGTTAATTATTGTCAAATACTGGTAACATATAATTAACAACTATAAGCCAGTAAACCCATAACAGATGGAACTTTTTTTTTTAAAAACAAAGTAGTTTTATAAAGGAACCAGATATTACAAAGCAAGAGCTTGGCAATCAGCCAAAACAAAACTACTAACACAAGGAGGATTTTCCTCGGACTAAAACCTATCCTCAATATTAGATAAAGCATTTTTTTGCTGAAAAATAAGGGTGCGTTTGTTAACGTTTTTAAAACGTGTTTTTTGTTTTTTGAGTTGTAAAAACTATGAAAACTTGTTTGATTGAATTTTTCCAAAAAACAAAATTAGAAAACTCTAAGAACAGTTTTCACCTTCAATGAACAAAAAAGTGAGAACTCTAGGAACAACAATTTGTTGTTCTCAATATTCTTGTTTTCATGTAAATGGTACTAATCCAAAAAAACAAAAAAAAAAAAAATATATATATATATATATATATATATCTGGATCTATCTCTTGGATCTTCATCAAGAACTCAGCTGCTGGTACCATTCGCTGCTGCCGGCACCATCCCTTGCCGCCGTCGAACCCAGCACCGTCACCATCCGCACCATCACCAAGACCCAGATTGAAACCAAACCTTCAAACATGGATCGAAACCATCGTCTTCAAACATTATTCGTCGACCGCATGAAATAAAGAGAGATGAGGAGAGAGAGAGAGAGATCGAAACAAAACCTAGATCTCGAAGACCATTTCCGTCGGACACCGAATGAAATAGAGATAGATGAGGAGAGAGAGAGAGAGAGATCGACGATAGGAGGAGCTGCTTTGGTTGGGTTCGATCTCGTCGACCGGAGAAGATCGACATGATTTTGGTGGGTTAAGGTGGTGGTGGTGGCAGCTAGGTTTGATGAAGATGATGATGATGAGATGTGGTGGTGGCTGGTTTTAAAAGATGATGATGATGAGATAGGTTTGATGATGACAATTAAATTTATTTATTATTTAATTTTAATTTTTTTAGTTTTAATGTTTAATTATTTTAATATCACTTTTTCATTATTTTTAATATTAATCTTTAAAAAATGATTTTAAAAATATTATACCAAACACGTCTTTTATATTTTGATTCTCCGAATATCGTTTTCAACCATTGTACCAAATGCGTTTTCGAATCCAAAAAAATCCAAAATTCAGTTTTTCGAAAACTTCAGATTTAAGAAAAACAAAAACCAAAAAATGAAAATGTTACCAAACGGCCCCTAAGCTACTTGGTTTGCCTTTCGTGGCACAAAGCTTATAGCCCCATAACCTAAAGACCTAGACATAGCGATAATATCATCTAAAACAAGACCTACATCCGCACCTTAATGGCTTCTCTAGTTAATCCATTTAACCACCATAACCGCATCCGATTCTATGGTCACTGGGAGTAAACCTGAATCATGAGCTAAGTGTAACCCATGAAGAATTGCTTTCGTCTCTGCCACTTGGGGAGACAACGTAGCAATAACACTCTGAGAGCTGGAAGCCACCACAAAACCTGTAGTATCCCGAATCACAATATAAAAACCAATCGTCTTACCTAGTTTATTTATGGTGGCATTAGTGGTTATCTTATACCATCCCGAATCAGGAGGCTTCCTTAATCCGAAAATTTGGCTACACAGACAGGAAATTTGCATCATGAAATTCCGTAATAAAACTCCTACACCAGCCCACAATATCATCAACCGCAGCCCCATGAAATTCCTTTGGAACCAAATCTTCCGAAGAACAACACAAAGAAGTGCCAACTCAGCTTGATCCAATCTTTGGAACTTTTCAACCTATTATTAGTGTAAAATTTTGTGTAGAAAAAGTGTTTCAAGTAATTAATTAATATCTTTATAGTATACCCGAATAAAAATAATATACTAATAATGATGAAATTAACTTCTTATAAAATTATAAAATGTATTATGACTAAAAATAAATTTATAAAATAAAAATCAAATGATATTTAATAGTGAAACAAGAACAATGGAGAAGACATGCATACATGCTACCAAAATGGATATGTATGTGAGCATCTCCTCGATATATATATATATATATATATATATTTACATATATAAAATATAGGTTCATTCTTGAGTGCAACATTGCACCATACAATTTTAAAAAATAGTCCACGTCATTCTAATCTCAACCATTGATTGCTTTTAGACAAATATCCAATGGTCATGACTTATTCTCTTAATGAATGCATAAGAATCCTAAAATGACCTACTAAGCAAGTCACTTCCCACTGACTAAATTACTTGACCGTTTTGTTCTTCACTCCTCTCAATAGTTACCATTTTTCTTCTTTTCTTGGTATAAGTTGTTCTTCTTTTCGCTTCCAGACGTAAACATCTAATCTCTTACCGTTTTTCTTCTCTTCTTCCTCCATATTTCTCTTCCAGCCTTAATAATCTTCAGTTCTTCATCAAAAAGTAAACTGAACCAGTAGTTGCTCGCCAGAAAGTGCAGGTGGGCAACGTCAAGCCATCCATAATCCACACAAGGTTGTCACTCTCTTCAGATAGACTAGAATCGTGTCTCACTCTTCATATAAAAATCTTCAACTCCGATCCATTCTTCGCTGCTTCATCAGGTGTGTCTCCGCTATAGTTGTTCGGATTACTTGGCTGCGTGTTCCTTCATGTATGATATGATATTTTCCAAATTTCGTTTTTATTTAGGGTCTTTACTTTTAGTTATTAGTCGTATCAATGGTGTTTTAATGTCTGTGGTATTCGTCATTCTATAGTTTTTAGGTGTAAATGGAAAATAACATCACGTTACTTTGATAAAAAACCTATTGTTGCGATTACTATACTTTAATGGAAAACACATAGAAAACACAATCATTAGATACAAATACATTCGAAACTATTATAATTATCGAGTCAGACATATAATCATATGATCGATCTTAATTTACTATGATTACTATAATTATAAGATAATTGTTAAGTACGTATTGTAATTTTTGGTTTACATGTTGTGATAATCATATGTTGGTTGTTTTTTTATTTGTTTTTATCTGTGTATTAATGAAACGCATGGAGGTGAAAGTTCGGTTGACACCAGTTATGAATTGAATAAATTTGAAGTGTCCCCAGATATGGACTCTTCTGCTATTGATTATGTGCCATATTCGTCTTTGGATGGAACTTTAAAAGAAATTTGTGGTTTGAATTACAAAGATGTCGTTGAAAAGAAATTTGATTCGATTGAAGACGCATGTGCATTTTATCATGGTTATTCTAGGGTAGTTGGGTTCGGTGTAAGATTGTCCAAAATATCAATGATAGTGAAGGTAGAATAACCAGCAGAGTATGGGTCTGTGAGAAGGAAGGTTTTTGAGATAAGAAGTACATGTGCAATACAAATTCGAAATGTAGGCCACAGCTGTAGACAAGAGTGGGTTGCAAAGCTCGTTTCTCCGTTAGCTTAGATCGTGATACTAACAAGTACATCATAAGGACATTCAAGGAAAATCATTGCCACAAACTAGCAACGTTTCATGAGGTTGCTTAGGTACAATCTCATAGAAACATTGACGCTAAAGACTTATCCCAAATTGATGCCATGGGAAAGTGCTGTATAAGACCTTGTTTGACATATGAATAAATAGTTAATCAGAAAGGGGGTTACTTCAAAATTGAATTCATATAGAAGGACATGTACAATCGGATTGATGCAAAGAGACGGGATGAAGCTTTTGAAAGTGATTCACAGCCACACTTATGTATCTACAGTCAAAGGTGAATTTTGAAACCAATTTCTATTGCAGATTCAACACAGACGAGAAAGATAGGCTAGCTAAATAAAGACAAACAAGTATATATAGACTATTGATAAGCATATTCAATTTGTAAGATCAAACATAGTCTATAATTTGCATGAAAAGATTTATACTAAAACATAAATCATCAAGTATTTGCATTCTGTTATTAATGGCACATATACTTCAAATACATATAAATGAAACAATGTTAATTAAAGATCTTGTCTTACAAAGATATTATTAATAAGAGTTCATACAATATCAATTTGATTCGAATAAACAAATATAAAAGAGATAAGGATAGAGAAACTTGACACATGATTTTTTACGTGGTAAACCTCCGAAGAGGAAACGTCCACGGGTTTAATCCACAACCACCGTAAAAATATCTTTCACTAGTTAAATAAGAGTACACACTCAAAAGTGACCAAATCACATGTATCACTATCTATTGGATATCCCTCCTACCTAATCCCACTAGAGAGAGACTTGCCTACTTTCTAATATTGAGACACATCGCATGCCTTTAGAAAATATCCTTGCTTGACTAATCGAAGCCACATTCTTCTAGTCAAGACTTCCTTGCTTGTCTATTTGGAGCCACATACTCTTAGACAAGACTTCTTTGCTTGACTATTCAGAGCCTCTTGCTCTTAGTCAAGACTTACTTGTTCAAATCGAAGAATCCACTCCAATATAAGACTTCCACCTTTTACAAGGCAAGTGATCTAAGTAATGCAAATGATGCAAGTACAATCAACATAGAACATATGATCAATATGAGCTATGGAAACTAGAATTAGACAATAAGCATATAATGTATGATTTTCTAGTTTATAATCCAAAATATGTAATCACACAAGATGATGCATGAACATATGAAATGTATGGATTATATACACATCAAGAAGAGTTAGACATAGGCTTTATGAAGAGCTAGACATAGGCTTCATGAAGAGCTAGACATAGGCAACAAATATCACAACAAGAATAGTCTAGGTCTTAATACATGATAGCCGAAATCTAGTATATGTCAAATCAATTAAAGCATATATTCATAAATCAATTAAGTGAATCTAATCAATGCTCTAAACATACAACAACTTGTGCTATTTCCAAATATGTTCAATCGAATACATATAGCATAACTAGAAACTATTAATCATTAGAATAATCATAATCGATGCACAAATAGTCCTAGATACAAAGCTAATCACAATACAACTCACAAGCATGTGAAAACATAGGTTTTAGAAAAACCTAACTCACATTCAAGATTCTAATTAAGCATAATTAGCTTTTAATTGAAGCTCACAAACCTAAGAGCATATGATCAAGTAACATAAACATATAGATGAAGAGATCATTAAGCTCAAAACTCAAAGAATTGAACAATTACCTAGAACAAGAGGTGCATCCTGAAAATGGTGATGAACCAAAAGAAAACTTGACCAAATGACCTCAAGGTTGCTTGGGGTTTGTAGAGGACTCCATTAAGAAGATTCTATAACTTGAATCACTCAAATCGGATGAAAGATGAGAGAGATATGGTGTTTGGAAGTTGGGAAAATCTAAGAGAAAATTCTGCACTTTTTCTCTTTGAAAATGGTTGATATGAACAAGTGAAAGAGATGGAATATTTAAAGGAGAGATAGAGGGAAAGTGAAAGGGGAGTGGGGTCCATAAGAGGGGGCAACCTCTTGGCTTCCTGTGGAGGCGCATGGCCACCACGGGAGGAAGCCTCCAGTGGTGGCCACACACCTCCACGGGAAAGACCTTTTGTTGGTCCTTCTCATTTTCACTTCTCTCCTCGCGCATTCCTTGCGTTCTTCTACCGTTCTTCGACCTCTGAACTCCAAATTTGAATCCATTTTCGGATTACAAACCATAACTCACTAACACATAAGGTCGACTATGAAACTTTTACAAAAGGTTATGAACTCAACTTGATACACAATGACAAAAACAATGCATTGTAAGAGAATGTAAAGTTTCGTAACCTCCTAGTTTGAACTCGAAAACTAATGAGTGAGTAACCGAAATGACTGGAACTCAAAAAGGAATCATATGAGAACATATTCAAGTTCAAAACAATAAAAAAAACAAACAAATAAACGTAAGATCACATAAGTATGCAATTTCCTAGAGACAGTCTAGTATATGCATTTGTACAATGTTTGACAATTTGAGACTAATACATGAGCATACTTTAACATGTCTGTGAATGTGTTATACTGAAAATATACAAGCGTATTTAAATTTCTTAAAGCTTACCTAGAGGGGGGGGGGGGGTGAATAGGTTTTTACGCCTTTTTCAATCCCTGAAAACAAACTCAAGTTTATCCCTCAAGGTAGCTTACATAACAACACATAAACCAAACAAACACATATAGACAAGATAAGCATATGATCATTTTAGACATTGTCAAGATTACACCAAGTAGCATAAGGAAGAATAACATTAAATATACAACCTCAAAGAATACTTGTATATCAAATATTGTTCAATATGTTACAAGTATGAATCAAAGTACTACTATACATAAAAGAATCAATATACAATATACTAAAGAATTATATATACAACTATTATCAAAATGATATGCTTACAAATCACACTTAACAAGATCTTGCTTTCAAATACATCACAAGTGAATATTGAGCAACATGATTAAAACATACACATATAGAAATATAAAGAGAGAGAAAGAATTGACATATGAGATTTCTTAACGTGGTAAAACCTTCAAGGAGGAAACATCCATGGGTTGAACTACAACCATTGGGTTCTATATATATTGGATGATAGATTAGAAATTCTTCAAAAGTGACCTATGATTTACTCTCGATTAGAGTCTATGTCTACCCATCCCTATTGGATGATACAAAATCCCTTAATGATGCGTAGCCACCATATATTGGAGTTCATACCAAACCAATATCGTTGGAAGATTAGAAATTCCTCAAGAGTGCATACACATCCCATGTACCACTCTTTATTGGAGTATATGTCTATCCAAATACCTGGGCCGACCAATATTGTAGCCAACTCCTTATCCAAGGCACTCATGCCTTTAGAGAGCCTCCCTTGCATAACTATCCGGACCTTCGGGATCCTAGCTATGGCTTCTTGCTTAATTATCCGAGTCCTTCCGACTCTAATCAAGATTTCTTGCTTGGTTATCCGAACCTCTTGTCCTCACCAAGATTTCCTTGCTTGACTATCCAGACCTCTTGTCCTAGTCAAGACTTCATACCTTTTACAAGGACTTCTTAGTGTGATCATGTGAATGCAAATGATGGAAACAAGCAATTCAACATAGAACATGTGATCAATACATTCCATGGAAATTAAACTTAAAAACATGTGAGAACACAAGTCAAATAGTCTAGATACAAAACTTGAATTAAAACCTAGAGCATGTGAAAAACACTTAACATATATGGCTCCTAGTTTCATTCACACATATAACACTTGAATAGATCATATACATGAAACACATATTAAAGATGTTACAAACATACACATAAATGCTAGAATCACAAAATGTATTCAATGAGTATTCTAGTCATAGATTTAGAGCTAGGATAAAGTGATAAATCAATTAAATCATAGATAGCTCTTAAAGCAAATACACATGTACTAATCCTAGATTTATTCAATCAAGGATCAAAGCACATTTCATGGTTATTGATAATAAAATAAATCAATAGAATCACAAATAACCCTAGGCATCAAACTAATCAAAATACAACACTCAAACATGTGAGTAACTAGAATCATAGAAAACTAGTTCACATTTGTCTCTAATTAGACTTGATTAGGTTTGATTATGAAGCAATGTTTTGCAATATCATTCACCATACATACACATACATATAGAAGAAGAAACCCCAAGGTAATTGATGGTTATAAAAGAAGAAAACACAAAGTTGAGTCAAATACCTATGATTCACGAGCTGGTTCGGTTTTCTAGGTAGAACCACTAGAAAACTCAATCAAACAGTTGCAAGACTACTTGGAAAAGGTAAAGGAATTGATTATGAAGATTCTCTAACTTGAATCACTCAATTCTGACTTTGTATGAGACAGTTATGGTGTTTGGAAGGTGAGAAAAATTGAGAGAAAAATTTTACACTCAATATTTTCAAACTTTTCTTCTTGAAATGAATGTGAGGGAAAAAAAAGCTTATTTAAATGAAAGAGAGAGGGAATTTTCAGGACCAATCACAAGGTGCCACTTCACCCAACCTGTGTGAGGCGCGTGAACCTTATGGGGCAAAGGGGTGTATGGCCCGTGAGCCTCACACGCCCCTTACGAGAGAGCCCTCTAATGGCCTTCAGCCATTCTTGCCCCCTCATGCTCCTCTCGTGTTTTTTAGTAGTATTCGGGTCTTCGAACTTCGAATTTGAATCCGTGTTCTGATTATGAACCGTGACTTCCTCACACATAAGGAAAACCATGAAACTTTGTAAAAAGATTAAGAATTTGACTCGGTATACAAAGACGAAGACAACTCAACGAATGAGAACATAAAGTAGCATAGCTTCCTAGTTTGGACTCGAAACCTAATGAGTGAGTAACTGAAATGACCGGGACTCAATAAGGAATCAAATGAGATCATGTTCAAGTCCAAATACAATAAAGCTAAAACAAATAAACACCAAGTCACACACGTATGCTATTTCCTAGACATAGTCCTAGTATATGCAAATCACAAAGTTTATCAAATTGAATCTAATGCATGTGCATACGTTACCAAGTGTTTGAAAATGTTATACTAAAGGTGTACAACTAAGTAGGGACATAAATGAATGTTATGTGTGTTTGTGCCTACACCTTGTAAGAGGAATGAGATCTATTATACCTTTGATTAACAATATAGCTCATTTTCTCTTGAAGAAACCATCTTGCATGAATTGTGGCCAAGTCTTTCTTTGAAGCTTTGAATCATCATTTCTCAGACCACTAATCAATACAAGAAAAACATCGTTTTGATATGGAATTAATGCCAAGACAAACCAAAAATGTAACATATACCAATTTAGCGCTACGATGCAGGGACACAAATGTATGACATGTGTGTGTGTGTGCGCGTCTAAACCTTGTAAGAGGAAATAGGCATATTACTTTTGTAGTTAATAATGTTTTCTTCACATGAATGCTTCACTTTTCTTGAATCGTTTTCCATCTTCTTAGAAGTTTGATAAACCGTACAACCTAGACAACTTATCAATTAGGGGTGGGCACTAAGTTCATAACCGAACTGAATCGTATCGTACCGAACCGAACCGAACCAAAAACGATGGTTCAATTCAGTTCGTAGATTGAATTCAGTTTAAATCGGTTCAAAAAGCTTAAAACCGAAATGTTTTCGGTTCAAACTAGTTTTGGTTTTCCAAAACCAGTTTAAACCGATTAAATCGTATATAAAAGTAAAAAAATAAAAAACCCTAACATAATTCTCTCATTCTTCAATAGCCACAACCGACTTTTCTACTTAGACTTCTCTTCTCTCATATTTTCCTCTGTTCCTTAACTTAGTTCCTCAACATCTGATCTGCTCAGCAGTCCGTCTCAACTTTGTTCCTCAACAATCAACATATGATCTATTCGTACAAGGTTTGTCAATGCCCTTTTTTTTTCTTTTTTTTTTTTTTTCTAATTTTCTTCTATTTTCTAATTTTCGTTTTACATCCGATCTGCTCTTCAACGAGACAGACCTTCAGGCTAACCGAAAATCATAGAAGAGTCTAAACATAGTTGACTAGAAATCATTGAAGGTTTTAGCTTGTCTGATCTACTTCAAAAAGGTTAGATTTTCTTTTTTGATTTGGTTAACAAAGGTTCGATCTTCAGCTTGTCCGATCTATGTTGATATGCATGTGTTTATACTCAAATCTGTGTTGATATATATGTTTAATGACTATTGATATATTCGAATCTGTCTAATAACTATAATCTGTCTAATATACTAATTTATATTATGTTTGTCTAATATACTAATTTATATTATGTTTGACAGTGCAGCTTCCTCTTTTAATCTGTGAACATATATATGTTTTATATGTTTTGTATATATGTCCGATATGCTTCACAATTTTAAATGTTTATACTTTATACTTTTAATATGTGAAAGTATATATGTTTTATACTCTAATCTGTTGATATATATTTTGCATACAAATTGGTTGATATATCAGTACAAATTCTAATTACTTATTTTTAGTATTGCGAAAATGTGAAATTGTGAATAGCTGGAAATTTATCCAATTGTGGATTCAATGGAGAGGAGTAGTGACTCAGATTTGGAGACGTTAGATAATTCTAGTTCCATTGGAAAGGGGAGGTGTCAAAGGGTTATTACTAATTCAGTGATTTGGAGTTTTTATTTTAGTTGTAATTTTGATTTAGAGTTTGGATTTGGATTGTAATTTTGATTTTGAGTTTGAATTTGGATTGTGATTTTGATTTGGAGTTTGGATTTTGATTGTAATTTTGATTTGGATTTTGGATTTGTGTTTAGAGTTTTTATCTTTGAAAATTGAACTGTATGTCTATTGAATTATAAATTAAATATTATTATTTTATTAGAAAGGTTTGATTTCGATTTTTTGGGCTTGGGCTATTAAAGTTTATGAAACTTTGGCTTAAAATTAGAATCCCACAACCCATAAAATTTAAAAACATTAAAAAACTCATTAAGCCCATAAGGCCCAATAGGCCCAAAACCGAAATGAGCCGAACCGATTAAAATTAGTTCAGTTCGGTTCGATTATCATTTCTTATTCGGTTTAAACCGGTTCAATTTTGGGTAAACTGAAATATTTTCGGTTCAATTCGGTTTTGTCCGAAACCGAACCGAACCGAACAGAACCGTGCCCACCTCTATTATCGATACAAAGAAAATAACGTTTTGATGTAGAATAATGCCAACTAGACTCAAAATCTTAATAGCCGTGGACGAAAAGGAAGCATGCGCCGAAGCCCAAACCAAATTCGAGCTTGACCCTTGGGAAGAACTCGTACAGAGCACAGAGGAACTAACCATAACAGTAATACTTGATAAGAGCGAGCCCGCATAGACTGTCAAGTTAGGGGCACGGCTTACTAATCAAACTAAGGCGGATTTAATTAGATTGTTGAAGGAGTATAGAGACGTATTCGCATGGAAGCATGAAGATATGCCCAGGATCGACAAGCGGATAACCACGCATGGTCTAGCAGTTAGTGCGGACTGCAAGCTGGTGGTGCAAAAGAGACGAAAATTTAACCCTCTAAGGAGCGCAACCATTAAGGAAGAAGTTAAGAAATTGCTTGACGCTAGGTCAATCAGGGAAGTAAAGTACCTCAAATGAGTGGCAAATGTCATGTTGGTAAAAACGAAAAATGGTTAGTGGAGGATATGTGTAGATTTCACTGACCTCATTAAGGCCTGCCCAAAGGATAGTTTTTCGCTTCCGAGAATTGATCAACTGGCAGATGCCACAGTTGGGCATGAGCTTTTTAGCTTAATGGATGCATACTCGAGATACAACCAGATCAGGATGCATGAGTTTGATGAGGAGAAGACGTCTTTCACAACTGACCAATGAATATATTGCTACAGCGTCATGCCATTCGGACTAAAGAACACAGACGTAACATATCAAAGGCCGGTGAATACGATGTTTGCCTACCAGATTGACAGGAATATGGAAATGTACGTTGATGACATGCTGACCAAAAGCATCACCGTCAAAAGGCATGCCTCCGACTTATGGGAAACATTCGGCGCGTTAAGAAAATATAAGTTGAAGCTCAACCTAAACAAATGTGTCTTCGGAGTACCCTCAGGAAGGTTCCTTAGGTTCCAAGTGTATCGGCAAGGCATTAAAATCAACCCAAAAAAGATTAAAGCGCTCGTTGGTATGAAATCTCAAAAAACTCTCAAGGATTTTCAGAGGTTGACTGGACGTTTATCAGCAAATCAACCGATAAATGCATCCCGTTTTTTCAGGCATCAAAAAAGGCAAAGGAGTCGAATGGGGCAAGGAATGTGAAAAGGCATTCCAACAGATCAAGGATTACCTTGGAAGAGCCCTAATCCTTTTAAAACCGAGGTTGGGAGAAATACTGTATTTGTACCTGTTAGTAACTCTCGTGGCAACAAGTTTTGTATTAGTCAGACTAGAGGAAGGGGTTCAAAAACCGGTCTATTACACGGGCAAAACATTACTCCCGGTCCAAACCAGGTATTCACCCGCGGAAAAGATGAGCTTAGCATTAATTATCATAGTAAGGAAATTAAGGCCTTACTTCTAGGCACACAAGATTGAAGTTTACATAAACTATCCGCTTAAGCAAATTTTGCAAAAGCCGGAAGTGTTTGGCAGATTGACCAAATGGGTTATAGAGCTAAGTGAGTTTGATATCACTTACACCCCTAAAGCGTCAATAAAAGGTCAAGCCGTAGTAGACTTTATGGTCGAATTCACTGAACCAGATATAGAAGTAGCAAGGATGATAGAAGAAAGGAAAACACGTTTTTGTTGGCAGCTGCATGTGGATGGGTCGTCGAACATGCATGTCAGTGGGGCAGGAATAATGGTATCTACCTTAGAAGGAGATTTGGTTGAGTGTGCCCTAACGTGCACAATCGGGATAGTTCTATAAACTATCGTAAATGATATGACGTGCCAGTGTTTTTACCCTTTGCAAGTATACGAATCGTTTGACGCGTATAGTGGTTACGAGTAAGGGTATCGTTCCCACGAGAGAGGTGAGGTACATTTAAGCTAGTTCTTGATCTTAGATTATTTACACTACATATACTAATTACATGCAATAAAAGTAAAGAGAGGATGGTCACAAGCAATTAACTAACTAATCTAAGCTTACACTAAGAGGGCATAAATTAAATACAACTAAGTTAACACTAAATTACCATTGTTAATCCTTTAGGCAATTAACTAACCTAATCACTATGCTACCAACAACAATTAACTCAACTACACTAACTAACTAAACTAATTACCACTAATGCAATAGTCATGCAAGAGTGATAATGAGAGTGAGATGGTATGGGAAATGAGATGTTAGGATATTGGCATACAAGTGCAATCACCCAATTAATAAGTTGATTTCAATTAAGCACATGGATTGGTCTTAAACCTTGAATAAAGACTCATACAACAATAGTCATTCAAGTACGGTCTAAATTGTATTATATGCCAATCAATTAGTTAATTGAATCAACACATACATAAATTGAAGCTCAACATAGATAATCAACAAATATCATAGCTAATATTACAAGTACACAAAATCCCAACATCAATTATTTAGTTACACATATAATAACAAACTAAAGGAAATAAGAGAGAAAAGGAGACAACCCAATATCTTGGTGAAGTCTTCACAATAGACAAGCTCCTCTAGCTCTCCTCAAGCTTGAAATCAACATGCAACCAAAGTTTCTACAAGATAAGGTGAGATGAGTGTTCTTTGGAGAGGTTCCAAGTTATTCTAAGCTAATCTAGGGTATTTCTAGGTTTAGTTGGATATTAGGGATTGTGATTTAGGTAACAAAAGATGTATATTTATATTAAGGAAGGTTTAGGCAAGGTTTGGACGTTAATAACCTCCAAGTCGGTGGTCTCACGGGTTCGTAGGCTTGAAGGTTTTTGCTCTCCGGAGGAAATCATGGAGTTTAAGGGAAGTTGGCCACGAGTTATGGCTTTTTGGTCCACATGATCTTTCCCTCAACATGAATTAGCAGAGTTCCAGTGGTTTTGGACGTCTTTGGGCGTGAAAGAACTTGCTGGAAGTGAGCTTGCAAGCTTGGTTTGCCATGGAACTTGGAGGATTTGGAGGAGATGGAAAACATGTGCATGAGAGGCTCAAAGTGTGTCCATTGGGACCGGAGGAACATGGGATGCTGATTTGGGTTAAGATGGACCGAAAAACTGTCGAAAAACGGCCAAAAATAGTCAGGGTAGCGATGGGGTCAAGTATCATATCTGGTCGGGTCGGGTAGTCGGGGGTCTGGTCGACCCGTCTCAAGCTTGAAGACGACCTGACGTCAGCGTGACATCAGGCTGACACGACCCCCTCCCAAAACGATGCCGTTTAGAGAGTGACGTGGCGGGTTGATGCTGTGCTTTGCTGGTGTATTACAATTTGAACCCCTGATCTTCTCCTTATTCATATAATATTCAATAATGTTCCGAATATTGCACTTTAGGCCTTGATTTGTCCAAAATGACAACAATGCCCTGAACTTCCCTATTTACCTGAAACACTTATTTAATCCATTAAATACCCGGTTTTACCCGAGAAACAAGCACAAAGTAATAGGAAATAGGTGAATAAAAGTGGTACTTTTATGGCACGATCATGCCCTACGTTTGGACTTTAAAGCAACCAATAACTAGACCAAATATGAAGACGTACTCGCAGGACTGAGGGTGTGTACAACCCTGGGTGCCGATGAAATGGAAATCTTCAGTGATTCTCAGGTAGTGGTTAATCAAGTGTTGAAAGAATATCAAGTCAAGGATGAAAATATGATAGCTTATTTGGACGTAGCAAAGAGACTTCTAAGTCGATTAAAGACTTTAAAATCACCCAGATACCTTGGGAAGAAAATGAAAAAGTAGACATGTTGTCTAAATTATCCTCGACAATGACCTGTATATGACCAAAAACCATCCTGGTCGCTCATTTGACCAGACCAAGCATCGAGGATCAGAAAGAGCTACTTATAGGAGAGATTAGTAGGGGAGAAGAAAGCTGGATGACCCTCATCCAAATCTGTATTAAAAGAAGTATCCTTTTGAAGGACCCAAAGGAGCAAGATGGATCAGGTACAAATCGACCTAGTATAAGATAATTGGAGGAGAACTTTATAGAAAAGGATTTTCAAAAATGCTGTAGAGGTGTGTTGATCCCATAGAAGCAAATAATATTTTGAAAAGCATACATAGTGGAGCCTGGGAAAACCATATTGGGGATAAAAGCTTAGCACACAAAACCCTCAGGCAGGGTTTTTACTTGCTGACCTTGTTTGTAGATGCACATAAAGTCGCTGAGAGTTGTAAAACTTGCCAAAGGATAGCTAACAATTATCAACAACCTCTAGAGCAGCTTAAGAGCCTTACATCCCCATGGCCATTTTCCATGTGGGGACTTGACCTGATCGGGCCAATGACGACAGGGACTAAGGGCTAGCCAAAATACACAATTGTAGTAGTAGACTATTCCACCAAATGGGCAGAAGCTGAATCGCTTGTACACATAACCAAAGCCAATACAACAAATTTTGTTAAAATAAATATATTGTTCAGGTATGGAATCCCGGACGTTATCATCACCGACAACGGGACTTGGTTCGATAATCAAAACTTCAAGGATCTATGTCAAACCTATAAAATCAAGAATTAATATGCCACCCCAGCTCACCCACAAACCAATGGGCAGACTGAGGCCGTGAACAAAGTAATAATGCACACACTAAAGCAAAGTTAACGGCCAAGAAAGGAAGTTGGGCTGACAAATTCATGAAGTCTTATTGGCATATCAAACAACCGAGAGAACATCAACCAAAGAGACGCCACGCATTAGCTTTTGGCACTAAAGCAGTCATCACCGTAGAAACCGCCTATGCGAATCCGAGGGTTCAACTACACTAACCGGAACACAATGTAGACATGCTAAGGTTAAACCTGGACGAGTTGGAGGAATGAATAAACCAAGCCCTTATAAGAAGTGCGGCCTACCAATAGAAAGCATCTAGATATAATAACTCACATGTTTGATTAAGAAGGTTTCAGCTCGGGGACCTGGTATTAAAGAGGGTAACCCTAAAAACCAGGGATCAGGCAGTCGGCACCTTAGCCGATAAAAGGGAAGGCCTTTACCAGATAGCTAGGAAAGCAGGACATGAAGTGTATTAACTTGCCCAATCGGAAGGTGGAGAGTTGTCAAGGCCATGCACTGCGCAATACCTAAAAAATTACTACCCTGAGGCAAAAATCCCAAAAGTATTAAGCTACAATTGTTTATTCTTAACTGACAAGCAATGAGCATTTTTAAATTTGTAGATTTGTCAATAAAAGAGAAGTCGCAGAGCTACTAAGCCAAGAACAACATTTAAACTATAAAATCATCTTTGATACCAAAAAAAACTCGTAGCCCCAACACCTACCATGGTGGGTAAAGGTGGTTGAGAGGTGGAGAAGCTACTGTAAAACTGACATGCCTGTTGAATTGACCAGGTGCATATAAAGCACTGTCATCAATCCGACCACCTGGAAAATGCCGGTTTAGTCGGTAAAACACTCGGGTATGCCATTAGGGAAACTTGGTGAGATGTGTTTTGCTTTGTTAGCTCAACACTAATGATTCGGCAAACCTTTATAAACGGAAAAATCGAAATAAGTCCTTGGTGACTTGTTTATTTGGGAAAACAGGGTAAAAATAGGACAAGGATCCCAGAACACTACTTGGCCAAAAGTAAAAGATGATCGAGAATCATCCCAAGCTAGTAGCCAGGACACTAAACCAAAAACGACATCAAAAATAAAATCGAACAAGAAAGATGGAAGCACAAATATGTGTATTATATTAGCAAAAATATTCTTTACAATTCATCATCAATGATATACACCAAAAGCAAAAAAAAGCGAGAGAGAGGTTACGAGGGTGGCTGGTCACCCTTGGGCGAAGCTAAAGGATTTATGGCATCGGGTTGGTTGGATAGACCCGCGACAATATCTTCATACTCTAAGAGTAGGTCATCAAATGCCGGCAAACAATCTTGTCAAGCTCTTCAACAATGTACTGGCTATAATCCTGACCATGTACAGGATCAACGTCGGGATCCTCACCCAGGATTCCTACCTTATCATTAGCATAGAAGGTGGAGAAGCTAGAATCAGATGGAAGTTCCATATGCATCAGGAGTGGCTTCCTTCCCATAGCTAGGTAGTAGGCTCGCCATTGTCTCCTTTGGCTTTTCACCGCCCCAATCACATCTTCCTTGTGCCTCTCAATTGACGCATCCCACTTACGCAACGACTTAGGGGTAGCCCGCCATTTTTCCCTAAAAAAATAGCAAGCAGTGATAAAACCTCTCTGCAGCTCCCGCAGCATCACGACATCATATGTCGGGGATCTCTTGTAGCAATCAATGGCTTGCAGTTTGTAAATACGATCACGGTTAAATTGCCTTAAGCTTACCTAGAGGGGGAGTGAATAGGTTTTAAAGCCTTTTTTTGATCCCTTGAAACAAACAAAAGTTTGTCCCTCTAGATAGCTTATATCACATTTTAAAAAATACAAACAAGCATGCATAGACTATTAATAAGCATATTCAGTTGATAGATCAAACATAACCTATGAATTGCATTAGGAGGTTATACCAAAAATACACAAATCAACAAGTACTTATTTTGATTATAAATATCTCAATTGTACAAGTACATATAATAGATACAAAGTTAATCAAAGATCATGTCTCACAAGAATGTAATCAATGGCAAATACATTCAAGATCACTTTGATTCAAATTAAACAAATAACAAAAAGAAAAGGAAATAGAAAATTGACACACGATATTTTAACGTGGTAAACCTCTGAAGGGGAAACGTCCACGGGTTGAATTCATAACCACCGACAAAATGTTTTTCAATAGTTAAACAAGAGTACACTTTCAAAAGTCACAAACTCTCATGTATCACAATCTATTGGATATCCTTCCTATCTATTCCCGCTAGAGAGAAACTTGCCTACTCTCTAACAGAGACACATCACATGCCTCTAGAGAGTATCCTTGCTCGGACTTACTAGAGACTTTTCTTGCTCTATGTTGAAGAATCACTCAACAATAAAAGACTTTTCTTGCTCGAACTTATTGGAGCCTCACACCCCTTGCCAAGACGTCATTGCTTATCTAACCGGAGCCACAAACTCCTAGACAAGATTTTGCTCGAACTTACTTAGAGCCTCACACTTTTAGTCAAGACTTCCATTTTTTACAAGGCAAGTGATCTATGTGATGCAAATGATGCAAGTACAATCAACATAGGACATATGATCAATATGAACTATGGAAACTAGAATTAGACAATGAGCACATAATGTATGATATTCTAGTTTAAAATCCAAGAGATGCAATCACACAAGATGATGCATGAACATATGAAATGTATGGATTATACACAGTTCATGTAGAACTAGACTTAGTCAACAAAGATCACTACAAAAATAGTCTAGGTATTTAACACATGAAAACCAAAATCTAGAGTGCCAAACCACCAAACACACTTTAATCATAGATTTGAATCAAGCAACTAAAGCCTGATATTAGACATGTTCATGAAGCACATATACGAACATTTAGTATAAAAACAAAAAGCTAGAGAAGTGAGATAAGATCTTCAAACTTCTTCAAGAAAAACAATTGGAGCATGTATTCAAAATATCAATTAAGTGAATCCAATCAATGCTCTAAAAACATACATAAAAATGTGCTATTTTTGAATATGATCATTCAAGGAAACATAGCACAACTAGGAATCATTTTTCATTCGAATATCAATAATCAATGCATAAATATTCCTAGATACAAAGCTGATCATAATACAACTCACAAGCATGTGAAAACATAGGTTTAGAAAAACCTAACTCACATTCAAGATTCTAATTAAGATCAAATTAGCTTTTAATTAAAGCCTACAAACCTAATAACACTTGATCAAGAACATACACATATATAGGAAGAAAGCCCAAGGTAATTAAAGAACATTTAAGCTCAAGAACACAAATTATGGATTTGACAATTACCTTATACTAAGGAGTGCAGTTCGAATTTGGTGTGAAACCAAATGAAATCTTGATCAAATGACCTCAAGATTGCTTAGGGTTTGTAGAGGACTCCGATACAAAGATTCTCCAACTTGAATCACTCAAATCAGATGAAAAACGAGAGAAATATAGTGTTTGGAAGTTGGAAAAATCTTGAGAGAAAATTCTGCTCATTTACTTTTAAAAATGGTTGAAATGTAAAAGTGAGTGAGAGGGAGTATTTAAAAGAGAATGGGAGGGAAAACTATAAAGAGTGGGACCCATTTGGGAGGTGGCCACCTTGTCTTTCCCGTGGAGACACGTGGTCAACACGGGGAGGTCGAGAGGCCTTCTTCTCTTGGTGGTCACGCACCTTTACGGGAATCCCTTGGGTGGTCTTTGCTCTTTCGTTCTTCTCCTCGTGTACCCCTCGCGTTATTCGACCGTCCTTTGGCCTCCAAACTTGGAATTTGAATCCGTTTTTGGATTATAAACTATAACTCACCAACACACAAGGACGACTATGAAAATTTGACAAATGGATGTGAACTGGACTCGATATACGATGATGAAGACAACACATTGTAAGATAACTTAAAGTTTTGTAACTTCCTAGTTTGAACTCGAAATCTAATGAGTGAGTATTTGAAATGACCGGAACTCAATAAGAAATCATTTGAGAATATATTCAAGTCCAAATTACTAATACACAAACAAATAAACACATGACCATATAAGTATGCAATTTCATAGAGATAGTCCTAGTACATGCATTTTTACAATGTTTGTCAATTTGAGAATAATGCATGGACATACTAAAACAAGTGTAAATGTGTTATACAAATTTGGCATAACTATGCAGTGACACAAATGAATGAATTGTTTGTGTCTGCGCCTAAGCCTCGTAAGAGAAAAGAGGTCTTATTACCTTTGTAGTCAATAACGCTTTCCTCGCACGAAGGCATCACTTTGCTTGAACCGTTGTCCATCTTCTTTGAAGCTTGATAAACCATACAATTATGACAACTAAACATTACAAACCAAATAACATTTTGATATAGAATAATGCCAACTAGACTTAAAATCCCATATAGTTCTAGCTCGGCTTTGGCTTCCCTAGATAGGGCTTTCATCGAAATCCTTTACTGATTCAAATCCTCAGCCATCCGGTCAAAATTAGCCTTAGCATCTTCAACCTTTCTCTCAGCCTCCAACATTGTATCGCGAGTAACAGCCATTGCATCCCTCTGAGATTTAGTCTCCTCCTCCTCAACCAAAGTAGCTTTGCGCTCGACTCGTTTTGGGCAGCTTGAGCCCCCTTTAGTTCTAGGCGAATCTAGGAAAGCTCCCCATCCCGTTAAGCGAGAATGCCCTCCAGACGAGTAACCTCATTTTGATGATTGTCTGCCGAAGAGACTCAATAAATAGGAATGGCTTGAAGAACAACTTTTTATTAAGATTTCCTAACCACCCACGGATAACAACTTACTTTTCCACCCCTTGACCTTTTCCTAGACGCAATCCTGTATATCATTGAAAAGTTTTCACTTATTTTTACACATGAAACTAGGTAAACCAAGGTATCTCTCATGACATCGTACACGTCTTAACCCCAATTAACGCAGCTAACTGAGCACCCTTCGAATGCGAGACCATTTTGCTCACACACATACCTAACTTGTCATAATTAATAATTAGGCATGACGCCCTCGAATATGACATCCAAAACCTATAGATGGCTCTACAACCCCTTTATGTTGCTCATGTAAAAAGAAGACTGTCATCCGTAAAGAAAACGTGAGAAATTATAGGACCCGACCTATTACAACGAAAACCTAAACGCTTCTTATGGTCTATGATTGCTCTAATCAGTCCAGACAAACCTTCTAACACTAGGAAATACAAGTAAAAAGAAAGAGGGTCACCTTGGTGAAGACCTCTCGATGGAATAACAAAGCCGCATACATTACCATTAACCAGGAATGAGAAAGAAACTGTTGAAACACATGCCATGACTCGCCGTACCTACAAATTCGATAACCCCAGTTTATTCATAACTCTGGTTAAGAAGTCCCATTCCACTAGATCGTAAGCTTTCGACATGTCCAGTTTTAGAGCTATCAATCATTTTTTTCGGCGCCGGTTCGGTTTGAACTGGTGAACCGAACAGAAAAAATCGTAATCGAAACCGAAACCGAAACCGGAGGAGGGTGGTTTCGGTTTCGGTTCTAATTTTCAAGGAACCGACGATTTTGGTCCTGTTTGAACCAGCGATTCTTGTCTTTTCTATTTTATTTTGAAATTTTGGTTAGACCATTGGAGGCCCAACGTTCCAATTTTTTCTTTTCTTTTTTTTTTCTTTTCTTTTTTTTTTCTTTTCTTTTTATTATCTATAAATACCCACCCCCCTCATTCATTTATCCCCACTCCAATTTCCTCCCAATTCTCTCTAATTATAATTTCTCTCTCAATTCTACAACTCTCCAAGTATACAATTCCTTCTCAATTACTAAGTTATTAGTATTTATTTTATTTGCAATTAATTTTATTTGTAATTTATCTTATTTCCAATTTATTTAATTTGCAATTAGTCAATTACTAAGATTCCAATTTAATTTATTTGCAATTACTACCTACTAAGTTTCCAATTCTCTCCCAAATTTATTTCCAACCATTTATTTCCATCAATTTTTTAACATTTTTTGTTCAAGGAATTTTACAATTCAATTTTTTAAATGGCAAGTGGAAGTGGAAGGGATGACAGTCCTAGGCATTCCATTTCGATGAAAGGTAAGGATCGTATAACTGATAATCTCGGTTATGACGACACCGCCTATCACGAGTATTTGTAATGTCTGGCCTATGTTGAAGACCTAGGTTTAAACTCTCCTACTCCCCTTCTAACAATTTCAGAACCCGATCCCAATGACACCCCTCCTCCCAATTTGACAAGCCACTTAAAATATGCATGATCCCCCTCCGTATTTTGAATTTGATCCACTGGAACCGGAAGAGCAGGAAGATGTGTTACAAAAGCATAGCAAATCTGATCTCTTCTTAAAACATATGAAGACAGTTAGGCAAGCAGATGGAAGCTTTGCAGCGGTTTGCAATTATTGCAAAAAAAACATATAAGTGGCAAAAATCTAGAGGATATAGCACATATCAGAAGCATATAATGAGCAAACATCCAGAAGCAGATGCCAGATTGAGTTCAGAAACACAAATTCCCAGGTGCGCTACCCCTAACCAATAATTATTTCGTTATAGTGATGAACAAAATAGAGAAGAATTAGCTAGAATGGTAGCAGTAGAACACTTATCTTTTAGTTTTGGTGAAAAGATTGGTTTTAATAATTATTGTTGATGAGCATTAAATCTTGTTGAATGCCGTGTTCATAGAGCCACGCTCACAGAAACATTTGAAAAGATTTATGACAACGAATAAAGAAAGTTGGAAAAATATTTTGAAAAATATAACGGTCATGTTTCCATATGTGCTGACATATGGAGTGACCATTGGCAAGCGCATTCATACTTGAGTGTCACATGCCATTATATGGATAATGTATGGAATATCCAGAAAAGAATTCTTGCATTTAGAGTTTTAGATGAATCACACAGTGCTCATAATATTTTTAGACAGCTTAGAATTAATTTTGCAGAGTATAAAATTGAAAACAAAATTTTAACAATTGGTTTTGACAATACTTCTAGCAATACCGCTGCTATTCCTGCTTTACTTTATTTATGCAAACCTTATCTTAGTGGTAAATTTTTTTCATCAAAGATGTGCATGCCATGTTTTAAATTTATGTGTTCAAAAAGGATTAAACATTCTTGAACACTTTATTCAACCTAATAAAAATGCCCTAAATTTTTTGTGGAGACATCCTTCTACAATGAAAACATGGACATCATATTGTAAATAAAATGGTAGGCGTGTCGTTAGATTTCATCATGATGTTCTAACACATTGGAATTCTACTTATAAATTGCTTGCTAGAAGTTATGATTATAGGGATTTATTAGTTTCATCTATTCAATTTCATGTTAGTCACATTAATCTTTATCAAGCTCATTGAGATGCTTGTTACAAAGTTTTTAATTTGTTAAAAGTCTTTTATAATGGTACTAACAATTTATCTCGTGTTTATTATCCTACAATTCATTTATTTATTATTGAGAGTCTTAATATGGATGGTGCCTTTGGTCAATGTGAATCCGACCTAGAATTACTGGAGCCGGTTAATGCTATGAAGGAAAAATGGATGGAATATTATAAGAAGTTTCCAAATATTTATTTGATTGCCATGTGTTTTGATCCACGTTCTAGATTAAAAAGTTTTTCTGATTATCTAACTTCTTATTATGAACAAGGTTTAAAAATAGAATATGATGTTGATGCATGTTGTGATAGAGTTAAGAAATTATTGTATGAGTTATATGATGAATATGTTAGAGTTTATGAACCCTCACTGAACTTAGATGTTACACAAATACAAAATGCATCTCAATCCTCATCATCCTCCGGCTCCGGATTTTTGAGTTTAGGGAAAAATCTGTTATCCAAAGAAACCAAAAAATTATAAGGTTCTGCATCAAGTTCCTCCAACACGTATTTCGAGCTTGAATCTTATATAAGTACATCTTTTGAGTTTCTAGAAGAAATAAAAGATAAACAATTTGAGATCCTACAATGGTGGAAAGAGTATAAAGAGGACTTTCCAATCATGGCTATGGTAACCAAAAATATTTTTTCAACACCAGCTTCTACGGTGGCGGTGGAACAAGAGTTCAGTGCTGGGGGAAATATTCTGGACCCAAAACATTCGTGCTTGAGTCTAAAATCACTACAGATGTAAGTTTGTGTAAAAGACTAGACTAAGGTGCAATAACGACAATAAGAAATCGTATGGTTGCTCATGCTCGATTTTTTCAAAGATAACAAACCTAAAAGTGGAGCAGAGGAATAGCGGATGCAGATCATGACAACAATTAGTCAAAGTCATCACCAAACTTGCAATAAAAGGTAAGAGAATTATGTGGCTTTTGATTCCTCTATACCCCAAGAGAATACGTAGACAACTTAATTGTGGCAACAATTAAGTGCAAGACTAATAACTTTACATTTTTTTTAGTTTATTTTAATTTAATTTTGTAATTTGTAATTTATTTATTTTATGTTATTTTCGGGTGAGCCAAAGGGCCACATATCCAATGAAATGTAATTTGTAATTCACTAATTTGTCATTTTGTTCAGTTTTTTTTTTTAATTTAATTTTGTAATTTGTCATTTATTTATTTTATTTTATTTTCGGGTGACCCAACCTAATGAATTTTATTTTATTTTATTTTGTAATTTATCATTTATTTATTTTATTTTATTTACAATTTTACATGTCTAATTTTTTTGTTATTAAATAAGAAAAAAAAAAAACAGTTCAGAACCGTCGAAACCAGAACCGAAACCGGCAGTTCCGGTTCCCCTATCACCGGAACCGGAACCGGAACCAAACCCGAACCGACATCAGGTATACTATTAGCCATGGATTTAGCCACGATCTTGCGGCTCTGATTACTGTCATTTGATTTCTTTTTTGAAAGTTATAGTGTCGATCATATGTTAAACATGACTTGCTAATGAAGAAAGATTCATCAAATTATGATAAAGGAAAAAAAATATTTAAACAAAACATAGTTGACAAGATGATTTTGACTTAGTTGTATGTCCCTCACACTTACACCCATGAGGTTGTGGATACGAGTTGTATCACCCTCCGAAAAAGTGAAAAACCTTGAATTTATGTAATATATATATATATATATTTATATTAAAAAAGAACAACTAAAAGAGATCACTAATGGCATGAGAAAATCTTCGGGAGAAAATTAAAAGTAGCCATTTGACACATTAACAAATTGTTATTAACCATGTTTTGAATTTTAATAGTTTATAACCTAGTTTTTGTGCTATTGCGGTAATGCCCCCGTATAAAAAGAAAAAGTAAAAGGAAAAAAAAATCCAACTATTCAGTGTTCACCTCTCTCTCTCTCTCTCTCTCTCTCTCTCTCTCTCTCGCGTCATTCTCATTTGTGTCACTCTCACCTCAAAAAGCTCAAAAAGGAAGTGTCTTCGCCGGAGACGGAACACTTTGGTACCGCTTTGACTGGAAGCACATCAAAGTTGATCCTGGGTAACGTGCACCTAAGCATAGTAACAGTGCCACCATAGTCCGCTCTTGACAGCGTTGTTTTGTTGCGTGCAGAAAAAGAAACAAACTTAAACCCTAAATGTCAAATATCCTAAACGCCCCTTCTAAATCAACATTTCATGTTTCTCAATGTTTCCTACCAAGGTTTAACGTTTTTGTTTTGTGAACCCTTTCAAAATTTCAAAATCTTACAAAAATCAACATATTTTGCCAAATACAATCCAAATTATTGCAATAACACAAAACCCAAGTTTTTTTTTTTTGAAAATAATACATTACTAAATAAATTCGGGGTTTTTTAGGGGAGGGGAGAACTCATACCCACAACCTTATGGTGCAGGTGTGAAGGGTTTTACTACCGGACCAACCTCATCTCGTCAATAAAAAACCCAAGTTATATAAACTATAAGGAACAAAAATAATGTGAAACCATAAGAACAAGGTTTCATGCGTTTTGGAAAAATTATAAGATTTCACGTTTTTTGGGAAAAATATAAGGTTTCATGTTTTATGGAAAAATAAATAAATAACAAAGGTTTCACATTTTCTGGAAAAAAAAAAAGGTTTCACGTTTTTTTTAGGGTTTGACGATTTTGTTTCGTGAAACCTTCAAGAAATTTCGTGAAAGAATATTCTAATAATAAACAAAACAAAATTCAGATCATTACCGTTCACTATATGGACACTACAAAAAAATGGTCTTTTCCGACGGCTAAATGCTGTCAGAAAAGACCATTTCCCGTTGGAAATACGCTTTTCAGACGGGAAAAAGCCGTCGAAGGCCGTCACAAATACGCTTGTTAGAAATAACTTTTCACTGACGAGTCATCACAAATATTACTATTTCCGACGCCCATGGCCATAGGAAAAGTAGAAACTGCCGTCGGAAATATTCGAATAAAAAAAAAAGGCACAACACAACTTGGCAGGTGCCACCTCATCGCCACATCACCCAACATGTTGCACTCTAAATCCATGAAATTCATGTGGCTCGAACCCTTAACCTGGAAGACAGTAAGGGTTTCTCTTACCATTTTGCCATAACGTTATATCTGATATGTTTTGCATATTATTTATATATAAACTATTGATATGTTTGTATACTATGTAATTAAATATTTCTTTTTTTATACTAATTAAATATAACTATTGAGATATTGTTTTTAAGAATAATATATTATTAAAATTATTAGAGTTTTTGTTGACGATGAATTTTGGATACATTTAACACATATAGTGATACATTTAAAATATTGACCTACAAGTCACATTTTTTGTGTAGTGTTATAAATTACATACATTCCATTATAATTTATTAATTAATATTATAATAATAATTTATTTATTTATTTATTCATTTTTTTCTTTTCAAATGGAGCAACACTATTTCTGACGGCATTGAGGCCGTGGGAAATAGTGTATTCCTTTTTTTTTCTTTTCAAATTGAACAAGACTATTCCGACGACATTGAGGCTGTCAGAAATAGTGTATTACTTTTTTCTTTTCAAATGGAACAAGACTATTTATGACGGCCTCAAGGCCGTCGGAAATAGTGTATTCCTTTTTTCTTTTCTCTTCAAATGGAACAAAACTATTTCTGACGACATTTAGGCCGTCGGAAATAGTGTATTCCCTTTTTCTTTTCAAACGGAACAAAGACTGTTTCCGATGGCATTTATGCTGTTGGAAATAGTGTATTCCTTTTTTCTTTTGAAATGGAACAAGACTATTTCCGACGGCCTCAAGGCCGTCGGAAAAGGGAACAGAATTGATGGCTTTTTCGACTATTTTAGACGATCTAAGGCTGACGGAAATGTGGTATCAATTTTTTACTCATTTTCGACGACAATTAGTGCCGTCGAAAATAGTTCGTCACTGATAGACTATTTTTTTGTAGTGGGAGTCCGAATCTCTACAGCGGAAGCGGATCGAACAACTGAGATTGTATCACCGGTCTGAGGACAATCACGGAATCAAAAAATCCTTTTAGCCACAATGCATATACCCACACTTTGATTGAAGATGAGAGAAAATTCTACAGATTTTCTCCACATCTCTTTTTTGCGTTTCTCTCTGTTTTGTGTTTCTCATAAACACTTGCACACATGCAATTCACATACTCTCTATGCCTTGTATTGCACTCGTCTCATGCATATTGTTCACATGCACTTCACAGCCACATACACCATATGGACGTTATAGCATGTATTATTTTGTTGTGTGTATCAGTTTCTTTTAACTGATGCAAACTACTAATAAAACTGCCATGCAGTTGTGTGTATTTAATGTAGGCTAGGGCTTAGTGTACATGGACTTTGGGCTCTCCATGTATTACTTATCTTGGCCCACTTGGGTGTACAATGGGTCTCCAACCCATATCCGGCCCAAATATACTAACATTTCGAACTCATAGAAAAAATCATGGATCTTGCCAAATCCAACCCAAATTTTTGTAATAACACAAAACTCATATAATATAAACTATTATGAACAAAAATAAATGCAAGAACTTAAGAGATTTTACACACATTAACCACTTCAAGAGCCCATAGGTTTTGTCCACACACTTCCCCAAACAACTTCCCTCAAATCTTCAACTCAAACCTAGAACCAAGCTTAATTAAAGATATGAGTTTTCCGTGCAAATATTTTTTGAAATATCAAATTCAAATCATTGTTCAAGTTAGATCATGGAGGAAGAAGAGAATGAATGAAAGAAGAAGATATGAGATATTTTGCGTAAGAGAAGAAGAAGAAAAGAATATTTAAAAAAAATTAAAAAAAATTAAGTGGTTAGGGGTATTTGTGTAATTTTGGCTAGGGATTGAAAGAAATTATTGTCAAATGTTTGAACCAAATTTAAAAACAATTATTGCATAATTTATTTGGCAACGTTTGTCAATTTTCATAAAATCTTCCATGTGTCCATTTCATCAACATCAGCTGTGGAACGGATTAATAAAATTGTGAAATGTAGCACACAGCTTAATCAATTTGGTTTACAATTTATTTGTTCAATTATATTATTACACATGGAAAACCATTTAAAATTTAAAGTCAAATAAAAAATTCTTTTCTCTTTCTCACGTAACTTGGTCAGTCACTTCTTGATTGTTCCAGAAGAACAATTTATGCTAATGGCAAGAAACAAATTATTCGCTACACACTAGAAGGGTGAAATATGACTTTTGTTATAAGTTATTATTCCCCAAAGCAAATATCAGAGATCTTGATCATGTTAAAAATAATGCTCAAACCATGTGTAATTCTCATCATCTAAACAAAGGTTTCTGAAGAGCTAAATGTCTTTGAAGAGATAAAAACCTTTTTGAAGAGGTACAAAATAATGAAATGTAATCTCCCCCCTATGATACTCATAAATTAAAGGGATCTCAATTGCCTATGCAAAGGCACATATACCGAAAGTATATAAATATTAGAGTTCCCCTCCGTAAAAGTACGTTTACAATAGCCCTTGAGGAGACATATGTACTGTAAAATAAACATTGAGATCTTCTATATTGTTGCTATGCATATTATGAAAAGATGAGGACCTTAAACCACAAATTGTGGATGAATGTCGATGTAAAAATATTATCCAAAAGGCAGCTATATTCATTTAAGAACTTGAAATGTTTTGGACATGTAGTATAGACACTTGAAGACGTCAAACATTTTTATTAAAACAATTATTCGATCAAAAATTAAGATAGTGAGATATAACTTATATCTCAAAACAAAAGGTTTATTAAGGAAACCTAGTATTGATCATATGCAAATATTTTGTTGCATAAATAATATTTCTATGATGAGAATAATCCCTGAAGGATTCAAAATGCCAAAAGCATATAATTCAAATTATCGTAACTTATGTTTGATAAACTAACAACGATTTTTACATAGTTTAAAGCATTTTAGAAGAATGTGGTATTATCGTCTTAGTGAATACCTCATAAATATGGGTATATTAAAATTCCTATATGCCTCGTGTGTTTTCATAAAGACATTAAAATATGAATTTGCAATTGAAGCAATATATGTTGATGACATGAAATTAAATAGAGCTCTTGAAGAGTGTCTAAAACTGCTGAATATTTGAAACGAGAATTTGAGATGAAAGTTTTGGGGAAAACATTAATATGTTGTCTTGGATTCGAGATTGAGCATAAATCAAATGAAATATTTGTCCATCAATCAACTTATATTAAAAAGATTATGAAAAGATTCAATATGGATAAGTTTCATCCTTTTAACACCTCAATGCTTGTTTGGTCTTTAGATTTTAAGAAAGATCCATTCCGACTTAAAATGATACTTGGTCCAGAAGTACTGTATCTTATCGGTGCACAATGCATAAGATATATCACCAAAATTCATATACACTCCAAGAAAGTTGGTATATGACATTGGTATGTGTCGACTTTAACAACTACAAGTCTACAAGACTAATAACATAGTTTTTTTTTTTTTTTTCTTTTTCGATCATGCATAGTATTCTTCACTTTGGTCATATGTGCATTGTATTCTTTTTCTGTTGAACAGGTTTTGTCTCATTGAGTTTTCTTGTCGAGGTTTTTAATGAGGCAGTATTTAAACACATCCAATACATTTTTCATGAAGCTTAGAGGGTTTTATCAAGGTGTTATGCGTCCATGGGGGATTGTGTGATAATATGGACTTATTATCACCTAGATAATTATTTGTTATTATCTTGTAATTTAAAAGATATCAATTGTATAGATAATCCTTCATATATTATATATATATAGACGTATTATGTCATCATCTATAAGAATTAATATGATTGATTGAAGTGCATGCTTTCTCCTTCTATTCTCACTCTTGCTTAGTGTTTTATTATATGTTCTTGCTTTTAAGATTTAATTTATAACAAGTTAATATATATTAAAAAGGAATTTTTATACTTAACTTTAAGAAATGTTATATTTTCATAGTTAGATATTTCGAGGCCGTTTAATTTAATATTATCATATCTATAAGTAAAATTAGAAAAAAAAAAATGGTTAGATATTTTGAGGCCGTGTAATTTATTATTATCATATCTATTAGTAAAATTAATTTAAAAATAAAAAATAAAAAATCGATGCCCTTATGTTTTCGGGGCCTTAGCCCTTAGGCGACCGCCTAGTGCTTCCACTGGCTCTGAATACAAGGATGCATATATAATGTCATTTGAATTTATTTATTTATTTATTATTATTTTTTTTAAGGTTATACTGTCATTTGTTAAACATGACTAGCTAATGAAGGATGATTCATTGTATTACGAAAAAAGGAAAAAATATATATAAAAAACATAGCTAACAAGATGATATTGATTTAATGATATGTCTCTCACACTCATACCCATAAAATCGTAGGTTCAAGTCGTATCACCCTTCCACAAAACCCTAAATCTTCCATTTCACCAACATTAGCTATGTAACGGACAAATAAAATTGTGAAACGTAACACAAAACTTAATCAATTTGGTTTAAATTTTTTTTGTTCAATTATATTATTGGACAAATAAAATTGTGAAACGTAACACAAAACTTAATCAATTTGGTTTAAATTTTTTTTGTTCAATTATATTATTACACATGGACAACCTTTTAAAATTTAAAGTCAAATAAAAGCCTTAAAAGGCCAAAACTATATTATTACACATGAAGAAAGATTCATCGTCTTTTCTCTTTCTCACGCCAGTCGGTCAGTCAACTCTTGACTAAACCACCGTTCCTTAACATAGAAAACTATTGATAGTTATCTTGCTTCTTTGACCTGCCGAAGACTAGAGTGGTTAATGCCCCAACGATGGAAAATACTAAAAATCTTGCAACAGCAGTCGGTCTGAACTTTCACCACATCATGGTGGTCATCTTAGTTCTTGACTTTTTGTCTGGTTAGGTACAATACCATTGGACGTACCATTGGACTCAATATTGAAATATTGTAGAATTGTTGAAAAATATTGCACAATTTTCTCAGGTATAGTTGTGAGAAAGAGAAATTCTCAAGCAATCAAATTCAACACTAGTATTAAAACCATGTTTGTTCTTCTTCTTCCTTCTTCTTCAAACCATTTAAAGTAGCTAACACGTACATGAGGTTGCATAATAGTACTTCAAATGAGTTTCACAAATTTGCTTCTAATTTTCCTTTTGTACATGCTCAAAAGCATCAGTCTCACCACTGCTGGTTGGCAACATTGTTATGAAACTGGCAACTTCACAACTAATAATAGTAGCTATGCTAGAAACCGCAATCTCCTCCTCTCAACTCTTGCTTCTAATGTAGTCAAAAATGGTGGTTTCTACACTGCAAACATTGGTCAAGACCCTGATAAAGTTTACGGTCGTGCACTATGCAGAGGAGATGCTTCGGCTGAAGATTGTAGCACATGTATCAATTCTTCATCACAAGATATTATGATCAAGTGTCCAAACCAAAAATCAGCATATATGTGGTCTGGTACTCCTGCATGTATGGTACTGTATGCAGACCGATCTTTTGTGGGAAAATTGGAGATGGATGTACCTGTAAATAAATTCTATAACGTAGATAATATCACATGCAATTTGACAGAGTTTGATCTGATATGGCATCGTTTGATGGAAAGCACCGCGAAAGAAGCTTCTATGGGGACTTCTAGGCTTAAGTTTGCAACTCAAGAAGAAAATTTGACAAGCACCATGACAATATATGCATTGATGCAGTGTACCCCAGATTTGTCCCAGAATGATTGTATGTTTTGTTTGCGCCGGTACGTGGCTGAGTATCAGAATTGTTGCCGTGGGAAGCGAGGAGGAGGTGTTAAATCACCTAACTGTATGCTTCGTTGGGACTTGTATCCTTTTTATAAGGATACAACTCCTCTAGCACCAACCAAAGGTATGTATATTGATGTTGTCACCCCTCTTATTCCAATTCAATATAGAATAACTGTACTGTTAATAAAGGTATGTACAGTGAATAATTCTCTAGTCAGTCTGGACTTGAAGCTTTTCGCGCAGTCGTAAGGATTCTCTAGTTAGGTCTGAGTAATTTTATATTAACTTGATAATCTTTGGGACTGTAGGAATAACTTTAGGGTCAAACCTGACTAGAGAAGGACCCACTGTATTTTATGTATGTGCTGATGGGTCTGTTTTATGCAGATAGTGGAGGTATTGCTGATGGAACTGTAGTAATCATCGTTGTTGTATCTGTAATTATGTTCGTGGTACTTGTTGCCTTGGCTTATTTCGTTCTTAGAAAGCAGAAGCAAAAGCAGATCAGAAGTAATCAGGAGAGGAGAAATTGTAAGGGTGATTATTTTGATGAACAATTTGATTTCTTTTCATTGTTGCACTTCTTTTATGATTGATAGTAACAACTCTGCTATTAACTAATTCAATCGGTATATGCTGACTTTGTAAAATTAATAAGATGCTGATGAAATTGATGCTGAGGAGGCCTTGCAATTCGATTTCAGCACTATCAAGGTTGCGACAAATGACTTCTCCATTGATGGGAAGCTTGGACAGGGTGGATTTGGTGCTGTTTATAAGGTATTTAAAGCATTAACAAGCCAAAATTAGTTAAAATGGGTCCATTGAATTCGTCCTTTTTGTTCTTGTATTACAGGGTAGGCTCTCAAATGGACAAGACATAGCAGTGAAAAGGCTATCCAATGATTCAGGACAAGGAGAAGCAGAGTTTAAAAATGAGGTCATGTTAGTTGCCAGGCTTCAACATAGAAATTTGGTTAAGCTTTTAGGCTTCTGCTTGGAAGGAAATGAAAAGCTTCTCGTCTATGAATTTGTGCCTAATTCAAGCCTTGATAACTTCATATTTGGTATGGTTGCAACACTGCATCTGCATTCATGTTCATCTTTAAAAAATATAAAAATATTGTTTATAATCCTATAATGTGTATGCATCTGCTTGTTCTGTAGCCTATTTTAGTTCAATTGGCGTGGTTGAATTTGTAGATCCAATCACGCGTTCACCACTGGATTGGGAGACACGTTACAAAATCATTGGAGGCATAGCTCGAGGGCTCCTTTACCTTCATGAAGATTCTAGATTACGGATCATTCACCGTGATCTTAAGGCTAGCAATATTCTTTTAGATGCAGACATGAATCCGAAAATTTCAGATTTTGGAATGGCTAAGTTGTTTGCAATGAATCAAATTCAAGGCAATACAAATAGAATTGTGGGGACCTTGTAAGTATACATAAGAATCAGCTTAAGATTGTGGAAAACATTGCAATTTTGTCAATGAAATAACACAAAAATGAATCCTAAGATGTATGTTAATGATCATTTTCAGTGGGTATATGGCTCCAGAGTATGTAAAGCATGGGCTATTCTCGATCAAGTCCGATGTTTTCAGCTTTGGTGTGTTACTCTTGGAAATCATAAGTGGTCAGAAGAACAGTTGTTTTCCTATTCAAGATGAGGCAGAGGACCTTCTAACATATGTGAGTAATAATCTTCTTAAATATTTTTAAAGGAAAATGTCAATGTCATATGTGACAAGTGTTAATGTTTTTGCAGGCATGGAAAAACTGGAAGGCAGGGACATCGTTGAATTTGATAGATTCAACATTGAGTGTCGGTTCCAGTAGTGACATAGTGAGATGTATCCATATCGGATTATTGTGCGTTCAAGAAAATGTAGCAAGTAGACCGAACATGGCTTCAGTTGTTATCATGCTTACCAGCAGCTCTCTGTCTCTTCCACTGCCATCAAAACCTGCATTTTACATTCACACAGGCAACCTACATTTTGTTCCATTTTCAACGAATGACTTTTCATTTACTCAGCTGGACCCCTCGATGAATTTCGAGAATATATAGAAGCTGTAAGACAAGTCTCAAGTTACAGATACTCTCTATTGCTGTAATTTATATTGTACCAGTTTTGATTCTGTAGTTGTTCTTCTTTAAGTCTTAGAATGCATTTTGTGCTGCACTGTTGCCTATTATATTGACAGTGGATTTGGCATCTGATAAAGGTTGAAATGACTATTGCTATAATGATTCATAATCTGACAATTTATTGATTTTTTTGAGACTGTTAGCCGTTTTTGGTTTCTTTAAAAATTGTTGTTCTTTATTCTGTTGAAGTTGATCGATAATTTCATATATAATTATGAGTACAAAGTGTAACCAGAACTCTTATAACATCTATTGTTAATAATGTCTTGTGTGAACTTGGATACGTTTCGAGATCAATCTTTGTACATGTTTTGTATCCTTTGGAGACTAGTTTCTTGTACTAACGAGGGTAGAGTTCGGTGATGGACACATCATTTACGGATGATGGTATGGACTTGCTTGTGGATTGATCTGACTCCAGCTTCATTGTTGTGCTACGAACAAAGAATGCTTGTCATTTTGGTAATGGTAGCGTAACAGAGAAACTGTGAGAATCATCGGTCCAGGGGTGTCCTGTCCCCTCCAATGTCTACAAGCCTGTGAGAATCATCTGAAATATCAATATGAACAGAAACTTCCATTTCTATTTCAAATCAAGTGATAATGGAATTGGCATACACCACTAGAAATGAATCTCAGTTTGTTCTTGCATAGCTCAAGAGGTCCTCTGCAAAGTAAAATAATAACAGTCATCAAGGTACATATAGTCTAATCAGAGCCGGTCCTGAGGTTCTTGAGACCTAGGGTGAAAACGTAAAAAATAGACCCCATGTGCATAATTAAAATAACAAACAAATAACAAAATAACAATAGTAAAAAAAACAATGATAACTAAAATAACAAATAAACTAACAATTACCGTGAAATAATGAAACAGAAGAATAAAACCTGTCAAGTATTCAAGCAATTGGATTTAGTAAGTCCACCGGTCCAACATTCTTGCTATGCCTAATTGCCTATCCCGTAAGATTGTTTTTTTTTTTTTTGTTTTTTTTTGTTTTTTTTTGTTTTTGCTAGAAAATACAATATAAAACAATGGTTAACAAATAAATAAATTAACAGTGAATCTGTCACCAGAAATATTATAAAATAAATAGATCATTACAAACAAAAGTATAAAAATCAATTCGATTTTTTTTCTTCATAGTATTGTCTAAAAATTAATTTCTCATATGACCGAGAATTAAATATCATCACAAATGCTATACTTAATAAATATTGATTTGGTTTTTAGATATGTGTATTCATTCTTCTTTATATTTTGTTTCCAAATCAAAGTAGACATTAACATTACTTTTGAGATTGGTTTGAAAATTTCCTAAAAACCAAACAACAAATATTTTTAATTAAAATATTAAACTAACTCAATAGATCGGGGACTTCGAAATAAAAATAGAAAAAGAAGAAATAGAATGTGAAGATTAAAATGAACATTAAATTATAAATAGAACGATAGAACATTACAATAAAACTTATAAACAAAAACGAAATTAGAAATGATCTAAGGTGGGGGTTGTGAGATTGTGAGAGACTGAGAGATTGAGAGAATGTAAAAAAAAAAAAAGGAGAAAAAACGAAGAATTGAGATTATTTGATTGAGAGAGAGGTGTGAGAGAGAGTGAGAGAGAGAGTGAGAGAGAGAGGTGTGAGGTGAGAAAAAAAGAATGATTAAATATTTTAAAGAAGAAAAGTAATGGTTAAATATATATATATATATAACTAGCTGTTTTTTTTTTTTTTTGTTTTTTTTTTTTTTTGTTGTCGTCTTAAAGTGTACAAAATGTTTTTCTTCTTCTTCTTCTTCTTCTTCTTCTTCTTGATTTTATTAATATATATTTTCATATGTACTCATATCATTATATATTTTCATATGTACTCATATCATCACAAGCCCCATTTTGAGCAATTTTTTCTTAGGGCTATGCAACACTAGGTTCATATGTACTCATGTCATCACAGGTCCCTTTTTCAACAATTTTTTTCTTCGGCCTTGTGTAGCACCAAGTTCATATGTGCTCATGTCATCACAGATCCCTTTTTCATCAATTTTTTCTTAGGCCCTGGGTTGGCGCTCCTAGTGTCCCGCCTCAGGGCCGGCTGTGAGTCTAATTAACTATCGACAATTTTATTTGTATTTCCTTGACTTGGATCAACCCTGCAAACATCCTTGTCATGCCAAAGTCTGCTAGTTTTGGGTCCAAACCATTACTAGCTTTGAGTTTGAGCCTAGAATCTTCATGAAGATATATGAGTCCTCGATTAGGTCCTCCAATAATACTACACCGTCTTGACCAATCCAGAAGTTCATGTTTTTCTAGATTTGTACATCCATATAGATACTGTTAAAATATCTAATTTGTAATCTGTAAAGATTAACGTGATGATAAATGTAGATGCATAGAACTATGAGAGTGAATGTGATGATACATGTATCTAGACCTGGCAAGGTTCCGGTTCCAACCTTAGAACCGGAACCGGAACCGAAACCGGAACTAGAACTAGACCGGAACCGAAACCGTTTTTTCGGTTTCGGTTCTAAATTTTATAGAACCGGCCGGTTCGAACCAGACTGGAACTAACAGTTCCTTTAATTTAATTTTTTAAGATTTTTTTTATATACTCATCAGTTCACCACTTCACTGTCAACTCTCTCTCTCTCATCACTCATCAGTCAGATTTTCTCTTATCTCACTCTCGCTCTCTCTTCATCCCGGCGCCGGACAGTCTCTTCTTCTTCTTCTTCTTCCTCTTTACGATCTCTTCTTCTTCACGATCTCCTCTTCTTTACGATCTCTCTCTATGGTTTTTTTTTTAGGTGTTTGTTTGCTGAGAAAGTTGAGGATTAGAGTTTCAATTGATTTATGCTTTTTTTTTTGGGTGTTTGTTTGCTGAGAAAGTTGAGGATCAGGTTTTCAATTTGGGGATTTTCAATTTAGGTTTTCAATTGGGGATTTTCAAATTGAAAACCTAATTGGAGACTGGAGAGGAGAAGATGATGTCTGAATTCTGATGAGTGTGATACTGTGATGATCATGTGACCAATGACTAGAGAAAAAAAAAGGTTCAAAACCGCCAGTTCGGCTGGAACCGGAACAGGAACTAGCTGTTCCTGAACCAAAACCGAAACCGAAATCGAAACCGGAACCGGAACCGTCGGTTCGGAATCGAAACCGGAACCGAACCGGAACCTTGTCAGGTCTACATGTATCTATATAATCACTACAAAAAAGGGCTATTAAAAAAAAAAAAAATTAAATTGTTGCCTGACCAAGCCACCAACAAGCGCATACACCCACCACCCCACCTACGCACACACACAAATAATATTTAATTAGGTGTCCTCAAGGAGTATAGAATACTGCACACACACGTCCAACTACGTCCGTTTATCCACCATGCTACTCTAATTCATGTGATAATAAAAACATAATTTTATATATAACTTCTATTTGTTATTAAATTTTTATTGATTATTTTTCAAACAAAATTTTATTTATAGATCGATTCCACTAATTTAAATTTTATTTTTATATGATAAATAAATTGATATTAAAAAAAATGATTATAACATTTAATTAAACTATTTTTTAAAAATAATATATTGCCAGATCAAAGAGTCTATTGTTAATCGTACTCGAAATTAGACATGACCCCGGTTCCGATTCTCAATTCGAAACCAACGGTTTCGATTTTCGATTTGGAACCAGCGGTTTTGGTTTTCGATTTGGAACCAGCGGTTTCGGTTTTTGATTCGGTAGCGGTTTTGGTTTTTGATTCGGAACCAGCGGTTTCGATTCCAGTTCTAAAGGTTCGGTTCTTTTTTAAAAAAAATAATAGAAAACCTCTCAAGACTAATATTTATTGATCCTTATAAAGAACTTATTGGGAAGAAACAAAATTCATCTCGATAGAGAACCAGTTTAGACGAACAAAATGATCCATATTGCATCATTTTCTAATTTATATGGTAATTTAATTATTAATCTATCTTTAAGGAAAAAACTTCAAAAAAATATCAAGAATTTTCAACAAAATTAATTAATTATTATAATTTTAAATGAAAAGAAAACCTATTGGGACGAAATAAATTCGTCCCAATAGACAGTCTATTGGGACTAATTTTGTATTTCGTCCCAATAGGAGGTCTATTGGGAAGAAAACAATTCGTCCCTAAAGGTCAACAAAATTAATTAATTACTATAATTTTAAATAAAAAGAAAACATATTCAGACGAAATAAATTCGTCCCAATAGGCAATCTATTGGGACAAATTATGTATTTCGTCCCAATAGACCTCATATTGGGACAAAAACAATTCGTCCATAAAGGTCAACAAAATTAATTAATTATTATGATTTTAAATAAAAAGAAAACCTATTGGGACGAATTATGTATTTCATCCCTAAAGGTCAATAAAAGTAATTAATTATTAAGATTTTAAAAGAAAACCTATTGGGACGTTTTTTTTTTCCGTCCCAATAGGAGGTCTATTGGGACGAAATAAAAAATTCGTCACAATAGGCCTCCTATTGGGACAAAAAAAAAATGTCCCAATAGAGTTTCGTCCCAATAGGTCATTTTTCTTGTAGTGTATCTAGAAATCATAGTCAAGTCTCTTAGAGATTAGATAGGATTAAATGTTAGAAATTAATGTTATTAGATTCTACTAATGTGGTCACTCAAGATCATGTATAAATATGTATCTTGTGCTGCCTTTGCAATCAGAGAAAAAATTCCAACAATCAAATACTTCCCTTTTTTAACAATTTCTTTATAAAAATTATTGAGTTACTCTTCATTTTCACATAAATCTCCAACAAATTTGGTATCAGAGCAAAGTTATTTTTTCTAGCCTTATTAATCAAAGTTCTGTGGTAGCAGCAACATCCAGCCATAATTTTTCACAAAATCTTATTCCAGTCTTTGATGGAGAAAATTATGATTTTTGGGGTATCCAAATGAAAACTCTTTTCATCTCTCAAGATCTTTGGGATCTTGTAGAGGAAGGCTACTAAGAACCAGAGTCTACAACGGTGCTTGCAACATGGTTAGATGCTAAGAAGAAGGAGTTTAAGGGGAATAAGAAGAAGGATGCTAAAGCATTATTCTTCATCCAGCAAGGGGTAAAGCAAAGCAACTTTTCCAAGAATTTGTTTTGCTTCGAAATCAAAGGAAGCATGGGAAATTCTCAAGGTATAATTTCAAGGGAGTGAAAATGTAATCTCCATTAAACTCCAAACCTTATGGAGAGAATTTGATAATTTATTTATGAAAGAAAGAGAATCCATTCAAACTTTCTTCAACAAAGTCTATGGTATTGTTAACCAAATAAGAAGTTACTAAGATACCATTGGCAATAAGAGATCTCCATTAAACTCCAAACCTTATGGAGAGAATTTGATAATTTATTTATGAAAGAAGGTGAATCCATTCAAACTTTCTTCAACAAAGTCTCTGGTATTGTTAACCAAATAAGAAGTTACGGAGATACCATTGGCAATAAGAGAATTGATGAAAACGTTTTGAGAAGCTTAGCACGTAAATTTGATCATGTAGTTGCTTCTATTGAAGAATCTAAAAATTTGTCTAAACTGTCAACTCATGAATTAATGGGTTCTCTTGAGGCACATGAGAAATGAATGAGCAGATTTTCCGATCAATCTTTGGGGCAAGCCTTCCAATCAAAAGTGAATTTCAAGAAGGGACCAGAGGCTAGAAATGAAGATTCAAAAGGGAAATCTTCACAGAAAAATCAGAATGGAATAGGATCGAGTTCCAATCAAATGCAGAAAAATTCTAATTCGCGGAGTCGTGGACAAGGAAGAGGAAGGAATCAACGAGGTAATGAAAAATTAAACTTGCAATGCTATGTTTGCAAGAAGTTTGGTCATGCAAGTAAAGAATGTCGATTCAAATGCACTCGATGCAATAAGCTTAACCATATGGATAAACATTGCTGGTACAGAAATAAAACTGAAGCAAATCATTAAGAAGCAAATGATTCATCAGATCAGCTATTCTACACCTGCCTTAGTTCTCACCAAGAGTCACAAGATATTTGGTATATCGACAAAGGTTGCATCAACCATATGACAGGGAATAGAGAACAATTTGTCAACCTGGATGAGTCAACAACTTCACAAGTTCGACTTGGAGATGGCAAGCTATATAATGTAAAAGGCAGAAGAGTTATTTCCATACAAACAAAATGAGGTAACTCTAAACTTATGCATGATGTCCTTTATGTTCCTGGTCTTACTCAAGATTTATTAAGTGTTGGCCAATTAATGCAAAGAGAATTTAAATTGATCTTCGATGAAAATGAATGTCTCACTTTTGACAAAGGAAAGAAACAAGTGGTGACTAAAGTACAAATGAAACCAAATAAAATCTTTCCTCTTATTTTACCATCAAATGCAGAAAAGCTTTAAGGGTTGAGCATGATGATTCATTGCTATGGCATTTAAGATTTGGCCATTTGAATTATAAATCCTTTAAGGTATTAAAAAGTAAGAATATGGTGATTGGCCTTCCTATCATTAACATTGAGAAGCAAATATGTGAAGGATGTATTTTTGGGAAGCAACATAAGCTTCCATTCACAAAAACATCTTAGAGAGCCAAGACACCTCTTGAATTAGTTCATGTTGATATTTGCGAGCCAACACAAACTCCATCTATCAAAAAGAAAAGATATTTTCTACTCTTTGTTGATGATTTACTAGGATGATGTGGGTGTACTTTCTTGAGCAAAAGTCAAAGGCATTCAACACATTTGTTAAATTCAAGGCTTTCATAGGGAGACAAAGTGGGCAGAAGTTGAAGATCTCAAGGCTGATCGTGGTGGAGAATTCACTTCTAAAGAATTTCAAAATTATTGCAGCAGTCAAGGAATTAAAAGGGAGCTGATAGTGAGATACACTCCAGAGCAGAACGGAGTTGCTGAATGCAAGAACCTTACTGTCGTTGAAATGGCTCAGAGTATGCTGAAAGAAAAAGGGCTTCCAAACAAATTATGGGCTAAGGCAGTAAATATTGCAGTCTATATTCTCAACAGAGCACCAACAAAAGCTGTGCTAAACAAAACCCCGTTTAAAGCCTGGCACAAGCAAAAGCCACAGGTAAAATCTTTTAAAGTTTTTGGATGCATTGCCTATTCTCATATTCCATCTCAATTCAGGGAAAAATTTGATGAAAAAGGAGAAAAATATATCTTTGTCGGATATAGTGATGAATCAAAGGGGTATTGTCTTATAAACCCCAAAACTGAAGAATTGATGATTTCCAAAAATGTAATATTTTATGAGTTGAATGTTTGAAATTAGGAAAGGGAAGAAATCAAATCTCCCATCATTTTTGGAGATGCAGATTTGCTATCAAAGATAGCAGAACCAGATTCTTCAACATCAATTCCGCACCGGTCAATCTCCTCATTCTTCACTAAGCTATCATAATTCTCCTCCAAGTTCTCTAGAATCTGCACCAAGGAAGATGCGGTCTCTAATTGACACATATGATGCATGTGACTATGAATTTGCTCTCATTGCTGTTGAAACACAGAAGTTTGAAGAAGCTGTGAAAGAAGAAAATTGGGCTCGAGCAATGGATGAGGAAATAAAAAATGATTAAAAAAAATAAGACATGGGAGCTTGTTAATCGGCCAAAAGAAAAAGACATTATTGGCTTGAAATGGGTCTACAAGACCAAATTTAATAATGATGGCTCAATCCAAAAACATAAAGCCCAGTTGGTCGCGAAAGGGTATTCTCAACAGATTGGTATAGATTTCAAAGAGACATTCGCTCCTGTTGCTTGGATGGAGACAATTCACACAATCTTAGCTATTGCAGCCCAATTGGAGTTAAAAGTTTATCAATTGAATGTAAAATCGGTGTTTTTGAATGGGGAGCTAGAGGAAGAGGTCTGTGTCAAGCAGCCTCAAGGATATGTTGCCATAGGGAAAGAAGATAAAGTCTATCGACTTCGAAAAGTCTTGTACGGACTGAAGCAAAATCAATCATTATTTTTGAAAGAAGGGATTTGAAAGAAGCCCTAGTAAGCCATCTATATATGTTAAAAGGTATGGTGATCAAGATTTTATCATAGTCCGTCTTTATGTTGATGACCTACTTTATGCCAGCACAAGCTTGAAAATGGCGGAGGATTTTAAAAATTCCATGATGAAAGAATATAAGATGTTTGATCTTGGCCTTATGAGATACTTTCTTGGAATTCTAGTCAATCAATCCAATGGAAGTATCTTCATTTCACAAGACAAATATGCAGAAGATTTGTTAAAAAGGTTTCATATGATGAATTGCAAGTCTGTGGCTGCACCAAAGGCTTTGAATGAAAAGCTAATAAAATCTGATGGAGCATCAAAGGCCAATGCATCTCAATTTCGAAGTCTTGTGGGATCACTTATTTATCTCACAAATACGAGACCTCATATTGTTCATGATGTTAGTGTCATTTCTCGATTCATGAATGATCCTAGTCAGCTTCATTTTTCTGCAGCAAAAAGAGTTCCGAGTTATGTCAAAGGAACGAAGAATTTTGAGCTTCATTATGTTAAAGAAGAAGATAATAGCTTAATTTGTTTTACATATAGTGATGGGGCAGGTTCTGTTGACGACATGAAGAGTACTTCTGGCTGTGTATTTTGTCTTTGAACCAAACTAATCACCTGGTCTTCAAAGAAGTAGAGTACAATTGTTTTGTCATCAGCTGAAGCTATATATATATATATATGTAACAACTGCAGCTTGTGAGGCCATTTGGCTTAGAAAATTTTTGAAGGATGTGAAGCAAGGGCAAAAATCTGCTACAGTTATCTATTATGATAACATGTATGCAATTGCAATGACAAAAAATCCAATCTTCCATAGCAGATCGAAGCACATCGAGCTCCGTCATCATTTCATCAGAAAGTTGGTTGAAGACAGAAATTGAATTACAATTCTGCAAAACAGACGAACAGTTGGCGGATATTTTCACACAGGCAGTATCAACACAGAAGTTCAGTAACTTCAGAGAAGTATTGAAGATTACAAATTAAAAGGGGATGTTAAAATATCTAATTTGTAATCTGTGAAGATTAATGTGATGACAAATGTAGAAGCATAAAACTATGAGAATGAATGTGATGATACATGTATCTAGATAATCTAGAAATCCTAGTCAAGTCTCTTAGAGACTAGATAGGATTAAATGTTAGAAATTAATGTTCTTAGATTCTACTAATGTGGTCACTCAAGATCATGTATAAGTATGTATCTTGTGCTGCCTTTACAATCAGAGAAAAAATTCCAGCAATCAAATACTTATGTTTTTCAACAATTTCTTTATAAAAATTATTGAGTTACTCTTCCTTTTTACATAAATCTCCAACAGATACTTGGAGGTTACATTGCAAAGAAATACTTAATTTCTGAAGGAAAAGAGAAAATGTGTAGAGAAAGTTCAAACCAAACAGGAAATAGTCATGGCTTTTGTTGGAAGAGATGTTAGAGAGGATTGACCGATACCTCATTAGAGACCACAAATTACCATCGGAGTGCGTGTTCCACCTTCACATTCATGTTCGCCATTTGAAACCGTATTTGCATCTGTTAGTGGTAATAACCAATTTTCTGGATCACTTCTTACAACACATAATTTCACACCTAAAGCTGAGGTTCCTTTATGGAATTCCAAATTCAATTATCAGTGATCCAATAAGAGACATAAGATGTTATGATCGCTCTACAAATGTTCTCATTTAGAGCTCCCTTTTCCTATCTTTTGTTCTCGTTTTCAAGCGTTTTGGTGTAAATAACTTGTGTTTTAGCCAAGTGTAGGCAAATGTCCCTCTAGGATGGTGTTTGTACCAAATGTGGGAAAAACAGGGCAAAATACACACCAAAAGACCACCGCGACTTCATACCGCGGGTATGAACCTACACTCCAAAGTCGTGCTCAAAACCAGAAGATACTGCGAGTTAGCCATCACGGGTTCGAATCCGTATTGATGTCTTGATGAACCTTCACACATTCTCCAGAAGAAATTGTAGGCTTGTCACCGCAGGAATAAGCCCGCATTAATGAGAATGACAAGCCAACGATGAAGGACCGGTAGTCTGCGCGAGAACAAGTCATAGAAAGAAGTTGTGGCCAAACATCATCAACTCGTACGATCTTATCACCGCTAGAATGAAGCCGTAGTCAAAAGCTGCAGTATGAGTCGTGAGTTCCCACCGCAGGAACAAACCTGCGCTTAAAGGTTGCATTGGCTTGGTTAGATCTACAATCACACGAATTTCAGGGGCATTTTGGTCTTTTCACCCCTATGTCATGCCCTAATCTTGCCTATCCAATAAATACACCTTTTTGCCTCTATTCTCTTAGTGACAAATACCCCAACATTCTAACAAGCTCCAAAAGACCACTTTTCTTGGATTTTCTTCTCAAGAAGAAATAGAGGAGCTTTAAAGCTCCCATGGAGTGTGTGTTCCACCTTCACATTCATGTTCGTCATTTGAAACCGTATTTCCATCTGCTAGTGGTAATAACCAATTTTCTGGATAACTTCTTGCAACATGTAATTTCACACTTAAAGCCGAGGTTCCTTTATGGAATTCCAAATTCAAGCGTTTTAGTGTAAATAACTTGTGTTTTAGCCAAGTGTAGGCAAATGTCCCTCTAGGATGGTGTTTGTACCAAATGTGGGAAAAACAGGGCAAAATCCACACCAGAAGACCACGCGACTTCATACTGCGGGTATAAACCTGCACTCTAAAGTCATGCTCAACACCAGAAGATACTGCGGGTTTGAACTCGCACTGATGTCTTGATGAACCTTTGCACATTCTCCAGAAGAAATCGTGGGCTTGTCACCGCAAGAATAAACCCGCATTAATGAGAATAACAAGCCCGCGATGAAGGACCAGTAGTCTGTGCGAGAACAAGTCGTAGAAAGAAGTTGTGGCCAAACATCAGCAACTCATACAATCTTATCACCGCTAGAATGAAGCCGTAGTCAAAAGCCGCAGTATGAGTTGCGAGTTTCCACCGCGGGAACAAACCTGTGCTTCAAGGTTGCACTCACCTGGTCAGATCTGGAATCACGTGAATTTTAGAGGCATTTTGGTCTTTTCACCCCATGTCATGCCCTATTCTTGCCCAGCCTATAAATACACCTCTTTACCTCTATTCTCTTAGTGACAAATACCCCAACATTCCAATAAGCTCTAAGAGACCACTTCTCTTGGATTTTCATCTCAAAAAGAAATAAGGAGCTTCAAAGCTCCCATGGAGTGCGTGTTTCACCTTCATATTCATGTTCACCATTTGAAACCATATTTGCATATGCTAATGGTAATAACCAATTTTCTGGATCACTTCTTGCAACACATAATTTCACACCTAAAGCTGAGGTTCCTTTATAGAATTCCAAATTCAATTATCGGTGATCCAATAAGAGACATAAGATGTTGTGATCGCTCAACAAATGTTCTCATTTAGAGCTCCATTTTTCTATCTTTTGTTCTCGTTTTCAAGCGTTTTTGTGTAAATAACTTGTGTTTTAGCCAAGTGTAGGCAAATGTCCCTTTAGGATGGTGTTTGTACCAAATGTGGGAAATATAGGGCAAAATCCACACCAGAAGACCGCCGTGACTTCATACCGCGGGTATGAACCTACACTCCAAAGTCGTGCTCAACACCAGAAGATACTGCGGGTTAGCCATTGCGGGTTTGAACTCGCACTGATTTCTTGATGAACCTTCGCACATTCTCCAGAAGAAATCGTGGGCTTGTCACCGCATGAATAAGCTCGCATTAATGAGAATGACAAGCCTGTGATGAAGGACCAGTAGTCTGTGCGAGAACAAGTCGTAGAAAGAAGTTGTGGCCAAACATCAACAACTCATACGATCTTATCACCGCTAGAATGAAGCCGTAGTCAAAAGCCACAGTATGAGTCGCGAGTTCTCATTGCAGGAACAAACCTGAGCTTCAAGGTTGCACTCACTTGGTTAGATCTAGAATCACGCGAATTTCAAGGGATATTGGTCTTTTCACCCTCATGTCATGCCCTAATCTTGCCCAGCCAATAAATAGACCTCTTTGCCTCTCTTCTCTTAGTGACAAATACCCCAACATTCCAACAAGCTCTAAGAGACCACTTCTCTTGGATTTTCATCTCAAGAAGAAATAAAGGAGCTTCAAAGCTCCATGGAGTGCGTGTTCCACCTTCACATTCATGTTCACCATTTGAAACCGTATTTGCATCTACTAATGGTAATAACCAATTTTCTGGATCACTTCTTGCAACACATAATTTCACACCTAAAGCCGAGGTTCCTTTATGGAATTCCAAATTCAATTATCGGTGATCCAATAAGAGACATAACATGTTATTGTGATCGCTCTACAAATGTTCTCATTTAGAGCTCCCTTTTCCTATCTTTTGTTCTCGTTTTTAAGCGTTTTTGTGCAAATAACTTGCGTTTTAGTCAAGTGTAGGCAAATGTCCCTCAAGGATGGTGTTTGTACCAAATGTGGGAAAAATAGGGCAAAATCCACACCAGAAGACCACCGTGACTTCATACCGCGGGTATGAACCTGCACTTCAAAGTTGTGCTCAACACCAAAAGATACTGCGGGTTAGCCATCGCGGGTTTGAACCCGCATTGATGTCTTGATGAACCTGGCACATTCTCCAGAAGAAATCGTGGGCTTGTCATCGCAGGAATAAGCCTGCATTAATGAGAATGACAAGCCTGCGATGAAGGACCAGTAGTCTGTGCGAGAACAAGTCGTAGAAAGAAGCTATGGTCAAACATCAACAACTCATACGATCTTATCACCGCTAGAATGAAGCCGTAGTCAAAAGCCGCATTATGAGGCACGAGTTCCCACTACAGGAACAAAGCTGCGCTTAAAGGTTGCACTCGCCTGATCAAATCTAGAATCACATGAATTTCAGAGGCATTTTGGTCTTTTCACCCCCATGTCATGCCCTAATCTTGCCCAGCCTATAAATAGACCTCTTTGCCTCTCTTCTCTTAATGACAAATACCCCAACATTCCAACAAGCTCCTAGAGACCACTTTTCTTGGATTTTCATCTCAAGAAGAAATAGAGGAGCTTCAAAGCTCCCATGGAGTGCGTGTTCCACCTTCACATTCATGTTCACCATTTGAAACCGTATTTGCATCTGCTAATGGTAATAACCAATTTTCTGGATCACTTCTTACAACACATAATTTCACATCTAAAGCCGAGGTTCCTTTATGGAATTCCAAATTCAATTATCGGTGATCCAATAAGAGATATAACATGTTATTGTGATCGCTCTACAAATGTTCTCATTTAGAGCTCCCTTTTCCTATCTTTTGTTCTCGTTTTTAAGCGTTTTTGTGCAAATAACTTGTGTTTTAGTCAAGTGTAGGCAAATGTCCCTCTAAGATGGTGTTTGTACCAAATGTTGGAAAAACAGGGCAAAATCCACACTAAAAGACCACCGCGACTTCATACCGCGGGTATGAACCTGCACTCCAAAGTCATGCTCAACACCAAAAGATACTGCGGGTTAGCCATCGTGGGTTTGAACCTGCATTGATGTCTTGATGAACCTGCACTCATTCTCCAGAAGAAATCGTGGGCTTGTCACCGCAGGAATAAGCCCGCATTAATGAGAATGACAAGCCCAAGATGAAGGACCAGTATTCTACGCGAGAACAAGCCGTAGAAAAAAGTTATGGTCAAACATTAGCAACTTATATGATCTTATCACTGCTGGAATGAAGCCGTAGTCAAAAGCCGCAATATGAATCGCGAGTTCCCACCGCGGGAACAAACCTGCTCTTAAGGGTTGCACTCGCCTGCTCAGATCTGGAATCACAGGAATTTCAGGGGCATTTTGGTCTTTTCACCCCCATGTCATGCCCTAATCTTACCCAACTTATAAGTACACCTATTTGCCTCTCTTCTTTTAGTGACAAATACCCCAACATTCCAACAAGCTCCAAGAGACCACTTCTCTTGGATTTTCTTCTCATGAAGAAATAGAGGAGCTTCAAAGCTCCCATGGAGTGTGTGTTCCACCTTCACATTCATGTTCGTCATTTGAAACCGTATTTCCATCTGCTAGTGGTAATAACCAATTTTCTGGATCACTTCTTGCAACACGTAATTCACACCTAAAGCCGAGGTTCCTTTATGGAATTCCAAATTCAATTATCGGTGATCCAATAAGAGACATAAGATGTTGTTGTGATTGCTCTACCAATGTTCTCATTTAGAGCTCCCTTTTCCTATCTTTTGTTCTCATTTTCAAGCTTTTTTTGTAAATAACTTGTGTTTTAGCCAAGTGTAGGCAAATGTCCCTCTAGGATTGTGTTTGTACCAAATGTGGGAAAAACAGGGCAAAATCCACACTAGAAGACCTTCGCGACTTCATACCGCGGGTATGAACCTGCACTCCAAAGTCGTGCTCAACACCAGAAGATACTGCAGGTTTGAACCCGCACTGATGTCTTGATGAACCTGCGCACATTCTCCAGAAGAAATCGTGGGATTGTCACCGTAGGAATAAGCCCGCATTAATGAGAATGACAAGCCCGCGATGAAGAGCCAGTATTCTGCGCGAGAACAAGTCGTAGAGAAGTGTTGGCCAAACATTAGCAACTCATACGATCTTATCACCACTAGAATGAAGCCATAGTCAAAAGCCGCAGTATGAATCGTGAGTTCTTACTGCATGAAAAAACATGCGCTTCAAGGTTGCACTAACCTGGTCAGATCTGGAATCACTCGAATTTCAGGGGCATTTTGGTCTTTTCACCCCAATGTCATGCCCTAATCTTGCCCAGCCTATAAATACACCTCTTTGCCTCTATTCTCTTAGTGACAAATACCCCAACATTCCAACAAGATCCAAGAGACCATTTCTCTTGGATTTTCATCTCAAGAAGAAATAAAGGAGCTTCAAAGCTCCCATGGAGTGTGTGTTCCACATTCACATTCATGTTCGCCATTTGAAACTGTATTTGCATCTGCTAGTGGTAATGACCAATTTTCTGGATCACTTTTTGCAACAATTTTATATCTTAACAGTATTTGCCCCTATAGCTATGCTTGATCAGGGTATCAATTGGATTGGTACTCCTCTTGGCAATGCTTGCTCTCCACCTGCAGCAATTTTAGCTAAGATATCTGCTTGGTGATTCTTCTCTCGTGGAATCTGCTCCATCTTCACACCTTTGAACCTTGTCATAGCTTCCTGGACCCTGGCCAGATATGCTACCATGTTATCCCCTTTGACTTAATATGATCCCGATACTTGGTTGGTTACCAACTGAGAATCGCTCTTAACTATGAGAAAATATGCTCTTAGCTCTTCTGCTGCTTTCATCCTTGCTAGTAGGGCTTCATACTCTACTTCATTATTGGTGGCTCTGAACTCAAATCTGAAACAGTTGCTGCACTCAACCCTCTCTGGGTTGGTTAGGATAATCCTTACCCCGCAGCCTGATTGGTTTGATGCCCCATCCGTTTACAGTATCTAGGCCTTGCTGTTATCGGGCCATTCTAGGTTCTCTGGTATCGGGTCCGGGGTTGCATTTGTATTCGGGTTTAGAGTCATGCTAAATTCTACTATGAAATCTACTAAAGCTTGAGCTTTAATTTTGGTCATTGGCTTGTATTTGATGTCGTACTAAGTGAGCTCCAAAGCCCACATGACCAATCTATCAAATACATCAAGACTTTGGAGGAATTGTCTCAGTGATTGATCAGTGACCGCCGCAATGGTATGAGCTTGGAAATACTGCCAGAGCTTTCTGGCTGCAGTTACCAATGCATAAGAGAATTTCTCTAGAAGGGAATAATTCTTCTCTGACTTGGTTAGAGCACAGCCCACTTAATAGACTGGTCTCTGGACCTCGTTATCACACTCTATAACTAAAGCCCCGCTTGTAGCGGTCTCTGATACTGTCAAGTAAAGTTGCAGCTCTTCTAATAGGACAGTTTTTACTAGCAAGGGCGGGCTAGCCAGATATTCCTTCAAAGAATGGAAGGCCCTTTCACTTTCTTGATCCCACTTCATCTTCTTACCCTGTTTGATAATTTTAAAGAAAGGAAGACACTTATCTGTAGATCGAGATATAAAGCGGTTCAATACTGCTATCCTGCCAGTCAGTCATTGCACCTGTTTAAGGGTAGTGGGGGATTTAAGGTCCAAAATGGCCTTGATCTTCTCCTGGTTGGCTTCAATCCCCCTTTCGTGAACCAAAAACCCTAGTAACTTTCCTACAGCTACTCAAAAAACGCACTTGTCGGGGTTCAACCTCATTTGGTTCTTCTTTATCACTTTACAAGTCTGCCGTAAATCCTCTGAATGCTGCTGTATGTCGAGATTTGGTGATCATGTCGTCTATGTACACCTCCATAGATCTTCTTATTTGCTCTCTGAATAGTTTGTTCACTAGGCGCTGATAAGTGGCGCCATCGTTTTTTTAGCCCAAAAGGCATTACCTTGTAGCAGTAGAGGCCTTGCCAAGTGATAAAACTGGTCTTGTCTTGATCGGTGGGGTGCATCATGATTTGTTTGTACCCCGAGAAAGCGTCCATGAAGTTGAGAAGCTTGTTTCCTACGGTGGAGTCAATAAGCTGATCGATCTTGGGTAAAGGGAAGCTGTCTTTTATTCAAGCCCGGTTGAGGTCACTGTAGTCCACACACATACGCCATTTCCCGTTGGATTTGGTAACCATGACTACATTGGCAATCCATTCGGGGTATCAGGATTCCTTAATGAATTTGGCTTACATAAGCTTGTCCACTTCTTCCTAGACCGCGGTATTTTGCTCGGTGTTGAAATGCCTTCGTTTCTATTGAACTGGTTTGAATGTCGCATCTACTGCTAACCTGTGGGTAGCCCAGGTGAGAGGGATACCTGGCATTTCATCGTGGCTCCAAGCAAAGATGTCGATGTATTCTCTAAGTAGTCCCACCAAGCTCTCTCTGACCCTGCTGTCTAACAATCCCCCTATCTTTACCACATTGGAAAGATCATTTTCTTGTATTGTTATCTCCTCCAACTGTTCTACAAGGTGTCCACTGGTCCATCCCCGTTCTTCTTCTTCCTTCGGAGCTCTTATGAATATGTCTGGTACCTCTTCTTCTTCCATGATGCATTAATCCAGTCCTTGTATTTCCTAGTTTGGTTTATAGGTCACTTACGCGCACTTCTTGGCTAGTGCGGTGGGATTGGTAGACATGGCATAACAGCTGCAAGCTGCTTTTTGATCTCCTCGAACTTCTCCTACCCTGGTCCCAACAGGAAACTTTAAGACATTTTGGTAGATAGACAACACTCCCCTAATTCCTGATAGGAAGGGTCTTCCAAGAATGGCATTGTAGGCAGAAGAGGTATCTACCACGATGAATTATGTCATTATTTTATACTGGAGAGAGGCTTCTCCGATTATCATCGGTAGCTTATGAGACCCAACTGACATCAATGAGTCCCCTGTAAATCCATACAGAGGCGTGGTACAAGTGTTGTAACAATGGTTCTTCAAGTTGAGCTTATCATGATCCCCTTTAAAAAGGATATCCATACTGCTCTCGGTATCGATTAGAACGCGGTGGACCTTGTAGTTAGCTATCTGCTCCGTAATCACCATAAGATCTTTATGCGGCTAAACTGTGTTGAAGACATCCTCTTCTGTGAAAATGATCTAGGCAGAACGAGGGTACTCTTAGGATCCCCAGGTGACTCGGAATACGTCTTGATTTGCGGTAATCCTGGGGATCTTCTTAGCATGGTTCTTCCTTGAATTATTGGAAGTTCCTGCTAAAGTAGGACCTCCACTACTGGTGTGGATGATCTAGACTTGTTGCATCAGATCTTTCTCGCTATCCTTCTGTCTTTCCTCTGTTTCCTGCATTTCTCCTTATACCTTCTTCACCATCTTGATGTTATCCCAGACTTATTGCAAGAATTCAAATAAAAGTCCTCCATTTACCAATCTTTCGATTTTGTTGCGGAGGCTGTAGCATTCCAATGTGTTATGCCCCACGTCCTTATGGAAGTCACAATACTTGTAAAGATTTCTCTGGTCAATCGGGATCTTGATAGGACCCAGCTTCCTGAGTAGACCCTTGTTGCTGATGGCGAGGTATATGGTCTCTTGGGATGCATTGAGGGGGGGGTGTAATGGTTGTATCAGTCTTCCTCTCTTTCCACCAGCACTACCTCCCTTGGTGGCGACGTTGCTCTTGGTGAGGCTCTTTTTAGGGGATACCTATCCCGATGCGAGGTAGGAGGCGGTGGCCGGTAGGTAGACCGGTTTGGAGGATGATTGTGGTATTTCTTTTCTAGTGCTGATTTTAGAACTTCTTTTTTCTGACACTTGACTAATCGGGCTTCGTCCTGTTTAACCTTGACTCGGAGCTGTTCATCTATGTCCACCTATTCTAGTGCACTGTCATAGGCTTCCTAGTAAGTTTCAGATGGGTGTTTGGTGAATAATCGGAATAGTCTGCCAGCCCACAGATTTCTTCTAAAATTGGCCAAGGTTTCTTTCACAACAAACACTCCTATCTGGATCACTTTTTTGTGGAATTTTTCTACATAGGACCTCAACGTCTCACCCCGCTCCTATATCATGTACTGAAGTAAGATGGGGTCTTTAGGACGATGCTTGATCCCCTAAAACCGAGCACAAAATTTTGTGGTGAGTTTTGTAAAAGAATCCACACTACTTGAGGGAAATTTTCTAAACCAAGTCTTGGCACAGTCCGTCAAAGTGGAAGGGAACATCCTGCACATTGCTAACCGGGTCGCATTTTGAACTTCCATCTGAATGAAAAAACTCTCCATGTGGCTCACATGATCTTCCGAACTAGAGTACTTTTTAGTAGGCATCTTGAACTTGAAGGGCAATTCCGCTTCTCGGATTCTTCTTGAGAAAGGTGTGTTCATTTCTCCTAGGGGATTCTTCCGTGTACCTCAGTGCTTTCCCTTCCTTAGCTCCTCAAGTTCCTTTGCCATCTTGGCCATTCAGTCTTCAATTTCTTCATTGACCAAGGTTCCGGACCTACAGTTACCTCTTGGCACTCCTCTTTTCAGGATCGGCTACCTAGAAGGTTCCTTCTAGGTCCAGTACTACCACTTATATCGGGCTGCGGAGTCTTCCCCCTTCCTATTGGTCTAATTGTTGGTTGATTTCTCTTGGGAGGGATGTCGAGTGCTAATCTCACCTGTCGGGATCTGAAACCTGCAGGGCGATCCAAGATTAGAGGTGGAGGTCCGAGCATGTCGAAAACCGGTACCCGTGTACCCAGTTAAGATTCTCCTGTGGCCTTGATAGCTTCGAAGGGTATCTCTTAGGCTATCATCCAGAAATGGACACTTTCTACATAGGCAGCAGCCTGCTGTTCCAGGATATCCCGATTAACTCCCTGGATAGCCGGATCTGGAGGAATACGGCTTGGCTCCAGTGGAGGGACCGGTGCCGGGTTGTTATTTCTGGCTCCCCTCTCCTGTTTCTGGACTCTTTGAGTATAAGCAAGGGAGTGAGGTACCGAATGGTCGAACTGTCCTTGGGAGGATCTGAGTCTCATCTTTCTGCTAGCAGGATAGTGCTAAGTTGTTTTTGATAATAGGGTGGAAGTAAGATCCCCACAGACGGCGCTAAAAAGTGTTAACCAAAATTTACCAGCGAGATGGATTTACAATTAACGACTTTAATGGACCACGATTAAGATTGACCACGGTCGGAGGGGTATCACGTAGTTCGATACCTATGATTTCCAATAAGCACAATTCAATATAGGCGATGGTTAAAAACAATAGGACAATCGATTGTATTATATTATGAATTAGATGAGTACAATGAATTGTTTTGCTTAACATAAATATAATCTTGAACAATATTCTCCACCGGTCACTATAGACGAAGTCTGACGCAGTCGGCGGTGGAGATCTCGTGCATGTCGATAAGTAGAAAAAAGATGTCTCTTTAGGGTTTCGAAAGAATCGATCCCTTCATAGTTGAGTATAATGTCATATATATATATAGGTCTCATTACTTGCCTTGCACTCCTATAACTTCGGTCTAGGGTTTCAGCAATTATGGGACTTTCCTTGACGATAAGTAAAGATATCGTGTGGAATCAAATCCCTAAAATCAAGTGATTTTTTCTTAGGTGGATTATGACAAAAACTGCTTTAAAATAGAACTCTTAATTGGTGGGAATGAGTCCCCCTTTTTAATGACAAAAACGATGGCGTTTTAATGTTCTTCTTTGTAACTTTAAACCTTGGCGGTATCCTTACCTGTTACTTGGATTGTTTGGCGAGGTAGTTCTTTGCAGTGTCAAGGTGTTTAGGTGTCAGGGTACCCCAACGCCCTTCTTCCTACTGTATCATAATTTCCACTGGTTCCCTGGTTACCCCGGTTTCAAGATATCGGTTAATGCTGTGGTGAGGTATCGGGATGATATAGTAGCGGGGTTCTTGATCTATGTAGAAGCGAGATACCCGGTCCACGCAGATGTGGGATACCCAGCCAACACGGGAGCGGGATACTAAGATGGTGTAGCGTGGTTTGTAGGATTTTCATGCTTTTGATCGTGCTTCGGCTTTTTCTGGGTATATATCCCGATATGTCGGTCCAAATTTTCTTCAAGAGGTAGCCGGATGCTACCTGCTAAAACACTTCCTCCTTGATTTCTGGGTGGAAAGTTCTTCTTTGGTCCTTAGCCAATTTTAGTGGTTAACAAGTGTCTTCATGGTCTTCAAACTAGAAAGCGAAAGGCTGGCTTGGTGGCTCTAAAGTTGGATATGTCCAAGGCCTATGATAGGGTTGAATGGGTTTCCTTTGGAAAGTGATGTTGCGGTTAGGATTCTCTGAGAGTTGGGTAAATCGTATTATGGGTTGTGTTACTTCGGTGTGCTTTTCCTTCTTAATTAATGGCAAAGAATGTGGGTCAGTTACATTGTCTAGGGGTCTTCGGCAAGGCAATATGTTGTCTCTGTATCTGTACCTCATGGTTTCAAAGGGATTGTCTGGGTTGATTAGTTTTGCTTTGCACCGCAGTGAGTACTCTGGATTCCGATGTAATCACTCGAGACCTATTATCTCTCATTTGTTTTTTTTTTTTTTTTTTTTGCAGATGACAGTATCTTTTTTACGGGAGCCTCTACTAGAGATTGCATGACCATTCAGAAGATCCTTGATGTTAATTCTAGAGCCTCGAGGCAAGTTGTGAATTTTGGTAAATCGGGTTTGTGTGTTAGCAATTTGGTTCCTCAGGCTGAGCATGAGAATTTGGTTGTGATTATTGGAGTGTGCCATGTAAAGCAACATGAACGTTATCTGGGTTTGCCTAACTTCTCCGATAGAAACAAACAGATTCTGTTTGACAGCATCTTGGACAAAATCTAGAATAAAATTAAATGTTGGACAGACAAGTTACTGTTGGCTTTTGGGAAGGAGGTTTTAGTCAAAGCTGTCCTCCAGTCTATTCCTGCTTATACAATGGGCCTTTTCCAACTCCCGAAAGGCCTTATTTCTAAAATCAATATCATGTTGAACCGTTTTTGGTAGGGGAATTCGGATAAAGATCTTAACGTTCATTATGCTTCTTGGTTAAAGTTGTGTAAACACAAGAATGAAAGGGGTTTGGGTTTTAGGGATCTAATTCATTTTAATCGTGCGATGCTTGTAAAACAAGGTTGGAGACTAGAAAAGCATACTGGATCGCTAGTTGCAAGGGTTCTCCATGGAATTTACTTCTGTCAAGTTCTTTCTTGCGTGCTAAAGTTTCGAATAGGGGATCTACTTTATGGAAATGCCTTTTTTGGGGACGTGGTTTTCTTGAAGCAAGGTCTAGATGGCGTGTGGGTAGGGTGCGTCTATTTCTATCTTTGATGACAGATGGATTCCTCGTCCGGTTTCTTTCTAGGTGCTTTCTCCAAAAATTCATGAGGACTATCACCTATTGTGCCATCTGAAAACTATTTCCGGGTCTCAGAACGGTTCGTTGATTAAGGAGATTTTTTTTGAAGGATGATGTTCAAGCTATTCTGTCAATCCCTCCCAGTGTTTCTTTCAGGGACGATTCATTCTATTGGCATTTTACTAAGGATAGGGAGTATACTGTGAAATCGGGTTACAAGGTTAGTGTTGCTCATGATATTTCAATTTCTACTTCTGGTTCTATGAGGAATGTTAGTTACTGGAATTATATTTGGACTTTTAATGTGCCGTCGAAGGTTATGGTTTTTCTTTGGAGAGCTTGCAACGACTGGATCCCTACTCTTGTCAACCTAGATAAGAGAAAAGTTCTGGTTAATGGTTTGTGTACTATCTGCACCAATTCTTTTAAGACTACAATTCACGCTTTATGGGTTTGCTCGGATTTAAAAGTTGCGTGATCTATGTTTGGCTTTTTAAATGGATGGAACCGTGATAGTAGATGGAGTTTCCACGATTTCTTTAGTGATTGTGTGAAAAGCTTGGCTCCAGATGAGCTAAACTTACTGTGTATAGTTATGTGATGGATTTCGTTCCTTCGGAACCAGCTGGTGCAGGGTGGTTGTGCTCGCATTTTGGAGGAGGTTCTTTCCTGGTCTAAAGCTTATTTGTATGAATACCTGGCTGCTAATTCTTAGTTTAGAAATTCTGTTAGCTCTATTCAACAGGTCTCCTTTGTTTGGTTGCCTCCTTGTGAGGGATTCTTCAAGCTAAATACCAATGCGGCTCTCGATCCTCGCTATAACAAAGTCGGTTTGGGTATGGTGATTAGAGACCATAAATGTTTTGTTTTAGCTTTTGGTGTGCTTAGGCTTTTGACAAACTTTAGTCCAAAAATTGTGGAAGCAATTGGTATTTTGCGTGGGATTACTCTTGCCATTGAATCAGGTTTAGCCCCTATTATGATCGAATCAGATGCAATGATGTGGGTGGGTAGGGGCTATCCCTATCCCCATTTCCCCACAAATTTCTAGAAATGGGGATGGGATGGAGGAAAGTGCCCCCGTCCCTATTTCCCCCAAAATTATAATATTATAATATATTAATATATTTTTATTTTTATATCTTCAATATTTTTATTATTTATATTTTACTAACTATATATATATATATATCTTTATAACTTAAAACCCAACCCTAAATCATATTTGTGTGTTTGTGTGTTATTTTGTATTTGAATTTAATGGATTGTGTATTTGTGCGTTTTTTTAATATATAATTTTTATTGATATAGGGAAAATGGGGGAATAGGGAAACGGGGGACACGGGGAAATGGGAAAACGGGAAAAAAATGTAGAAATGGGGATGGGGATGGGGATGGGGTGACCTCCCCCCAAAACTACCCCATCCCCATTTGGGAGAAAATTTTTAGGGAAAAATGAGGAAATAGAGGGGGGGGGATGGGGGAGCTTTTTAACCCCAAATTTAAATGAGGTTGGGGATGGGGGGACCTATCCCCATCCCTATTTCCCCATTTCTCCCACAAATTTTTAGAAATGGGGATGGGGATGGGGATGGGTAAAGGTGCCCCCATCCCCATTTCCCAATTTCCTCCAAAATTATAATATTATAATATTATAATATATTAATATATATTTATTTTTATATTTTAAATATTTTTATTATTTATATTTTACTAACTATATATGCATCTTTATAACTTAAAACATAACCCTAAATCATATTTGTGTGTTTGTGCGTTATTTTGCATTTGAATTTAATGGATTGTGTATTTGTGCGTTTTTTTTAATATATAATTTTTACTGATACAGGGAAAATGGGGGAATAGGGAAACAGAGGACACGGGGAAATGGAAAAACAGGAAAAAAGGGGGAAAATTGGGAAATGAGGATGGGGATGGGGTGACCTCCCCCCAAAACTACCCCACATTCCCCCATTGACCATCCCTAGCCACACCCTTGCTAAATTTGCTTTGTCAATTACGGGTGATGAGCTCTGGATGAAATCTTACCCTCTGTGTGTGGAGAGATTCATTCACTCTGAACGTGTCTTTTGATTTCCGTTGTCTTGTCTTTCTTAATAATACTACTTTCCCTTTAAAATAATAATAATAATGATAATAAATAATAATGAGTGTCAACTATTTCAAATTGGAAGTCAAGAAGTAGTCTTGTTCAAAATCATTTTTGGATGATGTGGTTGTCTTTTTGTTGGAGGTGAATTTGACTATTTGAGTTCAAGTTTTCAAGAGGGTCAAAATTGATGACATATGAAGAAAGTATTGTTTATTATTATTATTTTTTTTATGGCTATTTAGGGTCTATTCATTATTGTTTAGTTTTCTATTTCCTGTTTTATTAATTTTTATTTGAAAATAATAAATTGATTTTCATATTTTTAAGATCTGAAAATATTAAAAACTCTTTCTAGATTTTTTTTTATTTTATAATATATTTTATGAAATTATTTTGAAAATATATATTTCAATATATTGTAAGAGTAAAAAGCAATTGTTTGTAGAAAAATTATATAGATATATTATTAATAAAAATAATTTAAATTAATCTAAAATTGATTTGTTATTTTTATATTTTCCAAAAAATTATAATAAAAATATATTTGTTACTAATTTGAAGAAAAATATATTTGTAAATATTACTATTATGCCATTTGTAAAATTGTGCCGATATTGACACACATAAAACTTATTAGTACATTTTATTAAAAATTTTAATTATAAAAATATCTCAATAGAAATTTACCAATAAGGACAAATTACTTTAATTAAAAATAAACCAAATATTATATACACTCATTAATTATACTCATATCTTCAGCTATATTTCTATATTAAAAATAAAAAAAAAATAAAAAAAAAAATAAAATAAAAAAAAAGAAAACTTATGATAAACCCTAATTAAACTCTAATTTTTATTTCAAGTTTCAAATTTTCTCATTATCACATGATTATCATATTATTTTTGTCTTTCTTTTATGTATAGTTATGAACTTTATCAATATATATATATATTTTTTAACAATAGCTATAGATATCAACAAGGTTTTTTTTTTAAGATAGCTATATAAATAAGAGAATTTCATATTGAAAATCTCTTGACCCCATAAATGGTTCCACATGTTCTCTTTTATAAGGCTCCTACATTCAAAATATTTCTAAAAGTAAATTTGACCATTATTAAAAGATGATTTAATTCCAAAAATGATATGATTTTTTTAATAAATTGGGTATGATAATAATTTAAGAGTGTTTATAAATAATATGTATTAAAATGAATATGTTTATTTCAATGATGATACTATTGGTATTATGATGAGTGTTTATAGTATTATTTATTTTTTAAGAGAGCTTTTTTTGACAATCCAATTTTTTCTTTTTACACTTCTTTTCTAAAAACACTCAATTCTCAAAATTTAAATTTTTAAAAAATTCTAAAGACACTTCTTTTTGATCCAAGATTATCCTTTTTATCTTTTGGCATTCCTATTCTAAAGACACTTCATTTTATTTTAATAAAAGTTAGGACAAACCATTGTAGCCTTTGGATTCTTCTGAAGAGTAATCTTTTTTGAAATACGTTATTAAAAAAAGAAATTATATCTTTTAAATCATTAAATTAAATATTATATATTAAACACTCTCTCCTAAATTTGTAATTACCACATTAAACTTTCTCTCATCTAATACATATTTCTAATTTTCTATCTCGATTCTTTTTCAAGCAAGACTAACAGTTAAGGAAAAAAAAAAAACCTTGCGAATAAGCTTGATTTTTAAGAATTGTATATATGTATATATTAAATAAAAAATAAAAAACTCAAAAAACAAAGTATTTGTATTGAGTTTTTAATATATATATATTAGTGTTAGTAGAAAACCAAAATATTTATAAGTTTTTTGTTTCTTTAACTGATCATGAAAGTATGGAGATACAATTTTTTTTAAATGGAGAGAGAGAGAGAGAGAGAGAGAGAGAGAGAGTAATTATGAGAGATTTTTTAATATGGTAATAACAGATTTAGGAGAGAGAGTATAATATATAATATTTAATCTAATTACTTAGGAGAGATGATTATTTTTTTAATAATTTAATTAGTTTGAAGTGTCTTTAGAATTTTTTTTTTTATCTTGTTTTGTAATTTTATTTCAGGTTAAAATTGTCATTAATAAAAAAAATTAAATTGGAGTGTAAATAGATAATTTGTGGATTGTAAGGAGAAACTCTCATTTTTTAAATTTTAAAAATGTGTGAACTTATAAAAATTTGTGTACTAATAAGTTTTATAGGTATCAATATCCGTACCCTTTGGAAAAATATTAATTGATAAATGAAGCTATTTTTATATCATTTTCATTATTTCATAAATTTAAAAAAAATGTTTTTTATTAAAAAAAAATATAACAATTATTAATTAAACTAACTTTCCAAAAAGGCTAATTGACAAAGATACCCCTTGAACTCTTCAAAAAGTTGCACTTTGCTCCCTATACTTTTTTTTCGGCACTAAACCCCTAAACTCTCGTAAATTTGCAAAAACTAACGGATTGACAACGGAAACCACGTTCCGTCTATTTTCAAGTCACGTGCGCCTTGAAGAGTTTAGGGGGCATCAGTGCCAATTAGCATAAAATTTATTATATTAACAAAAAGGGAAAATCGTATTATAATTAAATAATTATTATTATTATCAAAAAATTAAATAATATTAAATAAATAATAATTTTTATTATCAAAAAATTATATAATATTAAAATAATTAATAAAACATACAAAAACATTTTACAAAACTAAAATAAAAAAATAAAATAGAATATTGAATATAAAAAAAATCTTATCACCTAAATCTCATCTCCAATCACCACCACCCAATCATCTTCTTCTTCTTATTCACCTAAACAAATTAAAAATTAAAATTAAAATTAAAAAAAAATCTCTTCTCACAAACCCTAAATCATCATCATCATCATCCCACATAAAAAAAATTCTCTTCTCACCCTCTGCTCTCACCACCACCACACCCTCCAGCTCCTCTACAGCCGCCTCGCCGAGTCCCCCAACTAAGCCATCTTCACTTTGCCGTCGTCGCTTCTCTCTCGCTTTCTCTATTGCCTCTGTTGATTCATATCTTCTGTGTTGATTTTTTTGTTGTGAATTATTAAGCTATATCAAGATCGCTTTTGATGATGAATATATTTGTGAATTATGTAGAGAGATTATAGTGGTTAGAATGAACTGGGTTGTTGAATCTGGGTTGTTGAATTTGGAGATTACAGTGCATATGCTTCTTTACATTTTAAATGAACTAGGATGTTGAATTTGGGTTGTAAGAATGAAGACGAAGATATTATAATTTTTTTTTTTTTTCAGATTACAAATTTGTGTAATTTGATCTCTATGAATTGATGGATTGTTTTGGGGATTATTAATTTGTGGATATATTTTGGGATTATTGGTTTGTGGATTGAAGAAGAAAGGAGAATATATTGATTTATGTCGATGTCTAATACTAATTATTTAATCTAATTATTTATATTTCGATTAATTTTTTGCTGATGCAAAAAAAAAAAAAAAAATTCATATTTTTTATAATTATTTAATATTTTATTGTTCTATTGAGAATTTTATTTGTTTTTATTATTTAATTTAATTTAATTTAACTTATTAATTTAAATGTATTTAATATATATTATTTTATTTTAATGTATTTATTAATTTATTTTTGTTAATATAATAATTTTTAGTTTAATTGGCACTGATGCCCCCTAAACTTTTCAAAAATTTGTACTATGAGACGGACATGACTTAAAAACAGACAGAATGTGGCTTCCGTTGCCAATCCGTCAATTTTTGCAAGTTTACGAGAGTTTAGGGATTTTAGTACCGAAAAACAAAAATGGGAGGTAAAGTGCAACTTTTTGAAGAGTTCAGAGGCATCTGTGCTAATTAGCTTTTCAAAAATAACTTATTAATTAAAGGGATAATTACTCCGGCTATCAACTTATGCCACTATTATCAAAATGGCCAACAGATAGGGAATTGGTTTTAAAATGGTCATTTTTGGCAAACATTGTTACACTAATGACTATTCCATCAAATTCTATCAAATAAGTGGCATTTTGGTAAATATGAGGATGATATTAATTTATTTTAGATATTTTTTGGAAATCAAATTTTTTTTTTAAAAACAAATAATTATATTTAGTTTGTGTATATACATATATCATATCTCAAACATATATATATCTTTTCAACTTATCTCAAATATATTTTTTAGAATTTTTAAATTTTGTAACCTTAATTTTCTTTAAAAAGAATATATATATATATATATATATATACGGTCCCGTTCCTATCAGAGCATCCTTATATAACTTTATCAAGATATTGAATATGAGCCACTCATTTATAAAAGTGATTTGACAAGTGCATACATACCAAGTCAAAGTATGTAAAACGAGTGACTCACATTCAATGTCCTTATATAATTCTATCAGTGCATCCTCATAGGAAAATTTCCGTATATATATATATATATATATATATATATATGTACATATTTTTTTTCAACTTATCTCAAATAAATTTTTTAGAATTTTTAGATTTGGTAACTTTAATCTTCTAAAAAAAGAATATATATATATATATATATATATATATATATGTATGAGATATTCTATACGTATATACACATTAAATATAATTATTTGTTTCAAAAAATAAAAGAAAAAATTGATCTCTAAAAAACATCTAAAATAAATTAATGTCACTCCCTTATTTACCAAAATGCCACTCATTTGATGGAATTGAATGAAAATGCACGGAATGGCCATTAGTGTAACAACGTTTGCCAAAAATGGTCATTTTAAAACTAATTCCCCATTTTGTAGCTATTATGATAGTGGTGGCAAAAGTTGATGACCATCAAGATAATAACCCCTTACCCCTTAATTAAACTAGTAGGCTAAAGAAAAAGTAGAAACAATCAAACGAAAACATAGACAGAGGTTTTCAGAGGGTGGTGTCCAACTTAAACAATAAAACTGATATCCGCGTTTTCATCATTTTTCACTCAAATTCTTTATGATTATGGAACGTGTTTCCTTATATTTTATTAACTCGAAAAACATAAATAATTTTTTGGAGACGATACCGAATAACACCTTAATTTCTTTTTGATTTGTATTTGGCCTTATAATGCTTTTGATTTATATATCTTGTCTCTCTTAGCTAATAAAAAAAAGTGTAAATTAAAGAGATACTTAAGGTAGTATTTTGATTTATTTTTAATTAAATTGATTTGCCATTGTTCCTCATTTTGTTCAAGGATACTATTGTAATAATAATTACTTTTTTAATAAAATATAAGAGTTTGTTTTGACAATCCAATTTTTTCTTTTTACATTTCTTTTCCAAAGGCACTCTATTCTCAAAATTTAAAATTTTAAAAATTCTAAAGGCACTTCCTTTTGTTCCAAGATTATCATTTTTATCTTTTGGCACTTCTATTTTAAAGACACTCCATTTTAAAAAATAAATTTCTAAAGACACTATATTTTATTTTAATAAAAGTTAGGACAAATCATCTTAGCTTTTGGATTCATTCGATGAGTAATCTTTTTTTAATTAAATTATTAAGACAAGAAATTATCTCTCATAAATCATTAGATTAAATATTACATATTAAACACTCTCTTAGAAATTTTTAATCACCATATTAAACTCTTTCTTCTCAAATGCATATCTCTAATTTTCTATCTCCATTCTTTCCCAAGCAAGACTAACAGTTAAAAATAAAAAAACTTATGAATAAGCTTGATTTTTAGGAACCATATATAAGTATATATTAAAAAAAAAAAAAAGTATTTTATTTTTCAAAAAAAAAAAAAATCGAAATATGAAAATGTTTTTTGTTACTTTTGTAGGTATGCGATTGCCTATAGAACTTTAATTTTTTTCATTAGTCTTAGATTGTGAGTTTACTCGAATCTAGTTGCAACAAATCAAGTTTTCATATGTCTATTTTTTTTTTTTTTTTTTAAAAGGTGTTCGTATTGACTTTTAATATATATATATACACACTCAGCCTTTAATTTTTTTTTTTCTTGTTTATTAATTTTAATTCAGGTTAAAATTTTCATTAATAAAAAAAAAAAAACTAAATTAGAGTATAAATAGATAAGTTGTGAATTGTACGGAGAAGCTCTCTAAAATACGAATGCGTAAATTACATTTTTGGATGATAATATGTGCACTCATTACAAAAATATCCATTACTAAAATTATTAATAACGACGGAATAAGTTACTTTCAACAAATACTCCTTTACAATTCAATCATGGGTTGTAAAAATACGGGTTCAAACTCGACCCAAACCCAAACCCAAACCCAAACCCACAACAGATCTGCAAACATTAAAGGCTCCAAACTCAGACCCACACCCTTTCTATAGGTACAGCAGTTTGAACTGTCGTACGGTAAAAAAAAAGGACCATTAAATGGCCGAGTATTATCCAACTCTTATTTTGATCCGGATTTTTTTGGGCAAAAAATTGTAGACACAAACTTTTGGGGCCAACTTTTTACAAGCTATTAAAACTTTAAAATGTTAAAACTTGTAAACACATTCCATATATTACTAAATATGTCTTTTTTCTTATTTTATTTTAAAATATTATAATTTTGTGGAAAAAAAAAGATAATAATAAAAGGAAAAAAAGAAAGAAAGAGAAGAAGCAGTATGTCTAGTTTGTTGCTTTAACTTTCTTTTCATAAATTTGCCTTACTCTTCTCTTTTATAGAATGTTTTTATTTTTTTATTTTTTATTTTTTATTTTTTTTATTTTTTAAGTACAGTATTTGGAGGAGCCGCACAGTCGTCCGCCGCATCACTTTACATGCTCCGAAACCTAGAAATTCAATTCAGTGGAGCACCATCTTTTCTTTTCTTCTTTTCTTTTTTCCATTATTTATTTATTTATTTTTAATAATTTTGTTTTGTCTTATTTTTTTTTTTTATATAAGTTACTTAATATCTATAATTTTAATTAATAAAAAATTGTTATGAAATAAATAAAATAAACAAGAACATAATAGCATAAATATAAAGTAAGAAAGGAAAGAAACTAGTAGCCCAAGAAAAGTGATTCTTTTATTCCTTAATACTTCTCAATATCTCATACATCAAGATGAAAACTCTTATTTATAGTCTTACAAATCTTTACAATCATAACTTACACAATAATTGATATAAATTACAACATAAATTGACCATAAATCATTTGGATGTTACAAGAGAAGTTAAGAAGATGATAAACTTGATTTCTTAATGTGGACATTCACTCACATTAAAACATTGAATAATGTTTTCATAACACTCCCCCTTGGATGTCCATCATATAGAGAATATGCCTCATTAAAACCTTTGCTAGTAAAAACCCAGTGGGAAAAAAAACTAGCAGAGGAAAAAGAGTACAGTATTCATCTACATATCAAATTAACCTCTGAAGGAATTTGAGGTACAAAACTGCATCGTTAAAACCTTACTAGGAAAACCCTATGGGATAAAAACCTAGTGAAGGAAAAAGAGTACGGTATGTACAATTTTCTCCAAAATCAATATCTCCCCATGATAAGGTGATAAATACGCTCCCCCTCATTCTGACGTAGATGCTTTAATATTTTGCAAAGATATTGCATCCCGATATTTTGTACCAAGATTTTATTTGTTGCAACTGGTAGTGTATTTATAAAACTTATACGTATTTTTTATCACCACCTTTTTGGAGATCATATGTAAAGAACTTTAATAAAATTGATTTCTGAATTGGTCTAACTTTTTATATACAACATCATGTTGTTTTATTATAAAAACACAAGTTGAACCTATATTTGGTACTTCAGGACCTAAAATTCTTCAATAACAAGAGGAGATCATACACCACTTTAAGTTATGGAATAAATATCGAGGAATCCATTCAATGTGTTTTATCCATGGAAAAGTACTTCAGGACATTTTCCTTACATATGTTGACTCATGTTTAATGTCAAACTTATTAGCTGAGACTAAATATTATTTTCCAAGATTTTTCATCTTTAGAAATTATTCCTTTGATATATATAATTTATAAACTTAGCATAATTTTTACTAAGCTTTACACAATCAACATATAATTATTTTAATAAATATTCACCACGACGAATACACTACATGCATTCTGATTGTTTAATTTTTACTATACAAAACTTCATGTAGCTTTGAATAACCTGCTTCAGACATTTAAATCCTTCGAGGATTTTTATTCATTGTCAAACTAGGTTTCTGCAATAAACCTTTTATCTTAATTCGTACGAAAAATATTTAATAAGTTTGATGTCATCAAACATGTGGACTGCAGGTCCAAAGCTTTCAAGTTTTACATTAATATAGATTTGCCTTTTATTTGCTAATAATTTATATGTCGACATTTCTATAATTTATAATACAAATCTTTCATCATTTTTCATAATATGCAAAGCAGATAAAATATAATCTCAATTTCTATACCAATATATTTCATTATGATTATGTAATTCATATGCCTCTTCAAGGGCTTATTCTAATAACTTTACTGTTAAATATACACTATATATGTCTTTCTATACAAATATCTCTTTAGGAGAAGTATAATCACATTAAATTTAATACAAGTGCCTCTACTGGAACAATTGAGATTCTTTTATTTTCTTCAACGGTCTCATAGGGGAGATTAACATTTCTATATGATTCTTCAGGATTTTGTTTTCACTTATGATACTAGCTCTTCAAGAGCCTAATATGATAATGATTTATCTATCACTCGAGTATTACTTTAAATATGATCATAATTTTTAAAATTCCAGTTCTAGGAACCATATCCTTTGAACCAAAATCATCTTTTACGACTTTACTGTCTAACAGATGATTTTTGCTGCCATTTCATAAATTGTTCTACAGGAACAACCACCCGGGTTTATATATTGACAGAATGTAATTTTATTATTTTATTTGAATCATCTGAAAATTTATTTGCATATCATGCAATTCATAGGATGATGCATACCTAGTAATTTTACGTCGTTTATCAACTTATGATATTCTCTCCCTAACGACTATAAAATTTACTTTAAGGAATTATATGCATCATAATAATTTTATACATAAAATCATTTATTTTGTCATATTGTCCTTTAAGGACTAATTTACATGGTCTTATTGTCCTTCAGGGACATTCACTAGCAAAAACTAATTAGTTATGAAATAGATATCCATATAAAATATTTCAATATTTCGATGCATCGTTTACTTTTAGTAAAGCTTATTGTCTTTCAGGGACATTCACTAACATGTAATAATATAATATAAGAATATGATAAATTCTTTTGGCACGAGACAAAATAAATTAGATATAATAAGAACTTCAATTCTTCAAATTTCATGTTCTTATGTCAAGTTCTTAAGCACTCACATGTTTTTTGGGAACTTCTGGTTCGTGTAGAAACTGCTGGTTCATAAATGTAAAATCATATGTTTAAAGCTTCACGTTCTTAAAATAAAATCATAATTTTACTTTTCAAATGAAAAGAATTATTATTATATCAAATTTAGAACTTCTAGTTCTAATTAAATTTGATATCAAAAATTAAAAACAGAACTACAAGTCTAATTAGTTTGAAATTGATAACATCGGATTTTAATAAGATAAATATTCAGAACTTCAGATTCTGATTTGTATTAATATTAAGAGCTTTAAGCCTTTGTATTTTCCTTTTCAAATATTTGAGTAACCAAATATTCATCTAGCAATGGAAATTTAGATCATCTTTTGATTCAAAACTTCAGATTCAAATTTCAGAACTTCGGGTTCATATTCAATAATTTATATTCAAATTTAAAACTGCAGGTTCTCAATTGGATTTGATTTTGAAACTTCTGGTTATATATATATTGATCAACTCCAATAACATTAAGAACCACAAAAAAATAAAACTAAATTTATTTTTTGATGTGGAAGATCCAACGTAGTGGCAACCACAGAGCATACTCATAAAATTAGTTGTGTGGAATAAATTAAATCAAAATAACAATGAGTAAATTATATTGAAATACTTACTTGGCCGGATATGATCTTTTTAATTGTCTAGGGACAATTTTTTATATTGTAGATCTTCCAGATCTAACAAAATACAAATTGTCAATTTTCATGTAATTTGTTTTAACTTTGTGTCATATATTAGCTCTTCTGGAGTGTTCATTATTCTTGCTAAAAATCAACAAAATATTTTAGATATAGCAAACAAACTTTTATAATTATTAGAAGGTGTATTTTACATCCTTTCAATCTTCTTGCTTTGTTAAGGTGTTATTCCACTTCTGGTGGAACAATTTAAATTTCTTTATAGTGATCACCTTGACATCAATAATTATTTGATTACAACAATATCCACGATTATCACCATAACTATATGTAACATTCACTTTAAGGAATGATATTGATCAAATTGGGTGATGTCAATGATTTTATAATCAAAACTAATTATTTTGTTCAACCATGAAAACCATGATATAAACTAATAGTATGCTCAAATACATACGTTATTAATATTGCCACTTCTAGAGCAAATTTGAAGCATTAAATAGTGAAATATATACTGCTACTTCTGGAACAATATTTGAAACAATATAGACTCATTATGTTTCATCGATCATGTTTTCATCTACTTGGTGATCAAAACCATTTTTAAGCAAATATATATAAGGACAAATAATTCGTTGATGATAAGATATTTCTATTAGAAAAAAACAACTAGACCTTTTTTTTAACAAATAAAATAAAATATAATTCATGATATATCATACAATTTACTAAAAACAACAACAAATATCTAGCATGATGTGAGGTTGTTTTCATGATTTGTTGCAACTTGCAATTACAAGTTTAATGCTAATATAAATCAAAGTAATAAGGAAAATATCATCTTTGAAAGAATAATGGAATATAAATATTATATTACTAAAAAAAACCATATGAATGTAAATCAACTTAAAATAAAACCAACAATTTTAAATTACCAAAATCAATGGACCGTAAAACTATATATCACAAGGTGAATAAATTCAAATGTTAATGAATAAACAATTGAGACATTTTGTGATTAATAGGTGTGTGAAATATGAAAATTTATATTTTTATGGTATATGAAAATATAAGATTTCACACCTTACATACCTTAATAAGGAGGAAGAAATAAAGAAGAAAAAATATTTCATTCATAGTAGTTGAGTCTCTTAATGTGAAGTATAAATAACCAATACAAAATAATAGATCAAAAATGTTAGATTCATGATCATGTGAAATATAAACAACCAATTATAGATAGATAGATCAAAAATGTTTGAAAACAAAAGGCAAATTACTTTTGCACTTTTTGGTCATTTTAATATCAAAACTTAATGTTCTATTATATCATAACCTTATAGTTATGATTTGCAATTCTAGAACTACAGGTTCCAAATAAAATTCATATTTGATGAAAATGTTGAATTCCATCAGAACTTCAAGTTCATATATAAACTTTTTTGTTTATAATTGTAAACCATGAATTGAGAACTTCGAGCTTCAAAATTAATCACATATGTCGAAATTCAGAACTTTGGGTTCTTATTCGATAATTCAAAATTTTCATATTTTGGTTTGATTGCAATCCATATTTTCTAATGAGATTATGTTAAGCTTCAAGCTTTTTGATTTTGTAATCTCCAAACACTAAATTGAGCTTCAAGCTTTTCGATTTTACAATCTTCGGACATCAGATCAAGCTTCAGGCTTTTTGATTTAACAATTATCAAATATATATCAAATTGAGCTCCAGACCCTTTGATTTTGCGATATTTGGGTTGCAATATAATTAATTTCATTTTTGCAATCTTCTAGTTGCAATACAATCATTTTTTTTTTCTTTTATTGGCAACCCAATGAATATTAAGAACAAAATTAAGAAGAGAAATAATATAAATCACTTTTTTTTCTTAGCCCAAAATTAGAGAAAGAAATACTTTACAATTGCTTGGATCTCTCGGTCTCATCAAGAACTCTCGGCCTCATCAAGAAATTGTTATCTCTCTTATCACTTATCGAATTTGGATCATATGACATCTTGTCTTCAAATAATAAACTTTCAAATCTGAAACTTGAAACATATAATAGTTAGAGACTCGTGCTGATAACGTGTTATGAAATAAATAAAATAAACAAGAACATAATAGCATAAATATAAAGTAAGAAAGGAGAGAAACCAGTAGCCCAAGAAAAGTGATTCTTTTATTTCTCAATACTTCTCAATATCTCATACATCAAAATGAAAGCTCTTATTTATAGTCTTACAAATCTTTACAATCATAACTTACACAATAATTGATATAAATTACAACATAAATTGACCATAAATCATTTGGATGTTACAAGAGAAGTTAGTAAGATGATAAGCTTGATTTCTTAATGTGGACATCCACTCACATTAAAACATTGAATAATGTTTTCATAACAAAAATAATTTAATTCAAAGATGTTATAATTTTTTACTTGTATAATTAATTATAGTTATTGATTAATATAATAAATGAGAAATATTGATATTAATTATTTTATTGATAGATAATATTGAAAATTTAAAAATATATTGATATGGGTGCAATTACAAATTTCAAGGGTGCACTTATAACTTTGATAGTGGATTAGCTTGTTTCATTGACTGCCAAATAGCAGCCGTTGAGATAATTAATAAATGCATCTTGACTTGTCCAGAAATCTGTCGGTCTGCATCATGTGGTCATCTTGTCGGGTTAGGTAAATCGGTTTTGACTAATGTTAAAAAAACCATTGGATTCTCAATATTCTAGAGTTGTTGAAAATTATAGTAGAAATTTTCTCTGGTGTTGCCGTGAGAAAGACAAATTCTCCAGCAATCAAATTTAACACGTACTTGTATTAAAAGTTTAAAATCGTGTTTGTTCTTCTTCAAACAATTTAAATTAACTAAGACATGAGGATGCATAATAGTACTCCAAATGAGTTTCACAAATTTGCTTCTAATTTTCCTTTTGTACCTACTCATCAAAAGCATCAGTCTCACCACTGCTAGTTGGCAATATTGTTACGAAACTGGCAACTTCACAGATAATAATAGTAAGTATGCTATAAACCGCAATCTCCTCCTCTCAACTCTTGCTTCTAATGTAATCAAAAATGGTGGTTTCTACACTGCAAACGTTGGTCAAGACCCTGATAAAGTTTACGGTCGTGCACTATGCAGAGGAGATGCTTCGGCTGAAGATTGTAGCACATGTGTCAATTCTTCATCACAAGATATTATGATCAAGTGTCCAAACCAAAAATCAGCATATATGTGGTCTGGTACTCCTGCATGTATGGTACGGTATGCAGACCGATCTTTTGTGGGGAAATTAGAGATGGATGTACCTGTAAATAAATTCTATAACGAAGATAATATCACATCGAATTTGACAGAGTTTGATCTGATATGGCATCGTTTGATGGAAAGCACTGCGAAAGAAGCTTCTATGGGGACTTCTAGGCTTAAGTTTGCAACTCAAGAAGCAAATTTGACAAGCATTGTGACAATATATGCATTAATGCAGTGTACCCCAGATTTGTCCCAGAATGATTGTATGTTTTGTTTACGCCGGTACGTGGCTGAGTATCAGAATTGTTGCCGTGGGAAGCAAGGGGGAGGTCTTAAGTCACCTAACTGTATGCTTCGTTGGGACTTGTATCCTTTTTATAAGGACACGACTCCTCTTGCAACAACCAAAGGTATGTATGTTGATGTTGTCACCCCTCATATTCCAATTCAGTGCAGAATAGCTGTATTGTGAATAATTCTCTGGTCAGTCTGTTCATCAAGTTTTTCGTGCAGTCCTAAGGATTCTCTAGTCAGGACCAAGTAATTTGATATTAACTGTGATAATCCTTGGGACCGGAGGAAAAACTTCAGGGCCAAACCCGACTAGAGAAGGACCCACTGTATTGCACTGATGGTTCTGTTTTATGCAGATAGTGGAGGTATTGCTGCTGGAACTGTTGTAATCATCGTTGTTGTATCCGTAATTATGTTCGTGGTACTTGTTACCTTGGCTTATTTCGTTCTTAGAAAGCACAAGCAAAAGCATATCAGAAGTAATCAGGAGAGCAGATATTGTAAGGGTGATTATTTTGATGAACAATTTGATTTGTTTTCAACTTCTTTTATGATTGATAGTAACAATTCTGCCATTAACTAATTCAATCGGTATATTCTGACTTTGTAAAATTAATAAGATGCTGATGAAATTGTTGCTGAGGAGGCCTTGCAATTTGATTTCAGCACTATCAAGGTTGCGACAAATGACTTCTCCATTGATGGGAAGCTTGGACAGGGTGGATTTGGTGCTGTTTATAAGGTATTTAAAGCATTAACAAGCCAAAATCGGTTAAAATGAGTCGACTGAATTCATCTTTTTTGTTCTTGTATTACAGGGAAGGCTCTCAAATGGACAAGACATAGCAGTGAAAAGGCTGTCCAATAATTCAGGACAAGGAGAAGCAGAGTTTAAAAATGAGGTCATGTTAGTTGCCAGGCTTCAACATAGAAATTTGGTTAAGCTTTTAGGCTTCTGCTTGGAAGGAAATGAAAAGCTTCTTGTCTACGAATTTGTGCCTAATTCAAGCCTTGATAACTTCATATTTGGTATGGTTGCAACTCTGCATCTGCATTCTTGTTCTTCATTAAAAAATAGAAAAAAATTGTTTATAATCCTATAATGTGTAAGCATCTGCTTGTTCTGTAGCCTATTTTAGTTCAATTGGCCTGGTTGAATTTGTAGATCCAATAAAGTGTTCGCCACTAGATTGGGAGACACGATACAAAATCATTGGAGGCATAGCTCGAGGGCTTCTTTACCTTCATGAAGATTCTAGATTACGAATCATTCACCGTGATCTTAAGGCTAGCAACATTCTTTTAGATGCCGACATGAATCCTAAAATTTCAGATTTTGGAATGGCTAGGTTGTTTGCAATGAATCAAACTCAAGGCGATACAAATAGAATCGTGGGGACCTTGTAAGTATACATAAGAATCAACCTAAGATTGTGGAAAACATTGCAATTTTGTCACTTAAATAACACAAGAATGAATCCTAAGATTTATATTAATGATCATTTTCAGCGGATATATGGCTCCAGAGTATGTAAAGCATGGGCAATTCTCGATCAAGTCTGATGTTTTCAGCTTTGGTGTGTTACTCTTGGAAATCATCGGTGGTCAGAAGAACAGTAGTTTTCATATTAAAGATGAGGCAGAGGACCTTCTAACATATGTGAGTAATAATCTTCTTCAATATTTTTGAAGGAAAATGTTAATGTCATATGTGACAAGTATTAATGTTTTTGCAGGCATGGAAAAACTGGCAGGCAGGGACATCTTTGAATTTGATAGATCCAACATTGAGTGTGGGTTCCAGTAGTGACATAGTGAGATGTATCCATATCGGATTATTGTGCGTTCAAGAAAATGTAACAAGTAGACCGACCATGGCTTCAGTTGTTATCATGCTTACCAGCAGCTCTCTGTCTCTTCCACTGCCATCAAAACCTGCATTTTACATTCACAATAGCGACCTACATTTTACTTCATTTTCAACGAATAACTTTTCAATTACTCAGCTGGACCCTCGTTGAATTTCGAGAATATATAGAAGCCGTAAGGCAAGTCTCAAGTTACAGATACTCTATTGTAATTTATATTGTACTTGTCTTTGTTCTTCTTTGAGTCTTAGAATGCATCTTGTGCTGCACTGTTGCCTATTATACAGACGATTTATTGATTTTTTTGAGACTTTCAGCCGTTTTTGGTTTCTTTAAAAATTGTTGTGCTTTATTCTGTTGAAGTCGATCGATAATCATCATAATTATGAGTACAAAGTGTAACCAGAACTCTTATAACATTTATTGTTAATTATGTCTTGTGTGAACTTGGATACATGTTTCTTGTACTAACATGGGTAGAGTTCGGTGATGTATGGACTTGCTTGTGGATTGATCTGACTCTAGCTTCATTGATGGCGTGCTCAGCCCTGTTGTGCTACGAACAAAGAATGCTTGTCGCTTTGGTAATGGTAGCGTAACAGAGAAACTGTGAGAATCATCAGTCCAGGGGTGTCCTGTCTCCTCCAATGTCTCCAAGCCTGTGAGAATCATCTGAAATATACAGAAACTTGCATTTCTATTTCAAAAGAATTGATAATGGAACTGGCATAAACTAGAAATGAATCTCAGTTTGTTCTTTTTGCTGCTTATGATCTGTAGTATCAAAGACACCTAAACTGAACACGCCAGACTTCACAAAGAATTGGCCATACATAGCATACTCCAGAGTCCAGACTCCAGAGGCATATAATCATTAGAATCCAGCACCATCACAACTATATATACCAATTTAGTATAATAATAACAGGAAGTAGTCAGAGCTTTTGTTGGAACCGTCAATTTACTTGATGAAACACATGTTCCAGAGATATATGTTGATGCGGTGGAGAAAGTTGGAAGAGATGTTTGAGAGGATTGACTGATACCTCATTAGTCATTACTCATTAGAGACCACAAATTACCATCTTCACATTCCGGTTCACCATTTGAAACTGTAATTGCATCTGTCAGTGGTAATAGCCAATTTTCTGGATCACTTCTTGCAACACATTATTTCACACTAAATCCGAGGTTCCTTTATGGAATTCCAAATTCATTCAGAGACATAAGAAGCTTATACTAGTTCACAACATGTTATAACGATGAGTATGGACAAGTGGAAAATGCGCACGCACACACATTCATGCTCATATATTTCATTTCCATGAGTCATTATATATTTCATTTCCATGAGTCATTATGTGATTTTATTTAAATGTTTGTACATGTTGTCGTCGTTAAATTTTTAGGCCATCAGCACATAAATGCATTCTAACATAACTAGTTTTATACGCGTGAAAACAAGAGGAAGAGATTTACTCAACTAGTTCCATACATGTGAAACTAGAGGAAGATAATCACTCAACATAATATAAACATAAACATTCCACAGACGTAAAACCATTTGAAACAACCATCCATACCATCAATAATCATCAATAACATAAAAACCATTTGAAACAACTAGCTTATCTCACAGATTTCATTGAGACAATATATACATCAGATACAAGGTGTAAAACAACTAAGAAGAGCTGTCAAAACAATGAGTACATCAGCCCATACTTGACAGTGTATAAACCACTAGAAACTGGCACATCCACAAGTAAAACATCATTACAAACTAAAGTAAAACTAACAAATTAAAAGCAACCTAAAAATATATAACTAAATAGTACAACCAATCCTAATGAAACTAAATTACCATAACCATACAATAACCATAAGCTAGAGAATTTCTAGAAAAGTTTCAATAGTTCAACACTCCTCCTTGAAACTTTTCTTAAAGACTCCAAGCTTTGCTTCTTAAACACTGAACTTGCTACCAGCTAATGCCTTTGTAGGTATATCTGCCAATTGCTCTTCAAACCTACAATTCATTAACTGACATTACCATTTTTCTTAGCTTCTCTAATTGCATGGAACTTGACATTGATATGCTTGGTTCTTCCATACTGGATAAGATTTTCGGCCATAGAGATTACTGAATTATAGCACCATAACCCAGTAGGTTTCTCTTGCACATAATTCAGGGGTATGTTACGACCTTTCTAATCCATTTAGCTTGATTTGGAGCAGCTGCTGCAGCAATGTACTCAGCTTCTCCTGAGGATTGAGTTTGCTTTTTATTCATCATCATCAGCTCCTCCTCTATGGCAAGATTCCTTTCATCCATTTGAGCAGCTTCTTCACAGCAAGAAGGCTCATTGACCATCATATTGCATTTCTCATAAACATTAGCAGCTGACCCTGTCTTCACAATTTGAGAATTAGACTTAGCCATTGCACTTATCATCCATAACGGATTCATTGCTTGAATCTCTATCAAAAACTTCATTCATATTAGACTTCCTGTGTAGCTTTCCAATCTGACATGAACTACACAAACCCTTAATTTTGTGCACATCTCCCAATTGACAAGCATCACATAAGTCATATGTGTGACTTATTGCTTGCATGTCCCTGACCATATTGAAGTGACCATATTTTTTATACCATAGTGTAGAATTGTCATGTATGGAAACAAGTGTGGGGTGATACACTTGATCCAAACTCAATGGAAAACTATTATTAAGCATTTAAACCTTAGCAATTTCTACACCACATGAATCAGCAATAATACAACAATTATCCTTAAATAAGCATGCATATCCTTTCTTCAATAATTGTGCAACACTAAGCAAATTTTGATCCAATTCGAGAATTAACAACACATCAGAAATTATTTTTGGACCTTTGCTAGTGTGTAAAGAGACAGTACCTTTTCCTGTAGCCTAGACCATTTCTCCATTTCCAAGCTTTATTTTGGTTCTGTCATTTCTGTCCAGAGAAGTGAAGAGGCTTAAATCTCATACCATGTGGCTTGTGCAACCACTATCAACAAACCATACATCCTTTGAAGCTGAGCAACATGCTTGAGACACCCTGAATATGTGATCTTCAGCTTCTGGTTGTTCATCAGTGAAGTTGGCTTGCTGTGCAGATTGTGGTTGCATCAGGATTGGCTTTAATCTACAGAAATTTTCTCTGTGACCCCATTTCTTGTAGAATGTACATTGGACTTGTGGCTTGCCTTTGTGCCAACAATCCTTTGACAAATGATTTGTTCTCTTGCAGGTTGAACATGGTGGAAAATTGCTCTTTCATATAGATTCTGATGACCCTTCATCCATCTTGCCTTTTCCTTTTTGTCTTGCTTGAAAAGCACCCTCAGTTACATCATCTTTTCTCATGGACATTCTTTGCTCAAAGTTTGCAGCATATTGATCATCTCAGAAATCATCAATTTCTTCAGATCACATGACTCCTCAATGGCTGCAACTTTAGCTTCAAATTTCTCAGGCAAGCTTATCAACATCTTCTCCACAACCTTGTAGTCCTCCACTGTCTCACCATAAAGCCTCATTTGATTAACTAACTTTGGCAGCTTAGAAGAGTAATCTTTGATAGATTCACTCTCCTTCATCTTCAACATTTCAAACTATCTTTTAAGAGTTAACATCTTGACATTTTTGACTATTTCACTGCCTTTATACCTTTCCTTCATCTCATCCCATATTTCTTTTGCTGTTTCCAGGTGCATGATGCTAGTGAAAATAGAGTCTGTCAATGCTGAGTGCAGACAAGTGACAACCTTGTCTATCTTCATATCTTCTCCTCATGTTGTTTAATTTGAGCTATGGTAGGATTTGCTTTCAATAGAGGAACTTGCTTGTCCTCTACTACATACTCCGATAAGCCAAACGACTTCAAATATGACCTTATTTTTACTACCCAAATCTGGTAGTTTTCCCTAGAAAATTGAGGAACATGAAGGCTTGCACTGCTTCCAGTAGCCATGTTTGCACTCATGGGTGTTTAACACTCACTCTCTAGTGTTTGAACCTTACAAGCACTCAATAAAATGAAAACAAAACTAACAGCCACTCAAGAACAATGCTCTGATACCACTGTTAAATTTTTAGGCCATCAGCACATCATTGCATTATAACATAATTAGTTTCATACATGTGAAAACAAGAGGAAGAGATTTACTCAACTAGTTTCATACATGTGAAATAAGAGGAAGAGATTTACTCAACTAGTTTCATACATGTGAAAACCAGAAGAAGAGATTCACTCTACTAGATTCATACAGGTGAAACCAGAGGAAGAGAATCACTCAACATATCATAAACATAAACATTCCATAGACGTAAAACCATTTGAAACAACCATCCATACCATCAATAACCATCAATAACATAAAAATCATTTGAAACAACTAGCTTATCTCACAGATTTTATTGAGACAATATATACATCAGATATACGGTGTAGAACAGCTGAGAAGAGCTGTCAAAACAATGAGTACATCAACCCATACTTGACAATATATAAACCACTAGAAACTGGCACAGTCACCAGTTAAACATCATTACAAACTAAAGTAAAACTAACACATTACAAGCAACCTAAAAACATAGAACTAAATAGTTCAACAATCGTAGTCTTGGAATTTTCATTCACACACACATCATACATAAAATGAATGAGAGGACTATTATTTATAGGCAATCGGCTTCCTCTCATTTCACTCATGAATTTCAAATTTTCATCATAAAAAAAACTTGACTATTTCCTATTTAAGAGTTTGAAAAGATATTGATTACTATTAGGTAAACTTAGAGGGAGTAGGTTTTCAACTCTTTTTGCGAAGTTTAAACCCAATTAAATCAATCACCCAGTAAACAAAGTAAACCTGAAAACAAGAAATAGAAGAACCCAAACTAAAGAAAAATCACGGACAAATGGCCCATTTGGTCACTATGTCACCGAATTCACTTGTTGATAATTTGTTTACATCCACATCTAGGACTATAACCCAAACTTATCTACACGCAAACCTTTTACTAGTGTTCCTTGACTTGTTGCTCGTAGAAGTTCGAGCTCTGTAAGTCTTATTCCCTTGCTCATGAAAGTTTGGTCTTCGTAAGTCTTCTTCCTCTTGATTCTTGAACCCCTCAAGAATCCAATATCTATTCACTCTAAAGAATGATTGAAGTGCTCATATATGAATGTATGAATTCACAAATAGTATGTTGAAGATTAATAAATGTTGTTTCCCTAAGTCAATGTGTTGACTAATTCCATGTACAAAACATACTTATGGTTGTAATGAGATCACCCTGTGGCCAGGCTTTACTGACCTCCCGGTCAAAGCGGGGATTAGTCTCACTCGTTAACGATCGGTTGCTGATCAAAGTGAGGGATACCTCGTGGTCTAACAAAAAAAAATATATTTAGTGTATAAGAGTTGAAAAAGAAAAAACACAATCCGCGCTTTTTTTTTTTTGGATCATAGAATATGCACGAATGGATCACATAATATATATGTGTCACAAATGGATCATGAATGGATCACACAATATTTTTTTAGGAGGACTCAAATCAGCTGTCCATAAATGGTGTCTCAATTTGTGTCAAACCAACCAAATTGAGGCATGTGTCTACATTTTTTTTGAACTTCTTCCATAAATGTAGACAAATGTCCCGATTTGGTTGGTTCAACACAAATTGAGACACCATTTTTTGACAACTGATTTGAGTCATTTTTGGTGAAAATTTAAAAATTTGATTGAATTGAAATCATATTAAAGATTAGTAAAAAATTAAATAAGAAGAAGCTAAGAAAAAAAACTTTTGGTTGTCTGTGTTTCAAGGAATGATATTCAAATCCCACCTAAAATTCCTAAAGCCTGGCATGTCAATTAACAATAAACTTTAAACAAAGCTTACAGATTTGTCTACTTGAATCCAAAGTTAAAACAATTTGTCTACTTGAATCCAAAGTTAAAACTCAAGTTTTCTAATTCGATTTGAACCTTGGAGGTGCGTCTAGAGTCTGTAATTGCAAAAGCAATTTAGTAGATTGAAATACCTACAAGGTTATACAAAACAACATGGGGGGTGAATAAGTTGACACTCTAATTTTAAAACTCTTTCTTGACGTTTGACAAAACTTTGGTGAGCATACAAATTAACCTTTAATATAATTGTTATGAGAAAACAATTATCACATATATGCTCAATTCACCACCCTTAATCTACACAATATATAACAAGAGACAATGTATCTTATATTCAAATATGTTCAATGCAAAACAAATTTCACAAGTTGTACTTTGAATATTACAATGTAAATTCACTATGTAGAAATTTACAACTCGATATGGAATATCACAAGATACAATGTTCAAACACAATAAAGATACAAGAGTCAAATGTTGATTAAACAAAGAATGTGTGTATCTCTTTCTTTACAAAAATTTTGTTAACAATGATATGAAGAAATGAAGAGCTAATTAAACAATATATTGATCATACATACAAATATAAAAGAGATAGAGATAGAGACATTTGACACATTGATTTTTTACGTGGTAAACCTCTGAAGAGGAAATATCCACGGGTTGAATCCATAACCACCGGTAAAATGTTTTTCACTAGTTAGATAAGTGTACACCCTCAAAAGTGACCAATTCACATGTATCACTATCTATTGGATATCTCTCCTACCTAATCCCACTAAAGAGAAACTTGTCTACTTTCTAACCGAGACAAATCGCATGCCTTTAGAAAGTATCATTGCTCAGTCTTACTTGAAGCCACATGCTTCTTGCCAAGACTTCCTCGCTTGCTCAGACTTACCGGAGCCACATGCTCCTTGCCAAGACTTCCCAATTGCTCGGTCTTACTTAAAGCCTTATGCTCCTTGCCAAGACTTCCAAATTGCTCGGACTTACTTGAAGTCACATGCTTCTTGCCAAGACTTCCCTTGCTTGACTAACCCGAGCCCCTTACGCTTAGTCAAGACTTCCTTGCTCAATATTAAAGAATCCACCCCAATATGAGACTTCCACCTTTACAAAGCAATTGATCTAAGTGATGCAAATGATGCAAGCACAACTAACATAGGACATATGAACCATATGAACCATATAATTAAACAATAAGCACATAATGTAAGATTTTTTAGTTTACAATCACACAAGATGATACATGAACATATGAAATGTATGGTTTATGTACACTTCATGTAGAACTAGACTTAGTCAACAAAGATAACAACAAAAATAGTCTAGGTCTTACACACATGAAAACCGAAATCTAGATATGCAAAATCACTAAATATACTTAAATCATAGATTTGATTCATGCAACTAAAGCTTGAAAAAATACACATGTTCATGAAGAACATATTCAAGACTTTAGAACAAAAACTAAAATGCTAGAGAAATGAGATTAGATCTACAAACTTTACTACAAATCAATTAGAGCATATATACATAAATCAATCAAGTGAATCCAATCAATGCTCTAAACATACAACGACTTGAGCTATTTTCAAATATGTTCAATCAAAGACATATATCACAACTAGGAATTATTAATCATAAGAATATTCATAATCAATGCACAAATAATCCTAGATTCATAGCTAATCACAATACAACTCACAAGCATGTGAAAACATAGGTTTAGAAAAACCTAACTCACATTCAAAATTCTAATCAAGCTCAAATTAGTTTTTAATTGAAGCTCACAAACCTAAAAACATTTGATCAAAAACATACACATATATAGGAAGAAAGCCCAAGGTAATTGAAGAACATTTAAGCTCAAAAACACAAAGGATTTGACAATTACCTAAAACAATAGAGTGCAGTCCTAATTTGGTGTGGAACCAAATGAAAACTCGATCAAATCACCTCAAGGTTACTTGGAGTTTGTAGAGGACTCCAATATGAAGATTCTCCAACTTAAATCACTCAAATCGGATAAAAGATGAGAGACATATGCTGTTTGGAAGTTGGAAAAATCTTAGAAAATATTTTGCACTTTTATCTCTTGAAAATGGTTGAAATGTGAAAGTGAGAGAGAGGGAATATTTAAAGGAGAAAGAGAGGGAAAGTGAAAGAGAGTGGGACCCACAAGGAGGGTGGCCATTTTGCCTTCCTGTGGAAGCGCTTGGCCTCCACAAGAAAGAGGCCACCATGGGGAGGCCGAGAGGCCTCCTTCCAGTGGTGGCCATGAGCCTCTGACAAAGGTTGTTTGTTTGTGTAAATTCACTGGTCAAAACAATTTATAAAAACCTCACAAAGCTTTAAATGGTTTTGAAACACAAGTATGATGGTAAATGGGGTGTCGTCCATAAGGATTGGGGTAGCAGTGACTAGATTCGGATTAATAGAACTAGCGTGCATAAAAGTAAAGGTAAATGGTTTGTAATGTGAAATGTGAATGAAAATGAAATAAAAAATAAACTAGAAATGCAAACTAAATGGAGTGTGAATGGAGTGATGAATGTATGATGATGGGAACTAAGGAATTGATGGAATCGTAAGCAAATATTGGGGCAATTGCAACAAACTCGTAATTAAGCGCGTTTTATCAAATGTAACCAACCTAGGGTGTATAGTGTTGGTTATTTATCTCTAGCAAGGGGTCAACCTAGGGTGTATAGTGAAGACCTCCTACTAGAGATTATCCCTCATAAGCAACCAACCTAGGGCGTATTGCTAGCTGCTTAATTAGGACTTTTTCCATGAATGCTCATCTATCTATTAAGGGCTTAACCTATTACTAATGTAGCCATCCTAGGGTGTATATTGATGACTTCTAATCCTCTCACAAGTGCCGACCTAAGGTGTATAGTGACGACACCCATTCGAGGTTAGATGAAGATTGTGGTTATTAAGCCGGATTTCTAGAGATCTTTCCATTCAATAGAGCATTAGACAACCTAATTGCCTACTCAATTAAATTCCAAATCAACATGCAAAGAGAGTGTATCCAAGACAAATAAATAATGGAATCATTCAAAGAAAGAGAATAGAACATAGAGATAGATTGAATATAATACAATAAAGTTTAATTACAAAAACCCAATATCCATCAACTAATCACATCAACCCCTTAGTGGGAATTTAGCTACTCATGTTCTTAACAACAAATAAACTAAGAGAATAGATTGAGAGAAAACCCTTGAAGATAATCTTCTTCCTTAAAGTTTTGAATCCAAATCTCCTTAGTTGCCTTTGGTGAGTAGAGATGGGTTTGGATGAGAGGGAAAGTATACTTAAGGTCTAAAACAAGTAAGTTTATGCTATTCTAAGTGTTGGAGAGATGGTTGGTTCTTTTTCATGCTTTTCTATTTATAGGATTACAAGAATAGGTCACAAAATGATTAAAAACTGAATTGTCGTGCGCAGAGTGCGGGTGGAGTGCGGTTGGGGCTCGCACAGGCCCGCACTTTATTACTGAAATGGTCATAACTTTCTCTAGAGGACTCGAAATTACAGTCAGTAAAAACCGCTGGAAAGTAGACTTCCGAGGCTTTCCGAATATATATAATCCGAAACATGGTTCGATCTAAGGAGAGATATGACCTTTCGAAGTTGGATGTTCTGCACAAGATTTTACATTTTCAGCCCCTTTTTTGCATGAAATTCCGAATTCTGATTCTAACGCCGGAAAATGTACGAATGCCTGCAATTACACACAAAAAGCCAATAAAAAGAAGCTAAAACCAAGAAAACGAAACAAAGAATATGGAAATGAGGGCCGAAATATATAACATATTTGGCACGATCAAATACCCCTAAACTAAATATTTGCTCGTCCTCGAGCAAAACATAAAATAAAACAAATAAGACACAACAAAAAAATGACTCAAACTAAAAATTTCCTAGACAAAAACATTTGCTACAAAGCCAACTAGAAGAGAGATAAACAAAAACAAGTGGGAGTAAGAAATGAGCATATGCAAAATGTTCTAAACAACTCAAAGGCACCCTAAAGGAACTCGCCCAATCACTAATCCTACACTTAAAGTTCCCTTGCTTTGGAAACCACTCACTCTCTCGCCTCTATCATAATTTGCTTTGATGATAGGTTCTCACTTGAAGTCTTTCTTATCTTTCCTCTCAAAACCTAGGTTCACGCTCATGCGAGATGTAGCAAACGAGTTTATGTACTGGAATCAAATTAGTTGCATACATATAGTATAGAATAAACGCTCATTTCAGTGAGTGATCAAGTCTCATGAAAGAATCAAGTGCCATGAACGTGGAAAGGGCATGCATCGACTAATATTCCCAGTCTACACTTCCCCTCAGATCCACTAGGTTTTTTTCATTTTGTTATAATGGGGCTATGGTGAATGGTGATTAGAAAGAATGGAAATTTAGGCACAAGCACTAATCAACCAAGTTAAGGCAATATATTAAACACTTAAGCTTTTAATTCCTCATGCTGTCATACAACTCCACTTCAAAATACAATATGGCGTCTAGGCATACGATTAAACTCTAGGTACAATCTTTAAGTACTTTTGTTACCTCTTTGAGTAGCATTTACAATTTAAATAAGGCAATTGAAGCATATTTTTCTTTTGTTCCTTTTTGCTTCTTTTCTTTCTTTTCTTCTTCTTTTCATGCCTTTTGACTTTGCACATTTTACAACTCATTACTATTGCCTAGGTACACACCATTTATCAAATTTCAAGCACAACTTTACATTCAATCCTAAGCCTCAACAAGATCAATTAAGTGAGGGTTGGCTTAGTATTTAGGTTGATTGGGTTATGGATAATGTGGGTGTAGAATGAAAAAGTCTATGTGTTTGGCTTCAAAATTGGCTTGAGTGCAAACACATTACGGGAATGGGAAGTATTTGGAATTTTTAAGTGGCTACATCACACATTGCCTAATGTCACTTCAAAGGATCAATCTATCAAAGGAATAAAAATTTCCGTCAAGCAGTCTACATATATGATACATGTTCTATGACATATGATAATTTTGATGTAATGAGACTATGCATGGTGTTTGAATAGTGTTTAAAGATTTGAAAAACTTTTTCCCTCAAATGTACACGCTTTTGGCTTGTGTTTGTGATCTCACAAGGGAAATCTCCACTATTAGAACAAGACGCTTGAGCACCGAGTCCCCTCAACTTGAATACTAAAAGATGGGACTAGCTCGTAAAGTGCAAGTGAGACCCCTAAAGTGACTAAGAGTTATTGAACAAGCACACTAAGCATACACACATTCGCTACAAACACTATGCTCAAGGTATCTCACCAAGCTAATTAAAGCTTGAAATTTTGGCTAAGCATCCAATTTTTGAAAAAATTGAAGTATTTTATAATCAGATTTGATCGGATCGGATTGAAGTATTTTATAATCGGATCGCATTGCATCGGATCCCGCTATAAAATTGGATCGGATCGTATTGCAATTTCTTCGATCGGATCGGATCGGATCTTGGATCATGATAAATCCATTGGATCCGATCCGCCGCACACCCCTAAATAAGACGGTTCTTACGGTTCTTTACATTATTTATTATTATTATTATTATTTTTCACATAAGTTGTTTACATTAATTGATTTCAAGAAATAAAAGGCATAATACAAAAATCAATAAAACCAACCTGCCTTATTTTATGTCTTTCAATTCAAATTATGGAAGCATTTATTTTCGTTTTCCTAATTTAGAGTTGTCCAATTAAAGGTAGATAATAATATAATAAGAAAATTAATAATAAATCATTTAATTATTTCATTTCATTTAATGCTTCTCATGGTCATCTTCACACAACAAGGCCTATAAATTACTCATTTTTAAAAAAACTTCATCATAACCCACATATCTCAAGAAAGTTTGAATCATGGTTTCTAATCAAACTCATTTTAATCTAGCATTCATTTTTCTCCTTTTTCTCACTCACCTGTCCCATAACATTTCTGCAAATAGATTTGGTCATGGGCAGAAAGCATCATCACAATTTGAGTTCATCAAGACTTTGCAGGGATATAAAAAGGGTGAAAAGGTTGAAGGAATTAAAGACCTCAAAAAGTACCTGGAACAATTCGGTTACCTAAATCCTAACCCTTCCCATGATGATAAGTTTGATGATATCTTAGAGTCTGCCGTCAAAACTTACCAACTCAATTTCAACCTGAACACCACTGGAACCCTAGATCCTCAAACCATATCAGCAATGATGATGCCAAGATGCGGAGTGCCAGATATCATCAATGGTACGTACATATCGCTATTTTTCATTTATATGTTATTTATATAGTAAGATTTTGGTGTGAGATCCCACACGTAATTATAGTGTGGGATCACTGATTGTCAAAAATTAACCTTCATTATTATGACAGGTACGACTAGAATGCGATCGGGTTATATATTCAATCAAAACAACTCCGGACATGGCTCTTTCCGTGTTCAATATGCATTCTTTAAAAGACACAACAGATGGCCAAAGTGGAAGGAGGTACTGAGATACGAGTTTGGTGAGGGTACGCGAGAGGATGTTAAAGACCCTTTTTGGAGAGCTGCTTCGACTTGGCAACCCTATACCCCATTCACGTTTGAGCATGTGAATGTTCTGTACAAAGCTGATATAAGGGTTAGTTTCAAAAGAGGGGCTCATGGTGACGGGAAGCCTTTTGACGGGCCACGAGGGATCCTTGCTCATGCTTTTGCGCCGACTGATGGCAGATTACATTTCGACGCCGATGAAAATTGGGTGGTGGGAGCGGTTCCACATGGCCTTGATATGCAGACTGTTGCGTTGCATGAACTAGGGCACATATTAGGACTTCAACATAGCTCCGTTAAGGATGCCATCATGTGGCCACACCTTCCTTCTGGAAAAACTAAGGGCTTGAATGATGATGATATTCAAGGAATTAAAGCTTTATATACCGGTTATTAACAATTTCATAACATAAAGTTAATATAAAACTTAATAATAAAAAAATATTTTATTTTGATTCCTATATTTGTTTTTCTAGTTTCCAACTTTCCATAACACCTAAATTATTGTTGGACCGAATGGCAACCCAATAGAGGGTGAATTATGTTTCTAGAAAATTAAATCAGTTAAATTACTTTTCTAGCCGCAAAACAATCTTAAATATGCTTATAAAAAGTGCAAATATGCTAGTAAAAAATGGAGGCTGCAACGAAGCTTTCCTTTGTCGAAATGGAGGCAATGAAGCCTCCTTTGACTAAATCTAGGAGGTCGTGTGGAACCTTCATTTTTTTAGAGGGCCAGGATGATGCAGGCCGCAGGCATTTTCAACCTCATTTAAGGAACTAAACTTCGGTGACCTTCATTGTTTTTCTTTTATTTTATATTTAAACAAGTTTTTTTATTAAATTAATTTTATTTTAAATGTATATAAGGTCATATTAGTATTTTTCATTGTTAAGACATGGATAATATGGACTTTTAGTTAGGGGTGGGCGTTTAAAGAATCGATTCACTTTTTAAGTGAACCGATAAAAAACCAATAATATCCGGTTTTTGAAAAAGTGAACCAATCCGATAAAATTTAAAAGTGTAAACCGATTGAACCGGTTCGGTTCCATTTTTTCAGTTTTTTCAGTTTTGGGTCTATTGGACAAAATTATTGGGCTTTAATTTTTAAAATCTGTCATGGTTAGAAAATTTGAAAGAACACAAATTTTCATATTTTGGGCCTATTAGGCCGAATAATTCAGTAATTTAATATTAAGTTCATAACAATCCACATAAGTCATAACATTAAACAGTCCACAAAGAGTTCATAAACAATCCATCATTAAGTCTAGGATAACACAATTAACAGTAACTTCATAATCCTAATAAAAACAACTAGCACAATAGCCCTTGAATCCATGATTGCACCAAACCAACTCCAAAGTTCCAAATAAATCTATACAAAACTTGAAATAATAAGAAACATGTTTATTGAATTAACTCGATTCATCAAACAAAAAATCAATGACTGTAAAAAATATCATAATATCAAAAAATCTTACCATTGGTAAATTCGAATCGATTGTTCACTACTTTTACACATCAAATGTTGTAATTGATGGCAATTCTTTTGTCAACTTCTCAAGCTCTATATAAAGATAAAAGTAAAGGTTAGTATTTTTGAAATAAAACATGAAAAGAGTAAAAGATAAGCAATTTATCAAATAGATTAGTAACTACTTACCGGTTTCGGCATCTTCAATGAATTGCAAATTTTCTAATGATGAATCATCATTTTTTTGCATTATTTCTTCGTTAAGTTGATTCGTACGATATTTGGCTTGCAACCAATTTTGTGTACAAATCAAACACTGCCATTTTAGGAGTCAATGAACTCCAAAATAAATCTAGAATTCGTCCTCCACTACTAAATGTAGACTCGGAAGCAACAGTCGAAATCGGCATTGCAAACACATCTTTGGCAACCAATGCCAAAATGGGATAATGTGCACTAGAAACACTCCACCAATTCAATACATCAAAATTAGAACGCTTACATTCAACCGGCTCCAACAAATACCTCTCCACCTCATTTTTACACATAATATTATCTTCATTCTCAACTGTCTCCGAAAAAGCTTTCGAAAGGTCAAACACATTACTATCATTACATTGTAGATCACAAAATGAGGGATTTCAACACCACCACCATCACCACCACTATATAATGCACTATAACATTCATATAACTAACCAATGCATTTTTTATGTTTGAGGTCATTAATTCACGACTTGTAGCACTATAGAAAACCGAAAAAAAAATAAGACTCATATCGTAATTTGTATCTAGGGTCCAACACCACTATTACTATCAACAACTTGTTCATTTTATCCAAAATCTCCCAATATTTTTCAAACTTAATCTTCATACTATAGGCAATTTGATAGAAAAGGTGATTTGCATCACCACTCATTGATGTTAATTGGTTGTTAATTGTGCTCCATTTATGAAAATATAAGTTTGAAGTGATACTCAATGACCCACTAAATTTCAAAGTAGCATCATAAATGGTTTTCAAGAATTGAAAAAATACCTTAGCATTCTCCCAATCCTCAAAACGAGGTGGCCCAATCCACTTTGACTCATTTTCATCCTCCTTAAAGTAGTTCTGGTAGTGTCTATCTTCATCATCCAACCGATCAAATGCTTTGACGAATTTGAGTGAACTCGCCAACTTTAGATAGGTTTGTCCTGATATAATTTATATTAGGACGAATTGACAATAGAAAAACTGTATATATATTCAATGTTCACATTGTTTTATTTTAACTTCCCATTCATACGTGTGTTAGGATTTAGGTATTTCAATGTGTATATATAAATTATCAAAATCTTTACAATGATTTCATAAATGATTTTGACGGAAAGAAAATAAACAAAATTCACTACAAGAAAATATGCTTTCCATAATAGCTCATTTACTACGGGTTTGAAAGGCCTAGTTAGGAAAGTAACATTTACAACGGGCCTTTAAATGCCCGTTGTAGATAATCGTTTTTTACCACGGGCCTTTAAATGCCCATTATAGATAATTGCACAATTTTTTTTTTTTAACAACGGACCTTTAAATGCCTACTGTAGATGTTTCACATTTACAACAAACATAGTTTATTGTAGATTTTTATAAATTATCACGGATAATGTCCATTGTTAAAGATAATTTGTGGGAAAATAATTTAAAATTTTCATTTCCCGCTAAAATTAAAAAGAGATTTTATTTATATTGTTTCTACAACGGACATATAAAGGCCCATTGTAAAAGGTAAATAGAGGGAAAAAAATTTCAAAACTTTTCATTTCCCACCAATAACAAAAAAAAAAAAATACCTTTTATTTATACTTCACCATTCTTTAAACAAAAAATTCGAAAATTTTCATCTCCCACTATTAGGACTTTGAGTCTTGTTGGCATCATTCTATATCAAAACGATATCTCCTTTATATTGATTAGTTGTCTAGGATTCATGGCTTATAATGCTTCAAGGAAATTAGACAACATATCAAACAAAGTGAAGTCTTCAAGAGGAAAAAACATCAAAGGTATACTTAGACCTCTATCCTCTTGCAAGGCCTTAAGGCACACACACACACACATACATGGCATTCATATGTGTCCCGGCATAGTTGTACACCATTTGTATAATACTCTCACACACTTGGTAATGTATGCACATGCATTAGATTTAATTTGATAAATATTGTTAATTGCATGTTCTAAGACTATGTCTAGGAAATGGCATACATGTGTGATTTTGTGTTTATTTGTTTCTGTTTTATTATTTTTGGACTTGAACATGATCTTTTATGTTTCCTTATTGAGTCCCGGTCATTTCAGTTACTCACTCATTAGGTTTCGAGTCCAAACTATCAAGCTATCCTACTTTACGTTCTCATTTGTTGAGTTGTCTTCGTCGTTGTATTTCGAGTCAAATTCTCAACCTTTGATCAAAGTTTTATAGTCGTCCTTGTGCGTGAGGGAGTCACGATTTGTAATCCGAAGACAGATTCAAAATCAGAGTTCGGAGGCCCAGATACGGCCGAAGAACGCGAGCGGTGCGCGAGGAAAGCTCGCTTAGCCAATGGCCAAGCAAACGAGGGCGCGTGAGGAGGTCGTGAGGCTCACGGCCAGCACCTCCTCTGCCCTCGCATGCCTCACGCACCTCTCAAAGGGTGCTGAGGTGGCAGCACATGATTGGCCTTTCCTTTCCCTCTCTCCATTTAATTTAAATCACCTTCATTCCCTCTCATTTCATTTCAAGAAGAAAATTTGAAAAAGAGAAGTGTAGAATTTTCTCTCAAACTTTCTCAACTTTCAAACACCATAAATTTCTCATTCGGACTCCAAATTTAGTGATTCAAGTTAGAGAATCTTTATAATCAAATCCCCTACGTTGCCCAAAAGAGTTTGCAGTTGTTTGATCATGTTTTTTGGTGGTTCTTCACTCAAAACCGAAACTATACGGGATTTCTAGGTATTAAACTAAACTTTGTGATTTCATCTTTTATGATCATCAATTATATTGAGTTTTCTTCTTCTATATATGTGTGTGTGTGTGTGTGTGTGTGTGTGTGTGTGTATGGTGAATGCTATTGAGAAGGATAGCTTCAAATCAAAGCTAATCTAGTCTAATTGGAGACTTGAATGTGAACTAGTTTTCTAGAATTATATGTTTTCACATGTTTATGAGCTATATTGTGATTAGCTTGATATCTAGGATTATTTGTGTTTTTATTGCCTCATTTCATGATTAATAACCTTAGCATGTGCTTGGATCCTTTAATTGAATAAATCTATGATTAGCACATTTGATTTTGTATTTAGAGCTAACTAGGATTTAATTGATTATTAATTATATCCTTGCTCTAAATACTTAATAGAACATTCATTGATCATATTTTGTGATTCTAGGATTTTTATTATATGTTTCTAATATCTTGAATATGTGCTTCATGTATATGATTTATTCAAGTGTTAGCTTTGTAAATGAAACTAGGAATCACATGTGTTAGGTGTTTCACATGTCTGGGTTTTAATTCATGTTTTGTAACTAAACAATTTTTGACTTGTGTGCTCACATGACTAAGTCTAGTTTCCGTAGGATGAATTGATCATATATTCTATGTTGCATGTGTTTACATCATTTGCATCACTTAGATCATTTGCCTTGCAAAATGTGGAAGTCTCTTGTTAAGGTGAGTGAAGCCTTAATTTAAGCAAGAAGACTTAGCTAGGAAAGTGTTTTGGATAGCCAAGCATGAAGTCTTAGTTAGGATCAAAGGGATCCGGATAACTAAACCAAAGTCTTAGCTAGGAGTGTGATACTCCAAATGGTTGAGCTATGGAAGCTTGACTAGGACTTTTGTGATCCGAATAGCTAAGCAAGGAAATCTTCCTAGAGACGTGAGCGTTTTGGATATGAAGTTGCTTTCTAGAGGTGAAGGACACATCTTGGATATGGAGTAGGCTAGGTGGTTCACTCTGCCCGAGGGTAGACTAGGAGTTGATAGCTTAAAGTTGATATTATGTGTTGATAGCCTTAAGTGTGTAAGTCATTTTCATCATAGTGAATTGCTTTGCCGGTGGTTGTGGATTCAACCCGTGGACGTTTCCTCTTCGGAGGTTTTACCATGTAAAAATCAATATGTCAAATGTCTCTATCTCTATCTATTTATATTTGTATGTATGATCAATATATCTTATTTAAGATCTTCGTGTTCTCATATCCTTGTAAACTAGATATTTGTAGAGAAAGAGATGCACACATTTTTTGTTGAATCGGCATTTATTTTTTGTATCTTATAAGTGTTTAAACATTGTATCTTGTGATATTCTATATCAAGTTGTAAAGTTTACTTAGTGTACTTACATTGTAATATTCAAAGTACAACTTGTGGAATTTGTTCTTCATTGAATATACTTGTATATAAGATACTTGTCTCTTGTTATATGTTGTGTAGACTAAGGGTGATGAATTGAGCATACTTGTGTTAATTGTTTTCTCATATCAATCATGCTAAAAGGTTAATTTGTATACTCACTAAGGTTTTGACATAAGTCACGAAATAATTTTTATAGTTTGGTTTTTAAGATGTTTGCTTAATAGAAAGAAATCATATTTTTCTTGGTACTTTGTTGTATAAGGTAAGTTCATTTAATTTGTTTTTTATATAATTGCTATTAATTCTCTTATTTTTATATTATTTATAATTCTTAGTTTTTATTTTATAATTTTGTTTCAATTATGTAAGTTGTAATTTTGGTTTTAGTTAATTTTTTTTTTTTATGTGTGATCATGATTATTTCTTCTTTTTCTTTTCTTTTTAGGTAATACACAAGATTTCTACAAAAAAAAATCTTGATATATAATTAGTGAATAAAATGTGGATTCTAGAATCATATAAATTTCTCTATAAAATAATCATATAAATTTCAATTTCAAAAAACAAAAATAAAAATCATAAAAATTTCTAGAATTTGCAGATGAGCAAAATATGAATTTCCCCAATTTTTTTAATAAAAAAAACGTAAAAGTTTCTAACACGGGCAAAATCTATTGTTAATAAAGCATTGACAACACTCGTTGACTGTGGTAGTTACTTCATTAACTACTGTTGTTGTCCGTTGTAGATGACATTATTTATTACCGACAATGCCCGTTGTCGAAACATGATATTTTCCATAACAGCTATATAGATAGCAGACGCTATGTCCGTTATAGATACGCATCTACAACGGGCATTACCTGTTGTAGATGAACGATTTCCTAGTAGTGTAATAAATGCAAGATTTTATATATGTAAATAAATGAGATCGGTGCAACAAGTCAATAATCATCAATAAGATTTTATGTATATTCAAGAAATCTGCTATGGTCATCAAATAAATTGTATCGAGATATGAATAAAACATGAATACAAGAGAATAACAGAGAACAAAACCTAGGAGAAAATAACAAAATAGAAATACATTTGTTTTTATTTTATTTTATTATTATTAATTTTAAGTCGAGATATTTCATTACAAATACTTTAATTCCCCTTTTCAATTAGGGAAGGGAACCCCCCACATAACTTATTAAAGGGAACCAAAACTAAATTCCTTATTTGTGTGTAAGGTACACATAACTTATTAGTCTACAAAACAACCCCCCCCCCCACATCCCCAACAAAAGCAACAAACGAAAAGAAGAAAGGAACGCCCAAACAAAGCAAACCAAATCACTCAAACTAGCTCACTTCCTCACAACCGACGACACCCTTCTTTGGAAGATTGTCAGCAAAAGAATTAGAAGACCGATGACAGTAGACCATTGAAGCTTGACTAAAGCTATCCAAACTACTACAAATATATTGAATAAGCTGCATATGACTAGTGCAATCAAGACCCATGTTTTTCACCTAGTCCATAACTTCACCCAGCCAAATCAAACCTTGACCCCAGCAAACCACAAGCTCTCGTAATGGCGAGAATTTTAGCAGTAGTGGAGTCTTGCATTCCCACGAAAGAAGAGAAAAAACTCAAAACATTGCCCAGGTGATCACGTAAACACCATCTACACCAGAATGTCCTAAAGAACCGAACAATCAACATTAAACAAAAGATTATTAATAACCGGAGGCGTCCACTTCTCTAAATTAGTAAATTTCTTTTTAGGGACCTCCCCACAATGCTCCACAATATTTAGCAGGATGAGAGAAATAGGATCTGAAGACCCTCCTCCAAAATGTTTAAACCACCAATCGACTCTGAATCTCACCAAATCCATCACCCGAATGAAATCCACCTGCACATTCTTGAAAACCAAATTATTACACGCTTCCTAGACAGACCGAACCACAGCAAAAAACAACGACTTCCAAGCTTAGTCGATTTCGCTAAAGAGCACATATAAGGCCATCCTCTCCACCAATCAAGCAAAGAAGAGGGAATATAGCAAGAGAAACCCCACCAACTTATGCATTTCAGCCACACCCTCTATGTCCATCTACAATGTAAGAAAATATGGTCAATAGATTCCACATTATCCTGGCAAAGTAGGCACTCCGAAGCAGAATTTGATAGCAAACCAAAGCCTGATAAAACATCCCTCAATAAAATTCTGCCATGAAGTAATTGCCAACTGAAGATCTCAATCTTAGGAGGACATATGCCCAACCAAACATCCTTGAAAATAGTCCTTCCCTAACCTTGACCCTCCTCCATGTAATAACGAAAAGATTTCATAGAGAATTGTCTAGACAAAGCATGAGCCCATCTAATAGAGTCTTCAACAGTATCCATAACTTTGATAGACATTAAGCACCCCACAAAACAATTCCATTGATTAATCTCCCAGTCAAACAAGTTCCTTCTTAACACAACTTCCCATTTCCAAACCAAACCAGCCCTTTTCCAAAAGTTAAAAATACAGCCCTTTTTATCCTCCTTAAAAAGGAAAATTCTAGGGAAGGCTTCCTTAAGTGAAGATCTTTCCACCATAATATCTTACCACAACCTAGCTCTATCCCCTTTCCTCACAACCACTCTTAGTCCCTCCTTAAGAATCCAGCACATGTCAAACCAACTTGAAAAAGATTGGCAATTGACTTAGAAAAACCAAAGCTATTAGTACCACAAGCCCAATCCCACCGTAATAAGTCCCTCTGAATCCCATATTTCGCGTAAATGACATGCTTCCATAACGACTCAGTCTCCACACCAAAGCTCCAAACCCACTTTGCTAAAAGAGCTTTATTCTTACCAAGAATCAAACCAATGCCTAAACCTCTCTCCTTTTTGTTCTTACAAAGAAAATCCCACTCTATGGTATGAATCTTTCTTTTTCTCCCTCCATCCCCCCAAAAGAAATCCCCTTGTAACCTTTCAATTTTACGAGCAATAAAAACTGGCATTTTGAAGACATACATTAAATAAGTTGGTAAATTGGACAACACTAATTTTATTAGCACCAAGTGGCCCCCTTTGTTGAGAAAAGGTTTCTTCCAAGGCGCTAAACGACGTTCCACCCTTCTAACCATCTTAGCACAAAAAATCTTCAAACTCAAATGACCCCCTAGTATCAATCCCATGTACTGCATGGCCAAAGCAGCCTTCCCACACCGAAAAATACTAGCCCAATAAACCGATTGATCACCCCCTTTACCCACATTGACTATGCCTGATTTTCAAAAATTCAAGCGAAGCCCTGAGACTAGCTCATAACATCTCAAAATCCTCCTTGCATTCCTAATATAAATCTCCTTGGGTTGCAAGAAAAGAATGGTGTCATCAATCAGCGAACTGTAAATGAGAAATCTGCTCCTCCCCACTACCAATAACATCCCCTTTAATCATATTTAACTTTGAAGCTCTTCTGAACAAGGCGTTTAATCCTTCCATCGCCATGATAAACAAGAGAGGAGATAGTGGATCTCCTTGACAATGGTCCTTTTCCAAGCCAAACTCTTTACTCGGTTTCCCACTAACCAAGACCGAAAGCCTAGGAGACGAAATACAATTAAGAACTTAATTCGTTAGAAAATTAGTAAACACTAGAATTAAAAAAAAAAAAAAAAAGGTTTTGAAAAGTTAAAATCATCTTATTTTATAATTTTTACATAAATTTATGTTTTGTAAAACTTTGATAGGTGATTAATTGATAAAGAAGTAAGTGATGAGTTATTTTTTGAAAGTGATTATGGAATAATCTATTTCAACATTTAATGAATCTTTTTAAAAATATCCTTATTATCCTTATGAAATCAAATTAAAATCATGAGGAGTGCTACATACACTCTCTCAACCCACTCTTCCAACACACTCTATGTTCATACAATGACACGTGGACAACATTAACTTTCTTACATTAAAATTGTAGCCTTTATAAATGGCTTCATTTTTTATTTTATTTACAGTACAAGCCAACAACGTATTTCCTATATTGCTCTTCTTCTTTAACTTATATATATCAGGTGTGTGTTTTACTTCTTTTTTATTGCTTGAGTGTACAGTCCCAAATTGAATTGTTCGGATATTTCTTTTAACCAAATTTTCATTACCAAACACTAGCTAATTGATGGTTGTTGTATAGAATAAATAAATAGTAAAATAAATTAGAGTTAAATTGTTTTAAAATATATTATAAAAAAATTCATTATTTTAATTTTTAACATCTAAGGAGAGGAACCTAAACCTCAGCTATCCGTATTAGGTCTGCCCTAATTGTATATGTGTTTAACCCAAAATCTTTACCTTTCATGATTTAGCTAATGAAAGAAAAAAAAAATTTCTCTCCAAGTGATAAACAAAAAAACAAATGAATTTGGTTAGATTGAAAGGCAAATTAAGTCAAATTAAAACAAGATTAAAAATATGTAAGTGTCTATTTAACAACAGATTTTTTCCTTATTTTTTATTATTAATTTAGAAATAGACATTAAGTTTTACTGATTATGTATTATGAATTTTTTATAATATATTTTAAAACTATTTAACTCTATTCTATTTATTTATTTTATACAACAACCATCAAGTTAGCCAGTGATGTAAAAATGAAATAGATATATGAGCAATACATATATTTTAAATTTAAAAAAAAACTGATATTAAATGGCAATACGTTGAAGTTAAAGAAGAAGGGCAATTTAGGAAATAAGTTGTTGATTTGCATTGTAAATAAAATGAAAAAATTGGCCATTTATTATTGAGCTTCTTTTGACAATCCAATTTTTTTAATTTTTTTTTTTACACTTCTTTTCTAAAGACATTCAATTCTCAAAATTTAAATTTAAAAAAATTCTAAAGACACTTCCTTTTGTTCCAAGATTATCTTTTTTATCTTCTGGCACTCATATTCAAAAGACAGTTCATTTTATTTTAATACAAGTTAGGACGAACCATCGTAGCCTTTGAATTCATGTAAGGAGTAATCTTTTTTGAATTAAATTATTAAAAAAAAAAATTCTCTCATAAATCATTAGATTAAATAATACATATTAAACACTCTCTCCTAAATTTTTAATTACAATATTAAATTTTCTCCTCCGATACATATCTCTAATTTTCTATTTCCATTCTTTCTCAAACAAGACTAATAGTTAAGAAAAAAAAAAGTTTGATTTTTAAGAATCGTAATATGTATATATTAAAAATGTAAATAAATAAAAAACTCAAAAAACAACCACCTTGTTTTTTTTTTTTCTTTTTAAATCAAAATTTGAAAATGTTTTTTATTACTTTTATAGGTATGTGATTGCCTGGAGTCATTAGTCTTGTAAATTCTGCGTTTAATTGAATTTAGTTACAACAAATCAAGTTTTTATATTGCAACAAATCAAGTTTTGTTGTAATTTTATGGCTTCCCCACCAAGCCTCTATTGTTAACTTCATCATTAAGCAAAGTGATTGCCTATATATATGACCTTAAATTGTAATTGTTGGTTGATCAACTAATAAAATACAAACAGAAAAGCTCTCTCTATATCTCTTATGTCTCTCACTCTATCTCTCATCTCATTTATTTCATCTGTTCTTTGATCTGTTTTTCATTCGATTTTATAATACATTATCAGTACGATCGTATGTAAGTAAAAAGTATCTCAAGGTGAGTAATTTACTTACCGCTCGATATTCGTGTGTGTAAGTAAAAAGGATCCTCTGGTGGGTGATTTACTTACATCTCAATATTATGGATCTATTTATAGTTCCATATACAAGATGACATATGCCTTCAACGAATCCTTTATATATAGTTCAGGATTTATTTATATTGTTTAAATATTTGCATCCATTTTTATGCACATAATTTGTGAGCTTAACATTCTGGAATTGTTTAAATATTCAATATTTATTTTTATGCAATATATGAGACTGGCTTATGCTGTGTCTCGGTACTAACTCATGTCATGTCTAAGGACTGACTTATGATGTGTCTCCAGATAAATTATATAAATATTCAGTATTTATTTTTATGCAATATATGAGACTGGCTTATGCTGTGTCTCAGGACTGGCTCATGTTGTGTCTCAGGACTGTCTTATGATGTGTCTCCATATAAACTGTTTAAATATTAAGTATTTATTTTTAAGCAATTATGAGACTGGCTTATGCTGTGTCTCGGGACTGGCTGATGTCATGTCTTAGGACTGGCTCATGCTGTGTCTCAAAACTGGCTCATGTCTTGTCTCAAGACTGGCTCATGTCTTGTCTCGAGACTGGCTCATGTCTTGTCTCAGGACTGGCTCATGTCGTGTCTCGAGGCTGGCTCATGATGTGTTTCTAAATAACTGTTTAAATATTCAGTATTTATTTTTATGCAATATATGAGACTGGCTTATGCTGTGTCTCGAGACTGGCTCATGTTGTGTCTCAAAATAAACTATTTAAATATTCAATATTTATTTTTATGCAATATGTGAGACTGACTAATGTTGTGTCTCAGGACTGGCTTATGTTGTGTCTCCAAATAAACTGTTTAAATATTTGGTATTTATTTTTATGCAATATATAATATTGGCTAGACCGACTAACCAGAACTTAAAGTTTCAGGAATTATGATATTTAAGTTTACACGGTTTTGAAAACCAATGAGAACCTGGAGTTTTGGATCCAGTGTTATATACAAAAATTCCAAAATTTATTATTTGGAACCTAGGGTTTCAAATCCATTCAGAATCTGAAGTTTTCTTAAATTAATATATGAACTTACAGTTCGTGGTCGAACTGGGAGTTCAAAAAATAATATGATCCATGATTTTATTTTATCTCATATATGTGAAGTGATATGTTTACATATCATTCATTTGAGAAAAATGATCGATACCCCTAACAGGACATTGTGATTATCATAAAAATAATTTAAGATCCTAACGTATAATAAAACCGAAAATAATATTTTATCCATTTCATTCATGTTTGATACTCATGAAGAGCAATATTCAAAGAAGGATCTACACATCTAACAGGATATTGTGAGTATCATAAAAATGATTTAAGATCTTAATATCATGTATAATGAAATTGGAAATATTTTACTAGAAAAGAGAAGGAAAAGGAGGTGTGTGTGTGCAGAACATCACTACGCAATCTTGATCAAAATTTGATATCTCCATCGTTTAAGATCGGATTGAGCTGAAATTTAGTCAGCACGTTACACTCTTGTAGTTCTTGAATCTCAACAGTGAGATTATCAATCGAAATTCCATGTAGTGATTTCTGCAGTTCCGAAAAGGGCTGGATAGAAAATAGAGAAGAAAATTCAAGCATTGCACAAATTTTATCAAAGAATGATATCTCTTTGATCTTTGGTTTGATCGGGTTGAAATTTTGTTAGAACATTCTTCACTTGTGATTCTACAATCTTATCAGTTGGATTGTTTATGGGGACTTTTCGCAGAGATATACACCTCAAACTGAGCATCCAAGTTTGTACTCTTCTCTCTCTTGTTTCACATATTGATATTCCATATTTGTATTAATGATGTTATGTATTTATATATTTGTTGTAAAATTGAAAGCATGGATACAGGCCATGATTGCTATATGGATGGGATAATTAAATACATACATGCAATAATGATAGTGCAACGACTCATACAATTCTACGGAATTATTATCATTTTAGATGAGATATAAAATGACATTACAAATAATGTCCATAAAATTCTCATTATAAAAAATATATGTCTTGCCGAGAGTGCAACAACTCATATAATTCTGCGGAGTCAGAAATATTTTATGGATTTAACTTTGCTGATAGCAAATGTTAATACTGTATCAGATCCAACGGATCTGATAAAAAGCTCGGGAAAAGCCACAATATTATTATCAAACAGTACTAAATTTTATGGATTTGACTTTGCTAAGAGCAAATGTTAATACTGTATCAAATCCAACGGATCTTATAGAAAGCTAGGGAAGAGCCACGATATTGTTATCAAACAATACTAAATTTTATGAATTTGAATTTGCTGAGAGCAAATGTTAACAATGTATCAGGTCCAACGAATCGATAGAGAACTTTGGAAGAGCCATGATATTGTTATCAAACAATACTAAATTATGTATCAATGATACTTGATATTATTCAAGCAGACCATAAAGAAATGTGTTTAGTTCAAAAGCATATAATGTTAATACCATATCAGATCCAGTAGATCTGATTAAGTGCTTTAGAAGAGCCACAATCTTATTACCAGATGATATTAAATTGTGTATCAATGATATTTTATATCATTCAAGCAGAACATAAAGAAATCTGCTTAAATCAAAGACATATAACTTTATTAATATTATATTTAAACTATGAATAATAAAGAGTGTTGAATATCTATGCATGATTCAGGCCAGAAACTCATTATAGAAAAGCTGTGTGATTTGTAATCTAGATTATATCACTGATCAAAAATGGGTTGTATGTGGATATATTCATCCACCAAATGAATCCTTCCATTATTTTATGGTATAGATTGATGCATCTATGTGATGGTCACATGTTTGTATATTATCAAACGTCTCCAGTTGATATCGACGTTCAACATCCAGCTTTTCGCATAAACTCATAATCAGAATGAATCAGTGGAATCGTTTATCAAACGTCTCCAAGTAATTACGAGAACTTTATTATTTCAACACAATTACCGATTTCTATATGGGACATTCTATATTACATGTTGATGCATTCATCTATGACTCACTACCTATCATCGGTATTTACCATTACAACTTGTAATTGGTCATTAAATTGCTCACATTTTAAAGATATTTAATTGTGTAGTATATCTTTTTATTTCATCTCTGGTATGATCTAAGAATATAATTCTATATCATTATGAGATTAACATTGATTTTGATTAATCTTCCAATTAAATACTTTAAACTTCTGATTGTTTATATTTCTACACACAATCTATATATTATTATATTGATTAATTTCCAAGTGAAAAGTTTCTCTAGAAAGAGAAAATTAAACGTTACTCTTATACAAAATAGAGATATCAGTTTGGTTCTTTCTTTATATATATATAAATGTTTCTCATTTTAATCTTCGTATCGCTCAAATACGAAAGATAATTTATCATCAAATAATTATTAATCAGTTACCTGATATATTAAAGGTAACAATATTTTATAAGTTGTCATCTCATAAACCCCGGCCGGGTGATTGTGCCTGAAAAACTATCAGAGATAAGAGCAGCAAATAAATCATCTGATGCATATCATTAGCTTATAAACATTTGAAAGGTATTATTATCAGGATCCTAATGTAAACAAAACTCAAGTTATAAATAAATCCACTTTTTCTAAATCAACTCTGAAATAGTTTGATGTATTTAATGAGACACAAGTCTATGAAATGACTAAATCTATTAGAATGAAAAGAAATCTCAACAGAGATATAAGTATATTGAAATTGAGAAAAATTTCTACACAAGTCTATGAAATGACTAAATCTATTGAAAATGGAAAGAAATCTCAACAGAGATACAAGTATATTGAAATTGAGAAAAATTTCTATACAAGTCTATGAAATGACTAAATCCATTGAAAATGAAAGAAATCTCAACAAAGATACAAGAATATAAAAATTTAAAAAATTTCTATAAATCATATAAGAGAAATGTGGAATCATAAATAAACAATCATTGATGATGTATTTTTATACACAGTAGCACTACTAAAATTATAAATGATAATTATGATATTCATAATATCAATGATTGTATACAAAAGGCATGATTGACCTAAGTGAAAAGATGCAATTCAAGAAGAATAGACTTCATATGTCAAACATAAAATATTTAGACCAATAGTACTCCAGACACCTAGAGATGTCGAACTAGTTGGATATTAATGGGTTTTTATACGGAAAACGTAATGAGAAAAATGAGATCGTGAGATATGAAGCACGACTCGTAGTACAAGGTTTCTCACAAAAACTTGGTATTCAATAGTGACGATACAATTACGTTTCAAATTCTTGATAAATTTGGATGCCTTTACAAGGCTTAAAATATGTCCTCTAGACGTAGTAATCATTTATCTATATGATTCACTCAATGAATATATTTATAATCCCGGAAAGATTTAAAATGCTATAAGCATGTAAATCGAGATCTCGTAATCTGTATTTGATGAACATACAAAAATCCTTATATGGATTAAAAACAATTTGGACGGATGTGGTATAACCGTCTCGGTGAAGATCTGATAAAATAAGGGTATAATAATTATATTATATACCCATATGTCTTCATAAAGAAATCAAAATCCTGATTTATTATATTCACAACATATGTTGATGATATGAATTAAATTGAAGCTCTCTATGAGATCTTGAAAACTCTTGGATTTTTGGTAAATGAGTTTAAAAAAGAAAGACATGGGAAAGGAAATATTGTCTCGACCTAAAGGTCGAGCATAGATCATATGGAATGTTTGTCCATCAATCAAAATATGTTGAAAAGATTTTGAAAATATTCTATATGGATATTACTCTATAAAGCAAGTCTTTGTTTATACTCCCTCAAATCATTTATGATGATGTTTCATTCTATGAAATAAACATCTGTATACCCCAATTTAGCAATCTAGAATAATGCTTTAAAAAAACTTTTATTAGGGGGAGTGTCCCATCAAGGGGGGCATATTAAATTAAGTATATTAATTACGTTGGGGTATATGTACATTGTACTCTTTTTACTTCCAATTAGATTTTTATCCCATTGGGTTTTCCTGATAAGGTTTTAATGAGGCAATTATCTAAACACACCCAAAAATCTTTTAATTCGTAAAGATCATCATGAATGTTACATTAATCAAGTAAATCATTGTATATGTGTTTTCTTGATCAAAAATATTATTGTAACTATTGTTTTGATCTTGCTAATCATTGTATATATGTTACTTTGATCCAAAAGATCACCATAAATATTACTTTGATCCGACTGATTAATGAATATCTTTGCTCAGGTTTTATCTCACTGGGTTTTCCCTAACAAAGTATAAATGTGAGAAAAGTTTTGGAGAAAACAATAAATTCTAGACATGTATACACTGTACTCTTTTTCCCTTTGATCAGATTTTATCCCACTGGGTTTTCCTAACAAGATGTTTAACGAGATAGTTTTGAAGACGTCCAACACCACAAGATCTAGAAAATCTTTATATATATTTTACTGAGATTTTTGTCCCACTGGGTATTTTCTTTTAGAAAATTAAAAATACAAGTGGTGGGAAATCCAAGGGGTAATGTTGTAATTTTATGGCTTCCCCACCAAACTTCTATTGTTAACTTCATCATTAAGCAAAGCAAAGTGATTGACTATATATATGACCTTAAATTGTAATTGTTGGTTGATCATTTGATATAATACAAAGAGAAAAGATCTCTCTATATCTCTTATGTCTCTCACTCTATCTCTCATCTCATTTATTTCATCTATTCTTTGATCTGTTTTTCATTCGATTTTATAACAAGTTTTTATATATCATTTTTTTTTTAAATTGACTTTTAATATATATATATATATATATATATATATATTACTGTTAGTAAAAAACCAAAAATGTTCATTCCTTCTTCTTTAACTATTAATGAGAAAGTATGGAGAGAGGACTTTTTTTTTTGAAAAATGGAGAGAGAGAGAGAGAGAGAGAGAGAGAGAGAGAGTAATTAGGAGAGAGTGGTTTAATATGGTAATAATAGATTTAGGAGAGACTTTAATACGTTCTATTTAATCTAATAATTTAGGGGAGAGATTTTTTTTAATAATTTAATTAATTCAGAGTGTCTTTAGAATTTTTTTTTTTTTTGTCTTATTAAGTAATTTTAATTCAGGTGAAAATTGTCATTAATAAAAAAAATTGTAGTATAAATAGATAATTTGTGGATTGTAAGGAGAAACTCTCCATTTATAAAGGCTACAAATTTAATGTGAAAAAATTAATGATATCCACTAGGGGTGTGCAGGATCCAATCCAATCCAATACGATCTGATCCATTAAATTAGATCGGATCCAGAGAGGTGATTGGATCGGATTGGATCATAAATTTTAAAATCCATTGGATTGGATCGGATCTTGGATTTCTGTTTGAAAATCCGTCGAATCTGCCAATCCGTCTAAAATATTAGGCCTTATTTTTATATTGGACAATTTATTTTATCCACTACTTTTTAATGTAAAGACCCAACCAAAATACAATTTCTAAATGTTACTATTTTGGGTTTTCTTTCTCAATTTCTCTACTGCAAACAATCCACCATCTTCTTTTCTTCTATTCTTCTTCATCCACATCATGGCTTATTAAATTTACATTTTGAGCCGATATATAATGTTTATAAACTTTTTGAATTATATAAATTTTACAAGTTATGTCATGTATTTTTTTAATGTTAATTTTATTTGAATTAATTAGTAATGTTTGAATAATTTATTTGATTTTATTTATTTTAGATTATAACTTTTATATATTACAAATGACTTTATATTAATTCTAACCATCAGATCATATCGGATTGGATCGGATCGGATTGAAGTATTTTATAATCGGATCGGATCGGATCTTGGATCATGGCAAATTCATTGGCTCCGATCTGCCGCACACCCATACACATATCAGTATATGAACAGAAAGTAAATTGGGAGAGTAGGTTGAGAGAGTGTATCCAGCACTCCTCTAAAATCATTTATACCTCATTTCATTTCATTCTAAACTTAAATATTCTATTTAAATATTGATTTGATTTATAAAATCTTTTAAAATATCTTAACTTATCTTATGAAATGTTTTTCTAATTTTGGTATTCTACTTAATATTGATTTGATTTATATAATTAATGAAAAAAATATGGTTTTAAAATCTTATATATTTTAGTCATGCCTATAATTAATTCTCTTTTCCCATATATGATTCATGATCGGTAAACATGCCACAAAAGTAACTGACTACCGACAAGTTTATGTTAATTTTTGCCGACCTTGATTTTTTTAATCATTAAATAAAACAGCATGGAAGGTAATTTAATAACCCTTGTAACTTATTTGGAATTTCCAACATAATTCGCATTTACATTAATGTTTTTTACATGATTTGTTTACATTAATTGCTTTCAAGAAACAAAAGGTATAATACAAAAATCAATAAAACCAATCTGCCTTATTTTCCATCTTCTAATACAAATTGATTTTTTTTTTTTTTTTTTTTGAACAACAACTTTTATTAGAGGAAGCCAAAAGGCAAGAAAAGAGAACCAAAACCGCAAAAACAAACACCAGCAGAAGAACATACCAAAGAGACAACCCCAACAACAAACAACACACCCACACCAACACCCCAAAAACAGCGGACAGACAGTCCAGAAAGGGGAAAAAAACCAAACAACGAAACAAAAGGGAGGTTACATGGCCGACCAAACAATAACATCCTCACCACCATTCGAACTAGCCTTGGCAAGGGTATCAGTCACATCATTAGAGGCTCTAGGATTGAACACAATCGACATACCTTTTCCATGGTGGTGGTCTCTTGGGCCAACAGCGTTAACAGCTACGGGAGTGTGCAGCACCTCAATGCTGTGTATGACATTAGAAATCATCTTCATAATCTAATACAAATTGATGATGGGTTTATTTTCTCTTACCTAGCTAATTTAGAGTTGTCCAAAAGTGGAGAATTCTGTAATAAGAACATTTTATAATAAATCATTTAATTATTCCATCTTCTCCTTCTCTAGCTAGTTCTTCTACACAGAAAAAGGCCTATAAATAAACTTGATTTTTATAAACAACTTCACCATAACCCACCCATATATCTAGTTAGTTTGAATCATGGTTTCTAATCAATCTCAATTTATTTTAGCATTCATTTTTCTTTTTTTTCTCCCTCTCTTTTCCGGGAAAATTTCTGCACATAGATTTGATCATGGGCAGAAAGTATCATCACAATTTGAGTTCATCAAGACTTTGCAGGGATACAAAAAGGGGGACAATGTGGAAGGCATTAAGGACTTCAAAAAATACATGGAAAGATTCGGTTACCTAAACCCTAACCGCCCTTCCCATGATGATCATTTTGATGATATTTTAGAGTCCGCGGTCAAAACTTACCAACTAAATTTCAACCTGAATACCACTGGAACCCTAGATCCTCAAACTGTATCAACAATGATGATGCCAAGATGCGGAGTGCCAGATATCATCAATGGTATCACTATCATTCATGTAAATTTGATTTTTATAATTAATTTTTTGTGTAGATCACCGACTGACAATCAGTTTTGTAGTACGGACTGATTGTCAGTGATACTGCACGAATGCGACCGGGTTATGTATTAACCTGGATTATTCTTACAGGTACTACAAGAATGCGATCAGGTTATATATTCAATCAAAACAACTATTTCCATGTTAAATATGCATTCTTTCCAGGACAACCTAAATGGCCAAAAGGGAAGAAAGTACTAAAATACGAGTTTGGTGAGGGTACGCGAGAGGATGTTAAAGACCCTCTTGGGCGAGCTGCTTCGACATGGCAACCCTATACCCCCTTCACGTTTGAACATTTCAATGTATTGGACCAATCTGATATAAGGGTTAGTTTCAAAAGCAGGGCTCATGGAGACGGGAAGCCTTTTGACGGGCCAGGAGGGATCCTTGCTCATGCATTTTCGCCGACTGACGGTAGATTACATTTCGACGCCGATGAGAATTGGGCGGTTGGAGCGGTTCCAGATGCCTTTGATATGCAGACTGTTGCGTTGCATGAACTTGGGCACATATTAGGACTGCAACATAGCTCCGTTCAGGATGCCATCATGTGGCCTACCCTGTTTGCTGGAAAAACTAAGGGCTTGAACGATGATGATATTCAAGGAATTAAAGCTTTATATGCCGGTTATTAACAATTTCATAATATAATGTTAATATTAATATTAATAATAATAAAAAATTTGTTGATGCTAGCTGCAGTCGCCTACGGTTGCAGAAACTTGTCCCATTTCTTAGTGTTTTTTATTTTTTTTTAATTTTTTTTTAATTTTTTAATTTTTTTATTTTTTTTTTTCAAACTTTCTATACAATTTTATTTTGGTCCGAATATTTGTGTTTCTGGTTCCCATGATCCCTAAATTATCATAATTCATCAAGTTGGTCCATTTGACCGAAATTTAAATGTAAAACATAACTAAAATTCAACATTGATTGTAATTTTGTCCCTATTAATAGGATAGTGTATTTTCCAAAAAAAAAAAAAAAACTTAAAATAACAAAATAAAATACTAAAAATAATACAAAAGATAAAAATGAAATAATTACTTAACAAATTAAACATCAAAATATAACAATTACACAACATAATCTTGAAAATATATGTTGACTAAAAATTAAATGAAATTGTATGTATTCCAAAACTAAAACTAAGAATAAAAATTAAAAAATGATGAAAGTTGAAAAATTAAACAAAATGATAAGTTTCTTATCAAAATTATTTTCATATTTATTATTAAATATAATTAAAAATACAAAAAACAATTCTTTAAAAAAAATAGTAGAGACAGCCTTCAACATCGTCGTCCACAAAGGGAGCTGATTTCCTCTATATCGGAGGATGGCGATGCTTCCATTAATTATTGGAGGTTGCTGTGGAGGCGATAGTACATGGTATTCCCTTAAATGGAAATGTATGAGTTATTATTGACGTGGCAATCAAAGGATCAGCTCTTTTACCGATTCCGGTTTGAGACTATCAACTCATCAAAATTAGTCAAGCTCATATGTTGCTTGACCTAGAGATTTTATTATCTTTTCTTCTGATAAGGTTATCTATTACTATTATTATTATGTGGAACTTAAATCTTATAATTACTTTAATATTAAGGATCTTCTAAGAAAGTAAGCATGAACAACAAGTTTAAGCAATTAGTAGTACAACCGGCCTAATGTCAATTCTTTGTTGAAGAAATTAGTACCACAACCTGATCAAGTCAATTCTTCACATAATCAATTCCAATCTCTAGAATTTTATTGATAACTTGTTGGAAAATGGTAAATGGGTGAATGAGAAAATTGATACTCAAAATGCACCCGTTGAATTGGGAAAATAATGAGTTCCACATTGGTGGGAAAATAAATGCTTAATCAAGTATATATTTGATTACTTGTAGAATAACTTATAATTAAGCATGTGTAGCATAGTATCATGGACAGCAGGTTCAACAACTTTTGTGCAGACGTTAGTGCCAAAACAGTTCGAACTACGGGTGCACATCCGTGACCAAAACCGGTTTTGCTACCTGATTAATCTTTGTGGACATGGTGGGAAATGTCACATTTTTAACTGGGTTTTGTAAGAAAGTCATCAATTTAATAACTTAAGTTTAAAAGGCACTAAAGTAAGTGATTTTCAAAAATGTCCTTACTTTATACATTATCTTTCTTACTTTGAAATTTTGTAATATTTTATTCTTCCATCTTCCTCTATAACAGGCCTCCTTGGAGGTTGAAAATCATAACATTATCAATGCAACTTCATTGGATAATTATTTTTGTGGCGCTACGCAGATTATCTTTTTTTTTTTCAATTTAAAACTCAAATTGGGTTCCTTTTCATTTGTTCTCTGAGTCATTTTTAAATCTTAAATTGGTTATGTGAATTTTGAATCTAATTGAAAAGGCTTGGAAACTAATTGAAAAGGCTCGGAGACTATTTGAAAAGTCTCAGAGACTAATTGAAAAGGCTTGGAGAACAATTGAAAAGGCTCGAGCCTTTTCATTTAGTCTCCAAGACTTTTCTCCGAGACTTTTCAATTAGTCTCCGAGCCTTTTTAACCATCAGCTTTTTTTGTTAATTTTGTATCTTCTAGCCTTTTCATTTATTCTCCGAACCTTTTTAACAATCATTTTTTTTTTCACACAATCAGTTTAAGGTTTACAAAAGAGGGTTTTAAATTGAAAAAGAAAAAAATGAAAAAAAGCAACTAACAAAGGATCAGACATAAAAAAAAGTCACTGTTGTATTTGGTCATGGTCGTCAATGGCGATGTACGCGTGTTCATGGTCCACCGTTGTCCATTGATGGAGGATTTTGAAAGAAAAAAAAAAAAAAACCAAAATGGTGAAGAAGATTATTGTGGGGGGTATTTTTTTTCGTTTACCATAATATGTGTCTTTTAAACTTAAGTTATTAAAGTTGTGACTTTCTTACAAAACCCGGTCCAAATAGTGACAAAAAAAATTTTGAGCCCTTAATCTTTCCAATTCAAATAACAATGCAGTTAATAAGTCAGAATCAATTTTGAATTAAAGATTGCAATTACCATTTAAATGGTGATTAATTTCAGTTTTAATTTAATTCTGAAATTAAACGGAAATTTTAAATCTTTAATACAAAAGATTAAACTGCCATTTCAATTGCCATAGTTAATGAGAATCAATTCAATTAATTCTCTATTTAATTCCATATGTTTCCTTCCATAGAATGATATATATTGAATTAGTTTCTTTAGTCAAAAACATGAAATTATGCAATCTGTATTCAAAGAAAAATAAAAAATAAAATCTTCTTCTCTCTCTAGAAACTAGAAGCAGAAGTTGTTGTTCTTCTTTGGACCTGTTTCTTTCATTTTTCCAAGTTTCTAGTGTGTTCTTCTGTGGTAAGTTCATATCGTAATTTGAGTTCGCTGATAGTGGTGGTATTAATACACAACCACTATGAATTGTTGTATCCTAGGAGACAAACACCGAACACATACAGTGTTGATGGCAAATTTGTCTTACACTGTGTGAAACACGAGCCTCGATTCTAGGATTCTTTATACCAAATTTATGTTTTTATTTGTATTTTGTTCGCATCTGTAATCCAGAATAACAATTTTTCTAGCATAACTTACATACTTATATATAAATATATATATATATATATGCATGCAGTGAAGACTATGTTGCCCAATGTTCCAATTGAAATACCATTTGATGCAGTTTTGTATGATGAAAATGTTATTGATATAATGTATTACATTTCATATGAGGCAAGATTATATTAAATTTATAAGAATTATAAATAATAATTTATTATACATGGTATAACAAGATTTGTTTTTTATCCGTAAATTACAGATACCTTTATTAGATGATTAAAGATCAAAAGTTGTTGACATGTATATTCTTGTTGATCCTAATGTTATTGTTTCATGCATTAGCAGTGCTGATGACTGAGCACTTAAGTTGGCAACAAGATTGGAGAATGCAACCCCGAACAAATTTTTTGGCTTCTTATCATTGTAATTTAATACATTTTCATTGACGTTTATTATTAAAGTAATGCAAGTATCAAATATACTCCCTTAAATAAATGTAGAACTCGCTGGATGTTGGTTATTTTGGATCCCAATAATAATATTGTGAATTTTTTTTGGATTCATTGACATTAGTTTTCAATTTGTGTTTGTTACTTGATGAAACTTGATATATATATATATATATATATATATATATATATATTTTTTTTTTTTCTCTACGAAGTGCTTTTAGAATGTTTATTGTGCATTCAGGAAAGGTTGTTCAAAATGCTCCCTATTTCAAGATTTTATGGGTAACAATATAGTTACATTAATTTATTATTATCATAGATGTCAAATTTGTTTGATACAAACTATTTCTATGATCTACTTATATATGTCTTTTATTCATAGAGTCTTCGACAACCAGCTGGGAGTTTCGAATGATACTTACAAATTATAAAATTATGAAATACATGAGAGATGTCATAACTTCGATTACAATGATGATGAGAATATTAAAAAATAAAATTTTATGATTTCATAAGTTTGCTAATCTTGATATTGATAATTCTTATAAATGCTTTTGGTCATATAGATGGCAGAGAAGAAGAAATACAATCAAGAAGACATCAATGTTGTTCGGAGTGAATGGATTCGTTGGGTTGACGAATTTTTATAAATTTTGGAGGAGTCGACTTTGAATGGTTTTGCAAACTACTATTATTTTAGTATTATATACTTGCTCCTTTTAGAATTTAAGTAATAGTTTTGTGGTTGACTTGTTAATTTTCTAATATTTTTGAAATGAAAATGAAACACATTGTTGTTAAATTACATTGGAGTATTTGAGATTTACAGTATTCCAGATGAAATTTTGGTAACAATGAAAATTAGTGAAATATAGAAATTTAAAAAATAATAATAAATAAAGAACAAATCAGATTTAGTAAGAAACTGATTTCTTTCATTTGTATCAGATACATTAATTATAATTATAAATTAATTAATTAATTAATTTAATTAAATAAAATAATAAAAAACAAATGTTTGTTAACTTACATACGTCGTCAATTTTAAATTTAACTGACGTATTTTGAAAATAATTTATATGGGTTATAACCGATGTTGTTATTGGTTTTTTTCATCATCGCTCAAAGACCATGATTATAAAATCAAAGAAAACCAACAAAAATAAATAAATAAACACTGATTTTTCCCAACTACTTTGTAGTAGTGTAACTGTGTAAAGGGAGGAGAAAAAAGGTACATGTGTGTTACAATAGCATGTGTCACAAATAGATAGGCAAATACGTCTTTTAACATTAATATCATAGTACTAGAGGACAAATAATAAAACCTGACTTGAATGATCATGTATTAAGGGCTAAGTTGGCTAAAGGTATGGGTCATAATTATTACGGAGAACCCGTATGGCCCAACGATCTTTTATATATTTTTCTAGTAGTAATTCTCGGTACTATTGCATGTAATGTAGGCTTAACGGTTCTAGAACCATCAATGATTGGTGAACCTGCGGATCCGTTTGCAACCCCTTTGGAAATATTACCCGAATGGTATTTATTTTGACTTTCAGCTACTATTAAAATTTGGCTATATGGACTAAATTGATAAATTTATAATAATTTAAGGGCGATGTGAACTAAAAACAGAAATATAAAACCAAAATGAAATTATTTACAAAGTTTTTTAAAAAATTAAAATGAGAGACTTGTCGCTCAAGAGGTGCAACAGTACGGGGTTGTTTGTTTTTTAGACCCAAAATATAATAGGTCTGAATCACAATTATTAAGTTGTTTTGTTTGTTTTTTTAAGTGGTCAAACAAATTAAAAATACCAAAAAACAACTTAAAATAAAAAGTAAAAAATTCTAACTTTTCACTCAATTGTAAATCACTGAATTGCATTAAATGCAATCCAAAATCTTTTATTCTGATACTATCCTCCATATATAACATATCTCCAATTTCATCATAATTATATATTGTATAGAAATCTTTATTTTAATAAATTGTATATTTTAAATAGCTTTAAACATAAAAAAGAACCCTAATCACTTCTCATATTCGTGTTTAATTTCAATACTTTATTATGATATTAGGGTGATGTATTTATATATTATTATTTTTAGAGTGTTTTATGTGAGTTTTCTTGCTGTCCATTTTATTTTTTGAAAAAAAAAAAAAAAACATTTTCTTTTCTTAGTAAAAATAAAGTTTGTTTGTAATCGAAGAAGAAAATCATGATCATATGTGTTAATATAATAATTATTATTATTAGATTATTTTTATTCTATATTATATGTATAATTGTTTAACATGGATATAGATGTAAAATTACTTCTTTTCAGACAATTTTATTTTTAAAAAACAAACATGTTGACAGTATATTCAGATGTGAGAAAAAATAAATAAACATGTCATCAGATTCAAATTTCAGTCACTATTCAGTCTTCAGTAAAATTTAGGACTATTAAGTTTTCAGACGAAAAAACAAACGACCCCGTACATCTTGCATTCATTTAAAAAAATTCATGTCTTTTATAATGGAAATAGGGGAAAATAGCAATCTTTTTATGTGAACTTTTAAGAATAACACTAGTTTAATAAGTTAAGTTTAAATGAAACCAATAAACAAAAATACGAGTTCAAAAAATTTCTAGCACTTTTTTGGAGGTGGCTTTTCAACATAGTCTCCGTTTTAATAATTTATATTTTTTTTTTCTTTCAAAATCCTCCATCAATGGAGGTGGAACTAACGAATTGACGAACACACGTACACCGACCAATTAACGAAAACACGTACACCGACGACGACAGTGGACCATGAACACGCGTACGTCGTCTTCGACGACCACAACCAAACAGGATAGCATCTTTTGATTTCTCTAAAAAAACAAAGCCTATAACTTTCTTTGAACACGAAGGGTTTCGAATTGGGAATTCGGGGATTGGAGAAGATGAACATAACAAAAATAGAAGGGCACTGAACAACAATCCAGAAATCTCGAAAAGCAATCACAAAGTCTCGGAACAAAATCACAAAGTCTCAGAAACCAATCACAAAGTCTCGGAAACACAAAGTCGCGGAACATAAACAAAAAGTCTTGGACACACAAACACAAAGTCTCGAAACACAATCACAAGGTTTTGAAAAAAAACTGGGTTGTTGTTCTATGCTCCTCTGTTTTTGTTCTATTGTTGTTTCTCGTGTTTAACAATGGAATATTCAAAACCAAAACAACATAGGAAATGAAAGCCTCGAGTGCGTTCGCATAGCCTTACTAAATTAATCTAATGAAGATGCATTGACAAGGTTGTGAAGTTGGTTTTGTTCGATTTCAACCTCCGTTGGAGGTCTGTTAAACAGACCTTTATGAAGAAGATAAAAGAATATGAAAGAATAAAATCAAAAGAAGAAAAACTGAAAAGTAAATAAAATAGAAAATAGAGTAAAGTAAGGGTATTTTTGGAAGTCACTTACCTTGGTGCCTTTAAAATATAAGTTATTAAAGTGATGATAGTCTTGAAACACCAACTTAAAAAAGTGCCAAACCCCTATTTCCTCACAAAATTACCATCATCTCCTTCTTTTATTATGTTTTTGCCATTTTTAGGATATTTTTTCTTTCAAAAACCTCCATGATGGAAGATCAATAGAGGTCATCCATCAATCTTCAATGGAAATGGAACTGACTTCCAATCGTTCGACCTCCATTAGAGGTCAATGAAGAAGATGAATTGTTTTTCGAAAAAATTCATTTTTATCCAATAAGTCTCGAAAATTGTAAATATACCTAATAAATCTCAAAAATCAATAGAGGTCATCCATCAATCTTCAATGGAAATGGAACAGACTTCCAATCGTTCGACCTCCATTAGAGGTCAATGAAGAAGATGAATTGTTTTTCGGAAAAATTTATTTTTATCCAATAAGTCTCGAAAATTGTAAATATACCTAATAAATCTCAGAAACTAAAAAATAAGTCTCATAATTACAAAATAAGTCTTGGAAATATAAAATAAGTCTCGGAAAAAATAAAATAAGTATCGGAAACACCAAAATAAGTCTGAAAAAAAAAATTCAAGACTTATTTTTATGAGTGTATTTTAAAGGTATTTTTATTAGATCCACATTTTAAGTTCTATTAAAACTTAATCTATTAAGTAAATGATAGTCTTAAAACTCACTCTTTAAATAGTGCTATTAAATTTTCGAGCCCAATATCTTCACATTTATTCATATCATGTAGAGAATCTATACATCTTCTCTTCACAACTTCAAAGATTATTCATATCTTCACTATATATATATATACATACATACATACATACATACATACATACATATATATATTTATACGGTCCCGTTCTAGTCAATGCGCACTGATGCATATACATTAGTACCAATGTATATGGACCACTGATTATGGAGAAACTTTGATAAGTTCATACACTTTGAGTCAAAGTATGTAAATCTAATAGTCCACATCCAACGCACTGATGTGGACCATTAGATTTACATACTTATCGGAAATATAAAATAAGTCTCGGAAAAAACGAAATAAGTATTGGAAACACCAAAATAAGTCTTGGAAAAAAAAATACGAGACTTATTTTTATGAGTGTGTTTTAAAGGTATTTTTATTAGATCCACATTTTAAGTACTATTAAAATGTTCGGGGTTGCATTCTCCAATCTTATTGCAACGCATTGATGAAGTTATATCAGTGTACACTAACGAAGTTATATCAGTGTACACTGACTTGAATATATATATATATATATATATATATATATAAATCAAGATGATGTGAGATGGTAAATTTTTAAATAGAGTAATGATAGACATCTTATCTACAATCCCACATTTTCCATCCTAATTGGTGAGTGGATACATAGGTAAGTTAGATAATTAAAATTAATATGTATCTACTTACCAAGTGACACCCCAGCTGCCACATGCATTAAGATAAAAAATATGGAGATTGTAGGTGGGATGTCTAACATTACTCTTTTAAGTAAATACCATAATGAAGCATTTCAATATTTTGATCAAGCCCACTGAAACTGCATATTCTTGAGTAAGACTACCCACTAGTTTTACATGGTGAAGGTAAGTATTACCTTAGAGAAGATGGATGAGGCGATGAATAGACTTGATGTCGGCTCCGGTTCGGTTCTGGTTCCAGTTCAAACCCTCAGTTTCTATTTAAGTTCCGGCGATTCCGGCGGTTCTGAACCGTTTTTTTTTTCCTTAGTTAATAAAAAAAAAAATTAGACTTATAAAATTGTAAATAAAATAAAATATATAAATGACAAATTACAAAATAAAATAAAATAAAATTCATTGGGTTGGGTCACCCGAAAATAAAATAAAATAAATAAATGATAAATTATAAAATTAAAATTTAATAAAACTAAACAAGATATAAAGTTATTAGCATTGCACTTAATTTTTACCACAATTAAGTTGTCTACGTATCCTCTTAGAGTTTAAAGGAATTAAAGGTCACGTAGTTCTCTTACCTTTTATTGCAGATTTTGTGATGGCGTGGACTAATTGTTGTCATGATCGACATCCACCCTCTACTTTCAGGTTTGTCATCTTTGAAGAAATCGTATTGTTCCTCCTCATTGATTTATTGTTGTCGGTATTTTGTCTTAGTCTAGTCATCTACAATAACTTGCATCTGTAGTGATTTTGGACTCAAGCACGAATGTTTTGCATCCAGAATATTCCCCATGGCGCTAAACTCTTGTTCCACTGCCACCGTAGAAACTGGTGTTGAAAAAATATTTTTAGTTATCATAGCTATGATTGGAAAGTACTTTTCATACTCTTTCCACCATTATAGGATCTCAAATTTGTTATCTTCTGTTTCTTCTATAAACTCAAAAGAGATGTAGTTAGATACGAATCAAGCTCAGAATACATGTTGGAGCTTGATGAAGAACCTTGTAATTTTTTGGTTTTTCTGGATAATAGATTATACCCTAAACTCATAAATCAGGAGCCAGAGGAGAATGATGGGGACTGAGATACATTTTGTGTTTGTGTAACATCTAAGTTCAGTAAGGATCCATAAACTCTAACATATTCATCATATAACTCATACAATAATTTCTTAACTCTATCACAACACGCATCAACATCATATTCTATTTTTAAACCTTGTTCATAAGCAGTTAAATAATCAAACAAACTTTCTAATCTAGAACGTGAATTAAAACACATGGCAATCAAATAAATATTTGGAAACTCCTTATAATATTATAACTATTTTTCCTTCATAGCATTAACGAGCTCCAGTAATGCTAGGTCAGATTCACATTGAGCAAAGGCACCAGCAGTATTAAGACTCTCAATAATAAATAAATGAGTTGTAAGATAATAAACACCAGATAAACTGTTAGCAGCAGTATAAAAGACTTTTAACAAATTAAAAACTT